>CM060661.1:10635079-12081329 GCA_030686955.1 Odontamblyopus rebecca | reverse complement strand
ATTCACATCGACAGTCTGGCATTATAATAGTTTTGCCTCGGGTGCACTGTGGAGTGGGTAAGACTGTTTTTAGTGGCAGGACAACTATGGCCATTGACATGCAGTAGCCTAGCACCAGCAACCTCTGCAAATACAAGCACTGGGTGGAATATTTTAAAAAGTGTCTCCACACGTTTCCAATACTCTGGCTCACTAGGAAATGAGGCCCAAAAGTCCGAACTGTCCTTTTAAGACATTTATAATGCTGGTACCCTCTTACAAACATACCCAGAGTTTTGTCTTATTCACACATGTCCTGGTTTATAATAATAATAATGCATCAGTTTTATATAGCGCTTTTCTGGACACTCAAAGACGCTTTACAGAGCATTATTCATTCACTCCAGACCCGGTGGTGGTAAGCTACTATTGTAGCCACAGCTGCCCTGGGGCAGACTGACGGAAGCGAGGCTGCCAATCTGCGCCATCGGCCCCTCCGACCACCACCACCATTCACGCACACACCACTTTCATACTAGGCAATGTGGGTGATGTGCCTTGCCTAAGGACACTACGACAGTTTTTTTGCAACTGGCGCCCCCCTGTGGCACCTGGAATTCCCAGTGGTCTCCCATCCAAGTACTAACCAGGCCCGGCCCTGCTTAGCTTCTGAGATCTGACGGGATCAGGCTTTGACGAGCCGGTATGGCCACATTTATTAGTTAGGTTTATTAGTTTGTCTACATCTCCAGAGCTCCAAAGATTGTGTGATGTCAAGTAGTGGTAGTTTTCAAGTTAACAGCTACCTTTTACCTGAAATTATCCAAATAATTCCAGTGAAGATGCGATTTTGCTTGTGTGTTGAATGTGTGAATGAAGCAAAACAACTCCAGGTATGTTTGTGACGAGGAAAAAAACATTATAACAGAGATCAGAAAACAGCATAATCTAACTTTGAGTGGGCTGTGTCGTATTGATTGCAAGGACTAAAAGAATGCAATTAACTGTAGTTGTCTTTGGCCACTATCTGTAAAAAACATAACTGTTCAAAGCTCCTTTCTGAGGCTTTTTAATGAAACTGATCAATGTGAACTATAGGCAAGAGCAAAAGGAGGGAGAAATAGGAGTTAGAAACCAAAGCAGAGAAAAGCTCATAGTATAGAGACAACTGAGAGAAGAACATTGAAAAAAACATTAGTGCTTTAAAACGTTTCAAGGGCAGACGGTCTAGACTTTGCGAAGACTGAAGAGTGCACACTTCACATACAATTTAAATTATGGGTCCATTATGAAGACATAGCACGAGTGTTTGTGTACTTTTATTTCGTTAGTCTAACATGTGCATGGTTGGGATCCCTCCTCATAGAAAGAATGTGTGTTTTTCATTATCTTTGTATTGCTATGGAAATGCCACAATTTAATAAATGTAAGATAGATACTTTTAATGTTATACTGTTGGACATTTAAAGCAAAGCCTCAGAAGCATGTGGCAGGCTCACCTCTTCATAGATCTGACTGATAATCTGGCCTGGTGGTTTATTCATGTTATATTGCAGAACATTCCAAGCAATAGAAACGAGTAGAGAAAACTCAAGCAAACTTCTGAAATCCATTACCTCTAAGCTTTATTTATATCTGCAAGTGCATAGGTGGGATCTGGGTAGAGCAGCTAAAATGTATTCAAGTATTATTTATTCAAAATAAGTCCAATAAGTCTAAGAAATAGTTCAAGAGTAAAAAAGTATTTGGGAAAATGACCACTGCCTGGACTTAAACTTTCAGTTCTGGTCATTAAGCAGACAGAACATCAAGCATTGGACATAGTAAGAATAGTAATTTAATCATTTGGTTTTTCGCCACAAAAAGGGAGAAAAAGAAATCATATCTGAAGATAAATGCAAGAAACGCTGTATAATTTAATACTGTTTATATAAAACTTTCATCATTTGTAGACTTCCTCACAAGTGGAAACAGAAACTAAAAAAAACTCAGTTAAGAATAACCCCATTTTTTAAAATATATTTTTTCATGCATTTGAGCAAAATAAGTCTCGCCCCAGTACAGATATACTGTATGAGGAGCTCTGCTGTTCACCCTCCGCATCTAATTATGCAGGGGTTTATTCAGGAAGTGCATGTTAGCATATTTAGTATTGTTCATTTGTATGGGTTAAGTCTCCTCTCATTTTATTTCACTCATCAAGTAAATGTTCCAACTGTCTGCATAAAAAACAGCAGTTGTCAAATGCCATATCCAGTTGAGTGATTGTGTACGTTTCCGTCGATTACAGCCTGTTCCCTGTACACAAACTGACACGCTGTTTATTTGGACTAAACTTCTGCACAGGGTGAAGATTCTTTAAAGATCTGGACAAATATTGTTTCAGAAAGATATCTGGAGTAAATACTTGTGTCCCATGTGTCCCTCAGACGGACCAGAGCATCAGAGCAGAAGATCGATGCCTCAGCTCACACTGTCAGCTCTGCTATCGCCGCTACACACACTAATTACTATGCACTGACACATTTTCTATAAACCGTCTTGGACAGACAAAATCACTGACTGTTCTGTCGAAATTGCCACTTTTGGGGTTGGACTCTCTCTTGTTGCCGTGGAGACAGTATCACTTTGCTTGTAATGTTCCACAGTATGGCCTTAAGCCTATCTGTCTTCAAGGAGTCAAGCAGGTCATGGTATCACGCCGGGTTACAGGTCAGATCTGTGGCGAGGCGATCTCACTCACACTTGTACTTGAATAAATGAGTTAATGCAAGTTTAATGTCCTACTGTGGAACATTTTAAACAACAATTACAGTTGTTTCATAGAAAAAAATAGTTTAAAACATCTATGACCTCCCCATAGATGTGACTTGCGCAAATCTAATGCCATACTGTGGAACATTCCAAGTAAAATATCCCTAAAGAAACAAGCAAATGACAAACCCTCTTCTAGAAATGATGTCGTACACCTTAAAGGTTTATTTGTAGCCTACATCCCCTTTTGAAAATTAAAAAGTCAAATAAATTTAAGTAACAAGCAGCGATTTCCATCACCTGTAGATGATGTGTGGGTGAATAAATTAATCTACATACGTTTATTTTTAAAACTTTGCAAGAAATATGACTTGTGAGTGCAAATTACCATATTTATACTCTGCAGTGACATTACACTGGGGGTGTTCTTCATGCATCTCTATTCGCAGAATGTTCAGCAGTTACCAGGGTAACACAATGCACACATTAGCAAACATAGACAACATTTTTAAGACAGAACAGAAAATGGATTTAAATAACACATTTTCAGGAGCCTGTGATCAATACGAGCGTCCGTGGTCCTGTTTAGGTGTTTGATTTTCAACAAAAAACGTGAGGGTGACTAACTGAAAAAACTGGTGGCTAATTTGTGACTGTAATTTTGCAAAGTATCATTAACCACAATATTCACCACTTTACTTTTTAATCCAAAGTCAGATGTGTAGTAATTTAAGCTCTTCTTCTTGTCACCTTACCTTAAACCTCCTCAGAGCGCGGTGTGTCATGGCAGGCTGACACTTGGCACGAGCACTTCTCTATAGTTTCACAGGTTACCACGGCACCGCTCTCATGGTGTCAGGTGCCGTGAGCCTGACAGGTGCTTTGACACTGCTCCCTTTGAAGGCGCAGGTGACTCACACTGCAGGCAAACGCGTGAGGAAGGCTCTCGGTGTTTGGAGATCAGATTTCCAGGTTGTGGCGCTGCTAATGAGGCCTGACGCTCCCTGCACAACAGCTCTTTGTGCCCCCCGACCCCGGCTGTGAAAGATGTAGGTAGGTTCATGGCATTCTCAACTTTGATGTAATAGTTTCAGATAAGAGGGTAGGGGCTGATATAATTCAATAGGAGGTTTGCTGTTCAAGGAAGAAATATCCAAAGGTAAAATCAAACCAGGGTTGGACTTTTCTTTTATTGGAGCGATTTGACTTTGGGATTATTGTTCACACGTGTAAGAAACCTGGAGCTAACTGTGACTAAACCTGTTACTTCACCAGGACTAGACCAGACTAGAATTAGAACAAGAATAAACCAAGTCCAAATATAATGACAATTGATGACAAGCATGTGAATTTACACTTTTTAATGTTAAAAATAATATTAACATACTATTATACCACATTCCTTGGGATTTGGAGATTCAAAACTGACTTAAGACTGCTTATTGTTTCCTATTATTATATTTGCCAAAAGCTACAACCGCCTCTTATAATACACCTACTAGCAAAATGCTACTTTTGATTAGGAATATATATGTATATATGTAATTTAGTTAAAGGTACTACTATATCATGCATACAATTTCAGGTAATTCTTCCTGACATTAGACTAGTGCTACACATTTGCAAATGTAATGACAAAATGTTGTATTATTTATATATTGCAATTTTTTAAAACTGTGCACAAGGTCACCATTCACTTTATGTTAAAAAAAGATGTACTTCTAAATACCATAATTAATGCTAAGAAATTTGTATTTAGAAATACATTGCACCTTTCATTCATTCATCCATTCATTCAACAGAAAATACATTGAACTTCATGCCAATTTTTGTTTCAGAATCTACTTATAGATATATTTACTACCATCACAAAATATCTGCTTTATAACAGTTAACCAGCCAAGTCTAGCATAATCGTACTTGCCTTCCAGCTCAAGTTAAAACTATAGGAGCAGTTTAGAATGACATCATGTGAACACTGACTGATTAAACATCCAGATTCAATTACAAAAGCTTTTTAGAGAAGAGGAAGATGACATCAGGGGATGAAAGAGCAGATCCTGGACGAGCTGAGGTGAGAGCTGAGGACTGCGCAGCTCAGAGCGGGTCAGTCCAGGTCATGAGCCGTGAGGTGACTTCAGGATACAGCTCGGCAACAGGTCAGTATCAAGTGCACTTAATGGCCCGTACCCTTTAAGGAAACAGCGGCTAAAAGGCTGTCACATATGTTTTTAGTTTAGTTTTTGCTTTTTGCAGCTGTTGTGAGATATCAAGCTAAGACTGAATGCAGAAAAAAGGCTGGGGGTAAACTTGACAAGAACACATAACGTTTTTAAAGGTCCCATATTACACTAAATGGATTCTTGTGATATTTCTGCCATGTTAGAAAGTTGTTACCTCCTCAAAAACAGATCTGGAGTAGTGTTTGAGTAACGCTTCTTATATATATTAGTCTGTATACATTTCCAAAGCTCAAAATGGTCTGTTCCACCATGTAATGTGATAAGGCAGTAGTTTTCAAGTTAACAGCACAGCTTTAACCTTCAGTTCAGAAGAGATTGCCAATACCAAGGGTGAAATGATCCTAGTGAAGGTGTATGGAGTTTAAAAACACAGTGGGGCACTTCCTGTATTACCATATGAGATGAACACAACTCCAGGTATATTTTTGATGAGGAAACAACATTATAACATAGATCAGATGGTGTAATATGGGTCCTTTAAAGCGTATTTCCAGTATTAGTTACATAAAGTCTGGTTAACATAAAGTCTGGACATGTGTACGTTATTACGGGTCATTTCAACATGCTGTCCATTTAAAAAAGCATAATTCCATGATGTAAATTAGCTGTTAATAACCATTATGTCGTGAGCTGCCAATCTTCCATTATAAACCGGTTGAGACCTGTTGGTTGGTGCTGACATGGCTTTGTGACCTGCTCTATCCCAGATCATGGTGGACGTGCCCAGTGCCCGTATCAGCTCCAGAGGGCAATGAGCCAGACTTCCATCCGTCGGTCATCATGGGCACAGCGGTCAGCCAGCGCCCGCCCCTCGTCCCCCTGTCTCACCCTCCCTCACCCGTCCTCACAGCCTAATCCACCCTGGCACTGCTCTTTTCGAGTGCCCCGCAATCTGTGGTCACAACAAGCTTAGCCGAGGCTTAATCCCGGCCTCCCCTCCCACTGGCATTATCCCGCCAACGATACTGTCTGCCCTCGCCATTTGACTTCAGAGCTACTGGTTTGAATGCGAGGCTGAAAAAATATATATAAATAGCATTAGCAATAACCATAGAAACAGCATTATTGAATAGTATGTTCTGCAAAGGTATGGAAAGCATTTGTATCGAATAGACTTGATCAAACTTGTTAAATAAAATCAAACTTGTCCCATATCATACTATTTTCTGATTCATGTTATAATGTTGTTTCCTCGACAAAATCACACTTGTTAAACACACAAACTGCATAATTAGGTCCTTCTCTCAACCAAAAAACACACAGTTCCACCTTGTGATGTCATGTGGTGATACAGGAAGAGCTCCACTGTGTTTTTAAACTCCTCACGCCTTCACGAATCATTTGGATAGTTTCAGACGTGGGATTGTCCGTCTTTACTGAACTAAAAGTAAAAGGTCGCAGCATTTTGAGCTTTGGAGACGTGGACAGACTAAGAATAAAGGATTCCGCAAATGTGTGAATGAAACAAAGCAAACAAACTCCCTATGCATGTTTTTGATGAGGCAAAAACATGAAACCTTGTCTTAAAGCTCAAAAGGGTCAGTTTGGTGTAATATAGGTCCTATAAAATGCTTGTTACCACCGTTTTTTAACCTTATCAACTTGTCATGTACTTAAAGAAATCGCATTGTCCACATAAAAATCTATATGTTGTATTTTCATGAAAGAAGATAGTTTAGTTTATTTATTTAATGAGACAGGGACAGTGCACAATATATATTAACCTTAACAGGAGCGATGTATAAGCACCAGGTTGCAGTGCTCATTTCCACCTATCGTCCCTGGGCAGGTTGATGTTATAGTTCATAAAATCAAACATACAAAGAGAATGTTTCTTTATGATGACCAGCGCATCATAAGACATTCTGTATCCTCATTCATACCCAGTTCTCTCAGCACCTTAAAATCATCACCATTGTCAAAATCATCATTCAATTCACTCACTCCAGAGCATCACACACTCTCCAGATACTCATCAGTCCACATTATGGGCGCCTGTTTGGCTTGAAAATGATATGTGTTCCCATCCAAAGTGTATGTTCATTTAGGTAATTTTTCTATTTTTTTTCCGGCTTTGCTTGACAGACTGCTGCTGATGTAACAAATACACTTTTATTCAGCCCTATTTTGGCTTTATTAGTAATACAGTCTTATCTTGTGGTCGCCTAATGATTTGCCATAACAATGAATCGATTGTAATGAGATGAGAGAACAGACAGAATGGCAGACAGAGACATTACAGTTAGCATGCAGCACTGTCCCTGGTGATTAATTACGGCTGTCGGTGTGTCTTTAATGGGGGTCAGGGGTGCCCCTGGTGGACGCTTTTGTGCTGGTTAGTTTGTCTTTAATGTGTCAGAGGTGAGGGAGAGGAGTCGGCTGGTCTGTGTCGTCTCTGTGGACACAAGACAGTATCCTCCCAGGGGACACTGCATGGACCAGAGGTGAGTCGTAAATGATGTAAACTTATATTCTTCTCATTGCTTTTTTGTTTGTTTGTTAGTGTTTATAAGAGAAAGAATATAAAAAAATGAGAAAGACAATATTTTTTAGTATTCACCTTATTTCAGGCTTGTCCAAACTATGGCCCGGGGGCCAAATGCGGCCCTCAGAGAAATTGTTTTGGCCCTCAGGCTTCCAAGTGAATTGGCCCATACTCCCGCAAGTAGTACTTTTTCTGCATGTTTTTGAAATCTACCTTCATCAAGCAAATGTAGTGTGTCCTGTTGAGGGTCTAAGCACGAACACAGGTCTAGAGGGTCATTCAAACCTGTTATAAATGCACATATGTGAATGACACTGTTTCGACCACCAGGCTATGGCCCTTACGCTGGTCTGTGTTTTAATTTGGACACCCCTGCCTTTGCTCCACCTACATTTACATCTCTATTTTCTATTACCTTTCTTTGTGGTGGCACTTCCACTTAATTAAGCAGGAATCACCATTCATTTCCATGGAGAATTAGAGAAAAATAAGTAGGTTGATTTGTGTCAAATGTTCAGTGTTTATGTGCATCAACAAGTCAACACTGCACAGATTCTCTGGGAGGCTTTAAAATGGCTTTGCATTTGGTATAGATTATAGAACTTATTTACTGCCAATCTCAATAGCCCGAATAATACAACCCAAATGGAAATTTGAATGTCTCATTTAAATTATCCATTAAGTTTCAGTGTAACTCTATTTACATAATTCAAAACAACCCCAATGAAGAAACCTCTTTAAAACGAAATCATACTTGACAAAGAAAATATGAACATTATTCAAAACATACTCACAAGAGCCAGCCTTGGTTCGCTTCTAAGAGCAGCAGAGATGGACTTTTCTAAAAGTATGGCAGTAAAAGGACCTTATTAGTTTGAGATAATGTACATTTAAGTATTTCTTTTTATCTACTTACTTATTGTGCTGAGAGATTGCTGTTGGGACTATTGTACTAAGATGACCCTGTGACTATTGTATAAGAAGGAATGAAATAAAATAAAATACATTTAAAAAGTCAATAAATCAGATAAAAAAATAAAATAATGAAAATAAATTGAATTAAATTATACAATCACTTTTATTTTACTAATAGCCATTTACACCCAAGCTGGCTAAACAAGAAAATCACTATGTTGCTGATGTGTAAGTCTGATGGTTAAAACCCATTAGTGCCCATATTACAGCTCTTCCTCTTTACTGTCTCAGGCTGCCTCCTTATGTTAGTGCTTATAACACTATCTGCTCCTCTTCATATTAAGCTGCTTTTCTCTCACAGTGGTCTGGAACGGGGCCAAACACACAGCAGACATTAGTGCCATGCTGAATGTACATAAACGTACACAAGAGACAGTTTACCCTTGTAGAAACACAATTGGCACAAACACACCGCTCTGTTTTAAATACATTCAGATGGATAGGCTGCACAAGGAAATGGGCCCGTGTAAAGTATGCAGGTTATTCAGCAATATAATGCACGTATGAAACAGATGCTTTATGAAATCTCCACTATGTTTACACAACAGATGCTAATTGTCTCACTGTAAGCCATAACTAGAATGGAATTGAAAGCTGTAGTTTGTTTGCAGGCTGAGAAATCCATTAAAATGTATTGCTTTTGAACCCGCCTAGCACAAGGTCGTTCTTCTTTTTTAGTGAGACATGGGCATCATATTGTTTGACATTTTTTCCAAACAGAATTTCAGTTAGAGACACTAATTATTTTTTAGGTCAAGGAAATGTTAGAGCTGTAAAACACAAGAAAAAATACAGTGAGCAGTTATATGCACGATAAATATCTGTTCTTCTTCTACTGTTTAATGGAGCTGGGTCACAGATGCAGCAGTTATGGGGAAGGGTGTGTTATTCTAATTCATTTTATCGGTTCTATTTATTGATTGTTATTTTTCTTTTATTGTTTTTGACTATTACGATCGCATTTAACATCTGTTCTGTTCGTTGTCTTTGATTATTTCTGTGTCTCTGCGTTGCATAAACTGTGTTTATAAAATGCGCTATTGAAAAATGTGGACTTGGATTTGTTATTCACGCATTCTTCCTTTATTTCTTCCATGTAATCCTAAGGCATTTCCGGGAGAGAGAGAGAGAGACCACTCCAGCATGTCCAACCCTCACATTATCCACAGGAGCCTCCTCTTGATGAGACTTGCCCGAAAGATCTCTCAACATGGCACAGTCACTTCACAAGTTTCCTCCGTCAGCCAAAAACAAAAATTCCTCCAGTCAAAGTAGTCTCAACCCAGCTGAGCTCAAGATCTGGATATGTGTCTTCAGGTACTGCACTGTGGCATTCACTGCTCCTGCACTGAAGCATGGGTCAAATGCAGAGGACAATATTTCTACAGAGACAGGGAATAATAAACAAGTACCTTACCTGGAAGATGTTCAGCCAGTACAAACCAGTACATGTTCTTTGCAGGTGTATGAGATTCATTTAATCTCTGACGGGATATTTAGCCACCCTTGCAGAAAAAAATAAAAAATCTAAACTCCATGCACCCTCACAAGAATCATTTGGATAATTTCAGCACTGGAACTGTCAACTTCCACTAAACAAAATGTTAAAAGTAGCTGTTAACTTAAATACTACCACCTCATGATATCACAAGCTGAAACAGGAGCATTTTCGCATTTTGAAGATGTAGACAATGCAACAGTAAAGGGTTATTCAAACAAGTGTGAATTAAATGTTTTTGACACAGTAGCAGCATTTATAGCATGACTTAAGGCTCACACTTTTGCATAATATATGATCTTTAGGGTGAACATAGTATTTGTAAACTTTTGATTTGATAATATATTGTTTTACTACATTTTGAGCTTAACTACAGTAGTCGCAATCTAAATAGTCTTGAAACATCTTCATAAATGCGTCCTCAGACTAGAAAAGATTTCTTCAATAACACCGTAGCACGAATTCCTTATGTGAATGAAGTGGGCATAATGCATCAAGAAATCGACATGTTTTTATTTGCTAAAGAATGCCACCATCTCGAGACAGGTATTTAAGAGTCCTTGGAAAGCTTTATTCGACATAAGTTTGCAGAGAATGTATAGAATGTATAGGCCACATAACTGTGATAAACTGAGCATTGCCATAGTGACGATTTATTCTTGTGCAACTTTGAAAAGAAAATGCCACGTATCACTCAGCACTAACCCTCCAAAGATTTTCTGTTGAGACTCCTGACTGCACAGTGGACACAGGGTCAGAGCATCTCATACCATTATAAACCCAACACTGCATATGCTCAGGAAAGGACCAGACAGGCATTGGGGACTGAGGGTGAGCTGCTGTAAATTTGGAGCAGAGAAAGCTTAAGGGGCCATGTATCATTGTGGCCTGCATGTCGCTACACACCCATATTCTTAAGGAAGAGGAAAGATGACTCTGAGATCAAAACAAAACCCATGGGGGAAGTTGGAGGGAATATCTCTCTCTTACTCTCTGCAGCCAAAATCCTGCAGCATAATGACCAGTGAGGAGAAGAGGAGATGGGCCAAAAAAGAACCACCAGGAGCGGAACAAAAGCTCGATTTAAATTGAACTCTACACACACACACATATACACACACACAGTACAGGGCTCTAAGTGCATGGCCAGAGATTCACAAGTACAAATATAATCCTCACCACTTTCAGGGACGTAGGCTGCTTCTCAGTCTGAGTGGTGAGGAGAGAGCCGAATGTGAAAAGAAAATACAAATTAAATCTACTCTCTAGAGATCACTAACTGTTTTTTCACATGTCTCAAAATAATATATAACAACTGGACTTTCTTTCTCAACCCAGATAATAGTTTAATGTGTCGTACTGGGTTACCTTTCCACAGATCTGACTGTAACTTGGCATGGTGGCATTGACCCCTTGTCCCCATGGAGACGTTCAAGTTTAGACTTTTTTGACTTAGACAAACTTTATTCATCCACAAGGGAAATTATTTGGACACAGTTGCTCACACATCACAATATAATATAATGACAAAGAGAAAAAATATAAACAGTAATACTAAATTCTAAATAAGTAACAAAAAAGATTGCAAGAGACACGTGTCAAGTAAGACATAATTATATAAATGTATATGTACAAGTTTAATGCCATACTGTGAAACATTTCAGGCAAATCTCAAGATCTTAATGCAAACCGGTTGGTGCACAAACCAGCAGAAATTAACACCTTTAAGGATAATTGTACTGATATGCAGGAAACTAGAAGCTGTTGTCACCTGGTGTCCCTAATGTCTATAGAGTATGTTTCTTATCTGTCAAAATGGATCATCTTCATGTGAGATTGTGTTAAATTAAAGCAGAGTAAAGTCTAACAAATCCTCAGACAGAGCAATGCCAACAGTTAGCATCACAACCACAGGTAACACTGATGACACCTGCTGCAAAGTATCAACAGGTAAACAGTTCAGGCTGTTCTCTTACAACATGTGTACTTGTATTTTGTAGGGATTAGCTATTACTATGATGGTTTATAAATATATACACTGTGTACATAGTTATTAGGCAGGTTGTATTCATAAGGATTAATTTTATAATTGAACAATTATAGTGCTCTCAGTCAATCCAAAAAGATAATAAACCTCAAACCTGAATATTTAAGAAAGAAAATCTATGTGTGCACAATATTTGGGAAACTATTAATGTGCAGAATTAGTTAACAGCTAAATTAAAAATAAGCACTTTCCATTCCCACATTTTTATTTTCATCTTTCAGAATAGTAAACAACTCAAAATTTACAAATAAACATTTCTGATATTTAAAAAAAAGAAAATCAGTGGCCAATATTGACGCTTCTCAATAATTGTCATAAGCCTTCCACTCATTTCTGGATTTGTTGATGATAAACTTTTTGTGCAGCAGGCACATTTTGAAAAAATGTGGTTGGATCTTCAGCCCAAAAAGGCCCGACACCTCCACCTTGCTGACGTCTGAGTTGAAGTGGACCTCTGTGCCCATTAATAATCAGTGATTATGAGAAAAAATACCCAGTGACTGTGTCACAGGTATTAGGCAAGTGGGTATTTTGCATATTCTCCAACTCCAAGCTGTATAAACTTGAATTCTTATTGGATTTAAGCAATCCAGTGATGTGTATGTGTCTAACTAGGAAGGGTGTGGTGGCATAAGGAGGTCAACACCCTAAGTGTATGTAGGTGGGCATAACAATAAGGCAGTTTCTTTTCCTCAGGCAAAATGGCCCAAAAAAGAGATTTAACAGAAAAATTGTAAAATGTCTTTCAGAGGGATGCAGCACTCTTGAAATCACCAAGATATTTGGGCGCGATCACAGAACTCACAGAATGAATAGAAGGCTTATGACTATTAGTGAAAAGAAGGGTGGCTAAGTTTTTATTTTGTATTTTTTTTATGTCAGAAATGTTTATTTATAAATTTTGAGTTGTTTACTATTCTGACAGATGAAAATAAACAAGTGACATTGTTGCATAATAATTTTGCTCATTAATAGTTACCCAATAATTGTGCACACATAGATTTTTAAAAACTTCACTTTTACTTTCTTAAATATTCAGGTTTGAGGATTAACATTTTTGATTGACTAAGAACACTGTAGTTATTCAATTATAAAAATGAATCCTCATAAATATAAATTGCCTAAAAATGATCCACACCATGCATGTTGTGTGGATTTCATGCACTCTGCAGTTTTTAATAGTTTAAAGTTAGTTTTGGAACTGGTATGAATAGATTTATGTGCTTTACTGCCAATGCTGATGTCTCACAGTCGCCATTTAAGAATTTATTATTTGTCTTATGTTGTTAATCTTTCATACAACAACACTATAAAAGCCATTAGCCAGAGGAGTAAGAAACCGTCTTTGTGGAGAGATTTCATTCACAGAATCCATTTCATGTCAGTAAGCTGTGCAGAACACTGAAGTGTGCACATCTAGAACACATCAGAGCATCATCCATAAAGCTAGAACGCATACATGGCTCATACACAATTAAATCACAAGAAGGAATTTGTATGTAAATGAATGCAGACATCATATCAGTGCAGTCAATTAAAATCCAATCCAGGCCATCCAATTAAAACAGCATTTAGAGGCTCCGACATGTTCTGCAGACTGTGAACACAGCCATTGAGGGCCCAAGGGAGACATCCGAGAACAGTACTGATGCTGGGGGGAGTTTGGAGTGTAAAATGTGTATGAGCAAATTGGAGTTTGCTTCAGAAAAATGACAAAGATGATTCACTGTCTGAATGTTTGTCGTGTAGAAAACAAATTACTTTTTAAAATATTCTGTGCCTGCTGTTGTTATTGTATATAACTTTACTTCTCTTTGTACTACGGTGGCATAGTTAGTGCTTTTTTATGATAATTAATGAAAAAACTTCTTAAAGAGCACGGTGGCTGAGTGGCTCTCATGCCTCACAGCAAGAAGGTTCCAGGTTCAATCCCCGGGTTGCCCGAGCCTTTTTGTGTGGAGTTTGCATGTTCCCCTTGTGTCTGGGTTTCCTCCAGGCACTTCGGTTTCCCCCATCAACCCAAAACACTTAAAAACATATAAAATTGAGAGCCGTGACATCGCCCAATGCATCGCCCAATGCCCCAGCAAACTGCTGCCCCCACGACCCAGCCAGATAAAGAGGAAGAAGATGGGTGGATATTTAAAGGGCGTCATACTACATTATTTTCTGATCTGTTATACTGAAGCTTCCTCATCAAAAACATACCTTTATCACACAAATCCTGCATATTTAGGCTAAGTTCTTCTCATAATTATGGATCACTCAAATGTATGTGAATGAGACAAAACACAACAAGCTGATAAGAGTCCATTTTGTTTAATATAGAAATTAACAGAATTCAAAATTAAAGACACAACAGCCAATCGGGGTAAGGTGTTGAAATCAGTCCAACAATCAAAGTCAAGGACTCAGACAGGTAAATGTTCAGCAAATGCAAAACTTCTGCCCTCCCCATGTTGAGCACATTGCCTAAAACCCCAAAAGGATTGCTGGGTGCCTGTTAAATAATAAAGATGAATAAATATGTCATTGGATACTTCACTATGAATATATAAACGGATGTGTGAATCTTGTATTGCACTAAGAGACAGCTTTTATTTTCCTTTTACAATGCAGCAGTGCCATGTTGTTTTGTGCATCTCCCTTCTCTGAATCAGATGGTAACACATAACTCCACTCCACTTTATTTTAGCACACTCATATTTTTTCATTTTATGTAATCTTTCATGGTATATTTATTATGCTGTAGCTCTCTCGTGCTCTCTCTGTCGCCTTGTTTTGTGTTGTGTAGTGGACAAAAGAGTTGCCATTTTAAGTAATTCAAAGATAACTTGTTGAAGGAGGTTCATTAATGTTTACTCATGTTTATTCAAAAGAGCCTCAATAATAGAAGAGAAAGAAATTAATCTGAAAGAAGGAAAAAGTTTTGTTCTCCGAGGTTAATAGTGATTCACTGGCAGTAGTTATAGTAGTTATGATGTATTGCATATATACTGTAATTGCTTCTAATTTAATCTAATTTGGCACAATTTAAACAAAACCGGTTCCAAAGTAGAACCCTGTGGGATACCAAAAGACAATGAACACCTATTGATAATCTGCAGTGACTTCACACTGGGAGTATTCTACATGTATCTCTATATGTGGAATGTTTAGGAGTTTCTGTGGAGACACAATCATGGATGTATAATAAGAGCTGGATAAGGTACGTCCCCTCTATCCGTGAGCGCAGAGTGAGTTGTGGCCGAGTGAGGTATTGCAGCCCAAGGAACATTCTCCCATAGAAGCACACTGCATTTTTAGAGAAATCAAACGGCCATTTTCGGCTGACAGGGCTTCAACAGATTTCATAAAGGTCGGATTTTCTAGGGATTCTTCTGCATTTTACAATATGAACTTAAAAAAAAAATTGTAAAAGCGCCTAAAAATCAGCTTTGTAAGAGTTAGCCTAGCCCCGCCCTGAGCCCACTTTAGCTCCGCTCTAGCAGCTCACGCTCTGATTGGTCAGAACTGCGTTTCTGACATCACAGCCCAACAGTCTTGGACTACCCGACGTCACATGTTGGGCTGCATTGAGCTAGATTCATTTTCCAGATTTTATTACAGTTCAATGGACACAATGCACACATTAACAAACACTATTCAAAAAAGTTCTAATGGTCCTGGTTTCATGGCCTTGTTTAGGAGCCTGATTTTCAACAAAGATGGTAAGTGAAAACCTAATGCTTGCACAGCTTGTGACTAACTTACTGTGTAATTGTATATGTTAGAGAGAAAAATCTGATCAAATTTTGTGTAAAAATCTAACTCAGATTAGAGTCAAACTAGCTTCAGACAGAGCAATGCTTGCAGTTAGCGTCACACCCCCAGGGAATGTTAATAACATCAGTTGCAAATTATATTAAACTAATATGGACCATACCATGGTAAATAAAGTGAAATAAGTAGCACTACCAATGACGCAAGTATAAGTTTTGAGATTGATGGAAAAAGTTTGCAGGTACAGCTGTTTTGTGACAGATCTTGTGTTGATGACTCACCTCTGGACCGTGAAGACACTACATCTGATGGAGCTGATAGAGGCTCTCACCAGTCTCATCGTCTGAACATGTTCCACTGTGAGCGTCCCCTCACATCTCTCTCTGAAGAAGTGGAGCCTGAGTTGAAGTGCACTTTGTGGATGAGAGAGCAGAGAGAATGTGGAACAATGGATAAAAATTGCCCAATGGGAATGTGGCATATTAACAGTACAAAGCTCCTGTATGTCCATTAATACACTCTGTTCTGACCAAATAAACCCATAATAAAACCAATACCATGAGTAGATATGATGACATTTTCAATGTGTCCATTTAAATTGGTCAGTGGGGCTGTCATGTCCTTGCATGTATTACACGTATACTCCTTTGTGAAATATGAACTTTCTGTTGTCACATTTGAGCTTCGGTAAGATCTGTGCTTTCTGACATTTGACTATACATTTATGTTTGTTTGTTTGTTTCTTGTTTTAGTTTAAATAAGACAAAAATAACCAAAAAAGTAATCCATCAATTTGGGGATTATAATCCATCTATAACCCAAGATACTAATAAGATCCCACTATCTGCTCTGAGCCAGATTAATGGCTGTGCAGCTGTCAGTCCTGTCGTCTCTGCCCGCCAGCTCCATTGACTCTTAGATTAAGTGTAGATTAAGTAGTGAGAATCAAACTGCTCCTCTTCTCTTGAGCAAACGTTGACTAATTTAAGTGTGTCTTTATACACACTTAAATGAGATTAAACCAAGGTAATACAGTTGTTCTGTAACATGTATGCACTGCCCTTGGAATATTTTCTATGGAGATATATTTATGCCATACAGTAGAACATTATGGCCAAATGAACATATCTATGGAAACAAGTAGGAGGAGGCCCAGGTTTGTGGAGATGCAAGGCCACCCACAGTTTTTGCACATAACACATAAACACAACAAAAATGAAAATACGTAATTTTATTTTTGCCTGTTTTTGGTCTTAAAAGTCACACACTGTGGCTTTAAGAAGTATTTACTATCCGCATATAAGAACCCACTTCTCCCCATCAGAATCTCAGCAGTTCTGTTTGTCTGGGGAAGCAGTCACATCACATTGACTTCCACTCTTTGTGCATGCACTCACCTCTACATTCTTGGATAGAAAATAACTTCCTGTGACCTTTCCATTCCTATTCATACATTAAAGCGAGCGGACTGCAGTGGGCGGACCGGGGCACATCTTCATGCCCCGGACTCAGATTGACTGTGTTCCATTGTGTCAAAGCCCAGCTGGTTACACAAGCTCCCAGTCTACCCACGTACAATATATTTTCAACTACTGCAACTTCAGTCTTGAACAAATTCCTCCAGAGATATGTGAAACATGAATGCCAGGGCACACTTCTCCACAAGTCCACAACGAGAAAGTGTGTTCTGACAAGACTTTAGGATCAGTTTATCTAGTGTCAAGGTTGCCCAGTTGTTCTGGTTATTATTGAATTTGCATCGCTCGTTCATAGACCCAAACTGCTGTTGACATCTCATTCAGTGCAGGCAGACATTGTTGTTGAACTGTTGGAGGTGCCATGATGCCTGCGGAAAATACTATTCAAAAGCCAAGGCAAGACTAAGAGAATCTTTATATGTTCTTGAGTACTTTATTTGTACGGTAGAGTTTGACTAAGGCAATAATAATGAGGAAGTGTGGCTGTAGTACCTCACAGCAAGTTCATCTTTTGAGTCTGGATGTTCTCCGAGTGTATGGGTGACGATGCTATGGGCGCTTCAGTTTCCCCTAGCAACCCCAAAAAACGCACAATCCTCAGGCAAAATCCTCCAGTTAAGTAAATCCCGTAGACTGTATACAGTATACATAACCAAAATCTGCACAAGTGGAGGAAAAACATGATGTCTAAACTTGAAGCAGTAATAGCTCATAGTGGTTAGTGTTGTAAATAAATAATGCATGCTCATGAATAATTAATCCTTACATTCTGCTACATTTATTTTAGACAAAAAATGTCACTTTTTCAGAATATAGAAGTGGAATTTTGCATTATCTCAAATTCACAAACCGCTTGTCACTACTGAATGATATTGATTTAAAGCCTGATGATGCCGACTCAACTGTTGATTTCTGACTATTCAATCAATCATTTATTTATATATACATTTATTTAAGCTTGGTTGTTCAGTTCCTTTTCATATAGTACAGTCAAAATGTTACTGTACACAATAAGAGAACAAAGAGATACTAACTTTTAGCAGCGAATACAACATTTTTACAATACCTTTGAAGATAGTGATGAAACAAAACTTTAACGCTAATAAAATCTTGTAAGAAAAAAACATAACTTGATATCAATTTGAGCACAGTTTAATGTGAAGTTTGTTCTTTTTCTAGCCAATACAAAGTAAAAGTGCCATTCAAGTGTCCTCTTATGCTCACGAGTTTTCCGGTCCAATCACTTAACATCATTTCTGATTGTCAGCCCTTCCATTCTCGACGCGCTGCAGATCGCTGCTTTCAAGATGCTTCCAATCTGAACAAATTGATTGCTTGTCAAAATGTCTGTCGAATTAATTTACCTCCACAGCTGAGCCCTGATGAAAAGCCGGATAATGGCTTCTGGATCAGAGCCATCAAACACCTGAAGAAGAGGTTTCAGCGCACAGAAAATCATGCATTATATTTCGGTACGAATTAGTCTGGGTAAACATCAAGCCAATCAGAATTCAGGAGGCAATAGTAGAATACACAGAAGCACACAACCAAAATTTATTGCGTTTTGGCGACAGGTGTTGTTGCTCATATATCCACAAGAAGGATTGTACATATCTATGACATTAGGCGGGAAATAATGAATAGAATAAAAAATATAGGTCCATTCATCTTTCTAACATTGCCAGCCTCATAGCATAATATCTTTAGTCAGTGTCATTTTACTTTCCAGACCCTGTTGCATCTGGAGGTGTCATTGGTTCTTTTAACAAGCAAAAAAAATATTGACATGAGCATTTTTTGGGGGGAAGGGCCTTTTCCTGAAAGCTGTTAGGCCAGGACTTTGGACAATGTGTAGACATACTACAAAAGAAGCAGAAACGTTGCAGAAACTTGAGTGAAACCAGGCTCTCTATGCACAAACCATATCTTATTCTTTTCTTTTAAACTTAAATCATTTTGACACAACCTTGGGAATTATACAATAACTGCAATAGTCTCTTTTCTTGCTCTGTATCGCACATATTAAGCGCCAAAATAATTTACAGCACTTGTTATGAATTCTTACAGTATGGCAGAAAGTGGTTAACATCATTGCCTGTTTTGTATTCCATAACTTGTAGTGAAAGGTGCTAATATATTGTTATTTCTCATCATGCTGTTCACCTGTACATCCGTGACCCCCCCATACCCTGATATAAGCCTCTGCCACGGTCCTGTCTCTATATTGAATTGAGAGTGGAACATTGTTGATAGAAAGTGGATTCGCTTAGGTTCTAATCACGTGATGTGTGACCAAGTGAAGTTAAAGCGGGGCTCTGGGGCTCTGGGGCTCTGTGGGGGGTGGTCTGCTCAGTGTGAGATGACACGCACATACACGAGGCCAGAGAAGCATGGACAAGTCTGAGCCACTTAGAGTATACTGTCACTTACTTACTCTTATTATTTTATTTACCTATGAGAAGTGGAGTAATAACGCATTCTGACAGCTCTTTTTAAGATGTTCAGTGCTGCTTTCCTAATATTTGTATTATCCATTCATCCATGGGTGGTGGTAGCTATACATTCCCTGGGGTAGTTTGACAGAAGCAAGGTTGCCAGTCTGTGTGGAGTTTGTATGTTCTCCCCGTGTCAGGGTGGGTTTCCTCCAGGCACTTTCCCCCCCATCAACCCAAAAACATGCACCACGATAGGTAAAAATCCTCCAGCTAAGATAGTCCTGACTAAGCCAACAAGATCGTGGAGATGGGGCCCTGCCGGTTGAGGGATGGGTTAAATGCAGAGGATGAGTTTCCTTATGGGGACAATAAAGTACACCTTAAGCTTAACCTTACCCAACAATCACACACAACATATTCACAAATATTCACATAAAAGCAAAGTGCGTGAAGGGCCCCACTAACCTTAAAGGGGAACTCCAGCGCGTTTGAAGCTAAAGTCCATTGCTAGAGGTGGTCGAATACTGTCAGAAGTCAAAAAACAGCACAGATCAGTGTTGTCTAGGCGGAGATCTCGCTGTGGCAGTGAGTCTGTCAAGGCAACAAACTAGTGTAGTGAATTGGGCAAGTTATTAACTTCTACATAAAACATCAATTTGCACACTGAATAAGCTTAACCCCACTTTCTAACCCATCTTACAACAGCCATGAGTCCAACAAACAAAACGCTCACTCATTAGTGTCTGGAAATGTTATCAAACAACTTTATAAGCAGCCATAGCCTTACTTTTGTTGATTTGCCACTGCGCATTGCAAAAGCCCAAAAGACTCGATTGCCAATATCGTTTCTAATCGCATTTATTTATGAGAATTAAATCTTTTGAAAAACGCTAATAAAATACATTACCAAACAATTTTCGTTCAACAACTTTTCAGTTTCTCTTCTTCTTCACCATCACCATTTGTTGCTTCTGGCGGCTACTCGCCGTTTGCCGCTGCTGGAGTCGACAATCGAGCTGCTTATAAAGTTGTTTTATAATGTTTCCAGACCACCAAAGAGTGAGCCAGGCATAGTGTTCCCCTTTAAGATGAGTGAGTGAGCGCTCTAACCACTCAGCCACTGTCGCTCATGCCAACACACTACATCTCAAAATCCTTTGTTTTTATAACCCTAAATTAATCTCACCTCAGCATGCAGTTCCCTCAACTCTTTCCATTTGCATATGATATTTACCTCTACAAAAGGGGTTATGTTTTTGTTGTTTGTTCTAGTCAAAAGACAGAAAACTCAGGTAAATGAGAAAAGGGTCAAAAATAGGTCACAAAATCTGTTACATTTTATTATACTTGGATTTTCCATACCATATTTCTTATTTTTGCTTTAAGTTTAGAATTAAATTGCATTTTGCAAACAGAAATGTCTCCAGAGCAGTTGGTGGAGGTGTGAAATGTCACTTGGACAAATGTGCTCAAGCAATCGAGAAATACTGGAAATGAACCATAAAAACACTGTTCAATTATTAATAAAGCCTCAGATTGGTCATTTTATACTACATCGGTTTTCATTTAATGCTTCGTTTTTTGCTTTTTATGCTCTGATAGAAATGTATTCTGTAGTGGCTCAGGGCAGATGCTAAAAATACACCGTAAAAATTGTACTGCACATTTTTTTTAATCAGGTGAATTATTTTGGCAATACAGTGTAATAATATTTAATGTCCTGCATTATGCACAGTTGACTCCTGTGAGCTTTAATTCATCAAAATCATACCTGGAGTTGGGTTTTGTTTCATTGAAACATGTTTGAGTAACTCTTTATTGTTTGTCTGTCTACATCTCCAAAGCTCGGTGTCTTTAAAGTCCAAACACCTTCACTAGAACCATTTGGTTTGATTTCAGCCCTGGAATTGATATCAATCTACTGAGCGAGGCCCCCCGAGTTGCCTTCACCTGCCAGTATATCTCCTGTGTAAAAACGCATTTGTTTCTTGTGCACATGAAATATTAAAAAAAATATATTTCTCCAATACAAATCTTTTTATTTTATTTTAATTTTTTCATTAATGAACTTGTACATGTCATTTACATCGAAAGTACAACTTGTGTACAGTACTTGAGTACAAAGTAAATCCAGACATTTTACATTAACTCTATACCATATTGAGCTTGACAAGGATTTAAACTCCAAATAGGATCAACATGCCCATGCTCCAGTTGTGTTCAAGTACTTTTTTTTTTTAACCAACAACACAGGATTCAACAAGCTTCTATAGTTGGTATGTCAGTTTGAAGCCATTTTCTTGTCAGTGTTTTCTTTGCTGACAACAAAACAGTCCTCAATAGTACACTCTTGTTTCTCTTCAGATTGTATAAATCTTTCACCTTTTGCCTATACAAATCATACATGAAATAACAAAAAATATGAGGTGGGTGGCGCTTTCTAATCTGTTATCATTCTACTTCAGCATTACTAACTGTGGCTGCTTATTAGTATTGGCCCCACACTAGCATATGTGAATAAAACAAAACAAAACTCCAGGTATGTTTTCGATGGGGCAACAACATTATAATAAGACTTAATACTCTACAAATCTATTTTGTGTAATATAGGACCTTTAACTGTTCTCACAACAACTCCATTTTCCTTTCCATCCTTATTATTAAGACAACACAAGCCCATGCAGGTTGCCTCTCCCCCACATCATCCCTGCATTCGCCATTGCATCATCTTTCCCCCCATCTCCCTATCACATCTCTTCGACCTGCCACTCAAACTCAGTCCCATCGGACACAGCTGCCGGCTAGCCATGACCTCCACACACACTCGCACACACATAGACACGCATGTGATTGGCCCCGGCTGCATCCCTGGACCATAATCAGGGGTCTCAGCTGCCACGGTGACCATCTCTTCTCTGGGGGCCATAGATCAATCGGTTCTCCAGAGAGCCCATTGTGAATAAATGTGTATAAGTGTGTCTGTGCGTGTGTGTGGAAGATAAATTTGAGCCGAGCCACATCAGTAGATTGGGGGTGACTTCCATAATGAGGGCAGTGCCGTTGTTCTTAGACAGTGTTGCAGATGGATTTGTATAGGACGTGGAGCGGCGTGACTGCAGATGAAAAGAAGTATCGGTACAGAGGTGGTTTAGGTTCTGCTGGAGGAAACTATACAGGTCTGTTTCCATGGGGGCGCTATGGAGCAGATCGGCGGGATTTGAAAGCGCCGTCACTGTCTAAACACTATCTGCTCCAGGTCTAAGCTAAAGAGGAGATAAGCTTCAGAGCAGGAAGATAAGATAAGCGAGAACACAGATGAAAACACGATTTCAAAAAGATATAAACAGAAAAGTCTGGCTTAGCTTCTCCTTCCAATTGCTTTTCACTGTGCCTCGGTGCCTCTCTGAGCTGGGAAAATGTGCCATTTCTGATATAGAAGGAAAATATCTTAAATTAGAATCTGTGGTGTTCAAGAAAATGTTATTTAATGTTATTTGGTGACTGAGATGTTTTTCTTTGAGGGATGCAAATGTTTTATAATGTGATATTTTGTCATTTTATTCACAGCAAAAAGAGTTTATGTGAGTCCAATCTGTTCTAGAGTTAGTTTAACATTTTTGGAAATGTTAATTAAGTAACACTGGACCAAAGTTCCTGTTTAACCCTGAAATCAAGAGTTATATTAATGTTTTGAGAGTAAACAGATAACACTTTGTAGGGTTATCTGGATTTAACTAAACAACACACAGAGGTGTTTTAATTTTACACTTTATTTTAGTTCATTTAAGATGAAATTATGTACAAAACTGGTTCAAATTGGTTTCTCTTGAGGGAGTTTGAAGTGGTGGGTGGGAGATTCCAAATTAACGTTAGTGGAAGTTGAAATAACATCAACCATATCAACTCTGTAACTGTAAATAACCCCAACTCGAGCCTCCATTCCACTTTTCAATAGGTAAAATAACACTTTTTGTGTTAAAAACAACTCTGAAATATTTTACCCTGAAATGTTAACCCTCCAGTTGTTTTGTATTTATTGTGTTGGCTGATATCTTAGGCAGGTCTATGTATATATTAAGTTGATTTTCTTTGGGAGTCCATCACCTGTTTGTTTCTATGGATATGTCATTGCTCTGCCTGAAATGTTCCACAGTATGACTTTAATCAAATCTACCTTACATTTATTTAATTATAGGTGATTTTATAGCTCAAAAATAGCTAAAAAAAAATAAAAAAAATAAATAAACATGCATTCTGACAGTGAATGGGGCTGCTACTCCACAGATCTGATCTGTAACTTGGTCTGGTTTGGTCTCCATGAAGATAGAAAGGTTTATTACCACACTGTGAAACATTCCAGACAAAGCAATAACATTTTCATGGTGAAAAGCATTTGACAGATCCTCCACCGGAAAAGTTACACAGTGCACCTTTAAGCCACTGCACACTTTAGTTGCATCCTTTGGCAATACATTTCATTGACCACACTGTATACATGATTATTTATTTGTATAGAAATCGAGTCTTTTCGGTGTTCGATATAATGTGTTATTCTTTGTACTTGCCCTTTTTTATACTGTATAGAAATGTGTTTCTGTTCTCAACATAAATCCTGGAATAATGCTAATTTTAGAGGAATCTGTTGAGGCTGTGAAATATGTGTGGCCCCAGGCATTTGACACACTTGTTGGTTGTGTCTCTGGAGAATGGCCGTGCACGTCAATGTAATGCCCCCCCTGTGGAGACTGTAACTATAGCCTGTATACAGCTGCATGTTTGAAGGCTCAGCTCACAATGCACTTCAGTGAATGTGTGTGTGCGCACGTGTCTGCATTTATAAATATATGTGTGTGTGCGTGTGTGTGTGTGCGTGTGTGTGTGTGTGTGTGTGTGCGCGCGTGTGTGTGTGCGCGTGTGTGTGAAGGTCAGTGCTGAGGTGATTACACTGGAGCTGCAGATTCAGAAGAAAAAATACAGCTTTTCTTCATTGATTTCCTGTCCGTCTACAAAGAAATACTCACTACTGTATGACCCAGATTAGAACATGTCTCCTATTTCTCATCTCTGTACTGCAAAGCAAAAATACATGTACAGGTTTATTTCATGTCGCTTTTAATTGAAATTAAAAATATAATTATTAAGGCTACACTATGTCACTTTTCTGGCGAAGCATCTACCTCTTGCTTGCGTCCATAGAGATACTATTGCTTTGAATATATCAGTAATAGTGTAACACTGAACCAGTCCATTTAACTCATCCATCCTCCATCTGCATAGAAACAAGCAAGTCACAGGTCAGATTTGTGGAGAGGCGAGCCCACTCATAGTAATACTGCATGTTTATCCATATTACAGGTAAATTTAATGTATGAATGATGAATGATGATGAATGATAATGATCTCCAAAACTTAATTGCTTGTTTTCATCTCCCCTCACAAAGTTAACAGCTATTGTTTTGTGTTTAAAGATTAATTCATCAGACAGGCAAAACAATGAACCATCAATGAACGCAAAAGAAATTGTATTCGCATTCACAGGCAAAAAGAACATGCAAAGCCTCGGTTGAGGTTTGAGCTCTTATTAAAAAATGGTTTGAAAGAAGAAAGAACAGACTGCATGCTGACAGACCACGGCAAGCTCTTGTAGACAGCTCCAAATGTATTCTTTGATATTTGGGAGAACTGTCAAACAAGGTTAAAGGACACGCTTTGGCTCGACGGTGTAATTCTCTATTTCAAAACCTTCTGTCACGTTATTGAAATTCAAATGCGTATTCCTCAATCTCTCCACATGCATATGAATTCAATCCATCTGACACTTCCTTAATATGCATGAGAGGAGAAGACTTGATGAATTGCTTGAAATCTGTGTACTGATCCCCCATTTGCGATTATCAGAGCAGCAAAACCAATTGTTCCATAATGGGCAGGCTTTTACACCCACTCGAGATGGACTATTAATACCGTTTGGCTGCTCCGAGTTGACCCCTCTTCGTTACTCGGGGGTCAAAGGTCGCGCGTCTGGTTGAAGGGAGCATCAGTCATACTTGACATTTGAAGTTGACCTGTGGAGAAGAGCGCCATCAGGAGGGCAGTGAGGGCGGGGCAGGGCCAAGGCTACTGTCACTCTAATAAGCTGAGGTGCACTCAACCCAAGCTCCCCATAAACACAGAGAGGAGGAACAGACACACATGTGGGGCTGTGTTTGGCCTGGTGGGGGCGTAGTGCTAAATGCTTCCTGGGGGCCTGTAACTGGTCAAATTTGAGTAATTCCTAATCCCTTGAATCACCCCATAGACTGTATATATAAATAGACATAGCGAAAATGCTAATCACCTCCTTCCAAATAGGAAGTGAGCATGGGCGCACATTCGGCTCTATCGACTGACTGACAGAACGTCGTCCCTCTCTCTGCAGCTGCTGCAGTGAGCCCATAGACTGTATAAAAAAGTGGACTAAGCGAGTGTGACTTCACCCAGAGCGTTCAGCGCCGCTCAAATGAGGCTCGTGATGCTAATGGTTACAGCAGCGAATCTATGTTATTCTACGTTATGAATAGGATTTATGTTATGAATAGGAATTTTATGTTATGAATAGGATTTTTTTGACAGCCAAAATAGTGGGAAAAAAAATCAAGATCATGTAGAGCGGATTAATGCAAACATTTTAAGACCAAATTGATGAGGCTCACTGCAGCAGTTACAGAGAGAGGAACCACAAGATCCCAATGTAAAACAATTGGAGCCCAGGACAGAAGGAGCCGGAAAATCCTCCTGGAGCACTTCTTATATGGCAAGAGGCGGTTAGCGCTCTAGCTTTGTCCACTCTTATATACATTCTATGACTAAGACTCGTCATTTTGATCTTAAAATGTTGTATTAACCTGCTCTACCTGGTCCTGGTGTTTTTATTTCACTATATGGTCCCAAAAGCAATTCTGTGAGCTTCATTTGACTGGGACCAAATACTATGGGTGACGCCACACTCCCTTAGTCCCATTCTTCATACAGTCTATGAATCACCCACATCCATTTCACAGTTTCATCAGCAACAAGACAACAACAAGACACAACAGGTAAAGTATGAAAATGAAAATAAACGAATGCTGACTTCTATATATTTGGTCTATGTTAAGTATTTTTTGGATAACTTGAGTTTTATGGGTTTATATGTGCTCTATATTTCTCTCTGAACACTGTTTATATTATTGGTTTATTTGGCCCATGAATGTACAGGATATATATAAATACGCTGTATTGTATCACCATGGGTTAATTTCCATGCTTTGCCCTTCATTTGCTCTCACAAACTCACTCTCATTCATATGGTAAATGGTCACATTTTAATATAATGCTTTTCCAAGGCACTCAAAGCTCTTTATATCAAAGAACCACTCATGCATTTACACACATTTATACACCAATGTATGCAGACACAGGGGACGAGGTGGGGTGAGTGTCTTGCCAAGAACACAACAACAGTGTTCAGCTGTGTGAGTCACACCACCACCCTGTTGGTTAGATCTGACTGTTCTACCAACATTGTTTTATGATCAAAGCGGGATTCAAGCTGCCAACTTTTGGATCAGTTTACAAACACTTTACCAACTGAGCAACTGTCACCCACTTCGACTCGGAAATTGTGCAAAAGTACAAATAGAATTTATCCATTGCTTGGATATGATGTTAGCAAAATAAAACAGTGTTATACTTGTTTTATTTCTGTATTGCTTAGAGACACTTTTGGGCCCCCCCCCCTATTGGTTGGTAGTGCTCAGTGTACTTGTTAAGCTTTTGCCAGGATCCAGTACAGCTGGATGTACACTCTCATTTGAGGTCCCATCCCTCTCCCTCTTAAATGTGCTGTATTTGCAGCTCTGATAGCAGCTTCTGTTTGTGCAGAGTGTTTGTGAACAGGGCCTGTGTTGCATGGGCTCAGTGCTCTAACTGCCCTGTTGCAGTGACAGTTCAGGCCGGGCTAAGTGGAGCCACACAGAGTATGACAGCAATGTTACAAATGTATGCTAAAAGCAGTGATATGAGTAAAGCTTGTTGGCACAGGGCCATGTGATCGCTCTGCTGTGGTCTGGAGTGACCTGCCATTTAGAATTCTGTTTCAATTTGGAGTTTCATTGTTCAGTTTGATTATTGCTCAATATTTGGATTCATTTTGTAGTCCAGCCTTTTCAGAAGTCCACCATCAAGGTTGTTCTTATAATTAAATTTTGTGTTTGATTAGTTTGTATTGTTATACGAATGTGAACAGTGTGAACATTTCTCACTAAATAAGCATTAAACAAAGAGGAGTCGTGCGTTATGCAGTTTTGACACATGATGTGGAATTGCGGTGGAGTCGTAGAACTCAGCGAAGTGCATTAAAACTACAGAACACAGATCTCCAAGTTGTTTAATGAGCTTCTACCATGACCAGAGACGGGCATGTCTCACCTGTGAGTCTGAACAGCCTGTTCACTCCCTATTAATTAGTTATTCTTCTCACTGACCGACCATGGTATAAATATATGTATTAAATGTCCCCTCTCTCTTCCTTAAGCTACAGCATTCTCTCTCTCCGCTCCTGCCTGCTCTGTCTTATTCTCGTTCTCTCCTTCCTCCATCTCTGTCTGTCTCTCTCTCCCTCTCTCTTTCTCTTCCCCCTCTCTTTCAATCTGTTTGACTCACTCTGCCCCTCTTCCTCTCTTCTATAATTGAGTCTCTCCAGGGGCACCATCCTTCTCTCCACACACCCCATGTCCCCCAGCTGCTCTTGGCTGTCTCCTCCTCTCCTTCTCATCCTCCTCTTCTTCCTCTTCACTCAGAGCCTTCATCTGCTCTATACATTTACATGTAGCTGGCCCTGGTCCATATGACGCCCCGGCAGCAGCAGAGGTTACAGGTTTGACTCCACAAAACCACTCAGAGCAACAGCTTTGCTCTTAGACTGTCCTCCCTCCATTTGCACAGTGCGGCTTTATCTAAGTACATAAAGCTGCACTGTGCTGTACTGTAAACACACTGTGACCTGTGCACTGTGACCTGTGCAGTGATAGTGGGATCTCAGAGTGCACTCAGGCCTGATGGAAAAGACTAGATATACATTAAAAAAAATCCAGTATATTATGCCATCTTTTAAAGTTCAAATGTTATAGGTGCAATGTGTAACTTTTCTGCTGGAGGAGTCCACAAAAAATACATTCTTACAAGTGAGAGGGGTTTCCTTTGCACAGATATGACGTCTCCATGGAGATAAATAAGCGTAATCCTATATTGTGAAACATTCCAGGCAAAGCAACACCATCTCTAATTGCCTATCCGTCAGAAAAGTTACACCGTGCACCTTTAAATATATACATAATATACATTTACACTGAATTATTAAGACTTCACCATGTCTGATCCCTTCTTCTAGATGGGATCAGACACGGGCCTTTAGCAAATCATTTATTTTTACACTTTACATCACAGACATATATCTCACCTGCTTTAATGAATTCAGAGTGCATCATCATTTCTCCGCTCTGGCATTGGTTTAAGCTAATGTGACACAGTGTGGCTTTATGCGCCAATAAATATGTCTGGTGTGGACTTATGATGGTCCTTTCTCAAATGGAACGTGGTTTATTGCCCAAAGGGATAAAGGCCCTAATCACTGAACTATTGCACGAAAGTGAAAACTTCTGTTTAATTTCTTTTTGTCCACAGTTTGAAATTTAGAGGGAATCATGATTTAGCTATTTATAAATATTTAGCAACATTTGTAATAGTAAAATGAGACCTGTTTAAGAGCTTTTAACTATGATTGTTTTTCCTTCTCATTTAAAGGGTCCTGGTCTATGTTATAATGTTGTTTCTCATCACAAACATACCCGGAGTTGTGTTTTGTTTCATTCACACGCTTAACACACAGATCCTGCATGTTTAGACTGAGTTCTTTTCTCAAACAGAAAATACTCTGTTCCACCTTGTGATGTCATGTGGGTAAAACAGGAATTTGCTTCACTGTGTTTTTTTAAAACTCCACACACCTTCACTGAAATCATTTGGATCATTTCAGCCCTGGAATTTCCCCATCTCTACCAAACAAAATGTAAACGCTTGGAAAACTTGAAAACTGGAACTTAATGACATCACAAGGTGGAACAGAGCATTTTGAGCTTTGGAGATGTACACAAATTAATAACAAGAGATTACTCAAACATGTGTGAATGAAACAAAACACAAGCCAGGGTGTGTTTTTGACGACATAACAAGGTTCTAACTGGTTTAAAGAGTCAATTTTGTATAATATAGCAACTTTAAGGACTCCAAAAATTTCCATTTCCTCTACAGTTATTTTAAAAACAGTGATACACATAGGATTCGGCATGAACTGAATGACAGCAGCATGGTTCAGCGGTCTGTAATTTCGTTTTGACGTTCACCGTGACGCAGTTTAAAATCTCCAAAATATAAAATGATCCACAGATGTCATTTGTTTTTGTATAGCAGACAAAAGTACCCCTTCTTATTTTTCTTATTTTCTTATTTTGAAAAATGCAATGTGGTCTGGTTGAGGTTAGATGAGGCAAATAAAGTTTTCATTACAGGCTCCTAAACAACTGTTATCCAAAGCCCTCAAGTCTGTAGGGTGGTTGCTGAACTAAATTACTGCAATTTGAGTTCAGAGCCCTTATCTCCGATATAAACCTATTTGCTTTTTAGCTCGTCTGATGTTCAGGGTTTATGCCTTAACTCTGCATTTTGAAATAATAAATTAGACTTGTTTAGGAGTCAGATTTGCAACAAGAAAGGTGCAAAGTGACTAACAAACTGTTGGCTAATTCTAAACGGTAATATTAATATTCCAACTAAATAAGGTCTTTCTGGTCAGATTGTGTTAAAATAAAGCTCACATTAAAGTCAAAGCCTCAAACAGAGCATGCCTATGGTTAGCATCACACCCCCAGATGCTAAGATAAATGATAAATGAGGTGTGATATTTTTTTCTCTAGAATCTATTTATCTCTAGAATCTTATTAGAGATTGGCACTTATTTCTATATATTTATATATTTCATTTACATTTAATTACCACATTTGGTGTTATGCATTTAAGATTTTCACCTCATCCTTTTCAATCATTTTTTCCAGCTGATGTGACTTCATTTTTAATAAGCTATACTTTTCTCACATCATTGATTCTCCCACACCTCTATTATAATCTAAATTTACATCTTATTCTAATTAGGCATATTTGGAGCAGATGAAAGAGCAGTTAGCCTGTAGCATTAGCCACCTCTTTGTGGGTGTAGGTGCAGTTGGTGGTGGGTGGGGGTCACTTGCCGGCGGATACTGTCTGGTTCTTCTGTCTGCTCCCTCAGAGGCAGCCCCTGGCCCAGAGTGGACCCTGCTCCTCTGGGATTTCCTCACCGTCCTCTTCACACCCTCAGCAGATGGGGTCAGATGAGGCACATGGCCCCGGTTCTGAAAATGGTAATAATAAAAACCAAAGCCAATGCGAAAATTCCATTAAAATATTGGGCTTGGTAAATACATGCTGTGTTTGATCTAGAGGAGCAAACAATATAATGATGAAAATGACTTGCTCTGCCCATTCCTCACCCACAATTTCCTATTATTTATTGAGCGATAAAGCACAGAACATTTTTACAGGAGACAAATGGAACTTCTGAACTTAATAGTGTATTTTAGGTGGCTAATCTCGTCATATCTTAGAGGTTAAGCACGGCCGGGCCTGGTTACTACTTGGACGGGAGACCACTGGGAAAATCAGGTGCCACAGTGGGGCAACTGTCAAAAAAACAGTTGTCATTGTGTCCTTAGGCAAGGCACTTTGCCCACTTTGCCTGGCATGAAAGTGGTGTGTGTGTGAGTGATGGTGGTGGTCAAAGGGACCAATGACACCGATTGGTTTGGCAGCCGCGCTTCTGTCAGTCTGCCCCAGGGCAGCTGTGGTTACAACAGTAGTTTACCACCATTGTGAATGAAGAATGCTCTGTAAATAATGTTCTGTAAAGCGTCTTTGTGTCCTATGTCTGTGAAAAGCGCTATATAAATAAACACTTACATAGGTGATTCTTGCATGTTTTAGTATCTCTGTATTGTATGTTTTAGTATCTCTGTATTGTATGTTTTAGTATCACTGTATTGCATGTTTTAGTATCACTGTATTGCATGTTTTAGTATCACTGTATTGTCCAGAAATTGAAGCGAGTGGTCAGAAAAGTTCTGTTTTCATCTATCCCCTATTTCTTCGGACTGATCAAAAATCTAGATTTTGGGTCATACACATCAGGTACAAAAATGTGGTATATCCACATCTTAAAGCTACCACCTGTATGTATGCAAGTATTATATCTTCGCCTGGCTTTTGTTTAGATTATAGCCTCTATATACTGTATAAATGGACATAACTAACCTGGTAGATGCCACGTCACAAACAGGAAGTGAACATGGGTGTGCTTCTGGCTCCATCGACTGAAAAATCACTGTCCCTCTCTCTCTCTCTCTCCTTAACTGCTGTGGTCAGGCTCTCCTTTTGGTCTTAAAATGTTTGTATTAACCTGCTCTATGTGATTTTGATTTTGCTATTTTGTCTGTAAATCAGGTTTGCTCCTTTAACCGCTGTCCTCAATAAGCTTAATTTGACTGGAGCCGAACGCTATGGGTGACACTCCTGTAGTCCATTTCTTTATACAGTCTATGGATCAGACTGACCTGTGGTCTCTGGTCTTCTCCTGTCATAACATAGATAGGATCTAGTGGTTTTCTGTGATCTAATTACAAATGGTGGCTTTAAATGAAAATCCATTGTTTGCTTTGGTGAAATACCACTCTCAATATTAATGCTTGCACTGAACAAAAGATAATGTAAAATAAGAATCTATACGTCATTAATGTTAGAATTTATTACTGTAATACCAGAAAAAACATAATTTGTCTCTTTTAATACTGAATGCAAGTGCAGGTGATGCTGTCAAGGTGCTTTTCCTCTTTCTTTGGGCTATGCTAAAATCTCCATTCAATACAAATGACTCCTCTATTTTAAACATGCTTCCGGTGGGCATTGTTTTCTTTCATATGCAATTGTAATTTTATTTATATTAAACTCCGAATTGGCGTAAACATGCTTCCACAGACATGCAGTCACGGCTAGAGCAGGAACCTACTGAGCCTCTGCTATGAATAAAACATCGCGCTCTGACTCCTATTTGACTTCTCAGTGCTGATATTTTTGTCAGAAAAAGATCCCGACACAAATCAGGGAGTACAGGAAGAGGAGATGCCCAGATTTACATGCAGCGTGGATAGTGCAAGGGTTTATGGGACTATGGCTGCTCCCTTACCTGAATATAATACAGAGCGGAGAATGGCCAGGGGAGACATGAAATAGAGAGCTCGGATCAAACCATGAGGACCCAGGAGTGTATGTCTTTACATGGGACTGAGCAAAACACGGTTCAGGCTGTCACAACACCAAAATGTGATGTGTGAGAAGAAGCAGAAATATTGTGTGCGGTTTGGAGATGGATTCCTATTTTGGATTATTAAAGTAAATTGGGGTTTTTACTGTTCAAAACTTGTGCCATTTCTAACCATGTGTTTCAAAATGATGATAAATTACAGTTGCCATAACGATTAGACAATTTACAACAAAATACTATATCTTTCGAATGGGGAAGAGTCCTCGTAAAATTATATAACACGTAGCTGAAACACATTTTACTTTGTCACTTCTTCATTCGTTCCTGCTTTAGGTGACGTTTTCAGGACTTTTCACAATTCAAAAGATATTGTATTTTTGTTTTAAATTATCAATTGCTACGGCAACTGTCCAAATTTATCACCATTTTGAAACTCATGGAAACTGCCAGCGGCTTAGAAGCAATAAATTAGGTTTGTCATTTTTATTAGAAACATATATTAAACTGTGCACTCTGTACCTTTATGGATGGAGGGTTTGCCATCTGCTTTTCTCCATGGAAAATATATTACTTTGCCTGAAATGTTCCCCAGTGCATCTCCACGGAGGCGAGAAGGTAAGATCTGCGGAGAGCCAATCCCGCACACACTAAGAATGCATGTTTTTCAATGTATTTTTAACAGTGAAGCACCTGTTATTGAATAAATGTTAAATAAGAATAATACCGTACTGGCAAGCGGCAAGCAAATGGCAATCCTCCGCCCAGAAAAGTTCCACAATGTCCCTCTGGGTATTTTACATATGAATATTTAAGAATGGATTTGTGTTCTGATTCTGTTTGTAGCTATAGGGCATTTTCTGTGCCAGTGATTTTTTGATTTTTTTTTTTGAAGCTGGGCACATTTCTCTTGTCAGAATAATCCAGCCTGAAAAAATGTTACCAAACGACATTAAACAAATCTGTAATTACAATAAGATAAGCTCCACCACTAGCCAATATCAGCTTTTTGGACTGTGAATAAAAGGAATAAAATAATACATTTTATTAAAAAAACATAAGGCTACAACAATAATTTGTACAATATGTAGTCAGAAACATAGGAACTGGATAGTAAATGTTGCTTGAGTAACTCTGTATTATTAGTGCTCCTACATCTCCAAAGCTCAAAAGGCTCTGTTCCACCTTGTGATGTCATGTTGTGGTAGTTTACAAGTTTTCAACAGCTACATTTTTACCTTTAGTTAAGTAGAGATGGGCAACTCTGATGGACTGAAATAATCCAGATGATTCTAGTGAAGGTGTATGGAGTTTAAAAACACAGTGGAGCACTTCCTGTATTATTAAACGTGCGAATGAAACAAAACACCGCTTCAGGTATGTTTGTAATGAGGAAATAATATTATAACATAGTGTAATATGATCCCTTAAAGGTGAAAATAAAGACTGTATTTTGAGAAGCCAATCTGACTCTGTTCAAGTCGTAACTTCACATTTTTTCTATTAAGACTTTCCTGCAGCTATTCAGTCCGCTCTTATGAGTCATTTTGTTGTGAGACGCTGCTTCTCTCTCTTATCGTGGTGCCGACCCGACATAAACAAAAGTGTTTGGGAGAATTACAATGAGTAATGGTTCAGAACTAAAGCCCTCATAAGCCCCACACTTCCACTTTACTGTCGTGTCTCTTTATGGTCAAAAGCCTTTTAGCAATCCCAGTATATTAGGCCAAGATTGTGACTTCTTTAGATGGGAGAACCAATCCGAGTTTCAGAATGTATTAGTTTAGTGACAAACGTTTATCACAAAGTCAAACAAAAGAGAATAATATACGAAATACAGACAAATATAAAAACCCCTGATGTCGTTTGATAATTTAAGCTATTCATTATTAAACTGAAACAAACACTGATTTATCTTGATGTTTTTATGTTGACTGCAGAGTTGTTGAGTTATGTGCACAAATTTGCAATGGCAGTGAAAGGATTTAACTCAATAACGTATTACCCAATGTCTAGGCAATGCTATTTTTAGGTTATGTATAGGTTAAGTCCAATATTACGCTAAACTGACTCTTCTGAGCTTTAAGCCACATTAGAATGTTGTTACCTCATCAAAAACATACCTGGAGTTGCATTATTATTAGTCTGTTTACATCTCCAAACTCAAAGATTTTGTGCAGTAGAGATGGTCAACTCCAGGACTGAAACCATTCAAGTGATTCTAATGAAGGTATAGTAAGTGTGGAAACAAAACTCCAGGTATGTTTTTGATCATAACATCATAACATAGATTTTTAAGATGCTCCTTGTAACTTTTCTGGTGGAGGATGTGCTACTGTGCCACAGACAAACAGGTGTTGCTACCAGATCTACTTGGAACTCAGAGATGACCCTGCTAACAATAAGAACACATATTTTTCCAGGTATTTTTGAGCAATAAAGACATAGGTAGTAATTAAACGCAAGATAGAAACAATAGTCTTTTCATATACGCTAAAGAAGGATGACAGCCCTGCATGTTTCACACTGGTTGAATGGGTTCACATCATGCATATTCTAGTGTTTTCCATGTTCATGAAGCTCTGTGCTTCTTACACGACACAAGCTGCCGTGTTGAGGGAGACAAAACAGTGGAGTCGTGAGCCATACACAGGACATGTTTAAATCCTCATTTATGCAGTCCAGACTGCACTGTTTACCGTCACATCATAAACCTTCGCCGTGAGCGGCTTTCGTACGGCAAAAAACTACATCGACATGAGCTCAAGTCACATACACAATATTTCTGTGATCTTGTTTTGAGCAGTTGTGTCAGGTTTAGATTAATTCAGTCAGATGGTCCAGGTTTCTGGATAGTATTTCAGATTATAATTTCCTCTTTTTTTACATAGGAAAATGCTAAAAATGCACATAATAAGTCAACAACATTAAGCTAACTTCAAAAATTCAGTAAATACTCTGTAAAAGTCAAGATCTTGTTTAAAGGTGCAGGGTTTACCATCTGCTTGTCACAATGGAGAAGTTATTGTTTTACCTGGAATGTTCCACAGTACGGCATTAAATTCACCACTTGGTCAGCGTCTTTATTCTGTCACTGTAAGAATGCACATTTTCACATCAAGGTCTTTATGAACAATAAAACTGAAAACTTGACAACCAGCATTTACTCAGTGACAACTAAAACTCGTCACTGAACAAATGCCAGACGCATATGTCATAATGCCATACTGTGGAACATTCTAGGCAAAGTAATCATATCTCCACCGAGAAGAGCACGCCATCCACCAGAAAACTACTAAAGTACTAAAAATAAACGTTTTCTGAATACAAGTCATGTTAGATTTAGAACCATGTTGAACAGTGGCAGAGAAATAACCGTCTATGGTAGTTAAAGCCAGTTGCTTCCATAAAGTCCTCATCCAATAACTTCTCTGATTCTATAAAGTTGTCTGGCATCCGGCCGATTTTTTCTCAAGTAGCTGCTTTTATGATCATCTTTATGTTGTAAAAGTCGCGTTCTGAACCAAAAGATATTAAATTCATGTGCAGACCCTTTAACTTATGTATTATATTACGTTTTAGCCGAGCAGTCTCTCCAGCACAGTTCATAACCTAAATAAGTGTATGAAAAGAGGCCATGATAGCACTGAGAAATTAGTTACAACATTAGAAACTTGTTTAATTCGGGACTTAACCGTTATATCCTCCTACGTACACATTGGCTACGGTTGGGTGACGTGATTTCAGCTGACACCAAAAAATGCTGCTTTGATCTGTTGATGGAGAAGCAAACTCAGTGCTCTTAATCCAGTTCAAGCGGACATTTATCTGCTCGTCACTTATCAGCAGGGCCTCTGTAACTGCTGTTATGCTCTAATTAATTAAACCAGTGTGGGTTGATGAAACGCTTTCAGCTGCTTGCAATAGGAGAGCTTGGGAGAGATGTGTTATTTCTATAAATCGACCTATAATTTTCAACAAAGATAACAAGAAAAGTGAAAAATGAAAGTTCACATACTTCGCATACGCATTTACATCACCAAAAGAAATAGGGTGTTGTTCATTATAAAGGCAGATGGCATGATAACTTATGACTAGCAATTAAAATTAAATTGGGATCCAATTGTTTCTAAGCATAAAGGGCCTGTTTTACGCTACTTTCTGATCTATGTTAAAATGTTATTTCCTCATCACAAACACATCGGAGTTGTGTTTTGTTTCATTCACACAAACTTGGCATATTTAGGCTGTTCTCTCCTTGTAGTATCATGTACAGGAAGTGCTCCACTGTGTTTTTAAACTCCATACGCCTTCACTACAATCATTTGAGTGAATTCAGGCCTGGAATTGCCCATCCCTCCACTGAACTAAAGGTAAAATGTAGCTGTTAACTTGAAAACTGCTACTATATGACATCACAAGGTGAAACAGAGCATTTTGAGCTTTGAGGATGTAGACAGACTAATAATAAACGGTTACTCAAATGTGTGAATAAAACCAAGCACATTATACCATGGCTTAAAACTTAAACCGTTAATTTTGTGTAATATATGACTTTTAATCCAGAGGTTTGCAGCTAATCCTGTAGCAGTATGTGTTTTGGGGACGAGTTCTGACTTTGGAAGAAGAATTTTAACCATGTTTTGTTGTTTGTTTTTGTTCATGCATTTAATATGAGGAGCCATTTTTAATTTGGTTTTAGTAGAAACACTTAAATGAAAATCTTGGCTGATCAATACCAGCTCTAAGCAAAGAAATCCCCCAAGTTTGCTGTCTGGAATTGGCAATACGGGTGTAGTCGTGCCTTGCAACACATGGATGGGCAAGATTGTTTCAGTGGCCAAAGATCAGAAAATCAAATCTACAGACCCAAGTTTTCTCTCACCAGTCACTAAAGGCATTTTATATAACACAAAATCTTTCAGCTCAAGTAATCCAGCCTAATCCTGCTTCTCCATCTTCTGACCTTCTGAGCCTATTCCCCCGTTCCATCCACTCCTCCATCCCATCCCACTCTTAATCCTTTTTTTACTTCCATGGAGAAATAAAGTGATTAAATGTACTCTCCCCTTGGGTGTGTTTTGTTGTATGCAGTCGACCATCTTCCATGTTTTCTTTTGTAAATCTAACAAGTTTCAAATTGCAAACACTGTTGCACTGAATATCTTGGCTGGACACAAAACACCCAAACAAAAAGGACATTTTAGTGCCAGTTTCAGGTTGTAAACACTTTTATTTATTTCCCTTTGTTCACTGATGAATGGTGTGTTCAAGTGTGTGTGAAAAGCTGTGGACTGACCTTCTGTTTCATTTAAAGTAAAGAGCAATAAAAGTGAAGTCACCCTCTCGATGTGTTTTCAAAGGGTTTGGTTCACATTTTCGAGTGTGTCATGTCATAATCTCAGATGGAGGCCAGGAGTCTGTGTTTCTATGGGAGATTTACTGTTTTTGGAAGCAATATTGTAACTCATCCTCAAATCTTTGTTTGTAGAGGTTGGTTCCAAAACTTGCTGTATTAAACTAATAGTTTAAAGTTCTTTCAATTGACAACACTGTTTGGGGTCGAATAATGGCACTAAAATAATTTGACTCCTGTTTTTTTTATGTTTGTCTGAAGAAGATTAATGAATTTAGTGCCATTTTTGAGGTTTCATAAAGTTGTAACGCAGTATCATAAACATTGTTAGTTTACTTCTGACTCTACTTAAGCCTGTGCTTCAATGTCCTATATTACAGAGAATTAACTCTTTTATCCATATTATAATGCTGTTTCCTCCTCAAAAACATATCTGGAGTTCTCGTAAGCAGGTGTTTTCAACAGGTTTTACCTTTTGGTCAGTACAGATCAGCAAATCTTGGCCTGGAATAAGCCAAAAGATTATAGTGAAGGTGTATGGAGTTTAAAAACACAGTGGAGCACTTTCTGTATTACTGTTTGAGAGAAGAACACAGCCTAAATATCCCGGTTTGTGTGTTATTTGCATGTGAATGAAACAAAACAAAACTCTGGGTATGTTTGTGAAGCGGGATAGCATAATATGGGCCCTTTAAGAGTGTGCGATAAATGAACAAAAATAAAATGCAGATTCCAAACCAAAAAGGAAACATTTGTTGTATTCCTTTTCCATATTATTCTAAAGAACAATGAGGCTAAATTCATTATAACAACAATGCTGCGTGTCACTTCCCCATTCTCTTTCCCACTTGCTGAAGCTGGTCCCGCTCAGACAGAAGAAGACAATGGAGCGCCTATTGTCTTCTTCTGTCTGAGTTGTGTCTCTGGTGTTGTCTGAACAGCTCTGCTCTCCGCTGCCCCCATTGGCCCACAGTCTGGAGGCGACTTACATGGCACCTCTCTGCAATTACGCACCTGGCTCATTGTTCGCTGCTGCTGTTCTCGGCGACGGCTCAAAGTCTCACTCATTTATACTGCAATACTTTGTTCCTAGACGAGCCTCGGGAAAACAACACGACGCAGTTCTTTTTATAACGGAGCTTGTCGTCTTGCCCGGGATTTGATGATTGCATGATTGACGGGTGGATTAGCCAATCACTTAGTCACAGGGTGCATCGAATAACAGTGGCTGAAGTGTCTTGCCCAAGGACACATCAGCAGAATGACTTGGCTGCAGATGGGCTGGAATAATCCCTTCATATGAACAGCCACTCCACCACCTGAGCCGCTGCAATATCTTTCCAGTTGATTCTGTTCTTCCGCTCATGGTAAAACCCGGTACTGTACTGCACATCATTGCCATTTGGATCTAAAGAAGCACTGTGTAACTTTTCTGGTCTTCATGGAGATGTGGTAAATATACTGGATAAATCATTTTGGACTGTGACACCTCTGGGTTTTGTGAGAAAGTGGCCGTTTGATTTGCGTCATTATAGTGCAATATTGAATTAGGAGGGGGCGTCTGTGAAGGAAAATGAGCCAAAAACACTGAAGAAACAAGACAATTTACAGAGTTACGCTTTGATACACATCGAATGAATGTCATGATGAAGTTACTTATTAACAAATAATTACTTTCTGAGCTGCCGCAGCCACTCTAATGGAAATGGTTCATGCTGTGAGAGGAAATGGTAATCAAAAATCTAGTGTAACTTGAGATTGGAAAAGCAAATTAAACTTTCATCCACACCATTAAGTGACAAAACTACTGATCGTGGATATAAGTGTCACCCTCTTCTGACTAAACACTTTTTACTTTAATATTTGATTGCAGTTTTATTTTAAAGACGCATGCAGACAGCTTGCCCCCATGGAGATGTTATTGCTTTGCATTAAATATCCCACAGTATTAATAAAGGGCCCATATTTTGATGTTTTCTGATCTATTTTATAACTTTGTTTTATCATCAGAAACATACCTGGAGTTGTGTTTTGTTTCATTTGCACATGTTTAACACAAATTCCGCATATTTAGGTTGAGTTCTTCTCTTAAAAAGTAAACATTTTGTTCCACCTTGTGATGTCAAGTAATAAAACAGGAAGTGCTCCACTGTGTTTTCAAACTCCATAGAGCTTCATTAGAATCATTTGGATCATTTCAGACATGGAACTGCCAAACTCTACTGAACAAAAGGGTAATTGTAGCTTTTGAAAACTACCACTTCATGACATCACAAGGTGGAGTGTTTTAAACATTATTGTAACTCTTAATTTCAGGCTTTGGAGACTAATAATGAAGGATCCCTCAAACATGTGTGAATGAAACAAAACTCAACTCCCTGTATGTTTTTGATGAGGTAACAGCATTATAGTATGGCTTAACACTCACAAGAGTCAATTTTGCATAAAATAGGCCAATTTACAGGTCAGATGTGTGGACAGCCCAGTCACAGTAAAAATGCAACAGAAGAAAGTTAGGAAACACCATTATTATTGATTCTAATTCAGTTTTAATGTCATACGGCGGAACATTTCAATAAAACAATAAGATCTTCATAGACAGAGTCAGACACAGATGCCCTTATCCTCTACTAGAAAAGTTGCATAGTGCATCTTTAATATTCAAGACCTGTTCAGTATGATATAGGTTTCTGCTGACCTTTCCTCATACGCCTCTCTTTATAATGGGATCACAGCACATGAGGAGACTTGGAATATCGTCCTTTTCTCTTATTTACTGTTAGAGACCTGGTACTGTATATTACAATAAGCCCCTTTGACACTCCTACCTCAGGCTTCCAGTAAACAACAATACAATATAGATTTGACAAATAACATGTTGGACTTTGCCTATAGGGCTGCTCCTTTATTACTGTAGTGTTGGCTCTGTCTGATACCTGCTGTAGATCTCCTCTGACAGCTCAGGAAGTGAGACTTACTGACCCAGGCCTTTGTGTCACCTCAGATTTAAACCAAGTCCAGACCTGCACCAGCTAGACACCTTTATATTAGAAACCCAAGAAATTTGATGCTAAACAGCAAAAACTGGAGGGTTAAAATTTCAGGGAAAAGTTGAGTTGTTTTGAACATAAAAAGTGTTATTTTAACTATTTGAAAGTTAAATGGGAGTTCGAGTTAAGGTAATTTGCCAGAGTTGATATGACTGAAGTTAATTCAACTTCTACTAATGTTAATTCAGCTTCCTCTAGTTTTCATTTATATTCCCTTAGTGTTAATTAAGCACCTCCCACCCACCACTTCAAACTCTCATGAAAAAAGCTCCAGAAGAGCCAGTTTTGTACATAATTTCATCTTAAATTACCATATTTTCTGGACCATAAGCCGTTACTTTTTTCCCAGGCTTTGAACCATGCGGCTTTTACAAAGGTGCGGCTATTCTGTGGATTTTTCTTCCACCTCTAGGGGCGCTCTAACCGGAATTTCAAAAACAAGATAGACGGAAAATTAATGCAAAGAATATGCTACTTTTTATTTGGCAGATATAACATGCATGACAAATTACTAACTGGTAATTATTTTTAAATCCTCGCCCCTTCATCATGAAAAGCACACGGAGTTTGTATGATGCAAGTTTTAAGTTGAAGGCATCGATCTTGCTCCAAGAAGGAAACCGTGCTGTAGAGCCCTGCACCCGTGGGACCTGTGGGACCCAACACAAAACAGTGCGGCGCGGGACATATTCTGAAAGCTTATTGCGGGCGGAAGCGCGACCGCACGACGCGGGAGCCGGCGGGAGCGGTACTGAAGAATGCGGCAGCAGGCAGGAGTGGGACTGAAAATTGTGTCCCGCTGCTGCACGTAAGCTTGGGTCAGTGGTTTCAGCAGAGATGATTAAAGTGACTTGTGGTTTCACTGCACAGGAAAAATGAAGATAATCAATTACCAGTTCTTTTCTGTTTTTGACCTCATTTTAATCAGCACAGTTGCTGCCGTGTTAAAAGGCACTGTTCGGAAAGAATCTGTTCAGGTACATAAATGTACATTTACAGTACAAAATCGTTCTGTATATGCAGTAAATATCTAATTTTTTAACATAGATATCAGCTGCTTATAGCTTGGTTGTGACTTGTATATACTTTTTTTTTTTTTTTTTAAAATAGAGTGGATGCGGCTTATATACAGATGTGCTCTATAGTCCAGAAAATACAGTAACTAAAATAAAGTGTAAAGCTAAAACATGTCTGATAAATCAGGGAAACCCTACAAAGTGTTATCAGTTTACTCTCAAAACGTTAATATAACTTTTAATTTCGGGTATTACTTGACCAGTATTACTTAATTAACATGTTCAAAAATGTTAATTAAGTAATAGATTGGATTTGTATAAACCCTGAGACATTTTTTAATTGATTCTGTGAGAGCCAATTTTAACACTCCACTTTTCTTTTTGCTGTGTGATTGTCATAATCACGGTAAAATTTTGTTCAGTCACATTTCACACTGCTCTATGCTGCATTTTTCTTGCATGCATGGCTAATATGTTAAGGGTTTTTCATCAGTGTTGACACTTAAAATGAAACATAAACAGACAAAGATATTCATGTGGTTTCAACATTTGGAGCACTTCGTCCCATTCAAAACCTATATTATTTTGTTTATAATGGTTATACGGCCCATATTTCACTATTTTCTGATCTATGTCTACACTGAAAACATTTGTGATGTCAGGTGGTAATACAGAAAGTGCTCCACTGTGTTTTTAAACTCCATACACCTTCGCTAGAGTTACTTGGATTGTTTCAGCTCTGGAATTGCCAATGTCCACTGAACTAAACATACATTTTCAGGTAGAAAAGGGCATTTTGAGCTTTGGAAATGTAGACAGACTCATAATAAAAATTAATCAAACCTGTGAATGGAACAAAACACAACTCCAGGTCTGTTTTTTGAGGAAGTAACAACATTATAACTTGGTTTAAAACTTACAAGAGTCAGTTTTGTGTTACAGAGGACCTTTCATCGCTACAGCAACAGTCAGTTATTTTTCATTATTCTGAAACCCAAGGATAGTCGAACTAACCTTCACTTTGAACCTATTTTTTCTATAGTGTGTAGAAGGCCAAAGGCAGAATTGTCATTTCCCGCACTATTGTGATCTGAACTTGCTGCTAAATGATTTGGCTCAAGGTTGGGTCTTTGAAACGACATAATAAGTGAACAGCATTTTAGACCACTATAGCTCTCACAATGTTTTTGTATAATGCCATTACACCAAGTGAGTAATCGCTCAATCATTTTCACTGCTTTGTCACAAGATCTGGAGATTGACAGGAACTATGGGACCATTTCTGTGCAATTGAATTTTATTTTTAAGAAAAGCATTAGAGAAAATAAATTCCTTGGCTTCCAAACATTAGTCATCTGACCCCATGCCAACTCTCCAGGCAATAATATTGAATATGAAATTTAGCTGTTTGTACAACTTATCTTTAACACCAGCTGAAAAAATGAAAAAACTTTAAGCATGTGTGAATTGCATAACACGTTTGAAATCTCAAGGTGCTCTGTTCAAAACTCTATCTGCCTGGGACCTGAAAAAAGCAATATATATTTATTTGTGATTTTCTATTTATTTGGAGGTAAATGAACACCTTAGCATTTAGAGTTTATTCATTGTATTTTTATTCTTGATTTTATAACCTCTGTAATGGACGCCGTGGACATTTGGTTTTAAATCTTTGTGACGTTAACAACCGAACAAAAACACCTTTTCTGATGACCAACATATCTGACAAGCTTCTGCAGACGCCTCAGAAAGTTTTTAGACTCCCTTTTACTTTCTTTTTCTTTTTTTTATCATAGTGCAGCCACAAACTAACTCCTATTGAGTTCAGGTTTTATCCCGGACATGATAGTGCCCTATAATCCCGCAGCCCTGTTTAGGCAGAGGAATCTAGTCCCCGCATTAAGAATCTGTCTCAAAAACACTTAAAAGATCGACTGATTAACTCAATGTCCACTATAAAGGACACAAATAAATGGTCCGGGTCTCAGGAGGATATTTACTATCTGATCTGAATTAACCAACAACCATAGACAGTGTACAGAATAACCTTCCATAGCTTTCGGCTCCAGTCAAATGAAGCGTATGATGAAGCGCTGTTATAGGGGTGAATTTGGAGCCAGTTCCATGTTAAAAATAGGAATTTATTTACTAACCTAGCAAAATAGCTAAATAAAAACCACAAGATGGTGTTGAGCGAGTTAACACGAACGTTTGAAGACCAAAATAATGAGGCTCACTGCAGCAGTTACAGCAGAGAGGCGACAATTTTTCAATGTAAAGTCAAGTCGAAACAGAGTCACTGTAAACCCGAACATTCAAAGTAATTAAATAGATGACGTTGTGCACACTCAAAGTTTTAGAAATAGTCCTACTAACTTAATTATGTCAAGTTGCTGTAACATGTTCTTCTTTTTGAGTAATTTTAACAAATATGTTTTGCTTAAAGTGAGCTAATGTGGATATAATTGAGCATAACTTAAATACATACATGAGGTACAACTTAGTAGATTTAAGTAATTACAAGTCCTGTTATTTCTATTGTTTCAATTAGGGATTTAAAAATAAACTTAATGTATATAGTACATGCTAAAATACAAAACAATTTCAAAATAATTTACTTGTCTAAACATAAAACTATGACTCATATTAACTGCAAATATTTGAGTTGATGTAAATGAGCACTTTTAACTCAGCTCTTTTCAAAAGGTACAAGTAGCGAGCATCCAACCTTTTAACTTCTAGAAGATTGTGACTTTTAAGTTCAACAACTTAAAATAATTGAGACAATCGATTGCCTCAATTTTTTGTGTTCTGGTCATTTATTTGGGTTTACAAAGTGCCTCCACGTTCACTTCCTATTTGGAACGCAGCGATTAGTAGGTTAAATATGTCCATTTATATATAAACAGTCGATGCCAATCACATAGAGCTCAGTATTGTGTTCTGCCTTTTCAGTTACTTAAGGCTAATCAAACAAATGGACAGTTTAATATGCTAAATGTTGCCAATAACTTTTTTTTTTTTTTGTTTATATTCAATCTCTAATGAATTATGGGATAGCCACTCAGTTCATCCTAGTTAATGCTTTTGATTCATTGATCAGCAGATGCACTAAAGGGTATGACTGTACAGCTCTTTCTGGGATAATACTGAGCCCCATCCAAATAAGACATCACTACTGGCAAGTGGAGCAGAGAGAGAGAAGGAGAAGAGAGGGAAGGAGAGAGAGGAAGAGAGAGATGGAGAGGGAAGAAGAGAGAGAAAAGGGAGAGGAAGTATGGGGTGAGAGACATACAGACAGAGAAAGTAAGTATAGAGAGGGGGTAGAGGGAGAAGAAGTAGAGTGAAAGAGAGAATGAGGGACAGATAGAGAAGAAAGAGAAGGAGAGAAGATAGAGAGAGAGGAGGGGAGAGATAGAAAGAGAGGAGAGAGAAATAATTTATATAGAGAGAGCGGAATAAAGAGAGAAAGAGAGGGGAATAAAGAGAGAAAAAGAGAGAGAGAGAGATCAAAAATCCTTCGGCTACAAAAAGCCCAAACCTATTCCCTGTGCATATTCCAGCGCCAGGAGGACACCTGCACTGAACCTGCATAAATTGCTTCCTAACATTGGCTTGACCGATTTGATTTAACCATTACCCAGAATCCTTAGCAGTCAGTCATCTGCTTGTCCTACTTTCTCTCTTGTCATCCTTTCCATCTCTATCTCTCCCTTGATTTAAAGTTCCATTACTGATTTTAAAAAATGATTTGGGACATTTCTTGGCATATTTTGGCAAATTTGAAAACCTACTGACGTTCCTTGCTTTGATTATTTAAAGGTGAATTGTGTTACTTACGGTAACGTATGGTATTAAACCTTGCTATCGTCCTGGAGACCAAACCAGGCCAAGTTACAGGTCAAATCTGTGGAAGGGCGACCCCATTCAGAGTCAGAATACCTGATTTTTATAGGTATTTATGAGCTGTAAAACCACCTGTAATTGAATATATGTAAAGCAGAGCGGTTTAATGTCATGCTGTGGAACATTCCAGGCAGAAAAATAACATATCCATAGAAACAAGCAGGTGATGGACCCCTAACCATAAAGTTACATAATGCAGCATTAAATATACAGTGTGAAATGGAAGGTGAGCACTGGATAAGAACACGCAACATGCAACTAGAGCAATTCAAGTGGAAAAATGTTGATCTGATGAAAAAGACTGAATTATCTCCATTTGAATTTGGTGTATATATTTCCCACAAGCACAGACCACGTCACAGCTTTAGAATATAATGAAATGTGATCTAGTAAATGCTTTTTTAATGAGATCAATTTGTCGTTTTGATTATTCAGATTTGAGCTGCACTGCATTCCTCATTCATGCATGACCTGAGCTGGGTTAAAATTGAAACCCCAAAATATAGACGTTATACGGAGAGATTATTCTGCCTCTCAGTGAAGCCCTGAATAAAGATACAGCCAAGAGAGAGACAGAGAGATGGGGGAGGAAGGAAGAGAGAGACACAGAGAGAAAGAGTAAGGAGAGAGGGGAGTGAAAGAGAGAGAGGGATAGAAACACCTGAAGAAGTTAAAACTGAAAACACAAAATATAGGAATTATACAGAGACCATATTCTGGTCCTCTGAGAAGCCCTGATAATAAAGATGATGCCAGTTTTAGTTTATGTATTATTCAAATCTGCAATAAAACAGATGACCACTTCTGCTACCAAACTGTTTACAGAAATGTGTGTGCGATTATCAAACAAAAGCATTCTACCATTTGACATTCAGAATAAATCGTCCCCAGGGTTGTTTTAACTTCTCGACTGGTAGCTTCATTTGGTTCAGTTATCCTAATTGGCCTGAAGTGATACACACTGCAGCCAAAACACCAGGATGTACCCAACTAATGGTTCCATCCACAAACATTAAACCACAGGCCTCTGGTCATTAAGGCCATACACAAAACAATAGCATTTTAAGGTGTAGAAATTCTAGGAAAAAAATCACACAGTATGCACAGTATGCACAGTAGGAATTAACAAAAAAAGAATAGGAAAACAAACAGTCTTGTAAAATGGTAATATTCAGCTATTTTTCTCATGGGGTGTAATTTAGAAGACAGACAGACTCAATATAGATTGAAAAGTATTGTAATTTAAACAGATTTTCATGTAAATAAAATAAAAACGGGTGTTTATCAGAATAATGCCACTATTTTCTGTTATCCTAATATTATGGCGCGTGCAGGAAACTGTTAACCTGGATTATTCCCACCTCCAACATGAAAAATGCCCTGGAATACTTCACTTTTAATGGAGATGGTTGGAGGATTCCCACTTCACATACAAGTTAAACTGTGATGTAGCCTATTACAAAGTTTCTGAGTGTCACCACACAAACAGTGTATACATTTCAAATCCATATTAAACAAAACAATATTGTGATTTTGAACATATTAGCAACGTTTCTTTAGCCTCCGCTTTAGCACTTGCCCTATTGTTAACATATGAGTTAAAGCAGTTAGGGAGCTCTGAGGTCAGAACTTTCCTGAGCGCAGCATTAAATGACCAAAGTTTAGCATTCATTCTAAAGTACTCAGAGTCTACGATGATAAATGTGTTTACCAGGAGTGACGCTGCAGATTATCGGGTTAGTTTTGTTCAGTTTTGTTTACATTGTTTTGGATAATCTCTATGGACGTAATGTTCAGGTGCAGCAGCAAAATATTCCAAATAATGTTTTGTTTTTCTGTACCACAAGCTCTAATAGTGAATCACAGTACCGGACTACATATCGGAAAATGCCTGCATTTTGAATGTGGTGGTCAAAATCATGCCCTGTCCCTGTTTAGATAAAGTGTTATAAATCAGCAGAGACGGGGCAGCACGTGCAGACGACAGACAACAGACAGACAGGAGATGTGACAGGGAGGTGGATGGTGCAATTCCCTGGTCTTTTCCTCTGCTCCTGTGTATAAGTCTGATTACAAAACATAAGCCCCTGCAGCTCCTCGTCACATCACCACCTCATAGTGTTGACATGCATCAGCGCTCATACTAACCAAAACAAACAACCGGTCAGCACGGCAACTAAACACAATGACACAGGCAGGCATTCAGTGGCTAACAATTGAGAAATAAACAATACAAGACATAGTGATTAGGGCTGTGTAATTTAATCAACTATTAAACGACAATTTCCCACAAAACATGATGCAAAGTCTCTTGTTCAATCTGTGCCTTTTAAAACCTGAAACACAAAACAGCACAGACATAATTTTTCATTTCAAATAATTATGAGCCCAAGTTATTGTGATTCTGACTTTGTCCATTACTGAGCAGCTCCAGTGCAAGTTTATGCAACAAGACAAGACTAGGAATAAACACGGAATCGAACAATACGACTTTGATGGCCAAAATTCAAGACATGGGAACTCATTCCAAAAATACAATACAATGGGAAGTATAGACAAACGTAAAAATAGCAGCTGATGTCATGCGAGGACAGGGGACAGACAGGGCTGTTGTCTTGGTGCTACTCGGAGACGTCTTCTGCAGACACTGACACAAAGTCAAGTCTCTGTTTGGGAGAAATAAGGAAAAAGTGTCAAGATGATGTGGTCCAATGAGGAAGACTGTAACCTGAATGTACGCAGGGTTTTAATGAGCCAATGCCCCGACAATAACAACCAATTTTGTATCTATTTATTTGGGCCAGTGCATACATATGGGACAACAACATATGAGGGGTGATAGGGGGAATTCCATTTTGGTGCAGTAATGAGAGCACGGTGCCAGCTCAGTCCTTGTTATGTTGGCCTAAATCATCAGAGGTATAATACTCCCTACAACGGAAACATAGACAGACTGGACTGTACTAGACTAGAAACACATAATGTCTGGATTCATTGTCTTTGGGTGCTGGATCTTGTACTGATGGTCAATAATTAGAACTACAAAATGTTTTATGATATTTTTTAATCCAACATATACAACTGAGCCTCTGTTTTTTTTACAACTACAAGTGAGTATAGGGTCCAAACTATGATCCGGGGACCAAACGTGGCAATTGTTTTGGCCCTTCAGCTTCCTGGACCACAAGTAGTACTTTTACTGCATTTTTTTTAAAATCTACTTTGATCAAGCAAATTTTGTGTGTCCTTTTGAGAGTCTAAGCATGAACAAAGGTCTACTGGATCATTCAAACCTGTTATAAATGCACAGATTTGAATTACTCACTGTTCTGACCACGAGTCTATGACCCTCGATCGACCCTCACACTGGTCTGTGGTTTAATATGTGGCCCTTGATGAAAAAAGTTTGGACACCCCTGGTATAGGGGGTAGGTAAATATGGCAATTTTCTAAGCAGTCAAACCTCAAATGCAGAACAAAATCAGGATTACTCGAACATGCATGAATCAAATGAAATATAACTTTGGGCTCGCTCACAGTAAGGGGGCACAGTTATAATGGTTAAAGAGTCTAGTTGTGCATATTCAGGGTTAGCGTACCTCTCTCAACTGGAAAACACTCTGCTCCACCTTGTGATGTCATGTGGTAATACAGGAGGAGCTGCGTTTTAATATTCCATATACCTTCACACGAGATCATCTGGATGAATTGCCCATCTCTACTGAACTAAAGGTAAAAGTAGCTGTTAACTTAAAAAACAACACCCTCATGATATCACAAGGTGGAACAGAGAATTTGGAGATGTAGACTGACCAATAATGAAGGGTGAATGAAACAAAACACAACTCCAGGTATGTTTATGAGGCAGTAACAACATAATAACATGACTTAAAGCTCACACTAGTCAATTTTGTGTAATATAGGGCCTTTAAAAGTTGATTGTACATAATATGTCCAGTGTAAACTAGTGTAAATCTAACTAAATAACTACAACTACACTAATACTACCAAATCTGGAGTTACTTGTCACAAAACATTTGAGAACCACTGAAACTCCAAAATCACCATGTTTTAGTGCATCACAGTGGGGCATATGTTCCTCTTGTGGGACAGGAGTCGTGTGCCAAGCCCGACTCTGTAATGTCATAACTCCAGATCAAAACCACTACTTGTTTATTGGAAAAACGGCCCATCTGGCCGTGCATGTCTCCTGGCAGTAGCATGAAAAGATGACTCACAAAATCATTTCAGCAATGGAGGGAGAGACGAACCAATCATGGCTAAGGTATGAGACAGGACCCGGCCATTCGCCCGAGTCTACAGCCAGAGAGGGCAGAGATGAGCGAACGGAAATAGACAATAGGGAGGACTGGAAGGTTTTAAAAGAGCTAGAGCAAGAGTTTACCAGATGAAAGCAGTGAAAAGTTGGCTAGAAAAAGATAATGATGCTCTGGTTGTGGTAGAAACAACCGTACATGACCCGTGGAGAGGCAGCTCACAGTGACAGAGTTTGTTAGAAAACTTTAGATACTTTAGATCAAGTCTGTAAAAATGTTGCTAATTGGTGCCAAGGATATTCAAGTATTTTTATGTCAGAAGTTGTACTGCTATGCTAATAAGATGCATCAGTGAAAGTGTGTGATCCATTTCTCACAAGAAAGCCAAATGAGTCATAGGAAGTCATACTGAATCCTGTGCCAGTTGCTAAGTCATTGTAATAATTTATGAATGAAAGTTAATGGTGGCTGCAAGGTACAAAATACCACACATAAAGAGGAACAGAACATCTGGTCAATGGTTTGAGCAATAAACAAATAATAAAAACAACCTAACAGCTCTGACATCAAAGCTTTGGCAGTGCCTTTCAGTAACAGATTTTTTTGGATGTATAGATTATTACACATTTGTGACAGTGTGATTATCTAACCCGTACTTGCCATTTGATGTAATAGAAGATCTATTTCATGGTTGTCAAATCACCAAAGTTATGCTGGTCCCAAGCCTGGATAAATGAAGACTGCGAGGTAGACTGACCATCTAACTTATAACTCGTGTAGCTCAAATAAATTGTGTTTAGGAGTGGAACATATATATATATATTCTTAAATAAACGGACATTCAGCTATAAACCTTGCTATGGACATTCGCAGTGCTACAGGCTTTTCACACCATATGTGGCAGCAAATATGACTGAAGACCTTTCAGAAAAAAACACACTGAAACCTTCCAGAGGAAATACTTAGAGCAAATGAACCATTTCATCACCGACAGAAACAACAGAGCAGAGTAAGAATGAGGCCTTTCCTGCTGTGTTAATCTGGCTCTAACTGGAGGCTGCTGTGATGCTGCAGGACACAGAGGAGGGAAACTTCCTCTCCTCAAACTGCTCTGACACAGGATCTGTTGACTATCACTTTCTTGGGTCCTTGAGCAAGATACTTCTGTGACCTTGGCTAGTTCATTAAGTGTTTAGTTTTAACAGGAAGAGCATCTGATGTAAATTTGTCAAATAAGTGATTTGCTGCAGCCTTTAACTAAATTTGTGGTTGGTTATTGCACTAAAAACATACAAGAGCTATGGCAAATGTCAACATCACATAGTCCTTCTAAAGTACTTCTGTGCAGGCTCTCGAAGCACTTATCTGCAATAGTTCCTCTCTTCACTTTCAGCACAAGCCACCAGCCACTAAAAACTACGCATTCAATTTATGTAAAGCACTGATATACATAATGCTGTTATACAAAATGAAAGCTCTGAAGGTAGTGCATGCAGCACTTTACTCTTAATTAAAAATCAATTAAAACCATGCAGCAATTAACTTTTCAGAGCTCTTGACCATGTTATACTTGTTTTCCCTTCTCATTTACCTTCTGTAACTTGTATTTGGAGTGATTCATGTATATTTATGAATATTACAATATAAAAATAGCAAAATATAACACAATGATCCATGGGTGTTGTAGATTATAACTATATTACAGGCTCAACGTTTTGTGCCTGCCTAAAGAGCTCATTCAGATAGGTAACCAAAACCTTTCGCAATGTTTTTTTAAATATTATAGTTCAAGAAGATATGGAATTATAAAAAAAAATCTACACTTGCGCTATTATGTTTCTAAAGAAGGGTCCACCACCTGCTTGACTCCATGGTGATGTTATAACTTTTCCTGGATTGTGATAGTGTAACGTTAGGCCTTTACGTTTATCCATGCAAACAAGCAGGTGACAAGTTACAAGTCAGATCTATGGAAAGACAACAACAATCACAGTAATAATGTGTTTTTCAAGGAATTATTTAGCAGTTAAAACACCTGTAGTTGAATAAACGCAAGATAGATAAATTTAATATCATTCTGTGAACCATTCCAGACAAGGAAATTGTTTATTCACAGCAACAAGTGTATTCATACCAAAAAAGTTGCATAGCACACCTTTAAAATTTAAGATAAAACAACATAACACACAAAAAAAAAACTTTTCACATAATTTCTCAAGTGAAGGATGAGCGCCGCAGGAGAACATCTTGTCCATAGCCGTGGGTGCAGACGATACCAAAAAGAAAAGGAGCTTTAAGAGGCTGGGTGAGGTGTTCTTATCTGCACACAGTCCACAGGCCCGGGGATCGAGCCCTGCCTCTGGTCAGGGCAGATAGGAGAAAGTCGAAAAGTTTAGAGAGAGCGAACTGTCCGAAATGACCGCATTCTACCATTTGATTTCAGCAGCATGGAACCAAGACTCCAGGGTTTGGGGACTATCAGTTTAAAAGCACCAGAGTCAGAAATACGATGCTCAAGTCTGGATTATACTGTATATGAAGAAAAAGGACTTACAAAATCACACACTAAGGAAAATGAATCTTCCATTTGCAGTAGAAATGTGACAGGATTTTGACAGAGCAGAGCAAATATATTATGCATTTTCAGAGTGAGTGTGTTTGTGTTTTCAAAGTTGCATTATGTAACTTTTCTGGAGGAGGGCCTGCTGTCTGTGCTTCTCCATGAAGATATCGCTTTGCTCAGAACGTTCCATAGTAATACAGTACTGGTATAAACTTGCATCTTCAGAGTTACAAGATGTTCAGTGCGACTTTAGAAATACTAAAACTAGACTTAAAGGGCTCATATTAGGCTATTTTTTTTATATCTGTTATAACATTAACTCATCAAAAACATACCTGGAGTTGTGTTTTGTAGCATTCACACATATTTATGTCACAAATCCTGCATATTCAGGTTGTGCTCTTCTCTCAAACAGAAAACGCTCAGGAACACAGGAAACTCCAGACACTTTCACTAGAACCATTTGGTTAATTTCAGCAGTGGATTTGCCAATCTCTGCTAAATTAAATGTAAAAGGAGCTGCTAACTTGAAAAATACATACACTTCATCACTTCACAAGGTGGAAGAGAGCATTTTGAGCTTTAGGGATGTAAACAGACAAATAATAAAGGATTTCTCAAGCATGTGTGACTGAAACAAAAGATTTATTTGAGAAGATAACAGCATTATAACATGACTTAGAGCTCATGTGCGATATAGGACCTTTAATAAGCTTGAACAGATTTAATTAAGGGCTTAGAGCTGTGATTTAGGGTTAGGGTATTAGTTACTTAGCCCAAATCCTTTAAACCATGCCAAAGATGCATTTCTGAAATAGCATAATAATGTGTAACGAGACTGCGCATATGTTGAATATTAGCTCTCACTGCAAAGCGCTAAAATCCAGGTGAATTTTAGGTTAAGGATAAAAAGCAGAATTTGCGATGCTATTTGTACTGTCGAAATGGCGTCTGTGTGAAGTGTGTGTAACCAGGAGTCAGAGGTGGAAGTGTGACATGTTAACACCACAGCAGAGTTAACAAAGCACGGAGCGGGTGACAGGAAGTTCAAAGGGAAACCGGAATATATGTGCTACCAGTGCGCACCTCGACAGAACCGGGCTTTGAAGTCAGAACTCAGAGGGCTAATTACATTACTACGCTACTGTGGCTAAAGTAGGTTACATCCAGTGATAACACACAGCAAACAGCCTATATTACTACTATCGGTGTGAGGGGTAGATTTATAAATAGCTAAGGGTGATCACCTCAAAGGGTAGAAAAACAAGGACGTGGAGGGATGGACTCAGAAAATCATCATATTATAGGTTGTAACTGCAATAATAATAAGATTTTCAGTTTTTATAACTCGCAACATGAGTGAATTCAGGTACAGCTTGTTTTTTATTTGGTGAATGCAGCTACTTTTCCAAAATCAAAGGAATATATACTGTATTTGATCATGTAAGGCTTGATCATGTAGGCTTCAAACCAACAGAATCAATGAGAAAAATAGACATTACTCTCGTGGTGAGTGCATATGTTATTTTCACTTGCTTAATGCTTAATCAGATGGTGAAACAAATATAAAACTGTTATTAACACCATGTTTAATCTATACACTATAATTTAAATGTAACTCGATCTTTAAGTATTCTAAGTATTCAGAATACAGTACTCTTATTGTACCATGTATTAAAAATATTTTACAAAATACACTTTAATGTAGGTATTTAGCGTTCTGTAACTAAAATACATTTTCAAAGTATTCCTCCCATCACTACATGTTGTTGGGTGCACCAGGACATGAAGGGATGGGCCCAGTGGAATAATAATAAGATTTTCATCATTTTTATCTTTCGTAACACACTGAGAAACTGGAGGAGGTGGTAAAATCCCCACCCTGAAAGTCAGAACATCCAAAAAGAAAAAAAACAACAAAAACAAACAAAAACATGTGATTGTGGTTTATATGTAAATGTAAGTTTTATGTAACTTATTTGGCATTAATGCAAAGCGGGACATTCGCTAAATAAGTGAAGGATGAGGGACATGACACAGTGACTCAAATGAATGAGCGCTCTATAAATAAAGTTTGATTTGATATGATTTGACTGTACAGGACAGACAGCTGAGGGACAGGTGATCGAGTGAGCCTGGAGTAGGTGGCAGAGTCCGAGCCATACTTATTGTTTGCTTGGATACAAGAAGAGGAGATGGAGAGGCTGGTGGTTTGGCTGCTGTGGCAGAATAGAAAAGGGATGTTGCATGGGGCTCAATAAACATAAAGCTTCATTTCCCTGGCAATGGAGCGGCTGACTGCACCGAAGCGGAGTAAGAACAAAGCCTCCCTCCCAGTACAGACTCAGCATAAACAACGCATACGCAACTGCAAATTATACTATATGGATTTATGTTTCTCGCACAGGGATGGGTCGAGGTGGTGCGGTTTGGAGGGAGGTGGGGTTTCACCGGGGTCTTGTGCAACTACCCTACGCCACAGGGAGAGAGAGTGTATCTATATGAAGGACTTGAGAAGCATTGGCTGAGGTCCAATTCTATTTTATTTTGTACTCGTTTTTCTCCTTATAACACTGACTAAAGTTTGTATGAAGTGGGTCAGACCAGCTTTTTCTTAAGTTTTAATCCCAGTACTACTAAAAACTTTATGTGTATTAATAATGAATGGCTTGAGTACATTTGGTTTCTTCTCCCCAAAAGTGAGAAACATGCTAAGTAAGTCACAGGTGCATAAAATCTAAAGTATCTCAAATCCACTGGAAATAAAACTAAACCACAAATTCTATTCTGTGTAATTAACTGTTAAAGGTCGCATATTATAATCTAATCTAATAACAAAGGCAGTTGTGCTGTGACCTTTGGTTTGTCCAGTGCATTTAACACCGTCCAACCTCTGCTGCTCTAAACCAAACTAATCCAGATGAGAGTGTTTTTTTCTCTGGTTAGCTGGATTACAGATGACCTCACTAGGAGACCTCAGTATGTCCGAAATGGGGGAGAGCACGTCTGACACCAGTGTCCGCATCACTGAAGCTCCACAGGGGACTGTACTGTCACCAGCTCTGTTTACCCTGTACACGTCGGACTTTAGACACAACTCAGAGCTGTGTCACATGCAGAAGGACTCTGATGACACAGCCATAGTGGGTTATATCCAGCTACACCCCACAATGGCTGGAGTTTAATATTTACCTCCCTACAGACCTCCAAGAAGAGAGATATACGAACACTTGTGAGCTTTAAGCAGTGTTATAATGTTGTTACCTCCTCAAAACCATAACTGGAGTTGTATTTTATTTCATTCACACATGTTTTGGACTCTGTCTACTTTCCCAAAGCACAAAATGCTCTGCTCCACCTCGTGATGTCATGAAGCAGTAGTTTTCGGGTTAACAGCGACCTTTTAACTTTAGTTCAATAAAAATCGGCAATTCAAGGGCTGAACTGATCCAAATTATTCTGGTGAAAGAGTATGGAGTTTGGAGTTGTTTGAGAGAAGAACTCGGTTGAATGATATAAATAAAACACAACACCAGGTATGTTTGTGATGAGGAAACAACAGTATTTGCTTTAAATTGGCTTGTTTTGATGAAGTGGCCCTCTTAAACAGAATATGAATATTTATGTATAGTTTTGCAAAGCTAAGTAGGCCATTTCTAATTAATTAAAGAGATGCCTTAATACCTAATTACATTTTTGATTTCATAAACATATTTGGGTTAATGAATTCTCTTTGTAAATCCAGTTACTTCCGTGCGTTTAATTTATCATGTGAACAACTATGGGCCATTCAACTATAAACATTAATCCTACACCACTGTATTGGATCATTAGCTGTAACAGGCCAATACTAAGGAAACATGACACAGTAAAAGTGCATTGTATAACTTTTCCCGTGGAGGGGCCGTCAAACGTTTGTCATCATGGAAATGTTTCTGCTTTGTCTGGAATGTTTCACAGTTTGGTATTAAACCTTTCTATCTTCATTTAGACCAAACCAGACCAAGTTACAGGTCAGATCTCTGGAGAGGCGACCCTGCTCACAGTCAGAATGCCTTATTTTCTAGGTATTTTTGAGTTATAAAACCGGCTGCAGTTGAATAAATGTAAGGTAGAGCTGTCATACTGTGGAACATTCCAGGAAGCGCATCTTCATACAAACAAGTAGGTGATGGACCCCCAACTAAAAAGTTACATAATGCACCAGACGCGGTTTCACCCACTGCTTGTCTCCATGGAGATATTACTGTTTTGCCTTGATTATTCCAGATTATGGGGGAAAAAATCACAGTGGAGACAGGTTAATAGTAAGACCTATGGAGCATTCATGTTTTTTTTATGTAATTTTGAGCTATAAAATGCTAGGCAAGTATGCTTAATGCCCTACTGTGGAACATTCAAGGCAAAGAAATAACATCTCCATGGAAAGGGTTAGTAGCGAACGCCCCAACTTTTCATACTGCAGCTTTCCTTTTCACTGACTGAACTCAAATGAACCATCTCCTGCCCTTGGTACAATGTTTTATAAATTAAAAAGTTCTCCACTTGTTTGCCAAATGTACCAAAACCTCCCCAAAGCTGAACTGTGCCAAACAAAGTGTGCCGCGATTGCAACTCACTGAATAATTGATTGGACTAATTTAGAGGGAAAAGCATTGCAATCTCTGTCAGAAATGGGCCGTTCATTTTTCTCGCCTAATGATGCATAAAAGTGGTGTCAAAATAAACGCACTCTATTATAAAGTGCAGATGGAGCATTGGGGCTGCGTGGCTAATGGCTCAGGCTGATGTTTTTAAAAAGAAATCGACACGTACAAAATTATGCTAAAAGGCGAAGACAGATTCTGGTCATTTCAGAGTACTAGATTAGGAAAGTAAATGGTGGGTAGACTGGGAACGGCAACCACCCTATGAGCCGTTGAGACGCACGCTAAATGACTCAGGACATAGTTTTTGACATTTTTGTCATTTCCAACATGGGAAACTGAACTTGGTTATAATTTTAAAAAGAAGAAAATCACACACGGACCAAAACACTTAATAATAATAGCCTACGTAATGCCAAACCTCCTTGTCACAACTTGGATGGGAGATTTCATTTGTGTTCTTAAAGATCTCATATTACGCTATTTTCTCATCCATGTTATAATCTTGTTTCCTTATCACAAACATACCTGGAGTTTTATTTCACTCACATGTTAAACACATAAACCTTGCATATTTCGTTTTTCTCTCAAATTGACAACACATTGTTCCACCTAGGACATGTCAGAGTTCCGCACGGGTTTGGGTACCCGCAGATACCCGACGGGTGAACCGCAAATTTTAATGAAATGGGTGAAAAGTATTGTGCTGTGTCAGATGTGGGTTCGGGTCGGGTTGGACGCAGGAGAGCGCGGGTCTAATCTGCGGTTTAGAAAACATCATGTGCGAACAAAAAACAGGGCTGTATTTTAGTGAAATGCAAAAATGCCATTGTTATTACAAGATGATGAAATGTCAAATCCATATGTTTTCGCACACGCACATTCCCAGAAATCTCTGCCACTTACATTTTCAGACCACGTACGTGATGTCCTGCAGTTCAAAATGACTCCCGAGGAGCTGAAAAGAAAATTAGCGAGTGGAGAGTACAAAGTTGTGGCTCTTTTTTGGCTCTTGGACTGATTTTCGTTCGGGTGCAGTTCGGGGGTCCGTTTGTATTTATATCAGGTCGGATCGGGTGCAGAATTTTATTTCAATTTTGTCAGAAAACGGGTCAGGTGCAGATTGAGGTATGACGGACCCGTGCAGGACTGTGAGACATGATACACAGGTCCCAGGTCCTTACTGTAAAAGAGAAGCCGTCTTCAACTGACTTACCTGGTCAAATATCGAATAAATAAATAAACTGTGATGTCGTGTGGTAACACAGGAAGTGCTCCACTGTGGTTTTTAAACTCAAAATACACCTAATACACCTTTACTAGAATCATTTCAGTATTTTCAGCCCTGGAATTTCCCATCTGATTTCGAGGTGAAAGGTACAGTGGGGCAAAACACCAGCAGCACTGTGTGAAAACCTTGTGAAGACTTACAGAAAACATTTCACCTATGACAACATATTGAGATTAACTTTTTTATTGACCAAATACTTATTTTCCACCATAATTAGCAAATAAATCTTTAAAAATCAGACAATGTGATTTTCTTTTCTCATTTCTTCTCTCATAGTTGAAGTATACCCATGATGGAAACTACAGGCCTCTCTCATCTTGCACTTGCACTTGCACAATTGATAACTGGCTAAATACTTTTTTGCCCCACTGTAGCTGTTAACTTGAAAACTATCAGTACGTGACATCACAAGGTGGAACAGGGCATTTTGAGCGTTGGAGACAAACAACGAAGGATGTGTGAATGAAACAAAGCAAAACAGGTATATTTTTGATGAGGAAACAACATAAAAACAGAGATTAAAAAAATAGCGCGATATGGGCCATTTAACGTATATAACATGATTTTAGTGGATGGAATAAACCCTCTGCTTCTCACTACTGCTGCTGTTAGAAATTGTTGTTTATCTTCTTGTTTAGGACTTTTCTTGGATCACACCATGCTCACTCTTTAAAGTTCCCTAACCAAAATCATCCGGAGTAAATTGGACTTGTGCTACAGTCAGAATAAACAGGTTAGCCGCTTTTAAATAGCCCTGAAGCCTGTTCTGTTTGCATTCCCAGATCCTCGCCAACAGTAACTGAACTGCCGTGAAGTTATCCTCACTGAGAATAGTGGAAAATTATAATTCTGAAATCCTCTAAACCGTGAAAAAGCGAAATGGAAATCTAAAATTGAACCTTAAATCTGAGAATTCACAACAGAAATTGTAATGTGTGGTTAAATTTGGACAGTGTTATCCTCAGTACAGTGGTAATGAATATTTGAGGTGCAGGGACCTTTTCAGCAGAGGTATGAAAACCATAGTGTTACTGACACAGAGCAGACCAAGTGGTGACAGGTCTCTTACTCCTGCTCTTTTTATTAGCTTCAGTGTTTTAGGAACTCACATTTGTCTTTAGGAGTTATTTTTTTCTTTCAAGATACAAGATAGAAGGTAGTTTTTAGTGTTTAGCTCTACCTACACATTTTACTTGTATCCAAGACTATTAATGGGTGTATAAGGTACATAAAGCCAATGAGTGGAAGAGGATGGACTGGTAACTTTAAATGACTTTTCTGTTGGTGCTGCTGAACTCTGAAATTCCTTCAGGATCAATAAAATATCAATCTATCTATTAAATGATTTTGAAGTTTTGCATTTAGAAATATTGCAACAATTTGTAGCTTAGCGTAAAATAAACTTCTCCAGATGAACACAGGCATTTTATTGCATTTGCCATGTTATCTTAGCAATTGCTTTTAAAGCCACTGTCCAAAATTTTTACTCTTACATGAAAAGGCTGAACTAGTTTCATTTAAAGTGTTTGCACCGGTCCAAAGTTAATCCTCACTTGCCTGATGCATTCTGAGCATCCCAGTGACTGCAATGATTTTACTCAGAGACCAGAGAGGAGTTTTGCCATAACAGTAAAGCTAGCAACAACTAGAATGCTAACACACACTTCCTGATTATCAGATAATAAAGCACTTTATAATTAGAAGTAGACAGCATGCAATGGCCTTATTTTGACCTCAAGCTGATTATGTAATATTTTTGTACTGGGCAAGACACATTTTGCTCAAATACATGGAAAAAGTGAAAAAGTGGAATTTAAACTCTCGGTCTAAAAATGAACATGTTGAAATGACACAGTACAAACTACCATTTGAAATGTATTAGTTTCCCTTTCTTCACTACCTGTCAATAACGCCCCTCTCGCCTCTGGCCCTGCATGTGGTTAGTTTTTCTGGGCCTCGCTCAGCGTGTTCTGTCTTGAGTCGCCGTGTGATCCCAGTGGGACCACAGCCTCACAGAGAGACCACTCCATCACACACTTATTAAAACAGGTCGGCACATACACACATGCACGCAAACACACATATACACATACACACACACACACCTGCTCTGCTCACACCACTCAGGTCACATGTCCACAGTTCCTGAGAACATCACACATCCCGGACTGAAGAACAGAAGTGCACTGGAAAAAAATGTCCTATATGTGCTGTACCTGATTTTTTCATGTAGCAAAATGTGTTTTTCAACCATAGATACGTCTAATGTCAAGAGGGTCACTGTGTCGTCTGCATCTAATTACAGATACAGGCGACAGCTGGTTGGCAACAGTGTCTGGAGAAAATTTTCCCATACTGCACCCGCCGGTGGGTGTTTTGCTCTCTGGCACCAAGGATCGTGTGTTTATTGAGAGACTGAGGATGGGACAATGTGTTTGCCGATGTCTATGTCAGATTATATTTCCATGTTTTTCACTGTGAGGCCCATTGGGGCAACTCCTGTTGTGATTCTAGGCTATATAAATCAAACTGAATTGAACTGAGTTGAATTGAATTATAATCATTTCTATTGTCCACAAACCAGGTTAGTAATCTAACTAGGGCTAGTGTTCTGTTAGCATGCTAGTTGTTCTGTTAGCATGCTAGTTGTTATTAGCTTTACGGTGAGGGCAAAACTCTGGTCTGGTCTCTGAAAGTTATGAAAAGTGTTTATTGGTTTTCTTTGAATGTTCCAATCCACGACACCCATAAACACCCAGAAAACAAAAGATAGAAAAGTTTCCAGGCAAAGCAGTTTTACAAAGCCTTTCCATGGATGTAAGCATATGGCAGACACTCCACTACACACTACACACTACACACTTAAATGGCCAAAATTTTAAACAAATCATGAGTTGGAACACCCATTTTGCTTGAAACACATCCAAAAATCTGGATTTTTGAGGCAGATATTCAGTTTATGCAGCGTGACCAGAGGAGTAAATGCAGAAACAGAGCCTTGGAGCTTCTCTCAGTGGGGCAGAGTGCTGCTGGTCCCAAACACAGCTCCTCTTCTTTTCCAAGTGGCCCACACGTTTCCACTTGTCCATCTGTTCGCCTGCCTGGGCACGGGAGCTCTCAAGCCTCAGGCAACGCCACAAACGCGAGAAAATACTCCATGGGTGTAAAAAGGGTTGGAGTGGTGGCACAGAGTGGATATGGGCTGTTAACTGTTGCTGTGGGCTAGAGTCGATTGGAGAATAGACACTAGATTCATAATTAATGACAAAGAATTTGATTATTGCATGAAGCTCTATTAAAAAATACTCTGTTAGGTGACAGTATATTTCATTAAAAGTTCCACTCTACCTGATTTTAACTTACCAGTTTTGTATAAGGAAGATTTTCAAGTGTTTGTTTGCATTTTAGTTTAATAGCCATACATTATCAATGAATTTTGAAAATTTTTTTTACTGCTTTAGATACATATGCATCATCATCAAATATATGAAGCAAGACATTACTAAATACTAAATACTAATAAAATACAACACTAAATACAATACTAAACACAATCAATCAATTAAATACTGTCCCACTTTAACTGTAGGCTTTTAACTGTATGTTTTAAATTTGTTTATGTTGTTCTAAGGTTGAGTTGAGTGTCCAGAAAGGCGCCTAATAAATAAAATGTATTATTATAATATATGGAATTATGTAGTAAAGAAAAAAAGATTAAAAGCTGTTTAATAATGAGTGACTACTTTGATGTTTAGAATAAACTGTAGCTGTTTTAAAGGCTCTCAGAGAATCTGTGCAATTTTGACTTGTTTGCGCACATGTACAGTGAACATTTTACACAAAGCAACTTACTTTAGATCATATTTTAAATGCAAGACTCTAAAATTCTCCATTGACAATAACAGGATTCCTGCTTAACCAGAAGTGTCTGAAAGCAAAAAAAAAAAAAAAAAAAATAGGCTGGTCACAATAAGGTCAATAGGCTACGTAGAAAAGCTCGCCCACTGCATTTGACCCGTCCTGTCGCTCCGATGGGTCAGGGTATTGGACCAGTACTTGTCCAAAAGTAGTAGTAGTACTTGTGTGTTCTGAATTTGCATCTCCGGATATACGTTTATCCACTTGTGGCCTCCTTTTTAACAACGTTCATCCTCTTTAAAATAGATTATCCCATTTGGGTTTAGCTTGGTTTGTTTTGTTGCATATTGTTATTCTTTTGAACGGTTAAAAATAATGATAAAAGCTGTTTTCATGTGGTTGTGGTATGAGTTAAGGAGGTGTTATGCTCTAAAGCAAGTACACGTTTATTTTATGACGAGCAATACATGTCGGTTTACATGATCCAATATAGTACTTAGAGGTATTTACGGTCCCAGCTGAAGGCAACGTTCTCATAGTAAAGTGAGTAATAAAATAAAACATTTTACAAGGTGGAAGTGGGTGTGATATCGGTATTAAGTTGTGCACTCCACCTGCCAATTACCCAATTAGAACGGGAGACTGCGACCGAGGCTCAAAACACAACTTGGGAAAAGAGTAGTTGAAAGGAACCGTGAATTGGCCAAGGCTAGAGTGATAAAAACAAGGTAGTGAAAGAGTTTAAATAGGTTTTTGACATTTTAAAGGTGTAGTGGGCAACTTATCTAGAGGGACCTAATGCCATACTGAGGAACGTTCCAGGCAAAGCAATAAAATCTCCATGGAGACAAGCAATTGGTAGATGCTCCACTAGAAAAGCTACACAGTGCATCTTTAAAGGACCCATATTACACTGTTTTCTGATCTAGGTCATGTTTTTTGCTCATCAGAAACATACCTGGAGTTTTGTTTCATTCACACGTTTAACACACGGACCTGCATATTTAAACAAACAGGAACCACCTGCTTCCAAGTTATGTTGTTATGTGGCAATACAAAAAGTACTCCACTGTGTTTTTAAACTCCATTCACCTTCACTAAAATCATTTGGATGATTTCAGCCCTGTAACTAAAGGTTAAAAGGTAGTTGTTAACTTGAAAACTACACTGCATGGTATGACAAGGCGGAAGAGCATTTGTGTGTTGAATGAAACAAAAAGCATCCTCACGAAACATCCTCTTTTCTGGAGGACTGTTCCGAGTCCTCCACGAGCTGTTCAAGTTGCTTTGAGTTTATCTTTTTCTCTGAGAAGAGCTTTCAGGCCCTGGATCTCCTTCAGTAAACCATCCAGACTTGACATCTTATTTGACATGTCATTCAATGTTTTTTAATGATTTCTATGCTTTCCCCAAAATCCACACCTCTTTTTGCTCTTTATTAGCAATCACTCACTGGCGTTCGTCCCGTGTAGCCCCGTGCGCTCTCCAGCTTTTGAGGAGGCAACAGCATTTTAACATGTCTTAAAACTCACAAGAGTAAATTTTGCTTAATATAGGACCTTTAAGAGTCTCGGTAATCTGTTCGTGATCCCTTGTTTTATAGAAAGCAGCAGCAGATTTCACAATATTTTTCTTGCCAAATTTAAGACCTTTTTTGCATGACTCAAAAACCAACAAAATTGGACACAATCAACTAAAAACTATGGTGAGGGTAACACCTGGAAAAAACTCATACTGGAGAGAAAATAAAGACAGATGCAGTTGGACATGTTACAGCCCAAATCCACACACAAACTCACAGCCAATGATGGTCGCCATGCCTCCCAGGACTCCCATCTGTTAAAGCAGCAGTCCAGGTTGGTTATAATGAGAAATAATGAGCTTCAACAAACAACAACAGATTGGGAGGATACTTCAGTTATTCTAGTTTTATTTTTATTTTTATTTTTTTTATGGAATGGAGTCAACTTTATTCTTCAGTTCTTCTCTGTAATGACGTGGTTCCATTGTTTAGTTGAGTAACACTTAACTACGAATCCTGTACGCGAATAAACGTAATAATCACATGAGCAAGAGAAACTACGAAACTGAGAAAGTTACTTAGTTAAAGTGAAATGCAGCTTAAATACAAGATACGACACATGCTATTAAGAGGATTGAAAATAACTGATGCACAAACAGCATATATCACCATAAAAAAGTGGGATAACATTTAATAAAACTACTTCAGGACAAAATAGAAAGGCTTTACTAGGATTCTAGGAATGCAATGATCCGATACTGGTACCTGATATCGCCCAAACTGTGAAAAATCGAATATCCGCTTTCCAAAATTGAGTCAGCTGCTATCCTGGTTGGACATATAAATCGACGCAAGAAGACTCCAAGTCGTTTTGCGGTTACTTGAGAGATAAATAACAGCTACATGGCACTTATTTTATTTTTGTTTACAAGAAATGAATGGCATTTTGAGTCTCTGCACTGGTTAAAGCTAAATATCGAGATCAGTATCGGAAAAATCCAGATCGGTGCATCCCTAGAAGAAAGTCTGACTGGACATTATTTAGTTGCGTTGCTGCTGTATTTCAGTCAAACAAAGTGTTTACAACTGAAAGATAGAAAAACACATGTAGCGTTAGTCATCACAAAATATATCAGTATTTAAATTTGGTCATAGTTTGTCTGTAATGAATCAAAAATAAAATGGCACTGGTGGAGCAGAGCAGCTGTTTAGACTTCAGCAATAACAGCCCTGTGCAGGTGTTCGGTCAAAGCAAAAACCAGCCCACCTCATGTCAGGGAGTCCAACTGGCCTTGGACAGTTTCAAGCTGGAATAAAAAAGAGAAAAACAAAACATTATAGTTATAACGTTGTAAAGTAAATTATAGTTTACAGTAGGCCCGGGTTCTAGTCTTCTGAAATTTGGCGGGAAGACAGAAATGTTAAAGGTATATGGGTATTTGTATTAGGTAGTAAGATAAGAGATAAGATAAGATAGGACTTTATTGATCTCACAGTGGAGAAATTCAACAGTCACAGTAGCTCCAGGACAGTTTAGTGCAAAAAAGGGGAAAAAGTGTGATGCAATCAAGATAAACAATAATAAAAATAGAAATAATAATAAAAATAATAATATAAAGTGAATAAGTATATGTACAAAATTTACAAAGAGAATTGAAATATAAATACTATATATATAAAATAAAGAAAGAAAGTAGGTTTTATTGAGTGGTGAATATAAATCAGTCTTTATGTATAGAGCGCTTTTCATACAAAAAATGCAACACAAAGCTTTTTACAGTGATTAAAAAAAGAGAACCCCCTCGCCACAAAAAAATCCCATATTTTCATATCCACCCCACGCACACACAAAGCTAAGATAAACAGGTGAGTCTTGAGATTACTATCTGTGACATGACTCTAGTTTGATTTGTTTATTGATACTTTGCAGTGCGTCTGTATGTATCTCTGTCGGTGGAGTGTTCAGCATTTATCAGGGTGACACAATGCGCACACTAGTACACACTGTGAAGAAAGTTTTAAGATAAAAAAAACTATAAAATGGATTCAAACGACACATTTTCCGGAGCCTGTTTAGGTGTTTGATCTTCAACAAAAAAGTCAGTGTGAGTAACTGAAAAACTGTTGGCTAGTTAGACTTTTTTAAGAGCACAAATCATCTCTCCTGTTGTAGTTCCAACCAAGTCAGCTCTTTCTGTGCAGATTGTGTTGAAATAAAGCTCAGATTAAAGCCTACATCAACTGCAAAGTATAAATAGCTTGTGCCGGCCCTGGTGCAGAGATAGATATGGACGACAATAACTAGGCCTACATCTTAAGCATAAAAAAGACTTAATTCATAATGAACAGATCGTTTATTAAAGGGTCCATATTATGTCATCTCCTGATCTATGTTATATTGTTGTTTCCTCATCACAAACATGCTCGGAGTTGTGTTTTGCTTCATTCACACGTTTAACACATAAACCCTGCATATTTAGAGATGTTGTCTCAAACAGAAAACGCTCTGTTCCACCTTGTGATGTGATGTGGTAATACAGGAAGTGCTCCACTGCGTTCACTAATCTTTTGGATTATTACAGCCCTAGAATTGCCCATCTCTACCGAACTAAAGGTAAAAACATGAAAACTACCACTTCATGACACCATAAGACAGAACAGCGTATTTTGGAGATATAGACAGACTAATAATAAAGAGTTACCCAAACATGTGAAACAAAACACAACTTCTGGTATGTTTTTGATGAGGTAACTACATTATAACATGGCTTAAAGCTCTCAGGAGTAACTTTTTTGTAAAATAAGAATGATTAGTAACTACTTTATTAGTACCCTAACTCCTAACTCCTTACCTTAACCTCTTAATTAAGCAGCTCCTAAACCTGAATCAATCTTAATAAAGTGTTCACTATGCATTAACTCTTTGTTCATGCTTTATTAAGACTAATTAAGGTATAGATATTATACCTGACAGGAATATTTATATGGGACACAAACCCTGTGGAAGTACAGACCTTGTTGTAGAACTCAAGCAGCTCCTGGTGGTTAAACTCCACAAAGACGTTTTCCTGAGCCTGGAGACGAGAAAAAAACAAAACAAAGTGAAAACCGAAGCCAGCGTAGAGCCTGCGAGCAGAGGGGCCGTCGTGTTCATCAGCAGGACCAGTGCTTTCTATAAAAACCTTCATTAATTATTGCAGCTCTCTGGCCAGCCTCTTCCCTCCTCTTATCCATCAGAGGGTTAAAAATACACCGATGCTCCTGTCCACCTGCACATGGTGAGAAGAATACTGCTTTTTTTTCCATTTTAAAAGAGGTGGTTATTAAGCATTATTATTTTTATTATACATAGACCATTATAGCTAAATATGAGAGACACACCAATGCAGCCTTCTCATTTGGAGTTTTAAATGCTGGCTGTAATTATCTGCCAATATCTAATATCAGCTAATACCAGTGCAACGAAAAGAGGTTTTTGTTAAGGTGAGATAAAATCCTCAAAGTATAGAACAGCGATGAATAGATAAAGAAATTAAAGGTGCACTATGTAATAACTTTTCTGGTGGAGGGTCTGCCACCTGCTTGTCTCCACGGAGGTGTAATTGGTTTATATGTATGTTTATTTTGGGAGATTAAGAAATTTGCATTATTTTACAATGGGACATATAACATTAGAGAAAACATAATAGGAATAAAAACAACAACAACAAAATATTTTGCCCAAAAAGAAGTGGGAATAATAAAATGTATTTAATACCCCCCCCCCCCCCCCCCCCCCTCTAACACAATGAGCTTTTTCATTTTTCAGACATTTTACATTAACTATATGAACTATTTACAAGTGCGGACAATGAGTAATGAGTTTTGCGTGAAATGTTCCACTGTATGGCATTTATCTCAACTATCCCAGGCCAGTGCACCAGGCTAAGTTACAAGTCAGATCTATGGAGAGGAGACTGCGGTCACAGTAAGACTGCACATTTTTCAGCAAATTTTAAGCAATAAAAACAGATAAATCTAAAGCCATACTCTGGAATATTATCAAACAAAGCAAAAATATCTCCATGGAGACAAGCAGATGGTATTCCACCAGCGCCATTTTAAGAAATGACACACCAAAATATCTGTTGGCCGATATTTGGACTTTTTAGCTATAGGTCTTAAATTTCTAGCACAGGCTGATATATTGTTTTCGGTGACATGATACAGTATGGATAAAAATACTCATAAAACTTTATTTGAACACTTTTGCAAATAAATCACTGCTGAAAACATGACTACATAGCTCTCTTATGGGTTTGTGGGGGAAAATAGCCTCTGGGTGAGATTTTATTTTAATAAATATAAATTAGAGAGAATCCAAATTGGCTCCACATATCAGCCCAAAAATACCGCCAGAGCCCATTGGCCATCGGTTGCTCTGGCTTCGAGACAATCAGCACCAAAAATGAAAAAACCCATATCAGTCGACCTCTAAAAAAATCGCACTGACAATTCAAACTTGAACAATTTTCAACAACACCATCTTGTCTTGTACGTGGAAGCTTTTTGTCCCTCTCCTCTGATTCTCCTCAGAAGAGACTAGCAGACTGTAAACTGGGGCACATATCGCTAAAACACAAGAAATCAAGGCCAACCAGCGCGGGCCTGCTATCATCACTGTTATCATCGCTCCATCCAAACAAAAGCACAACAATAATCTTTCCCAGGGAGCAGAACAGCATCCACTTTATCAGAAAACAGCTGTAATGTTGGACTGCTTTCTTCAATGAGAGGTGGCCAGTGTAGTGAAGTGCACTCAGAGCTGTAGTGATGTCCAAAAAGCCCCAAAAAGTGACAAACGACAGAGTTGCTGTGGTGAAAATTGTGAGTAAATAGACGAGTGTTTTGATTGCACATACTCGCTGTCTCCCTGCAGGATTAATGGAGCCCAGGGGCTGGAGGGTAACTTAGGGGTTGGGGGGAAGCAGGCCATGACTCACAGAACATTACTGACAAGAATTATAATTAGAAGAAACATAAAGTTCAGTTCTTAATAGAGTTAGAGCAATGATCCATATTTAACATCGGCAAGGCATTTTGATGTGCTCTTGATGTGATGTATTTAGAACAGGGTAATAGCTTCAGTTAAAAGGCCTATATTACGGAAAAGTGACTTTTGTGAGTTTTAAACCATGTTAGAAAGTTGTTAGCTCTTTAAAAACATACCTGGAGCTGTGTTTTGTTTCATTCACAGATTTGGCTAACCCTTTTTTGTTACAATTTGTGATGTTATGAAGTGGTTTTCAAGTCAACTGGGCTGAAATTATCCAGAAAATAGCTCCGCTAAATATGAAGGGTTTGTGTCTTAAACATGTGAATGAAACAAAACACAACTCTGGGTATGTTTTTTGATGAGGAAACAGCGTTAAAACAAAGATCAGAAAATAGAGTAATGTGAGCACTTTAAAATGTCTGTATGCGCAGAATTTCATAATTTTCTCCATAGCCTCATTCATTAGATGTTACGGAATTGTACTTTTATAACAGAATTTAGGCACATAATAGCATAAGTATTGAATAAGTATTGCATATTTTTATCATAAATCCATATCAACCTGTCCAGGAAATGTAGAAAAAGCTACGTTTCCAAAACCTGGCACAAACATTTCTATTTCTATCCAGGTCATTTTTTAAAGTACAGTACTTTGCTAAACATAATGTAATCAAAATTGTAATTTGATTTCTTTGTTTTTGCCTTTATACCATATACAAAGTAGAAAAGTCCATAGCCTTTTCCAACAATGAATTAGAGCTTGACTGATGATTGCAGAGGGTTGAAACTAAATCATTTTACTAACGTAGGAATTGTTCTTTTCTTTTCTTTCTTTTGTTGTTGTATTTTTATTAATTGGTATATTCTTAAAAGGCCAATCAGAATGAGACGGTGACGCTTGAGGACATTGTGCTTCTATAAAGACAATTTTGGTTGTTCAAAAACACAACACTTTTGCTGTGGCACTTTGGTATAATTACTGCTCTCTCTGACTCACAAAACCTTTCAGCACCTGTATGTTTTGGAGTCCAGACAATATATCATTCAATTGCTAAATTAGCTTACACTTCAATAGAATAGCTGTGATTAATCTGAATCGCTGTATCATAAATAACACTGTATATATGAATGGACATAGCGCTGGTTGCAGTTAACATCTATGGAAAAATTGCCGCCATACTTTCTGTAACTGCTGCTGTCAGTCTTGTCATTTGGGTCTTAAAATGTTTGAATTAACCTGCTCAATATAATCCTGCCGTTTTCATTTCACACTCGGATTTCCAAATATGGTCCCTGTTTGCAGATTAGTAACTAGCTGGTGTCCTCGCTGAGCTTCATCTGGTTGTGTACTGATATTTCCACATTCATTCATTGTGTAAAGTCAGATTTATCACATTCAAAGCAGGACCTCTGACTGTAATCACTCACTGTATTCTAATGTCATATTAAATTACCATAAAATTCCAGCCGTCTACACATTGTTTTACTGGGGTCAGAGGGAGAGCAAAAGCTGACAGTGTATCTGAAATGCCACGTCACTCAAATAAAAATTCGACAAACGCAAACCAAGTCTGGGGCTAAAGTCTGCTTTTATTCTGCTGCAAGTTAAACAGCTATTTTTTTTAGCTTCAATTGAACTTTTACACTCTAAATACACTAGACTAACCATTAAGGATGTAAGAAAAAAATTGATTCAGTGATATATCATGATACTTCACTGCACAATTCTCGAATCGATTCAAAATGCATCTGAAATAATATTTTTCACGAAAATTCATGAGTTGCATTCACTGTTCTCATGGTATAAAAAAGGTGATCAATTATATTTCAGAGTTTTCCTCCTCGTGAAGGTGTAGTTCACAATATTATTAGAAGTAATTATTGATAAATTGCAATATATCATCCATTGTTTTAGTATTGGGATATATCGTAATATATCGAATCGTGAGATGCATATCATGATATGTATCGTATCGTCAGACTCTAGGCAATGCACACCCCTACTAACCGTACGCTGTTCTGTTTTTATTTTATCTTTTGTCCAGAACACAAAAAGAAAACAATCTTTTGATGTACCGAGGGCAGTAAGTGATCCAAATGATTCGAGGGAAGGTGTATGGAGTTTAAAAACACAGTGGAGCACTTCCTGTTTTCTGTTTGAGCAAAACACATGTGAGATTCGTGTGCTAAACGTGTGAACGAAACAAAACTCCAGGTTTGCTTTTAATGAGGATACACCGTTATATCACAGCTCTAAACTTTGCTTCATACAGTCCCTTTAAAACGCTTCTATCATTCAACCCACTTCACTGTTCCTCCAGGCCCAGTTTTTACCAAGAACAACCCAACGCAGCTCTGACAGATCTGGGCTAACACTAATGGGGATAGGAGGCACCATTATCTTCATCATCGCCGTCATCATCCTCCTCACACGCCCACAGCACAAAGAGCAAATCACAGAAGACGGGGTTAACGCGGAAACGCAATTATTAATGGACTCACATCTGCTACTTACACGTGAGTCTTGTCTTGTGTCAGGATACGTTATGAGCTACGGGAAATTAGACATATGAAACAGAGAATAAGTTTGTGAATGTAATGTTGAATTGAGTGTTGAGAGACTTTTGAAAAACAGAAATTGTGTCGTAATTAAGACTAAAAAATTCAGTTCGTTAGGCACCAGTTTGTGCAAAACAAGAAATACAAGAAGTAGCTCTACCAACACTAAAAAATCCATCCAAAATCCAGGGACAACTTTAACTTGTATAATTAATCATGTTTTAATGTAATCATAACTACTGTGCCATTTACAGTTTGAATTTAAGTTTGAGTTTAAATATATAATAAAAATAAGATAAGAATAAGAGATTTTAATACAATTCTAACTATTATGATGTAAAGTATGTAGTAGTGAACTGATTCATATGTGTTTTATTGCAATATCCAGCTTTATATGTTAAAACCATTCAACACGAGGAGCTCTTCTCTTTCCAGTGTCTCTTTTTACATAGCTGCGGCCATTATTCCCACTGCTCAGTATAGATCAGATTGTAATTTCCATCTGAATTGCTACAGCACAATAAATCCAGTGGAGTATATGGTCGCAATAGCTAAATAGTAAGAGCAATTGGAGAGTTAATAGGATATTGAATGTATTAATATCACTGCAGTGAGAAAACACAACGGATACTTCACAGTCCCATGTTCCACTGTACTGAACATGATAATAAGCCTGAACAATATAGATGTATTTCGGCTTTTAATGGGCTATTACAACCTGAAAGAAATGTTTTGTGCTAAAAATGCCACAGTATTGAGCATTATGACAACACACAGGGGCCTCGGTAATGATACTATTTGTCTTAATGTTATTTTACTGCCTTTATTATTGCCTTTGTTGACAGATGCAACCAACTTCCCATTTTCCACTCTCCTTTTTATCAAATCGATGAGCACAAAATGATTGTCTTGTGCTCTATGCAACTTTTTTTGATGAGGGTCTGCATATAGCTTGTCGCATGGGATGTTATTGTTTCATAGTTTGGCATTAAAATATCTAGTCTGTATTTATTAATTACATGAGGTTTTATGGCAAAAATAAATTGAATAAATAAAAATTGTACTCTTGGCATTGTTACTATAAGTGGGATCGACAGACGTGACCCATAAATTGGCTTGGTGATGGCTCTTATTTCTTCCAGGCAAAGCAATAAAATCTCCATGGATACAAGCAAGCGGCTTATGTCTAATCAGTGCACTATAGGTACTCTTTAAGATGCACTATGTAATTTTTTTTCATCGGTGGACATCACTTACTTATTTCTATGGTTCCACAGTATGACATTACCCAGATCTACCTCACATTTATTCATTTATTTAATAAGAGGTGGGTTTATTGCTCAAAAATACATACAAAAACAAAACAAAACAAACAACAGGTAGTCTGACTGTGACCAGGGTTGCCTCTCCACAGATCTGACGTGTAACTTGGCCTGGTGTGGGCTCCATGATGATAGAAAGTTTTAATGCCACACTGTGAAATACAAACAAAGCAATAGCATCTCCATGGAGAAGCTTATTTTTGTACAATGCACCTTTAAATCAACAAATATAAAAAACCTAAACGATGAATGTATAATACTTCAAAATTCATCTAAAAGTCGTATTTTATAAGCTAGACTGAAAAAGTAAACGTGTTGAAAGTAGGTTAACGCTGTGCTCAGGCGTCAGGGCCGTCAGGTTTACATACAAAGTCTATGGGGGAAACGTGTCTTCGCTCATCCAACGTCTTCACTGCGTTCTGAGCGTTCAAATGGTATGTTTGAGCCAGAGATAAAACAACTGAACTTTCAGCAAAATCCGCACTGCGTCAACACGGATAGGCAGTCCAACTAGAAGGATTTGGTGTGATTTTGATTCTGCAGTTTGAACTCATTGCAAAAAGCAAGATCTAGGCAAGTTAAAATGGCTTAAATTAAGAATATTTTACTTTATTTGAGTAGATTCAACTTCACTAGTAAAATTATCGACCCATGGAATAAGTGTTTTCTTAATTCAAGGAACAATGAGTTTTGTTTCTTATTTTATGTGCAAAGAGATGTTGTCTTTCTTATCTTAGCGTAGCGTGTATTTTCATATTATCATAAGTACAAAAAGGCTTGTTCCATTTGTAGATATTTTTTCTTGTCAAATGAAATGTACTCAAACCATGATAAAACTTTGTTAAGTCAAGTAATCTTAACTTGGCTAGATTTTAGCTTTTGCAGAGGGACTGAGTGCAGTCAAATGAGACCCACCGCATGTGAGGCCACCATAGCATCTGATTTATTTAGTGTTGTCGTCATTCATATTTTACACAGTCTGCAGATCATAAATGTATTTTTCCCAAACCGAGACTTGAGCTTTTTGAAGTTGTGCTACAGAAAGTGCATTAAGATAAACAAAACCAAGTTCTTTTACCGCTGATTGTAGCATGTCATCTCCAAGAACAAGCTGTACCTGGGCTGTCCGTCGCCCATTTTCCTCTTGATTTGAAAATAATTTGCAGTCTTCAGGAGATTTACAGAGACTTCCAGAGCGGGCCAATCAGAGCGTCTCTTTTTCTATCAAAATGACACATTACACGGGTGCTTTTATCCCGACAATGTGCCCAGTGCTGTCAGTAATGTCACTTTCACAAGATTGCACAGTGAGTGAGGAATACAAAGGTGAAAAAGAAGTTATCAAAAACGTCTATGTTCCGTAATATGTGTTTATAAAGAAAATGTGAATGGAAAATACATTATACAGATATTCAATCGATGTTATGACAAAAGAATATGATAAAATGTCCTTGTAGGTCTTGGTTAAGTTTTAATATCCCACAACAGTGGATAAAAGAAAAGAACAAACAAAAGAAAAGAAAGGATTTAAAGATTATGGTAGTTAGATTTAAATAGTTAGCACAGGGCCATACAGCGCTGACTGCTTTAAATCAGTCACATCAAATTAAATGTTGGGGATGGATGTTTAATGCAATAGTTTGTTTTATCTCATTCACTTTAAAAATCTTGCACAAACTTTATAATGACTGCTTATTGTCTTTTATCAATTTTAACCGTTTTAGTGTGTGATGAAATGGGTGTGAGCTACATGGATACCTGAATTTCCCCATCTGAGGATCAATAAAGTATGTATTTCTTTCTTTCTTTATCTATCGATCTTTCTCTGCCTCTATCTATCAATCTATCTGTCTATAAAAGATTTCCCCAATGGCCAATGGATTAAATATGATCACTGAATACAATCTACAATCAGTTTGACAATGCTAGTTTGCAGATGATTTTTAGTAGAGAAGGGAGAAAAAATTAAAGTCAAATCTAAAATCCAAAAAAATAAAAATCTGCCAGAATCGCCCAGCCCTTTATACAATGTATTTTTTTCATTTTTTAACCAGTGCACCACCAAAAATCAGAACCAGGATCTCACAAACTCTAACTGAAAACAACTTGACAACACTATTCAGATTTCAGTTTATTGTTAGTGAGAAGAAAAAGTTACACTGCCCACACAATTCAACCAAAGAGCTGGCAAGTCATTCTCATGTTTGCATGTAAAACTTTAATGCTCACACAGTGTCACACCCAAAACTACGTTGCACTTAAGACTTCATCACGGCGGTGTTTAAACTCACTCAGGAATGGGACGTCAGCCAGAAGTCATCCTCAAATATGCATGTCTACACTTACGCAACTCGAGGGAAGCAGATGTGCCTATATGGCGTCAACAAATGTCAATCAATTTACAAAACTACAGCAGAAACATGGACTTTTTTGACAGGGTGTTATGGGACAAGACACGACAGAGACAGGTGGACTTTGGGAAACAGTTTTACTCCCGAAACTGTGAACTATATTTAAGCTCCTCATGATCCTAAATTACCACTTGTCACTGTCATCGCTGGTACTGTTGAGTTTCCTTTCGACAGTCTCGGCCATATTGAATTGTCTTGAGTTTGACAGGTTTGCTTCGTGACGGGTGGGCTCTTGTTACTGAGAACCTTGACAGCAAATTTGGCCATGTTGGACACCTGAATCACAGAAATAAGGGTATAGGAGACTTTTCTATTTTTTTTGTTTGTTTGTCAGTTTCAAACAACTTAACCATAAGAGCTTAACATGGCTTCCAAAGAATCAAAAGTGAAATATCGATGATGAACAATAATATTGAAACAAATTTATGCCACTGAAAAAAAAAACCTAAAGCAGGATTCCCCCCAAATAAATACTGTTAAAAAATCAAAAGCCGCAATAAATAAATAGCAGAATGAATAGTACTTAGATTTTTAATGAGTCATAGTACTGATTTATTCAACCTTTTACGGCTTAAATCTTAATCTGTAGCAAAAAAATTACCAAACATTTGATAAATGATACATACTGACCCCCAAAAAATATAGCTCCAGCTTTCACATATTGATCAATAAGCCTATATAGTAATTATCGTGACACTTTTCATTTTTCTTTTGTCATTTTCTGATCTATGTTATAATATTGTTTCCTCATTTCAGTCCTGGTATTGCCCATCTCTACTGATCTAAAGGTAAAAGAAGCTAACCTGAAAACTACCACTAGCTTTGGAGATGTAGACAGACTAATAATAAAGGATTACTTAAAGATGTGTGAATGAAACAAAGCACAAGTCCAGGTATGTTTTTGGAGATGTAACAATGCTCTAACATGGCTTAACATGGCTTACCTCTCCACCTCTCGATCACAGCCATGAGAATTTGGAGAGAAAAGATTCACGTTTTTGCAAAGTCTGAGAGAAGTGTGAAGTTTTGGCTGGCCAGGCAGAGAAACTATGGTTGATATGAACACAAATCTTGCATTAAAAGTGTTAAGCAGCCCTCCTTAACGTGCCATAATTCTTCCTTAAATAAACACTCAACCATTCTGCGACTCCTCACACTAAGTCTTATCTCGTGAACGCTTTTGACAGGTTCCTTGTTTTACCCGTTACCCCACTTGACCCGAGGATTTCAGCTACATCTAATGGCTGACAGGTCTATCGTGTCTGGTCCCTGCCTTGTCAATTGATAAGAAACATCATACTGTTCCACTGTCCATACTGACAAATTTATTGTGATAGACGGTCCAACTGGAAGCTGGGCCTGTCAAATGAAAATAGTTTAAGTCCTTCACAGTGACTCATCCAGAGCAGAAATATCTAAAAATCCTCCCTGTAGTCCACCTGCAATGCATACACACAGATCATGTCAAAGCTGTCATATAAAACATTCAAATTCACAATGTTCCTATGCGTATTAAAATATGACAACTCCAACAATGTTTTGATGAGGCAACTTAAAATGATAAAATATAACTTTAGCAGAATACAGGCACATACATACAGTATTAAAGGTGTTCTATGTAACTTTTTTGTGGAAGGTCAGCCATAATCTGAGAATATTCCACAGTGTGAACGGCATTAAAACTAATTTTCCTGCTATGGAGGCACAACAGGCCATGTTCAGATATGTGGAGAGGCAAACTACTTCACACATAGCATGGAATTTATGAAAAAAAAAAATCAAGTGAACAATTTCCACCCATCAATAATTACTCACCATATAATATGAATTTTGTCAATAACAGCTTGATAACAGGATTTTCATGAGCAAAACAAAGTCATGTGGCACAGAGTAGCCTATAAACTCAGCTGCACTGTGTCGGTAAATGTTATTTCGGAGCTCCCTGACAGTTGGTCCAATTGCACCGGCCGCAGACTTGAGACACTGACATGAGAGGCTAAGACGAAATTTGAGTGAGAATGCACAGGAGGCCCAACTGTCGGATTTTGGCAAGCCCGTATCCTCCTCCAAACACCGGCCTCCCCTTTCCTGACAGGAACAAGCACGCACGCAGACCCTGTCAATGCACCTTCAGTCCAATTTTAATTACACACAGAAGCATCTCCAGCCTTGTCGCTAACCCAGTGCCTGCTGTATTGACTTACAGTGTCCGCCGGCCTGTCCACACGCCTGAGAGTCTCCCTGTATGTGTCATTGCTGTTTGTCAGTTAAAGCCAAGTGCACTCTACCCACCTGCCTGCCTGTCTATATATGGGCCTGCCACTGCCAACCGCCGAATACAAACCTCTTGCCATGAGAACTGCAGGAGGCCATCTTGAAACTGATTATCTACCTCAGAGTGAGTTTAGGAGGACGCAACCGGTAATGTTTTTGAGATTAGCAAGGGAGAGCGTCATGGGATTAAAAGACATTTGAGGAGGCAGGGGACATGGGCAAAGAGCAAATTTTTCATGTTAACTTTTCAGCGCTGTACCTGATTTTTACTGTCTTAAAAGCTTGAAAAACAGGAATAGTTCATTGCAGTTTGTAGTGGTTATTTCTCGCTTTCTTATGCATTCTGAACATCCTAATTATTCAGTGCGATGGGTTTTTTAGTGCTTTTCACAACTCCAGAGACCAGTGGTTTTTGCCTTAATGGTTTGTAATGATTATCAGGCAAAAAACACTTTATAATTAGGTTCAGACAGCACAGAGCTAAGTTATGTCTTGCCCCAATACAGATATATTTTGCAAGCTGCTCTTGAGGTCACACTATTTTGCTCAAATGCAGGGGAAAACAAATCGAGCACAGGATCTTTAACTCATCAAGTTCAGAAATAGTTCAAGCTTATTCAGTCTTCTACATATGCTGGGCCAGTTTTAGGGATCAAGAAAACTTTGATGTTAATAATATATATGTCATTTCTGATAGAACTAGGTTATCAACAATACTAAAGAGGTAGAATTAGGACTTTTTGGAAGTGAAAAGGTCATTTTACAACAACTTAACTTCAATTTGTGGTGGATAATAGTAAGTATTAGTTATAAGCCACAATAGAAAGTCAAATGTAACAGAAGAGCAAAAACCCATATTAAGAACTTCCTATATACAGCTAGGTTGATGGAGCACCATCTTAAGTAGGCCCAGACCATCTCCTCCAGGAAGTATTTCAAATCATTCAAAGACCACCTGAGAGACAAAAACCTCCTCCCAGTGGAACATGTCCAGAGCACTTTAAAAGAGATAACGGGGGGGGTACAACATATGCCCCACTCACCTCACCTGGCCTCAGCTTGATATCGCCACGGTGGAGAATGAACCCATTTTAGCCTCTTAATCTTGATCTTGTAGGTTTGACCAGTAAAAAACTATTCATCGCAACAGACTCACACAACAACACATAACTTACCATTTCAGATAAAACAAACTGAAGAGAGAATAGCCCCAGAAGAGCTCAATAAACCCCACAACACTTCAACTTGTCTTCAACTCTGGTCCCAAAGAGAAAGGGACCATTGTTGAATCTGGTGAACGTGCATGGCGTGCGGAGAGGCCCAGTGTTTATGCGTTCCAATGAGTTGAGCTACAAATCTGTCAGTAGTTTACACAGACACTCTGTCAAAGTCTGCGGCGCTGTCAAACCTGTGCACTTTAATGTCTCTATAAAGACTGTGGAGTTAGCATCAGTGCTACAGGTGAGCCCCTTTAAACCCTCCATCTGCCTGGACTCCATCACCTCCTTTCAAAATAAACTGAGTGGACTCCAGCTGAGGCACAGATGGGAGGTATACAGCTGCACCAGAGTGGACTGACTTAGGACATGAACGGAGAAAAGGATGAATGAAGACACTATATGAGACACAATTGGATAAACACCACATTAGAAATGGGACTAAACTCAACTACACTTGGACTAGAGCAGAATTAAACCAGGACTAGGTCTATATCAAGACTCAGACTCAAGACTCAAGACTGTGCTCAAACCAGAACCAAACAAGTAAAAGTGTGCAAGCACCCTTAGACTACCAACTCAGTCAAGTTATAACTCTTTACTTAATATTAACATTTACTAATTATTAACCTAAAAGGGCTACGCTTATAAAACTGAATGGAGAAATTCATTTGGCACTACTTCTAGTGCTCGTGCCTCACGTCAAGGAAGTTTCTCAGGCAGGGTGGGCCGTGCATGCATGTCGAATGGGTTTTCTTTGGTCACGGTTTATTCCATCAACGAAAAACATGACCATAATATAGAGGGGCAGAGGTGCACATTCTCAAACAGGCTCCTACAGCTCCACTCAAACAGTGAGAGATACAGGACTATATGTATCCAGTACTTTCTTACATCTAGCTAAAAGTGCTTGTGCCATCATGCTATATACTAGTTTTGAATTTACTTCAAATAAGCATTCTGGTGCTGCACTACATTCCTGTAAAAAACACCAAAGTGGATTTTTCATTCTAATCCCAAAAAAGCCTGGTGTATTTTTCAATAACAACAACAGAAAAACAGGAGTCCCGAACCACCCCAACATGTTTAATCTTCCCATGACCCGTTGAGCCAGTGACAAACAGCCAACAGGAGCCGCATATTGAAAACACACACGCACACACATGCACACACAACTAGACAACAACAAGGGCCCTTGGCCATCCAGCAGTGACATACATAGAGTTTCAAAACGTCAAGCATTCACTAAAAGCCTGACTCCAACAATGAATAAGAGCTGTCAGGGCCCCAACACTGGAAGCTGCCAATCACCACTGGTATTTAGAACAGAACTGTGTGCAAGCGGAAATATGTGTACAGAAAGAGGAGAAAATATAAAAAAAAACATGATTGCCAACACCAACGAATACACAGTACATCACAATTCCCTCTAACTTTCCTCAACGTGAGATTTGCTGGCCTAGAATTCATGATCACTCGGAATATCAGCCCTGAAAACATCCTCCTATATTTCGACAGCGCGTTTTGATTCTGCTCTCATTCTTTCTCAACTCTAAATAGGAAGCACGCCGAGAACAGTGAAGCGCCCAGGGACGACGTCGGGGAAACTCTTGACAACAATCACACTGAAAAAAATAAGACAAGCAAAACAATAAACAAGAAGATTTCGAGAAGTTCGGAGGGTGCCTGTTTCCTCAAAAGCCTCAAAATAGCTTACAGTGGGGTACATATATGCAGTAAAAACATTGGAACATTGCTAGCCATCTGTTGTAACCTCCTCTCACTAAGCAGAGCCTTCAGGCGACTGTCAAGGTGATTCTTCGATCTCTTTATTACCTTCACACATTGAATGTAACATCTAATTCTTATTCCATATGTTGTCATATGTATTTTTTTAATAACTAGGCTCAGTCACCTAAGGCAACTCATTAGGAGCAATGTGCAACTTTGCAATGTCACCCAGGAAACCATATCATTGGCTAGGATCTTGGTCAGGAGGATTTGTTTATAATGTATATGCTTTACCTTGACAAGATAACAATTTAGAGACTAAAATTCAGCTCTTTCTTGTCAAAAGTACAGAATAAATATACAAAATGGAACCTGGCAGATGCAGTGAATGTCTTTTTCACACATAGCATGCAGGCATTTGTCAGTTTTGGACTATGGAAATAGCTCCGTAGATATTAGACAAAACCACGGTGCTTAAACCTGTCATGAGTTAGACGAGTGGTCAGTCCATTGATGCCGCAGCAACGAATCCAGCCCAGAGACCATTTTCCCCATTGAACACAACGCAAACTGCTTTTGTTCAGCTGCCAGGGTGCCTAGAGCTTTCAAAAGGTCATGTGGCCAATTTTGCCTGTGTTCAGATCATAAACTTTGCCTCAATTCAAAATAATTCAGTTGACTTAAAATTGCTTTGGCCGAAATCACTATTACTGTGTTTTATATATATATATATATATATATATATATATATATGTATATATATATATATATGTATATATATATATATATATGTATATATATATGTATATATATATGCATATATATATATATATATTTTTAAGAGCTTTCGGGGTAATTTAGTAAACTATATACAGCAATGATGCTATACAAAATACACTTGTCAGGCTATGTGAGCAGCACAACTAAAAGGTGTTGTTTTCTAAATGGCTCCACATTTTTCAAACAGACAAGCCTGGTCAGATATATATTATATTTGCAAAATAACAGTATTTTGTGAGACGTATTGATCAGACTTTGTTTTGGCATGGACAATAATAACAATCTAAAAAAATACTCCAAAGATTGTTCTTCTGTCCACTACCTACAATTTTTTTCTGTGTCCAAACAATACAAGAGCATTTCCAGCGACCAAACGGTACATTTTTCATCAGTGGATACAGGTGGTCAAGACACAGTCACAAAATGAAAGGCACAGCTGTGTGGGCTGGCTCCTTTGACTCTGAATAAATTGTATTACTCATTATCTGTGATTTCACTACTCTCACTTCAGATGAATATAGTATGATATTATAATACTGAGCTGCATACAAACATCAATCTGCCTCTTGTTAATGCAGCAGAGTAGCAATACTACTCTTACTTTGTGTTTTACAACAAACACATACACATTTATAACAGTATGTCTTTGTTAAACAATTACATACACTAAAATCAAAGTCAATAATCAAAACTACCACAACATAATGATAATCCATTGGATTTATAAAGCACCTTTGAGGATACCCAAATAATCTTGGTAAGATAGTAGCCACAGCTGCCCTGGGATAGACTGACTAAAGCCAGGCTGCCAATCTGCACCATCTGCCCCTCCAAGCAACACTCACACACAACTTTCATTCTAGGCAAGATGGGTATGTGGCCCAAGACAGGCATGCCCATGGCCCTCAGACCTATTGTTTTGGCCCTCAGGTTTCCAGGTGAATTGGGCCGTACTACCTCAAGTAGTATTTTTTACTGCACGTTTATGAAATCTACCTTGATCAAGCAAATTGTGTGTGTCCTTTTGAGGGCCTAAGCATGAACAAAGGTCTGGAGGGTCATTAATACCTGTTATAAATGCACATATTTGAATTACTCACTGTGCTGCCCTCACACTGGTCTGTGTTTTAATATGTGGCCCTTGATGAAAAAAGTTTGGACACCCCTGGCCTAAGAACACTACAACAGAACTTGGTCCTCTGATCTTCAGGCTGGGGGACCACTGCTCTAATCACTGATCTGCCCCATATCCCTTTTTTGCTAAGAGATATGGCAAGTTATTTTTATTATGCCTTACAGTCACAACCAGCAACACCCAGTGAGACTAGATGGTCAATGTGAGTGAAGTGTCTTGCTAATGTATCCAAGAACTGTATGTACTCAACATTGAAACAATGACCTGTTAAGTGTAGAAATCAGTTACAAACCAAATTAGGCATTCTTTGAGCCCTGTTTCAAAATCAAAACCTGATCGATGCTATTCAACTTCAGTGAAAATCAGGACAAACAAAAATGTGCTCTTTGGCTAACACACGCAAAATGGTAACCTAGATTTCACCAGCAATTTGTTGAGTCTGTAAAAGACCAGAAGTTGCAGTAATCATTCAATGAAATGGGAACATGGCAAGCGTAACATCAACTGGCAACAACAAGCCTATTGTTAAAAGTAGAGACATTACCAAGTCACTAAATAAACACTTTATACAAACCGGGAGCTTTGACAGTGAAACGATGGCACGCTCTGTTGTTGAACTGTGATAAAGCCTGACATTTATGACCAGCAGGGGGTTGGCTGGCTAAACAAATGACTATGTAGACCAGAGGCTGATGTAGATGACAGCTATTTTGCCTATTGGGTCTTTACAAATAGAGCGGGTCACCTATGTCCCAATCCCTTTCCATTGTCCGGATTTGTTTGCATGTTCCTCCTCAATTAGAATCCACCGCATCCTGTGTTGTGGTCATGGACAATGGGAACATGACTAGACTTCCAACCAGAGGACACAGTGGCCACATCCTGCCCCCTGGATCTTTACATGCTACAAAGGACAAAGCTATGGCTGATACTGTCCACTGTCTAAAAGAACTACAGAAATACTTTTAAAGGGCCTATATTATGGTATTTTCTGATCTACTGTATGTTATGTTTCCTCATCAAAAACATGGAGTTGTGTTTTGTTTCATTCACACATATTGAACACACAAACCCTGCATATTTAGGCTGAGCTGTTTTCTCAAACTGAAAACACTCTGTTCCAACTTGTGATATCATGAAGTAATACAGGAAGTGCATGTGAGTTTCTCCGGTTGAGAACCCTTGAAACAATAAATCAGAAGGCATGACGTGTTCAAACACCGGACTTTTATTTCCAAGAGGTATAGGCCCTTACATTTGATTCTATGAGACGTGTCTCTGATCTCTCTCTCAACAGCACCAGAGATGCCTCTATTTATTCGTACATTTCAGACAAGAATATTGATTCATGTACATTTAGGTAACACAAATGTGAACTGCTAGCGTCATCTTCAGTTTAGTGAGTTCAAAAGAATCAAAGTTCACTTCCTACATACAGCGTGCATTGTAAAAACAAACCACAGGATCATTTCTTAATACAGATTACATGATGTAAAAGAATAATTCATAATAACCACATGCTCCAGTGTGTTTTTAAACTCCATACACCTGCACAGGAATCATTTGGATGATTTTTGTTCTAGAACTGCTGATCTCTACAGAACAAAGGGTGAAAGGTCGGTGTTAACTTGCAAACGACTGCTTAATGACATCACAAGGTGGAACAGAGCATTTTGCGCTTTGGAGATGGAGAAAGACCAGTAAACCGTTGTTACTCAAACATGTGAATGAAAGAAAACACAACTCCAGGTATGTTTTGATGTATGTTTAACATGTCTGAAAGCTAACTAGAGTAAATTTTGCGCAACATTGGTCCTTTAATAACCAAATACTCTCTCTCTCTCTCTCTCTCTCTATATATATATATATATATATGTTAAAGTCATATCGGCTTCAGCTTTCACGCGAAGGTTCTGAGTTTGGAGGGAAGCCAAGTTTATAACATACAAGGAGACTGTTAAAAAGCACTTTGGTGGTAAGTTACATATGGCGGAGTAAGCTCCACTCTGGACAATATAGGAGTTCATTCACTGGAAAAACACACTACTGCAAAAATGGAATCCAACCTCACGTCTACATGTAAGATAATATGGAAAAGTTTGGGAAATACAAACATTGAGTTGTTATTTTTAGCAATATATGTACATGATGGAAGTACGGTATGGTGAATAAATTAAAATGAATGGTAAATCTACATATAGGCTTCATCCATTTTATTTCCAAACCCCACATTTAATCTTTTTTAGTTTATATTTAGTCTGCGGTTACTATCTCAACTAGCAGGCATAATTTACAAATGTACATTTATCCTACCTGATCAGCCAGAACCACATGCTTTGACAAAACTACACAGACTAGTGGATCTGCGGCCGTGTCCTTACTCCCTGATTTTAGAGGGCATGATTGACAGGCGGGTTAACCAATCAGAGAGACGCATGCTCCGTTCGTGTCAAAAATAAACATGGCAGGAAAACAAATAACAAAGAAAATCAGAATCAACAATCAAAGCACCAAACTATTATTTATTTCAGGTAAAAGAAATGATATATTTTGTTCTGAATGATAAAACAATTATTCCGTGTTTGAGAGACACGTGTTACAAAGTGACAGCTGTGGCTGACTCATCTCAAGTTTGGACAGAGGTTTTGTTATTGTCCAGTTCCTTTCTGGATTTGAACAGAACGTAGAAGAGACTGGCTGGTCAGACAAACATTTATCTGGGCTTGATACCAGCAATAATAGTGGGTTTCTTCTACAGGACGGTTGGCTCGTGTCAGTTTAAATACACATCCCACAGTGGACCAAAGTATTCCCAGCAGTATAACTCTCAAACTACTGGTATCGGGAGTCTCGGGAGTCATCGAGTTGTGGCATCATGATTGTACAGCATAAAATAGACATAAAAAGTAGTGATGGAATTTTCGTCTCTTTTATGGGATCCGAAGCTTTTGGATCTGAGCCAATCAAAAGTCTGGCTCTGGTAATATTTACTTAAATGACAGAAACTAATATGAAGACTAATTTTATCTACAAACTATGGAAATGCCTAAAGCTAAAAACGGTTTAAAATGGTTCAAACAGAATAAAAAAAACTGTTAATAAGAGCCCATATGTTTTTATGTGCAAAGCGCCTGCTCTGCTTCTGTGCTGCTCTTGTGAGGGTTCAGTATAAAAATGCATAAAAATTAGCAAGAAAAAATATTGAATTCTTTTGAAAAATTAGATTCAATTCACATCAAACATCTCATCACTAATAAAAAGAATAAAAAGAATGGAAATAGTAACTAAGTAGTAATAGTAAGTTTCACCGTTGTTAAGTGGAAGGTAACAAAGTACAAAAGCAAAAGTACAATTTTTAGCTATATGTACTTTATTTTAGTACAATTTACAGTGGATTTTTTAAAACTTTTACTTCAAGTCACGTTTGAGAGCAGGTATTTGCACTTTCTACTTCACTATATTTTAGATTTGGACTGAAAAGTAAAAGGTATTTTTCTTTATGGTTTGAGAGCTGCTGAAATAGCTGAAACTAATATTTTTAATAACAATTATTTTGAGGTAAGGTTCCAACACTGAGTAAACCAAATACACAAAAACAGCTAGAAAATTTAAGAAATCAACTGAATCACTTAAAATCAGGTAAATTCCTTAGCAAAATCACTGCATTTGACGCTTTAATCATTCTAAAAATCTCTGCAAGATACTTAGTACTCTTAACGTACATTTTTAAACATTTACTTTAATAATTTTACTTAAGTTGATTTTTTCATGTGATTACTCTTACTTAACTAATATTTTTCCCCTGTCACAAAATTGAGTACTTCATCCACAACTGTCTATTTACTACAGTTTTGAGCCATTTTCCGAACTAAAAATTCACATCTCATGGGCCTGTCTGCAGCTGAGAGCCTGCAGTGTTGTACAATCATCTAATTATTGCAGGGCTTAAGAGTCATTTCGCTGCATGTTTGGACAAAGACAAACTGTGCTGATGTTGCTGAGTCAGTGAAAGCCCCGTGGCCTCTGTCAGGGTCAGCTCTTGGGGTCAATCATATTCTCTCAGTCCTTGAAACAGAATGGGAAAATGTTGAACAAGAATGCAGTTAATTCAGATGTGGTATGCAAGCATGTTCCCATGGTTTGACCCAAAACACCAGTGTCTGCAGGTATTCAAGTGACACATTACAACACAACTCAGTACAATACACAGCATCCAACAGGCAGTCACAAAGATGGCCATTGTCTACTCTCAGTGGGGTAGTAACATTTCCACAGGGTCATGCTTATATTAGGGCCCATATTATGTTTTCTGATGTATGGTATAATTTATGTATAGAGTTTGTTTCCTTATCAAAAACATACAGTGTACAGAGTTCTTCTCTCAAACAGAAAACACTCAGCAGAGTCAACTTTTGGACGAAATAAGCATTTGCAATTTGAATAAGTGCAATTGTCAAATGGCAAAGGGTGCAAAATTGAACTCACTGATTCTGCACAATGTATGTCAGTCACCTGTGATATTTTATTTCTTTTTTCCTCATAAGCAGTCATTAATAAGGATGGATCATGTGTGTCCATGATTGGCTAATCCATCTGTTAAACATGCGCATCTGAAAAAAAAGAAGATTCTGCAGTGACGAGACTCACTGCTGAATTCTGGATCCCAGGCAATTAGTTTAGACCTCTATAAACGGGTGTATGGACTGAATCTTGGTATGTGAAAAAATAACTGCAACAGTTGACAGAAAAATCACAATTAAATATTTGTTCTAATATTATCCCAAATGCTCTGCTATATTAGTCCTTGTTATAAGCAGCCAATTGCTTAGACAAAGTCACTAAATAACTTTTTAACTGAGTCTGCTGTCAAGAAAAGCGTTACACAGACTTAAATGGGTGATAACTCTACACTTCAGTTTAATGAGGACTACTTAGAGCTGCGGCATCAACACATTTGGTTTAAAGGCTCATTGTATTAGAATGCAATCAAGACTGTGTGTGTTAAAAGCAGCTCCACTGTTCTGTCTGATGGCTTCCTGCGGCGTCATAAAGGGATTTGAGGCATTTTGATCAGTTAATTCATAAAAGCTACAGACAAGAATGTGAGGACCAAGCGCCTGGCTGCCAGCTACTGTTAGCTTAAGAAAAGATTCTGTCATGCTTTATTAAGCCATAGTAAATGACAGCACTGAAGACAATGGACGCATTGTGGCTAGAAAGAAGCCAAGTAACTTTTTTCAATTTCAATTTAGTCAAATCATGTGTTAGCATTGTTTTTCCAATCCTTCATTTTTCAAAAAGGTGCCCCGTCGTTTAAAAAAAAAAAAATTAACACAAAGAGACTATTTACAAGTCTTAATTTTGCATTTTGTGAGCAGATCATGCATGCACAATGCCATAGAGGATGTAAAGTAGCAAAAGGAAAGGGTACATTAAATGTGCACTGCAAATGTGCACGGTCATCCCACACAGTAAGAGTACATGTTCTGTATACTTTTTCTTATTTATAACGCAATATATTTTCATCGCAAAGGGTCACCACAAAAACTATAGCAACAGTATATGCTTATAGTATGTTATTTGCATGTCTTCTCATCTTGTTTGCTGCATCTTAATTGACATGAGTAGAAAAACAAGTTGCCTTCATATTCTTGGTGAAAGTTATTCTAGCTGAGCACTGTGGCTATAATTTGGGCACTAACCGGCTCACATTTGGAGGCTGGGCCCACTGAAGCAGCGTTCTAACATCTGTGCTGGTCTGACTGGGACCACCACCAACACCACTCGGCCCAAAGTCCTCCAGCCTTTTTGTGGTTGCTATGACACTTCGCATGACAAATGACCTATGAGCACATTCCCCCACTTCACCACATCATTATTATTATTAAACCACACAGAATCCGCCCTATGCAGAACCATATGACAGCTCCTCCGTGTCTCTCCTTTAAACTGTGGTCAGAGCTGCAGGCAGAAAAGGCAAAGACTGCGTCAACTCACATGTGCTGCGGTCTCCCTGTTCGGAATGATACACAGGGCCAAGTGACAGTCTATAAGGAGTTCATTGGGAGTTTATAGTGGTCCATATACACTACGAGTCAAAAGTTTGTCCTCTCATTCATCTCATCATTTTCTTCTGTATGTTTACTACTTTCTGCATTTGATATTGATATACATACAGAAAACATGGCCTCTCCTACCATTTTTATGCAGATGATTTACTTACCCATTACTGCCCCAACACACTCGACTGTCTATCTGACGTCAAGGCTTGTTTGGCCCAAAACTTTTTAAAACTGAACGAAGCAAAGACTGAGGTGATGCTGTTTGGATACGGCAGTACCCTCAATAATGTGGGACCCCTCAAAATTTATGTATGCCCCACAGTCACCAACCTTGGCGTCCCATTAGACAATGATTTTAAATTTGACAAACAGATCAATGGCATTTTAAAATTTTGTTTTTATCATTTGCGGCTTTTATCCAAAGTCAAATCTTTTAAACTTTTTGAACAAGTTGAGCACATTTTTATTTCATCATGCGAGGACTACTGTAATACACTTTATTCTGGCATCTCACAAAACGCACTTTACCGACTGTAGTTAGTCCAAAACTCTGCAGCACGGCTTTTAACAGGAACCAAAAGAAGAGAGCACATTACCTCAATTCTTGTGTCTTTGCACTGGCTTCCTGTTCATTTTAGAATTGATTTTAAGATTTTATTGTTTGTTTTTTAAGGCTTTGAATGAACTGGCCCCACAAAACGTTTCGGACCTCATCCAAATTTACATCCCCACATGTGCTTTGAGGTCAAGGGCCAGCTTCAGCTTGTGGTCCCTAAGATGAGACTTAAAACCTGGGGGGACAGGGCCTTCTCTGTGGCCGGCCCCAAACTCTGGAACGCTCTGCCCCTTCCTCACATCCAATGAAAGTTTTTGGATCCATTCCATTATACACCTAACGCCTGTTTGACACCATGTAATGCCTTAAAGAGAAAAAGTACACCTATAATGAAACAACGGACTGATTAAGCTGGTTTGAACAGTACTTTTGCAAACCTAAAAATAATAATGAGACTTGTTGTTTGTCGACTTCACAAGATTTCATGAACGAACAAAAGTGTTTTTACACATTGGTGTAGCAGTGTGGCTCTTGGTAATTGCAGAGCAAGTACACAACAGCAGTTTTTGTGTTACCTCAAAAACCTCACATTTTCACTCAGAGTCCCTGAAATCCGTGGATTAGTTTTTAAATTTTTGAACAAAAACAATACAAGTGATTGAAAAAGTAAATTTCAGAGAATGAAACAGTAAATTTCTTTGTGGAAGCATTAACATCCAAATCAAATAAAAAAAAAACAAAAGTGAATGTTGAAACTGGAATAACACAACACACACATATATGTGTGTGTGTGTATATACATATACATATACACACACACACACATATAATATATATATATATATATATATATATATATATATAATATATATATATATATATATAAAAGATATGATGCTATTAAGTGCTGTCATAATGATATTGCAATAATTTATTATTATTATTATTATTATTATTATTATATTGAAAAGGGCCATTTGAGAACTTAACAGGGAAATAATTTATATAACCAGCCTTTTTAAAACCTTTCCATTTTAAATACAGTAAAACTCTATGCATGGAGGACCTTGGACCCTAATTGGGATGTATTTAGTTGCAGCCAATATTACGATATCAGTACTTCTGCAGTCTCATGAAAAACAGCCAGCCTATTATTACACATGCTTAAACTAAAATTCTAATATTTGTAAAATAGCTATTATGTTTACAACAGAAATACTACATTTGAAATAGTGAATATTTAGTTTATCCAATGAGATGTACCTCAAGGTCCTGCGTTAGATCATTTTACACAGCAGCTAAAAATGCCCAAGGCTGAGCCACGGGCAGAAATAAGAGAGTGACACTGTCACATACAAAACAGTTCATTTTTAATGAGTGAATCTGTCACTGTTTGGAGGACACAGGGAACAATTTAAAGGAGAAATTAGACTTGACAATGATTTAACAGTACTGACATGTAAGAAAAAACAAGATATGCTATATGATAAGGTATCTTTTGGTGATATTTTTTTCAATAACTCAACTGATATATATATATATTTTATTTAAAAAATGACTTAAAAATATAACTTTGGCTGTATCGGAGGTAAAGAATGTTTAGGCCTATATCTGTTTTGCACATAACCACATCACTTGAAGCCAATCCTGCTTGTCAAAGCCAGATCCTGGAGCATAGGAGACACTAGGACTATCATAGCCTAGCATAAATGTGGTGTGTGCATGACTGATTGGTGGTGGTTGGAGGGGCCACTGGCGCAGATTAGCAGCCTTGTTACTGTCACATTTTAAAGTGACTATGAGGATCTGAAAAACATTACATAAGACTTATTATTATAATTATTATCAGCACAATGTCCTACACTGGTCATTTCCACTCTGAGTCATGGTTACATGAATATTTTGACAGATGATTTGATCTCAGCAGAAGTCAGTGCACTTTAGTTTTGTTTTGGTGAACAAAATGTCTTATGGGGTGAAATTACGCAGCCCAAACTCCATTAAGCATCTCCTATAAACAGTGCCCCGATTATCTGAAACTGACAAAATTGTGAACTTTGAACTACGAACTTTGAAAACTTGTACCAAAAGACCCTGGAGAGCTTTTAAAGACAAACGGAAGACATCTTTTCATCAAGGTCTGCGCCCTGTAGTGAAAGAGGCTAATGGAGGCAGGGAGAAACTGCACATCGCTGCCTCCTCCTGCTAAAGCTCATTCCATCTTTCATATTTATCCCTCGTTCTTGTATCTCGGAAACAGCCCTAACAGATCCTCCTGCTGTTTTAATACTACTGTGTGATTTGCAGTCGTTCCAAATATAAATTGACTGAATAGACTTATATAATCCCTTTAGGAGTGGAGAATATAAAAGCCAGTTTGAACCTTTTGATAGAGATGGTAAATTTGTGGCCATGTTACCTTATTAACAGTAATTACATGTTTAGGCAGTTTATGCAACAAGGGATTTAATATGGACACTCCAATAATAAGGATACTAACAGAGATACAGTACTCAAAGAATAATTCCATATCACATATTGTTGAGACATGTAAATGTAATATATTTTAAAACAATAGCATATCTGTTCTTATAAAGACACTCCAACTTGCTTAATTCATTCAATCCACATTGTGTGCTACTTCTGTTACCACAGCTGCCTGGGAGGTCTGACTGGATGCATGGCCTTCAGTGCAAAAGTGGGTGAAGTGTCTTGCTCAGGGACAGAACAACTCTAAGCACTGATTTTGATTAAACCAAGAGCGTTTGGGGAAAGGATCAACCACTGAGCCATTTCATGTGCAGCTGTGTCTTGTGATTTAATACCACGCGTACTTCAAACTAGAGCTGTGCAATGAATTTGAATCAAAAAGGTCGAATCATTTTAAATGGTCAATTATCAGAGGTCACAGAGCAATCCTGTCAGCAAAATGATGTAGTTTGGAGTAAAGTTCAGAAGAAAACTATTTTTAGGTAAGGAAGCTGTACAAAAAGAAGCTGTTGTAAACCAGTTCAAAATGAGTTCATATGAAATGTGTTGCAGCAGCCCAAACATATGCCTCACTTTCCCAAACACATTCTGAACAACTTATTTATCCACCACAAGTTTATAAGCACTTTTCACAACTTTCAGAGGCCAGAGTTGAGTTTTGCCATCATGGTAATGCTCACACAACTAGAATGTTTGACAAAAACACTTTATAATCAGATGCAGACAGCACCTTTAGAACTGGATTTACACTACATCTGTAATATACCTGACTGGGGCAAAAAACAAAAACTTTATTGCATAAAAAAATCAGGTATGACCCTTTTACATTGACACAGTTTAAAAGTTTCCATGACATTATGATTGAAAGCCATATTTATTCATATTTAAGAAGAAAAATGATAATAGTTACTTTACTCACAATGTAAAGAACATTAAAGAAGACCTATTGTGATTGTGTCTGCTATATAGTTATAGGGCCCAATCTTAGCGCCAGTGCAAGTGTGGGGCGTGGAGCTCTAAACAATAGATATGCCATGCCTGAATATCAGGTGGAGAGGAGCGGACTGACGGCGTGGTGTCTTAAAAATAAATATCAAACTAGTCCACTGAAAAACAACGTATAACATACTCAGCACCTCTTTTATTTGGAGATATATTAGGATGATAAATGCTTAACATTCATAACATGTTCATGTGCCATGGAGAATGTCCTTTGCTCACTTCCTGTATCACTTCCAAGCACTACTATAGTTTGGTTTGATCTGGATCTGTACAAAAGCTGCTCATTCACATGAGGCCATTTACAGCGCTGTCCTAAAGTGTGTTTTTTTACCCAAATGCAACTTCAGGTGAGGGAATTGTGAGGGGAAACAGCTATAACATGGTTAAATGTTCTAAAAAGTCAATTTTGCATAATAGGTCTGCTTTAAAGACTCTCCTTATGATGAACTATCCCTTCAAGGCAAAAACATTAAAGCAAACGCTATGCTATCCTCACATAGCGTGACACTGAAAATGAGATAAAGTGCAGGCTAAATGAGGGGAGGGTCTACGCGGGTGTCTGAAGATGGGTAATTCCATTTGAGAGTAAAGTGAGAGAGTTAATCCCCGTCACCCGCCAGGCAGGCCTCGTACTGTATGTGGTCTGTAGGCGTGGCCGGGTTGGGCTGCCCTAGATACATGCTAAATGAATAAAACCATGATATCCTTTGATAGACTCTTTGAAAATACAGAACAGCTCAGAGCGGCATCTGTTCCCACTTCTAATCTAGTTAGGCTGTTTTTCTACGGCCACGCATTACTGTCATTGGCACTAAGTATGGATCTAGGAATATCATATTATCAATACTGGAGCTCATATATACCAGGGAATAATTATTAATTCACTTACTAAGAAGCATGCCCAATTTTTAAGCTTAATATGGAGTAAACTGATAATGTACAGATTTTATGGCTTAAAGTATAGTACAAATAATAATGGGATCTTTGTGCTAACAAAGATCCCATTATTATTATCTGATGATTTCTGCTAAGTAGCCTTGCACCAGTTTACTGTTCTCTTCTTTATACTTTAGCATTATCAACTGAACACTTTTAATGGATATGGCAAGTTAAAAAGGGACAAAATACACTTTGTATATTAGAAAAAGTGTCTTTGTTGAGTGTGGTGTGCACAGAAAGTAAATAGATGTATTTTATATGCTACACTTCATATTCAAATTTTGTATAACCTAAAAAAATTAAAAATAAAAGCCGGTGGTGTAGTGGATTAAGACATTGCACATACAGTACTGTATAGGTGGTTGTTACTATCTCTGTGGCATGGGTTTGTAGGTCTGTTATAATAACAAATTTTATAGCACGATATATTGCAATACATATATAACATTAATGTAAGATAACCCTCGTAAACCATTTTTAAATAAGCGGTACTACTCAAAAGACCTGAGCTGCAACAAATAAATAACAGAATGAACCGATAATTAGCCGTAGAAGTTACTTTTTTAACTCTCTACAGCGCAAATCTTATATTACAACAAAAATCTTGGCTCCCACTTATAAAACTTGGAACTATGAAGTACGCAGAAAGCCACCTGAGACCTGAGCCGATGTTGATCAATTATAAATACTGACATGAATTTGATGGTTTGATTCCCGGCCAACTCCACGACGTTGTGTCCTGTGTGGCCCATTTAGCCTGACCGACATCCACATGCTCAAAGTGTGTCCGCCTCTCCCCGCGCTAGTCATTACTCTGTTTGTTTATCGACTGCTCAGCACCTCAGAGGGCTCTTGTTACAGAGGAAGACGAGGAAGCTTTAAAAGTGGAAAATACGGCGTACATTTTTGAGGCCGGCCCCCGGATGGCGCTCGGCGAACCGGGCGATTTCCATAATGGTTAGCTGATCGGGAGCGGTATAGCTAACGCGGCGCCCTCGTTAAGGCAGTCACTCAGGAGCAGATTAGCGGCTCATTAGCATACAGAGGGGAGCGGGGGAAATTAGCGTTCTCCATTTCACAGTCTGAGAGGCAGAGTTACAGATAAGTGCCGCTGCAAAAGATGGACTCAATTTGGCAGTAGATAAAAATCAGTGTAGGGTTTAAAAACTGGCATTTAACAGAAGCAGGTGATTTTATAGTTGCAAATTAAAACTAAAAGCTTACATAATATGGATGTCACTGTTGATACTTACTGCAGCTGATGTCATCAACATTCCCTGTCTGAAGTGTTGTTTTAATCTGATCTTTGTTTTAGCACAGTCTGACCAGAAAGAACCTTTTTTGCTGAAAATCAAACAAGTAAACAGGACCATGAACACTTGTATTAAGTTCCTGAAAATGTGTTGTTTAAATCCAATTAGTAATTTTTCTTTTTCAGACGATCTTAAAACTTTTTCGGCAGTGTCTGCCAATGTGTGCACTGTATTTCCACGGTAACTGCTGAACATTCTGCCAGCACACATGTATATATATTGACTGATGTCTGTTTGATTTTCTATGTCTGTGATTTTGGGCTTTACAAAAATAAACTAAAGAGAATAAATAATAAGTAGTTAATTACAATGTATTTTTATTTTAATTAGTTTGTTTTTAAATGTAACTTTAAATGGAGGATAATAGTAATCTTGTAACATTCAAATAAAACATTTTTAACATTTTTGTTTCTCAAAATATGCGTCTAAGCCACGGATGTGCGACACCTGGCACGTATCTGGCAGCCTGGCACCTACACCAGCAGCATCACTTATTGAGCTTTCGACCCCTGGTAGGTAAATGATGGATAAATCCAAGAAAAGAAATGTTTCTGAAGAAAACAGATGCTACGTGGGCAGATGTATTCACACTACAGTACACGTGATATAATGATGACGGGAAACAAAAGCAGACGCATTTTTGGTTTGCTAAGGATTGATAATTTAAGTTTGATTTTTATTTCCTACGAGGAGGACTCAAATTGACAGTGAGTAATAATGTGTTTATTGCAGCTTTGCGCACATTTGTTTACGTTTTACAGAAACGAAACTTAAAACGACATGGCTAATCTACATAAACTCTAAGCGCTGAAAAAAACCACTCGCTCCATGTGCCGCTGATGCAGTCAGCTTCTGTCGGACTTAAGGACATGACTTAGTGGAATATGTGGTTCTCTTTGTGACAGAGGTTCTGTTCTGTGGTTTTATCATGTTGGCGATGGTTCATGTTAAACCGTTTAGAGATTATACGTCTGCAGGTCATACGCATACACCATATGAATGGACCATAGATTCTCTGTAGCATTTTATTGATTTCATAAATGTAACATACTATAGTCTTTTATACAGAGCATATAGGTAAAAAAAAATAAATAAATAAAAAAGAAGTGCTCATTTTAGAGTCAAAAGGGCTTTGGGTGTTTTCCTTTCTGTGGGAGACAGTCCAAATGGCTCTTTGAGTATTTAAGGTTACCGACCCCTGTTCTGGACTGTTAACACATAAACCATTAAAATTCAGTTTTATTCACATTGTCTAGTATGTGGCCTTGTAGTGTCACTTTCTCGTCCCCATGGATTGTGGTATCTCCATGTAGACAGGCAGGTGGCAAACACTTGACCTGAAAAGTTACATAATGCTCCTTTAAAAATCATTTTTACATATACCTTATAAGTAAACCTAAATAATTGAAATAACAAATTTAGAAGCAAAAATAAAATATAATTTACTTCTTGTGATTTGTATAATCACAGTTATAAATCAACCGATTAATCTCGATATTTCAGTGTTAAAAGTGATTCAGTTTGGAGGTCAAACTGGTCATTGCCTGTTCAATACAGAGGAAGAACATCACACAATGTGTCTCTTGTCAATCACTCTCAAATCTTTAAGTAAGCCAGTTTTTATGGATCCGGTGTAATGAAGAAACTTTTGAATTTTGGAATAAACTGCACACAGAGACACTTAATATGAATTCCTATAAGCAATCCAGCTGCATGCCTACATTTATTTCACTGAAGATTATAATTTGTGTGATATTCTCGGGATAAGAGCGGCTGGATTGATTTGTACTGAGATTTTTGCAAGTTTTCATCCATAATAACCCAAATGCAAAAAGAAAGGAGACGCAGTAGGGAAAGTGGTGAGCTACAGCCTCTAAAGATCTCCTGCTGGTGGGGCAGGGTAGACCACTTCTAACCCTGAACAATATCCATTGTAATTAGCTCTGATTCATTGAAAACTGGGCTTTGGAGAAGGCTATTATTATTTTCCTCAGTCTATTAAAACTTTGATGTCAAATGTCAAGAAGAAAGTTTTGAACAAATGATTAAAAGTGAACAGGAAAAATTTCAGTTATTACATATGGAAGTCGAGCTAAGTGGGTGATAATTTGAATATATATGAAGAAAATGTGTACCCCTGCATTTGAGATGGCCTTTACCTCTGCTGACCTCCCCACATTACAGGGGCACTAATTAGTGAAAATGGCAGTCTGACCAAGAAACAGATTCCAACTTCATACTTTAATATTTCCAAAAAAAATAGTTTGCTCACAGTTTGCAGTTTGGGGGTCACGGCCCCGAGTGTCCGATCACCACAGGCACCACCAATGCTTTCACCTTTCATGTGTAAAGATGGTTTCAAATAGTGGTCTTAGGCCCCATCCACGCTAGTATGTATTCGAGTTATTTCAAGTTATTTTTGTTTCGGATGCAGTGTTCCACACTAATCAGATGGAAAACGACTCTGGAAACAAAACAATCTGGATATGCCAGCTCCCACGTATTCGCCTGAATACAGATCTGATCCGGCGCTGTGTGGACACATGAAAATGCTGTAAACGCTGATACCCTGACGTCGGGGCTCTAGCTGCCGTTCTTATTGGACCACGTCACTGTGACTTGCGCCTTCCTGATTCGCTGGGTTCGTGGCATCGGCCATGCAACGCTATTGCGGAAACGCAAAACAGCGTCAGTCCACGAAAAGACTGTTTTCACGCTTGCCATCTTCCTCGGCTCGAAATCGGCTGCTGCAACTTCCATATAACTATGACAACTTCAGATACACTGCTCTACTCCTTGTTTTTACCACCCACGCCAGGCTAGTCATGTGGCTAACGGTTCTGATGATCCAGACACGTGTGTGGACGCAAATTGTTTCCAATACACCGATTCGTTTCAGTATAAACGCTCTCTTAATTAACTCAAAGTTAACTATATCCATCCTAGTGTCTCAAGCCAGTACCATCAAATTGAAAATGATGTCTGGAGGGAAGCCAAAACATCTTCATTGCAAAAAAAAACAATCAAAACACAGTGGAGCACTTACTATATTACCACATGACATCACAAGGTGGAAGTGGTTATGTGATATGTGAGAGAACTTAGTGCTTAGTAGTACTTAAATGCAAACATGTGTGACTGAAACAAAACAAAACTCCAGATATGTTTTTGATAAGGAAATAACATATCATTGATCAGAAAATTGTGTAATATGGGCCCACTCACCAGCCAATCTCCATTTTTACAAAATCTAATTAACACCACACCAGAAAGTGTTAAACAAAGAATCTCATTTGGATATTATATACACTTGAAGCTTCCAATAATTTAATCAAAGTTGGAGTCTTTTACCACCCCTATAGACACCTCTCTCTCCTGCCCTTTGCCGCTCAAGTTGATAATAAAAAAGGGTCCAAGGTTATAATTACCTGCACAGTTGACTTCGGCCTGCAGTCGCTCAAACAATGTACTCAAGGCAAATTAACTGTAGCCCTTTCACTTTTTAGCCTCATATGCTTTAATATAAACAGTAAAAAATATGTTTTGATCAAAGATATATATTTTTGTTATGGAGATAATCTTTTTAAAATTCTCTTTAAAGGGCCCAGATTATGTTATTTTCTGATCTATGCTATAATGTTGTTTGAGTTATGTTTTAATTCTCATTCGTTTAACACACAAACCCTTAGTTATTTTCTAAAACAGAAAACACTTTGTTCCATGTGGTAATACAGGAAGTGCTCCACTATGTTTTGAAACTCCATAGACCTTCACTAGAATCATTTGGATAATTTCAGTCCTGGAATTGCAAAGAGAGGTAAAAATATAAATATAAAATATATAAACTTCACAAGAGTCAGTTTTGTGTAATATAGGACCTTTAATCAAATGGAGGAAAACTTGACCAATTTGAAGCTACAATGGACTAAATTTATGCAATAAGGTATTCAAGAGCAATTATTAAAACTATCACCTTTTATTTCTAAGTTCAACTGGCAGCTATTGAATCATTGCACTGAAAATCATCATATTAGGGCCGTGCACTCAATTAAAATTGTTATATTGCGCAGTTCCTCTTTATAAACAATTTCAATGGGAGCCGCTCCAGATTTGTAAAACGGCGCTAACGATAGTAGCACTGCATCAGCCTGGTTTTGAATGGTTTTTAACTCATTTAGCATTAGCAAAGTGAAATTGCTTTCAGACTGATCCTCAAATCCAATCAGTAGCACATTTTGGGATGCGACCTGAATATTAAAAAGTTAATTTGCAAACTAGAATTCACATCAATTTCCCACCAATCCTCAGCTGTTTAAAAATTTAATTTGCTCGTAACAGCTTGGCTCTCTGGTGTTTTAAATTATTTGTTGGGATTCTGCGCTGGGTGATTTCTGAACTTAATGGTGTCAATCTATCGTACAAAGCAATGAATGTAGGCATCACTACCCACTGTAAAATCAAACATTTCTCCTTCATAAAATCTGGATTTTAACTACATTTTAATGTGAATTTTGCAATGCTATAGGACTTGGTTGCTATGTGTACTAAAGGTGCATTGTGTCACTTTTCTGGTGGAGGATGATTTTCTCTATGATGACAAAACCAGACCAAGTTACAGGTCAGATTTGTGGAGAGGTAACCCCACTCACAGTCAGAAAGTCTGTTTTTTGTGGTATTTTTGAGCTTTAAAACCACCTGTAGTTGAATAAATGTCAGGTAGATCTGTTTAAAGTCATACTGTGGAATCATAGAAACACCACTGAAACAATCAGGTGATGGACCCCCAACCAAAAAGTTACTTAGTGCACCTTTAATTAGCCAACTAAATGGGGCATGGAATTCGCCAAAGCTCTAAAAAGTATATCTTTACGATTCAAAAACACATTCGACCGAAAATGCACTGATCAGACAAAAAAGCAAACAAGTTAACTGTATATTTGTAAAAAAGCAAACTTGATTCATTCACAAATTTCTGCTAGTCACTGTCTTCTCCTTTCTGCTGTGGTCAGATAAATCCTAATGAATCTAAATTAGAGATAATACTAATACTGACAAATTTACTGGATCAGAAATTGGCTTCAGTCGATATCCTGGTCGTACATATAAATTAATGTATTAAGACTATTTGCTTGTCGTGGTAGTCCAGAAACTCTAATGTTTGATGACCTTTTATTTACACACAGTTGTTCTGTGATTACTTCAAATGGTAAACACATTTGGATCAGTTTTGTCTTTTTTTTTTTTTTTTTATTAAAGAAAATACATGATGTTCTCAGGCTTTGCACTGGTATCGGATGATAACAGGAATCAGCAGATACTTAAAGCTATAGTATCAGAATCATTATTGGAACTGGAAAAGCTGGATCAGTGCAGCCCTAATCTAATGAAATAATTAGTTGACTAATAAAAATTTTGGTCAACTAAGATGCCATTGACCGACCTAAGTCATACACAGCCATACACAGTACATTACCTCAATTATTCATAAGTCTGTCACAAGAATGCCGTTTTTATCGTGTTCTCTTTGCATTACTGCTAAAATTTGTGCCACAAAAGATTGAATAAATAATGTTTATGACTCCTTACAGATGCAAACTAAGTACTAAAGTTTCATTCTGCCGTTTATTTATTGCAGCTCATGATTTTTTAACAATATTGTACATTTAGAATAGTTTTTGTGGTGTAAATCTGCTCTTGGGCTTTTGTATCAGTGGCATGAATTAGTTTCAATATTATCGTTTATCGTCTATATTCACTTCAGCAATATATCGCACTTCAAAATTTGTTATCGTGACAGACCTAATTATTCAAGCCTTACAAAGCCTTTGAAATGACTCCCTAGCGTGCACCTAATTCTCTCTTGAGCGAATACTAGAACAGTCCATGCCCCGGTTTAATGGTAAAATCCCTGCAGTTTGAGTAATAGACGAAGCAGGCTGACAGGTCCACTGCTCTGACCATAATGAGGCTACTCAGAGCTGGGGGCCGGTCTCCCAATCTGCTCTCACATTAGAGTTCACAGGTGGAGGAGCGACACTGAGCTGCAAATTGAACCAGGAGGGGAAAAAAACACTTCTAACAATGGAGTAAGATTAGGGAGTCATGCATTCATATTCCAATAATGCACTGCAACGTCAAGGGTATTAATTACAGCAATGAGGCGATCCATCAACCACCTGTACAGTAGGTTGGACAAGTGGCTCACCTGGGAGAAAGAAACATGCAGTTTCTGCCACTACAAGTTTGACAATGTTGAATTTTAAGATTTTGAGGAGAAAAACAACTGTTAAAGCAGACCTAATGACTTTTCAGAGCTATTAAACGGCCTATTAATGTTACAGTTGTTTCCCCTCACCATTTACTCACCCAAAGTTGTATTCTTAAAATCATAAGAATGCATGTTGGGATGTGGCTACCGTACGAGTAATTGGGTGGCCAGACCAATCACAGAGCACCACTGATGCCGGCAGACGCATTTCAGCCAGTTTAGCATAAAAACTGACTTTTTTGATTGTGAAAAATGTGCAGAAGGTAGACTCTTTGTGCATTTGTGGACAGGGAAGTTGTCAGTGCTTTGCTCTCAAGTGGATGTAACAAAAGTTAGATTTTTTCAGCTTGACCAGCCATCCCAGATTGTTAAATGTGGAGACTCAATTCAGCATGATACACATATTAATCTGAGCCAGGTTAATGATCTGTTACAAAAATCTTCTAACAACTGCATAGAAAAACATAAAACAAATTCTCTGTGATATGTTTCAAATAGGATCCACAGCGATATTTCTGCTATTCCTGATTTTCTGCCTTCATTTTACAGTCCAATACGGTTTTGTGCCACACTTAAACCCCAACCATGACCTTTAGAGGCATGTTATAGTCAATTTTGATGGATTGCTATAATATTGTCCGAACATTGCATGACAGCTGGCTCTGGTGAAGTTCTATCTAATACTTTTCCTATTCGTAAGCAAAGCAAAACCTTAATGCAACCTAAACATTCATTGGCCAAAACAGGGGGTGGTGTTTTATTCAGATTTAAAACATAATTACACAGTGTAGTGCCATAAAGTGACAGCCTAAAACCATTTCCATTGAACTGCATAATGTGGTGGTAATTATGTCATCAGAGTTTAGTTATATAAGCCAATATTAAAATAACTGTACAATAAACCTTGTCAAACGTAACCATTGTGTGGTGAATACTGAAGTAAAGGCCAAAGTAAGTAAAAGGTTAAGAGCGTCAAAAAGATGCCATATTTTATGTAATGGTGAGGACTCAGCACTACAGTGTTTCTGCACTATAATTTTACTGTTTGAGCATTGGGCTCTCAATAAATATATCTAAGAGATCATAAATATATGCAACAGGTTTGTGTGGAAACATCTCACACATTGAAGGTAATTTAAAGATTATTTACTTTTTTATGCTGTCTTTGCGAGTGCAACAGTGCCAGTGCCAGTAACAGTACACTTTCACAATTCATGCAGGTAAAAAATATATATACTAAAGTGCAAAACCTCAAAAACCTCTATTAGGTTCGGGTAAATGCATGAATGCAACTCTCCCCATGTCCACCCAGCGCCCAGTCTTCCCAATTGAAACCCCAGTTGTAGGTGCACAGCTGCTTCGGTTTGTGCAGTGCACCTCCTGCCCAGCACCACCTGAGCTTCTCGTCCTCTCATCATCCCCTTCACTCTCCTCTTCCTCACCTCCAGCACTTCCAGTGTAAAGGCTCCAGGAGGAAGACATCTCTTAAATGTCATCTGATTGGACAGGCCCTTCAATGTCTCCTGCTGAGGTTATAGCCACAACTAACTCATTCAATGAAACTAATACTTTTCTCTTTGTATCTGTCTGAGTCTAAGTTGAATTACTTTTCTGTTCCTAAAGTTCCACTATGTACCTTTTATGCTGAAAGTCTGTCACCTGCTTGTCTCCATGAAGATCTTATTACATCGCCTGGCATTTAATATTATCTGTATTATCTACCTTGCATTATTCAAGTACAGGTCTTTTTTATTGCTAATAAGTTAAGTATGCTACTATTCTGCCAACATCTAAAAACAGAAATAATTTAAAGGTGCACCATGTAACTCTTCTGGTATAGGGCCTACCAGTTACCTGTTTCAATGGAGATGGTTAGTGCTTTGCCTACTATATTGCAAAGTATGCCATTAAACTTATCAGTCTCCACAGAGAAGTAGGAGATGTCACTAGGCTAATCCACAGCTGAGATCTGTGAAGAGGCAACCTCCTTCAGTCAGAATGCATGTTTTTAAATTAATTTTTGAGCAATAAAAACACTCATAATTGAATAAATAAATAAGTGTAAATAAGTGTAACACCATATTGTTGAACTTTACAGGCAAATCAATAGCATATCCATGGTCAATGAAAAGTTACGTAGTTCCCCTTCAACAAAGCTCCAGTTACTTTTTTCATAAGATATACATTTGTGAAATAAACACGGCAAAGGAACATTACCAGCACCCTTATGCACAGCTGGATTCCTCCTCTCTTTCAACATCCAGAACTCTGAGAAAGAAACTTAAAATGAAAGCTTGGTTTGTATTCTCTCCTTCAACTGTGAAACGTCAACAGTGGAGTGTGGAAAAGATGTGCAGGTGTCACCCAGACTGCACAGCCTTGCTTCTCTCTTTCACGGCCAAATCAAAACAAAAGTCTATCTTCCACTAGTTTTCAACAATTTTACCCCTTTAACCTGTCTGTGTCAACCACCTATCAGTTTGATTTTTTTTAAAACCCAAAATGTATAAACTACTCACTTTGAGTCATATAGCATTCGTAAACAAATCTTTCACCTACCAACATTCTACCTACATTCTACCATTTATCCCGGTGGCCCCAATATTTCTGTAGCAAACTGGTGAGGTCAGATGCATTGATGGAAGCTCGTCATTTCTAAACTTCAGAGAGGTGGTCTTACAAAAGTGGGTTTCAAAGTCAGACTAGCATGTTCCACCTGTCTGCAAAATGGATGGCCTCTCTAAGTGCTGTGTTGAAAATTGTGAGGCTCCATTTATTTCAAGTTTGGTGTGATCCAACTTTTTAAGCTTGAAAAGTGCCTTTTGTAATAAACAGTGGCAGATGAGTCAATCTGATTTTTGTATATAACAAAAGTATGTAATACGTTTGCCAACTGTAAAGCATGCAGCCATATCTTTACTGTTTGAAATTAATAATTAAAGGTGCACTATGTAACTTCTGGCAGAGTGTCCACCACTTTCTATTCTCTATAAAGATAATATTCCTATGCCTAGAATGTTTCACAGTACAGATAGCGGCTCATATTGCCATGGCGGCTCATCAGATCTCAGAAACTAAGCGCGGCGGAGTCTGGTTAGTACATGGATAGGAGAAAAACTGTTGTAGTGCCCTTAGACAAAGCACTTCACCCACATTGCCTAGTATGAAAGTGGTGTGAGCGTGAGTGTTGGCCAGAAGAACCAGTGGCGCAGACTGGCAGCCGCGATTCAGTCAGTCTGCATATATAACACACAAATCCTGCATATTTTTAGCCTGTGTTCAAGCAAATAACCCTCTGGTTCACCATGTGACGATGAGAATCATTTGGATAATTTCAGTAGATCACCTTTAGCTTGAAAAATACCGCTTAATTTCATCATAAAGTGGAACAGAGCATTTAGAATTTTGGAGATGTCGACAGACTAATAATCCAGGGTTACTCAGACTCAACTCCAGATATGTTTTTGATAATGTAACATTCTAGTCTGTTTTAAAGCTCACAAGAGCCAGATTTGAGTAATATATAACCTTTAACAAAATGTATGCAGTGCCAATGATTTACACAAAACTTAATAAGAATAAACTTTAGTTTCTTTAAGCATTACAACTACTTATGTATCTGTCTGTAACTGACGCTCACTTCTGAATCCTTGGGACATCTTGCTTTGAAAAGTGTATTAGCGATGCAGCCTAAACCATGCCTATAGATAGAATTAACTCAGTTTAAAATAGCTGCTAACAGAGACGAACTCCAGTGCAATAAGTTGTGTACGTGGATATGGGTAACTGTGCCCCTCCAAGGCCCAACCCATCCTCTCTGTGACTAAGAGGATTGTTGGATTCCCACTCAATGGCTGATGGGTAAAAACAGCTTCATTGGGTGAAAGTGCCAAAAGGGCAATGGGGAATTTTAAATATACCAGACCTTGCCTTGTATCCGCTCCTTCTCTCCTCTAATGTTGCTGTCTGAGGCTCTGGACGGTTCAATGTCTTATCGGGGGGTGCCAGGTATACAAACAAAATTTAGGACAAGCACCAAAGAAGTGTGCACACAGACAGAAAGCGGAAAATGCCTGACACAACAAAATATTTGATTTTAGGGATGAAAAGAAAGTGAAATTGTGCTGTTAGGATGGAAATGCAAAATATTTTAGAGGAGGCAAGGTCCTATATGCAAAATTTCCTACACACAAGCTAGGTGAGCTTTATACCATGTTATTATTCTGTTACCTCCTTAAAAACACACCTGGAGATGTGTTTTGTTTCATTCACACATGTTTGAGTAACACTTTATTATTGGTCTGACTACATCTCCAAAGCTCAAAATACTATCCCTATGTCCAGTGTACACAAATATGGAATAAAAATGTCTTGCTTATGGACACAACAATAGTATTCACCTGTGGCACTGGCAATGGACCTTTCCATCCATCTGACCTCTCTCTTCTCCTCTGGCAGGAAATTCAGACGCCTCCAGAACCAGCCGCTCCCACACAGATTTTTCCATGTGACTGGATTGTTAAAACAGAACAAGATCAATGGCACTTTTTCCTCTAAAAATTGTGCACTCAGCACTTTTATATTTGTATTATTTATTGAGTTATCTGGTCATACATTTTGTTTGTTTTTATGTGTGAATAAAAACAAAACCAACCAACCTGAAATGCTGATCTTTATTCCCAGCTGTTGTTCTTTGCTCATATTGTTTTCACAAGTAAAATAACTCGCATACATTTTTTTCAAAAACATATCTGGAGTTGTGTTTTGTTTCATTCACACATGTTTAACAGACATATATTTAGGCTGAGTTCTTCCCCCAAACAGAAAACATCCTGTTCCACCTTGTAATGTCATGTGGTAATACAGGAAGTGCTCCACTCCAAACGCTTTCACTAGAATCATTTATATAATTTTAGCTCTGGAATTGCTCATCTCTACTGAGCAAAAGTGAAAAGGTCGCTGCTAACTTGAAAACTACCCCTATACAGATCACCACAAGGTGGGACAGAGCATTTGGAGATTTGGAGATGTAGAGAGACTAATAATAAAGGATTACTCAGTTAAGTGTGGATGAAACAAAATACAACTCCAGCTATGTTTTTCATGAGGTATCAACATCCTAACATGGTTTAAATCACCCAAGAGTCAAGTTCTCATAATGTAGGACCTTTAAAGTTGGACACACTTTCTCTAAAATCTTCTTTATCCTGGACAAAAGTCCTACATTAAAAGTAGTCAGGGGTGGGTGCATTTCAGCACTACAGAGAAGCCCACTATAATTACATCTGCTCAATGAACTGCACAGAGTCTCTTTATAAGATACTTACTGGCAAAAAGAAGAGCCGGGGTAATTTATCTACATTTACTGACACCACTTTAGAGTCTGCTCAAACACCCCTTGAACAATGCAACTATATATATATATATATATATATATATATATATATATATATATATATATATATATATATATATATATATATATATATATATATATATATATATATATATATATATATATATATATATATATATATATATATATATATATATATATATGTGTGTGTGTGTGTGTGTGTGTGTGTGTGCTGTGTTATTCCAGTTTCAACATTCACTGGGGATGTGATGCTAACTAGAGGCTCTTCTATGTTTGAGGCTCTGATAGACTTTAATCTGAGCATTATTTTAATGCAATCTATTCAGAAAGAGCTTGCTTAGTTGGAAGTAAATCATGTGAGCTGTGTGCTGTTAAACAAGTTTCTCACACATAAAATTAGTCACAAGCTATCTACATTTTCAGTTACTCCCACTCAACATTTTAATGGTAAATCCAACACCTGAGCAAGTCCATCAACACAGGCTCATGAAAATGTGTCTGCATTTTTTCTTGAGTCAGACTATCTTAAAACTTTGTGGCACTGTTTTCTAATGTGTGCATTGTGTCACCGTGCTGACTCCTGAACACTCCATCATAGAGACACATGTAGAACACCCCCAGCATGATGTCACTGTCTCATTATCTCCTATCAAACAGTATATGTCGAAAAAAGTGATTTGGAAATACCCTGGTGCCAGCATAGAGTGGTAATACATACAGGTTAGTAATGGTTTTGTACTTTGATCCTCTCGGTGCAGTACATTGGGGCCAAAGCCTGCAGTGGGAATATAACAGCAGAGGACGCCTACATAAGCAAGTGGGTTCTGACACTTGTACTTGTCTGTGAACAATCAGAATTATTCCTCTACACCCACCACCACTGGCATGTTCTGGCCTATCTGACAGCCTGTCATCTCCTGCATTGTTTTCCCCGATACAACATTGTAGCAAATAGAACTAACAAACAGGGGAAAAACAAAATGTCTCAGAGCAAACTAACTTCAGTCAAGGGTTGTCAAAAGTATGGAAAATCAGACGCTAATCGATGCTAAAGCTATATCAAAATTTAAAAATATGTATCGATACAAAACAACAACAACAACAAAAAAACACACACAAGATTTGACCTTTACTGAACAGTTTTACATCTTTATCAGAATTAGTAAAAGGTTGCATGGTAACAAAGAAAGTAATGTTATTTATTATCATTGTGGTATTGAAATTGAGTTTGAAATTTTAGTATTGTAACAGCACTACTTCAGTACTTAAGTCCATCTATAGTGTTCAGTTGCACAGCTATTTGGATTTATAAGTGCAATATGGAACTTTTCTGGTAAGGGGTTGTAGAGCCACCTGTTTATCTCCATGGTGATGCTTTGCCTGGTTCAAATGTTCCAAAATATGGTATTAAACATAGCTGCAAGGCCGTTACAGATCAGTCTGATCGGTGGAAAGTCACCCCTGATCACCAGAAAAACTATGCATGTTTTCCAAGGTATTCTTATAAAAGCACCCCTTCTGAAATAAATATAAGATATACAAGTTTAAATCAATTGGGCTTTAAATTGGCGGCACGGTGGCTGAGTGGCCTCACAGCAAGAAGGTCGCCTGGGCCTTTTTGTGTGGAGTTTGCATGTTCTCCCCATGTCTGGATGGGTTTCCTCCAGGGACTCCAGTTTCCCCCATAAACTCAAAACATGCAGCACCCCTATGAACTAACATCAAGGACCATGACGTCCACCCTCCTGTGGGCTCACCACCTGCAGAGGGGTTCATAGGGGGGGTCAGGTGCTATGAGGCTGGGCAGCAAACTGCCCCCGCGACCCAGCCGGATTAAGCGGGAGAAGATGGATGGTTTTAAATATTTTCATTATATCACCTTATATTTTCATTTTATTTCATACGTTATGTATTGTTACTGAAGTAACCCACTTTTTTTTTTAGCTCTGATCTGTCTAGTTTGTGATGTTAGTTATTTAGCTCTATATCCCTGATGTACTGTGAGTTGCTGGTTTTTCCTCAAATTGGTTTTGATAGCTATAAATGGTGTAATATTACAGCTCCCGACAGGCCATTTTGGACAGCTAAAATCCATTTGAGCCACTGCCACTATGTGCAGCAGTAGATTGGCCTTTGTGCTTCTCTGTATTGGAGATGTGACAACCTCTATCCTTTGCAGATAATGTACTTGACTATAAATATCTGAAGTAACCCTTCCTTTATTTTACATGAAGATAATGCTAATCATCCATTTTCATTCTCATGAAGGTGTACTCGACAATATTATTATATGTAAATAAATCACAATATATCGTCCTGTGTTTTAGTATCAGGATATATCGTGATATATTGAATCATCTGAATTAATATGATTCATGGCAATGCACACCCCTTAATATGATGTGCACTTAATGTTACAATGACGGCTTAAAGTTGCATTATATAACTTTTCTGGTGAACGGTTTGCTACCTGCTTGTCTCCAGGGAGATGTTATGGCATTGCCTGGAATGTTCTTCAGTATTGCATTAAACACATCTATGTCGCGTTTATTTAACCGGGGGTTATAATCCACAAAAATAACATTGAAAAACATGCATTCTTACTGTTATCGTGCTCCCTCTCCACAGATCTGACCTGTAATTTACCCTGTTCATCTACAAGGAGAGTTAATCGTTTAATACTACTACGGAGTAAGAAAGCTTTTAGAAATATTCACATGCAAAGGATAAAAATCCATGCATATTTGGCTGTAGTTGAGCATAAAATAAATATTTGTAAACTCTCAAATGAGTCTAGTCGTACATAAATTGTTTTGTGTGTATTTTATCCATCAGAATACGAATTGAAAAGTTACAGCATCAAAAAAATGAAAATTTATGATTACGCTTTTGTCAGAACGAATACAAATTCACAGACGCAGCTCTACTGTCAAAAATATGTCATCACGTCACAGGAAATGTTTATTGAGCAGAAGAAACATCGACCGAGATGCCAGACTTTTGCGCTGCATATGGATTGAACCAGGACCAAACCAGGACCAAACCAGGACCAAACCAGGACCAAACCAGGATGGATCCCAGGACCAAACCAGGATGGATCCCAGGACTGAATCAGGAGGACTAAAACAGGACTGAACCAGGACTAAAACAGGATTAATTCAGCCAGGACTAGAACTGAACCAAGGCTGAACCACAACTGAGTGTTAGGACGGGCCCGGAGATGCGATGTCAGGTGACCACAGGCAAAAGGACCGGTGCAAAGCTCCGCACCCCATAGGGCTAAGCACAGCCGTCGCCCGATTGCACTTTGCAAACACCTTACTCCACGGACTCTGAGTTCTCTCTCTTTCTCTCTCAAGTCTGATTAGTCCTGGTGTAGTCCTGCTTTAGACCTAGTTTAGTTCTAGTTTAGTCCTGGTGTAGTCCTGGTATAGACCTGATTTAGTCCTAGTGTAGTCCTGGTTTAGTGATGGTTCAGTCCTGGTTCAGTTCTGGTTTAGTCCTGGTTTATACCTGGTTTATACCTGATTTAGTCCAGTTTTAGTCCTGGTTCAGTCCTCCTGGTTCAGTCCTGGTTCGGTTTGTATGCGGCGCAAAAGTCTGGCATCTCGAACGATGTTTCTGCTCAAGAAATATTGCCTGTGAAGTGATGATGTATTTTTGACAGTAGTGTCGCTCCTGTGAATCCATATTCGTACTGAAGAAAGCGCAATCGCACATTTTAATTTCGTGATTGTAATTCTTGATGTCGTAATTTTTCAATTTATATTCTGATGGACAAAATACACACAATATATTTTGGACTCATTCAAGAGTTTACAAATGTTTATTTTATGTTCAACTACAGCCAAATATGCCAAATATGGAGATTGGAGCCGGTTGCAGACCCCACAATAAATATGTTGAAAGGTGTATGTATCCTGCAGGCAGTTACAGAAGCAGTAACTAGGACCACATTCGAGTTTAAAAAATGGTGAAAATATTGAGCTCACCAGTGGGATTGTGGGTAGTGTGTTCCCCACATCTGTCGGCACAATGCTAGCCCGCACGGCATCATTAGAAGAAGGTCAGTGTGACTCAAAAGCGCTTCTTCATAAATAATGTAAACCGAAACACAAATTAGACTTTGTAATTAAACCTCTCCATGGTACGGGCCGCCCTCCTGCACATGTGTACAGTTGTGCATGGCAAGCACGTGTGACTATGGCCGCATTTGTACAGTCTTTAATTAGCTCCAAGAGAATAACGCGGGCTACTACATGAGCGGGTGAGTTACAGATGGGGAGAGAGGGGCAGACCAGAGCTCCAATAACTCGGCTTCATTAGAACGGATGGGAGTTCTGTGCATGAAAAGATGGAAAATCAAAATTGAAAATACAGGACGAAGTTAAAGCTTGCAGCCATAGTGCCTTTTGTTTGCAGTTTTGAGCAGTTATAGCCAGGAGATAAAGGAAGTAAAAGTAAAAACACTGCACACTGTTAATAGGCTTTGTGCACTGTGACTTTTAAATATTTATTCATTTTGGCAAGACTCAGCAAAAACCCACAGATACACAGTTGGACAGTAAGTAGTGATGAAAACAGTGAAGTTGCTGGGAGCTGTTGTGCACTATTGAGAGGAACATTTGGAATTGAAAATCGCCACCTAGTGACCCAATCGGAGGAAAGCAAACTTAAGAAGAATGTTGTAAGAGACTGTAACTCAGAATCTGGGTAATTACGAGAATACTGACAAGAATTCTCCGGTCCAAAACCCAAACTTTAATACATGCCAAGATGCCTTTTTAGTTTAATTGCATGCCTTAGCTTGCCAACACGCTATCTGAAGGCCACAGACAATAGGACGCATAATAGAAAAATATAAACACTGAAATTGAATCTCAGAGGTTTTAAGATAAATTTGGATTCCTTATTTCCCATATCTTGCCATATTTCGGAATATATTTTTCGAACATCCTGTAACTCCACACCTGGCTCTGTTCTTTACTAAACTTAGACATAGACAAACTTTATTGATCCACAAGGGAAATTACTTGAACACAGACTGTGCAATCCTGAACAGATGAATATTCTACATCGAAGTAAATTCACTCACACCAGGAGTAAACATATGAAACACGTTTCTATATATATGGTCCATAAAAGGCACTCTGCATGGTACTATATACAGTGTTGTAAGGCACGTGGCTCTACCAAAGACAGCATGATTAAGGCTGGGTATCATTAAAGAAGTTGCCTATAAGATACACCTTGATACACAGTCCACGATACAATACTGATACTGTATCATCAATTTAAATGATACAATATATTGATAATTCAGTGTTTTTGCACACTTCTATTAGAGGCTAAGTGGCTAGAACTCTCACCTCACAGCAAGAAGGTTCAGAATTCAACTGCAGAATGGGTCAAATGCAGGAAATGCAGGGGACAATGAACCAGTGTTTACACAAAGGTCTTTTAAAAACAAGCCAAACAAAAACTGGTAATACAAATGATACTTTCTTCTTGTAATATTGTCATAACATAGCAAGTAACTATATTTAATCAGCAATCAGTCTTTTCTGATATGTAAAGTTCAGATATGCATTGCTTGCCTCCACCATAGTCTCAGTACAGACCTATGGGAAACACTGAATGTAACTGCACCCTTAAATAAGACTCCAGAGCAGTCCTCGTCAAACTGTACAAAATAACCATTATGTTTTTGTCAGATCTGCCTTAGCTAGTTACTCCAATCTACTAGCCTCTCCTCGCAGTGGTATTCTGCCACTCTAATGACATTTAGCCCTGACCGATGGGACCGTGTGTCACTCCAATTAGACGACGCGCTCTGTAGAACTGAGCTGAAACAAAACCTCGGCTCCTCCCTGCAAATTTGGGCATGAATTATTGAAAAGGCCAAAGTCGGGCACCTTGATGAGCTTGGCACATTTGGTCGGCTAAATCTGACACAGCTGGAGGGATCAGAAGAAAGGCCAGTGCTATCTCAGCAACTCACAGCTACACCGCCGCGCTGTCTTTGTGTAGGAGAAGGCTGTTATCTGGCAACCCACAGCCTGCTCCACCTGCTATACCACAAAGATTAGACATGACAAGGTAGAAAACTTGGAATATTTAATAATGCTAACATTGAGTACTTAGGATTCAGGAGTTCACTTTTCACATGGGATTAGCTGCCTCATTATTGAACCACTTCCTTCCTAATATTTTATGGGCAAACAACTTTGATTGCATAACACCATCAACATAAACATCAGTATGCACTTACTGTACATCCCTCAGGTAATGCTTGTTTTGCCATTAATTTTAATTCAAGTCCCATTAACATCACTAATTCGATCAAGCAGGCCTTTCTCTGCAGAGTTTGCATATTTCTCCTTGTCTCATATATAAACACTCAAAACGTGACAATTAATACTTAACAGCTGATGTCAACATTTCCTGAGTGTGACGCTAACTGTAGGCATGGTCTGTTACTCAAGTTAGACTTCAATCTGAGCTTTATTTTAACACAATCTGAGCAGAAAGAGCTGAAACTGCGACACATGAGCTGATTTGGGCTGTTAAAAAAAGTCCCTCCCAAATAAAATTAGAGTCATACACTAGCGAGCATTAGCCGACAGTTTTTTAGTTAGTCACGCTCACCTTTTTTTGTTGAAGATCGAACACCTAAACAAGAACCATGAACATTTGTATTGATCCCAGGCTCCTGCAAATGTGTTTTAATCAATTACATTTAAATTAATAACAATGATTTAAATCAACCCAATTTCACCTCATTTTTCTTTAGTAAATCGGACTTGAAATTAGATGTCAAAAAATTCATTCAGTACGCTTCATCAAAATCTTGTTAAATACAAGACTGAAAGATTTGGTGTATAGTATGTATGAGCCTTATGCCCCTATGAGAGAAAAGTGCATTTTGCCATTGCAGTTACAATGTCCCATATAACTCTAAGGATGCAGTTGATTAAAGTAAATATCGTTGAGTTGAGTGGCCAATTATGTTGTTTCCACATGAAAGCTTGTATGCTGAGAGACCAAACCAAAAACAAAACAAAAATTTAAATGAGTTTTGCCTGTAGTGTCAATATTGCTCTATTGTCAAAGACAGATCCAGTGTGGTCAGTGCGGCTGAAGTGTTTCGCTCAGTGACACGACAGCTGTACACGAAACAACATTTAATTAACTATCATTAATCAATTTTGTTTTCTATTGCACAAAAGTTGGAGCTGGAACACATCCGCAAGCCTGTTTTTGTTCTCAGTAAAAGATTGCTTGATCATGTTCTTGGCTTACTTCTTGTCATTTCATTTACAACTCAACCAAGCTGAGTGAAATCAAATTAGCATTTTCTTTTTCAATCATTTACAGAGCACTCTTTTGACAACTTAATGGAGACACTATGCAGAGGCGGAAAGATAACTAAAGTGTTCAAACTTTGACAAAATGTGTGTATTTCAGATGCTCTGGTATTTGAGAGTTCCTAAACTGCAAAGGCTGACAGCTAAGTCATGGCCCCGAGCCTTTGACCAATCTAATAGGTTTTTCAGTGTTAAAAAGAGACACATGGCCCACTGTCAGTCTCATTCTGTTACTTTCACATTCAAATTGCTCTGTTTTTAATTGGTGGTGTCTGAAAGCCACCAATTACTGACAAGAAATATTTATGATATATGGGGGAAGTGATGCAGTGGTTTAAACCTGAGCATGTGCTATTTTTGTGTCACTCGGCATGACACCCCCAAGGCCGCAGGTCATATGAGGTCCACTCACCTGATCAAGACAGAGATACTAGTTTTGGTAATAATTAGTATCTGATTTTCACTACTTTTGACAATGCTACATATTCCTGAAGCTTTATAAGTTGCATTATTTATTTGCCGTTAAAGTTGCAAGGTAGCATAAACTAAAATTGAGTGTGGCTAGCTGTTAAAAGTGCATATAGGCAGATGAGCTCCCAAACACATATAGCAGCAGCGGCATATTCAAAGAGAAAGTGAGTCAGCAGAGTGGCTCACAGCAAAGAGAATATGTAACGAAAAGAGATCAGAATTTCAATGTGTGTTTGTGGATCTGTACGTTTGGCAAAGGAAAACTGGAGATGGACAGACCGCGCTTGTGTATTCCAAAAAAAGTTTGAAAGACACATTTTCAGAGGGAATATTTGCATTTTCTAAGCCCTGGTGTCTTGTGTTCTGACAGTGCTGAAGTTGAAAAACTGATACAAGTTCTCTGGGAGTTTTAGGTCTCCAAAAACAAGTGAAAACAGGCTGATGTTGGTGATCAAAGTGTGCCAACGAACCCAAGTCTGCATCACAGCATAATCCCAACCATTAAAAATAGATTTGATAATACTTGTTAAACTGCTTTCTGCACGAAAACAAATGTCGAACACATTGTGCCCATGCAAGCATTTGAGAAGAAGAAAATAAAAAAAAGATGTTGCGCTGTTGTGCTCAAAATGTGTTTCCACAAAGTTCAAATAGCTTAACATGAGCTCTTAATATTTTCATTTGAAGAAAAAAGTACAATAGCCCCACATATACTTGAGTGCTTTGTGATGACAAGGGGTTCAGCTTCTTGTGGTCCATATTACGTTATGTTATAATGTCTCCTTGTCGAAAACATACTTGGGGTTGTTTTGTTTCAGTCACACATGTTAAATACACACACCCTGCATATTTAGGCATGGGTCTCTTCCCAAACAGAAAACATTTTGTTCCACCTTGTTGTTGTCATGTGGTAATACAGGCTCCATTGTCTTTTTTAAACACTTTACACCTTCACTAGAATCATTTGGATAATTTCAGCACTGGAGTTTCACATTTCAGCTGAACTAAAGACAAAAAGTAAAGGTAAAGGTAAGGTAAAATCATGACATCACCAGGTGGAACAGAGCATTTTGTGTTTTGGAGTTGTAGACAGCCTAATAATGCAGGGTTACTCAAACATGTGTGAATGAAACAAAATACAACTCCGGGTATGTTTTTTGATGGGGTAACAACATAACATAACCTGGCTTAAAGCTCACAAAAGTACATTTTGTGTAATACAGGACCTTTAATTGCTAATGGTGCTATTTTTTCATCACTTGAAACCAACGGATATTATAGAAGAAGATATTGGCATGCAACTATTTATGGGTTTAGTCATGTTTTAAAAGCCACTGTTGATGGGAAGAATGGCTTTTTTCAATTGCACATTTTTTGAACTTATTCTGCGGTATATTTTGCAGTACCTACCTAAAATAATATGATCAGAGAGTGCACACCTTTCCCAAACTACTTTAGCCACTATGTCTACTTTACAAAACACGCCACCTGCTCCCCTTTCATCGAAGCCCCTTCTCCTTTAGAGCGCCAGTCGTACAAATTTCTTCACTTTTGCTTGCAGCTTTTTAACTATGTATCAATACTGAAAAGAATACATAAATAGAACAGATTTGGATTTTCTGAATAATCATGATCACAATTAAAGACCATATGGTACTATTAAAGGGCCCGTACCCTGTTTTTTCCAGGTATTTGACCCCAGTACTCTTGAGGTCAAAATAAGTCAGCTGTGTTTGCATCTACTGATAAAGTATTTTAGTGTCCAATCATCAGAAAGTGCGCATTAGTTTTCAAGTTGTTGCTACCTTTACCATGACACTGGCCCCTGAAATTTGTAAAAAGTGCATATAAACTCATCGCGGTGAATATTAAAGATGCTCAGACTTCATAAGGTAAGTGAGGAATAACTTTGAACCACTGAAAACCGTTTAAAATTAACTAGCTCCGTTTTTCATGTTTTTGAGAGTGATTTCACTCTCAAGTATCAAAACTTTTCCTTAGTTATGAAATCCAGTTTTTAGTATTTTAGTATCATGACAACTTTACCAAGTATTTTTAGTACACTAGTTTTTTTCAAATTCTTTTATGCCTTGGTTTCAATATGGCAGAGGCAGAGATCTGAGAGATAACGTTGTTTTGTTATTTGCAGGATAACAAAAAGGTCGTGATAAAGAGGGAGATGATAACAAAACTGCTTACTACTCTACTGTCCCACACACTCTTCTTATATCATTTAGAAAACAGGAGCCGCAGTGGATCATGTCTAATGGCCTCCGTGAATTAGCTCTGCCACAGTAAGGACCACACGCCATTAGTCAATTTGTGCACATTAAATAGAACATCATTATATTTAAAACCCATGTGAGCCGCAGCCTTTGGAGTGGATAGATAGGGGGATTTACTGTAGCGAAGAAATAGCAATCTAATTGATAACGCAAACACTGAAAAATGTCTCAGAGCAAATACAATTATGTGAATACATATACAAATATAATATATACTCTTTTTTTCAAAATTATATCATCATGGCTCAGGAGGTTCAGGTGATTCTGGCACTGCCCCCAATACCCACACTATGCACTACACGCTTCAATAGAAACAGTCACCGTCCAAGGGAACGGCATAACAACGTAAAGGTCCAACATCTCAGTGGGCGAAGCATTTATTCATTTTGGTGGAGAGGAGCTGCTCTGTCACACATTGTCAACAACTACAACCTCAAAGGCAAAATTTAGGAGTTATATTTTGCCAAATACAAACATGAAGACTTGGAAAAGAATGAAGTGGCCCAACAGCTCAAAGTTGTGTTTCTCATTGACTTTCCTGCGTGCTTATCTTGACTACACCTCCTAATACGACGTTTGGCTGACTGCATAAAGAGTGCATTTTCTGAAAACCTTAAGGGCGCAGAGGTCAAAATGGGAAAAGAGACAGTTTGCACTTCAACCACACATGTGCACTGCATTGTGAGCGCATGTATTGAATTGTTTGATGTTATATATAGAGCAATGTTACATCTCTAATGAAAAAGTTAGATTAACATTATTGCTTTTTTGGTGAACTAAGGCCAAGGAGTTTGGTTGAAGGACACAAGGCCCCACTTTACACTGCATCTAGTACTGATATGCTGCTGTGACATCACACTGGGGGTGTTCTACATGTATCTCAGTGGTGGAATGTTCATGGTGTCACAATGTACATTAGCAAACTCTGTCAAAAGCTTTAAGATGGCCTGAAAACCCAAGAAAAAATAGCCTACGCACAATGGATGGCACAACACATATTCAGGAGCCTGTGATCAATGCGAGCGTTCATGGTTCTGTCTAGGTGTTTCATTTTCAGCAAAAAGGTGACAGTGACTAACTGAAAAACTGCTAAAGCTGGCTAGCTTGTGGCAGTAATTTGAAGTGTGAGAGACTGTTTTAAGAGCATAAATCATCTCCAACTCCATACTAAACCTAAAGTCTGCGATAGACGCGTGCCTACAGTTAACATCACATCCCAGGGAATGTTGATGGCATCAGCTGCAAAGTTAGGGTGACCAGACATCCCTATTTACCTGGGACAGTCCCAGTTTTGAGCCTTGCGTCCCCTGTTCCAGCAGATTTATCCATAGTCAGTGATTTGTCCCAGTTTTATACAAGAAATGTCCCATGTGTCCCTATTTTTGACCAATCGGATCCAAACCAGGGCTAAACTAACACTAAACCAGGACTACATCAGGTCTAAACCAGGACTAAAAAAATAACTATCACAATTTTTGACTAATCTGATCCCTGACAACAGTAAAGAGGAGCATAAATTGTCATTTGCTTTGCCAAAATACAAATATCTTTTTGTGAATGACCATAAAGCAAAAAAAAAATGCAGTGTCAGAAGTCTCTCAGATTATGACTGACACAGGAATGCACAATCTTACGTGCTCTTTTCACTATTTTATTTATACCAACCATCCCAACCCAGGTGTGTCCCAGTTTTGAACTTTGAAAATCTGGTCCCCCTATACAAAGTGTCAATAATAAAACCATGCAGGCCCCATTATTACTTTTTAATATGCAGATAACACAGGCTTACAACTTCATTCTGTATGAAAGTAAAACACAACAAAGAACAACTTATTCAAACTAGTATTATTAATGACTACCCACCTCTGCTCAGAGGCTAATAATGCAAACCAGCCAGACACTGTAGACCCGACAGTGCTCGGAGGTGACGTTCTATTCTGATACTGGAGTGTTTTTTTCTGTCATTCTCAAGCACAAAACATGTTCATGGAAAAGATGCCTCTGGGTTTTTTCACAGACACATTAATCATCTTTCTCCAATTTTTTTTTCATTGCTGTGATAGGAACAGATCCAGAGCTCACACCTGGTGACATCATGTAGTGTTGAAGCGCCGCAGCTCCGTGTTCAGACTCCGGGGGTAATTTAGGCGTCTGTGTTTCTAAATTTACACCTGATTGGCCCGAGGACGAACATGCACGTACAAGACTGTTTGAGTGGATGCCATTTTTGAGTGTTTGGAATAACGGTAGATAAGTGAAGGTATTATTAGATCATTAAAAGAAGAATACACAAAAGGAAAGCACTAGGATTCTGTTTTGGCATTGCAATAAAGTGGGATTATATTTGTGATGTATGTTATGTTATATATGTATCTGTTACATATGTATGTTTTGGCCATCTTGAAAAACACTACTGATATGTTGAGATAACATAATGCAGGGGGCGTTTTACGTGTGCGTGTATGATGGAATGTTCAGCATCGGTTACCATGGTGACACAATACACACATTAGCAAACATCGTCCAAAAAAGTTTACATAGTCTGAAAACTCAAGAAAAAAATACAAAATGGATTTAAACAACTCATTTTCGGGAGCCTAATTCAGGCGTCCTGTTTAGGGGTTTAATTTTCAACAAATAGTGAGAGTGACAAACTGAAAAAACATTCAGCTTGTGATTGTAATGTAAAAAGCGCAAATCATCTCACCAGTTGCAGTTCCAACTAAGTCCGGTCTTTTTGGTCAAATTGTGTTAAAACAAAACTCAGATTAAAGTCTAACAAAGCCCCAGACAAAGCAGAATCTTGATGATATCAGCTGCAAAGTTTCAATAAAACTGTTCTGTATGATTGTCATTATCAAAATAAGGATTCAATTCGACACGGTGCCTCATGCCTCACAGCAAGAAGGTTGCAGGTTCAATCCCCGGGTCGCCTGAGCCTTTCTGTCTGGAGTTTGCATGTTTTCCCCGTGTCTGGATGGGTTTCCTCCGGGCACTCCGGTTTCCCCCATCATCTCAAAACATGTTAGCAACGCCCCTATGAGCATCACGGACCATGACGCCCACCCTCCTGTGGGCTCACCACTCACAGAGGGGCTCATGGGGGGGTCAGCTGCACAGAGGACTGGGCGGCTGGAGCAGCTGCCCCCATGACCCAGCCGGATAAAACGGAAGAAGACGGACGGACGGAGGATTCAATTCGTACAAAAAAGTTGAGGTTCCAAAAAGTGGTACAAACAAAATATGTCTTTTGATAAAAAGTTTTGTTTCCTGGTGTAAGTCCACAGAAAGTTCCCAGCACAAATTAGTCACCTAAAATCCAGATTCAGCTCAAACAGAAAATAGAAATGATGATTGTTACTATTGATAGTTTGCAGCTGAACTCATCAACATTCCCTCAGGGTGTGATGCTAACTGAAAGCACAACTCATCTGACACTCTGTGACTCAAGTCAGACTTTAATCCAAGTTTTAATTAACGCAGTCTGCCCAGAAAGTGCTGACTTAACTGGAACTACAACGGGTGAGATGATTTGTGCTGTTAAACTAGTCTGTCAGACACCAAATTACAGTCACAAGGTAACTACCATCATCCAACAGTTGTTCATTTTTCAGTCTTAAAATGTTTTTGGCTGTGTATGCTAATGTGCACATTGTGTCACCACGGTAACTTCTAAACAGTCTGCCATACACATAAATGTAGAAGACCCCCAGCAGAGTATGTATTCTGATTTGTAAGAAATGTAAGAAAATTGTATTTTTGATGCATAGTAGTAGTAACTATGTAATTTGTGAGTCTCTATAATGCAAAATACACTTCAACATTTCTTATTCAAATGTCAAGATCAAATCCTAAAAAGTATAATAAGTAAGAGTTGTATTGATGATTTAAAAAGTGACGGAAATCAAAGGTAGGTACTACAGAGCTCCTCTAGATTTACAGAAATGAACTAAAAGCAACAATTTCAAAGGCTTTTATTATGACAACCCAATAGTTTCCCTGGGCCATTGATGGCTACTTCAAGACTTTTTGAAAGAATCAGAAATGTAATTTTTCTAATTTTCAGTCCCAAGACAAAAAACTGAAAAATGAACTATGTGTCTGAGTATGAGCCACATTGAGAAGACTGACAAGAAATTCAAAAGCCTATTCTAAAGCATATTGCCTAGCATGTTTTTGTCAGTCATGTTCTGCTTTGTTCCGGTACATTTCTTTACACGTTACATGAAAATATGCGTACATTTCTTGCACGCGTGTGATAGCATTGTGTCCCCTTCACTGCAGTGGGTGTAGCAGACCTTAAAATGGCATCAAATCACAGAGCTTCCAGTATCTATAATTCATTGCAGTGCCTCTAAACAAAGAAAGAATGCTCCCAATAGACACGCTCTTGAGGAGGCAACATGGAGGCTAAACAAGTTGGACGGATCAGGCTTGGCGCTCATAAAAGGTATTACAGGGAATGAGTGACACGTATTGAAATATAGGCTATATTGTCCTGTCTTTTATGGTTTTCTCTGACCCATATTAAGCATGAAACAGCCTGGCAAACATGTAAACAGGCCCAGTATGAATCACGCAGGCCTTTACACAGAAACAAAGCCGCTTTCAAAACCAGTAAACATTTCTATTATCGCTGTGAGCACCTGTAATCGAGCAACGCCAATAACAGAGGTATTCATGTAAAATCTAAAAAAAGAAGTAAGATTATCCCCCCAGAAAAAACTAAAGAGGCTTGCATGTGAACAGAGGAACAGTGAGCTACTATCATACCACTGGTTATGTAGTAGTCATAAAAATGTAAATATATTTGAGAACTGAGAAAATATAAAACTTCATTAGAATGGAAGTCAATGGGGGGAAATCGTGGCAGCTGTACAAAAATCTTTGACATGTCCAAGAATAAAAAGGTATTTCAAATGCAGTACACATTCATATTTTATAGAGAACAACAAGGTGCATGTAGGCTTGTCATGTTAATTATAATATTGACTTATTGTTCCGTATATGAAAGCTGGAACAATATTTATGGTGTGTAGATTTTTTTTTTCAATACTGGGGGGGTTTTAGCCATTTGTATTTAATTTAATATTTGTAATAATATTTTGTTGCATTCACACATGTTTAAGACACCATCCTGCATATTTAGGCTTCTTCTCTTAAATAGAAAATTCCACCTTGTCAAGTCATGTAGTAATACAGGAAGTGCTCCTATGAGTTTTTAAGCTCCAGACACCTTCAATAGAATCACTTGGATAATTTCAGCCCTGGGACTGTCAATCTCTACTGAACTAAAGGTAAAAAGTACCTATTAACTTGAAAACTACCACTACATAGCATCACAAGGTGGAACAGAGCATTTGAGACTAATAATAAAGAACTACTCAAACATCTGTGAATGAAACAAAACACAACTCCAGGATCTTTAAATTTTGTGTTCTCGTTTTCAAGGCAGCAACACAGCTTATTTTCTCCCACATTTACCATAGGGAAATGCGCAAAAGACATTCCAAATGACCCAACATAAGGAGTGTGGTAATGGGAGCGTTGAACGTGGTGTTTTGCGAGGGAGGGTTTGTCTCTAATCCATTCATATGTCACTGTGACTCATCTACACAGGACAGAAATAGATTTTCCCACCAACAGCTCCAACGAATGTTCCTGTTCTGATGCATTCACAGTTATACACTTAGCAACGCTGGCCATAAGGAACGCACCACCACAAAATATATACATATACAGAGGGGACATCTATAAAGGTGCAATTCAGTCTGTTCCAACCTGGGGCTTTAATTATCACTTGGTTTGTTTGTTGTTGTCCTCTTTGTCCAGATGAATACTGGAAATCTGTATAATTTTTTGATTGTTAAAAGTCCAAACAATATTGAATATAATAGTAAGAAAAGGTCTACTCAATAGCAATTTTCTAGAGATAACAATGCTTGATACTGCTTCAGCATGTTTTAACACCCAATTTACAAGTACAGTAACAGAGCGTAAGCGCAGCAGAACAGCATATGCACAACATACATGAAGGTACCACTTTTCATTTTAACTGGTCGGACAATCAACACCAGTAGTGTCATTCGTTCATCCAATGGCCGTCATTACGCTACGTGCTGAACAAATTAATTTTTTTGGTGGGGGAATTTCTAAAATCACTACAGTCTAAACACCATGCGTCACATCCAGGAGCTCGGAGAATGACTTGTGATGGATTATGAAAAGTTTACAGCCGCGGAGGACAAATACAAAACACGACATCAAACAGTAACTTTACAAGTACAACTTTTAAAGGAAAAGGCGCGTGGTGCAGACAATCAAAGTTAAATGGTGAGTAGCTCAATTAATGCATGCACTGCGATAGTTGCATTAATTGAGCTTGTTATCACAGCAAAGCATGATTTCTCTTGTTGTCATCTTTTTTGTGATTTAAAACATAATTCATCCAATCAACAATAAATACATAAGCAATGTAAAAATGTTAGTGTTAAACGTGAATGCGAAATGTGAATATACAGAGGCTGGCGTTGCAGGAGCGGCTCTGTTGTCTCTGATGTAAATTGACGCTTTTAAAAGTACAGGCATATGCAGCTTTGCCTACATTACGTGTTGCTGATGCTCCTGGTAAAATTTATGGGTTATAGTTCATAGAATGCACTTTCTGCAACAATCTTACTTTTGTTTACATGTGTTTTATAATTCTGGCATAGATTTTGTAAACCACTAACACTAGACCACTGAATTTGTAGCTGCACCTTCCCTTGCAAAGTCAACCAGGTCAACCGCAGCTCTGCAGTCACCTCAGCACTTATGGTCCCTGGAGATGAGGGTCCTACACCACTGGGGCAGCAGATTCACTTAATGTTGAAAAATGTTAAAGCCTTAAAGAACAAAACAGCAAAAACAAACAGACAGGTACAGATAAAATACACTATATACTTAAAACTGGACCAGCAATACAACCTTAAAAAGTAGATTCAAGCTGCGTTCACATTTGTCTTGATTTTGGTCCTAGATTCAGATTTACTTCCAGGTCACACTATGTGGTTTAGGTGTGAACATACCCTTATATCCATCTGGGGGTGTTTTACATGGAGGAATGTTCACAATGTTGATGCCTAAAACAGCAAACACTGCCAAATAAGTTAAGATTGAAAAAAAAACATTTTCAGGAGCCTGTGATCAGTAGGAGTATGTTTATGGTCATATTTAGGTCTTTGATTTTCAACAAAAAGGTGAGAGTGAAAAACTGTTGGCTAATGCTAACTTTCTTGTGACTGTAATGGGAGTTGTATAACAGCACAAACCTCTCCTTCTCTCACCTGTTGCTGTTCCAACTAAACTAAACTTTATGGTCAGATTGTGTTCAAATAAACCTCTGATTAAAGTCTAACAAGCCTCAGAGATTTGTTCAAGGGCGATTGTTGGAAAAAAGGTTTGTAGTCATCTGGAGAAAAAACATGCCATATCTTTTAACATATATTTTCAAATTGACTTAAAGGGAAACTCCAGCACATTTGAAGCTAAAGTCCTTTGCTAGAGGTGGTCGAATACTGTCAGAAGCCAAAAAACGGCACAGATCAGTGTTGCCTCGGCGGAGATCTCGCTGTGGCAGTGAGTCTGTCAAGGCAACAAACTAGTGTAGTGATCAGGGTAAGTTCTTAACTTCCACGTAAAACACCAATTTGCACTGCAGAAGCTTAACACCACTTTCTAACCCATCTTACAACAGCCACGAGTCTAACAAACAAAACGCTTCAGCTTGGGGTCAGAACAGAAGGATAAACTGCAAAAGCTAGAAAGCTCCTACCCAGTGCCTGTCCATGTTGTTACATGCTCTGCAATATTGTAGTGATGATTTATCACTTGTAAATAAATGGGATTAGAAACAACATCGGCAATCGCGTCTTTTGGGCTTTCGCATGCGTCGTGGGAAATAAATAAAGGTAAGACTAAGGCTGCTTATAAAGTTGTTTTATAACGTTTCCAGGCCACTAATGAGTGAACCAGGCATAGAGTTTTGTTTGTTAGACTCGTGGCTGTTGTAAAATGGGTTAGAAAGTGGTGTTAAGCTTCTTCAGTGTGCAAATTGGCGTTTTACGTGGAAGCTAAGAACTTGCCCAATTCACTACGCTAGCTTGTTGCCTTGACAGACTCACTGCCACAGCGAGATCTCCGCCGAGGCAACACTGATCTGTGCTGTTTTTTGGCTTCTGATAGAATTCGACCACCTCTAGCAATGGACTTTAGCATCAAACGTGCGGGAGTTCCCCTTTAATGCAGTTGAAATTTTGCTCTGATTGTGAATATTCAACTGATCTGGCAGGACTAAACTTTAGCAACTCGAATTAAAAAAAACATAAAATACTGACAAATAACATCAATGCATCTTGTCTGAACTGCACCGACTAGAGCTGGCAGTGAGTGAGCCCAGTACGGAGCCAGATCAGCCTCAGCAGACCATCTATCCGGAGCCCAATGTTTATGAGACTTTTAACTCCCTGCATTTAGCACAGACCCACATGCATAAATCTGTGTTATGCTGTAAACATGTCAAATAGAGATACACACGTTATAATTAACTGACTGTCAAGTTAACAGCAAGATGTGATGCTAAAGTGTCCAGTGGCTCATAAGAAGCGTTTAATCTCTTCTAACATGAAACAAACACTGAATCATTTATTTATGTCCTTCAATGTTAACATAAAATTACAATTCTCCAACGCAATTTCATAGTTGAAGTTTTATGACAGTTAGCAGCATAGAAGAACTTATAAAACCAGTCAGATATAGTACTTTCTTGTTTTAACATACATCAGACATTATTATTACTATAAAACTTCAAACAAGGTAAACTTTTTTCCGAAGACCTAATTTAAATGACTTAAATGACTTAAATGACTCATTCTTCAGTCTGTGTCAGTGGTGAAAAGCAGAGGTACTAACTAAATCCCCCGTGGACTCCATTGAAAAATCAATTGCACCTCGATGCACCGATCAGTTCTAATATTGATTTCGATACTATAGCATTAAGCATTTGTCGATACCCGATATGAGCCAAGCTGAGCAGAAACTGAAAAGAGCATTTATTTCCTCAAAATAAAAATAGAATAAGAAAAACGGATCCAAATGTGTCATGTAGCTGTTAACTACTAAACAACTTTGAGTAAATAAAAACTCAAACATGCTAAGATTTCTGGCCTGACTATGACCAGTAAATATTACACTTAACAAATCTTATTACACATTGTGTCCAACCAGCAACCAATACAAATTTTTCAGTATCAGATCAGTGCGTTCCTAAAATCAATGAATCTTTCCTGGTTAAAAGTACAGTAACTTTCTGGAGGTTAATAAATAAAGATTACATTTAAATGAAATTTCAATGTAACATCTCAGCTCAATCTGATCTATATTTCAAAAGAATATTACTCAAGTATAAGTAAAAGTTGATTATTATGTTAAGTCAAGTTTGCATAGTCCTCCCTAAATATAAACAGCAGTGAACTGTTCAAAGTTGCAAGTGCAGCAGGGTCCAAAATATAATGTGCTAAACTTCTGCTTTTGAAACTCAACAAATAATACTCATTTTAATCATTCTATCCATTTTTATATTGAAGTCAAACGAATACATTCGACAAATCTGTAAAATATAAAAGCACAGCTGTTTTTCACCTCACCTGCATCTATGAAAGTTCAGAGATCCGCTTACTGTAACAGAAAAACCTTGAAAAAGCTGTGCCAAGGCATTTTCATCTTAATCTATTAAATGTGCGAAGCGTGACTTAACCATAAGATGATGCTAGCCAACCACTTGTTACTGAGCCCAACTGAGACCAAGCAGGACTATGCCAGGCCATAAGAGCCACTCAACCCCACAGGGCAACAGTGCATTTTAATGTATTAGGCTGGCACAAGACGGGCACCCACGTCATGGCAACTAAATAACAAAGTAAGCAATGTGTTTTATGTGAAAGAAACAAACTACTAGCTTTCCATGGTGAGACAAAGTTAGCCGATTGCCCTGGTAGCCAGCTAGTGTCTAAATGGTATGTAGACACTGTGGCACAGAGAACGGGACAATGAATTGTAGTTGGGACAGAATTATAGCGAGAAACAAGAAGATGGAGTTTACAGTTCTGCTTTAAAAGACTGTTCATGATGCTATTGTGTAAAGTTATGGGTGTGCGAGTGAATTTTTATAACAGTAATAATGTTAATGGTAAGGTAGGTTTTTTAAAAGGGAGTATTACATTAAAAAACTGACACTGTAATGAAATTAAACAAAGAATGTGTGGTGTGTGGTACAAATGTCCAGTGTGTTCTACAATATAATAGACTGCATTAAATGAAGTGCACTGTCTATATATAAAAAAATAAGTTTAACTCAAGTCTGAAAATTTTGCATCGTGACAACACAAGACAAATAGTCTAATCACTGAGCCATTGCCACCATAATAATATGTATTATAATGAGTTGATATAACTTTTACATTTACATAATAAAAGTTACACAAAAAAGCAAAGCTTTGAAAAACCTTTCCTACAGCGTTCCCGCAGAGAAACCTTGAGACAAAATACCTTACACCAGACGGTTTTCATCTGCTCCACTTAACCTCGCTGAAAATACTCCTTAAAATAGTTTTAGAACATCAAAGGCTCTGTGGACCTGATATGAGTTTGTGTTTGTTGGTGCGGGCGGAGGAAGTGCGTTTGGCCTGTCATTTCACCGAGGATGACAACAGCGCCAAGCACCAACCCACTCATTAGAAACACTGCTTCAAGAAAAGAGTAACCTAAATGCACAGACCTCTCTATACTGTCCATTCCTGAATAGTTTTAGAATAGTGTCTTGTCTTGTTCTTTATCAGATGCTGTCATATGGCAGTGCTGTCATATTAAACATATGAAATTCAAAGGAAAACATAATATTTTCCACCAAATTTGATATAAAAATCTGCCAAAAATGTAATTTTTACAGCACAAAATAATAGCATTTTCTCTGAGATTAGCTTGTGCTCTTAAACTACTTTATTCTTTTCTTATTGGTCATGTGTTTCGGCATGGGCACTTGTTCAAATAAGCATTAGTTTCAGTGCAATAATATTGATTGGCATCTTGCTTTTGATCACTTTGATCAAATAGTGAAATTATTATTGAAAATAATAGTAGGCCTATACTGTAACGTACGCCACACACTACAGGATTTTTCATTCTTAATCGATTTTTAAATGCATGGATTTATATAAACAGACACGTGAGGAACAATGCTTATCTTTTTACTTTTGAAGAACGCTTCTAATTGGATCAAAAGAGCCACTTTGTGTACTGGGTGTCCTTATGTGTGAAGGACAAGTTCTAAGGATAATATGGATGAGAAAGGTGCAGTTTAACTTTACAAAGACAGGTGAGTAATAAAGTCACCTAAATACCATTTCTTGAGTCCTTTGTCCATCACTCCTTCTGTCCCTGACGCTCTGATTCATTGGCAGGTGCAGGAGCAGTGATGCTTTGTGGTTACGGCATGACAGTGTGTGACAGGACCACATCATTACTTCATGACAAGGTGTTTATATAACATTGTTTATTGAGCTTATTCCTTTGAAATTGAGTTTGTAATGTCAATGACAATTATAAAAACTCAATAATCTTAAAATACATCTCATATCGTTACCAATTTTGCAGTGAATAAAGAGAGTTTCCAGCATATTTAGTAAATGAATAGAAATAATTTCACCCTGTGCTTCTGCAATCAGAGCTTCTTGTTTAATCCAAAAGGATCTCTCACCCCGCCAAGATATACAACAGCCTCTTTTTACCAGAAAAACATCTGAGAATCTCACTGTTTTGTACCATCCCTGCGGCTATGGCAAATCGACACTGCATTATCAGGGGATTAATGGTTACTAAAAAACAAAAAACAGCCTGAATAGAGATCACAGAAAAGGAGGGGGTGTCAAATTAAATGGTGCAGTACCAGATTTTTACCATCTTAAAAACGTGAAAAACATTTTAAAAGGTGCATTGGGTAACTCTTCTGGTGGAGGGTCCATCGAAAGCATTTCTCCATCAAGATGTTATTTCTTCGTCTGGAATCTATCGCAATATGGTATTAAACATTTGTATCGTCATGGAAACCAAACTAAACCAAGTTATAGGTCAGATCTGTGGAGAAGCAACCCCGCTCACAGTCAGAACACCTGTTTTTCTGGGTATTTTTGAGCAGCAAAACCACCTCTAATTGAATAAATGTAAGGTAGAGCTGTTTAATGTCATACAGTGGAAAATTCCAGGCAGAACAATGACATATATCCATAGAAACAAACAGGTGATGGACCAGTGAAGAAAAAATGAAACAGTGCACCTTTAAATGGTTTGTAGTGGTGTAAACCTATCCCTCGCTTACCTTATATTTTCAAAGCATCCTAATTATTCACCACGATAAGTTTATAAGCACTTTCCACAACTTTTTGATCGTCACGGTAATGCTGACAACCACTAGCATAATAACTGTGCACTTCCTGGTTCTTAGACAATAAAATGGCTTATAATTAGATTCAGATAGTAAACAGCAGACTTATTTTTTCTTATTTTATTTTTTTCTTATTTTATTTTGACCTCAAATGCTGCTTATACACTATTATTATATTTTTCTGCGGAGGCGAGACACATTTTTCTCAAATATATGGAAATACATAGAAAAATTTGGTACAAATGTAAAAAGAAGGTGGATTTGTGAGGCTGAATGCTTTCCTATAGGGTGTCAGGCATGTATCGTGGGTGTACTAAACAACAACCAAACAGCTACAAATCCCCTAGGCGCATTTTGAGAAGCCAAAGGATCTGGGAAAACTGGCAGAGCAAAAAACACAAGAGGAGGTTGGGTGGGTGGATACAGAGTATGTAATGGGGCGAGGGGGGTGTCAATGGGTGCCCCTCTTGGTGTTAAGACAAAAAAAAACGCCATGACATCATCGTATGGCAAGCAGCAAGAGACACCCCCAGGGAGCATAGGAGCGCGCCCCCATCCTCTTCCAACGGATAAAACTTGGGACAATGAGCTACTTATTGAATGCGATCCCCAAATCCCACCGAAAACAAATGAGGGCACTAGTGTGAAAAAGAGGAAAAGATGGAGGGAGAGAGGAGGGATGAACTCTGTAAAAAGGGCTCAAAGCAACAAAGCATCCCGAGGACATGTAGTGCAAGGCAAGTAGAGCATTAGACAAAACTGGCTTTGTCCGATCATGCTGGTGGGTGGTTGGTTGGTAGCGTAGACACAAGGCTTTCCAAATATATTGATCAGCGGTGTAATCCCCGCAAGGAAAAGATGAAAAGATGGAGGAGTCGGAAGTGTTGCTTGCAGCGTAGGGCAGACTTGACAAGAAAATGTAGGAGGAAGTTGTTTTTAGCTTTGAGTGGAGTGGATGCGTGATCACAGTGTAGAGTCCAAAAGGTGTTGTTTAATTGTGTTTCTCATCACAGCAGGTTAATACGTGGTGTCAGAGGCTTGGTGGAGAGTGGGAATGTTTTCAAATTAAAGGCATCCTATTGACAAAAAAATCATAGGGTTGTAGTTGACTAAATAAATGCTAAAGTTCTTAAAATTATCTCTATGTATCTGACCCAAACTGCACTCACAACTGCACTGGGGTTCATTTAAAAAGTTTGTTATGCATTTATGCAGAAAAAAGTACAACTAAACAATTAGAGATGCACCAATCTATCTTTTTCAGTTCCAATACCGATTATGAAATTGTTATACTATTGCTTTAAGTCTATTTAAGTCAGTCTATGCCCGATATCAACCGATACCAATGCAAAAATGATCCAGCTGCGTTATGTAACTGTTATTTATTCGTCAAGTAACTACAGAACAAATCTGTAGAGATAAAAATTATATTATGGGACTTTTAAGGACAAATCTTATTAAATTAATTCGTACGTTATCATCAACCAAAGTACAGCTACAGCTCTAAAAAATAAATGAGTACATCTACAAGTCTCTCATGTCTGCTGCTCTGATAACAATGGAAACAATAGAAAAACCTGGCTTGAAATTTGGTTTATATCTGGCACAGAATGTAAGTAGGAAATAACAAATAAGTGTTTTCCTGGCAGTGTGAAAGGTAGAATTATGTAAGCACTGGCGATAGCAAGCTGCGATCACAAACATGATTTTTGTAACAACTCAGACTCTGGGAAGTGCAAAACGAACAGCAGGGCCTCTATGATGCTCAGACACATCGTATGAAATGGAACACAGCTGGAACTATTACGAAAGCCTAAAATGAGTATCATAATTTGTGAAGAGGACAAAATTATCCATGCATTATTTATTTGCATCAAAAATATAAAATTTGACAATTAAAAAGTGGAGTAAATAGACATCACCTACTTATCTCCATGGAGATACATAAGTTAAAAGCCTGACTATGGAAAATCCCTTGGTAAAGCAATAACAACTCTATGAAGACAAGGAGGTGACACCACTAAGTTACAGGTTTGATCTGTGGAGAGGGCACAACACTCACAGTAAAAATGCAGTTGTTTGGTTTTTTTTAAACAATTAAAATAAATGGGGAACAATCTATCAGAAAAGCTACATGTTGCACCTTTAAGACAGCTATAGAACAATTAATGCCATGATAACACCACATCATTAAACATGTAATGAGGCCTGGTCTACCTGAACAAACACACTGCATTTCCAAACCCAAATAAATTTATGCAGAAAATTCTGTTAAAAAAAAAAAAAAAAAAAAGTAAAAAGCAAAAGTAGCACATGAGTCTCTGTGAGATTTATGGCTTGGTCCACTTGAGTAATATTTCAAATCCGACAGTCGTCAAATTCAGTACATTTGCCTTTTGAGGTTTAAAACTTGGAAATTCATAACTTTATCAATTTCCATTGCGTCCGTGTGAAGCTGTAAGTTAAAGATAGTCTTAAAGTGTGAAGCGGCGCATGAGGAGACGCATTAGCTCAGTGCCTCAGACTGAGTGCCTTTTGCAGCTTGGCATGTCCACAATAAATATTAAAATGAGTGGTGGCTGTGGCGCAGTGTCCTGTATTATAAATGTCATCCTCCCCCCTCCACTGTGGCTCTGCAGCTCGAATACCACGCAACAGATACTGAAATGAAACATGGAGGGACTTTCAAATGCGTAAACATGTGTAGAAAATAAAATAAAACTCTTTAACATTTGTAAAAACAACAAAAAATATCAAATCAATAATAACTACACATAACTAAAAAAGTGTCTATGGAGCTAATCTGAATTTCTTTTGAATATTAAGTAAGGATTAAACAACGAACTATTTTAACTTATACCAAGGTCCCATTAACAGAAAATAGTTCACCATTAAATCTGACGACCCTTTGGCTGTCCATGGATGTTAAATGAAATAGTTTTAGAAATAGAAATAGAAAACTGTTTTAGTTGAAACGAGTCCCTCCTAACAGTTGTTCATTTGTTTACTCGTTGTTGTAGTGAAACTCACACCGTAGTGATACAGAACAGTGATTAACAGTTGCCGGACTATCTGTGTAGTATCATAATTGTCCATAGAAATAAGGCGCATTGGTTCATCTAAATTTTAACTTAATTATTTAATTCATCTACACAATGTAAAAAAAAAGTAAACATTAAGTTAAACACACAAAAAAATAGTCGAGAAGAAATCTGATTGGTTTATGTTTGGGCTGTAATCAACTTAAGATGTCCAGTTGAGTAGGAGACTAAAAAGAAGCACGGTAAAAGGTCTCAAAACTATACATATCTCTATGTATTTGACCCAAACTCACAGCACTGCAACTGTTCATGCCAAAAAAAGTAAAAACAAGAAATAATGTATTTATATAAAGACAGATAAAACTTGTGAATCATGAGTTTAATCTGCCTTTTTACATATAAATACAAAAAAATATGAAATCTTTAGATAACTCGCTCACTATCTTCTCCTTTGTTGTTGTCCTGTTTAAGTTTTTATAATCTAAATAAAATGATTAGTCGACTAACACAGATTTTGGCATAAAAACTCCATTGGCCTACAGCCCTAGTTTATACGGAGGGTGGGACCACATTGAGAGGAGGGGCCAGAGATCTCGAGGGGGTCCCCAAGGCTCATCTGGTCTGAGGATGAGGTCATCTAAAATATTACATGGACAAATTAAGCCATAAAACACAGCGAAATTGTCTACAGAAAGCTCTCTAGTTTGATGTAACCAAATTCTATCCGACTCCAAGATGGTGGTTTGGGACGAGGCACCCAGAAAATTGATCAAAGTCAAGAGATCAGCTCATTTGAAAACCCACAAAAAACACACTGATTCAATTAGAAATCATGTAGCAATTAAACTTCCAGGAACATAAACCAAACTAGCCCATTTTGAAAGGATATGATCTGCTGCCAGTAATCTTTTTCCAGATTTTTTACTCAAACTCCTCATCAGTGACAGCCCTGTATCATTTCCAAAAAACTGAAACTCACAACAGCAGAGTAGCTCCTAAATAGCTCAGATCGGAGTTCTCCAAAAGTGTACTTTGACATTACGCTGTGAGCCAGACTAAATGATTTGTCAATACAGCATTTTCAGACAACAAAGATAGATTGAGTTAGCTTCCCAAACGGCTGCTCGGAATATGATCTCTTTCAATGTGAACAGTTTTATTCTCTGCGCGCCCGACACTCAAACCACCACATCCTTCAACCGTAATGGCCTATTGCACCAGCTGTGGGTAAGAAGCGGCCCCCTACCCTATGCATATACCAAGAAGCAATTACCTGGAGACATATATAAACCTCATATTTACCAATAGTGGTGAGTTTCAAAAGCTATCAATTCACCATTTCAAACAGAAAGGTTGAGAGGGGCATGTTTGAAATAGAAAAGGACTTTCTAACTTTTTTTAATTAGTGGTCATCTATCCAATTAGAAAATAAAGCATATAGTAATAAAAAGCAATACTGGCTGTCATTATCTACAGTATATTGTTGCAAAAATGGATTAGCCAGCACTGGAAAACTACATGTAACAGGCGTATGAGTGACTGCCTTAATGCTGACTTAATAATTAGCCTGGACAAAAAATGAATATGATGATTTATTTTTAAACCAGATCACAATTTAGATTATACCACAATTCACAATTGTTCCCCTTTTTGGCTGTCATGCTTGTGGCATCTATCAGAGGCTCAAAAATATGGAATACACTACCAGAGCACATTAGAAACTGTGGACACTACTCAACCTTCAAACAAATCCTTAAGAACTGGTTGAAAACGCAGTAGTCGTGTACTCATAGATGACTATCCATTTGTCTTGGGCTCTTTAAACCCTAGACTGAGGCTCTTCTATTGTCAATAGTGTAATATCATGTTATTGTGTTCTCATGTTGTGTGTTTATGTCTCACTGGTGTAATGTCTAAATGTCTGTGTTATCATATGGACTGTTTCATGTTTGCACCTGCCTTAGGACAACGGATGGAATTTAGCTCCAGTGCTAACTCCGGCATATTTATGTGGAAACTTTTTTGTAGACGCATTGATTAATATGTACTGTCCTAATTAAAAAAAAAAAAATTCCAGCACTGCTTCTTGGAACTATGGCTTCTGAAAATGTTAACTCACCAGCGTTTCCTTTTTTTTGTCCAATCCAATCCTCCTGTGTGTGCAGTTTGAAATCTTGTGGAGCAAGATGTTAAATGTCTACATTTTTATGTAGCGCTTTTCCACCTTCAAAGCTCTGAAAGCGTTTTACATCAAGGAACCACTCACCCATTCACACACAGTCATACACCAGTGTACGCAGACACTGGGGGCGAGGTGGGTTAAGTGTCTTACCCAAGGACACAACGACATTATTCAGCTGTGGGAATCTTACTGCCAGCCTGTTGGAACCATTGGAACCAATGAAGTCTATGTCCAGATCAGTGGACAAACACTACCAAATGAGCTACTGCTGCCTGAAATCTTGCCCCATCCTATTTCTTTGTATCTTTTATATTGTCTTAAAGAGGTAACTAAAGCCATCTGCTGTTTTCAGAAAGTTTACTCTTCGAAATAATTCGTTATAAACACTTGTCACTCACTTGGAGCATGATGGAAGGGCATTAAAGGTCCTATATTATTCAAAATTGAGCTTTAAGTCATGTTAGACTATTGTTACTGTTGTTTTGTTGTGGTTGTGTTTTCTTTCATTCAGAGACATTTGAGTAATCCTGCATTATTAGTTGGTTTATATCTCCAAAGCTCAAAATGCTTTGTTCAACCTTGTGATGTCACAAAGCGGTATTTTTCAAGTTAACAGCTCCTTTTGCCTTTTGTTGAGTAGAGAAATTCCAGGACTGAAATGATCAAAATGAATGAGTGCTTCCTGTATTATCATGATGAAATTAGAAGGTTAAACATGTGTGAATGAAACACAACACAACTCCAGGTATGTTTATGATGAGGAAACAACACTATAAAATACACTAGAAAATAATGTAACATGAGCCCTTTAAACCAAAAAAAATAGGGAACCACTATATGGCAATAGAGCCCTAGCCTGATGCATGTTTATTTAATATTCTAAAACACATGAGAGCCAATGTCATCTCTCATTTCCAGTACCCGGCCTCATGAACAGTACATTCAGGCTGTCACATATTGTTTACTGGATGTGAATCTTCTTCTCCTCATCCTCAGGGAAAGCGCTAATGAAGCCAGGCCCTGGTCACATGGGATCTCTATATTCAGCTTTCAACCAATCAATAACATACAGCAATTTCTATGTTGGGTTAGGGTTAGTATTCACTCCTATTTCTATTTCAGTAGCATTACATTTACCCATTACTTCCTCTATCATTTTTTATCAACAAATCTAACCAATATGTTTTATTTACAATCATTTTAACCACATAAAATCCTTAAATGGCTCATAGAAGCTATTTTCTGATCTATGCAATAATATTGTTTCTACATTGCTTGTTTAACAGACAAACTCTGCATATTTAATTAAATGGAGTTCTCAAACACCTTGTAATGCCATGCGGTAATACTTATTATTTTGAATAAGTTCAATGTTTATACAACTATTAGAGAATTGTAGTTTATTTTAAGTCAACAGAACAAAAAAGACTCCCCTGATCCTTGCCATACAGGTTTTGAGGCTTCGGCGACCCAGTCTGCAGAGCCTTCATGGATAACTAGCTTTTTCAGCACAGTCTGGCTGTATATGCAACTGCAATCATACAAATTACTGTCTTCTTTTTTTATGTTCTCCCTATAGTCCTCAGTCAGAAAAGAGAGTTATAATTCTATTGTCACAATTAGTATGATACTTGGAGCAGAAATAAAAAAGCAATAACATAATAATCGATGCAGTGTTTTGACACATATTAAATTAGGTTGATTTAGGAAAGTCTGAGGGAAAGTCAATAAACCCTTAAGTCATTTTAGTAAAGTTTAAGCTAAAGTACAGCGTTCAAACTCTACCGCTCAGCTTTATTACCAATCATTTATAGGTCAACAGTGCCACCTGCAGGTCAAAACGAGAACATGCAAATAGGAGGAAATCCCGTTGCACTTTTAACTTGCCTCTTTCTAGCCTCCTGCAAGATATCTCTTTCCACATGGGAAATAGTGTGAGTGGATTTAAATAAATTAATACCAGTTTACCAAGCCTCAGGGGAAAAATGCTGAAATAGTTAAGAACAAGAACCCTCCACCACTCTCCCAAGTAAAAATAATACAGATTTTTCCTGGAGTGTGACTAGAGGCAGGTATTTAAGACGGGAGAAATTTAAATATGTCAGCTTTAATTCCTCATTTAGAGCGTCTTGTCTCGAGGGACTGGAATATAAACCAGCGTGAAGAGAAGAGACACCTGACAAGTCATTTGGAACATCACTTTCCAAGCAACAAGGAATAATCAGGCTCACAAATAAGAGAAAATCGGCTTTGGTGTTAAAAAAAAAAAACAAAAAAAAAAAAAAAGTAGGCCTATGTACAGTGTTAGCACATGTTTTCATATGGTGACCAGGAGAAGCACTATCAACAACACCCTGCTGATCTATCTATTATATATGATGATAATTTGTTAAGTGAGGAAACACGTTTTTGTCAGCAAGTTTAATTTTGGGCAAATTTTTCATATAATATGCAGAATTAATGAAAATCAACAGGAGTTTGAACCATTGCTGAACTAACAGCAGTATATACACAAAGTTTTTTCTGTATACAAATAAATAAAGAATTGAAAACAACACAAATCATCAATACATTATATCATTTTCTTGCACTGATCTGTATAGATATCTTCATTGCTGCAATTGTAAAAGTCTACAATGTTTCTCCCACTCAATGAATGTTGCCCTTCATGTTAAAATGCAAATGACAGATAAGACAACACATTTCTTTAAAGAAAATAGTAAAAAATAATTGTTTTTATTTATTAGTTTCCCTACTTGTCACTTTTCTTCATAAACTACCACTTAAATGATGTAAAACTGTGATAAAATAGTAGTTGACTAAAGAAATTCTTGGTCAATTAAAGACACTAAAAAGGGAGCCTGGCAAAAGCTCTCAAAATTATTACGTATCTCTGTGGATCTGAGCCAAACTGCACTAAACCTGCACGAGCGTTCATGCATTGTGGCCATACTGGCTTGTCAAAGCCTGATCCCGTCAGATCTCAGAAGATCAGCAGGGCCGGGCCTGGTTAGTACTTGGATGGGAGACCACTGGGAATTCCAGGTGCCACAGGGGGGCGCCAGTCGCAAAAACTGTCGTTGTGTCCTTAGGCAAGACACATCACCCACATTGCCTAGAATGAAAGTGGAGTGTGCGTGAGTGTTGGTGGTGGTTGGAGGGGCCAATGGCGCAGATTGGAGCCTCGCTTCCGTCAGTCTGCCCCAGGGCAGCTGTGGTTGCAATAGTAGTTTACCACCACCGGGCCTGGAGTGAATGAATAATGCTCTGTAAAGCGTCTTTGAGTGTCCTGAAAAGCGCTATATAAAACTGATGCATTATTATTATTATTATTTATTTATTTATATAAAGACAGATTTGTGAATCAAGAATCATGCCTTTTTGCAAATAAATACCAAAAAATACTAACCCTTCAGCTACCTGACTCCCTCACTTCTTCTGTTGTCCTGTATACATCCTCTTAATCTAAATACAATTAGTCGATTAATACAAATTTCTACTAAGACACCATCAACCGATTCATTAATTAACCAACTAATGGTCTACAGCCCTACTGATAATTAGAAAAACATGTAATATACTTCAGTATGAAGACCACAACAGCAATCACGTTTCCTTAAATGTATCTTAAACCTTGTTCTGTTTGACATTGCTCTTCTTGGATGAAAGCCCACCAACAAAAGCCAAATTCAGTCCAATTCTGGCAGTGGACGGAGCCTCTCCAGAGAGCAGTGCCGCCCTGGAGGATGCAGATAACAAGCTCACTGATACACTACACTTACTGCGGAGCCAGATGTCTGTTTACCTCTGGGTCAAGGCACACACCAGTGGGATTAGCATCTATTAGCACTGAAACTGGGCCAGATTGGACGAGCTGCTCATTTACCACTAAGCCCCTAAACTGACATCTAGTTAAAATGAATGACTCTTAGAAGTAAAGTGTCAAATAGAAGGTTGAGTGCAAGCCTGCTCTGGTTTGACCCCAATTTAGTTCTGATGAAGACTAGACCTGTTCTAGTCCTGGTTAAAACTGAGGTACCCAACTTTTTTTGTAAATGTGTAAATTTATCTTTTAAGAGTCTGTCAAAATTCAAAGATTAGGAATAAAATAATTTGTCTAAACATGGATTTAGAGCTAGGAAATTTGTGATCTGAGCTTAGTGGAGTAGATTGGGACAAACCAAGCCTAGATGAAAACTAAACTGGGCTCAAGACCAAATCAGAACCACACCAGAACCAAACCAGGACCATACCAGGACCATACCAGGACCAAACCAGGACAAACAGACTGTACCTCTGAGTCCTCACTGCGGAGCCCGAGCTGGAGCACAGCACTGGGAGACTTCATCTTGGACTGGCTGGACTGGGCCATCAGCAAATTCAACTGCCACCCCACGTATTCCAGCTGCAAGTACACAGTAAGTAACTTTATTTATATAGCACTTTTCACAGATAAAAATCACAAAGACATTTGCAGAGGGAAAGGTGCACTGAAATATAACATTGAGGTAGAATTTTTTTTAGAACAGAAATACAGCAAAATAATAGAACTTTCACACTAAAAATAAATCATACATATGGCGGTTTATATATAAATGCACATAGCTAATGCATTAGCCACCACACTACAAATATACAGAGAACACAGGGGTGATTCTGGCTCTATCGATTCCTGCTCCAATAAACTTTATATTGAAAAAACGTTGCCACACTCTGTAACCACTGCTATCAGGCTTCTCAGTTTGGTCTTAAAATGTTCGTATTAACCCGCTCTACATGATCCTGGTTTTTTTATTTCGCTATTTTGTCCATAAATCCATTCTTATTCCTAATATGGAACTCGCCTACAAATTTGCCCCTTATAACTGCTAGCCTCAGTGAGCATCATTTGACTAGAGCCGAACACTATGGGTGACGTCACACTCCCTTCATCTACTTCTTCATTTCTATACAGTCAGTGGTACCACCATTTGCTTAAGTTTGTTACAGTTACAGTACCTGGGTAGAATTTTTTATTACTTTTTGCAGTCATCGTCCCTCTCCCTGAATGGTGATTTGAAATAAAGCTTTGACACCCCATCAACGCACAGTAACCTCTGATATATGTGTGACACTGAGTGGAGGCAGGGCAGTAAGTGTTTTATGATGGCGAGAGAAGCTGTGATAAAACTGCATCTGAGTTATAGCGTCTCAGGCCTGTACAGCATCAGCAGACAGGTGTGGCGTCAACAAGGCAGGGAAATTTTATTTATGCCCACATCCAAATGAGAAATATTTCACAAGGGGAATGCAAATGAAAAACATGATATTACCACGCGAGATGCACAGAGCAACCAAACGCACTCAGATGTGGACAATTCAATCTAAATATCTTGATAAATATTTTATTACTATGTGCTAGCAGTAGTAACATGAGGGCCATAACTTAGAAGAAAAATCCATGTGTGTCTATTGACTTTCTGCATTCAGATACAGTTGCCAAATATATTGATACAACAAAAATAACAACAAAAAATAAATAAATAAAAATGCCTGATTATAAACTTCTATAAGAAGACTTTTTTTGCCTTTGTCTCTCCATTTAAAGCATCTCTGAGTATCTTAAAAAGCGCTATACATGTGTTGTGTATTATTATTAGTAGTAGTAGTAGTAGTAGTAGTAGTAGTAGTAGTAGTAGTAGTAGTAGTAGTAGTAGTAGTAGTAGTAGTAGTAGCAGTAGCAGTATTAAAAAGAAATTACAACAACAAATATGTTTGATTCTATATGTGAAAAGCTTTTTGTTTGTCTGCAGAGTCACACTGTAGATGCAGAACTTTTAAAACTTCAGATGTACTTACGGTAAGTTGTTTCACTGATTTTGGAGGATTATGGTTAAAATATTATTGTTGTTAAAAGGGTTGGAAACAGTGTTATGACACATTATGAGAGGATACTGGGAGTGCTTTCTGGATGTCGATGGTTTGAGAAATGGTGGTACCTGATGAATATTCCTATACTACACTGCCTGGCCAAAAAAAGTCGCCACCTGGATTTAACTACGCAAACAGGTGCGAGGTTACTGCAGTTGGTCAGGTCTAGGTTCAGCAACAGTGTGTGCTCAAAGAATGAGGTCAACTGAATACCTGAATATACTGAATGACCATGTTATTCCCTCAATGGATTTTTTCTTCCCTGATGGCACAGGCATATTCCAAGATGACAATGCCAGGATTCATCGGGTTCAAATTGTGAAAGAGTGGTTCAGGGAGCATAAGACGTCATTTTCACACATGGATTGGCCACCACAGAGTCCAGACCTTAACCCCACTGAGAATCTTTGGGATGTGCTGTGAGAAGGCTTTGGGCAGTGGTCAGACTCGACCATCATCAATGCAAGATCTTGTTGAAAAACTAGACGGAAACAAATCTTGTGACATTGCAGAAGCTTATCGAAACAATGCCATGGTGAATGCATTAATTTTTCACCAAGATCTCGCATTGATGATGGTCGAGTCTGATCACTGTGCAAAGCCTTCTCCAGCACATCCCAAAGACTCTCAGTGGGGTTAAGGTCTGGTCTCTGTGGTGGCCAATCCATGTGTGAAAATGATGTATTATGCTCCCTGAACCACTCTTTCACAATTTGAGAGCGATGAATCCTGGAATATGGCCGTGCCATCAGGGAAGAAAAAATCCATTCATGGAATAACCTGGTCATTCAGTATATTCAGGTATTCAGCTGACCTCATTCTTTGAGCACACACTGTTGCTGAACCTAGACCTGACTAACTGCAGCAACCTCGCACCTGTTTGCTTAGTTAAATCCAGGTGGTGACTTTTTTTGGCCAGGCAGTGTATATAATAGCTTTACCTTCTTGGGTGCAAAGATATTGTGCTTTAGTTTCTCCACCAGCTCAGGTCCAGCACTGGCCCAGGTCTGAGCAAAGACTTCAGCTTTGTCCTGGTTTAAATTAACAGACTCCAGCTGCTGTTGTAGAGAGGCTGGCTTCACATTATGGTACACAGCCTACAAATGAAAGGATACAAGTTATTACCAGTGTTAATTTTGTTGACCTAAATATTTTGGTCATAGTTTTCATTAATGTCATATTTTTTCATGTCTAAAACTAAATAAAAATGAAATAAAAAGGCAAACGCATCATACTTTCATTCAAAATACAACAGTGACATCCACTGGACAAAAAAGGAATATTATGTAGCTGTATCTTTTATGTGGCTCATATATTAAAAAGGTATTTAAAATGTATATTTAAAATTTAAAAATTACCTGTTCCAAAATGAAAGCTGAGGTCTCCAAAACAAGGCTCAGGGCTTGTTTATCGAGAGACAAAGCAGACTCTAGCTTCTGCTCCTCTTCTTCACTAAAGGTCCTCTCTCCCTGTGGACCATTACTCATTAGGTTCAAGTCTTCATACAAAATACAATGAACATGTCGTTTCCAATTTTAAATTTGTGATTTAGTTTTGGATTTTCCTCAAGTGATGCAGAAAAGGAGCCACTGTCTGTGAATGTTTATGTATGTTAGTTGGCCAAACCTCCTTGTCAAAGCCTGATCTTGTCAGATCTCATAAACTCAGCAGGGCTGGGCCTGGTTAGTACTTGGATGGGAAACACTGGGAAAATCAGGTGTCACAATGGGCGACAGTCACAAAAACTGTCATTGTGTCCTTAGGCAAGGCACTTCACCCACAGTGGTGTCTCCGTGAGTGATGATGGTGGTCGGACTGATGGCGCAGATTGACAGCCTCGCTTTCATCAATTTGGCCCAGGGCACCTGTTACCACCACCAGTTATGGAATGAATGAATAATGCACCAAATTCTAAAGCGCCTTTGAATGTCTGGAAAACCAGTATCTAAGATTATTATTATTATTATATAAAGTAGTTACAGAAATGTAACATTTTCCACCATGCCTGTACTGCTAAAATAAACCATTATTACTGTTTATAATTTTGTTACAATTCTATGTGTTCTTTGATATTAAGAATAGTTTAAAAAATACAGGAAAAATTAGAACTTCATAAGGTTTTCTAAGTAAAAAAAAAAAAGAATAGTTTGTTTGTATAGCCCAGTAACTGTCCTAGTAATTTTTTTGGCTGTGTTCTTGATTGTACACACACTACATCAAAATAGTGACTACATTAAGACAAAAAAATATTGCCTCTAACCCTGAAATTTAGGCTGCATTCATTCATGTCCTGTTTCCGTCCTGATTTGAACCCAGTTTAGTTCTGATGTAGACTTGGTCTGGTTCTGTTTGAATACAGGGTTTGGTTCTGGTCTAGTCCAGGTACCTTCAGGTGGAGCCTCTGGATGATGCGAGAGATCAGCCTGGAGAACTTATTCACGTCAATGGAGTTGATAAATCTCACAGCTTCTTTTATGCTTTAGGGAGATCACAATCACAACAAGGAAGTATAATTATTCAGTCTGACAACTCAAACAGACATAATTATACATATGAGTTACGTTATATCAATATTTTGAATTGTACAGAAACTTTTGAGTAAGATAGAAAAGCACAGAAGTAATGACAGCACAATGCACAGAACAGCTTATGAAACCAAATTTGTAATGTGTGTGTATATGTGTGTGTGTGTGTGTGTGTGTGTGTGTGTGTGTGTGTGTGTGTGTGTGTGTGTGTGTGTAAAATTTTTAGGATAAATCATGCAGCTACATAACGGCTATTACAGCCTAAACGCTGAAAGCACATAGGAAATCGATTACGCGAAATAAAACAGCACATACCTCTGTGTTTCTTTGATAACTGAAGCCATGTTCATGAACAAATTGAAGTTTTATTTGTCAGAAAGAAGGCTGCAGCATCTTCAACATGCTCCTTCCTCACTCTACGAGTTTACTTCCGGGTTGTCACATGACCACGGTCACGAGACCTCCCCGTGTTGCCACGAGATCAGCGTTAACAAAATCGCTTTAAAATCACGGATCGATTTAAAATATATAATTTTACTATTTATAACTAATATTATTACACATCAGATCTGTCCGTAACATTGGTATTATTATTATCTGTATAATAATAATAATAATAATAATAATAATAATAATAATAATAATAATAATAATAATAATAATAATATAAAAATGTAGGCTATTGTTCTTGAAATTCAGCTTTATTTTTGAAGAAAAAGAAAATAATACAAACTCATGCTCATATCCAAAGATAAAAAATAATGAAATAAGATAATAAAAGATTGTAACATATTTTTTCATACCATAAACAAAAGTAAATCATACTTTTACATCCATCACACTTCTTATTCAATAAAATTTATTGTCTTGTAATATATATTTGATGATACAATAAGAGCTGAATTTATTCAATCAAGCAGTCTTTTTCTATAATAGATATAATTTCTTCATTTCATTGATTGATTATTTGGTCTGAAAAAAGCAAACCAATATAAAACTGCCCCTGTGTTTTTCACCATCAGCACATTAGTTTAATGTATACGACACAAACAAAACAATTCAGGTCACAAACTGTCACAGATCTGTAGCAGGTGCAGCTCAACATTAAAACTGCACTATGGAGGGTTTCTGGTGGAGGGCTCGTCATCTCCATGGAGATGTTATGGATTTGCCAGGTGTGTTTCACGGTATGGCATGAAATTATTTTCATTTAGACTAGGAGATGATGTCACCAAGCCAAGTTACAGGTCAGATCTGTGGAGAGGTATTTCTTTGAGCAATTAAATAAGATATAGTTGAATAAAATGAAGTGATATTTGTGGAACATTTCAGGAACAGCAATAATATCTCCATGGAGATAAGCAGCCTCCCACCAGCAAAGTTACATAGTGCGCCTTTAAGCACCAACCCCCACAGAGGCAGCGGGAATGTACCACTGAGAAATAAATACTTCACGTTTGCTGAAACAGAAAAAATAAGCAAAACAAAAACACCAGCAAAGGAGTTTGAAATCACTCAGTACCTTCCACAAGGATACTGTCATAAAGTAAGTAGTTAATTGAGGTTTTGGTAAACAGATTGCATCTTAGTAAACACTGGCAGAAATCTGCAGGCTGTGGATCATGATGCCACTATTTGAAGGAGGGCAGGTTTGGCACTTTTATACTGATGTCGCCTATGTTGATGTTACGGGGCATTTCTGGGAGGTTCATGTTCTTTACGGCAGATACGGCACGAGCGGGGGCCCCAGCAATACCGGCCTAGACACAGAGAGGAGGAAAAAGGTTATGAGTTTAAAAATAAATGTTTATGTACAAACAATGGACAAAACAGTGAACGAGACACATAATAGTACAGCAGGGATGTCAAGATATCAAATATACCAAATTTTAGTGTTACGATTATTCTAAGTACCATAACTAAGCAGAAAAATCCTTAATTTTCTTTCCTTCACATAATCTAATATATTAGTATTGTTCAAATCTGTGAACGGCTTTATGAAATCAAGCTTTCTGAATGAAAACATATAGATAATGTGACATAAACAGCCAAATTAAAAGTGTGATAACACTTTAAAATAACTACACTTTTAAAACAAGCATGAACAATGACTTTATTTATAATGAACAAATAGTTTATTAATAACGATTCAGGCTTTGTAACTATTTAATACTCTAAATAAATATAAGCTGTTTACTTCAGCCTACTCCTTTTGAGCATTGTGCTTTTTTTGCTCCGTTTTGTTTTTGCTTATTAGGCTCAAATAAACACTGATGGTGATGTTGAAGCAGTGACTGAGCCCGAACCATTCTTAATAAATTATTTGTTCATTAGGAATTAAAAGGCCCATATTAGGCTATTTTCTGATCTATATTAAAATCATCTATCATCAAAAACATACCTGGAGTTGTATTTTGTTTAATCCACCCATGTTTAACTTCACAAATTCACACAAACGCACAAACACTCTGTTCCACCTTGAGATGTCATGTGGTAATACAGGAAGTGCTCCACTGTGTTTTTAAACCCCACACACCTTTATTAGAATCATTTGGATCATTTCAGCCCTGGATTTGCCAATCTCTACTGAACTAACAGTAAAAGGCAGTAACTTGAAAACTACCACTTCATGACATCACAAGGTGGCACAGAGCATTTTGGGCATGTAAACAAACTAACAATAAAGGGTTTCTCTTTAACATGTTGTGAATGAAACAAAACACAACTCCAGGTATGTTGTTTCAATGTGTAATAGCTCGTTCATGCTTTCTTAGGGCTAATTTTAGGTGTAATTATTTTAAAGTTGTACCAAAAACACCTTAAATAAACCTTTTTGGAATCTAGACTGAATTGAAAAGACAAAGAAAAACAGTAACAATTATTAGTTTTTAGCTTTTACATTCTTCTTACATTGCAACCTGAGTAATTATGATTATCAATTAACCTGATAATCCTGACATCCCTTCAGCACAGCTCTAAAACAGAATAGACAAAATGCAAATGCACTGACAGCTACCAAAATACAGACAATATATGCAACAAATGAACATTCAGATGCCTTCAGAGCCTCATATGCACATGCAGTTATGTTTATTATGACTTACATCACAACCAGAGCCAATTATCAATCGAATATGATATATGTATTTGACTTGACCATTCACCAATTTTAGTATTTGGTATTTGTTTACATTTATCAAATCAGCATAGGCCGCAATGTTTGAAAAGTGGACCCACCGGACAGTTGAGGACCGAGGGTTGAAAAAAATGCAGGGAGAGAATTGGGTAAAGCAGAAAATGGGGTTGGAGTACATGAAGACAGACAAAACTATCTGGGGAGATTTTAAATGATGGACATTATATAACATTTAGCTATTATACTGTACCTGGTTGGCAATACTGGTATGAAAAAGAGCAAGACAGGGGCTACAAATAACGATGACCAATAAAAACTAAACTAAAATGATGATACAAAACTAAAATATAGATATAGATGACATTGATCTATACATATGCTGAGCTAACTATAATGTTGCTAGTGCTACTGATGGCCTGAGAGGTTTGAGCCTGTCCCTAGGGCTGCAACTAACAATTATTTTAATAGTTGAATAGTCCACGATTATTAGTCTAGTTGTTTCTATTGGACATTGAGAAGCAAAATAAATGTAGAACTATGGTGACCGGAGGCTTCGGCAAATAGAAGTTAGAAATAAATTGTATTATTGCTAAAAATCTGAAATGTGTGTATACAGTTCATGATTACAAATTATCAAAATCTGATTATTTATTTTAATAGTTAGCTAGTATCCCAATTAATCATTGCAGCCCTATCTGTCACTACACTGTTTTGAAGTAAAAACAAGGGGAGCTTATAAATGACTAATGAAGCTAAACAGTGACTGCCTGCTCCAGTTCTAGAAATACATTTTCTATTAATTTTTCCCATAGGCAAAAATTTCAAGTATTAAGAGTTCAGGCATTACGGAGGCTAAACAGCTGTATGGTAACTAATATCCAGAATGCAGTTGTTTTAAGTCCGAAAAGCACATTTAAAACACTAGATTTTGCAACGCATAGCTCCAGGAGTAATTTTTAAATTAATTATAGGTCTTGTGCTTATTAGTTACCACGAAGCCGATTAGCCCTGAGCAAGCTTTGAAACTTCTTTTTCTTTTTTCTTTTCTGAAAGTCTATGGGAAAAATGAAAGGAGAGTTTACTTCTGGAACCAAGGGCAGGCAGTCACTGTTGAGCTCCATTAGACTAACAACTACAGGATTTAGTTGTCTGTTTAATGTGTATTTCGAACATTACTGTGGTTAGAGATCTCCCCAAAGGAATCTTCAGTGAACAAACCCAAAAATTACTACACTACGCAATGTTTGTTTCTGCTGAGTGTGAGAGAAGCGTTTAACCAACTCAGCCCATATCTGACACGGACACTGGGTTAGCGTCTAGGTTAAGAATGTAGCCTCTTCACCCATGAAAAGTTGAATGGGCCACTTGTTCACAGGCCATTGCTCTCTGGCTCTTGTCAAAGCAGGCTTACGTGGACTAGGGCATTAGCTATGAGAAATGCAGCTCATGTGCCCAATTGATATTTTGCAGTGACATCAAGCTGGGGGTGTATTTCTGTGTATTTCTATAGTGGGATGTTCATCATACCGTGGTGACACAATGCACACATTAACAATAACTACGAGAACAAGTTTTCAGATCTCAAAAAAACACAAAACGGATTTAAACAATAGATTTTCACAAGCCTGGGATCAATATGAGTGTTTATGGTCCTGTTTAGGGGTTTGAAACAAAAACAGTAACAGTGACTTACTGAAAAACTGTTGGTTCATGAGTATGTTAAAATAAAATAAAGCTCAGATTAAATCTAACTTAAATAACAGAGCTTCAGACAGAGCAGAGCCTACAGTTAGCTTCACACCCTCAGGAAATGTGGATGATATCCGCTGCAAAGTATCAATATTCGAAACGTAGGCCAGTGAAAATATTCAGAAAACACTAACTACTATTTCCAAAATGAAAATTCCAGATTCAAAGATACTGGTAATTTTTGGGTTTGTTGTGAAAAATTCCAGCTGCGTGTGTTTTGTGTTAGTAATATCAGTGAATTAAATGGAGGACTACGAGGAAAGACTGCGGGGAATAGACTTAAGTTCGGGTTACAGTACTTGTTGTAAATTTAGCAGTACCTGTGTCTACCTGTCCTGCCTGGTAGACTGAAAGATAAACGTCTGTAAAGAGAAAGAAGAATGAAGAGAACTAGGCAGAGTCAGAAAAAGAGGAGTGATAAAGGAGTGTTAAAGCAGCAGATTAAAGTAATTACAGTTCATCTCCACAAAAAAATGACCTATCATAGACCGCATTTTGGGGAAGAAACAAACACGCACCGTTGATCAAAAAGAATAATGGAAAATGTTGAATTCAATTCATTTACAGAATTAACTATTTTCTACGGTTCTCTAAACACACGCGGTCTAAGATACGTCCATAAGGGAAGAGCAGAGCAGCCCTGATCTGTTGACAACAATCACAGTTTACTACAACTACAGCCACAAACCACCTTCAATAAAAAACAACTTTAGCGGCTAACGGCTAAAAGAGGAGGATGCACAAGGCTGTTTCTGTGAGTCAACATTAGCTCAGCTCCAGGGGACACTTTCACCCACAGAGTAGAAATTCATCATCGTGATTTCATGAAATTGTCTCTGGCTGTCTGTCAAAATGTTTTACGTTTGGTATAAATAAAGTTCTGTTTGCAGAAGCTGAGTGGGAAGCCAAGCAATGTCCTTGCAAAGAGAGAGATCTAAGCAAGGACACTAGAGATGTTAGGAGCACATTAGAAAGAAAGGCATTTGCAACACTTAGAGCAGGTAAAACTACTGAAAATCCACATTAAACCTATATTATTGTGATAAAACACTGACAACTGCCTGCTATGACTATGTTGAGTGATTCTTGAAATGTATCTGACAATGGAACAGTTCAGTCCCTGCTATAATGAGAAATGATGAGGCCGTATTTCAGAGTTTTGTGTCGGGAGCAGTGTAGCAAAAGTTTGAGGAGCACAAACACTTCATTGGAAGCATCCACAGAATCACTGGAGGAGCATGCAGGGTGCAGCATACACACATGCCTGCATACGGTGTACAAAACCCCGAGAACAGACTGAATGTGTAATTGTACGGTGGCCAGGAAGGCACACACTCACCTCAGACTTCTCCATCTTGTTCTGAGCATCCACCTGTGTGATGATCTCATTCATATTGGTCTCAAGAACCATCCCGCCCATCACCATCTCGGCTAGAATGTTGTGCACCTGCCAAAAGAGACATCAGGTTTGGAAAGAATTTCAGAATTTGTTACGTTGTCCATAAATGCACATCTTAAAGGGACAGCTTGGAATTTTGGACATAGGGCCTCATTTCCCAGTGAGCCAGAGCGTTGGAGACATGTGGAGACACTTTTTTAAATATTCCATCCAGTCCTTGTATTTGGAGAGGTTGCTGGTACTAGGCTAGCGCATGTCAATGGGCATAGTTTCCTGCCACTAAAAACAGTCTTACCCACTCCACAAAGCACCAGAGGCAAAACAGTTATAATGCCAGACCGTCATTGTGACTGTCTGAGTCGATAGAATAATTTAAGAAGTAAAACCAACCGTTGCATTTGAAGGATTTACGTCTGAGCAGCAGCAGTGAGTTGTACTTCCTGATAGAAAGCTCGGCAGCGGCGGACTGATATATGAGAATATAGTCCCTCAACATGAAACGATTCATGAGATGTAAGGTTAGTTTTATTTCAAACATTATTCCATCAACACAGACATTTACCTCGACAGTCTGGTGTAATAACTGATTTGCCTCGGATGCACTGTGGAGTGTTTTTTAGTGGCAGGACAACTATGGCCATTGTCATGCACTAGCCTAGCACCAGTAACCTCTGCAAATACAAGGACTGAATGGAGTATTTTAAAAAAGTGTCTCCGCATGTCTCCAACACTCTGGCTCAATAGGAAATGAGGCCCTATGTCCAAAATTTCAAAATGTCCCTTTAATTTCATCGGGCAAAATACATAAAGAGGTTTAAAGAAACACTATGTAACTTTTCTAATGGAGAGTCTGCTGCATGCTTTTCTCCATGGATATGTTATTGTTTTGCACGTTCAGTGGTATTGCCTTAAACCTATCGCGCATACTGTGGACGTGTTCAATTATATACGTTTTTAATGCCTAGAATAAAACATGGATTCTTTCTAACGCTCCGCAGATCTGACTTGTAACTTGGCCTAGTGGCGTCATTTGTCTCCTAGAGAAGTTTGGCCAGACCGCGTAACATTCTAAGCAAAGCAAAAACATATTCTGGGGAAAAAAGCACATGGCGAACCCACTACAAGAAAAGTGCGCCTTTAAAAATAATAATGTATTTGAATAGTTACGATTCATAAGATTATTATTATCAAGATTATTAAGAAGCTACACATTATATTATTCATTCAGTCTACACTTACTACGCACTTAGTAAGCTTACTTGTGTAGCCACAGCTGCCCTGGGGTCGACTGACAGAAATGAGGCTTTCAATCTGCACCATTGGCCCCTAAAGTTCACTTTTGCACACACCACATTTATACTAGGCAATGTGGGTGAAGAGTTGGTAACGGTAATAATAATAAGAACAAACTCTCTAACCTCTTAAAATCATTGTGATGATTATCTAAAACACAAATATTTTAGATTTCATAATTGTTTACCTAATCATCAAGTGTGCAAACAAGGTGAGGTTAATCTTTGTGTGTGAGTAATAAAAATGTGTTTGGACAGAGAGAAAAAACAGAAGCAATCTTATGTAACTTTACCTTATCTACATGGAAGATTAAGTCAAGCTCACAAACGTTCTCAAAGCACTTGTCCAAAGTCTCCACAAACACCTAGAAACAAAAACAAACGGATCCAGTGATAAGATGAGAAGGTGTGTACTGCAGCATTAACGCAGCCATGTTATGCTTTTGTTTATATATTATACATTTTAATCTATGACCCACAAACACATCATTATCTCAGAAACCTTATTTTATATATTTAAACTACAAGATGGCTGTAAAGCAGGTCCATTGATTCCTGTTCAAAAACAGAAACGTGTTTTGCACCTGCCCCCTGATGGTATATCACCACAAACATCAGCACAACAAAGTATTACACTGCCAGATCATGAGGACAATGCATCTACGGATAGTTACAGTCCACAGATGCCAGCAGTGAATTAAAGAAATATTCCAAAAAACTACAATATTGCTGCTGAATCATATGGGTATCTCTATTCATCATTTTTATTATTTATTTTTTTTTATTATTAAAGAACAAAGTAGAATGAAAGGGTAGGTGAAAACATGATTTATTTTTAAAGGTGCATTATGTAATTTTTTAGTTGTTCTGTTTAATACCATACTGTGTAATATTGCAGACAAAGCAAACAAAAAAGTTACACAATGCACCTTTAAGCAATCTGAGTGAGTTAATGAGTGGAAGACTTTATAACATTATTAAATGTCCTTAAAAGTCATTTCTGCATTGCATGTCCATACACCCATATTCTGTCTCCTTTAACATTCTGAATGAGTTAAATTACCTGAATTAAGTCTAAGATTCCTAGTTCACTCTCTGACGAGTCCACACAGAAGACAAAGTACAGAGTAGCATAGTGTCTGTAGATGAGCTTGTAGTCTGATCCTCCAATCAGCCTAGAAAGACAAAAACATGACAATGCAAAGATATAGTTAAAAAAAAACATATAATTTATTATTAGAACATCCCCTACTACTACTACTCTCCTCACATTTACGTCAGACGTTTGACTTCTAGACTGTGACTGAGGTCGCTTAAGGTTAAAGCCATGGGGTGTTTTGAGGCGTGCCCCTTTAAATGGCCTGACTTCAGTTGCTCTGGACATGTTATTGCTTGTGTTGCGGTAAACTTTAAGAGAAAAAGATAGGAAGTGATAACAAGAGATAAAGCTGTCAAATTAATCTAGCACTAACGAATATTGCCTTCCACTGAATCTGACATAGGAAATCCTGCATGATAACGTGCAATAGAACAGGACAATAAATTTATTTTAATCATGATTACAGTTATTGCTCTGATCAGTCAAGTCATTTCATAATCAATTAAATGGCACTTCTCACTCTGCTCTCCTCTCATCCACTTAACATGGCTTCAATAATCATAAAACATTACAAATAAGTGTAGCGTCTTTTGCAGGTTAACTTAAAAAAAAATTTCGGTGATGACCTATTTAGTTTAGTTTCAACTTGGGATGCACTGATCCAGCTTTTTCAGCTCCAATACTGATATCGATACTTGTTGTCTGTCGATACCCAATATTAACCAGTGTAGAGAGGGAAAACTGACTTTTTTCCCCACAAGTTTTTTTTTTTATGTAATTTTTATTTATCCTGCAAGTAATGACAACAACTTTGTGTAAATAAAAATTCAAATATTTTGAGAGGTCCTCAGCCTACTTCAGCCAGTACGAGTAAATGGTTTAATTACATCAAAATAAAGTTGAATCAATATCATGGAACTGACGCCTGCCAATATTTGATACCATTATCTATACATATATCGGCGCTTCCCTAGTTTTGATTTCGATTATGACCAAAATAATCTGGGATTATTATATTTCCCTAATTGAGGACCCACAATGAGGAAAAACATAAAAATAACTAAACACTGTGTTATTTAATTAAATGTAGGCTGGTCATTTGTGAAAAGTAAAGAGATGTCCACTGATGTAAAACAACACCAGTTCGTCATTCATGAAAGATAGATGAGAGCTGCAACAACAAATACAGTTAGAATTACCTGTGGCACACTAAAGACTGACTGTGTGGACTCGGGTTGTCACTATACTAATGTTTTAAACTTAATTTCGATACTAAGGAATTGACTCGATACTTGATACCGATTATGATAACACAACGAAGATAAAACATGCTTTTTTAAGTAACAATGTAGTTTTCAGACACAAAATAATACTACTTTCCTTATATTACCATCGGGTCATCAGTTCTGATTAAGATCAAAATAGCCAGGAAAGCTCACATTTTATCCTGTTAATGTGATTTTTTGCAGTATTGATACTTGCTACTAATAAGTGTCTAGTTTCGATTAGTTTTAGTAGCGATAAGTATCCGATTTTCAATACTTTCGACAGCCTTATTGTGGACAGATCTTTGTACTTACTTTACTTTGTACTTCATAATTATTTGAAAACTGTATCTATGTACTGTTAACCTGAGGCGTTTATTAGTAATATTTACACTGCACTATGTGACTTTTTCCTGTATTGCATTATTTACTTATTGTTATCCATGAAGACAAGCAGGTGCTGTCACTGGGCAAAGTGGAGATCCAAATGAATAAAAAATAAACAAAGAAAGGTATTGAATTTTTTTTTAACTTACATTCCCCCTTCAAGGAAATTGCAAACATTCTCATCTCTTTTCGAGACCAAGTGAAAGGTTTCCCTGATGATCTGCTGTTCTGTGTCTTCTGTCTGCAAGAGAAAGGAAATATAAGATTATGACATCAAACTCAATTTATTTTAGTTTTTAATGGACAAACATTAAAAGTGTGGACTGACAGTTTCCTTGCAGGATCCTTTGCCAATGAAACGCTTAAGCCTTATTCAAATTTAAATATTGACACGGGCCTAAATGCTACTGAGACAACGTCGTCTTCACACAAGCTCTGCAGAGTTCAATTTTCAGAAAATTAAAAATGGTTTCCAGAAGAAAAGAAAAAACTGAATTAGAAAATACTTGTTTACCACAGATAGGGGTTCTTAAACTGTAGACTGTTACCCGTTTAGTGATTGTAAACATAGTCTCATTTTAGAGCTGTTTAGGACTTGTTTAAATCTGATATAGTCCAATTTAAAGGTGGGCAACATACTGAATTATCGATAATATTGTAAACGTTGTACTTGAAGACACACAGCATTTGAATATCAGGTGTTATGATTATTATTATTATTATCATTATCGTGGTCGTTGTTGTTTATTTTATTTTTCAGTTGAGATTTGTGTGCATTTTTATGGGTGATTTTACAGTCAGTTCCCATTTGTGTGAAAATGCCTCAAGTAATATAATGAATGAAGAATTTGAGCACATTACAGTGACTGACAACATATCATTTTAATGTTATAATGTTAATGTTTGGTGCTACAAGAAAAAAAAACTGACCTAGTAAAATATTAATATTTTAATATTGACCTAGTAAAATATTAATATTTTACTAGGTCAGTTTTACTGACCTAGTAAAATATTAATATTTTACAAGGTCAATTTGTGCACTCATCCCTAGTCCTGTCATAGACCTGATTTAGATCTAGTAGAACCCTAAAAGGTCAGATATTTTCTTAAGTGATACTTGGTGAGTTTAATAACCAATGCATAACATCCATAAAAACATGGATGCTAAATGTGATTAAACGGCAACTCTCTCACAATATGTTTCTAGATACGTCTAACCTGATTACTATATAGAAGTAAATTCATAATGTAAAGTACTAGTTTTGGGGTCGGTTAGTACAAGGAGAGAAGAGGGACAAGCTGCAGCTGCTGTGAAGGCTGAAACAGTCATGTGACCAGAGCCATAGAACAAATACAACAAGTATTTCTCACGTTAACATTGGAAAGCCTGGAAAATACATACGTGCTCATGGTTGGGCCGCGAGATTAACTGTGATCAAATCAAAATCGCAATTTGAATGGTCACAATTACCAAATTGCACAAGTTGCAATTTTTAGTACTATAATTTCCTCCATAAACAACAAAATATCCTGTCTTATTCTGCCTATCAAACAGTTAAATCTGCTGTTTAGATCTGTACAAACATGTTCTGAGATGTGATTCTTGCATTAGTTTGTTTGTCAGTTCATATTTTAAATTACTTTAAATTCTTCTGGACAGGGTTAAAATATGAACTTTGAACACAATCTTACTAAAAAATGTAAATTGATTAATTTAATCACAATCGCAAGGCTCGTTAGAAATTGTGCAGCCCAATTCACTGTTCAGAGGAATCTGGATAAGACAACTCTGAATAAGATACCACTAATTCTAGCTATCTACGCCCAGACTTATAATTTAGGCAATGCTGTGTGTTCCACTTTATAAATAGACTGGTTGTAATAGGTTCTCTCTGGTGCCATCTGCAAACCCCTGACTGGACAGTTGCTGAATTTATGTGATATGGATTTAAGATACAGGCCCCTCTCCAACAATTACAGAGATGCAGAAGCCAGGGATAATTGCTTCTACTTTACAACTCATCACACCCATATCCATCTGCAAAGCACATAATATGCAGTAATGGACATAATATTTGTACATATCTTATGCAACAGCTTGGACGTAACGTTAAAGGTATACTATATTAGGCAAAATTGACTCTTGCAAGCTTTAAGCCATGTTAGAATGTTGTTACCTCCTCAAAAACATCTCCAGAGCTGTGTGTTTTGTTTCATTCACACATGTTTGAGTGTTGCTGCATCTCCAAAGCTCAAAATGCTCAGTTCCAGGTACTTCACAGGTGCTTTTTACCTTTAGTTCAGTAGAGATTGGCAGTTCCAGGTCTGAAATTATCCAAATGATTCAGATGAAGATGTGTGGAGTTTAAAAACACAGTGGAGCAGTTCCTGTATGGCATCACAGGGTGGAAATAAGTGCTTTCAAGTTGAGAGAAGAACTCAGCCTTAATATGCAGAGTTGAATTTTTATAGGCGGCACATTGGCTGAGTGGCAAACCCTTATTTTTAGTTGCAGTTATACATTTATATAATTATGCCTTATTTGTCCTCCTGTGGGCTCACCACCTGCAGAGGGGTTCATAGGGGGGGTCAGGTGCTATGAGTATTGGGCAGCATGCTGCCCCCGCGACCCAGCCGGATTAAGCGGGAGAAGATGGATGGATGGATGGATGAGCCTTATTTGACACCAGTCTCTTGCTATTTTTGTGTCCAATTTCTCTAGTGGATCTATCAATTTTGTCTAAGTCCTATATGCCGAGATATTCATTTAGAATAAGTTTCAGACCATCTTGCACAGTGACAATAAACCATTGTTTATAAGTGGCACGGTGGCTGAGTGGCAACACTTAGGCCTCACAGCAAGAAGGTTGCGGGTTCGATCCCCGGGTTGCCCGGGCCTTTCTGTGTGGAGTTTGCATGTTCCTCCCTGTGTCTGGATGGGTTTCCTCCGGTTACTCCGGTTTCCCCCATCAACCCAAAACATGCAGCACCCCTATGAACTAACATCAAGGACCATGTTGTCCACCCTCCTGTGGACTCACCACCTGCAGAGGGGTTCATAGGGGGGGTCAGGTGCTATGAGTATTGGGCAGCAAGCTGCCCCCGCGACCCAGCTGGATTAAGCGGGAGAAGATGGATGAATTTTTCTCCTATAATGATAAATGAATCGTGGGACCTTAACAAAGCATACACTAAACTTTTCAACAGCCAAGTAATAATGCTGGGGGTGTTCTACATATATCTCTATGGTGGAATGTTCTGCTATGGAGATACAATACACACACTGTCAAAAAAAACTTGCAAGGTTGCCTAAAAATACAAGAAAAAAAATATGGATTTAAACAACACATTTTCATCTGAACCTTCATGGTCCTGTTGGATTGTATTAAAATAAAGATCATATTAAAGTATAAGTGGGCTGCAGACAGAGCAGTGCCTACAGTTAGTGTCACACTTCCAGGGAATGTTGATGACATCAGCTGCACAGTATTAATTCTGTCTATATTTAACACCCAAATGGTAAGTATTTTATTGAAAAACAGTGGCCAATGAGATCTAGGCTAGATACCAAGATGGTAAGATGACACCTACGCTTTTGCTGCAACAGATGGCTAAGCCCCCAGTGTAAAATTAAATTTAAATACTTAATTGTCCTCAGTTCAAATGAGAAATCTAATCCAAAGCCTTAGAAAACAATGGCTTTTCCTATGCGTCTTATTGTATTCAAATAACTAGAGTAAAGTAGTACCCCACAGTGAACATCAGGCCAGTCACACTAATTACTATATTTACTCTTTCTTACTATATATCGTTCAATATACGAGAGCTGGAACAATATATTTTTGGGGTCAATATTTATCTATTCTATCAATTGGTTATTTTTTTGATTTAAGCAGTAAAAAGTTGAATTAAAAACTGCTATGACTCATTACAGATGCAAACTAAGTACCAAACCATACCAACACATACCTAACTGTACTGTACATTTAGAATAGTTTTTATTGTTTAAAGAGATAGTTAATTTTCTTCGGTCAATTAACCTAATCATTAATCAAATTACAATGATTTAACACAGAAATTATGCATAACACAAAGTTGTTTTACAGACCGAAGGGGTTACGGCTGAAGTCTGTCACTTATTTTGCCAAAACCTTAATAACATACAGTATAGAATAAGATACAAGATGGTAAATCATCGTTTATCGGCTTTATCCACTTTAAAATGTCTTATCATGACAGGCCTAATTGAACACATTAATTCAGTAAATGAATGTAAATTTAATCTGTCATTATGAAGCTGTTTTGTTGTTAGGGTACACGGGGAAAGGGCACAGCCTGCGTCACCAGCCTATTGTCCTTATAATAAAGCAGGGGGACAGCAGGGCCCTTCACAAATAAATGCACTTAAGAATATGCCAAAGTGGTTTATCCCCCTAAGGATATTACGTAAGCTTATCAAGTGCAACCTGGAGTAATTATGTGAGGATTTATTGAATAGTGAGTATGGCCTTGTGTTGCAAATGTGTAATATGCGGGCAATTACATCACCCGGGGTAATAGCAAAGGCACGAGTCTCTCACAAGGGCGTTATTAAAGTCATGTGATCCAAACAGTGAACTCCGAGCAGCGGCGGTGCACAGCTGGATGGATAAAGCGCCATAGCGAGCAAAACTGGTGGCTTCCCTACACCACTGAAAGCAGATAGCCTCGCCTCGGCTTGCATGTGTTTAATAATTCATGTTTTAAAGGGACCTTCGGGTAATTCTGTGATATTTTATAGTTTCTGAAACAATATCTCCGTGCGTCTCCGGAGTACGCACACACATGCCCATCAAGCTGTTGTCAGAAATCTCATATTTCCTCTTCACATAATATCACGAGTTAAGGGCTTTTAATTAGCCCTTTAGTTTGGTCATTGACTGCTACAAATATACAGAGATGTAAAGCTCAAATAAAAACGCAATGACAGTAAACTTACGTAGTGCTCGTAGAATTTGGAGAGCCGTGGTTTCCCGTGGTTGTTGAAAATCAGAATGGCTTTAATCATGATGGAAGCGGAGTGCAGGGAGACGGGAGCAGAAAGAGACCAGTCTTTGAAAGACTGTAGTCTGCCAACCCCCGTGGACCCAGCTCTGACCGGGATTCAGGGCAGATCCAGGCTCTGATCGAGGCTAATTCAGATGAACCGCGAGCCGCACACTCTGCTCACCCATCGTCTCCACACGGAAATGGTCCACGTCAAACGCAGTCATGCCTTCTCCCTCCTCCAGGAGCTACAGCAGCCGCGAGGGCTCAAACAACAGCTGAGCCCAGTGGACCCAGGCTGGTACCTCCCTCTCTGGCTATTTGGTAAGGTAAATAGACTTGAATTAACAATTCAATAGTTCGTAGGCCACATAGCCTACGCCTAGAAACTTACCATCCGCATTTTCTGAATATCCTTAGTCATGATTTTTGCACTAAAGTTACAACATTAAATGGCCCCATAAAAGCATCCCAAGCTCCACCAAAATATTTTAAACTAAAATAGCTTTATTTGTGTTTGATAGGCCTAGGTATCAATTTCCTATTTAGAAGCATATGCACATTAAATGAACAAAACTCAAATACATTTCTAATCCACAGCTTCCATAGACTTAGGCTCTGCAGATTCTTCTATTCAGCCTCTGTCTGTGGTTTTCCTTAACACTAAACATGGACCACTTCAAGTGTTTGTCACTGTGGAGGTTGTATTTTATCCCTTAACTGGGCCCCCATTAGACACATTTCTTGCGCCTAATGGGAAAAGACAAAGGCATCTCTAAAGTGAGGCTATTTTAAGCAGCTGACTACAATCAGCAATAGGCCCTATTACATTATAAATATGCACTCTTATAAGCTTTTATTCCCAACAAATGGGCGATACCTTTTTATATTTCCGTTTTTACATTTAAATGTGTTATCAACATTTTGTAGGCTCTTTATTAGAAACACAAAATATGGGCAAAACAACTTTATTCTTTAAAATAAATAATATTCTTACTCGTACAGTTTTGGCTCTATCTTCATCCACGGAGCCTGTTGAAAGTGTTGACGTTTCTCATTTTGGCCACGAGGTGTCGCACTTGTACTTATGACGTGGCGACCGGAGGAAATTTAGCGTCTGCAGATGTGCTAAAAGAATCTCCCTATAGGATTCATTCCTGGATAGTTTTTTTTTTTTTTTTTTGCCAGAGAAGACGCCACAGAAGTGCAGACAAAAGTACCCTGGGTATGGACTGTCACAAACTGTTTTCCACTATTTACCATGTAGGCTAAATAATAAATAAAGTTCAATATTCTATAGAACTTCTGGATTTTAATTGCAAGCCTACGTGAACATTTTAGTATCTGTTTAATATTTGTCATAGGTTTCACCTTTGTCACTGGAGTTACCTCAACTCAGTTTTCCCTCATTTTCATTGCTGATTTACTTCACTGGCATTAGATCTCCCTATAATCATGAAACCTGTTTACTTCCCCTGGAGCTACCTCCTGTTACTGGAGTGGCATTTGGCTGCACTGATTGAATATTTCACCTCGATCATTTTTTTTCTAAGATTTTCTATTCGTGCCACTTTGGATGTTTGGCATCATCTCATGCATTTTATTGTGTTTTTTACCATTATCCCAAATTGGATTGCTTAATGTGCACTGAACCCTGCATGTTCACCATTATTTCTCTGAAAAGGGGGAGGCAACAAAGAGTTTGAGCAGCTATTGTCGCACCTTGGGAGAAAGTACAACAGGGAATGTGCAAAGAAGAGTTTGCGTTTGTGCCAACGTGTAGGGTAGAACCGGCCTAAAAATGGGCTAGTCCACGTTTTTATGGAGTAAATTAAAGAATATGTAATTATGTGAAAGCAAAAAAAAAACTCCCAATGCGAGTTATTTTGAGTAAGTTGAGCAAAAGCATCCTTAATAGAGAGGTAGTTACGTACATCAACTAGTTTCAGTATCAATTTGATGTTGTGGCTTGTTGGGGGCGTACACCCTTCTCCAAAGTGGTACGGTCCATCCCTGGCTGTTGCAGCGGTAGCCTATAAAAAGTAAAGAACACGGCAAAGTTGAAAGACAAAATCTGGTGAGCAACAACAAAGCGCAAAGAAGAGACGAGCCCAGAAAAACTGCACCCCGAAATGGAGCAAACTGAAGTTGTAGTGCCCAAGAATCTTGATGAGTTAATTGCAATTTTGCACAAAATTTTTGAGAGTGACTGCATCAATGTTGAAGAGGTGCAACAAATAATGGAATCATATGAGAGCAACCCGCAGGACTGGAAGAAATTCGCAAAGTTTGATCAGTACAGGTAAAATACTATCTAATGCTATCTAATAAGATTTTACGTCAAATGAAAATGCATTCATAGATGCTTAAGTAGCAATTAGCCTATTTAAATAGTCACAAAAACATGTTTTGTTTCGCAATTGATCTGTTCCTTTTTAAAAAAAATAGCCGATCGCATTTGGAGCAGTGCCACTTCGCGTCTTACTGCAATTTACAGCCTATAATATTCGTGCATCTTATTTGGGTATAACTATCTTATAAACAAACCCATGTTTGAACGAAATGAAGTGGTTCCCACACTAATAACACATGCCGCTGTCGTCACATCTCATTTGAATAAAAAACACTCCACTTTGCGCCAGTGCTCTCCGCAGAGATTTACGCACGCATCTTACGTCCCTGTTTAAGTATCTAGGCGATTACAAACATGAATGTAAAATATGTTTAAAGTTATTCTGGGTTCCTTTAGTGTGAATGTTTGTTTGTTTTTTTTTTAATTAAAGAAACTGGGAGCTTTGGTGTTTTTATTAGAAAGGGTCAATGGAGGGAGTGTGGCCGGGCGTCCAATGAAATCTGAGGACGGAACACACCCGCTGAGTTTTTGCTGTGATTTAGCGCTTGTCGCTTGTTCTGCGAGATACAGCTGCCAGGGAAATTTCTCGAGTGTATAAGCACAAGTGTTGTACGAGGCTATTAGCTGGACACGTGTGTAAAACTCAACTGTAGAAGCCCCATGTGAAACTGCAGAGCCTGCAGGCCCAAGTCTAAGCTTTTGCCTCCTGACACAGCACAACATACATGTTTGTTTGATTGATTTTTTAGGTACACGCGAAACTTGGTGGATGAAGGAAACGGAAAGTTTAACCTCATGATCTTATGTTGGGGAGAAGGCCATGGCAGGTAAAACAACAGTCCCACATTCATATTATTATTCTTTTGTTAGTCTATGAATATCTGAAAATGTGTGGAAGGTTGAAAAGGCTACCATGTTAGAATAAAGTATGGATTATTATGAGTGGCTTATTATTATGAATGGGTTATTATTATTATGAATAATCTTAGTATCCAGTTGTGTTATGGTTACTAATCCATGGCTGTGGTTTGTGTGCACATTGCAGTAGTATCCATGACCACACAGACTCTCACTGCTTCATGAAGCTGCTCCAGGGTCAGCTTAAAGAAACACTCTTCGAGTGGCCTGACAACAAAAAAGGAGAGATGGTCCAAAAATCACAGAGAGTCCTGATGGAAAACAAGGTGGCCTATATAAATGGTGAGAAGTCACTTTTATACTTTATCTATTCTAAGCGGTAGTGACCGGTCATAGTAAGATGCACCACCGGGTGTTGCGGGAATAAATAATGTAAAATGTACAAAAAAGCTCTATATGAATCAAATGCATTATTATTATTATGATTATTATTATTATTGCTATCTAGATTCCATGTCTTTGGTAATATGACATGCTTTAGGTTATGGTTGACAAACCTCTTTACCTTGGGACGGGCATATGGTACAGTTTGTTCCATATGACGTTTTACATAAAGTACATCCAGCTGTTCACAGGGCACTTAAAGGCTCTTTTTCCCCTCACATGGAGAACCTGTGTACTTTTAGGTGTCTGGACGTATAAAACTGCTCGTATCCGTTTGTGAAGCTAAGACCCATTTTATAGCATTTCTGTGGCTGTGCTGTAAATGTGTGTATGTTTGCAGACTCCATCGGCCTGCACCGTGTGGAGAACGGGAGCCACACAGAGCCTGCAGTCAGCCTGCACCTGTACAGCCCGCCCTTTGAGACCTGCCAGACATTTGACCAGAGGACCGGCCACAAAAACACAGTCAAAATGACCTTCTGGAGCAAGTTCGGCCAGAGGACTCCATTTGTAAGGAAACACTTTTATTTTTTATTATTTTTTATTTTTTTTGCTGAGTCAATATATCAGTTTAAATCATTCAGATTAGGCAATAAAACAAAAAATAAAACCACAGAAATGTTTGTATGTATGTAAAATATAGAGGTTCAGGAAATCATGTTATCTTTATTGCACTTATTTCTATTGATTGAGCCCTTAGGTAATCATTAGTTATAAAGATGCAAGAGCAAGACATGATAACACGAAAAACTATGAAAGAACAACCCCCAGGAGGTCTGTAATAGTCATATGATTTGAGCACCCAAGTTTGGACTCATTGTTTGCTTCGGACCGCACTTCTGACAATATTACCCTTATCTAGCTGCCTCAGGTTATATAAGCATACCTTGACCATAGCAGAGTAAAGTTAAAGCATCAGATTGCAACACTAAATAGTACAGATAAGATAGAATTGGTAACTAAAGTACACAATCAACTGACAATAAATGTAGCATCCCAGCTAAAGGTGTTTTTCCATTCACTGCTAAACGAGGAAAAACTAATTTATGTTCTGTGTTCTTTGTTTCAGGAGTTAACATTGTCACAAGAAAACAACTGAAAACCCCCGAAAGTTTGAGGATGTGAGCATTTAATTAAAGGGCCCATATTAGACTATTTCCTGATCTATGTCATAATGTTGTTTCCTCATCACAAATATACCTGGAGTTGTGTTTTGTTTCATTCACACGTTTAACACACAATTCCTGCATATTTTAGGTTGAGTTCTTCTCTTAAACAGAAAACTCTCCTTGTGATGACATGTGGTAATACAGGAAGTGCTCCACTATGTTTTTTTTAAACTCCATACACCTTCACTAGAATCATTTGGAAAATTTCAACCCTGAACTTTCCAATATCTATTGGTAAATGGTTAACTTGAAAACTACTTCTTCAAGACATCACATCAAGTGGAATGGAATATTTTGAGTCAAGCTTGTGTGAATGAAACAAAACATAACTCTGGGTATGTTTTCTAGGATGTGACAACAATATAACATAACTTAAAGCTCATAAGAGTCCATTTTGCAAAATATAGGACCTTTAAACATTTGGATTGTGATTCATTCCAAAGGGGAATTGCTGTGTATGTAAATGTGCACCTACTATGACTAAGCATCCTATTTTAAAATGAGTAGCGGGCCCATAGAAAAGGACAACCCAGTAATTAGAATGGCTTTATCGCTGCCCTATGTGAGCTTGGCAAATACTGATGAGCACAGGACGATTGCATGAATAGGCCTGGACATGGACTCAATCTGCCTTTTGTCTGCTAGGCCTGAGAAGACCCTTTTCCAATAACAACATTCCTGTCCATCTGTGACCTGTGTACCCACTCTTTGGTAATGGACGACCAGTTCACCACCTGTTTTAGTCATTTACAAAATGTTATGAATATGCAAAAATGTATTTTTACTGTTCATTTGTCCAAGTTAAAGTGTTATGCCACTTGTTGCATTGCCTGTACAGTTGGATTAAAATGTCATGTTCCATTTGTATTTGAAACTGTGTAAAGCTTTAGAGTTGTGCTGTTTTTTTATTGCAATTGATTTAATTTATTTGCAGGGTGTTCTGTTCATCAAAGAAACGTAGAAAGAGCCCTATAACGCCTTAGAGAATCCATGACATGTTTTATTTTTGAGACAGTCTCGATATTATTTCTATTTTTCTCAGGATTTGAAGATATTTGTAGTGCTAAGTATAGTTTTTGTAGTTGTAAAGAAAATACCACTCGTAGCCTCAGCAATTGTGTCCATGGCTTTTTGGCATGACTACCAGTACAAACTATTAAATACACTTGCTTTCATAAACACTGGCTTTGTGTTTTCAGTTTAATGCACATTATAAACCATTTTAAAACTGTTGAAATGTGTCTGTGAATAATTTCCTCCAACACTAAAAAAACACCAGAGGCTTAAGTTATCTGTGTATGATATAAACGTGTTCAAATCAATTGTAGTTTTTACTGATTACAATTCTAATGCTGATTTATTCTTAATTTCAAAAACATGGGACACAATATCCATTTATCCTGGTTGTCAAGACTGTAATCCAATCAGAAAGCAGAACATCTGTGATGGAAATGTCTTACTTTGTCAAACTAAAGAATGTATTGCTTGGGTTTAGATAACTAGTCACCCACAAAGTGCTAAAGTATCTCTGTATTCATGGTCACAGGCAGTCACAGTGGTTTAAACCTAAAACGCCTCTCTTTAATCTGAATGGTCACTAGGTAAAACCCCAGCACCAGCAGCCAGCCATTAACAAGTGCTAGTGCAGCCTTTTTGTTCATTCTTCAGGGTCTGAGCTTTCACACGAGGCCCGTCCACATACAGAGGAAAAACATGTGTCCTCTACGGGCAGGTTTAGGCATTGGCAACTCAGGTTCAGTTGTGAATGTTATAAATTTGTCAAGATAAATACTACATAGACTTGTCATTCAATATATGATAGATGGAACCATATTTTTAGGGGGTCAGTATCTATCGTGGGTATTTTTCCTTGCACTAGTGGGATATTTTTGTTATTTTTTGGGGAATATGATACGATTTGAGCTGTAGAAGGTTGAATAAATAACTTTATAGATACATACAAACTAATTACTTAAGTGCTATATTCTATTATTTAGATATTTCAGCTCATGGGTTTTTAATATTGTACATTTGGAATCGTTTTTGGAGGGATAATTCTGCTTTATGGTTTCGTTTCAGTGTTATCGAATACGATCTATATTTACTTCAACAATATCACAAAAATGTATAGCAAAATTGGTTACTGTGATGGACCTAGACTGTCATACCTTTTCTAAAACAGTAAGAACGCAGGTTACATAAAAGCACATCACTCAGATTTAAAACTGGCAGTAAATTAGACTTGTCATATTTGAACTTTGGTATCGATCAGTCGGCCTGGTTGTTAATACAATAAACAAATATGTCCCAATGAAAGTATTAATTGAGGGCATGAGAGATCTGTGGCTTGATTGAGCCTTCCCAGTTTTATATGGGCCAGTTTTATATGGGCCATAGTGACGGCATTCCTAAGGCCATGGTAGAAGTTCAATGAATCTAACACGTGTGAGTTCACAGATGAATCAGGAGTTTTAGATACCATTGTGCTTAAACTGCATTATAATTTATTGACATGTTCTTAAATTGCAATATTAACCTATAGCTGCTTCTAGTGGAACATGTCTAGGTCTATAGATTTCAGAATCAATGAAAAGTAAGGCTGTTACCAAAGAGGGTGCACTTACTATGTGGTTGGAGGTCTTGGAGATCCATCGCTGGCTTGCCTCTCCACAGATCTGAAGAAGATAGGGAGGTTTAATAACATACCGTGAAACATTTCAGACAAAGCAGCAACACCTCCACAGAGAAAAGCATATGACAGACCCTCCACCAGAAAAGTTACACAATGCACATTTAATACAAAATATTGCATCTGGAGTGGAAGAAAGTCCTCACAGTGTTGCACAAAACAGAAAGCTGAAAACCAATAATTTGACATATATATTTTCATATATTTTCCTTTTGTTAGCCCTCATACTACCTCAGCCTGGTTTAGTCCCATTTTAGACCACTTCTAGGCCTGAGATAGTCCTGTTTTAATCTTGATTTAGATCTGGTGGTTCTCGGAAAGCCAAATCTTTTGTTAGGTGGTGTTTTGGTGTGAAAAGTTGGAGAAGCACAGGGCTACGGGACTGGTTTACCAATGTCTGACCTCTGCTGACTGTTACAAAGATCAATAGTTACTCAAACAGCTAATGTGCGTCACAAGACCTGTTTGTCCATAGTTAGGTCATCTTGGCTTTGTTTTCTTATGCAAATATACACTTTTTTAACTTTATGATCCTTTTTAGTTTGATGATAGTTTACAACGTACAATTGTGCATTCATATGATTTCATTTATGTATTATTATTACAAAATAATCTTCACCTGCTTTTTGTCACGTTTACAGTTGTTATAAACCAGCTTCTTTATCTTTGTGATTATTACTAGAGACTATGATTTGTGATTATTACTAGAGAGAGACTGATTTTGTTTTGAGCTCTTTGCACTTAAACACAAATTGCACATGTCTTTCACCAATAAACAGAAAATGCTGATCATCTCAGTTTTTAACCTGTGGATATTTTATATTGATTGATAATGATGATGAATGAATGATGAAGTTATTTTTAGATTGCTGCACTTATTATATTCTTATTTTATAGTATTAGTATTGTTTGAAAGCTCTTAGCTCCTTTTAAACATAAAAGAAATTGAATTTGGTGTCAGTACCCAGAAATTAATCAATACTAAAATTTAAAAAGGCTTAAAAAGACTTAAAAAGATAATTTTATTAAGAAATTGTTGGATGATCCGGTAATTTTCTTGTGTTTTATAAACTATAACATCAGCCTGTCTGAGGAGCGGGTTCAATGCTTCTGTCCTGTATATTATGGACTGTCCCTAGTATTGAAATTAGGTTCATTTACTGAACAAGTACTGAAAAAAGTACATAAACCTACCTATAGTTTTAAGGCCAAATAAAGAAACAACTATTATTATTTTATGTTAAAAATCCATCAAACATCTCTGAGTTTTTATTATCTTCTTTGTATTGAGTAGGCTATTGAGTCTGTTCCTTGGTATTGAAATCACCCGTTGCAATTTCAATATCATAATACTTGCTCAGTTAAATAAAAGTATTGGGAGGTTGTACTGGGCAGCATGCCAATAAATAAATAAATAAAAGTTTTCTGAGAGCTTTGATCATGTGCAGTACTGTATCTGTAGATTTCCTTTAAGAGGTAACTAAAGCTATGTTTTGCCTCTGATAGTTCACCTGACCACAGACCACAGAGCGTGAAAAGCCTTTGTCTACACTTGACCCAGATGCTCATTTGTGTCATGTGTTTATTAAATGCAGAAAACATCTCTCCAATATTCTTGTATCATTCAGAACAAATCATCAGCCTACAGAACTTCTTTTACCAGTAATAAATAAGAGTTTGGTGCTTTGCAGAAATCCATGCCTGTATTTTTCCCCTTTTTTAAGCCCCATGTTTGCTTTGACATGACTCGAGCATGTTTTTCTCTGATTGAAAACCTGCGTGACAGCTCCAAATCCACTCATCTTTGTAAAGTTTTGTCAAAGTGTGTGGTTCTGGCTGGTAAATGCTGGGTAAATGATTTGTAATAGTGAGGATTGTGAATATAGACGGTAAATAAGAAAATAAACCTTTAACTTTCATTTAACACAAAACATGCCATTATTACAGCAGAGCAAAAGAAAGATTTTATTTTGTCAACTAGAGTGAAGACATTTCACCGCTGATCATTTTCACTCTAAAATCTTTTGTCCAATTGATAATATACATTTTTCCTTCTGTTTTTTCATTCGATTAATTGCACAGCCCTTCTTCACTGTAACTGAAACTAGACAATGTAAAAGAAGAACTCATACATTGCATGAATCTGCTATGTGCTGGCATTTAGACCGTGTAATGTTCCAGCACGTTCATTTGGCCTTGACTGAATTCTGTCTCAGATAAAGAAGAAGTTGGCAGGCAGCTGTTTGTCTTTTGGTTTGATTCGATGGTTACGTGTGTTCAGGATGTGAGTGATGTGCAGGGCAGAGCATGTTTCAGTTTGTACAAAAACTCTCACCTCTTTTGTCCGTTAAGTTTTTGTTCATCTGCTAATATAAAAAAAATAAGACTGGGTTTTAAACAATCTAATTCAGCTTTAAATAGTTAATTAATCTGGTTTTGTATTACAAACTGATCTACATTTCAGGTCAGAACTAGCTAGTAATTTATATAGTACTTACTTACCTACATTTTGACAGCAGTACTTCTAGGTTAAAGGTCTTATATTACGCAAAAATTGACTATTGTGAGTTTTAAATCATGCTATAACCTCATCAAAAACATACCTGGAGTTGTGTTTTATTTCATTCACACATGTTTGAGTAAGTTTTTCTTATTAGTGTGTCTACATCTCCAAAGCTCAAAATCCTCTTTCCCAGTTTTCAGTTTTTTATCACTTGCCTTTCATCTTTTGTTCGGTAGAGACTGGTGATTCCAGTGTTGAACTTATTCAAATGATTTTAGTGAAGGTGTGTGGAGTTTAAAAATACAGTGGAGCACTTCCTGTATTACCACATGACATCACAAGGTGGAACAGAGTTTGTGTGTTAAACATGTGTGAATGAAACAAAACACAACTCCAGGTATGGTTTTGATGAGGCAACAGCCTGATAACATAGATCAGCGAAAAAAATTGTGCAGGCACTTTAAACAACCAGGGAGCAATAAAAAGATGTTAACAATCACAATAGTAAAATATAAATCATTAATTGAAATCAATACAAATTTTGGACTTTTTTTTTTACTGAACTTAACTGTGGGGATGCAAACTCACACACTGCATGAATACATGTTTTTCAAGGTATATAAACGCCAGTAATGAAATAAATGCCCAGTATGTTTAATGCAATATAGTGGAACGTTTTAGAAAAAGCAGGAACATCTCGATGCTGACATACAGGTGGCACTTTACCAGAAAAGTTATGTAAATACCAAATTCCAGTACCCTCTCCTCCCCTCTACTGCACGTACCACAGTAGTCAGGTCTTCTGTAAAGTAACAGATAGAGTACGGCTGATAAATGCTCATAATTTTCAGACTTTCTTCGTGGGATTTTCTTTGTTGAGGCCGAGCAGAGTTTGAAAGATCAAAGCGGAGTCTGGACTGGTGTCAGGGTTGATAAGGAAAGCCTTTAAAGAAGTGGAAGAACTTTGATTATTGCTTATCACCGTCGTCTCAGCTTGTTGATAGTAACGTACTTTCTTAAGGCAAACCATAGATATGTAATAGAGGTTTATTGCACAAGAATAAATCAAGACTTCAAGGTGTACTGTGTAGGTTTTCAGTCACCTGCTTGTCTCCATGGAGATGTTATTGCTCTGCCTGCAATGTCCCGTAGTAAGACAATAAACAGGTAACGCCACCAGGTCAAGTTACGGGTCACACCTGTAAGCATCCGACAGTTTCTTAATAAAGCAAGAAAACAGTTGTCATTGAATAAAAATGGTAAATATTCCACAGTATGGCATTAATTAAACTCATATATGTCAATCTCCATGGTGAGAAGCTGCATACAAGCCAGGGCACATGTCAGATCGGTGGAGATGCCCACTCAAAGTAAGGAGGCATGTTTTTCGAGATATTTTTGAGCAAGAAAAACACCTACTGTAATGTTATGTTTAATGTCACACTATGGAAAATTCCAGGCAATGCAATAACATCTCCATGGAGACAAGCAAGTGGCAAACCTCACGCCAGAAAATGTACAGAGAGCACATTGAGCTTATTTTTTTCCTGTTCCCTCACATGTTCGGAGCGAGCATGTGGGTGGAGTCTCTTGGCAGGCTCACTATAACGGGAGTATGTGCTCAGACTTGATGTGAAATGTGTCCCTGGTGATGTTAGACAAAAAGTTACCACAATATACACAACAAAAATATGGAATACAAAATAAATTCAGCTATGGTCACGTTAAAGGCCCCATACCAGATTTTCTCCTGTGTATTAGAGCAAAACATGTCTTCCCTGTACAGATATATTGTATAAGCAGCTCTTGAGGTCAACATTTTATTGATGTTTTGCAATGACATCACACTGGGGTATTTTACATGTATGTGTACGGCAGAATGTCCAGCGGTTACCATGATGACACAACGCACACATTAACAAAAACTGGCAAAACCGTTTTAATAATAATAACTTTATTTGTCATTTCGCATAGTACAACGAAATTAAGCGCAATCCATCAGTGCAGATAAAAATAAATACATAAAAACACACATTCATCTCATAAGTTAAGATGTTAAAAGATTAAGAAAGTTAAAAGTCATTTAAAATTTAGCTGTGTTTCAAAACGTGATAAAAACTTGGATAAAAACTCTTTCTCAGTCTATTGCTCCTTGTATCTTTTGCCTGAGGGCAGCAGCACAGACAGAGAGCGTCTGGGGTCAGAAGAGTCCTATAAAATGTTTCGAGCTTTATTTTTATTTTTTATTTTTAAGATGGTCTGAAAGCTACAAAAATACAAAATAGATTTAACACATTTTCAGGAGCCTGTGATCAATACGAGTGTTCATGGTCCACGTTTTCCTTGTCTAGAGCTAGGATCACACCCCCAGGGAATGTTGACGACATCAGCTGTAAAGTTTCAAATGTCCAGTAATCTAATCAGGAAGTGCATGTTAGCGTGCTAGTTGTTGTTAGCTTTACAGCAAAACTCTGCTCTTGTCTCTGAGACTTGAGAAAACTATAAACTCCTTACGGTGAATAAGGAAGAAAAAGCAAAAGTATCACATGAAAAAATCCACTTAAGTAAAACTTTTGAAGGATGTGTATAAAAATGTACTTTAAGAGTAAAAAGTAAAGCTATTTTGCAGAGATTTTTTAGAACAATTAAAGCACAATTAAAGGACAATTGAGCTGATTTTAAGTGATTCAATTGAGTTCTTAATTTCTATAGCTGTTTTGTTGGGACCTTAACTCAATTTAAATGTGTTAGAAATAAGTCTCAGCTTTCTCGAAGACAGTAAAAATCAGATTCATCACCTTTAAACATTAATATAAAAACAAACAAACATACATTTGTACAGTTTTTCATAATGCACAGCTGAATAGATATTTTGGCTTTCGTGCACAAAGGCAGTGCATATGTTGATTCCTTCACAATTTATCACCCTTTTTTTTATTGTAATCTTTCATCTGACACCGACATCCAAGCATGGACAGGTCAGAAGGAAACAGAAAGCCCTCGCCCATTTAAGAGAAGTATGTTAAGCTTTCCAATAATACAGTATTGTGACTAAGTGGAAAATCTCCAACGTGATCACCTGATAATGAGAGTTTGAGAGTTTCAGTTTGACTCAGGTGAAATAGGGTTGCAGGGTTTGCGGGAATGAAACAAAACACAACTCCATGATGTTTGTGATGAGGAACCAGCATATAACATAAATCAGGAAAGAACCTTATATGGGCTCTTTAATGTGTGATGGAAATTTATATTCTCAGTCTGTATTTGTGTAAATGGATGTGATCTAAGACCAGAGGAGTCATTTAAACATTAAAGCTCAGTCTCCAAATTAGGAAAGCTTTTGTCGTCTTAGCTCTCCTCAGATGTAAGTTAAGTTGGTTAGCGCAAACCTGTGAACAAAAGTCACTCTGCTTTGATATGTATGTAACTTGTATTTCTGTATAAATACTCAGAGCTCAGATGCTCTGGGGGAGATACAAGGGGACTCGGGGCAGAGACTGGAGGAGATGCTCTAGGGTAGAGACCCGGAGGCCCCATATGTGATTATATTATCTTTTTCAGTGGCCCTTTTGGCATTCACACTTGTTTGGGGCATTCTTTACAGAGAACACAAGCTAAAAAACACTATATAATTGTTTTTCAGGCTCGACCCGTAAAATGTCTCTTCACTCTGTCGCTCTGAATCAAATACAGCTGAAGATTTTTTTTTCATTTCTGGCTCAGCATGGAGTGAGGTTAGCTGATTTATTTCCCTGCCCTGGTGCATTCTTGGTCTAAAATAGTAACTTGAAAGCATCATTATACAGTATTTGAGATTTTCCCATAAAAAAATCTTGCCTAGTTTCTTCTCATTTTTAAATTTAGGTGACATTTATACTTCCACTTCATGGTTGGGCACGTAGAGGTAATTCTGCTGTTACATTTATCGATCGATTTATCTGGAGCATCACATTTGTGCGGTCGATTAAACGCTCAAAATGGCCAGAAAAAGATAACTTTCATGTGAAACTCAACAGTCTATTCTTGTTCTTAGAAATGAAGGCTATTCTATGCAAGAAATTGCCAAGAAACTGAAGATTTCCTATAACGGTGTGAACTACTCCCATCAGAGAAGAGCACAAACAGGCTCTAACCAGAGTAGAAAGAGAAGTGGGAGGCCCCGCTGCACAACTGAGCAAGAAGATACGTACATTAGAGTCTCTAGTTTGAGAAATAGACGCCTCACAGGTCCTCAACTGGCAGCTTCATTAAATATTACCCGCAAAACGCCAGTGTCAACATCTACAGTGAAGAGGCGACTCCGGGATGCAGCTTCAGGGCAGAGTGGCAAAGGAAAAGCCACATCTGAAACTGGCCAATAAAAGAAAAAGATTAATATGGTCAAAAGAACACAGACACTGGACAGAGGAAGATTGGAAAGAAGTGTTATGGACAGACCCCACTGAGCTGTTGTGGGAGCAGCTTGACTGTCTGGGACATAAAAAGTGCCCATCCAGCCAATCCAACTTGTGGGAGTAGCTTCTAGAAGCATGGGGTGAAATTTCTCCAGATCCTTCAACAAATGAACAGCTAGAGGCCAAAGGTCTGCAAGGCTGTACTTGCTGCAAATGGAGGATTCTTTGACGAAAGCAAAGTTTGAAGGAAAAAAAAAAAAATTTCAAATACAAATCATTATTTCTAACCTTGTCAATGTCTTGACTAAAGTTTATTCATTTTACAACTCATGGTGATAAATAAAAGTGTGACTTTTCATGGAAAACACAAAATTGACTGGGTGACCCCAAAGTTTTGAATGGTAGTGTAAATACAGTTTGCCTCATAATTATGCACAAAGTGTATTTGACTGGAGCCGAATGCTCTACTTCTTTATACAGTCTATGGTCATTATACAATGTGATGTTATTGCAGTTGTACAAACACTTACATTTACCTGTGATCATTTGGGCCAATTCAGCAGGTATGAGGGCCAACAAAAATGGGTTTGAGGGCCGCATTTGGCCCCTGGGCCATAGTTTGGATATTCCTGGTTTAAACATTCATTTAACAAAATAAAGGTGTTAGCATTTATTTTAAGGTCTAAGGTTTTGGCTCTTGTTAACATTATGGATGAAATGTAACAGCAGAATTACCTCTACGTGTCCAAAATGTTAATAAACCTCAAGCCTAAATATTTATGAAAGTAAAAGTGTTGGGCAACTATTAAGGTGAATAATTAAATTAGGCTGGTCTTTGTCAGTATTTTAATACTGAAACCATAAAGATAGCAAAGCAAAACATTTATTTATCACTTAAATTCTCGATAAAATTGCATTTAAAAAAACAGTGTGATAAGAGCAAGTAAAAAAACAGTAACTACAGTTAAATGGTAAATTTTTTAAAAGTACTTTTGTACTGCTTCTTGTCTATAAAATTATCCTTGGTTGCCTTTAAAAATTGTAAAACATTTGGATTGCCTGAAAACTGAAGAAAAATACAAAATGGATTTAAACAACAAACTTTCAGGAACCTGTGATCACTATTAGTGTTTGTGGGGTCATTTAGTTGTTTGATTTCCAACAAAAAAGGTGATTTGGTAACGGTAGCCAACTTAAGTTGTGACTGTAATGTTATCACCGTCCTGTGGGCTCACCACCTGCAGAGGGGTTCATAGGGGGGGTCAGGTGCTATGAGTATTGGGCAGTAAGATGCCCCCACGACCCAGCTGGATTAAGCGGGAGAAGATGGATGGATGGATGGATGTAATGTTATTTGAGAGGGACTGTACCAAATCAGCTCACCTGTTGTAGTTCTGGCTGAGTCAGTTCTTTATTGCGTTAGAGCAAAGCTCAGATTAAAGCCTAACTAGAGTAACAGAGCCTAAGACAGGCAAAATAAAAACTGCAAACACAATTTTTCCATTGGCCACGTTTGTCTGGGTGAGTCTTGTTCCAATGTGGCTTTTTTTTACTTTAATTACCAACAATCCACAGATAATTACATCTCATATAACCCAGTCTGTGCATGTAATGAAGAGTACAGTATCATGAACGTTGTTTATGAGGCTAAGTGAACCTTGAGGGTGTAAACTCAAGCATACCATTCATTTAAGACATGTTCAAGGCTAAGAGTGAGAACCTATACTGCAACGTTTATCCATGGGTTTCAGAAAGATAGAAAATGAAGACCATTGTCATATCAATTAATAACTTGAAGGAAACTATGATATAATTTGAACAGAGAAAATTCCTCTACAGTTCCTTCAAACAAGAAGCTGAAACATATGAATACCAAGGCACTTTGTTCCATTTGGTGCATCAGCTCAACTATTTTAAATGTGTTGCTTTATCCATCATAAGATATTACAAATGATAACATTGTGTAATCAACTCTAAAACATTGCTCATGAATTCTGCAGAAATCCGCCATGTTTTTCAGTTCCCTGTGATTTTTTTTTTCCTTTATATTTTTCCATACGAACGGCTCTTGTATGTCCCTGATTGGCTAATCCACCTGTCAATCACGCCCTTTTGAAAACTGGGAAATTAATTGGTGATCAGACTCACAGCGTCGTCAAGTTTTGAAAAAGTACATATCCTGCATCCCAGGCAAACTTAAAGGTGGGTTAAGTAATTTTTCTATCAGACGATACGCCACCTGCTTGAGCTGTTATTGCCTTGCCTGGAAACTGTTGTTTATTACTGAAAAATGCCTTGAAAAACATGCATTCCTACAGGGAGCCAATCTACAGCTCTGACCTGTATCTTGGCCTGTTGGTGTTGCCTACATAGTTTAATGTCAGTGGAACATTCGAGGAAGAACAATAACATCACGGGGACAGGTGATTCATCCATCTTTTACTGATTACCCTGCATTGTCCTTAACTCTATAAAGTATTCAGGAGCGATATTTTTTAGGTCCATATGGATCAAATATACAGTATTTTTCAGACTATAAGTTGCACTTATACTCAGATGCAACTTATATATTAAATTTTTCACACTGACAGCCCAAAGACCAAGTATATGAATCCTATATATGAAGCAAAAATTAAAAAACAAATCGTTATCCGTTTTTTCATTTTGGTTTTACAGACAAATAATAACAAAAAGAGTTTTTTCGTTTTCTTATTTTTGGTTCTATAATGAAAAATAAATGAACGAATGATACACAAATTGTTCTCTCTTGGGTTGTTTTTATTAGTATAACTAGTATAACTTTCCTTTCAAAATGAAATGTTGGTTCTTGGTCTCTGATTTTATAAAATAAATTTCCCAAGTGCAACTAATGGTCTAGTGCGACATATACATGTTTTTTTCTTCTTCATTATGCATTTTTTGGCTGGTGTGACTTATACTCCGGCGCAACTTATAGTCCGAAAAATACGGTAGTTGAAAATTGCCTCAACATATATAAATAAAATCCTATTTAAAATGCTTTTCAATATTCAAGATTTTAAATTGTACTCATTCCAATTCTCCATTCTCATTTCAGGTGCTATGAGTATTGGGCAGCACGCTGCCCCCGCGACCCAGCCAGATTAAGCGGGAGAAGATGGATGGATGGATATTCAAGATTTTCAGCCTATAAATATCTGTATGAATCTTATCAGAAAAGAGAACTGAAAGATTGTGCCCCCATTCCCCTTAAAGAAGAGATCTGATGCAAAATGTCGGCCGTGTCATTGTCACTACTCATTGACCCTCCCGACGCCAAGTGACCTTTGAACCCTAGATTGACCCTGTCCTCTTTCCATGACCCCGAAGACCTCACAGACTCGGCTCTCTCACTGACGACTTCACTGATGCTGGACTTGGACGACAACTGTCCGCTGCCATGGGAACTGTTGCTATGGTGAGATTTACTGCGTGGGGAGTGACTTCGTTGAGTCTGATAATTTTTTCGCAAGTGTTCTAAAGATTTCTGACTGTAAATACTTTGCTCTGAACCAGATTTATGATTCAGCTTTGTATTTTGGTCCATGGCCGCTTCTCTGCTCACTCCAGGCGTTACAGGTGATCTTGAGGTCTGTGCGAACGTCACATCCAGCGGTTTATCTCTGTCAAAGGAGGCCAATGAGGATGAAGATGAGTTGGTTGGCATGACGACCGTCTGGGCGTTGGGTGGAGGAGACGGGGTCTGCAAAGTCAATTAGAAACACGATCAATATGCTATATAGATGGTACTAAGGAATAGGCTCAATATTCAACACCAATTTCAATGCCACAAACACACAAAAAAAACGCTTTTTTTAGTAATATATTGTAATTTTTATCACAAAATAAATAGTTCCGGTACTCTCTCTATGTTAACATGTGGTCTTATACTAGTTCTGATAGCTCAAGATAATTATTATTTTTTTTAGCATCAATACTTGTTAAGTTTCAAGTTTAGATCCAAGTATTGATTAATATCTGATTTTTCATATTTTGACTACACTACAAGTTGTCTCTCGGCAAAATAATGAGGAACATATCTATAAGAGAAAAATATAAACTCAAAAAGCTGCAGTGTAATTTTCCAAACACAAATGTAACCAATTTGAGGGCTATATTGTTCAATTACAATCTGATCACCATGCTTTGACCTCAACCAAGTCGCATTACAGATTTTGCAAATTTCTGGTAAAAGTATTATTTGTTTTTTTATCAGTAGATTTAATTTACTTTAATTTAAATAATTTACATCACTATTGCCCCAACCATGAATGATAGAGATATTTTCATGTGTTTTTCACATCGGTTTCATTTTGAGTACACCAGTAAGTCTCATATCTAACACATCATTAGATAAACAGAATACAGAAAGAAAAAAAGGGGCACTAATACAAAAACAGGAAGCTGAAGTCTCCAGGTCTAAGTGACTGAGGAGTGTTACACCTCCTCAGTCACTTAAACCCAGATTTATGGGTCTAAGTGACTGGTTTCGCATTCTGTTTGACAGGCATTACACAGCCTGAAACTGTAAGTAAAGCTCGTTGGAAAATACAGTTAACTTATTTTACAAGAAATCCAATTGTGTTATATAACATTTATTTATTCTTCACATCACTACGGAACAGTTTCAGATGAATAAAGGTTTAAAAATGATAAGATCAGCCTGTAAATAGTCTTACTGCATCCAATTAAAGGCCCAAACATGGTATTATCATCAACTCTATACCTGATCCAGCAAAGTTTTCAGCACTGGCACAGATATCCAAAACCAATATCGGCACTGGTGCATCCCTAGTAATAGCTTCTTTATGTAACATTTTATTCACAATATTCAATGCAAAAAGACAATTTTTCTGTCTTTACCTTGGCTGTTGGATCCATCTCTGTTTGCATGATGCCACACTGGTTCACTTGTTGATTCTGAGACACTGTAGGACCCAATGGTGGTCCGATGGTCGAGGAAAGCTGAGGTTTTCCAATTGGTTGAAAATCCGATTTTTCAAGTCCAGCCATTGAGACTAGTTGGCCTAGGCTTGAACGAGAGAAACGTCAGTATTCATGCTTTTGATCACCACCTGCGTAATAGGGATGCAACAATACAGATTTCCGATTCGATGCGTGTCTGGACACAGTACATGGTAGGGCTGGGTATCATGAAGAAGTTGCCAATACAATACAATACGATGCATACCTCAATACAAAGGCTACGATATGATGCATATCTCAATACAGTGCACTTTCGATTCGATACGATATATTTCAAATCGATTCAATAAAATTATTCTGCCATTTTAGTGCTTTTAGACCTGACTACTGTTTTTGACACAGCCGACCACACAGAAGAATGTGTGTGTGTCAGGGACCCCGCCATTCACTGGTTTAGGTCCTACCTCTCTGGGCAGTCCTTCACTGTAAGGCTGGGGGACTCTACCTCGTCATCCACCCTTCTTCTTAGTGGAGTCCCCCAGGGTTCAGTTCTGGGGCCTATGCGTTTTGCACTCTACCTGCTCCCACTTGGTAAATTTTTTAAAAGACATTGCCTCTCATAGCATTTTTATGCAGATGATTGCCAGATATACTTGCATTTAATCGCACAGAAGGATCACTCCCCCTGCCACTCCTACTCGACTGTCCATCTGACGTCAAGGCTTGTTTGGCCCAAAACGTTTTAAAAGACTCAGATGATATTATTTGGATCTAGCAGTACCCTCAGTGATGTGGGACCTTTCAAAAATTACATTGGCATCATGTTAGAAAGTGATTTTAAATTTGACAAACAGATCAATGGCGTTTTAAAATCTAGTTTTTAATTATTTGCGGCTTCTATCCAAAGTCAAACTTTTTAAGCTTTTTGAACAAGTTGTGCATGCTTTTATTTCATCACGCCTGGACTACTGTAATGCACTTTATTCTGGCATGATCTCACAAAACACACTTTACAGACTACAGTCCAAAAGAGTCCAAAACTCTGTGGCACGACTTTAAACAGGAAACAAAAAAGAGAGCACCCAATTCTTGCAGCTTTGCACTGGCTTCCTGTTAAAATTAGAATTAATTTTAAGATTTTATTGTTTGTTTGTTTTTTTTTACGGCTTTGAATGAACTGGCCCCACAACACGTCTTAGACCTCCTCCAAATTTATTTAGTGTGAGCTTTGAAGTCCAAGGGCCAGCTCCAGCTCGTGGTGCCTAAGACTAGACTTAAAACCGGGGCCCTCTCTGTGGCCGGCCCCAAACTCTGGAAAACTCTGCCCTTCACATCCATACGGCCCCACAGTGCAGTGTTTTAAGTCTCGTCCCAAGATCCATTTTTATTCTATGGCTTTTAACACTACATGAGTTGTGTGGTCCTCTGTATCTTTCATTTATTTTTAATGTATTTTTATTAGTTTTATTTATTTATTTATTGCTATTCTTCTGTTTTGGTCTTATTTTATTTTACTGGTTTTATTGTTTTAAGACTAGTGTTTCTTTTATCATTATATTATTGGCCCTCGCCTAACGAAGTGGCGAGGGCTATTGTTCTTCACCGGTTTCTTACGCTATATTATTATTATTATTATTATTATTATTATTTTTCTTTGCAAACGATCGCGATTTTGAGGGCCTGAACATCGACGAAAAGTCTCACATGGGGGTATCAGATCGACCGGTCCGGCGAAAAATTTGATAAAACGGGCATCGCGACAATGCCCAAAGTGCCCCCACTCGACAGCGCCCCCTGGAAAAGTCAAAAATTGAAAGCCTATGGGGAGCTGAAAAGCATATTTTGGCGTAGGCCGACAAAATTCGGGACAGTGATAGAAAACAAGGAGACAAGCAGAAAATGTCATTGTCACACCCTCCTATGACCAACAGGAAGTCGGCCATATTGAATCAAAAACTCGCCGCTGTTTTGACTGCGTGTACGCCAAAGTCTTCAAGTGTCTTGGTTTTGGTCCAAACGAGCTCAGATTTGACACGTCACATCTACAGATGTGGATCCACAAACGCCATCATTTTTCCCCGCGCACTTTTTCACGGTTTGTCCGTATCACGCCGGCGAATAACACCTTCGTTTCCTGTTTCTTTGATGACCTCTCACGGCCACAGGCTTTTGCCTACAGAGCTCAAACTCACATAACTATTGTGTGATCCCGGCCTGAATGTGATGAAATATGAAATATAATAAAAGTGAACTCTGTAGCGCCACCTAGTGTATACGTGAAACGTCAACATTATCGGATTTGGACCAAATTTGGGGATTAAATTCTATGCATGATTTCAAGCAAAATCTTATATTATGGAAATGGTGCAATTTTCATTGTTCGCCACCAGGGGCGCAAAGACTCAATAAAAAAATAGTTTAAAAATGCCTACACACACAGGCTTTGTCTGATCGTGCTGAAATTTGAATCACTAATGCCTGATTAGAGCTTGATTATAATAAACTATAAATCATATGAAAAGTTACTCTATAGCGCCACCTAGCCTATACAAGAAACGTCAACATTATCGGATTTGTACAAAATTTGGGTATTCAATTCTCTGTATCAAAGCAAGCAAATAAATATATTATGGATATGGGGTGTTTCCCACGGTTGGCCAGCAGGGGCTCAAAGACTCCCCAATAAATAGTTCAAAATTACTACACGCACAGACTTTGTCTGATTGTGCTGAAATTTGAATCACTAAAGCTTGAACATGGACTGAATATAATAAACTATAAAGTATATGAAAAGTGAACTCTATAGCGCCCCCTACTCAGACATGAAACATCAACATTATCGGATCTGTACCAAATATGGGTATTAAATTCTATGCGTGTCTATGACCAAAAAAATACATTATGGATATGGGGTATTTTCCATGGTTGGCCACAAAGGGCGCAAATACTCCCCCCAAAATATGTTTAAAGGCACACTATGTAACTTTTCTGTTGGAGGGTCTGTTTTTATGCACAGTCTTAGTCTGACAGTGCTCTTGATTATAAAAGTCATGTGACCTGTGGCCTAGTTTCTATAATTTGGCTCTAGATCGTTCCCATTTTCAAATATTAAAGGTGCCCTATGTAATTTTTCTGGGGGACGAGCTGTCGGGAGGAGAGAGTCGTGCCAGGGCGGTCACGAGACCTCAGCGGTTGCCTGGGAGGGGCGTGCGCACCGGGGCGAGGGCCATCATTGCCGCGAGCGGCTTTAATTATTGTTGTTATTACTATGTATTTGTGCAGCACTTTGGAAACTGTTTGTTTATAAAAAGTGCTATATAAATAAAGTGGATTGGATTGAAAATAATTTTGTAAAATATTCCAAAAAATACTCTTGATGATATATCAATACAACAGCCCACGATAACAATACTGTATCATCACATTAAACGATACGATATATCGATATTTTGACACACCCGTAATACATGAGTCACAATATCAATTGAAATTCCATGTTATGAGTCGCAGAAAAAAACAATTCAAATGTTATTTTTATCTGTAAATGAGCAAAATGTCAATACTTATTGATATGAACACACTGCCTCTGGGAAGACGCCACATTACCCGTTTCCCTTCAGGAGAAAAATTAATAACACAGCGTGCATGGAGGGGCATGTGTGGATCAAGCGAACGTATGTATCAAATCGAGACACCCGTATTGAACGATTCGACATTATAGCAAATATTGTTGCATCCCTACTCTGTAAGTACATGAAATGTAACCAACAGCATTTTTCTTGCTGTGTTTTAGATGACATTCTATAGGCCAATAATATTTAATGCAGATGGAAGTCAGCAAATATATAGCTATAGCAAGTTAATGAGTCTAGTCACTAATAGAAATGATCAGGATCAACATTTGTGAATTTACCTTTTGGATATTTCACGCAAAGTACAATGTTATCAATTTTTTTTTTTAAACGGTGCTTATATGACAATCACCAATTCACTGATGGCCTCTTGATAATAATGGTTGTATTATACAATGTAAATCTATCTATAATCTAAATTAAAGGGCCTATATTATGTGAAAAAACATACCTTGAGTTATGTTTTGTTTCATTCACACATGTTTGAGTATCCTTTATTGTTAATCTGTCTACATCTCCAAAGCTCAAAATGCTCTGTTGCACCTTGTGATGTCATGAAACGGTAGTTTAAGTCAGCGGCTACTTTAAGTCAGCGGCTACTTTTTACATTTGGTTAGTAGAGATTCCAGGGCTGAAATTATCCAAATGATTCTAGTGAAGGTGTATGGAGTTAAAAAACACATTGGGTACTTTTGCTTTTGCATTACCACATGTCATCACAAGGTGGAACAGAGTGTTTTCTGAACTCAGCCTAAAAATGCAGGATTTGTGTGTTAAACTTGTGAATGATACAAAACTTGAGCTATGTTTGTGATGAGTAAACAATATTACAAGATAGATCAGATATCAACATAATACAGGCCATTTAAACAAAGATCACTAAACTAATTTATGAGATAAAATGCCATATATTTCAGAGATTACACCTCGTCTTCATTATTACAAGAATTAAGACCACATCCACTGCTACACTGCAATACATTACTGAGAAAGTCTAATTTGCTTTGTTCATTATCTAATGCTTTAAACTAAGAATGCAGATAAATTAGTTTTTAATATAAACCAATGTGATTTGTCTAAAAATAAGATGAACAATCCATTGGTTTAATTGTGTTGCTTATGATAATTATATAATGATTGACAGTAATATGCTGCAAAACTGAAAGGATACTCAACAGGAATTTTGCGCTTAGTTTATCTACCAGATGTGGGAGGTTGATGGACCCAGTATTGTAATCTAAGCATTATTAATAACGAAACAACATTCTCTGGAAAGAACAGTGTATGCAGGGGCCATGACATACTGAAACAGAAAGCTTGGGTCATTGTGTTACTCAGGTCAACTGGGCTATACCAAATTTGTTTGAGTAAGGTAAGGCTCACCCAGCGTCCTTGAGGAGGTCCAAAAAAGCGTGGAACTTTTTAAATGAGTTCTCTATACTCTCCAGCACGGCCTCATCTTCCAGGGCACTGAAAGCTGCAGGGGCCGATGCAGAGTTGGCGAGCGTTTCAGTCAGGGAAAGGTTAGCAGTACGGAGACGTGCGTTCTCCAGCTCAAACTGAAAAGACATAAGATAAACCATGTGAGAAAACATTAGATTACATCCTTCACTTGGACACATGCATAGGTTTTTTTCCCATGTGAAAGTGATTGGAGCCTAAAGCCTATTGGACGCTAGGCCTAAAGACTCCAATAGGCAGTAGGTTAAGCAATACTTATTGTCCCCATTGAGAAATTTGGAAAATTGTCCTCTGCATTTGACACATCCTTCAGTGTTGCAAGGCCAACCCGTCAGAAGCAGTGGGGGCTGCAGTGCCATACCTGGGAGTCTATATCCAGATCTGGAGCTAGTCTTGGTTACAGGAACATTTAGCTGGAAGATTTTACGCATGGTGCATGTTTTTGGTTGAGAGGGAAAACCGGGGTGCCCGGAGGAAACCCACCCAGATGTAGGGAGAAACATGCAAACTCCACAAAGAAAAGGTCGCACAACCTTCTTAGTTTGATTTGGTTAAGAAAGCCACTCAACCACTGGATAAGGTGATAAAATAATTACTATAATAACAGGCAGTGGAAAAAGGGCCCTAACATCCCTCATGAGCATCAGAAGAACATGCAAACTCCCCACAAAATGGCCCAACCTGGAGCGGGATTTAAAAACTATTATATAATGACAATGTGACCTACCTAGGAAATTGAGGATCTATGGGCATATAATTTTTTACGCACGTTTTCAGTGTTACAGTAAAGTGCAAAACATCATATAATAGTTCAAACAGTAAATGCGCCAATGAGCGTCTTGTCTGTGTACAGTACCTCCTTGAGTCTGCTCTCAACCCTGAGTCTGGTCCTACGCTCCTCAGACAGCATCAAACGGCATTCTCTTAGCTCCATCTACAGGGAGGCAGCAGAATTACAACATTAATCACAACCAGTTACTTCATTATTGGCTCTGGCCAAAAATAACCAATGTACTGTATAGTGAAGGGACTGACCTGTAAACGTCCAAACTGTTGCTCTGTGATCTTGCCTTGTGTCACTGATGAAGATGGTTTCTCCTCTACCTCGACCACGACTTCATCCTCTTCATCATCGTCTTCCTTGGAATCAGTTTCTATGGTAACCTTTACAGTAGCAGCACCCTAAGAAAAAGATTAGGAAAACTACTTTAGAACAATATGGTACTTATTTTGCAACAGATGAGATAAAAATAATAATGGCCAATAACATATTATATGCCAGTAAAGTACTACATTTAATGCATTTTAAATGGGATTACAGGAATGGCAGGTCCTATTGTGGAGGTAATGAGCACTTAAAAGATAAAGAAATGTGGGGGGGTGCATCTTCCATCGTATGACACAAAAAAACTCCTCACTTAACAGTAGTAGTTAAATGGAAATGTTCAAATTTTGAAATAAGTTAAAATTTTATGTTTATTAAAGCATTTTCAGTTTTTTGGCACATTATACAACATTTTAGGGTGCGTTCCCTCTTCTAAACAGACATTTTATCTGGGTCTAAAGTGGGACTAAACCAGGACTAGAACTGGACCAAACCAAGTCTACAATAAGAGTCAAATGGGACACAAACGCACCCTTAGGTATCATAGTTAATATTTAAACTTCGTGTCCATTTTTATGACACAGGTAAAGTAGTAAAACACCAAATGGTCACAATTAACCAACCTGAAAACTTTGATCAACCACAGTAGCTCCAGGAGGTAAACCTCTGCAAGAGAATAAATACATGAATGTCTAGTGTCTCCTGTCTTGGAGACGTGCCAATCAGTGAAACCAAAGAGCTGTTGATTCACTGAGTGTTTTGTGCTGACCTCTGTCGTCCAGCGCGTGCAGCAGTCCTCCAGGGGATACAGTGTGAACGAGAACATGGCTTTTGGTGCAACGCTCTGGAATTTACAACTACTGAGGTGTTTGCTTTCCGTCCTGCAGTACAATGTTTAAAAAAATGTTATTGACTGCCATTTTATAATTCTTCTAATAAACATCCCAATTTACTCTGTGTTGTTACATAAGGAGAAATATTTTTTGTGTGAAGAGATAGCACACATTAGCAAATGCAGTCAAAAAAGTTTTTATATCGTCTGAAAGATCAAGAAAAAACACAAAAATTGATTCAAACTAAATATTTTCAGGTGCTGTTTAGGCATTTGATTTTCAACAAAAAGATGAGAGTTACTAACTGAAAAACTGTGGGTGATAGGTAGTTTCGGACTATAATTTTGTTGAGTTTTTCAAGAGCACAAATCAACTCGTAGTTCTAACAAAATCAGATCTTTCTGGTCAGATTGTGTTAATATAATGCACAGATTAAAGACTAACAAGGCTCAGATGGAGCAGTGTTTACAGCTAGCATCACACCCCCAGTGAATGTTGAAGACAATACTTTTGTAGCACAAGATCCAAACTACACACTGACGTACCATTTCTTAACGTAGATTTTCCTCTAGAAGTAGGCGAGGCTCGTCTTTTAAGAGCTGCAGTCCTCTGAGGCTCAATGGCTACAGGTTTGATCCAATTATACTGAATTTAAAACAGAGACATGACATTTAAAATAATAGATTATAATAGAGTCCTGTATGTGGAAATTATAAAAGAAAAATTATTACCTCTGGTGATTCTCCATCAGCATTCATGAGCACTTTTTCCAAAATAGTTTTAATAAGAACCTTGTCTAAAATGCAAGGAATATATTTATATAAAGTTAAAACAGATGCGTTGTGATAGTTATGCTACTCACCAATTAAAGGGTTACTACGAACATCCAGAACAGATAATGTGGAATTAGTTTTCAAAGATTCAAGCAATCGTCGAGCACCTTCATTAGAAAGGCCACACCTCTGCAGATCTAGAGCTGAGAAGTCAATGAAAAACATTAACTAAATGCATAATTTCCCAAATAAAGAAAAATCACAAAGCAACAGGATGTCTCTGTAAACAAAACATTATTATTTTTAAAGCATATGATCAAATGTGCACTGATCGTAAAACATGAATCGTAATTGCAGGAAAACATTTTTTTTTTTTTTGCAGCCTTACAAAGTACAGAAGATAAAATATACAACCAAACCTTTAACCCAGAGATCCTCAGCCAGTTCATTTGCCAGGGCAGCAGCTCCTCTGTCTCCAATCAAAGTATTACAGTTCAGAGTTACACGTCGAAGGCCGCTCATCCTCTCAAAATGTGGCTGACGATATCTTAGAGACTCTGCCCATGCAGTACCATGTCTCTGCATTCCTTGGTGCTAAAAATAAAGGCCTTTTTGAAACCTTTTTATTCTATGTGGACTGATATTAGATAGAAGAGATATACAAGAATAGACTTTGAAACCTTGATGATGTTAGCCATGTGTTCTGCCCCTCTCCACGTCAGATTGCATCCGGTGAAATCCACTGTCCTGATAGTTGTAGAATATTTAACACTTTGGCAAATTACTGTGAAATGTGGATATATCAATATTGTTAGAAAATAAAACAAAAAAACTAAATAGGCAAATGGTCATTATAGCCATAGATAATTGTACATACCCTCCAAACCCTCATCAGAAATGGGGCAGTTGGCCAGAGAAAGGTTCTGCAGGGAAACACTTTTCGCTAATCCCTTGGAACAGGAAATGGTATGAAATAGTGTAAGAATGGAATTGCATAATAGCATTAAAAATCCACTGTGAATTTTAAATTACCTTTGTCAGCACAATCAGATCTCTTTCTCTCAGAGGTAACCCATTAAGCTGTAGAGTTTTGAGGTTATGAGACACAGCGAGAGTGTCCCTCAGGGCTTTGGACAACTTAAGAGTCATGTCCTTTGAGCAAATGGCTGGAATCTTTTTCTTCACACTTGACCTAAAGAATCTTCTATCTGGATATATATTACACGGTAAACCATGTTAAAAAGTGCACTGTGTAACTTTTCTTGTGGACGATCCACCAACTGCTTGTCGCCATGGAGCAGTGGAGCTGCTCCATGCTGCTCTCCATGGAGCTTTGCCTGGAATATTCCACAGTAAAGCATTAAACTCATCTATCTCTTTGAAGATAAGCAGAAATTAAACTAGGCGTAGATACAAGTCAGCTTTATAGAAAGGTGTCATAATAATGTGCAAGCATGCCTGTTTGTTTTTGTTGGGTTTTTTTTTTTGTATTTTTAGGCAATAAAAACACCTGCAATGGATAAGAGCAAAACAGACAAGTCTAATGTGTGTCTACTCTGGAACATTCCACAATAGAGACACAAAACAATCACATCCCCATGGAGACAAGCAGCTCGTGGGCACTCCAGAAAAGTTACACAATGCACCTTTAAACTGTTCTTGCACAAACTTAACACGAAATAAAGGTGACAAACTGACTACTGTATCTTAATGGTTTGTAATACCTGCATCTCCAGCGCCCAAATTTTGAAAAGTACTGCTTATTGCAATATGATGCAGTTGTTTGTTAATTGCAATGGAGTCCAAAAGTGGTGGCCAGTCTGTAAGCTTGATTCTGTCTCCATTGAAGTCCAACATCCCTTTGTCCAGATTCATGGTTACAGCAGGAAGAGGAACAGATTCTTGTCGTGCACAGGCAAAGTCATAGTAAGCCATAAAATCATGGGCTCCTCTTCGTCGAATCTGAGCGCTGTCATGGACCATCTTTGACCTATGACACACACGGAGTAAAAGGTCAACAAATAATAACAACAGAGTACAACCGCAAAAAACAGTTTTTGCTTGTTGAAATTCTCCTTAACTTTTGACCTAAACTACAGCTGGTAACAAGAGCTCCGACCGCGGGGCAAAATACGCCCGTACTTTGAATTATTGTATATAGAATTAAGTTAGAATTTGTCAAACCTAGTTAAAGATGAATTGAGTATGACATCATCACATTCTAGAATCGGAATTCCACCAATCAGATTGCAGCAACAGAACTTAAAGACACTACAAAGCTTTAATGTGTCAAAGCTCAAAGAAGCAGAGAATGTGGGTTGTTCTCGCTTTCAGCAGCAGATCATTTGAGAAGCGAGTTCAGATCTTTCATGAAGACAAAGCTTCAAAGACTTCAAAGCTTTGAAGTGTCCACGGACGGACGGACGGACGGACAGCGCCATACCATAATACGTCCCGTCTTACACAACGGGCGTATAAAAAACCTGAAGTCACATAAAATTGATACCACTGACCTACAGCATGGATCGATACAAAACACAATACAATACACAAATACAGTATACCTTATATATATATCGGCGCATGCCCCACATGTTTTGCCTCTTCATGAAGACAAAACTTCAAAGACTTCAAAGCTTTGAAGTGTCCACAGACGGACGGACGGACAGACAGACGGACGGACAGCGCCATACCATAATACGTCCCGTCTTATTACGGGCGTATAAAAATATAGTTATATCTGGCACAAAGGCAGCCACATAATGTGAGAATGAATCCACATTACTCATAACAACGCACTGAAATAGTGTTTACTATAGCTAATGCACATCAAAGTACTACACTTTAATCAAGATCAATCGTTACTGCAATATTTAAGACATTTAAACTTACAGAATATGCTTTAAATACGCAATATATACTTCAGATTTCTATGAGTATCTTGCAGTAGGTGTAAAGATCCTATATTTTCTGCGATTTGCCCATAATAAGAAGCGTCTGTTTGGTGCTCATAGCGTACGAAGCTAACTACACAACTAGCAACTACATTAACGTGCAAACCACAGGATGTCAAGCTGTTAACGGGTTCATTGCCTTAAACAAAATCATAAAAACATACCTTTGCATCATATCAAAGGTCGAGATTTCCCGTTGTCTTTAATAAATCTGGATTAGTTTGCCCCGTGTGTGATTTGTTTACAGGACGCGCTCCCAAACCAAAACTGCCGCTGTTACGTTTGGAGTCATATGTCACCGTGAGCGCCACCTCGCGACCCGGGTGAAAACTGCTGGTGAAATATCATTTACTGGTCCTAACTGGTGCTAATTTCAGAATCAGAATCAGAATTACTTTTATTCATCCCCGAGGGGAAATTTTCTTTCTGTTACAGATGCAACCGACCAAGAGCATGTAGATCGAAACAAGTTACAAAAATAAGATAAGATAAATACAATAAGATAAAAGATAAAATAGCTCTCTCTGGGAAATTATTTACATAAGTGACATATTTACGAGTATATACATGTGTGAGCAGGGAATAGGGTGAAAAAGTATAGAGTAGTTTGTGATCTAAAGTGCAGCGTTCAACAGTTCGATGGCGACAGGCAGGAAAGATTTCCTGTGACTCTCAGTGGAGCAGCGCGGCAGCCGCAGTCTATGGCTGAAAGAGCTCCTCTGATTGGCCAGCACCTTGTGGAGGGGGTGGGAGGGAGAGTCCAGAATAGTCCAGATTCTGTCCAGTATTCTCCTGTCCAGCACCACAGTCAGAGAGTCCAGCTCCTCCCCCACAACATGTCCAGCCTTCCTAATGATCTTCTCGAGTCTATTAGTGTCCCTCACGCGCAGACTGTGCCTGTAGTCATTAGGGTCGCTTATGGCGTCAGATTAATTTCGTAACACGCGCATAGAAACTCTATGCGAGGTGCAGGAACTGTTCAGAAACTGCTCGCGGGCGCCGAAACTGTGCGCGCGAGCAAAGAAACACGCTCGCGCGAGACGGAGAACTGCGCACGTGAGCAAAGAAACACGCTCGCAAGAGTAGAAGAAGCTCTTGCGCGAGCAGAGAAACTCCCCTCTTGCGTGGGACAAAACCACTCTGCTCGCGTGGAGTTGACTTCGCTCGCGCGGAGAATGTGGGACTAATGGGGGAGGGAACCTGAGGATGACGGCTATTGTGATTGGTCTGTCCTGAGACACAGGACTTTGACAGACGGCCCAAAATTTCCAAACACTGCATGACATGTGCGTTGGCCGCCACTAGGGGAAAACGCTACTTGCTCTGACGCTACATTACAGAATCTCTGTGAATACATGGGTAGAGCCAGAACCATAGATGACAGTTGAGTTTGACAGGTTTAATAATAATAATAATAATAATAATAATTAATAATAATACATTTTATTTAATAAAGCGCCTTTCAAGGTACTCAAGGACACTGTACAGTAAACATAAAGTACAAACATAAATTATTAATTAAAACAAAAATCAAAGGAAATAGTAATAATGTTGGTAATAATAATAAAAGATGATGATAATAATATTAATATGAACAATAATTTGGCAATAAGATTATAACACAAAATAACAGGACCATTCATAGAATAGATTTAAAATAATAAATGAATAATGAATAAATAATACATTTTTAAAATAAATGCAGGATGAAAGAAGAGCACAGCATTCCAAGACAAACACTTGCTACCCACAGTAAAATTTGGTGGTGGTTCCATCAGGCTGTGGGCCTGTGGCCAGTGCAGGGACTGGAAATCTTGTTAAAGTTGACAGTCGCATCGGATTCCAGTCAGTATCAGCAGATTCTTTAATAATAATGTTCAAGAAGACAAGACAACAACCCTAAACACAAATTCTACTAAGGCATTTATGCAGAGGAACAAGTACAATGTTCCGTAATGGGCATCTCAGTCCCCAGACCTGAATATTACTGAAAATCTGTGGTGTGATTTAAAGCGGGCTGTCCATGCTCGGGCTCCATCAAACTGACTGAACTGGAGATGTTTTGTAAAGAAGAATAGTCAAAAATACCTTCAACCAGAATCCAGACCCTCATTGGAAGCTACAGGAAGAGTTTAGAGGCTGTTATTTCTGCAAAAGGAGGATCTACTAAATATTGATGTAATTTTTCTGTTGGGGTGCCCTAAGTTATGCACATGCCTACTTTGTTTAAGTAATTATTGCACTTTCTGTAAATCCTATGAAGTTCATTTCACTTCTCAAATATCACTGTTTGTCTGCTATACGATATATTTAACTGAAATTGCTGATCCGAACAACCAATGATTTATAAAGGAAAATCTTGAAAATGATCAGGGTCCAAACTTTTTCACATGACTGTATACTTCCATAAACTGAACTGGCTCCCAGTTCATTTTCGTATCCAATTTTAAATTATCGTCCTTGTTTTAAATCCCTCCACAATCTGGCCCCTCCTCTCTATCTAACCTCCTAACTCCATACCAGCTGCCCGTAGTCTTCTCCACTGATGCACATCTGTGGACCATCCTCAGTCTAGACTCTGCACATGGGTTTAGGGCTTTCACTGTTGCTGGTCCTAAACTATGGAATGCCCCATTTCACTCGTCAATGCTCAAATTTGTCCACATTCAAAAAGAATTAAAAGCCCACCTTTTTACCCTAGCTTATCCCAATTCCTGAATCCCAATTCATTGTTTCTCTCATTTTTTATATTATTTTATTTATTATTTATTTTTATTTTATTTATTTTAAAAATGTATTATTTATTCATTATTCATTTATTATTTTAAATCTATTCTATGAATGGTCCTGTTATTTTGTGTTATAATCTTATTGCCAAATTATTGTTCATATTAATATTATTATCATCATCTTTTATTATTATTACCAACATTATTACTATTTCCTTTGATTTTGTTTTTAATTAATAATTTATGTTTGTACTTTATGTTTACTGTACAGTGTCCTTGAGTACCTTGAAAGACGCTTTATTAAATAAAATGTATTATTATTAATTATTATTATTATTATTATTATTATTAAACCTGTCAAACTCAACTGTCATCTATGGTTCTGGCTCTACCCATGTATTCACAGAGATTCTGTAATGTAGCGTCAGAGCAAGTAGCGTTTCCCCCTAGTGGCGCCAACGCACATGTCATGCAGTGTTTGGAAATTTTGGGCCGTCTGTCAAAGGCTCAGTGTCTCAGGACAGACCAATCACAATAGCCGTCATCCCTCAGGTTCCTCCCCCATTAGTCCACATTCTCCGCGCGAGCAGAAGTCAACTCCGAGCGAGCAGAGTGGTTTTGTCCCACATAAGAGGGAGTTTTCTGCTCGCGCAAGAGCTGCTTCTACTCGCGAGCGTGTTTTTGCTCACGCGCGCAGTTCTCCGTCTCGCGCGAGCGTGTTTCTTTGCTCGCGCGCACAGTTTCGGCAGGCACGAGTAGTTTCGGCGCCCGCGAGCAGTTTCTGAACAGTTCCTGCACCTCGCATAGAGTTTCTATGCGCGTGTTACTTTTGAAATTAATCTGACGCCATAGTCGCTGGGGTGCGGCGTCTTCGGGACAGGGACGAGGCACAATGTCTTCCACAGCAGGGGGACTCTCTGAAGACTCAGGCTCAGGCTGAAGATCTGGTGCAGGACACCACTGAGCTGGGGAGCACAGCCCTTCAAGACTCTGGGGCTCACTCCATCAGGTCCTGGTGCTTTACCGGCCTTCAGTCTCTGCAGTTGACACCTCACTGCTCCTCAGTGACAGTCAGTGTGGAGGTGTCAGGAGGGGGAGGGGTGGTGTCGTCTGAGGTGTGAGCTGGGTCTTCCACTGCTGCTGGCTGGAGGTGGACAGTTCCTGCAGTGTCAAAGCGATTGAAGAAGATGTTGAACTCACTGTGTTCACATCTCCCCCTCGGGTCGGCTTGTGTCCCGTGATGGTTCTCAGGCCGCTCCACACTTCCCGCATGTTGTTCTGCTGAAGTTTCCACTCCAGCTTCCTCCCATGTCTCTGTCTGGCCTGGCTCAGCTGCACCTTCAGTTTCTTCTGAGCAGCCCGGGCCTCCTCCTTGTTTCCCGAGCTGCAGCTAATTTTCAATGCCAGTCCATAGGGAGCTTTTAGAAAAGATGAATTGCACAGTTCAAGTAACAATTTAAAATGTAAAAAGACAAATAGTTAATTTACTATACATTAAACATTAGTCCCATTGCAAGCAATAAGGAACATTTCATATATTAAGATTGTGTGAACAATTCTATCCTGACTTCAACCACTGCTTTAATCCTCTGTTGAAGATGTTAATATCAGTCTGGAGTTTAAGGTCAGCAGGGAGAGAGTTCCACAGTCTGGGTCCTTTAGAGAAGTAAATGGATTGCCCAAAAGATGTTCTGAACATGGGCACTACACAGTCCCCACTGACTGAGGGTCGAGTGGATGGCCTAAGTGAGCCCTGGCGCCTGACAGTAAGAGATGAAAACAGTGGTGACACATGGTTGTTGAAACATTTAAAAACTAATTTCAGTGGGCTAAAATTAACAAAGTTTTCAAAAGTAGCTTGTGCTTCTTTATTATGTCACAGTGATGCCACCGCATAGGTTCCTTATCCAATACTTTGAGATAAGATAAGATAAGATAAGATAGGACTTTATTGATCTCACAGTGGAGAAATTCAACAGTCACAGTAGCTCCAGGACAGTTTAGTGCAAAAAAGGGGAAAAGTGTGATGCAATCAAGATAAACAATAATAAAAATAGAAATAATAATAAGAATAATAATATAAAGTGAATAAGTATATGTACAAAATTTACAAAGAGAATTGAAATATAAATACTATATATATAAAATAAAGAAAGTACAAAAACAGTGCAAGTTGTCACAATCCAGTAGTGGCACAGACATGATTACTGCACAGAGGAGTTATATAATCTGACCGCGGTGGGGATGGATGATCTGCGGTAGCTCCTTCCTGCACTGAGGGAGTCTCAGACCGCTACTGAAGGAGCTGCTCAGCTCCTCCACAGTCTGGTGCAGGGGGTGAGAGGTGTTGTCCATGATGGATGTAAGTTTGGACAACACTCTCCTCTCAGCCACCTCCTCCACAGAGTCCAGGGGACAGCCCAGGACAGAGCCAGTCCTGACCAGCTTGTTCAGTCTTTTCCTGTCCTGTTCAGTGCTGCCTGGGGCCCAGCAGACCACAGCGTAGAGAAGAGCAGAGGCTACCACAGAATCATAGAAAGTCCTGAGCAAGGGCATGCACACGCCAAAGGACCTCAGTCTCCTCAGAAGGTGGAGGCGACTCTGGCCCTTCTTGTACAGGGCATTGGAATTATGGAACCAGTCCAGTTTATTGTTGAGGTGAACACCCAGGTACTTGAAGCTTGATTGATTGATTGTACAATGAAATAACTGGCTTTAGAGTGGAGAGAGAGACTTGAGACCATGTTGTAATGCAATATGAGATATGTGAAAAAACATTGCATGGATGTACAGTAGGGCTGCTTGATAAGGTAATTCATTTCATTTCATCATTTCTAATAAAACAAAAGCAGTTCAGATTTGAAATAACTTTCTTACATATGTTTTGACTGAGGTTTTTATCGAGAACAATGCAAAGTATTTTGATTCATTAACTTCTGTGATTGTTTCATTGTTTAAATGTACCTCAAAGTTACTGTGAGAGGGTCGTGTAGTTATGGAAAAACAGATTGAAACAGTTTTTTGTACATTTATAGTTAGGTGGGATAATTCAAGCCACTTTGAGATACTGAGTAAGGGCTGTGTCAAGCGCTGCCCTGCAAGAGTGGAGGATTTGGCAAACATATGTATAACTGTGTATCAGCATATAGCTGGCAGTTGACACCCTCACAACAATGCTTTATACCCTTTTTTGAAGGCTGCTACAATGTTAGACCTAACAAAGAGAGGATTTGTTGGTGCATAGTAATGATTAATAATTAATAATAATAAGTCTTTTCATTTTACTCATTATAGCAATCAGTATACAATTTTTCCTAGCTTTGTCTTAATTATAAGATTTTAATTAATTAATTTTAAGAACTCTTTCAATTTCAATTTGATTCATTTTAATATTAATTTGATTATTGATTTTTCTACTTCCAAAGATAATATGTTTGGTTTTTTTTTTGTTTTTTTCAAATTCATTGAAAATGTATTAATATTAAACCACTTCTTTATTTTTGTAAGGTCATTTTCTACTGTGTGCAGATGTTGTAGGTCTTTTCCTGAATAATAGAGACTAGTGTCATCTGCAAATAGAATACAACTTAATTTGTCCACTGCCTCAGAGACATCGTTAATGTAAATAATATATAATATGGAGCACCGTGGGTAAGCACCCTTCTATCAGAAGTGATTTTGTGTGTGTACATGCTGATGTCTATCCTCAAGATAGCTTTTCAGGCAGGAAAGAGCAGTTCCTCTAGCACGATATCTTTCCATTTTTCTTAAAGGCAGCTCATGGTCGATGGTGCCGAAGGCCTTACTTAGATCTATAAAGACACTGGCTGTACATTCTCTGTTGTCAGTTGCTGTGAGTATCTTCTCCACAAGGTCACTGATAGCCATTTGGGTAGATATTTTTGATTTGAAACCATACTGGTGATCACTGAGCAGATTATGCTGAGTAACAAAATTATCTAATCTTATTACAAAGAGCTTTTCTAAGGTTTTAAAAAGTTGTAGCAGAAGAGATATGGGCCTGTAGTTTGTAAACAGATGTCTATATCAGACCTGGAATCTCTAGTCTCTACTGAACAAAAGGTAAAAAGTAGCCGTTAACCTGAAAATTATCACTTCATGACATCACAAGGTGGAACAGAGCATTTTGAGGTTTGGATATGGATATGTAGCCTAGAGTAATATATAAGGCTGCAGCTGCTGGTACAGTGACAGTATATTGTATTGTAGTAAGACATTGTATAATGGGATAGGACATTGCACATTTGTCACCAGTTTTGGCATTGGCTATTTACTGCTGTATCCATGCTAGACTATAATCAGTCATTATTCGAATTGCAAACATTTGAAAACAATCCCATTTTACTGTAAGCAACTGTATATATCAATTTGAAGCATGAAACAACTAAAAGCATCCATGTCATCCCTCTAAAAGTGACATCTCAATTTTCTCCATCCTCTGCGTCGACAAAACAACAAACCCCTCATTCAGAATTAATTAAACCATGAAACTGAGCGTAAAATAGCCCGAAGCAACTGGATGAGTCAAACGTCGTGGTCCAGTCGTGTGCTCGGAGCTGACCAACGCCCTGTCCCGGCTGATGCCTCGCTCCCATTGGTCCGGGCCGGTGTCAATCAAAGTTCCTGCTCTCCAGTTCCAGTAAGCCCCGCCTCTTTGGGATTCATTGGGAATGGTGTAACCTCCATGCGCACAGGAGCAGGGCAGAACACTGCTTTCGAAGATAACACGACTGAAAAACCGAAACAAGAGATAAAAAAAACACGATTAAGGAGACGGACGACCATTTCTTTCGTCCATCCAAAGAGGTAATACCCAAGTTATTTACATTTGTTGCGCGTAAAAGCCAGTGCGTCGTCAGAATAGCAATGTTTTTCGGATTGTCAGTGGTTTGTGTGTGTGCGTGGGAGGGAGAGTGCTCTTAAATATATCGAATTTACTGTCTGTTTGGGTTTATAATTTATATTTTGAGATGCGATGAGTCATCTGGGTTTGTATGGTTAAATAATACGCCAGATATCTGTCTAGTTGTCAGTGTTCTGTTTTGCTAATGCTAATCATGTGTACAAACATGGTCTAAAGCTACAAATCAGACATAACAGTTTGTTTAGCCATGCGGTTTTTTGTTTTGTTTTCATGGTAATTAGGCCCACATTGTGCCAAATATAACATTTTTTTGTTTTGGATCACATATCTTGTTTATGCATTCATGCTGTTGTTGAACGCATCTGTCCTCACCTCCATTATAGCCTGTCGTGTCGAAATCGATTTTAATTTAGGTTTATTATGTGTATTATATAATTGAGTGTCCATTTGCTGGTTTAGTGTGTGACTATATGTTTTTTTCTATACTTATTCAATTATTCATTGTGAGAATGAGAGGCCATGACTAGCAGTGTATTTTATGTTGTATATCCATATAATTGGGAAAATACCAGCACTTGTGTATGAATGAAAATAGGCCTGTCACGTCAATATATATAATTTGGAACAATACATTTTGGGGCTTAATCCTTATCACTTGTATAAATTCTTTGCAAAAGTGGGGAGATTTGGGGTATTTTCGTTGTAATACAGTAAGATTTGAGCTATACAACATTTAATATGCGAGTTTTATGACTAATTATTAGTAGATTTTGAAAATCTTGTCTTTGCTTTTTAATGATACTATCAATGATTATCCTGCTTTATTGTTCAGAATCAGAATCAGAATGTTAATGTGTTAGTGGCATAAAGTAGTTTCAGTATAACAGTTTTTGGCAGCATATCAGTGTAGCAATATATTGCACTTCAAACTTTATTATCATGACATGCCTTCAAAGAAAACACAGGTTTAATTGGCCTTCTTTGTGACAAAAGCACACTCAAAAGCCAGTCACTGTACAGTACATTAAGGGTGTGTGTGTTTTAGGTGTGTACAACTTAAGAACATGACATATTTAATAGGTTTGCATAATGTCATAAGCCAACATCATTATTCACCAAAAAATGACCATATAACAATTCCAGGACATTCAGTACAGTGAATACATTTGCCATTCTAATCGCTTAGGGGTGGCACTGTCAGGCAAGGGAACCACTGCCCTAGAAACATCTATTTATTTTTAGTGTTGTCACATACAAAAATTTCAGACTCCATTTCAATTTGGGAAGTGCTTGATACTGATTTAGATACATGAGCAATGATTAAAACATTATTTTCTAATACAAGAATTAATTTTCTATACAAAATAAGTGCTACAGATCGAGACTATTCAAAAACTATTCAGGAAAGGTCCAACTTAGTCCATTTTATGTATCTTATTAGTAGATATCTGCTCCAATTATTTAGTTCAGTTTGTATTGATTCTTTTCACATCTCTATTTCTTTTACACTCTTAAGTTTAACTGTCTGACTTATATGCACACACTTTCCCTTTTTTTTATAACTGGCAATTCTAATGTCAACTATTGCCTCCCTTTTGTTCCTGAAGACATATATCCTGATGTAAATATTTTTTCCACACGTATGCGTACTAGGGATGTAACGGTACATCCCTAGTACGCATACTGAACAGTTTCGGTGCTGGTTGTTCAATTCGGTGCAGGGCTGTGCAGGAGTGAGTTCGCGCAATTTGTGTAGACTTAAGTCGACAAGACACCGTACTGAATAAAACAGACGATTTTGTCAAATAGGGTGTCAAATTTCATTTAAGCTCCCCTGCACTACATGGTGGACATATAATACTACATCAGCGACTCACAATTTAAATCATGCTTCTATACAAAGTAGTCAAGTTAAAGCGCTTTGAATTAACACAAGTGGGGCGCATAGACCGTATGGTGGGGCTAGTTTGTGAGCGAGCCATTCATCAGAGCAATATTGTCTATATCTGTATATAACTGAGCAGAGAAAGGATGGCCGCTCAGTGCGGGGGGATTCCTCGAGGTGTCGCAGCCGCCTGCACCTCGGCGTGGCACCGGAAAGTGGCGAAGTGGCTGCTGTGCGCTGCTAACCCCCCGGGTGCTCCTTGAGCACCCGGGGAGGAATGAACTAGGTCTAAACCAGATCTAAACAATCATCATTATCCATCCATCCATCTTCTCCCGCTTAATCCGGCTGGGTCGCGGGGGCAGCGTGCTGCCCAATACTCATAGCACCTGACCCCCCCTAAGAACCCCTCTGCAGGTGGTGAGCCCACAGGAGGGTGGACAACATGGTCCTTGATGTTAGTTCATAGGGGTGCGGGCATGTTTTGGGTTGATGGGGGAAACCGGAGTACCCGGAGGAAACCCATCCAGACACGGGGAGGAACATGCAAACTCCACACAGAAAGGCCCGGGCGACCCGGGGATCGAACCCGCAACCTTCTTGCTGTGAGGCCTGAGTGTTGCCACTCAGCCACCATGCCGCCAATCATCATTATAATTATAATAATAATAATTATTATTATTATTAGTTAATATTATTAGTAATTATTTTCACGGTTTGTTTACTATTTACTATTTCCCTGAGCATTCAGTATTGTGCAGTATTGTAGCATACACACGGTGAGGGGCCCTTTGGGGGGAAAGAAGTGCTGCATTTTATCATTCAAACATGTGACATTTTTGCATTTTGTACCCATACTGTACTGAAAATGAACCAAACTGTGACCTCAAAACCAAGGTGCGTACCGAACTGTGTACCGTTACACCCCTAAGGCGTACGTATTGTTTACTTTGGCATATTACTTTGGAGTACTATTTTTGCCACTTCCTTTTACCTGATAATTTGAATTCATACAAGGAAAGGAAGGAAACACTAGCAACAGCCTCATTGAGGTTGGAAATTCTTCTCGCTTAGAACTGAATGTCCACTCCTTGCTGAGGTCATTCTCACATGCACACACACACACGCACGCACACATGCACACACACACACACACACACACACATTTGTTCACTTTTTAACATAGTTTGGCTGCATCCGGTTGACTTTTGGGTCACACTGAAAGGTCAAATTTAATAAGCACCAAGTGTAGCTCATATTTCAAAATGTCACCCACACAACCATGGCATAAAAGAGCCAGTGTGTGCTAGTTTTGGATGTGGTCTTCATTGTATGTTGACAGACTAATGACAGTGTTACTCTACAAGATACAAGTTTTCTTAAGACCTGGCCTTAAAGGTTGACAAGAAGAAAACAAAAGTGTTTTCTAATGACTACGAAGTCTAATCAAACCGATTCTGGCAAAAGTTTTAAAATTAATTTAACTTTGTTCTTTATGTTTTTCACATATGTGTAAATAACCTTGATTGTTTAAAGGGCCTACATTGTAGTATTTTCTGATCTATGTTATGTTGTTTTCTCATTGTTAAAATACCTGGAGTTGTGTTTTTTTTCTTTCACGTGTAACACACAAATCCTGCCTATTTAGGCTAAGCTCTTCTCTGAAACGGGAAACACTCATATCCACCTTGTGGCCATACCGGCTTGTCAAAGCCTGATCCCGTCAGATCTCAGAAGCTAAGCAGGGCCGGGCCTGGTTAGTACTTGGATGGGAGACCACTGGGAATTCCAGGTGCCACAGTGGGGCGCCAGTAGCAAAAACTGTCGCAGTGTCCTTAGGCAAGGCACATCACCCACATTGCCTAGTATGAAAGTGGTGTGTGCGTGAGTGTTGGTGGTGGTCGGAGGGGCTGATGGCGCAGATTGGCAGCCTCGCTTCCATCAGTCTGCCCCAGGGCAGCTGTGGCTACAATAGTAGTTTACCACCACCGGCTCCGGAGTGAATGAATAATGCTCTGTAAAAGCGTCTTTGAGTGTCCAGAAAAGCGCTATATAAAACTGATGCATTATTATTATTATTATTGTAATGTCATGTGGTATTACAGAAAGTGCTTTTAAACTCCATACACCTTCACTAGAATCATCTGGTTTATTTCTGCCCTGGAATTGCCAATCTTTACTGAACTAAAGGTTAAAGGAGCTGTTACTTGAAAACTACAAATACATGACATCACAAGGTGGAACAGAGAATTTTGAGATTTGGAGATGTAGACAGACTAATAATAAAGGGTTAAAGCCTAAAACTCACAAGAATTAATTTTGCGTAATATAGATCTTTTATTGGCAAATGAATTCAGTCACCACAGCCACAACCGCAAAGTCTCTTCCCGGATTCAAAGCCGAAAGTGTTCTCGCTTGTGTAACAATGTGACATCACATATAAAACAATAATAGTTTGGCTTCATTGGAATAGTTGACACTAAAAAACTATCGAATGGTGCTCGCTGGTGGCGTATTGGTTTAGGGCATTGCACATATGCTGTTGTTAGCTTCTCTGCATCGTGGATTTGCCACCTGACTCACTATGTTACATGCAAAAAAACCTCCAAGTGCGCTAAACAACCAAATTCAAATAAATTCAAAACAGTTCAAGCTACAACACCTCAGTGGGTTTGCATGGATTTTGATAAAGCGGTTTAAATTGGACTGGCGAGTTATATGGTTTTCCTGGTGCCTGTTAACATAGTAAGTGTTTGCTGAATGTCTCTACCCTCTCTCTCCCCATTTTACATGGCTACTGTATTGTCAAAAAGTCTTAGGACCCAAAAAAAAAAAAACACATGAATCCCTATTGTCAAACCAGAAAGGCCCACAGTATATTATCACAGTGGATTAACTGTGTTTGATTATCTCAGTTAATGGGATGCACTGATCTAGGGCTGCAGCTATTGATTATTACAGTAATCGATTATTCTGTCGATTATTTTGTTCGAATAATCGAGTAATCATTTGTTATTGTCACGTCTACTTTGCACATGTTAAGTACACACCACGTGCATTGACAGATACACGTGTTTTGGACATGAAAAACGTAATGATTGCTAGGCTAAGGTTGACTTACCTCGCGGTTTCTTTTCCACTTGATGTAATGTACGGGGCTTTCTCTTTAGATGTTGTAGCATCAGTGTTGAGAAGGTGACTTTTAAAATGTAATCCCCTACAGATTACATTCCCCAAAATGTAGTTTGTGACATAATCAATTAAATTACTTAAAGTGAATAACGTAATCTGAATACTTTGGATTACTTGATATTGTCATGATTTTTAAAACTACATAAATGTAGCAACCAACTCCTGCAAATTCTTGTTTAGTTTTAGACCTGGATTAGTTCTAGTTTTAGATCTGTTTTAGTCCTGGTTTTAGATCTGGTTTAGACCTGCTTTAGACCTGGTTTAGTCCTGCTGTGAGTTCTGGGTCCACGGAGTGTACGCGACAAGACACAATCCATGCGCAGAGTGCGCGGCGTACGGGAGATGCGGAGCGCACGGCGTACCGGAAATGCGGGGTGCGCGGCGTACCGTGCACGAGGAGGTTATGCTCTTATTATACATCCATTATACATCCATGATACATCCATGATACATCCATGGGCGCTGCGCTGTTGTGTGTACAGTGAAGTGCAGTGATCGTGTGGAAACTTTACCTTTACCACAAAAGGTTCCGGCCATCGCCGAGCGTATGAAAATAAAACGAAGCATCAAGGCAAAAACAAAAAAAAATCGATGCATTTTTTTAATCGATTAACTCGAATCGTTTCAGCCCTACACTGATCCAATACTAGTACAGGCACTGATGCTGAAAATTAGCTGGACCTTAGGTTTTCCAAATACTGAACATCTGATCTTGGTTGGACATAATTGATGTAATAAGACTGGTTGTAGTTGGCCCAGAAAGTCTCATAATGTGTGAACATTTATTTACAAAGTTGTTCTGTAGTTACTTGAGAGATAAATAACAGCTCTAATACCACATTTGGAACAGTTTTGTCTTATTTTAGTTTAGTTATCGGTATTGGTTTATATCGGGTATCGGCAGATATAAGCTGCAGCATCAGTATCAGAACTGAAAAAGCAGGATCAGTGAATCCTTGCTCAGTTGTTTGAAATATATGAACAAAGATATAAAAAACATTTTAGGAATAATCTTTTATACTGTGTTTCAAAAGTGATTCAAAAGTAGGCGGTACCATTTTCAGCGGATGTATTTTTTTCCACTCAATTGCCTGTGAAATCAATTAGGCACTGTGCCAAAGAATGCAACAACTGTTCTGACTTATGATATTAACCCAATTTTTCCATTACATAATAGATTTTGTCATTACATAGTATTTCACACCAGTTAATAAACAAGTTAGTAAGTATAATAACGATTACTAATACCTTTCCTGACTATTTTGACCATGTTTTGACTAGAGTTGCTCAACTGTGTTCCCGTGCATTTTCCAGCCCCGCCTCATCCTCTGGACTTCCTCTGTTGAATGGCCCCATTGAGATTTAGAGAAAGCAGAGGCAAAGTCCAGTGTGGACAGTGCGTCGCTCATTACAAATCGGTTCCTTTTTTAAAATAGGCCTGTAGTTCCTATGCGGCTGAAGGCGTGATTGTGCATATCTTTTCCTTTATGAGCTTAAAAAATGCTGCTGTGGTCACTGGGTCATAAAAGGAATTTGGGTGAAGTTGCAGATTGTTTGTGTAGATAAAGGAGTATTGTGTAACATTTTAGATTAAACTCACTTTCACTATGAGAACAGAACATTTTTTAGATTTTAGTCTGTGCCTCGACTAGTTTTATTCAGCCCTGTTGAAATTTTGGGGTCTGCAGCAAGAAGCCTCACAAGGGCCCCTGTCTAATATAATTAATTGGAACAGGGTCCAATTCTGGGCCAATTCTAAGACTCTGGGGCCCAGGACAACAGACCCCTTTGTCCCCCTGTCGATTCCTCTGGTTTTATTGTTCAAAATATTTGTCAGACATCTTACTCACTGCACTGCAAATGTGTGGAAAAATAATATTAAAGGTCACCAACAACTGATGGTGACTTTTCATTAGGGGGTTTAGTTCATGTATGCCATTTATGTTAATTGTATTACATATTATTATATAAAAAAAACATCTGCTCAAAAGGAGTAGGAAGAATCTGAAAACTTTTTGATACCTCTATTTAAACTGAATGCCCAAATGTTTGATCCAAATCACAACTAACATTCATTGCCTTTCCTAAACTTGTTATCTGCACTTCCCTGACAGATTTGCAAACCATATTAACCCCATTTGTTCTCATTTGTAGTCTTGTCTATTTGCAGAAAGACAAGACCCACAGACCAGAGAATTGAGCACACAGCAATATTGATTTGTGTGTTCGCGTGTGCATTTGAAGCTATCAGTTTCTTGGTTATGCTTCCCAGAACCCCAGGCTGTTTTTTCCCGCTCTCCATTAAGTGCACTGCTTTTTTTTCCCCTCTTTTTTTTTTTTTTTTTCAGGGTTCACATGGTCAAAGGACATTGGCTTAAGTATAGTGCTGTAATTGAATGTGTTGCCTGAGTTCCGGGCACACTAAAGTATATGTGTGCCTTCACTGGTGCTTTCATGCGGTGCTCAAACTATTTTAGCGCCCCTGTGTGCAGCTGTATTTATATTGAGCCATGCCTCAGAATTTCAATGGAAAGTGATGCAGCTCCCAAGGTCAACAGCACAAAGAAGCCACTCTCTGTTCTAGCATAGTAAGCAGTAAGACCTAGTGACATTTGGTAGGAGTATTTTTCGCAAGTCAAAGGTCCTATATTACGCGATATATATATACTGACTTTAGTGAGCTTTAAGCCTTGCCTGTTATCTCTTCAAAAACATACCCAGAGTTGTGTTTTGGTTTATTCACACATGTTTGAGTAATCCTGTACAATAAGGCTGCCTATGTCTCCAAAGCTCAAAATGCTCTCTTCTACCTTGCGATGTCATAAAGAGGTAGTTTTCCAGCTAGCATCTACCTTTTACCTTTTTGTTAAGTAGAAAATTGCAATTCTAGGGTTGAAATTATCCAAATAATTCTAGTAAAACATTATGAATTTTAAAAACGCAGCGCCGCACTTACTGTATTACCACATGCCATCATAAGGCTAAGCAGTGTGCAGGATTTGTGTGTTACACATGTGTGAATGAAACAAAACAGATCAGAAAAATAACATGGGCCTTTTAAAAAAGTGTGACAGTTTTTTCCCTTGTTGCAAGTAGATACTGGTACATTTATCTGAACTAACGTTTGCAGTACTTACTCACAAGTTTCCTGTTATTGTTCCTATGTGTTGGGTTTTCTGGTGGAGGGTCTGCCATCTCCTTGAGCTGTATACAATATAAAGATGCTAAGTTTCCATGAACCATTATAAAATCTAAATCATTATCTGGCAAGAAAATTGTGGCATTAATGTTTTACTACCACTACCACTTTATGTTTATGTCTGTGACCTGCAGAGAGAGGTGGTCGCTAACCATATGAATGTATCTTCTTCCAAGATATTCCTTTAGCAAAAATACCACCTTTGATTGAAGAAATGCAAGATTTATAGCCAACATTTATTTCCATCTGTGGAACATTCCAGACAATGTCATAACATTTCAGGAGACAAGATGGTGGCAAACCCGACCTAGATTCAACAAAATAATAGTGGTAGTTTAGTTTATTCTGTTTGACATATGATAGTGTGTACAACAGCCCCATTAGAATGATGACATACGTGAAAAGGTTTGAAGTAAATGATTTATACTGCCTAACCCTATTAAACAGTAAAGCAAACATGTCAACAGCAAACATTTCCACAATACAGCACTGTTTTATTTCTCTTTTTAAAGGCTTCTAATGTTATAATGGACATTATAATTATATAGTTATAATTAACATTCCCATCCAGGTTGTTCTAAATACTAAACCCTCTAAAAGAAATGCAATAACTGTATAAATAACAGTTAAAACCACTAAATTCTTATTGAAACGTAAGGCTTTAGAATCATAATGGTTTTATAGTTTCATAATCCTAGACTTGGTTAAGCCCCAAAATTTGGGGGCGACCACAGAAAATCCCTGGACGCCCCAAATTTTGAGTGCGCTTTCTGGGACGGCAGATTGGAGCTGGCTCTCAGACCTCAGCACACAAAGGAGTGTAGGGAAGAATGAGGTCTGAGATGAGGTCTGAGATGAGGTCTGAGATGAGGTCTGAGATGAGGTCTGAGATGAGGTCTGAGATGAGGTCTGAGATGAGGTCTGAGATGAGGTCTGAGATGAGGTCTGAGATGTACATGGGGATCAGTCCACGAAGTGCTTTTAAAACAATAACATTTTAAAATCAGCTCTAAAATTAATGGGTGCAACATGCACCAGTGCAACATGCATAAAACAGATGTGATGGGTGTTCTCCACGTCATTGTGCAAATAAACCAGTTGGAGACGAGTATTAAGCACTGAATGAGTATTTGTGAGACATGAGTCGTTAAGGAGGTGGCTGTGATCGGCCATTCCCATAACAGTCCTGGAGGCTGATGTGGGCGGTTTGTTTAGTCAAGTGTCGTCATGAGCATGGCACTTGTACCAACTTGTTGGACTCACTACAAGAAAAACAAATCAAGTTTTATTTGTGTAGAGATTTTGAAGTTTCTGTGTTTGTCATGTAGATTGATTGTACATTAATTTATCACTATATCAAAATCTAGATCTTGCCACAATATTAAAATTACAATCTGTATTTAAACACTGTGAAAAGGGCTTGATACGTTATTATAATATCCCAATGATGGGAAAAACTTATTTTCAATATAGTGGAATGTAATTTTTGTATTCTCTTGTGGTCTTTTATTTCAAGACCATTTGGCAAAGTCAACTATATGAAAAGTTTGAATGCTTCTAAGTTCTAAGTATCTAATTTCATGTTTTAGTATTGATTAGTTACACTCTGTTGTTTTTGTTCGTTTGTTTCTTTGTTTTCAGATTAAAGTGCCCATATAACACTATTTTCTCATCTATATTATGATATTGTTTCCTCATGACAAATACGTGGAGTTGTGTTTTGTTTCAGTCACACATGTTTAACACACAAATCCGGCATCTTTAGGCTGAGTTCTTCTCTCAAACAGAAATGTCATGTGGTAATACAGGAAGTGCTCCACTGTGTGTTTAAACTCCATACACCTTCACCAGAATCATTTCGATAACTTAAGACCTGGAATTTCCCGTCTTTACTGAACAAAACGTAAAAAGGTACCTGTTAAAATGAAAACCACCACTACCTGACGACAGAAACGCAGTATTTTGACATTTACTCAAACATGTGTGAATGAACCAAAACACAACTCCAGGTATGTTTTTGATAAGGGAACTACTTCTTAAAGCTGACAATATTCCACTTTGTGTAATATAGGACCTTTAATAACAGAATAGTTCACTTTTGACATCCCGAGTGTATGACTTTTTAGCGTAGATCAGATTTGTCTTTTGCATTGTCACTGTTCCCACACACTTGTTTGCAAAGGATTACTTCACAGGATGTTGTGGCTTCTCTCTTTTCTAAAATTGGCCGTTGTTTGTGAGCACTTGATTGGCTTTGTGGTGTTGGCTTTAAATGAATGGAGTGAGGTCAACCTTTTTTGTTTTGGATAATTAAGCTTCAAGGCCTGTCTCAACACGTCTTTTAGAACCTGTACATCAAGAAAGAGCTGATGATGATTTTCCGAAACCGTTGCAGATAAGGTCGAGCGTGTTTTAGGTTTCAAGGTATCGTGTATATGTGCCAAATAAAAGAGTCAATTATGGGGAAAAAAACAACTTTTAGTTAACTGAGTAACGATTAACATTTTAAAATTACTTGTATTAATTCCATCGGGAGTTTTTCATCTAATTACCTAAATCTCATTTTTAGTGTGATACGTTTCAGCACTGACATGGGAATTATCAAGACTCCGCAAATGTTCAAACATGTGTTAGTCAGACAGTCTCCAACTATTCCTATTTTTATACTTACCCCCAAAAAATAACACATTTGTCTGTGCTCCAAAGGGTTCAGAAACAGATTCAGTTTGTATAGGAGCTCTTTTAAGTCTGACAGTTTAGTAAAAATAGGCCAGAACTGTAAGGTTTTTTTTAAGAATAGCTCAGAAGCAGATGTGTTTTCCTATGAGGACAATAGAATTAACCTTGTCTCAGTTTAGACAAGATATCTGATATTGTAAAACAGATATGAAAATTGAAGCGCTTTTCTTTTTTTTCTTTGCACTCCGTGAACTTTGTATGCTATGGTGCAATAAGCCCTATGGTTCTCCAAGTAGCGCTACTAAATAAACATTGTAGACAGGACTTTTGTTTGCTTATTGCAGCTTTTATGTGCTTGAAGGACACAGTCGTGTTTGAATCTGTTGAGAACACGGCACCATTTCTGAAGACACTGCTGCAGTTACTTTTATATTAACTTTATGGATTCGGAAGGGAAATTACTTGGACATTTCTTTGCTATCTTTGTTTTTACTAATATTTTTTCTTCTTTTCCCACAGGGCATCTGTTTGACCGGTCCCTTACAATGTCTCTTCTGATCTTGGAGTAAAAAAGAAGTATTGAATCTACAAATTGTGACACTAAACGCAATGAAGCTCTTAAAGTCCATTTGGCTTCTCGTTGTCCTTTTGAGCCTCTCCTCTTGGGCCACAGATGGTAAGAGTCCTTTATAAGTTTTCTGCTATGAGAAAGTGAAAGGACATGTGAAGTTAAACAATTTTTGCTTTTCAGTCATTCCCGTGCCCCAACAAGTGAGCCTGTCTGCTGACTCGAACACTCAGCAAGTCTCTATTTCCTGGTCTGGAGGAGAAGCAACGACCTTCGACCTCCTGATTCTACGAACTGAACTCAATGATACCGTTTTCTATGTAAGGCCATCTCTGGTTGTTGTCTCAGCTACTTTTTGTCCCTGTCTCTTCCTTTACCTTCTGCTTTGCTTCATATCAACAGGAAACTCTCACTGTGGCTGCAGATGCCAGTGGTCGACACAAGTTCATTTGGACATCAGTGGAGCCCCTGGAGTGCACCTCACTGTCCTTCAGGGTCCGGTCTAGAAGTGGTCAGCTGACCAGCGAGTGGAGCAGTACGGAGATACTTCAAGGTAAGAGTTGCACTAAGCACCACTCAATCAGAGCATTAAAGGTGCACTCTGGTAGAGGGTCTGATGCCTACTTTTATCCATGGAGATATTATTGCTTCGCTGCCTTGAATGTTCCTTGAAATGACATTAAACATATCCGTCTAGCATTTATTCATTACGGGTGTTTCTATTGCTTAGAAATACAATAGTTCCTTCACTTCAGATCTGTGGGCGACTCTCCACAGATCTGAATTGTAATGTAGCATAGTGCTGTAACCTGCCTCCCAAGGTTTAAACTATACTCTAGAACATACTAGACAAAGCAATTGCATTTCCATGGAGACAAACGGGTAGCCCTCCACTAAAAATGTTACACAGTGCAGCTTTAATTGTGGATATCTACCATGTTATGTATGTGTGGATTTTGTTAAAGTTGCTGTTATTCTATCATGACTGAAAACTAATAAAACTGTGTCTTGTCTCTTTTATCTTTAGGAAATGATCGTCCCACCAATGACTTAATGCAGGCTTATCCCCTGGACAAGGCTGTGATCGCAGGGTCCAACATTACCTTCTGTTGTATAATCAGAGAGGGCAAGTCCTTTGACAGCTTTCACTTTAATTCACAAACTATCAATGAGACTCGCCTGAGCAGACGCGCCTACGCCGCTACAGTCTACAACATCAAGCCCTCCCTCTCCTATGGACACAATGCCTACTGCAAAGGAAAGACTAATTCTGAGCTCATTGGGACTGTGATCTTTGTTGGATGTAAGATTATTTTATTTATTAAAACTTTTTTTTTACCAACAATTGCCATGTAATTTCATAATTTCATTTTTAATGTTTTATTTCTCAGATCCTCCACTTCTCACTGACTTCATTTGTGAAACTCATGATCTCAAGTCTGCTGTTTGCCACTGGACAGAGTCACGAAAAACACACATGCTGGGCAAACGGCAAACTCGCTACTCCATCAATGGAAGGTATGGTACTCTATACTTAACATTAGCAAGATACTAGTAATATACATATAGTCTAAACACAAGGAACTACAATTATTTAACTAATATGAATTGCAAACTAAAAATGTTTGGATTGTTTTTTAAAGTGCCCATATTACACAATTTTTTTGATCTATGTTATAATGTTTCCTCATAGTAAACATACTTGGAGATGGGTTTGTTTCATTTACATGTTTAATGCACCAACCGTGCATATTTAGGCTGAGTTCTTCTCCCAAACAGAAAACACTCTGTTCCACCGATAATACAGGTATAGAAAGTGCTCCACTATGTTTTTAAACTCCATACACCTTCACTAGAATTATTTGGATAATTTCATAATTTTAAGACTAATAAAGGATTACTCAAACGTGTGATTGAAACAAAAAATAACTCCATGTATATTTTTATGAAGTAACAACACTCTAACATGGTTTGAAGCTCACAAGAGTCAATTTTATGTAATACAGGATCTTTTTAAGCATAAATATTTGTTATTGTAGAAACTGTTCGGTGGTCCACTTGGAGCAGAACCGAAAGCAATGCAGTGTCCCAGGTTGGGAAAATACCTGGAAAGTGTTGGCCTGGAACCTTCTGGGAGAGGACAGTGTGACCGACACCGCTGATATCCGCTCCAGAGGTACAAGTTTTATCTTTCAAATCCACACTCTTTGTTTCTATGAAAGACTCTTTGGCCAACTACTACTCTGGGTGACAGTAGCTCAGTTAGATCCGCTGGCCCACATCTTGGCGGTGCGATTCCAACTCCCACAGATGTTGTCTTTATGTCCTTGGACAAGAAACTTAACCCACCTCACCCTCAGTTTCTGCATACATTGATGTATGAATGTGTGTGTGAATGGGTGAGTGGTTCCTTGATGTAAAACGCTTTGAGAGCCTTGAAGGTGGAAAACGCTACATAAAAATGTGACCATGACCATTTACCATTTATTTTTAACATCTGCTATCTCTGCCCAGTTGTCCCTCTGCCACCAGAAGAACTGAGCACAGTGCCCAGTGCTCGTAATGCTACGGTGACGTGGCAGTGGAAACACAATCACTATGTTTCGCTCCGTCTTGTTTGTCAAGTGGAGCTCACATCCAGAGATGACAAAACAAAGGTGAGGTGACAGGGCTTGTGAGAACATGTTGACAGGGATATTTCAATAACTATTTGGCAATCTGTTTGTTTATCCCCTCACTGCGGAACAATTTTCGACGTCCTTTTAAATTATACTGCAGCTGCTCTAATGTCTGTTAGGCCTGTCATGATAACAAATTTTGAAATGCGATATATTGCTGAAGAAAGTACAGATGATAAACGATAAGACTGAAACTACTTGATGCCATTGATGCAGTAACCCAAGAGCAGATTTATATCACAAACTATTAACTAATAACTATTCTAAATGTGTGGTATTGTTAAAAAATAAATAAATCATGAGCTGCAGTAAAAGAACAGCCAAATGAAACACTTGCGTACGTAATGTGCATCTGTAATGTCTTTTATTTTCTTATGGTATAGCCAAAAAAAATCTCTCACTAGGACAAAGAAAAAGAGCACACAATAAATACTGACCCCCAAAAATATTCCAGCTTTCATACATTGATCCATAAGTTGATATAGTAATTATCGGCCTAGTGTCCATAATAAATTACCTTTTACATTTCTAACCGAGATAAATTACTTTTCAATTACAGCTGCAACCCTTTATATTTTATAGACATTAAAAGCCATCAGTGGTCTACATAGTCATTATTTTAATGTATTTTTAGCGTACCTTCTCTGGAGAGGGTTTGCGGTCTGCTGAGCTGTTGGACTTGTATCCTTATGAAGAGTACAGCGTTAAAGTCCGTTGTGGGGCTCAGCAGAATTTCTGGAGGTGGGGAAACTGGAGCAAAACCATTTCTTTCCGAACTGATAGTGATAGTAAGTGCTTTGGTTTTTCCATTTTGCTTATTTTTACCTGAAATTATGTTTATTGCAATGTTCTTCTAATTTTGTTTCTGCATAGTTCCGAGTGCTCCTGATGTATGGATATGGATGAACGGTGACACAACTGGACAGGTTTTATGGAAGGTAATTATTCATAATATTTTTTCTTCAATAAACACCTGTGATAAAACACAGGAAACCTCAAGAGGATTAAAGGCTACCACAATTGAAATTTACCATAGTGCAACTTATCCATCTTGCATTTAATCAGTTAGATTTTAGTGTTTCCTTTGTTAAAATAACGCATTCTTATTGTGAGAAGTGTCCACAGATCTGACCTACAACTTGACAGGAGATGTTACTTGTATCCACTGAAAAATATATATGGTACACTGTGGCACATCCCAGGCAAAGTAACAACATCTCATCTCATGGAGACACGCACTTGGCGGACCCTCCTCTAGAAAAATTACATAGTGCAGCTTTAATGAAATATTATTAAACTGACATAGTAAAATATACTGAACATACTTCAAAAGCATACTAATAAGTATTTAAATATTTGAAATCTTGACGTACAACATAAGAAAAAAAGTTAAAAGTTAAAGAAATAGTTAACATGGTCTTGTTATTAAAGGGCCCATATTACATTACTTTGGTTCCTCATCACAAACATGCCTGAAGATGTGTTTTGTTTCAATCACACATATTTAATGTACAAACCCTGCATATTTAAGCTAAGTTCTTCTCTCAAACAGAAGACACTCTCTCCTCCTGTGGTACTACAGGAAGTGCTCCACAGTGTTTTTAAACCCCATATACCTTCACTAGAGTCATTTGGATCATTTCAGCCCCTGGAATTGCCCATCTCTATTGGACTAAAGGTAAAAGGTAGCTGTTAACCTGAAAACTACCACTAAATGACATTACAAGGTGGAACAGAGCATTTTGAGGTTTGGAGACGTAGACAGAATCATGTGTGAATGAAACAAAACACAACTCCAGGTATGTTTTTGAGGAGGTAACAACATTCTAACATGCTTTAAAGCTCACAAGAGTTCGTTTATAATATGGGACTTTTTAAAAATTGTATTATTATATATAAGGTGTAAATATACTCTGATTTCTTTGCATAGCCTTATGAACCAAGAAAGAGCCATGGTCCCATTGTCAGTTATGAGGTGACTCTGTGGAGCCCTGATGACAACACCCGGCACACAGAAGTGGTTGCCCCAGAGATGTTTACGATGCCTGTCAACATCTCAGCAACCGTCAACAATAACACCAAGGTGGTCGTAAGCGTTGTCGCCAAGAATCCAGCTGGGCCCTCACCACCTGCCAGTGTAGACCTACCGCTACATGTTAATGGTATGGAAAACAAGAATGATTTATGTCGAAGGCAATTGATTTCATTCACATTGTAGTATTTAACATTGTCATAATTTCTAATGGAGTACAGAGGGCTATTTTTTGTCGGGTTTTTTTTAGGAATTGGCTCCACAAACTTGCCATAATAATCTTATGATTTAGTCTTTTTTTAACTGGAAAGTCACATCTTTGGTGTTAACAGCACTACTTTCCGAAGCTATTGTGAAAAAAATAATTTAACTTTTGTTTACTTATACATTTATTATACTGACAGAGAAGATGTTGAATTTTGTGCTAGTTTTTGTTTCATGTAGATACACCCAGTCATTAGAGATATTAACCATAAACCAGGTTAACAAATTTGTGATTGATTACCTGACCTGTCCTAAACTATAGGGACTCTAAAAGGTTATTAATGTCACTGAACATAACATGAACATAACTTATTTATTTCTACTCTTGGTAACTAACATTAAATAGCTGTTTTTTTTTATTATAGATCTGGATCCAGAAGCTGTCACCAAAGCAGATTTCAGAGAGGGGGCATTTCCTCTGTCCTGGCAGAGTGATACCAACAGTAGCTGCGGTTATGTTGTGGAGTGGTATGAGGCCTCGTGCCAGCGTGACTGTCCTGTAGAGTGGATTAAAGTGGGAGAAGAATTCACCAATGTGTCCATCAAATCAGGTAATTGATGTGATTATGTGATTATTGCATCACTTGTAAAGCCTTACATAGTATTTATTAAATTGTTGTTTTTTTAAACTAAGACAGTTGTTCTCAAACTTTTCACATCAAGTACAACCGATTAAAACATTTGGGACGGCTAGTACCACCAGATCTAAACCTGGTCTAAAATGGTACTAATTACAGTTTCAGTTATGGCTAAACTGGGATTAAATATATGATAAACTCTCAAAAGGGTCAAATGTGGATTTAATTGCAGTTTGGCAAATATTTGAGCTGCAGAGGAATGGTACACTCATTCACCTTTTCTCCATTTCAAAATTTATACTGTATGATGAGATTCCATTTGTCAATTATTGTCTATATATCTCCTTATCAACACCTTGCCAGATCACAGAAACTAAGCAGGCCCGGGCCTAGCTAATGGATGGGAGAGCACTGGGCATTCCAGGTGCCAAAGTAGTTGTGTCTTTAGACAAGACACTTCACCCACATTGTCTGGCACAGATTGGTAGCTACACTTCCGTCAGTCTGCCCAAGGGCAAGTGGTTACTATAGTAGCTTAGCACCACTGAGTATGGAGTGAATGAATAATAAAACAGCTTTCAGCATCTGGAAAAGTGCTATATGAGACTAATGCATTATTATTATATAATATTATATTAAATGTGATTGTAATGGTGTATTTAATTTCTGCTTCCAGATGCCTTTGAGCCGGGTGTGAGATATAACTTCTCAGTTTACAGCTGCTCATCAGAAGCCCCAGAGTTACTAAAGCGATGGCAAGGGTACACACGTGAGCTGAGTAAGTTCACTGTGGTATCAGAAATTAAGTCTCCGTGGTTTTTTCAATGCTAATGAGTTTTTGTTGGTTCTTGTACAGCTCCTTCCAGTTCTGTGCAGCTTTCAACCAAACAACAGGATTCGGATATTCTAATCTCATGGACTGAAATCCCATCAACCCACCACAGAGGTTTCCTCCTCGGATACAATGTTTACTTGAACAATGGCTCTCAACTCACACGACTTGGTAAATGTCCATTTTAATCTCTTCAACTAATCAGTGCATACTCATCTTTTCAGAAAATCACCTGACTTCTTCCTGTTCCTAAACTTGATATATATTTTGTTCTTCTTTCATCCAACAGCCTCATTATCAAACCAAGAAAGCAGTTACACAGTGAAAGGCTTTCCCCTGGGCTCCTATAAGTTTACTGTGAAGGCATTTACATCAGCGGGGGAGGACACTGGAGGGACGGCTTCAATCACACTAGAATCATCTGGTACATAAATATAATAAAAGTTAGTTTGTAAAATATTTTCTATGGATTTTCTAATTTGCATTATTTTGTTTGGATTTCTTATAGCTGATTGGCTGATTTTGGAAATTCTGGCCACCCTTGGAGTCACAGCATTAGCCTTGATAATTGTAACATTTGTGTGCTACAAGAAAAGGAAATGGTATTGTGTTTTTATTCAAGATACATCTCCTGAAGAGATACAACCAGAAATGTTATATTGTTAAGTTATTGATTGAAACTGTACTTTTTCAGGGTGAAAGGTGCATTTTATCCAGATATACCAGAGCCCAAATTGCCCAGTGATTGGTCCACACCACAGGTATGTTTCGTATTTTTTCATAGCAAATTTTCTGAGCTAAATATCTTTTAGCAGTGGTTAACAGTGGTTCTTAAAATTTTCACACCAAGAACTGCCACCAGGTCTGAACCAGGTCTATAACAGGACTATTCTAGGTCTAAACCAGGTCTAAAATGGGACTACACAATTACTATAAAAGTACTATTCAAAGGACAGCATGTTGATTAATTGGGCTCTAAATTCAATAAGTATTTGGCTCCTACAGCTCTGCTAAAACATTTACAGGACTACATTTATTATACAGTTGTATGGATTATAGTATAAATGATTTATACCATAGTTCATACAACTGTACAACAACTCTCCCTTATGTAATAAGGAATGTTACTTATGTAAGTAGATTACCCTATGCCCTGTCGCTCATTATTTCATCTTTGCAATGCTGCTCCTTATGACTTCTTGAATATAACTGTGGTATGTTTGTAATACTTTCTATAAATTTTATTTTTAGTTGCAGTTATACATTTATATAATTATGCCTTATTTGACACCAGTCTCTTGCTATTTTTGTGTCCAATTTCTCTAGTGGATCTATCAATTTTGTCTAAATCCTATATGCCGAGATATTCATTTAGAATAAGTTTCAGAGCATCTTGCACAGTGACAATAAATGTTATCTTAGAAACCATTGTTTATAAGTGGCAACCTTCACAGCAGGAAGGTTGCGGGTTCGATCCCCGGTTCGCCCGGGCCTTTCTGTGTGGAGTTTGCACATTGCATGTCTGGATGGGTTTCCTCCGGGTACTCCGGTTTCCCCCATCAACCTAAAACATGCCCACACCCCTATGAACTAACATCAAGGACCATGTTGTCCACCCTCCTGTGGGCTCACCACCTGCAGAGGGGTTCATAGGGGGGGTCAGGTGCTATGAGTATTGGGCAGCACGCTGCCCCCGCGACCCAGCTGGATTAAGCGGGAGAAGATGGATGGATGTTTATAAGTTAATCATTAGTTCTAATTGCATAAAACAGATAGATAAGTACTATTATTTTTCTTATGTCTTACAGGGGACACTGGATGTAAAACCTTCCCCACATAGTATGGTTCATATTGTGGAAAAACCTGAGTGGGACTCCAGTAAAGAGGTTCTTGTGGTTATTCCTGAAGAAGACGAGGATGACGAAGGCCATGGTATCCGCGATGAACCAGTTGACACCGATGAGCCAACATCTCTACGCTATTACAACCAAGTGGTAGACGACCGACCTATAAGACCACGTTACCCAGACTCCTCTGCTTCCTCCGCGTCATCAATGGATTCTGGCCGCACAGATGTGACTTACACTGGTATTCAGACATCTGGATCATCTTTGGTCTTCCAGTCCGATTCACAAAGCTCCTCCGACCAGCCCCATGTTGCCCCAGTGAGCGGTGGGGGGGCAGGTGGAGGTTATAGGCCTCAAATGCAACTCCCACCTGAAACTGACAATACTAGCTTAGCTCAACCTCAGTCCTTACCGGAATCGCAAATTAGCAGTTCAAGTGGGTATAGACCTCAAAATAACTGGCAGCTGGACTCTCCGGATGAGGCAGATGACCGTCAAAGTCTCGCCCCCTCTTTAGGATCCCCCACTTCTATCGCCTCCACTCAGTTCCTACTTCCAGATCAATCCTCAGATGAACCAGCAGAGGAGAAGCACCAGTCCTCCGCAGCAACTTGGCTCACTAACTTGTTATCAACCACAAAACCGTGATTTCAGTTTTTTAACCAACACCCAGTTACAATAACAGGTCCCGCTAATGTAGCAATCTCTTGCAAATTGCACTTTGAAGGATGTAAACAAATGTGTTATTCAGTGAAAATACTACAATGAGTTTATGGCAGAGATTCAGTTGTATTGTCCCTGTTATATTTTTGTGACTTTGTTGTCACTCTAAATTGACTGGAAATGAGCGAAACTGTATTAAAACTATGTAGGATTTACTAGTAACAAAGGGAGGCTAATAGGGTATTGATACTCTGCAGTGGCATCACGCTGGGGGTGTTCTATAATGCATTTCTGTTGGCGAGATGTTCAGCGGTTTCCATGGTGACACGATGAACACATTAGCGACCGCAGACAAAAAAGTTTTCAGACCGTCTGAAAACTAATGCAAAAATACAAAATGGATATAAACAACACATTTTCAGGAGACGGTGATCAATACAACCGTCCATAATCCTGTTTAGGTGTTTGATTTTCAACAAAAAAGCAAGAGTGACTAACTGTGGCTGTAAACATATTTGTTTAACAGCACAAATCATCTTACCTGTTGTAGATCTAACCAAATTAGCTATTTCTGGTTTGATTGTGCTTTTAAAACTAAAGATCAGATTAAGTCTAACTTGAGTACTGCCTTCACTTAGCATCACACCCCCAGAAAATGTTAATGATTTCAGCTGCAAAGTATCAACATAGCTGCTTTCCTTTGTACATTTAATTCTGTGTATTTTTAAGATGACATATAAGCTACTGAATGAATCTGTTGGTTCCTAAAGCCAAGTGGTGCTCAACTGTATCTGGAATGAATGGTGAACCCGGTGCCCCTTGTTGAATAAGCTACTCACTAAACTCAAATGTTTTGTTTTTTGTAATTTTGTCTTCCATGAGATTTATTTTTTTTAATAATTATACTTTTGTTATTTCAAATTCAGGCCAGTGTTCAACTCTGATATGCACTTTCCCTAGTATTACCCCACACTACACTGAAAATCTGTCTGATTTGCCTTATGATACGCAATGCTTCCAGTTACTCTTTTATTTGATTCCTTCCTCTTAAATGTTACTCAAAATAAAATGTTACATAGATTAAGATGACAGAGAGAAGATTATGAATGTTTAAGCATTTCCCTTAGCATTTTCTTATTTTTTTGACAAATCAAAATCTGTGCAAGGTTTAGAGTGACCAAGAATTGCTTGTCAGGCCCCTATTAACCTTTATTAATATTTAGAGTTCATTCATTAACGATTTATATGAGCTATCGCAAAGTTGTCATAATGAACTGGTCTAGCTGTTTCAAATTTTTCTTTTTTTTTTTTCATTGGTTTTGGTTAGACTCTTGCCAGCGAAGAAGCTTTAAACTACTGTGATGTGAAGGATGACGACAGTAACAGTAGCTGCACTGGTAACTGACTGGCAGGGACACAGCTTTGACTACTGAAACAATGCATCTCCGTTTGGGTCAAAAGGTTCCTATAACACTGATCTTCATGAGAATGACAAATACAATGTAAAATTCTCACTTGTGAGTAATTTAAAGATTCACAGTGTAACTTTCCTCCATGGTGATGTTATTGCTTGGCCTGTAATGCCTCACAGTATGGCATTAAATGTATCTAAAGTTATCTTTTGTTGTCACAGCTGGTTTCATTCAAATATACCTTGAAAACCAGTGTTATTGTGTGCGCGGTCACGTTTCCACAGATCTGACCTGAAGCGCCACCTGCTTGTCTCCTTGAAGATTTATGTAATTGGAATGTTCCACAATATGGCATTAATCAAAGTTATAACATCTCCACCAGAAAAAAAGCACTTTCTGAACCTTCAAATGAGTTTAGTGATTGCAGTGAGATTGGTTGGTCTTGTGTACATAGGGTTTAGTTGTTGCAGATTTCTTTTTCTTCAGTGCCTTGGCTTGGAGATTTCTATATGAACGCTGTGTGTTACATCATATATGCTTTTATGTTGATTTGGATCAACCCTTTTTATGTTTGTGTGTGAACTGTTCTTGCAATTTAAGGTTCACCCAATGCATTTAACTTGTAATCCACTAATGTATCAACACTAACATTGTAAAAATAAGTGGATAATGAATCATCATGTAGAATGTATTAATGAAACTCTTATTAAATCACCAGTCATATGTAAATGGTCTTTATAAAATGTTGTGAGATGTACTAGAGTTATGATATTGATGCTTTGCAGTGACATCGCGCTGGGGGTGTTCTACATGTAGCTCTATTGGTAAACTTAACATGGTGACACAATGCACACATTAGCAAGTGTTTTCAAAAGGTAAAAAAAAACAAAAAACATGCTGAAATACAAAATGGATTTAAACAACACATTTTCAGGAGCCTGTGATCAATGTGAATGTTCATGGTCCTGTTTAGGTGTTTGGTTTTCCACCAAAAAAAGTGAAAGTCACTAACTTAACAACTTCTTGCTAAAGACAGCTTGCTCGCGGCCCTAATTTTACACTTTACTTGTAAGCGCACAAATCATCTCGCGTGCTGTAGTTCAAACCAAGTCCGCTCTTTCTGGTCATATTGTGTTAAAATAAAGTTCAGATTAAGTCTACTTTGAGTAAGAGCTTCAGACAGAGCAGTGCTTTCAGTCAGCTTCACACTGATGGCATCAGCTGCAAAGTATCAATTGGGAAGTTAAACCTATACTCTTATCACAGCTGTATTACATTGCTACATTGTGTATTAGATAAGGCCAGAGTATCAACCAATCACAATTCACATAATCACAACACAAGTTAAGACATATAATGTTTTCTGTAAATGCAACCAACTGTGACTTCTGAACCAGTTTAGCATACTTTTCCTCTGACCTCTTTGATTTTTTGCTAATCTGATGCATGCTGTAGTCTACTAGGAAATATTACTGGCTTGAAACACTGCTTTAACCATATTGTTTATGCTTCATACTTAGCTTTAAGCACTAACTCTGGATAACTGTGCATGACAATGTGAATAGTATGACATGCCAGAAGAAAGCTTTAAACTGCTAACTCTCATACTTGCTACCTGTTACTGCAATAAAGTTATTTCTCTGAACACTTGTCTGAGGCAATTTATTAATATGGCTTTTAAATTTATTATTTTAAGAAAAAAAAAAAATAAACAGGACTGAACCAGGAGTCTGAGTCAGGACTCAGCTAGAAATAGACCAGGACTGAACAATGACTGCCAGGACTCAGCTGGGACTAAACCATGACTGAGTCAGGACTGAGTTAGGACTAAACCGGGACTATGACTAAATCAAGTCTAAAGCCCCTCTATAGCTCTTACCAACCTCACTAAAAACAAAGACAGTCTTGCTCAAGAACAGTATTAATTGGAACTACAATGCAAATATCTTCCACAGCATTAAACAAATATATGCCTGTATGAGGTACAATACAAACACAGGTATATGTACAAGTACCTATGATGGGGCCATTTCTGGTGCTTAAAAGGAATAGGCTGAATATTGAGCTGTGGATATGTAGACAAACTAATTATAGACTCAAAGATTACTCAAACATATGTGAATGAAACAAAACACTCCAGGTATGTTTTTCAAGAGAGTCAATTTTGTGTACGATAGGACCTTTACGTGTCACTACGTAGCCTGGTTTATTTCCATTTTTCTCCTTCGCTAAAGAGGCTGCCGGGAGAGTTTCTAAGAATAGTCATTCCCTCTTGACCTTGTGTGAAATAACAGTGTCCCTGATCAGTGTATTAGATGCGTAAATGTGCAGTTTTCCATGTGAGACCAGAGCAACACTGATCCTGGGTCTGCCCTCTGCACCCACGGGTCCCCGCGCTCCCCTGTGCGTCTGTCTGCGCCGCGGTCTCCATAGCAACGATCAGCCGCTCGTTCGCGTCTGTGCGCAGAGCTAGCGCCGCCCGAGTAAATAAACACAAGCCCAGACTTTTCTTTCGTGATTATTATACGCCCGTTCTAAGACGGGACGTATTATGGTATGGCGCTGTCCGTCCGTCCGTCTGTCCGTCCGTCTGTCCGTCCGTCCGTCCGTCTGTGGACACTTCAAAGCTCGACCCTTTGCGAAAACCTGCCCGTCGCTCTTGCTAACTGTGATCGTTTCCATCTCTGTCTTTTTATCTTCCATCTCTGTCCTTTTATGTTACGTGCCGTAGATCTGAACTCTCTTCTCAAATGTTCTGCTGCTGAAAGCGAGAACAACCCACATTCTCTGCTTCTTTGAGCTTTGACACATTAAAGCTTTGTAGTGTCTTTAAGTAATAGTAGTGTCTTTAAGTAATAGTCAGGAAACAAAACAATAAAATATTTATATACGTGATTCTCTTGAAGTTAATTTTTTTTTTTTTTTTTTTTTTACAATTTTTAAAAAGAAATTGAGGGGTTAACTGACAAAAAAGGCCCAGAGGCCTACAAAACAAATATTAAAAAATATATTTTCATGGATAAGGAAGCCTAACAAGGTAAACAAGAGAAAAGAAATAAACTGGTTGATAAATAATTGTTTTAAGTGCTTTTAACAGCTGATTTAAGACACGGGTCAAAACCGACCCGTTAAGGTAAGAGATGGTAACAGAAAGTTAAGACAAGAGGAAGGTTAAGTTCTGTTGCTGCAATCTGATTGGTGGAATTCCGATTCTAGAATGTGATGATGTCATACTCATACTCCTACTGCAAGAGCCAGATTTCCCTATTGATTATCCGTCCGTCTGTCTGTCCGTCTGTCTGTCCGTCTGTCTGTCTGTCCGTCTGTCCGTCCGTCTGTCCGTCCGTCCGTCTGTGGACACTTCAAAGCTTTGAAATCTTTGAAGCTTTGAAGTTTAAAGTTCAAAGGTGACACACAATTCCAGCTGCAGCGGTTGCTAGGCAACGGGAGAGAGAGAATACAAGACAACTACACATTACCTTGTCTTGTATTACGGGCGTATTTTGCCCCGCTGGCGGAGCTCTTGTTTTCCTAAGAAGATGACGGAAATGTTGTGCAGGTGGCTGAACGACGAATTGCGATTGTCTCAAGTTGTTGGTGAGTTTTAAGTAAAGTGTGTGTAGTCGAGGTGTTGGTGGTGGTGTGTTTTTAGCTAGCATTCAAGGCAATTTACAGGCTAGCTATGACTAGCTATGACTATTAATGCTATCTTTATTGTAGTAAACCGTAGTTAACATCAAGTGAAAGTGACAGTGGAGACAACTTTAAAAATGTGATGTCTTTAATTATTCAATTTTTTGGCATTTAAATAAAAAAAATCATTCTTTACTTAGGCAGCAAAAAATATTAACGATTAGCCTATTCATTAGCCATAACGTTAGTAGTAATAAGTATTTTAAGTAGTTTTAATGTCATCTCAACTGCTGAGCCACAGTATAAACTACTATCCTTACATAGTTTAGTACTTTTACTCTTACTAGTTTAGTACTTTTATTATTATTATTTTTTAAATTTATTTATTTTTTTGCCTCTGGTGCTCTTAAACTGTTTGCGCTACTAATGCTCCATTTGATATTGATTCATTATTGGCATAGCCTATTACATGTTTGTATATTTTTGCAGAGCCAAAAACTTTTGCTAAGGCTTTCTCCAGTGGTTATCTATTTGGTGAAATCTTATATAAATACCAGCTGCAAAGTGATTTCCATATGTTCATGAAAAAAGAGTAAGTTCTGTTGTCCCGAACCTTTAGAGATTGTGTTAAATTCAGCTCCTTGCATATTTAATCTTGTATTACATTTTGTTCCAGGAGATCAATATCAATGTTAAACAACTTTACTCGACTTGAACCATCTCTCCATTTGCTGGGAATTTCATTCAGTGCAACCACTGCCCATGAACTGATGCAGGAAAAACAGGGGGTGGCTGCACACCTCGTACAACAGCTTTATATTTCCCTGGAAAGAAAGAAGAAAGCAGACAGCAGTGGAGCAGACAAAAAAGGTGTGCAGTCTGCTGCTGTTGCCAGTCTGCGCAAAAAAGAGCATGATATCCACCATCATGTAAGAAAACAATATGCTGTGAGGTTAAGATTGTTGTAATGACTTAAATTGAGCACAAAAAATGTCAAACATTGTCAAAACTGTATGAAATGTTTTTACTGGCATGAAATACAGGTGAACCTTCAAAAAATCTCAAAACCTTATGAGGATAAATTCCATGAAATGGGCAGATCCACCGTGGTCGCTGATGTTAACCAAAAGAAAGTGCTAGTAAGGCAAGAGGAAAAGTCAAAGAGGAATAATGACTCGGTAATGGTGTATTACTGACTTTTTAAAACAGAACAATGTTATTTATTTTGTGTCTATGTTCTAGTTCCATATTTCCATTGTTCAAGCACCAAGACCTCCACATTTGTCACTTAATCTAAGGAAGCAACAGCAATGGCAAAAGAAACTAGCACAGGTCTGTCTCTCATGTGAACACATGTAATAAGTGGTACAGTTTCCACAAATGATTTATTTATTCTTATTTTAAATACAATGTGGCTCATTGTTCTCTCTGCAGGATGTGCAGAATGAAATCGCTCAGTTTGAAAATAACAGAGCAAAGCTGCATTCTTCTTTAAGGTTAGTTATTATGTGCTTTGTACTCGTTGAACTCTAAATGAAAAATGTATCTATTATTTGTGTTATTGAACATTTTTGTGTGTTGTTAATTCATAGACATCCAGATGAGTGTAGTTCATTTCCTGTATCTAAATCAGTGCCAAACAGTGTGTACATACAGCAAATTCAACAGAAAATTAAAGAAAATGCACATAATCGTGAACAAAGGGACAAAAAGCTTGACAGATTCCTTGAAGAGCAAGCAAAAGCACGTGAAACTGAGCAGGTAATGACTTAAATACAATATGCATTTCTTATACCAAACCAATATATTTTCTAATCATTTTGAAATTATACAGAATACAAGACATGAAGAGTATCTGCTGAAGCGGTTTACACGTCAAACAAAGCAGGAGCAGCGTCTTGTAGCACAACTTCACCAAATCAGAAAGCAGAAGGAGGTCATCACCAATAACCGTCTATTCAGAGAGGAGGAGATCCTGCAGAGGAGAGAGAAGGACTTCCAGGAAGCAGTGAAGAGGGAGGCGGTGAGATAGACTGACAATGAAGACCAGTACTCCTCTCTGTTTCAATCTGTCTCATAGCTGTCAAAATGTTATTGATGTGAAGGTGAACAGTAGCATATAAACTAAACCAGCAAAAATGTTATAATTTATCAGTCGTAGCCGAGGTGAGAGACAGAAATGGCACGCACATAGATTCAGTGTTAACTCCTGTGTAAGGTCCATACTGTGGTATTGTTGGTGGAATCTAGTTTCACCAACAACATAAAGCACTTTATTATTTATTCTGTGATTTGTACAATAAATAACTTATTTCCGATCTTTCATCTTCTTTTCTCTATATACTTTATCACTGAAGATATCAAATATGTAATCTCTCATTAAAATCTGTGCTAGGTATTAGCTGAACAGGAAAAGATGGCCCGTGCAGAAGAGCTCAAAGGGGACCTTGACTTTTGTAAAAGAGTGACTGCTGATCGAGATCAGATCATGTACCAGAAGCGTTCAGAAAACTGCAAGGAAATAGTGGAACAGATAGTGGATTTGGCCACGAAGGTTGGAGAGTACCGTCTCCTTTATGGGAAGTATGTAACAGTATACAGTATTATCAAATGTAATTATAATCTCTATTTCACTCTTGGGTCTATATTTTCCCCCTGAAAGGAAATTTAAATTGGGGAATGATTATGAGTGCCCTGTCTGGGTGTTATCAATTAATGGGCTATTTTTACTGGGGCAGGGATACTTGAACTTTTGGCTGTTTAACATAAATTCTATAAATAGTTTTCCAAAGCCAAACTTCAAAATTGGGATTTAAATCTTTTGTTTTGGCTTTTTTCATCATTTTTTGCTTTTTTCCATCATTCTTGGCACATGTTCAGTCCAGTCCCGGGGGAACAAATAAAAGAATGGAAGGAAGTGCTGTTCAGTGGCCTGCCTCTGTATGAGCCGTCAAATGTGGGCGAGCGCTCCGAGGACACAGACCCTGTAGAGCTAAAGAAGCACAACATACTCAACAACCTGGAATATGATGAATATATTGTGAGTTATGCATGATTGCAGTGGACTAACACTTTTATTGTGCCTTCATTACAACATGAGACAAGAAAGTTTTTGCTTATAAATGGTTTTGTTAGAACATGGCAGGTGCATGGGTATGTCCTGAAGAAACAGAGGAGGCAAGGTCACCTCTGACCAATAATGACATTCTTGGACATGTGGTCGCACGACTTAGGAACCTGGTCCATCCACCATGTGAAAAACCAGCTGAAGACCCATTCCCATTTTACAGCCTCAAGGCCTGTGTTTTGGGCAAGTTGTGCTCTGGAAAGACCTCCTGCCTGGCTAAGATTGCACATGGTATGAACAGTAAACAACAGCACATTTTACAACTTGTGTATTAAAACTAAGCACTCCTCTTATTTACAATGTCACTTTTTTTTTTTTGCATCAGCCCATGGCATCTTTGTACTGTCAGTCCAAGAACTGATTAGCAAGGCATTACATGAATACAAAACTAGTGAGACGGTATGTAAAATAAAATAGACATCATTAAATGCAGTTGGCAACATATTTGATTTTCTTTTGTATTATACAACAACCAAATTTACAACCAACCATTTCTGTTATAGGTCACAGAGCAAGACCTGTTGAACAGTGAAAAAGAGCCCACAGGAGACAGTAAGAACAAGCACAATTACCGTAAATACAAAAGCCTTGAGGTAACTTTCACTGGACATTATAACTGAAAAACAACATGTTTTGTGTGTTACTTTTTACTAGGTGAGGAATTGCCACAAGATATAGACAGTGTCAAGGTGTATATTTTAGTTCATATTCACAACTGTTCATAACTAAATCCTGAAAAGATTATACAGAATGCCTTTTGTTTCTGTACCAGCTTTCCACACTGGCCATGTATGGACAAGAAGCAGAAAAAGCAATGATGGAAGGAAATTCTTTGCCCTTTGAGTTGCTGATAAAGATTATAATAGCAGCCATACAGTAAGTATTGTCTTTTTATAAGCACAGAATAGTATCTAATTTCTACATATATCTATAAATCTTTATGGTTACCAGGAATATTCCAGCTAATTCAGGTTGGATTTTGGATGGGTTTCCCCTAAATATGGACCAGGCGCACTTCTTAGAAAAGGCTCTTGATGGGAATGTAGAGGGAGAGGACTGTGTGGTTACGGACAGTCAGATGAACCTTGCTGTAGATCCAGACCCTCCTAAACCTGCCCCTCCTCGGCCCCCAGCTCTTGACCTGGCTCTGCTCCTAGACGTCTCAGATGACTGTGCCATCAGCCGTGCGGTCAACCTAGCACGTGCGTACAGTTTAAAATTAACAGTAACATTTTTAGTATAATACGGAGAAGTATGAAAGTCACAGTGTGATGATTTTAAGATAATTCCTTATTAATTAACAAAAACAAATACATATGTCTTCTTTCAGATATTGTAACTCAGAATATGTTTATGTATGTAAAAACTTCTTACTTCTTCTTAAAATGTGACATTAACTTTATTTTATTAATTATAATTGTTTATAAATCAAGTAATTTTGAGGACCCTTGGAGGACTTAAAGTTATTAACTTAATATTAATGTACTTACTCTTTTTGTGTTAGGTTTTTTTTTTTTTTCCTTAATTTTAAACTGCATAAACCTTTTTCTCTGGCTCAGATATGGCTGCTACAGACTCTACACCTGATAACTTATACATGGCACAGATCCCGCACAGGTAGCAATCAAAGGAATGTTTAGATTTAGTTTTTTTTCCCTGCAGATAACTCGTGTATATATCTTTTTAACTCAAGGATTACAGATTTTAAAGAAACTTGGCCAAGCCTTGAAGACTGGTTTGGGACAAAACAAAAGATTCTGATTCGTGTTGATGCAAATGTTGATGAAGAGGAGCTTTTTAATCAAGTAGAGTCAGTTATTCTGAAGGTGAAAAGACCTCATCCAGAAGGTAACGTCATCCCTGCATGCATAAGTTCATAGCTTTTGATTGTATATGTTTGAAAACTGATAACCATCTACAGTACATAAGTTAGATTAGTTATATAAACATTCTATATACTTTGCCATTTCCTTTCTATTTAGGCATTTTCTTTTCTATCCGCCATATTTTCCAATCTGTTATAAATTATTTTTCACAATTGTTGCCACTCCTCCTGTTGATGCTGTGGTGTCAGATGGAGGAACAGATTCAAAGGGTTTGGCACCTTCTCTGGACCAATCCTCAAATCAAGAATTAATAGTCAATCTGAAACCTGAAACTAGTCCAGTACGGGTCTCAATACAGAAAAGGAAAGAAATGGGAATATTCAGATGAGTACGGGCAACAAGCAAGAAGGTATTCATGATTTTGGCTACAAATGGTAATAATCAGAATTCTATCTAAGCAACATTTTGACCTAAATACAAAAGAAAGAGAAAGAGAGATACTTTTTTGATTTCAAGGGAAATTCAAGTTCTGTTGCAGCAAAGTGTTGCAGTTTTTCAGCAACATTTACACGGCGCTTCAGTCACCTTTGTGTCTCAGTCAAAGGTCTCAGTGAAGAACAATTTAGTGTTAATTATTTATCACTGTGTGACTTTTATTCATCTTTTTCTACACTTCTAGATAATCTTAATCTATGTTTATTACTGTTGCCATTTTTCAATTTGTCAATTAATGTGTAAATATTTTTAATAGAATCCTCCAGAAAGCCCTTACTCACAAGTGGAAGCAGTTCACCATACTTAGATAAACCACTACCAGCAGTAAGACAATAATTGCAAACATTTTTAATACTGAATTTGTTATTTTTAATACTGAATTTGTTATTTTCAAACCTGTTTTTGGTGTATCTTAAATAACAGAACATTCCTGAGCTACTCCACCTTCATTGGACGAATGTGTGTGAAATGTATGTGAACAATATAAAGGCCGTATTACAAGAGCTACGCCTAGAAAGAACATTGATAAACCAGCACTTTTTCACTATCAAGTAAGCTCTAATCTAGTTTAAATCTGTTTTTGATTTGGTAAATATGTAGGTTTTTGTTGACAATTATTACTTTATTGTCTTTGCAGAGAAGAGTTTAAACATTATTTGGGTCGACCAGACTTCAGACAGGAAGTAGTTTTTCAATGGCAAAAGGATTTCAACAGTGTCGCTGACGATATGAGGGACGATGAGGAGACAAAAGCAGAGCTGCACCTCAAGCTTCATGTAACTGCATTTAAAACTGTGACATATCTATTTCTTACTTTAATTATTCACATTTGTCTGGTTATTTTTAGGAACTTTGTGTACATTTGAGAAACATTTGTGTAAAACGTAAAGAAGAAAATGAGCAGGAAAGGGCTGCTGTCATGAAGGATGGATGGTTGTCAGATCACACTGCTCTGCTGGTCAATTACCACACCATACTTACACAGGTTCACATATTGTTTTTAGCACAACACAATCCTATTCATTTTGTTTATATTATTATTATTATTTTTAATCTATGTTATTTTAGGTTGAGTTGGACCGGTTTCAAGACACATTTTGTCTTCTTAAAAAATATTATTCGAGTATAACTAACAAGCCACTGAAGGAGGATCTAACCACAATTTCTCTACTGGACATTCCCAGTGTACAAGCTTTGGAGGCACAATCCCAGCATAGCGAACTTGACCAGGTATGATCACATGGGAAAAATTATAGTATTTAAGTCCATTAGTACTTATTTTAGATTTTAAAATGAGATGCATAGGTTTAGTTGTTTGTTTTGTTGTATTCAAGCCCCAAAAGAAACTTCTAGATGATTATGAAGAGGCAGTCACAGCCGTTAACCATCTGGTAAGTACTAGAAGAAAATGAGCCATGAGCAGATTGTTTATTTGCAAAACAATCTAAACAAATTTGCTATTTGCATGTTGAATGTGATTGTAGTTGCATCCAAAAGCCCAACAGAGGGAGGTAGAGATAAAGGAAACCAACAAAGAGCAGGAGAAGCCCCCAGGTGCAGACAAAAGCAGCAAAAAAACTCAGTCTGGAAAGAAAAAGAAAGGTATGAAAGGTTTAATTGATGCAGATTTTGAGACATCCAGATATTATAAGCAAGTTCAAATGAAAACAGCTGGATTTGGACCACGTGTTTTCATCTGAACAGCATCATACAAAAATGAATTCATATTATATTTAATAAATTTAAATTATTTCATATCTGTCTCTTTTTTCATTTGTAAGATTCATCTCCACCTCCAGCATTAAGCCCCCCTATTAAACCTCCTCCTCAAGTCAAACCCACTGAATTCACTGCAGCATTGATCCATGAGGGTATGAACTCTCACACATTCATATTGTTACTATTAAAAGGAGAGTCCTGAGTTAATGTTTGGTTTGATGTTATCTTTGTTTACTGGTTCTCCAGAGAAAGCTGCAAATGTGCGGTTCGCCCAGGTGAATGGTCATGGATTGAACTTGGTACATTTTATTCAACAGAACGCAGAAGAGGTTTCCAGCTGTATGGAAAAGTGGGTGAATGAGCATTTTCGGAATGAAATAAAGAGGTTTTTGTCATAAATATTACAACATTTAAAAAAATATTGTTGTTGGTTAAGCAGAATGACTCAATAACATTTTTATGTAGCATAGAGCAGCTCGCAGAAGTGGTGCTTCACCACATAGAGTCTGGAGCTAAGCTGCTGAATGAACTGGTTTTGGTGAGTTAATTCTAAATCAAGATTCCAGTCAAGACATTTTTTATTAAACATGCTATCCTTTGTTTTTGTTTCTTTGACAGGATTGTACTCATTTCTGTCTTAACGGCGACTACTACATGGTGGCTTTGCCACCGCCTCCAAAGCCTCCATCTTTTGAAAAACCTTCACAGAGCACCCTGTCTATCATTCAGCTTGAATCTCTTTGCCAACAGTTCAGACATATAGCTCCAAGTGGTAGGTACTACCTCTACCTGCAGTACTACCTACTGTATTCTGTTCTGTTCTTTATATTATAATACATCCTCTTTGTTCTAGGACTGCTGTCCGGTTTGGAGTTTCTGACTTTTCTTAAAGATGTAATGTCTGCACACAAGGGAAGAAACACTCTGCCTGAAACCTGGGTCACAATGCCTGAAAACGAGGTAACATAAAATATTTTGTAAACAATACCTAACCTAATGTGCTGTGAAGCAGTACTATACATTGCACTATAGTGATCATAGATTTTAGTCTTAATTCAATCACATCAGTATTAAAAAGGTAAACACATAATAACTGTATAATGTGCTGGAAATTAGAAACAGAATGCATTATGATTTGAGCAGTATGTTGTTCAGTGCACAAACAACTGACATACTTTATTTTGCCCAGCTGATGGAGACAGTGGCTTCTCTTAAAGATAAACATGACCTTGTGGATTGGCGGAGGTTCATGCTCGGCTGTGCCCTGCCATGGCCATGGCCGTCGGTAACACAGCTGCTGGACGCCTTGAGACAGTTAAAGGCAGCAGATACAGAAAACAAAGGATATATTAGTGAACAACAGTTTCTACAGGTTGGTTTTTATAATCAAGTAGTACTAGAGACTGTAACCACACTAACCTCTTCTGATATAAGAAATGCTCTTAATTTAAATATGATAAGGCCATAAAATGTAACAGTTTATTTTAATTCAGTGTGAAATAAAAACAGTGTATTTATAGTCGTACTTTTTGTTTTTGTCATTTTCAGACCCAGGTGTGGTTTTCTAAAGAGGCTGTTGTGGAGACACCAGAGGACCTTTCTAAGCCACCACCTTATAATCACTTCGCTAACGTACTTGAGGTTTGTGATTAATAACTACAATTTCACCAACTTTCTGACTCATCAAAGTATCTTTTCAATTAATATGTGACTATGGGGGCTATTTTAACTATAATGTACTATAGGTTAAGTTTATTTACCATCAATTCTGGCTTAGAGACAACTGAACAACAGTTGGTCAACACCATACATGTATTTGAACTTCATGGGTAGAGAGAATAGGAAGGATTATGCCACAGTAAGACAATATTTTACCAAGGGATAATTAAAGTTTAAATATGGGTTTTGTGAGACAATGTTACACTTAATGCATGCATAAATAAAGTATACATTATCTAAATTCTATTACATTTTGCAGTTCTTCTTCCGGATGTTTGCGGACCACTCCTTCAGCCCACCGCGTCTCAACTACACGTCCATGCTCCTGTATTTTTCTGCTGATCCAAACAGCAAACAGGGCTTCGTCAGAGCGCTCAGTGTGGCAATAGGACAGCATCTCAAACGGTCGTCATCAACACAACTTGTCAAGGTACAAAATATATCAACTGACTTGCAAAGATATCTAATATGGGGCTTCTGATTGACCTTTGACTCTGCATAATTAAGGTAGTCTGAAAACAAAATAGATTTAATTCAGCATTTCAACATTTTCAGTTTGTGATCACTACGAGCGTTCATGTTCCTGTTTAGTTTGATTTTCAGCAAAAAAGGAATCAGGGGATAGCATTAAATCAGTTTATCTGTTGTAGCTCCAACTAAACCAGATTGTATTAAAATAAAGATCAGATTAAAGTCTAACAAACCTCACATGGAGCAGTGCTTACAGTTAGCGTCACATCCCTGGGGAATGTTGATGCCATCAGCTGCAAAGTGTCAATTCAATAATTCTTTCAAATAATCATGTTTAATTATGATCCCAGTTGTGTTGATTTATTTTCACCAATGTTTTTTCTCACTCTATACTGACATAAGACTCTTAAGTAACAAAGCTTGACCTGCATGATTAATTCTGAGTGTGATTTTCTTCTATTTCAGTCGATGCCCAGTTTAGATGAAGTTCCAGAGTTCAGTTCCACAGACCTGGATGCAGATTATAGCCTCTCTGAAAACCCCTCATCAGACACTTTATTGGGAAACCAGAAAGTGTCTATATCTGCTCTTCTCACAGTCATGAGCCACAGCAGCGTCGTCACAGACACCCAGACTGAGTATGCAAAGGTATCGCAATACTTCCAATACTTAAATACTTCATAATAACAGAGGTTCCAAAGCAAAGATATTCATATGGACCAGGTTTTAAAGTGGAACTAAACACAAAATCCACTTTTTTGCTACTAAACTCTGTGTATATGGTGGTTTGATATAATTTTCTACTGTTCCTAGTGCGTTTTAGGTCATTTTAGTGGAAACTAGGTCTATTTGCAGCTTTCTGGTCATTTAAAAAAAAAAACATTGAACAGACTGGTAATAAATAATAAGAGTAACAAACATCTCCAAAGCTGAAAATGCTCTGTTCCACCTTGTGATGTCAAGTTAACAACTACCTTTTACCTTTTATTCAGCAGAGATTAGCAATTGCATGTGCATGAGACACCAATTTATTAACACTAAAAACACAATTTATTCCAATTTATTTGCAGTTGGTTGGTGTGTATAAGGAACTAGGCTACGGGCCGGAGGAGTCGATCCCCTTCTCTGTCCTCTCCACACATTCACTCATACAACACCTCATGGAGACATCGACACAGTATCAGCTCGTGGTAAATATTCACAACATGTTCAGTTTTAGCCATATCCAAGTTTATAATGTTTTAACAAGTGTCCTCTTTGGTTTCCCCTGTCCCTTTTCTTTCACACCTTTTTTTGTTCAACTTTAAGAACATTTTTTCCAGTTGCTGAACAATGGCGGAGATTGCTAGATGTCAAAATAAAAATCCATATATTTTTAAAATAATAATACTTTTTTAAACTAAATAAAATGTCTTCCAGGACACTGCATACAAAGAAACATCAAATAAACTTCCTTATGACTGTCTCCCTGATTGAATTAATTAATAAGAGGTGTTGCCAACTAGTTTTGAGCATGGATTCTTTGATAAAATTATGTAACGACCTCAATATAATTAAAATGACCACAGTAACAACTTGTGCTATAGATTTGACTGCCATGATCGACGCTGGTTTTGGCAGACACACTCCAGCAGTTTTTCTGACTGACTTGCTTTTCTAATGACCCCTCTGGCACTGAGGCACTGGTCACCGCCACAAAGAGGGCATTGTCCAGGATAACCTACATGTCAAGCCTGACTTCCCAGCAACGGCCAGCCAAAGAACTTATAACCCCATCGGAGCCTTTGAGATGTTTGCCAAACACGCCACTCTGATACTGATAAAGTAATTAACAAACGAAGAGTTCATTTGCAAAAAACAGAAAAGTGCCATTTGAAAAACTAATTGGAATCTTTTTGTTTACTTCATAGTCATATTTTTTCAAAAGCCAAATCTATTTCACAGTTATCAAAATATTACTCTATCCATTTTTGTTTAAATCAATTATAGATTGTCATTGCTAATAACTAGAACATAGTGACAAAAAGAAAAAACCTTTTTGACAATTTTTCAAAACGGGAGATATCTGTTATATTGCTTTTCATTAATAATTGAACATATAATTATTATATGCGTATCTGTGGGTTTCAGAGTGATGAAAAATTAGGATTGTTGCCATAGGAATTGCCAAATTAAAACTAAATGTTATGTTTTTAGAATGACAAAAAGTTAGTTACAGAAAGACCCATGATTAAGGGTGTGTGTGTGTATATATATATATATATATATATATATATATATATATATATATATATATTTTACATTTTATTTTCTGGTGTAAGATGAGATAGGGCTACAAGTAGGTGACAAATTGCTTTTATTTTTTTTTAAGTTACTGCTACAAACACATTAACTCAACCAAATTTTCTTAAACCTAACCCATAACCATTTTCGTAACTTTAAACTAAATCTTGTTCCTAAACCTTACAAGACCTTGACCTTAACATAACCTTAACCATAAACTAAATTCTGTTGATCACAGCAGACCGTCCCTCTGGAGCTCCATCAAGCATTAAACGTAAAACCTCTGTAAAGTTGAAGACGAACAAAAGAAGAAAGTGAAGATATTTCCGAGCTTAACATTAGGGTAGAGAAATATATCAAATAAAAAAAAGAAAAAAAAAAGAAACCAGCCATTAAAAAATCTTGATTGTTATGGATTTCTGTTGTTCTTTGAAGCCCACGCAGCCCCCTCCCCATGAACCCCAACTCTCTCTTCTCTCTTTCCCTCCCTCTCAGCCCAGTGCTTCTGTCTGGCATCACAGAGTCAACGCATGAACCCAGAAATAAGGAACACACTCTGTGGATTTCTGCTTTTGTTGATTCCATCTAATATTTGGCTGTGAAACTCTAGGGAGCTATTTGAGAAATTAATAGGAATAGTTTCAACAACACTGCACCAAATTGCTAATATAATATCAACTGACATTTTTCGATTTTTGTGACGGAAATATAGCTCAGATAATTTAAGTTTTAAGTGCTCAGTAAATACTTTTTTTGTCTATATGATGGCGGTGGTATTTTGGACATTTTCAATTGTACTGACTCTTCAGGGGCTGCACTGTGCCAAGATCTTAACAGTTTGTTTAATTGGTGAGTAACTTAATTTTGGATGACTTTTTTGCCAGTTCTTAGTGATATACCTGCATCTCATGACCAGATTAATCTTGATCGAGCTGTTTTCTTCTCTTCACAACAGGAGGAAGCCATTATTTATTATTAGACGAGATTTCAGATAATCTTCAAAAACATGGCCACAATGTGAGAATGCTCTTACAGCTCGGTACCCCACTTCTTACAGGTAACTTATACACCTTAAAGTTGTAAAACATATTTCATTGTGATTAATAGACCCACTGATTTCGCACACACATTTTACAGGCTTTTCCTACACAGCGCAGCCGCACAGTTATCAGATAAGCACTTGGTCTTTGGGAGAAAAGTATATTCAAGAATACAACAGCCAGTTCCAGGAGCAGCAGACACAGTTTTTATTGGGAAGGTATGAGAAACTACTAGAAACTTTGTTTTACTACTGGCCATTGCAATTTGTCTCTTTTCAAAATATATTAATCAATGAGAGTTTTGACTGAACACATTAGTTGTACTTGTATGTTTTAGTGTATAATTTGTAGTACATTTCTGACTGAATGGGGATCCGGTTATTTTAAAGAGCCCATGTTACGCAATTTTTTGATAGATAGATAAATAGACACTTAAATAGACAACACTTTATTGATTGAAAGAAATTCAATTTCAGGCAGCAACAATGGGACAAGCATAATAATCATAATACTTTAATACAGCAGTCCATCCTCTTGATTCATGATGATTGATTGATGATGTTGTTTCCTCATCAAAAACATACCTGGTGTTTTGTTTCATTCATACATGTTTGAGTAATAATTTATTATTAGTCTGTCTTTTCCAAAGCTCAAAATGCTCTGTTCCAATTTACAATGTCATGTTGTGTTTTCAAGTTAACACAAGTGCCACTTTTGGAATTTACTTTTGTTTAGTTGAGATCTGCTGAAATGATCCAACTGACTTAAGTGAAGGTGTTTGCTGCTTAAAAACACAGTGGAGCACTTCCTGTATTACCTCATGACATCACAAGGTGGAACAGAGTGTTTTCTGTTTAAGAGGAGAACTCAGCCTAAATATGCAGGATTTGTATGAATGAAACAAAACCCAACACCAGGTATGTTTTTGATGAGGAAATAACACTATAACAGATCAGAGAACAGCGTGATAAATACAGCATCAACAATTAACAAACTGCAATGTTTGTTTCCATTCTCAGGGATGCCTTCGGTGGCTTTTTAAAATTCATGGGACATTTATCCTATCAGTGTGGCAGACTTCTTGAAGACGAAAAAATGATGTCATTTCTGCAAAATGAACATTATGATGTTGCGGTTCTCGATGCATTAAATCCCTGTTCATTCATTCTGGCACGTAAACTGGGTATGTCATACTTTAAAAGGTGAAGGGTCCACCACGTTGCTAGTTGCCATTGAGATGTTATTGCTTTACCTGGAATTTTCAACATCAATCTGTCTCACAGTAACAATTCATGTTATTCGGGGTATTTTAACGCAATTGATACTTTACAGTGACATCATACTGGAGGTGTTCTACATGTATATCTATATTGGCAGAATGTTCAGCAGTTACCATGGAGACATAATGCACACATTAGCAAACACTGCCTCAAATGTTTTGACATAGTCTGAAAACGCAAGAAAAAATACAAAACGGATTTAAACAACACATTTTCAGGATTTCAGGATTCAGCATTCATGGTCCTGTTTAGGAGTTTGATTTTCAACAACAACAAAAAAAAGTTATGGTGAAAAACTGAAAACTCAAAAACTCCTATCTATCTTGTGACTGTAATTTAACGTGTGAGAGTCTTGTTTAAGAGGGCAAATTCCACCTCTCGTAGTTCCAACCAAGTCAGCTATTCCTGGTCAGATTGTGTTAAAATAAAACTTATTAAGTCTGACTTGAGTCACAGAACTTCTAACAGAGCAGTGCCTCCGCTTAGCATCACAATCACCTTTAATGTATAAATAAAAATAACTGCATTCACATAAATACACTATAGTTAAGCTTGATACCGTAGCAATAATATCTCAATGGAGAAAAACAGATGGTTGACCCTCCATGCGAAAAGTTACATAGCACAACTTTACAAACACACATGCATTATTAGATATTTAGTCTTTTACTTTTTTATTTGACTTATTTACTGCAGGTATTCGGTACGTTGCTTTCTATCCTGGTGCTCTGAACGGTCCACTCTCCATTGGCCTCCCCAGTCCGATCTCCTACGTACCCGTCTTCAACTCTGAGCTGACAGACCACATGAACTTATGGGGCCGAATGAAGAATCTGTTTTATTTTCTCCTTGCTCCAGTAGGTAAGACATGGTATCTCATGTGTACATGTTTAAAGAAGCCGTATGTAACTTTTCTGACGGTGCGTCCTTCTCCTGCAAGTCTTCGGGGAGCCTGGAATGTACCACAGTATGGCATTAACCTTAACCATCTCCATGTAATAGGTGAGGGGATGTGATCTTGCTCAATAAAAGAATGCATATTTTAAAGATATTTTAAGCAATAAAACCAGCTGTAATTAATGTAACGTTAAAGCTATACTGTGGAACATTCAGTGTAAAGCAATAACATCTCAAGTAGGTGGCAGATGCTCCACCAGAAAATGTACATAGTACACCTTTAAAGTTTAAACTAAACTTTGATTTTGTGTTTTATTATTTTAATTTGTGTATCACAGGTCAGGCTCTTGTTTGGTCCAGATTTAGTGACGTCGTTGCACAGCACCTTGAACCGCCCCCTAGTGGATTGGATGAGTTACACCAAGGAGCAGAACTATGGGCATTTAACACTGACTTCTCCCTGGAGTTTCCCCAGCCTCTAATGCCCTTTACTGTGCTGGTGGGAGGGGTCCTCAGTAAACCTCCTAAGCCTCTACAGCAGGTACACATGCCAACAGGATGTGGCCACTTTCTAAAATGTGATGTTCTCATTTCAGATGGACGGGTGGGGCCTGTATAACTTATGGGAGAAGTACTGTTTTTGCAAGAAATAACCAAACTTATGATTCACAATTGTTGAATCTTAACAAGTCCTTTAAACTGACAATAATCACAGTTTTGGAGTTGAAGCTATTGTGAAAACATATTTTCACTTTTGCTTATTTAAACGGACAGAGAAGGAGTTTAACTTTGTGCCAGTCATTGTTTCATGTGGATAAGCCCAGTAATTACAGCGATATTAACCATAAAGTAGGTCAGTAAATCTGCAATCTGACAGTTAAACAGTAAATCAATCAAACTTTATTTTTAGAGCGCTTTTCATACAAAAATGCAACACAAAGCGCTTTAATCCCACCATAGGATCCTGACTTGTCCTCTAGCTCCATTTTAAACAACAGGGAATGTTGTGTTTTGTGTCATATGAACCAAACCTGTATTTCAAATTATTAAAACCAAATTATCATTAATCAGGACTTTGATTCGTGGATTGCAAACTTTAAAGAACCGTGTTTCATTGTGGTTACACTGGGGTCGATGGTGTCTTCTGTGTCTGTGGACTCGCTGATCACTGAGCTGGCGGCTGGCTTCTCCAGTGTTCCTCACGGAGTTATCTGGAGGTACAGTTACTCTTTAAACACTGGCACAAAAGCACGTATGTTTTTGTCATGTAATATAATATGGGCTAAAAGGTGAAAATTAATTTGACAACTCCTAATCTCCTTGTAGGTATGACACCAAATTGTGGCCGTCTCACATAGACATACCTCCTAATGTTAAGATTGTGGATTGGCTTCCTTTGAATGACTTACTAGGTATGTACTAAATTATCCTTGGTGTATAGAATTAAAAAATCTACCACCATTACCATAACTATCAACAACTCAAAACTAAATATTATATATTTTGAATGGACAAAAGTGCTAAAATATATTGTTTTAAATTGGTAATTGCAATGGTTATAGACCTATTTTTTTCATAATTTTGCTATCCATGGGTGAGGGTATGAGATTATCATATTGTCACTTTTCACTAGGGCTACAAGATCACAGTATGACCAAAATCGCAATTTGAATACTGTATTTTAAATTTGTACAAACATGTTCTGAAATACACTGGAGTCTTCCATCAGTCTGCCACTTCATAGGCCTATTTCAGTCTTTTTGTCAATTCTTCTGGACATGTTTAAAAGCATAACTTTTAACTAATATCACAAATCTAATAACATATTTTTCCCAAATTCAGCCCAACTCTTCAGCGGGATCACATTTTAATCTTGTTTTTGCATTTGATTTTAAGGCCATCCAAAAGTCTGTCTCTTCATCACCCACGGGGGGCAGAACAGTCTCCTCCAGGCGGTGTACCATGCTGTCCCCGTCCTGGGCATTCCTCTGTTTGGAGATCAGTTTGATAATGTGGTGAAGGCAGAAGCGAAGGGCCTTGGACTCATCATTAAACCCACTCACATCACACGCCATCGCCTCAGCTCTGCCATTCAAACTCTTATACAAGACAACAGGTGAGTGGGCATGTCTTATACTGTAGTTATACTATACTTATATATATATATATACTTATACTATAGAACTCTGATCTGGACTGTACTATGGATTTTTCTGTGTATTTAGATATTTAGATCATTTTTATTTGTTCTGTCTTCAATATTGATCTACAACTGCTTAATACTAGTAACAAGCCCAATCGCATAGTAGCATTTTAATATAACAAGCAGCTGATTTTTATTTGCTTTTTTTTAATTCTTGAAAAATTGATACGCGACATCTTTAAACCCTATATTTGTGACTCAGAGTCTGACTTTTCTGAATAAACGTTAGTAAATACAGAGAAGTGGATGGTGATAGGGGGTAGGTGGAAACAGAAAATTTCTAGGCAGTCAAGCCTTGAATACAGGATTGCTCAAACATATATGAATTAATCAAAATATAACTTTGAGTACGCTAATGATAAGAGAACACTGCTATAACAAATAATAAATAAGAATACGATGAGTGCTCTGTGGGTACGTGTATAGTTCAAAATAGTAGACACGTCTTTGGAGAGGGCTTCTTTAGAAAATATTTAGGTAAAATCTCACAATGCATACAGAAAATCACCAAAAAAAAATCCCCACCAAAACCAAGGCGCTCCATCTGCTTAGAAAAGTTAAAAGCCTTTATCATGTCTTCGCTCTTAAGGATAAAAACATATACACCAACCTGTTTTGGCTAACTTTAATTGGAGTGCAAGGACCTCTTATAACATTGTTAAAAGCTCTTTCATCCCTGTAGATTCAAGTCGTCTGCTTTGTCACTGAGCCTGCTGCATAAGTCCCAGCCTGTGCCTCCGGCTCAGAGGTTTGTGCTGTGGGTGGATCACGTCCTGCAGAGTGGGAGTGGACTGCATCTAAAACCTGTGGCTCTGGTTCAGCCCTGGTACCAGAGGAACCTACTGGATATCCTGATGCTCCTGACAGTAGCACTTTTAACTTTTCTCACTGTCTGCTGGAGTTCACGTAGGAATGGACATTTAATAGCGCAGAATAAACCTAAAAGCCAATAGATAGGTGGTAATAGATGATTTTTGTTAATTTAGAGTTTTGGGTAATATCTATGTCTGACTAGAAAGAGCTGGTTTTGTTGGAACTATGACAGGCGAGTTGATTTGTACTGTTAAAGGGACAGTTCGGAATTTTGAACATAGGGCTTCATTTTCTAGTGAGCCAGAGTGTTGGAGACGTTTGGAGACACTTTTTTAAATACTCCATCCAGTCCTTGTATTTGCAGAGGTTGCTGGTGCTAGGCTAGTGCATGTCAATGGCCATACTTGTCCTGCCACTAAAAAACAGTCTTACTCACTCCACAAAGCACCTGAAGCAAAACAATTATTATGAATGTCTTTGTTGATACAATAATGTTTGAAATAAAACTAACCTTGCATCGCATGAATCGTTGCATGCTGAGGGACTATTTTCTCATATATCAGTCTGCCGCTGCCAAGCTTTCTATTAGGAAGTACAACTCACTGCTGCTGCTCAGACATAAATCCTTCAAATGCAAGGTTTGTTTTACTTCTAAAATTATTCTATCGACACAGACAATTACATCAACAATCTGGCGTTATAAATGTTTTGCCTCGGGTGCTTTGTGGAGTGGGTAAGACAGGCAGGCCAACTATGGCCATTGACATGTGCTAGCCTAGTACCAGCAACCTCTCCAAATACAAGGACTGGATGAAATTCTGAATAAAAATGTCTCTGCACGTCTCCAACACTCTGGCTCACTGGGAAATTAAGTCCAAAATTCCAAACTGTCCCTTTAAACGAGTCTCGCATGCTTAAAATTAGAGTCGCAAGCTAGCTAACATTAGCCAGTAGTTTTTCAGTTGGTCACGTTCACCTTTTTGTTGAAAATCAAATGCCTAAATATGATCGTAAATATTGGTCAAAGGCTCTTGTAAATTTGTTGTTTAAATCCATTTTGTGTTTGTTTTGAGTTTTCAGACAATCTTAAAACTTTTCTGACGGCGTTTGCTAATGTGTGCATTGTGTCACCATGGTAACTGCTGAACATTCCACCATAGAGATATGCTTACCCTAAAATTTGATTATTATCTGCTTCCTCGAGTTATCAGATTATTGAAATCATATAAACTGTTAGATCTGATATCAGTAAACTGATTTTTTTTCTGATTGTTCCTACATGTGCAGGTTGCAAAGGATAAACTAGTGTGTCCAAGACAAAAATTAAATAGAAAATGTTAAAGAAGGGTTAGCCTATTTAAAAGGTGCACTATGTAACATTTCTAATGGAGGGTCCGCCATGCTTATCTCCATGGAAATGTAACTGCTATGTCTAGAATGTTCCACAGTATAGATTAACCCTATCTATCACAAGGGAGACAAGCAGGTTACAGCACTACACTACATTACAATTCAGATCTGTGGAGAGTCATCCCTATTCACAGAAGATTTTATATTTTTGATCAATAGAAACCTAATGAATAAATGGTATATGAATATGTTTAATGTCATACCATGAAACATTCCAGGCAAAGCAAAAACATCTCCATCTCCACCCACCACAAAAGTTGCGCAGGCCACCTTTAAAAATCAGATCTAATTATTAGGGATGTAACAATAACCGAAATATCGTGATATCGTATTGCGTATCGTCAAAGGTCTCACAGTAATATCGTGGACCATCACATTATATTGAATCACAAGTCTCTTTGCTTAAATGAATAGTTCTGAGGCAGAAATAGCTAAAAAAAATCAGAGTGAACTACATAGACCATGATCCTTTGCTCCGTTTCAGTGCAGACTATATGAAGAAATAACTGTTCTTTGGATTAAGTCTTGTGAAGGCATTTTTAGAGGAAAAAGTAGCATATTCACAGTTTGTGAGACTCCACAAAATATAGCAATAAAAATCGTACCATGAGATACATATCGTGAAAATATCGTACAGAGAGATTTGGATAATGATGACAATATAATGACAATAAATGTTGTACCAAATGACTGGTCAAAGCATTTTAGAATGTCTGTCTTGTTATTATGTATAATATTGTAATATCGTGAGCTTTCCCACGATATCGCAATAAATATCGTACCGTAAGGTTCATACCGTGACGATACTGTATCGTGAGACATGGATATCGTTACACCCCTACTAATTATTGGATCATCTGATTACTTTAGATATCAATTTTTTCAGGCCATGTGTTTTGAAGCCCCTGTTGAACCCTGGATTGTTGCACTGTAGCGCCACAATGTCCCACACCTCCGTGCTCCTTTGACCTGTTTGTGTGGGCTCACGGGTTCACGCGCACTCTGCTTCTTCAATATGATCATTTGTACTCATCCACAAATGTACATGAGGGTTTTGACAAAATATACTCTTATTTGAGACAAGACAAAACTACTAAATCCACATTTACACTTCAGCACCTGCAATCTAAAGCCCTCCCCCCTCGCTGTTGGCCATGGTGTCCCCTCTCTCCCTCCCTAAACAAGACACAAAGGCACATGGCAGTGTTCACGGTCAGTGCCCCGGCGACGACAGCCAGGGTCCAGCAGCCCCCTCCCGCTGCTTACATCTGTGTTGGGGAGGAAAATATAGATTAGCAAGGAAATAATGACCAATTAGGAAGGCTTGTTCTTTGCCCACTCACCCGTCCTACACTCCCCTCAATGTTTAATTTGTCTGTTTGTCTGACAGTTGCAGGTGCCAGTAAGTCTTCCTCCAACTCGCACGCAATCCAGGGCAGTGAGAACAAAGCAGAACAGCTGAAGTAAGGGGAGTTATCTGGTTAACTAGTCTGCCTTCATCTACAGTCGTATGAAAAAGTTTGGCCACCCCTCATCATTTTCAAGATTTTCATTTATAAATCATTGGTTGTTATTCAGTTAAACATATCATATAGCAGACAAACACAGTGATATTTGAGAAGTGAAATGAAGTTTATAGGATTTACAGAAAGTGTGCAATAATTACTTAAACAAAAGTTGGCATGTGCATTAATTTGAGCACCCTTGTTGTTTCATTGATTTTAATACCTTTAGCACTAATTATTGAAACACAAAATTTGTTTGGTAAGCTCATTGACCCTTGGCCTACATACACAGGTGAAGCTGATCATGAGAAAGGGGATTTAAGGTGGCCAGTTGCCACCTTGTTCTCCTCTTTGCATCTTCTCTGAAGAGTGGCATCATGGGAGCCTCAAAACAACTATCAAATGACCTGAAAACAAAGATTGTTCAACATCATGGTTTAGGGGAAGGATACAAAAAACTAGCTCAGAAATTTCAGCTGTCAGTTTCCACTGTGAGGAACATAGTGAGGAAATGGAAGACCACAGGCACAGTTCTAGTTAAGGCCCAGAGTGGCAGGCCAAGAAAAATCTCAGATAAGCAGAGGTGAAGGATGGTGAGAACAGTCAAACTCAACCCACAGACCAGCTCCACAGATGTACAACATGATCTTGGTGCAGATGGTGTCATGGTGCATCGATCAACTATTCAGCACTTTGCACAAGGAGATGCTGTATGGGAGAGTAATGCGATAAAAGCCTTTTCTGCACACATGCCACAAACAGAGTCGCTTGAGGTTTGCTAAAGCACCTTTGGACAAGCCAGCTTCATTTTGGAATAAGGTGCTGTGGACTGATGAAACTAAAATTGAGTTATTTGGACATAACAAGGGGCGGTGTGCAGGGCGAAAGAAGAGCACAGCATTCCAAGACAAACACTTGCTACCCACAGTAAAATTTGGTGGTGCTTCCATCAGGCTGTGGGCCTGTGGCCAGTGCAGGTACTGGAAATCTTGTTAAAGTTGAAAGTCGCATGGATTCCAGTCAGTATCAGCAGATTCTTGCGAACAATGTTCAAGAATCAGTGACAAAGTTGAAGTTGCGCCAGGGCTGGAAACTTCAACAAGACAACAACCCTAAACACTGCTCAAATTCTTCTAAGGCAGTTCATGCAGAGGAACAAGTACAACATTCTGTAATGGCCATCTCAGTCCCCAGACCTGAATATTATTGAAAATCTGTGGTGCGATTTAAAGCAGGCTGTCCATGCTTGGGCACCATCAAACTTGACTGAACTGGAGATGTTTTGTAAAGAAGAATTGGTCAAAAATACCTTCAACCAGAATCCAGACCCTCATTGGAAGCTATAGGAAGCGTTTAGAGGCTGTTATTTCTGCAAAAGGAGGATCTACTAAATATTGATGTAATTTTTCTGTTGGGGTGCCCAAATTTATGCACATGCCTACTTTTGTTTAAGTAATTATTGCACACTTTCTGTAAATCCTATAAACCTCATTTTACATCTCAAATATCACTGTGTTTGTCTGCTATATGATATAGTTAACTGAAATTGAATATAATGAAGTCAAGATTTAAGATTCAAGATTGTTTATTTGTCATTTGCAGGTTCAACACAAGGTCTATAATGCAATATAAAATACAAAATACAGATATAGTAAAATGTAATAAAATATAATAAAATACAAAGGTGCAAGTCTTCTGATGATGCATTTTATGTTACATTTAGGTCAGGGGTGTCCAAACTTTTTTCATCAAGGGCCACATATTAAAACACAGACCAGCGTGAGGGCTGATTGAGGGTCAAAACAGTGAGTAATTCAAATCTGTGCATTTATAACAGGTTTGAATGACCCACCCGCCTTTTGTTCATGCTTAGATTCTCAAAAGCACACACTAAATTTGCTTGATCTAGGTAGATTTCATAAACACGCAGTAAAAAAGCACTACTTGCGGGAGAATGGGCCAATTCACCTGGAAGCCTGAGGGCCAAAACAATCGATCTGGGGGCCACACTTGGTCCCCGGGCCATAGTTTGGACATGCCTGATTTAGGTGATGGTTTTATGCATTATGATATGAGGCCATTCTAATTCAAGGCCATTACCACATCTACCGGTACATGTACAACACTATTCCCTGTGTGGTCTCTAGAGGGCGCAGTTTTCATTTTACGCCTGACACCATTCACACAGGAGCGTAAATGGTTTGCTTCTGTTTTAACTGTACTCACTATATTATTTGTATTTTTAGGTGGCATTAAAATGTGGCATTGTAGAGCAACACATGCTCAAAGAGATATATAATACAAAAAATAATAATAATGATGATTTCTGCGCATAAAAGCCAAAGTATATCTCTGTCCGGTGAGGATCTCTGGTTCTCCTTTTATTGGTGGAGAAAGACGTGTGGGCGTGTCCGGGCGTCAATGTTTATGTAGCCCGCTGCCCGTGCCATCTCACCAAGGACTTTGCAATGTGATTTCCACCTACATTTGCGCGCCTTTGATTTCAGCTGCTATTTTTTGAGGCGGATGTGCACCAGTTGCGGACATGGGGACACATTAGCGGGTAAAACACGGACGAAAACGAGGAAAGGGCAGGCGCCGAAATGGCAGGCGCCTTTGGCTTCAAAGGCTGCCAGAAAATTCGAGGTCCGCAGATCCGAAATCTGCTGGAGGCGAAGGACTTCTTCCTCTTCGACTGCGACGGGGTGATCTGGCACGGGGAGAAGGCGATCACCGGCGCGGCCAAGGTGGTCAATTCTCTGATAAGGAACGGGAAACATGTGGTATTCGTCACCAACAACTGCACCAGGCCCCGCGAGAATTACATGCACAAGTTCTCCCGGCTGGGTTTCCACGAGGTGATGCTGGAGCAGATCTTCAGCTCGTCGTACTGCTCCGCGCTGTACCTGCGGGACGTGCTGAAGGTCCCCGGGCGGGTGTTCGTCATCGGCTGCGAGGGGATGCGGAGGGAGCTGCTGGAGGCGGGCGTCCCCTGCGTGGAGGAGGCGGACGAGCCGGAGGCCACCATCTACAACTGCGCCCTGGCCCCCGACGTGAAGGCGGTGCTGGTGGGGCACGACGATAAACTGACTTTTCTCAAACTGGCCAAGGCTTCGTGCTACCTGAGGGACCCCGAGTGCCTGTTCCTGGCCACTGACAACGACCCCTGGCACCCCCTCAGCGGTGGAAGGATACTGCCAGGTATTATGACTGTATTACTACATATTAAGGGCATATAAGTCAGTATATTATTATTAAATGATCCTTTTCATACTACTGACCCACTGTCTTTTCAACATTGAACGGGTAAACCTCTATAACACACTGCTCTGTAAGACCTAGGCCTGTTTGCCAGTGGTTTTATAATTAGAAAGAAATACGTGGTGTATAGACTAGTCTGTGTAGGCCTATTCAAAATAAAAGCTTTTTAGTATTACAGCATTACTTGGTACCTTATAAAATATACGAATGTATGAGTTCACAATCCGTAGGCCTATACAGTCACTTTATGGGGATCTTCTGCCTCTCTATAAGCCCTATATTACACAAAATTGGTTCTTATGAGCGTTATATGTTATAATGTTGTTACCTCATCAAAAACATGCCCGGAGTTGTGCATTCTTAGTCTGTCAACATCTTCAAAGCTCAAAACGCTCTATGTTCATGGCATCCACCTTGTGTTGTCATGTAGTGGTAGTTTTCAAGTAAACCGCTACCTTTTACCTTCAATTCAGTAGAGACGGGCAACTCCAGGGCTGAAATCGTCCGAATTAAATAAAACACAACTCCAGGTATGTTTTGGATGAGGAAACAACATTATATCCTAGATCAGAAAATAGAGCAGTATGTGTCCTTTAACTTTATACATGATTTTTCCGTAGGTTCTGGGTCCCTCACTGCTGCTATTGAGGTCGCTTCTGGCCGCAAAGCCACCGTCATCGGTAAACCCAGCCGCTTCATGTTCGAGTGCATCTCCAGCCAGTTCAGTGGAGTGGACCCGGCCCAGTGCCTGATGGTGGGGGACCGCCTGGAAACGGACATGCTCTTTGGGTCCAACTGTGGTCTGGACACCATGCTGACGCTAACGGGGGTCTCGCAGATGGAGGATGCTCACGAGTACAGCAAAAGTGACCTGTCCACAAACCACAGCCTAGTGCCGAACTATGTGGTAGACACAATTGCTGATTTCTTACCTGCGTTTGAAGATGTAGAAGAGAAGAAGGAGGAGGAGGAGGAGAAGAAGGAGGAGAGCAAATGATGGTTTCAACTCTAGTGTACGCCTGTCACGATAATTACTGTGTCCACAATATTTGATAGATTGCATGATTTGGGAAAAATATCAAGCGAGCGTTGCGATTTGTGTTTTAATAATATGAGTTCACATTTTAAATTAATTGACAAAGAGTATCAAATATGAACTGACAAACTAATACAAGATTCACATTTCCGAACATGTTTGTCCAGATCTTAAATACAGGGCGAGGAGGTTTCACGCAGATCAGGCAGGATATTTAGTTTTATTTTGTGTTGGAAATTATGATACTGACTGGGATTAATCTCGCAGTGGATCAAAAAGTTTAATTATAAACTTGTTTCATTCTGCTGTTGATTCCAGTTCCTGTTGGGTTTTTTTTTTATTAACAAAATTGCATTTTTTTGGTGGGAGTAATGAGGGAGTTTAACGGTTATTGTGCCAGTGGTATAAATTAATTTCAATATTATCATTTATAAGTCTGTATATTGGCTAACTTCAACAATATGCCTTGCTCACAGGCTGTATAAATAAGTGGACTATGGAAGCGCAACGTCACCCTTAAGGTTTAGGTCCAAATGAAGCTCACGACACTAACGGTTGTAAGGGCGAATTTGGAGAATGCTCCAGTCATTTACGGACAAAATATCAAAATAATAATGTAGAGCAGGTTAATACGAACATTTTAAGACCAAAATGAGGAGGCTCTCTGCAGCAGTTGCAAAGACAGGGGTGACATTTTTTCAGTACAAAGTCAATTGGAGCCGGAGTTGATGGAGCCAAAAGCGCAGTTTATGGTCTCACCAAATTTATGTATTACCGTGACAGGCCTACTCCAGTGCACATATTGCTTCTGATTCATTTATTTGCGATGGTTAGCTTAAGCAGACACAGCCTACTGTAAATGATTCCCAAATAACAAGGCGTGGTCTTTGTTGTGAACAAGACTGAAGTAGGTGAGATTCTCCTTAATTATAGCCTGATGCATACCTCAGTGTTCCTCTAGTGTTGTGCCCAATTGTGACTGAAGTCCTTGCCGTGTTTATAGAAATATATTGCACTTTCTCGTTCCTGCGGTTTGTAGATCGTGTTTGAAAAGGTGTTTCGAGAACACAGTATTTTTGTAAAGTCAGGAATTGTTCTAATGCAGTGGTTCTCAATATTTTCAAAGTACTATCTGTTAATAAGTATCACCAGATCTAAACCGGGTCTATGATAGGGATCGAACTGAAATGAACGATACCCGATCCAGCCAGTTTTTCAGTATCAGCGCCGATGTTCAATACCAGGATTGAAATGGTGCATCCCTGGTTTATAATGAGACTGTAACAGGTTCCAGAGTACGGTATTCCTAAGTTACGCCTGTCAGGTCTAAACAGGACTGAATCATGCATAAAGAAGTTATAAATGAGACACAACGAGAGCCAAAAATTGTGAGTTCAGCAAATCAAGGTCTGCGGAGGACTTAATGTACCGCCAAATAAAGCTTGCGTACCACCATTTGAGAACCACTGTGGCATCGTAAAACACATTCTGCCCCCAACACTGAATCTGCAGTCTAACCAAGAATCATTTAAAGCATTTATATATACATTTAAAGGTGCATTGTGTAACCTTGACTGTTCCACGGTGCAGCATTAGACATATGCATTTATACAGTCAGGCGTGTGTTCATGGTAAAAATACATAGAAAAACATGTTTTTTAACTGTTGCCTCACCACAGATCGAAAATACACTTTTGCCTGGTAGCGTCGTCTGCGTGTCTCCATGGATATAGACAAGCTCAATATCATGCAGACAATGCAAATCCTTCACCAGAAAAGTTACATAGTGCACCTTTAAGACAAAAAATGACAATCTGCAAACAGAAAGTCACTTTTGGCCTTTCTCTCAATGAAGAATGAACTAGAAATATTTTATCTGGGGGGGAAAAAAACGTATTGACAGCTGCAACTATACACACTGGAACAAAATCATAATTATTTATCATATTGAGCATGACTGTAATGATAAAAATATGAAATGTAATCTGACCTTTCTGCCAAACTGCGTACAATTTTACTGATGACACTGTGAATGCCCTTGTATGCATTTTCTGTATTAAAAAAGATTAAATATTTCCAACAAGCAAACTGCATATAAGTCAATACTTTATTTCAAGTTCAGTTGTTCACATGAAGACCTAGAACTGTATTATTCTTTTGTGTTCAATTTAAAAGTACTATTAAGCCAGTAATACAATAATTTATTTCCTATATTTTACGAAACACTTGAGTAAAATGTGCGTAGTGTAGCAAGATTGTGAGAAATGGATTTGACATAATCTTAAAAAGTACTCGGTGTGAATGTAGATGCATGGTTTGCCCTGGTCTTTAAAAAGGTCCTGTCAGGTTTAAGCCATGTTTAAATGTTGCTTCATCATCAAAAACATACCTGGAGTTGTGTTTTGTTTCATTTACCCATGTCTGAGTAACCCTACACTGTTAGTCTGTCACCTCTAAAGCTCAAAATACTGTTGATGTCATGAAGCGCTAGTTTTCAAGTTAAAAGCTACCTGCTACCTTTAGCTGAGTGGTTCCAGAGCTGAAATTATCCAAATGGTTCTAGTGAAGGTGTAAAGGTGAGTTTAAAAACGCAGTGGAGCACTACCACATGACATTACAAGGGATATTTTCAGCCGAAAGACGCAGGATGTGTGTGTTAAACGTGTGAATGAAACAAAACAACTCCAGGTATGTTTGTGATCAGGAAACAACATTAAGACATAGATGAGAAATTATGTCACTTTACAACTTGCAATATCTACAAAACTAAACATATGTACATTTGAACAGCAGTAAGTAATATTTTATTCTAAATTATGTATCATATGGCATTGGTGCTGAGGAGCAGAAAGGGGGAGACTGATCCACAGATAAGGACTTTGGTTGCAATGATTGAATACTTTCTCCTCATTCTGGACCACCACGCTGCAAAAGAGAAAAAAGAATATTTAAAAAAAAAATAGAACAACCTGTTATCTTGTCTTTTCCAAACTATTACTGCACTTAATCACAATCAAACAGAAATAGCAATCGTATTTGTTGCGTCAAATCACAAAGGCTGTAATTAATTTTCTCTGCAAACAACATATTATCCTGTCTTCATGAGGTCTTATTTTAGATGAAATTGTACTACCCCATAGTCAAGATCTCTACAAACATCCTCTGAAATGTTTGGGATTCTTGTATAATCTTAGCACTCGCTGAATCCTGATTTGAAGAGACAAATCTCAGCTGTAAGAGCAAAGAGCTGCAGCAATTAAATGGAATAGTTGTGCTTAGTACTATTAAAATTATTGTAATGGACTTGTTCTTGTTATTTAGACTACATAAAGTAACACATTCCAAAAATATGCTGCAAAATACAGACAATATTGTTTTGTTTTTTTCAAACTTTTTCAGATTTTCACAAAAAATACAGTTTATTTGTAAATATTCTGTGACTAGAAGCCTTAAGTCTTCATATGTCAACCTTTATTTGATTAGATTTAAAACATCACAGTGAACATTATAAATAATCATTTGACTAAAATAATCAGTTACTACTTTTTTCCCCAATTTTGAGCAGCCTTTTCCCATTTACTTTCGCATTTTGCAGCAAAAAGCCTCTTAAATAATCCCAAAACAAAAAAAGCGTGTACCTGAATAAAGTCCATTTCGTCGGCAGAGAGCGGTCTTCGGCGGTACCGTGCGGGGAGGAGCTGAACAGAGGCCAAAGTGTCGGGCGTGCCGGAGATCGGGGTCAGAGATGAATGTGGTCGAGAAAGCTGAGAAGGAACAGCAGCTGAAGGAGCACTGGGAGCGTTGTGTTGTTGAAGATTAACTGCAAGTGTTTTTAGAGCTTCTTGGACTAGTGAAAAACAGAAATATAGGGCATGTTTAGTTAGGCAGATATATATTTGTAGAGTAAACAAGATAAACAGTATAGGCTACATGTTCTGGGAAATACTTGAACCTCACCAAGAGATTTACAGAGCTGCATTAGCAAATTTTAACACATTGTAAAAGTCTCATCTGCATATTGTTATTAAGATATTTCACTTTAGAAAATGTGGGTAGGTGGGAGTTGATTTAAAGACTACACTTGACAATACAATATTTCAGACTAATTATTACACTGTTTTTATGCTGCTGAAGACTTGGGCAATGTTTCGTTTCTGTGTATTTTTTTATTTACTCAAATTATATATAATAAAGTCTGATTCTGATTCATTTTTGTCCATATTGCCCAACCCTATTTTAGACCATTCGACACAAGATCATATTTATTTTAATTGTTAATTGCCATTGGCCTGACAACTACACCGGTGCTCTTTGCATATTCTACACAGAAGCTCTCTCATGTATTTGCACAGCGTAAATTACTGAGGCAACCACCCTGGATCCACCACTGTAAAAGCCACGGACAGTAACTTTCGTTTATGACAGTGTGTTGCAACCAGCTGACCAAGGTGCACATTGCATATAGGTTCTATTCACGCTTATGTCACAAACCAGTTAGACGTTTGGAAAGATGACGACTTCCGGTGCAGTTACCGACACTGGGCTTGCCTACCGACTGCTGTTTGGAATAATCTTGAATTTGGCGCCCTTATCTCTTCTAATCGCATGTTCCCAGTGTGCTCGGAGTTGTGCGTCAGTGGGGAAATGATAAAATTGAGCTGTGGTTGTGCTGGTACGCTACAATGACACGGAGATGAAGAAAACTGGGCCATTTTCTCATTTTTCCTACATTTTGTCAGACTTACTATGGCGAACAGATCCCACCAGAAGTTGTCATCGCATTTTTCCAAAGTTCTTCGTGGTTTCAGACGTAACTATGAACAGAGCCTACTGCACGACACACTCACCATTGGGCTTTGGGGTGCCATGTCTGTTGGGGAATTTGATCAGAGGAGCATGAGGCCTCACAGCCTAGGGAAAAAATGCAATTTATAAAAATACAAGTTTAGAAAGAAGCATTTTAGATATTGTCTAAACCTGTCAACTACCAACTCATTTTATAATAGATTTATGGTATGAGTATGCAACCAACACAGTGTTATGGACAGTTAATAAATTAAAATAGTAAGGCACATCAAAAGCGCTATATAAGTTTGATGTATTATTATTATTATTATTATTATTATTATTATTATTAAAAGAAGAAGAAAACTGGAGTTCAATTCTGTGCATTTTGTATATTATGTTATATTGTAAGACTGTAAGGAAGTACATTTAAAACATTTATTTTGACTTGTACATATATATTTAGAATTTATTATTACTAAGGATATAACAATAACCGAAGTACTGTGATATCGTATTGCCAGAAGTCTCTCAATAATACCGTGGGCCCTCACAATATATCAAACTGCAAGTTTCTTTATTTAATTTCATTGTTATGGTGCAGCAACAGCTAAAAAACAGAGAGAACTACATAGGCCATGATCCTTTGCTCTGTTTGAGTCATTATACATGAAGTAATAACTGTTATAAAGCACTTTTGAATCTTACATTTTTGGACTATGATGAAATAAAAGTAGCATATTCACAGTTTTGTGAGCCTCCACAAAATAATGTAATAAATATCGTACCGTGAGATACATAAGGTGAAAATATCAAGAGATTTAGATATTGTTACATACCTAATTATTATTACATTTATATTTTTTACTCTTTGTTATTATATTATATTGTGATGTGTGAGCTACTGTGTCCAGGTAATTTCCCTTTTAGATCAATAAAGTTTGTCTAAATCTAGGTCTAAGTCTAGTCTAAGTCTAAAAGGCCTGGGGAGTTAATTTTAACCCCTATAAGCATGACAGCTGTAATAAGTCACAAAATGCTAGACAAAGTGCCCCACACGAGTCTGTGCTATGCAAGTTTAGTAACTGTTAGTAAATGTTTAGTAATGACTATGATGCCAGGCCATTGTATTGTTGTAAACACAGAAATGCAAACGTGAATTTCAAGTTTGGAAACTGAACAAGGACATCAACAAGGGTAAAACGCTCTTTGACACACATGTCCGCAGTGAAAACACTCATTAAATAGCATCAAAAGTAGAAAATCACAAGTTGACAAGCAATATACGGGTAAAATGTGTTACGAGACCTATTAAACATACAATTAGTGAATCGTCTGTACCTGTATCACTCGAGCGGTGGGAGCTGCCATTTTGGAGCTGACTTTGCCTCCCATGCTGACCTCAAGGGTTCACTTCCGCTCAAGAGTTCCCTGTTCTCACAAAACACCACAAGATAGCGCTATTGTACAACATAATAACCACAATATACATTCAGGATTCGGTCCAGGGACTATAGGATGCAGGTGGAAATGCTGCGGCAGTATAGATTACAAAAGATGCTAACGCTACGTATGAACGGCTAATGTCAAATGACTGTGGTAAGTTAATGTGAAACAAATCATGCAGCGATTTTGTTAGCTTAAACTGGGTCTTGACCTTATATACTATAGCGTTCAAAAACACCCCAGATGGTCACTGAATACATCCTGTCACTCACAAAAACGTTATTTTCGATGTAATTTTTATGCGACACTGATGGAAATAATAATTTAGTTCGTTAACCCATTTGTCATAGAGGGCATACAATAGTTAGCAGGATAAGTAGGCAAAGATAAGCAATCAGAAACACACATGCCCAAAGTAATGATAATAAAATGCCAGATATGAGTGAAAATTTATGATTGAATAACGAATGTAGGTTTGTTTTTTTATCCGTGAATATAAAATAACATTGTCCAATGTCAAATCATAAGGAAAAGGAGTCGATAGCCTACCCACCTTATCCTTATTTCACTCCCTGCATCATCGGTATCCGGAAGAAAAAAAACTGATAGCCGGTCACGTGATATGAGGTTGACCAATGATAGTAGAGGGTCAGTAGCATAGATGTGTATAGGAGATGTGTGTGTGTGTGTGTTTTTTTTTAATTCAACATATTCAAATACATAGTCAGCAAGACAGGGGACAGCCAGGGATGTCAAAAACACACAAATAACATAAAATCACCCAAACAACACATATGATACATGGGGCAACAACCAAGTACACAAGAGAGAGAGAAAAAAAACCCTCACATACCCTTAACCAAATAAAATAAAATGCAGGGGAGTGTGATACTGTTCGGTTAGATATTCCTGTAGATCTTGTATGTTTTAATAGCTTTTTTGTTTTTGATCTGTTTTATTGTCTGGAAATATTGTTGTATTTCATTATTATATTGGTGACCGTTTGGTTGATAGAGATTATAGAGCCACGTTAGAACAGGCAGAAAATATGGTCCAAGAATATAACATAAGTAACATAACCTCTAACATGCACTATACAAATGGTTATTACGTTGTTAATACAGGCTCAGTGTCTCTTCTGCCTACTCAGACTTACATATTTTTTTCCTACACTTTAATTTATGTAGTCAGAAATTGTCATGTACGAAAGTTACTTCCTTACTGTCTTTTTTTCTATATATTTTTATACGCCCGTTGTGTAAGACGGGACGTATTATGGTATGGCGCTGTCCGTCCGTCCGTCCGTCTGTCCGTCCGTCCGTCCGTCTGTCCTTCCGTCTGTGGACACTTCAAAGCTTTGAAGTCTTTGAAGCTTTGTCTTCATGAAAGATCTGAACTCTCTTCTCAAATGTTCTGCTGCTGAAAGCGAGAACAACCCACATTCTCTGCTTCTTTGAGCTTTGACACATTAAAGCTTTGTAGTGTCTTTAAGTTCTGTTGCTGCGATCTGATTGGTGGAATTCCGATTCTAGAATTCTATATACAATAATTCAAAGTACGGGCGTATTTTGCCCCGCTGGCGGAGCTCTTGTTATTATATGCTACATTTAGTGGTTTTAAGTTTGGCCTATAGATCTAAATAGGCTAATGGCAAAAATTATTATTTATTTTGACTGTCCATTAGGTTGTTAAAACAAGGTTACATGGTTTTATTTCTAAACCAAAATGCCTTCCAAAAAAACAACAAAACACCTCTGGTATTCAAATATCCAATTATTTTATTAAACAAACTGGTCCAGATTCATTGAAAACAAATAGGTCCCGATTATTTTATTTAGCTGGCTGTTACTATGTTATTGATGTTACTGTGTTTTTGCATAAATGATGTAACAGTGCAAATGTGAAGCCAGCCGCTGTTGTCACTGGAGGTTGAAGTGTAATGTTGCTGTAAACAGGTTTTGATAGGAGCTGGTGGTGACTTCTTATTGAGAGAGATCAGATTTATTTTAGCACTTTGACCGGTCGAAAAGCTGCTTAAGTTGGTCCTGAGTTGTAGCCTCTTTCTGCTGCATGAGGTCTGCATCGCCCTTGGTGACGCCCCAACCATCGGGGGTGGCCAGGGAGGGGCAGAGGGGGCGGCCAGACGCAGGCTTCAGGTTCTCCCAGTAATCACGACGGGCTCTGAAAGAAGAAAACAAGTGAATTACTATCGACTGTCTATTAAAGGTTCTATATTACTCAAGCTCAAGCTTTAAGCCATGTTACCTTCTCAGAAACATACTCAAAGTTGTGTTTAGCTTCATTCACACATGTTTGAGCGATCTTGGTTTATTAGTCATCCCCAAAGCTCAAAATGCTCAGTTCCACCTTGTGATGTCATGAAGTGGTAGTTTTCAAGTTAACAGGTCCTTTTTATCTTTAATTCAGAAGAGATCAGCAATTCCAGGGATGATCGTCCAAATGATTCTAGTAAAAGTGTATTGAGTTTAAACCATAGACTGTATATGGTTTAAACACACACAGGATCACTTGTGGTATCACCACGTGACATCACAAGGTGGTACAGTTTGGTGTTTCAGAGAAGAACTCAGCCTAAATATGCAAAGATTGCGTGTTAAACATGTATCAGTGAAACAAAACACAACTCCAGGTATGTTTTTAATGAGGAAACAACATTATACCATAAATCAAAAGACAGCATAATATGAGCTCTTTAGCAGCTGTGTAAACCATAGCCTCTTGCACTGTATGTCAATATTTTACTATGATAAGTGTGTTAAAATAAACAACACTTAGTATGTGGTACCATGTGGTTTACAGGATAAAGCCATAGTGTAATGTTATAACTGCTACAGAATAATAAGTCATTGTCTGGACCTCTCTCTCCTCACACCACATGGTTTGACTTCATACAGTGCAGTCTTCATACTGACCTTGCTCTGACCCATGGCTTGGTGTGCATCTCCAGACCAGCACCCCAATTTCCGTGTTTCTCTGACGCAGTTGGCAGGAAGCCCCTCTCTGGTGCCAGCTCCTCGGCCACTGCCCTGATGTGGTAGGGCTCAAACCCACAGCAGCCGCCAATGAAGCGGATGCCTGCGTTATAGGCCTCCCTGGCGTATTTGTGCATGTCCCAGCGGGTCAGGATCCTGGGCTCGAGACCTGACAGAATAAAAATTTAATGTTAATATTAGTTTTATTTGCATACATGTTTTTTGCTTGAAATCTACACTTTATTTACTAAACCAGGACTAAACTAGGACTAAACCAGGGCTAAACCATGACTAAACCAGGAATAAACCATGACTAAACCATGACTAAACCAGGACTAAACCAGGACTAAACCAGGGCTAAACCATGACTAAACCAGGAATAAACCATGACTAAACCAGGACTAAATCAGGACTAAACCATGACTAAACCAGGATTAAATCAGGTCTAAACCAGGGCTGAACCATGACTAAACCAGGACTAAATCAGGACTAACCCAGGACTAAACCAGGACTAAGTTTAGTCCTGGTTTAGTCCTGGTTTAGTCTACAGTACAACAGGAATAAAACGTGTGAACCCACTACCTAATCCCCTCTACTGTTTTTCATTTACTTTATTGACTTTTTTTTACCCTTCAAACTTTTAAATTACAGAGATAAAATAAAAACATGCACATTAGACAGGCAAACTCACTTTCGGTTTATGAAATCAGCTCTTAAAATTTACCTTTCACTGTGTTTAATGTTGACTTTTATAGTGTCTAGTGTGTTTTATATGCCTATTTCTTTGCGGTGTGTGTCTATTTTATTGCCTTTTGAAATTATTGTTGTGTATTGCACCGTGTTGCTTCAGAAATGCATTAGAAATAAAGTTGATCAGAAACTACTGAAAAAACTGTGCCGATTTTAATGTTATTACCGAAGGGGAACTCAGGCAGATCGATGAAGCCTTGGCAGTTGCAGTCTGGGGTGTGGTAGGCCAGAGGCTGCACCATGTAGTGAGCCTTGAGTCCAGCCTTCTCCACTGCAGCCTTCATCATCTTCACAGCCTCCACACAGGTCAGTGGGTCGAAGTGGCAGTTAATTCCCACAATCTGAGCACCTGGACATAAAAAGAGGTTACGTAAGTGGACTGTACAAGATTAGTCACATCTTAAGACTACACACATGTGCTATTGGCTCACAGCTTTTTCTCATGTAAATCTTAGACTTTACCTACTCAGAGTTACACCCACAACCTGATTATTTAGAGAGAGGCAAACTAAAACAATGACTACTCCTTTTGTTCTGGTTAATCGAGAAACCATTAAAGAAACAGAGAGTATTTGCAAATTCATCTGCATTTTTTCCCCATAAATTCTGGTAAAAATTTTAATCTACAACAAATTGCTAATTGCTCAAGCACCCCTAAGGATGCTCATATGGCTGCTCATATGACTTTAGACTTTTGTGATCTCAACTGACTATTCAAAGCTTCCACACAAAATATTTTCTATTTCTTTTTTGCACGGTCAAAAGTCCTCAGCAATTTTGATGTAGAAGCCAATTTCATTTTTATTTAATGGACTTAGTATGTTATAATGTTGTTTCCTCATCACAAACATACTCGGAGTTGTGTTTTGTTTCATTCGCACATGTTTAACACACAAACCCTGCACGTTTAGGCTGAGTTCTTCTCTCAAATGGAAAACGCTCTCTTCCACCTTGTGATGTCACGTGGTAATACAGGAAGTGCTCCACTGTGTTTTTTAACTCCACACACCTTCGCTAAAATCACTCGGATAGTTTCAGCCCTGGAATTGGCAATCCCCTACTGGACTAAAGGTAAAAGGACCTGTTAACTTGAAAACTACCTCTTCATGACATCACGAGGTGGAACAGAGCATTTTGAGCTTTGGAGAAGGAGACAGGCTAGTAATAAACGATTATTCAAACAGGTGAATGAAACAAAACACAGCTCCAGGCATGTTTTTGAGGCAGTAACAACATTATAAGATGTCTTAAAACTCCCAAGAGACAATTTTGCGTAATATAGGACCTTGAAATACAAACTAAACTCCTTTTTTTTAATTGTGTGACACCCACCGGCCTTGACCAGCCTGACAGCGCACTCTCCGGGGGACACTCCGTGCATGTCGCCCTGGGGCCCAATGCACAGCGAAGCAGCCACAGGTTTCCCAGTCTCCTTCAGCACCTCCACAGCCCACACTGCCTCCTCCACGTGCTCAAAGTACTGCAAGAAAAAAGAAAAAAGCAGTAAAGGTTAGCAAGCTACACCGAGATTTTAGATGTGCACTATGGAACCTTTCGTCTCCTTGTTGAAGATGTTATTGCTCCGCCTCAAATGTTCCACAGTATGGCATTAAACTAATCAGCCTTGCATTAATCAAAGGTGGTTTATTTGCTTAAAAAATCTTCATTAACGTGCGTTCTTAATACTTTTACTGTAAGTGGAGTCAGAGCTACAGATTTGACTTGTAACCTGGATCTGTTGGTGTTGTCTCCATGGAGATAAACATGTTTAATACCACAGTGTGAAACATTCCACGTAAGCAATAACATCTCCATGGAGCTGATAGTATAGACCCTTCACTGGAAAAGTTACACATATTAGTCATAAATACCCACCTACACGTTAGGTTTCCAGGCTTTGTGTGGGCCTTATTTTACTTTATGGTGCTGAAATAAAAAGGTACAAGTCTCAGCATTTGTACCTCAGCAATCAGGAAGTCCACATTCTTCTTGATGAAAACGTCCAGTTGTTTTTTGAAGATGGCTTTCACTTCGGTCTCGCTCTTGCAGCTCAGGTAGGACGGGGTCTGGGACACTCCCCCGGCGACCAGCGCATCGCCCTCGTTGGCCACTTCACGAGCCAAATCACAGGCGGCTTCGTTGATCTGAGCTCCCTGTTGTTATTAGGACAAAGATGTATTATATATTGAGTGAAAAATATATTATGTTTCATCCCATTTCAATTTTTCTATTTTTTTGTAGCTTTTCTGGTAGACGGACATTTCTTGTCGTCATGGAGTTTAATTTGCCCAAAATATTCCACAGTATAGCAATACAGTACATGTTGTATTTCTGTTTCCAACACAATGTGCTGCCAGACCAATTACAGGTCAGATCCCACAGGATAAATGCAAGAGAGAGACGTTTAATGCCATACTGGAATATTTCAAGCAAAGGAATCACATTTCCATGGAGACAAAAGTTACAGGGTGTACCTTTAAGATTGGAGTTGTATGGGTTTAAGATTTAAGATGGCCAAGACTTTCATTGATCCTAATTAAATACTTGTTGTACTACTTTAAAAAAAAAAAAAAAAAAAATTAAACTATGGATATCAAGATTATTTGGTTAATTAATAAACATGATTTATTCAGAGGATTTGGTTTAATAAAGTCACAAACTAAAGCAAATGAAAGGATTTTAATGTTGCTTGTTCATGTGTCAATAACTGTGAATAATGTTGATTTTATTATTATTATTATTTTTTTTACAATATAGATTATTTAGAAAAGGTTTTACTGGGAACTTATCTAAACGTTATTGTGACAGGTTTTTTGAAGGTGCATGTGACTCACGGTGAAAGTGAGCTTGTTGCCTCTGTTCTCCAGTTTGTCGTCGCTGGCGTAGAAAGTGAAGGTCTGCATCACGTTTGCTCCGGCCCTCAGGAACTCCCTGTGCAGCTGCCTCACTGGAGACACAGGGAAAATCTGTTAACATCACATGTTATTGTCTTTAAAACAGCTAATGTGTTTTAAATGTATGTAGGCATGTATACTTCCCTCTAGTTTACTCTACTTAACTTTACTTTACTCTACTTTACTTTACTTTACTCTGCTTTACTCTACTCTACTCCGTTCTACTTTACTCTATGCTACTTTGCTCTACGTTACTCCATATTACTGTACTTTACTCTACTCTACTCTACTTTACTCTATATTACTCTACTTTACTCCATACTACTCTACTTTACTTTGCTCTACTCTGCTCTACTTTACTTCACTACTTCACTCTACTTTACTCTATTTTACTCTACTTTACTCTACTGTACTTTGTTCTACTCTGCTCTGCTTTACTTCACTACTTCACTCTACTTTACTCTATATTACCCTACTTTACTCCATACTACTCTACTGTACTTTGCTCTACTCTGCTCTACTTTACTGCACTACATCACTCTACTTTACTCTAATTTGCCTTACTTTACTTTACTCTACTCCACTCTACTCTATTTTACTCTACTTTACTCTACTGTACTTTGCTCTACTGTACTCCATACTACTCTACTTTACTTTATTCTACTCTACGATAAATACTAAAGTAGACAGACTTAGACTTTATTGATCCACAAGGGAAATTACTTGGACTTAGTTTTTGGGTACTAATATTTTTACTTAAGAAAATTTTTTCATGTGGTATTTTCTTATTTTACTTCATTTTTTTGCTTTGGTATATGTACTTTAACTTAAACATTTGATACTTGCACCAGGGCATATTTCTAACCACGTGTTTTATAGATTATGTCTCTTGGAATCAGTGCCAAATATATTATATAAGTGTGTTGAGTGACCCCAGTGCGATCTTGGTCCTGAGCCCAGATCCACAATGAGCTGATGTAACAATGAGAACAATGATTATTAACTTAGCAATTAACAAACTAAACTTAGAATGGACCCTTTTAAGTAGGGACATAGTCTAGCTGTACTGTACTGCCCGGTGCAGCACCCTGTTGTGACTCAAACATCTCACCGGCTTCGGGGTGTTCGGCGGCGGCCTCGGGGGTCCAGGGTCCGGCCTTCACGTAGCCCCTCTTTTCCAGAGCAAAGACAAAACCTCCATCTCCGATCACGATCTCCCCAGCGTCAAGACGCTCCAAGATTCCCTACAGTGATAAACACGGATAAGAACATGCTCAATTTTACAAGCTTTTTGGAAAATACTACTTGAGATTCTTGAATAATGTTTTAGTATTCCAAAAAGTAGTATTCAAGACAAGTTTTAAGTTTATTAGGTTATTTCCTGTATTTTAGGTGTAAGTAAGTGTTAGGTTACATTCTTCAAACCTTTTTCAACTTATTTCCAACAAAAAAAAGAAAAAAAGGCCATATTTTTATCCTATGATTTATAAATATATGACTTAAGTTTAAAAAGGGTTTTCTCTTATAATACAGTTAAGAACTTTTCACAGACACGTGGTCTTAGGGAAATCTGAGCGTCAATGCCAGCTGTGCAGCACATGCTATGGAGAGAAGCCATAGGATTATAAAAGCATAAATCAGGTTAATTTGCATGTCAAACAGCACTATATTATATATAATACTATTCAAAGTGTTATCCAAAAGTGCAGTAGCAGGCCAAGTCAAAAACATACTAACGTGTTTTTTCTTTAATCATTAAAATATAGATATGCACTATCAGTCACAAGTTTGGCCACACCATTACATGTCCTCAAATTAGCCAGCCTTTGCTTTGAAGAAAAATATTTAATAGCTTTTTTGTTTTTGTTTTCTTTATGCATAATTCCACACATCTCACTTCACATATTAGATGTCTTCTGTGTGTATATCAAATGTAGAAAGTAGTAAACAAAGAAAAATCTTGAATGAGAGGGTGACTGGTAGTGCATATAAATTAATCTATAGCTGTCTCCATGCAGATTTGCACATGCATTACTGGACACGTACCTTTGCTGGTGCCATGTTCTTGCAGCTGTGTGGACCTCCTGACTGCTCAGACTTTGAGTGGACATTGGAGGAGCTCTGGAGTCCACTATAAATCCCTCTAAGGTAGGGGAGGGGTCAAAGTAGCACTGTCTCTGATTGGCAAGAGCTCAGTTACACAACTGCTGTTTACTCCCTCTTCTCCCCTCTCCGAGTGAATGGGAGTATTGTGAGAGTTACGAGTTTGGTCCAGATAAATTGGGGGGTGTTTTTCAATGCGTTCATCCATTTCTGTCCAATTGAGGGGCCCTGTTTACTGTTTGAATCCAGAAACGCCCCCAATCTAAAGAAAATAAATAAATAAAGCTTAAGTCTTAAAGGTGCACTGTGTGACTTTTCTGGGGGTTTGTCTGTCTATAGCGATTGTAGTTGTTGTTTTGCCTAAATTGTTCCACAGTACGGCTTTAATCCCGCTTTGTTTGTGATGTCTGAGTTTGTTAATGCTTCAAGAAAAATGCGTTCTTTCTGTAAGGGGAATTGCCTCTCCATAGATTTGACTTGTAACATGGCCTTACCTGCTTGTGTCCATGGAGATACAAGCACCAGAAAAGTTATATAGAGCAGCTTTAAAGAAAAAAAAACACTTTGACAACATATAGTATAGTGATTGCTGGTTTATTTTGGTTATTTCTTTTGCAGTAACATTAATTGTCAGTTCACTGTAACAAGTGCTCTTGAGTTTTCAGCTGAACCAGAAAAGACTCCTGGTGCTACAGATGACCTAATACAGTCCTTGGTGTTGTCTTATGTTATATTTTATGGTTTTATTGGTTTCTATATTTAATCTTTACACAGTGGACTTGACTTTCTTCTGCCTCTCCAGGACGTGTTTCATCTCCTGCTCGGTGGTAGCCTCTCGGTGCTGCAGAAGCTCAGGGTTGCCCTTGGTTACGCCCCAGCCCTCGGGAGTGGACAGGGAGGGACATTTGGGGCGACCGGAGGCAGGATGGATGTTCTCCCAGTAATCCCTACGAGCCCTGGATATGTGACAAAACAAGGAGCTGTTTTTAATCGGAAGCAGAGCTGTGATGTTCATGTTTTCCTGTCGTGCCGATCAAAACTTTGCCATGTCTGATGCTCTAAATGCTTGTAATTTTGTTGTTTTTATAAGATAATGACAAAAAATCTTCAATCTTTAATGCATTATGACTTTTTATGGACAATATTTTGAGGACTTTTGACAATTTGAAACATAGAATACTTGATCTTGAGCTGTTAAAGCTGCATTACCCAATTATTAGATATTTTATTTTGTATTTGTTTTGTTCCTAGCTCTCACAAACCCCTTGGCTGCAATTTACACGCATCACGCTTTAGAATATTTTTTTTTTTTAAATAAACGATAAAAAACAAATTTCCTCATTTACAAAAATAAGAATGGTGTACCATATGTCTAACCACTATAGGCCAGAAAGTCTTAATTTGTCACCATTTTAACACTCATTGATTTGTACTAGAGCTCTACAAACAAACCAGATAATTGTTTTTGAGAATAGTTGACCGGATGTACGTAAATGCCTCAGTAAGTAAAAACAAAAACAAAAAACAGGCAGTTATTTTTTTTACTTTTTAAAGTGAACCATCTCCTGCCTTAAATTGACTACTGTGGTTTGTTTTATTTAGGTTTTAATAGCAAAGGTCAAAGTTGATTCAATCTTGTCCTTTGACCCTGCATTGGGACAACACATTGAAATGTAATGTAATGTAATGTATGGTTTAATAATCAGGACTAAAGGTCCACTTAAACACAAAAATAAAGATACTTGATTTAGGATTGTGGCCACACTGTACACAGTAGATGAGAATTGGGACTAATCAGGAAAAAACTGGAGCTAAACTTCGACTAGATCAGGACTAAACCAAGTCTACATCAGGACTAAACTTGGATCAAACCAGGACCAGATTAGAACCAGAGTTTGAACAAGGGCTGCAATGATTCACTGACCAATAATCTAGACTATTATTGACTAATATACTACTGACTAATAAATAAACTATTATTAGTATTACTCTCTGCACTATAAAAGGCTGCTGCATGGCTTTGGCTAAGAAAATTAACACAGACACAACAGCATTAATAAACAATAAAGAGTAAAGAAAGATTCATATTTTAAAGGTTTTATATTAGGCAAAATTGACTTTTGTGACCTTGTAGCCATGTTAGAATGTTGCTACCTGATCTAAAACCCAGTGTTGTGTTTTATCTCATTCACACGTTTGAGTAACACTACAGATTTAGTCCTTTTGCTTTTTGGAGAAATGGGGCTGAAATTATCCAAATACCCCTGTTAGAATAATTATGTATATTTTATCCCATATTTGTCTTAATCATGTGTTAGATATTTGTGTATTTGAAATAATCTCTTTTGTGCTTGAAAAACTGTGTGCAGTACTTTTCCACTTGTGTGTGAGCTGAAGGCTGGAGTGGCGGCTTATCCGACACCCCGTGAGACAAGGGCGGTCTGAGTTTGGCAAGACATGAACTGCGCTCAAACCACAGCGTATTCCCCGCACTCAGCCTGCTGTCTGATCTTGATCAAACATATTTGTACAATGCATAATCATATTTTGGGGTTGCTGCTGCTTTCCCCCTCCCTTTAGAGCAGCAACACCCATTGTAACCAGGGCCATCCTAATGTAAATAAAAATGAGGAGCGTGCGCCAGAGCGGGTTGGAGAGTGTAACTGGGCATGTCTCGATCCTTTCTCCTCGCGAGTAAAACTGAATAATCTCTCTTGTCTTTCTTCTCTCAATGTTTTAGGTGGTGTTTAAACCTAACAATCCCCTAGTGAAAGTTTATGGAGTTTAAAAACACAATGTATTTTTTTGTTTGAGAGAAGAACTCAGCCTAAATATGCAGGATTTGTGTGCCAAACAGGTATGAATAAAAGCACCAATCCAGGTATGTTTTTGATGAGGAAACAGCATTACAACATAGATCAGAAAATAACGTAATAAAGACCCTTTAAAATAATGGACCATAACAAGAAGCTTCCATTGGAATATTTTATCTTAAACTAGCTCTAGATTGAAATCAGTCTTTGGACCATCACTACAGCTTTTTCATGATCTCAGTTGTCAGTATATTCCTCACCTTGCCCTGACCCACGGTTTGGTGTGCATTTCCAGCGCAGAGCCCCAGAGTCCATGTTTATCAGACCCCTGAGGCAGGAAGCCCCTCTCTGGTGCCAGCTCCTCGGCCACTGCCCTGGTGTGGTAGGGCTCAAACCCACAGCAGCCTCCAATGTAGCGGATGCCTGCTTTATAGGCCTCCCTGGCGTATTTGTGCATGTCCCAGCGGGTCAGGATCCTGGGCTCAAGAGCTAAAAGAAGATAAAATAGGTTAAAGGTTACTATATTACACAAAATTGACTCTTGTGAGCCTTAAGTCATGTTAATATTGTTACGTCATCAAAAACATATCTAGATTTGTGTTTTGTTTCATTCACACATGTTTGAGTAATCCTGTATTATTAGTCTGTCTACATCTCCAAAGTTCAAAATACTCTATTCCACTTTATGATGTCATGAAGTGGTTGTTTTCAATTTAACAGCTGCACTTTGCCTTTTGTTCATTAGAAATTGGCAGTTCACGGCCAGAAATCATCCAAATGATTCTAGTAAAGGTATCTGGAGTTTAAAAACACGGTGGGGCACTTTGTGTATTACCACATGACATCACAAGGTGCAACGGAGTTTTTGGTTTTCTGTCATACAGTTTTCTAATTGAGAGAAGAAAGAGAACATACAGGGTTTGTGCGTTACACATGTGTGAATGAAACAAAACACAACTCCAGGTATGTTTTTTATGAGGAAACATTATAACAGATCAGAAAATAGTGATATTATAACATTCTCACCTGCCCATAGTTCTGTTGGGGATGGATATAGTACATTAATCTATACATCTATATTTTAAGATGTTGTACTGCTGAGAATTTGCTGTTTAACTGTCAAAATAAAAATCCAATGTTTTCTCTACCAAAAAAGAGGTAAAAATGCAGCAATATTCAACTATAAACGCTACATTGCTGTCTGTTAAAAAGACTTCTAGACAGCCATGAGATTAAGTTTATCAATTTGTAGTTAGAATCCCTGACAAAAAGATAATTTGGTTCAACAAGATGGATTTTTTATTTGGAAAAAATGTGAATTGTCACTAGTTTTACAGATCCTGCCCTCCATCTGAAATTATGATGTCAAATTTAAGTCTGTTGTGAACTTATTATAGTGTTTTACTGAAATTGAGTTACACATATTGATACTTTGCAACTGTTGTCGTCAATATTCCCTGGTGGTGTGTCTGCTAACTGTAGGCTCTGCTCTGTCTGAGGCTGTGTTAGACTTTAATCTGATCTTTATTTTACCACAGTCTGACCAGAAAAATATAAAGTATCCCAAAATCACAAAGGGGTCTTACCGAAGGGGAACTCAGGCAGATCGATGAAGCCTTGGCAGTTGCAGTCTGGGGTGTGGTAGGCCAGAGGCTGCACCATGAAGTGAGCCTTGAGTCCAGCCTTCTCCACTGCAGCCTTCATCATCTTCACAGCCTCCACACAGGTCAGGGGGTCGAAGTGGCAGTTAACTCCCACAATCTGTGCACCTGGAAAATAGCACAGAGGTCTATAGACTCATAATAACATACCCTATAAGATGAACTAAGTACTTCACTGCTTAAAGGTCCTATATTACGCAAAATTGACTCTTGTGAGCTTTAAGCCATGTTATAATGTCGGTACCTCGTCAAAGACATACCCGGAGTTGTGTTTTGTTTCATTCACACATGCCTGAGTAATCTTGGTTTATTAGTTTGTTTACATCTCAAAAGCTGTTCCACCTTGTGATGTCATGTAGTGGCAGTTTTTCAAGTTAACAGCGACCTTTTACTTTTTGTTTTGGTAGGTTTGAAGAGCTGAGTCTAGTGAAGGTGTACGGAGTTTGAAAACACAGTGGAGCTCTTCCTGTATTACCACATGACATCGCAAGGTGGAACAATGTGTTTTCAGTTTGAGAGAAAAAACTCAGCCTAAATATGCAGGATTTGTGTGGTAAACATGTGTGATTGAAACAAACTCCAGATATGTTTTTGATGAAAACAACAAGGTCAGACAATAACGTAACATAGGCCCTTTAAATCAGCATAAATACAATCAGGTACATACAGACCCTCTATCCATGTGCTCATACACAGGTACATAGGGCTATTATAAAGATGGATTGTGTCACTTTTCTGTTGGAGGCTTCGTCAGATGCTTTTCTCCATGGAAATGTTATTACTTGTTTCACAGTATGGTATTTAACTTTTCTGTCTTTATGGAGACCAAACCAGACCAAGTTACAGCTCAGAACTCTGGAGAGACAACTCCGCTCACAGTCAGAATGCCTGTTTTTCTAGGTATTTTTGACCTCTGAAAGCATCTGCCATTGAACAAACATAGGGTAGAGCCTCCATCAGAAGAGTTAAATAATACACCTTTAATGTTTTCCCCTAAATGCCCATTGCCCTTCTCCAGTGCTTGTTTCCTCCGTGCTCTTCCTCAGTCTCTCCTCTCAGTCTGTACACCTCCATCTTACACCAAATGCACGGGGCTCTGAAGGTTTGCATCTCTCTTCTCTCTCACTATCCTCATCTCATGTCTGTAGCATTTCATTTCATAAAGAGTCATTGTTCTATTTTGCGGTTTACCAAATAAGTTTATGTCGTCTTCTCATGTTATGTTTAAGACTCTGCGCACACATTCGATTACATGGGGCAGCTACGAATGCACAGGACTGGTGTTTGGGTGACACTGGTAGAAGAGTGTGCCCCCTGCTTTATGGGGCGACAGTAGCTCAGCTGGTAAAAGCGTTTGTCCACTGAGCAGAAGGTTCCTAAATCCTGTTTTCAATACAAATATCATTGGTTGAGCGGACAGAATCCACTGACCCACAGGTTGGCGGTGCGATTCCAGCTCCCACAGATGAATGCTGCCGTTGTGTCCTTGGGCAAGACACTTAACCTATATAAAAATGTGACCTCTTACCATTCATAAGTCTCGTTGTACACACACATTTAAAACCAGCCCGTGTGGAGGTGGGATGGGCGCAAGAGAGATTCAAGATTCAAGGATTTATTGCCATTTTCACAAGTAACAATGAAAATACATTTAGAGCGTTAAATAGTAGCCTGGCTAGAGCAAAACAGCATCAGTGCAATTCATAAAGTGCCAATACTGGAACGTAAACATATGTACTACTGAGGTACTTAATGGATGTAACACAACATGACATAGGAGACCCAACACTTGTGTAAGTCCTGTGCATACCCAGTGTCAGAAACAACAGATTTGAATAGTTTTATAGCCCTGCCCTCAGTGAAGAGGTGAACAATTTGGTCAATAATTACTGTCATGTTGCTCCATGTCACTTAGAAGATCACTTTGAATTTGATGGGGCTAATCAAGGTACACACAGGAAGTAGACACTGATATGTCCATGGAGACAACTTTGACCTGGCACCAACATCCATCTGTCGGATGTTCTGTGTGTGTGTGTGTTTTTTTTACTTTGTCCCATATAACAAAATATATTCAGTTCAGTTTTAGTAAATGAAAAGTCCCATACCAGCCTTGACCAGTTTAACGGCGCAGTCTCCAGGAGGGACACCGTGCATGTCCCCCTCAGGTCCGATGCACAGAGAAGCAGCCACGGGTTTCCCACTGGTCTTCAGCACCTGCACCGCCCACTCTGCCTCCTCCACGTGCTCAAAGTACTGCAAGGACAAACCAGCTGTTAAATAAAAACGTGTTTCTAGGTGGTGGTCAGATAGAAACTTTATTAATCCAGAGTGATTTTAAGTCAAGACACGAACTATACCTCAGCGATCAGGAAGTCCACATTCTTCTTGATGAAAACGTCCAGTTGTTTTTTGAAGATGGCTTTCACTTCGGTCTCGCTCTTGCAGCTCAGGTAGGACGGGGTCTGGGACACTCCCCCGGCGACCAGCGCGTCGCCCTCGTTGGCCACTTCACGAGCCAAATCACAGGCGGCTTCATTCACCTGTGTGCCCTGATAATAAGCAACAAGAAAAACGGTCCTATATTATGCAAAATTGACTCTTGTGACCTGAGCTGCACAAAGCCATGTTATAATGCTGTTACATGATCAAAAACATACCTGGAGTTATGTTTTGTTTCATTCACACATGTCTGAGTAATCCTAGATTAGTAGGCTATCTGCATCCGAAAAGCTCAAAATGCTCTGTTCTACCTTGTGATGTCATGAAAAGTGGTAGTTTTCAACTTAACATCTACTGTTTAACTTTTGTTCAGTGGACATTAAGAAACACAGTGGAGCACTTCCTGTATCACAACATGGCATCACAAGGTCAATAAAGTGTTTTTGGTTTGAGAAAAGAACTCTGAATATGCAGGGTTTGTGTGTTAGACATGTGTGAATGAAAAAAAAAACCCTCCAGGTTTGTTTTTGAAACAATATTATAACATAGATCTGAAAACAGTGTAATATGGGCCCTTTAAAGAATACAGGAGAATATGGTGCTCCGGTATAGTCTATTTTTGTCCTCATAGTCTAAAAAACTGTAAACTGCTATGATAATGGTTGACGATGCTTTTGGTTGTTGTAATAAACGTTTATCTTGGTCATTTTTAAGTTTTCAGTCATTTGATGTTGATGCTTTCAAAATAACAGATTTTGTACAATATTTCATGTTTTTTCCTTCCATTTACTTAAATTTATAAATCAGTTACAGTACTTTAATTTGAGTACAATTATTGGCTACTGCCCACCACTGCACACCACAGCCTTTGTAGAAAACTTCAGCAACAAACTGTGATGTTCAGTATGACTCAAAGGCTCAGTTACTCACTGTGATTTTGAGGGTCTGTCCCCTGTTCTCCAGTTTATCATCACTGGCATAGAACGTGAAAGCTTGCATAACATTGGCACCAGCTCGGAGGAACTCCCTGTGCAACTGTCTCACTAAAATACACAAAGAAAAAAATCATTATTTGATGACTGTGTTGAATCATTGGGTTCAACTATTTCAACAGTTTCAGAAACACAGATGTATTCAGCTGAAATGGGGACTTTGCCCTGACCCTCCTGGTGAATAAAAGACATGGATAATTAAGTATTATGAATGGATCTAACATTTTTCCCATAAAACTGAAGTATTTTAATCTTTAGGTCCAAATTTATAATGGTTAATGTGGTTAATGTATCATATGTAATGTACGTTATATAAGACTAAATCCATTCCATGTGTTTTTAATGTAATAACAATAAAAACTTTCTACTCTCATCTCCAGAGCAAAATTAAGACTACATTATTAATGTGCAGTCTAACATTTTAAAACAATGGACCATGTTCAACGTGCACTATGTAACTTTTCTGGTGGAGGGTCCCGTCCCTCCTTTTCTCCAAAGAAATGATATTGCTTTGCAGAGTAATTTATTTTTTGTATCAGCTAAAACACTATAACACTATAGAAAATGCAAGATAAATGTATTACTATGCAATAATATGGAGCATTCAAGCTAAAGCAATTAACATTTCCATGGAGAAACCAGAAAAGTTAGCTAGTGTGCCTTTAAATACTATTACAGTGAATAGCTTAATTGGACCTGGCAGTGATTATCAAATCCCTTTGGTTATAACAGATGTTAGTGTAAATCACCAGCTTCTGGGTGAGTGACGGCGGCCTCGGGGGTCCAGGGCCCGGCCTTCACGTAGCCCCTTTTCTCTAGAGCAAACACAAAACCTCCATCTCCAATCACCACCTCGCCTGCATCCAGGCGCTCAAGGATACCCTAGTGAGCGAGAAGGGAGTCACACATATGACATTATAAGACATATTAATACGCATATACACGTATACTTCTTCAATTGTCCCTTCAAGTATTACTATTTTTAGATAGATACTAAACTCTCTCAATAGTTAATTTAGTCCCGTTTTAGTCATGTTCTAGTCCAGGTTTAGTTTTGGGTTTTGTCCCAGTTTTAGTGTGGTGCCTGTGTATGTGTGATCACACCCAAAGAGTACACTGCTGAAGCATTGTCTAGTTTGATAAAATATTAAATACATGTAACATACGTTTTCAAGTAATAACGTCGACATAAATATGTCTATAGCTCAAAGTAAAATATACCTTGTTATAAACTTAAGGCCTAAAACTACATGTTTGTACAAAGTTTATGCAAAAAACTTTAGAAGTCTCACTGTAGTGTGGGTAGGGTTGTGTTTTAGTTTTTGTTATTCCTCGAGTGATGCAGAAAAGAGGGAGGCACTGTCTGTGTGAATGTTCATATATGTTAGCTTACTGCTAACATACTACCTGCCTTCATAGTGAGTTTCAACATGTTTGGAAAACATATGGAAATATGCAATGAGAGAATATCGAAATATGAACAGCTAAAGTTATATAGATAATCAAATGCATTTCAGCGCATATCAGTAGAGGTCCAAACTACTGTTTTTTTTACATGACATAAAAATGCTATATTTTGTGCATGTGATTCTTGTATCTGGTTATCAGTTCATATCACAGTCTTTGCCCGTTGGAACATCCAAATCTATCCCCATAATTAATCCCATGTTTTACCTTCTTTGGCATCTCTTCTTCTGATATTCAGCTGCAGCACTTGTCACAGTGAACTTGTCTTTGTGCCTGGACAGCACATGGGCGACGATGTGAACCGTTTTATACACTTGTGTGAGAATGGGTGGATTTCAATTCTTGCCAGATCTAAGATACATATTTGTTTTGGCATTATGCAACTTCTCTGGTCCACTACAGTGAAGGTTGGCAAGGGCTCAGGTAAAATAAGGACAAGAGCAAGTATTTTCAGTTCTGTCAGTTTAATAATTATACTAACACTGGAGGAAATTGGGTCACTGTTTAAAATATTAACTCACACCTCTGTTTTGTGTACATTTTTGCAATGTTTTTGTATCAGAAGAAAGAGCTTAGGCAACGGACAAAGCCAAACTAGTATGAAAAATAAGTCAGGGCACTTCTAAAACTTTTGCAAATGTTACAGGAGGACTGTGTAAGTTTTTGGGTGGAGTGCCCATCACCAGCTTGTCTTTAATGCCATATTATGGAAGATTCTAAGCAAAGACAAACAGGGGCAATGGCATAAGCCCATTATTTGGTCAGTCCTATATTATTGTATTTTTGGTGTAGCGTTGACCACGTCCAAAACAGTGGCAGGACTGGGTGGGTGCAGTGGGTGTGTGGGTGGGTGTGTGGGTGGGTGTTTTGACCTTCGGCGCAGCATGTGGAGCTCTGTGGTGACTGGGTCTATCCAGTTTAAGGGAGATGGTGACAGATCTGTGCTGTTTATCAACAGAGCCAAAGTCCAGACGACACAATCTGGAAAGATCCAACAGTTTAATTTAAAGTATTGAGCCAATGTTAAAGCAGTACTATGTAACATTTCCAGTGGAGAGTGTGCTTGTTATGTTATTGCTGTTTTTTGCGTCCCTTCAAATAGATAGTATTTTATAAATCCTTACAATGAGGGGGGCCGTTTCTCCACATACCTGACCTGCATAGACCTGGTGTCGTCAACTGTTTGTCTTCTTTCGAAACAGATAATAATCTGTAATCTCCAGACAAGCACATTTTGGACCGTCTAACAGAAAGGTTTCCCAGTGTTCCTTTAACATTAACATTATGACCACATGTCCATAGTTTATGTGTAGCGCTATAGACAGAAATAGCTCTTATGTTTCAAGTGTCAGTAAAGTGCTGAGTCAGGGCAGTGTGGTAAAGGAGAGCCACATACCCCCGTGCAGATGGACCACAAGTGTCCACTGGAACGAGCTGGAATGTGACTGCATTTTATCTAGCCTGACCACTGACCTTTTGACATCATGAAAGCAAATAACTTAGGCAACACAAATTATGAGGAAATACACAATTTAAGTGACAGTGTGGTTGCACTTGTGGCTTTCTTCTGTATACTGTTACTACAAATTATGTTTTAAAACTAGGGACCACATGCACATTATAAACGAGTTCAGGAGCAGTTACAGTTCAGAAAAGACCAAAATATGCATGCGTAACTATTGTAAAATCAACCAGTCCAAACCTAACTTTTCTGGTGGAGGGTTCATCACTGCTTGTCTCCATGTAGATGCTACTGTTTTGCTTATAATGTTCCACAATCTGGAATTTAAATTTACATCTCCATGGAGACAAATTGACAAAGGAAAATTATAACAAACAAACAAACAAAGGTAAATGCATAAATGTAAGACAATGTTATTCTGTGGAACATTTCATACAATGCACATCTCCATAGTTTCAAGCATCTGATGGACCCACCACCACAAAAGTTACTGCACCCTTAACAGGACTGGTTAATATGCCAAAAGTTATAAGTTAGTTTAGCAGTTCATATTTTGGTCTCTGTTTGTAATGTGCCCGCCACATAAAACATAATTGCACATTTTATTACAATATTGGTCAAAAATCACACATACCGCAGATGCTTATTTGCTCCTACCTACAGATACTACAGATAACTAACCGTAGTCGGGTTAAGTCGTAGCTGCGTGAAGATTCCCACTTCTGTTTACATGATGTGGATTGACAGTATTGAATTTCACCAGAGACATTTCAGCTAATTCAGATTTCCGAGTACAACTGTGTGTAGAGGGCAAGAAGTCTGATATTTCTATTTGCAGCCAGAACTAGTTCCCACAGGCTACAGCAGGAGCCATTATAAATGTCCTGAAAGACCGGACTAAAGGGGAGTGGAGGAGGTGGGCCGGGAGGTATGGCACTGAAGTTCTTCTGAGGTCTTCTCTCAAACAGGAGACACTCTGTTCCACATTGTGATATCATGTGGTAATACAGGGCTCCACTGTGTTTTTAAACTCCATACACCTTCACTAGAATCATGTGGATAATTTCAGCTCTGGAGGCCTATTGAACAAAAGACAAAAGGTAGCTGTTAACTTGAGCTTTGGAGATGTAGGCAGACTATTAAACCAGGATTACTTTCCAGGTTTTTGATGAGGCTTTAATATGGCTTTAAGCTCACAAGAGCCAACTATGGACACCTTTGACTGGCTCTAAGTGAAGATGGCTGGGAAAACGCCAGATTTGTGGTTATAAAAGGTGAAAGAGGGCACAGGAGAGGAGCGGCGGTGCTAGCACTTTCGCAAACTGCTAGCTGCACTATCTCTGGGGGACCACATTTGTAAAGTGAAGGACCTGGGCTGACACTGATAAAGATATGGTTAACTATTGACAGCTCAAACACTAATAAAATACCCTGTTGCTTCAAAGACAGATCATATGCTTTCACGGGCTTTAGGAGTTTTGAGCAAAGATTGAACATTGGTATTTTAATCCGAACTAGTCCACAGCAAGTCTATCTTTAGGGCCAAACTCACCAGCTCTTAAAGCTTTTCTGTGTCTCCTCATGTTAGTTTATCTCCACCCCTTTCCACGGCCCAATCACAGCTCAGTGCGGAGTCAACACGTGCTACTCAAGCCTACATCTGTCTTCTTGCAGTGTAGGTCACTGAAACATAAAGCAGAAAAAGAAGGGTAAGTCGGTTTATCGAGTGTATGCTCTTTGACCCAGTATTTCTTCAAAAGTTACCATTATCTTTCCTGTACTCAATTCTAGTCCATAAAATGCAGTGAAAGTCATTGTCTAAAAGAGACCGGCTTTGTTGCACTAATAGGCCTAAACTAACCTGCCTGACAAAGCCATCCTAATGTAATATACAAGGGACTGGAGGGGTGGTACTGTCAGGCAATACTAAACTAAACTAAGGCTAAACCATCACTCTAATGGCTATAAATGGAGCATATGTACCCACATCCCCCTTTATTAACTCACTTTATTATTTATTTATTTAAGAGATATTTTAGAAAGTAATACTATAACCTCTCCCGTCACCGTGGCCCTAACCTTGACCATAACCCTACAAAACAATAAAAGTGGTAACATAAAGCTCACCCCGTAGGCTCATTATTATATAGATATGTATAATAATAGTGAATTAACACGATTCAGAAGTGATGCCTTTGATTTCTCCATAAGCAAAATAAATAAAAACTTGATACTTACATACAGAGATGTTTGCTCGTATACACCTGGGCAGAGAGTTATCAGGCCTGTGCAGGCGCATGGTTCTCGTGGCATTGACAAAGTTTTGGTCACTAATACTAAATAAAAACGAAAACATTACTACATTTGCAGATTTTCTTCAGTAGGATACAATTCGTTCACTGCCACTATTTGCATAAAAATGTCTTGTAGACGTAAAATCCCATCTTCTACTTGGTGAAACAAAATCCTCCCACATACCCTTATAGGTTTAAAGTTTGCCTCAGGTGCAGTGTACACATTTGGTCACAAGAGAGCGCCCTGTTGTTAGTAAAACTGGATGAGCAGCAGGAGCAGTCAAAGCGCTACTGACTGTGCTGGTGAAACTTTTACATCAGCAGCATTAGGATTATGTGGCGTCGCCTTCTTTTTCTTTTTGTTTTATGTGGGCTATTTAGCAAATGTTTAAACACGTTTTTACAAGTGTTTTACAAATAGATGTACAACAACTCACCTTTTACTTAACAGATAACCCTACGTCCTGTCAATCATCATCTCATTATGGCACTGTCTTCCTATAACTTTTTGTATAAAGCTGAGATTTTAGATTTTATTACTTATTTTTCTATTTTATTTTGACTTGTACAGATACATTTATATAATTATGCCCTCTTTGACACCTGTCTATCTTTTTTGCTACTTATTCAGAATGTATTATTGCCATTTATATTGTTTATTTACTCTTTGTTATTATATTATATTGTGATGAGTGAGCTACTGTGTCCACATAACTTCTGTTGTGGATCAGTAAAGTTTGTCCAAGTCAGAGGTCTATAACCTTTTTTCTCCAGTGAGCAACTTTTACAAAATGAAAATGCCAGAGAGCTACTAGTTTTAGTAGTTACAAGAAATTAAGTACGGTAAATATAAGAGCCACAGTGAACTTTAGGTACAGTTAGATGCATTTAAAACATTAACCATTATCCATTTATTAGTGTAGTCAGACATCAAAATTATGCATTTACCATGGTAATAGGCATTTCATCAATCAAATTTTACTTAATGAGCACAGTACGTATAATTCAGAAATCCTTTAAGAGCTCCTTGGAAGAGGGTAGAGCAGAGGTGTCCAAACTTTTTCCATCGAGGGCCACATATTATACCACAGACCAGCGTGAGCCCTGATCGAGGGTCAGAACAGTGAATCATTCAAATATGTGCATTTATAACAGGTTTGAATGACCCACTAGACCTTTGTTCATGCTTAGACCCTCAAAAGGACTCACTACATTTGCTTGATCAAGGTAGACTTCAAAAACATGCAGTAAAAAGTGCTTCTTGCGGTAGTATGGGCCAATTCACCTGCAAGCCTGAGGGCAAAAACAGCTGGTCTGAGGGCCGCATTTCGCCCCCGGGCCATAGTTTGGACATGCCTGGGGTAGAGAGTTATTAGTACTTCTGAGCTGCAGGTTGGTCTTTATCTAAGTTGTATTCCTCTGTTCACTGAATAAGCTATTTATAATTAGTACATGACCTAACCTGACGCTATAACTCTGCTTTTACGCCCTCAAAAGAAAAAGAAAAGTCTATTTAAACTAAAAGTCCAAACAAAGGGGGGGTCGGTCCTGTTTTGCAGCTGACGCACGCGCCTCTGATTGGCAGCGCGTGTGAAGTATGCTAATGATGTGGGCGTGGCCAGTAGTGAAAAGTACGTGACGTCAGTTCCCCCGTTCTCAGTGAGCGAAACAAACATGGCGGTAGACTCGAGTGGACCAGGGTTTAGGCTAACTTTATTCCTATTTACCAGCGCTTTTCTGGGGACCCGGACTGCGGTGACGGGCCAGGAGACGAGCCCCTCCCCGCGGATACTCGGCATGCGGCTGGAGAGGAGCGACAACCCGGCGGCCACCACGGAAAAAGGGGTGATCCAGGTGACCGAGGGCAGTGACATCCTCTGCAGGTTCTACGGGCTGCACTTGCTCCCCAACAGCTCGGGTCTCGTCAGGTTTACGGAGCTTTACTCTAGCGAGAAGGAGGATGACGATCTGGGGGCGAAAGACGTGCAGTTCAACAGGACTTGTCCGGAGCCTACTATAGACGTGATTGTGCGTAAAGGGATGAACGTTTCCAATCATAACACAGCCGGAGTGGTCAGTGTCCGGGTCAAACAACTTCGTAAGAGCGAGGTGGTGAAAGTTTTCGGGTTGTGCATACGGGACAGCTTGGAGGATGACAAGTGGCGACTGCTGGACGAAATTGATGGAAGACTGCGCGTGGTGGAGGAGAAAAAGTCACTCCTTCCTTTGTGGGTACAGGTTATGCTGATCACCTGCCTCTTGGTTCTATCTGGGTTGTTCAGTGGGCTTAACCTGGGGCTGATGGCGCTGGACCCCATGGAGCTTCGCATAGTGCAAAGTTGTGGCACGGACAAGGAGAAGAAATACGCACGCAAAATTGAGCCAATTCGTAGGAAGGGTAACTACTTACTGTGCTCACTTCTTCTCGGAAATGTCCTAGTCAACACTACTCTCACTATACTACTTGACGACCTTATTGGCTCAGGTTTAGGGGCTGTGGCCGCATCTACTATTGGCATTGTCATCTTTGGAGAAATTGTCCCCCAAGCTCTGTGCTCGCGCCATGGTTTAGCTGTAGGTGCCAACACTATCCTCCTCACCAAGCTGTTCATGCTCTTAACTTTCCCACTGTCATGGCCCATAAGTAAGCTTTTAGACTGCATTTTGGGGCAAGAAATTGGCACAGTTTACAATAGAGAGAAGCTGGTGGAGATGCTTAAAGTGACAGAGCCTTATAATGATTTAGTAAAAGAGGAACTAAACATGATCCAGGGAGCGCTAGAGCTAAGGACCAAAACTGTAGAGGATGTCATGACTCCTCTCAGTAACTGTTTCATGATTCATAGTGGGGCCTTGTTAGACTTTAACACTATGTCGGAAATAATGGAAAGTGGATACACGAGGATACCTGTCTACGAAGATGAGCGGTCAAATATAGTGGACATCTTGTTCGTCAAAGATCTGGCCTTCGTCGATCCGGATGATGCTACCACGCTCAAGACCATCACCAAGTTCTACAACCACCCGGTGCATTTTGTGTTCCACGACACGAAGCTGGACGCCATGTTGGAGGAATTCAAGAAAGGTGGGTGCAGTTATTATTAATCAGACCATACATTTAAGGGCTTTCTTTCAATTTAACATGATATAACAGATATTTAAATTCAACTGTAGATGGTTTATTGATTAGCCCTTCTTATATGGTGGGGTGGGTATCATAGATTATATAAATAGACTGAACAAACCTGTTACCCACCACATCCCAACTGGAAGTGAGCATGGGTGCACCTCCGGCTTCGAGTCCAGCTCCAATTCCAATTGTACTTTGTACTTTGTACTAACATAACTGCTGCTGTCAGACTCCTCATTTTGGTCTTAAGATGTCCAAATTAACGCGTTCTACATGATCCAGGCATTTTTATGTAGATATTTTGTCTGTAAACCAAAATATCAAAATAATATGGAACTCCGCTCTAAATTAGCTCCTATAACTGCTAGCCTCATGAGCTTCATTTGACTTTTTATTGTTAAGTGTGAGCTCATTTTCCATTTGTGCGCACAATTTTGTTGCAATCTTATCTTGCAAGATCTTTTGGTACAAGACCTATACCTGAAATAAGACCCATTAGTGAGTAGCTTTGGCTGGCATGTCATTTTTATATAGTTTATATAATATATATGATCTCTGTATAGCATTCAATAGATACTTTGCAGCTCATGTCAACAACATTTCCTGAGGGTGTGATGTTAACTGTAGGTATGCTCCGTCTGAGGCTTTGTTGCTCTGTCTGCGGCTTTGTTCGAGTTTAATCTCATCTTTATTTTAATGTAATCCGACCATAAATAACTGACTTAGTTGGAACAGGTGAGCTGATTTATGCTGTTAAACAAGTGTCTCAAATAACATTACAGCCACAAGCTAATAAGCATTAGTTTTTCAGTCAGTCACTGTCATCTTTTTGTTGAAAATCAAACACCTAAACAGGACCCTGAATGCTCATATTGATCACAGGCTGTTCGTGTTGTTTAAATCAATTTTGTATTTTTTCTTGAGTATCTTAAAACCTTTTTTGGATGTGTTTGCTAATGGGTGCATTAAGTCTCCATAGTAACTGTGAACATTATTCCAATACACATACACATTGAGTGATCTCTGCAGAAATATTAATAATATAAGTATAAATATTGTATCTTTCCTCTCAGTCTACATTATATTAGCTAGCTCGCTGAACTTGCGCTGCATTTCTTAGCTCCATGTGGTGTTCTTTGTGTCTGTTTAACACATTACTCCATTGACCTCTTTTACTTTGTCTTACAAACACTCTCTGGAGCCGTCCCCTGCAGGGAGATATTTTCCTTTTCTCAGGCATCTCATCACAAGGTCACAGACAGTAGAGGAGCGTGCTGAGTGCCATGAGTAAACAGGGGCGGCCTCTCTGTCTCTGTAAAAGCAAGAAATAATAATAGTACTACTGATGCATTTTATTTATTAACTGAAAATTCTTACAACATTTAACATGTTTAACATTCACAATAAGCTGGCTCACAGATGGGAGACGTACTGGTTTTGAAAGAAATATCCAAAATAGAAATCCACAAAATTTTACCTTATTATTTGCTAAGGATTGGGTCCACAAACCTGCGGTATTAGTCTGACAACAATCACACATTTGAAGTTGCGACACTTGCTTTGGCTATTGAGAAAAATATTTTACAATGTTTTTTATGCTAACAGAGACGTTGAACTTTGAGCCAGTTTTAGTTTCATGTGAATAGGCCCTTAAGTTAAAGAGATATTAACCATAAACCAAGTCAACACATCTGCAATCTGACAGTTTAATTCTGACCTGTGTCCCACAGCTCCATTTTCAAGTATAGGGTTTGTAGAAAGTTCAACTATAATTAAAAACCGTATGTTAAGACAAATTCAGCTTTGGTCTGGTTGAATGGAGGAGTGAATAGGCCAGTCTAAAACATATATGACTTTTGAGTTTGGATTTATTTATAAAAGTAACACTGTTTTCTTCAGTAACTCTTGACTCACACATAAAAATGTAATTGTTCTGGTAGTTGTGAGTTGTAAATAAGGATGACAGGGGATATGCTCAAATGTTAGAAGGGAATAGAGCCAAGTAACAGCTCTGCAGATGGTAACAGTAGTAATTGTTGGCACATCTAAAAACATTTGGCACTGCAGTATTCGGCATCTGCACTGCACAAAATGGTTGTTGTATTTGGAGTACGTTCCAACTCTTGATTTCCAGGACAATGATATTGAATAACTTGCCAATAGCCTTTAAGATATACATGATTCAAAGCAGCTAGTGTGCTTTTACTTTTATATTAAGTTTATTTCCATACTGTGGAATAATCAAAGGACAACAGGTGGTGGACAGCTGCCAGAAAAGTTACACAGTGCACCTTTAAATAAATATGACAGGTGTTTATTAAATGTTTATTAACTAACTTGGCTCACGGCTGTAATTTCAATGTTTGAACTGTTAACTGTGCATGCTTTCGAACTAGCTTATCCCCCAATGTTAATAAAAACAGTTACAGTTGAATTAATGCAGGGTAGATAAGTTTAATGCTGCACTGTGGAACATTCCAGGCAAAACAATAATCAGTCAGTCACCAGAAAAGCGCACTATTAAGGTAAAGTTATGTATTTATTAGAATATTGTTGAGTTAGAGTTTTGATTCCTCTGGTTTGCTCCCTACCTCCTGCCTCCTGCCTCCTACCTCCTACCTCCTACCTCCTCTCTCACGTCTGAACTTCCACTCTCATGCTGCCTGGCATCCGTTTCCATGGCGATAGCATCCAGCCGCTGCGGTGTGTTTGTGGAGCATGAGAACCCGCTGAACTGTTGACATTTACCGGACTGTGTAGGAGGCAGGCTGTTGCACAACGTGTGTCTATAACGGGTGCCATCCTTCTCATTTAAAACTGCGACCTTTAAATGATCTTATCAGACACTATGAATGTTTAATGATGCCCCGTGCCATGCAAGAAGGTTGTTCCTGAGTGGATTGAATACACACAGGTTTCATACTGGGCACTCAAAGATATTTTAGCTTCTGTGTGATAATAATACTGCATAGGGCTGCACGATTCTGGTGGCTGGACAAGGCCTTCTCCTCTCCCTGCCCAAGCACACACTCATCCACACTCCCCATGTTTAAAAAGCCTCGCAAAACCCATTTCTTTCTTTAAAACCACCTTTTCATTAACTTTTTTTCCTTCTGTTTTTGTTTTTGTCACTCAGGAGGACTAATACTTAAGAGACTGAAATATGAATTCCATGTATTTCCGAGCATGTTTGTAGAGGTCTAAACTATAGGCACGATGAGATTTTTGAGTTTTAGAGTTTTGTTCTGCACAATTTGCACAAGACATTCTTTAATTATCTAAATCTCAATAATTACAGTCTTTGTGATTTGATAATTGCACCAACACAAATTGTGATTTAGATACAGTTGCGAGTTTAGAGCTTGAAGGTCATTGCAGTCAAAGCAAAATCACAATTTAGCTGTTACAGTGTAGTTGAGAGTCTTTAATATTTGTTATGAATGTAATAAACTCAAGCACCTAAAGATAATTAAGATATATAAACTCTATCTCCATTAGATCATTATGTATCTGACTGGTATCACAATCCATTTTACAAGTAATGAACAAATGAATGCGTATCTAAGAGGAATTTACTAATGAATTCTTGAGCTACGTGTTACCAATTGACTAATAAACTAATTTAAGTTAATTAATAACATTTTAATATCAGTTAATAACAAAGGAAAAGCACTAGATGGAAAGAAAATATTTTTGCCTCCAGACAAATCTTGATTCTGGACACTTAGTGCAAGCACCCGGTGTAATTGCCAAACCACACAGACACCAGTGAAGCATGAAGGGTGCTTCTCTGTCACATGTCAATCTCCAGACCAGCCCGGACTATGGAGAACAGGAGTGGGTGAGACGGCGACAGTGATTAGTGTGCGTACCCCATGTCAAGAAGGTCCCTGGTTTGATTCCCAGGTCAGGTGGGGCCTTTCTGTGTGAGGATATCCTTGGGGAGGGGGTTCTTAATCCTTACTAAATGCTCGCTCAAGATCAAGCTGCTTGTCTCCCTGGACGTGTTATTACTTTAAATGACCCACTGTATGGCATTAAACTTAACTGTCCAGTGAAAAACATATGTTCTCTGTGAATGGGGCGTCCTGTGACATGTAACCTGGCCACATAGCATCACCTTCTTGTCCCCACGGAGATTGATAAATTTAATGGACCGTTTTAATGAATGCAATAACTTCTCCATGCAAACAAGTGGCGTACCCTGCCCCAGAAAAGTTACACCAAGCACCTTTATGTTTTATATGCCTGGCCATACATTTAGTTATCACAAATATTTTTGTTACTTATTAGTTTCCATCCAAATTTCAATCTTTCACGATCATTTTTTCTCAGAAAGTCTATCGCCCGCCCACCGTTGAGCCACATAACCCCTCATTCCGCCATTTTAGTCAAACATTATTGACAATGTGAAAAACAGGGACTTGAGTCATTTGGTCTTTTAAAGCCAAACTTTCTTTTTATTCTTCTCTTGCTGAACTTCAGTGACCTGCCTTTAGTGTTGTTGGTGATTGTCATGTCTGTCTACACTGTCCACTCTTTATCAGGGACTGTTTATCTCATAACTGACATTGGTGCAGATTAAATGTTCTGCGGTTTGCCAGCTATTCCCTGGTATCTTAGATCTCCAAAATCTCCAGTTTATTGCACACTGTAAATGTTTTTAGCTCGAATTTAGTTTATGATTTACGTTGAATACCAAATGCCCTAAAAAAAAAGAACACACACACAGCAGAATGATTCATTAATTGTCAATAATTTATTCTAAAATGTTCCAGAAATATGTTGTTTTAAAGATTTTCTTGGTAGTGCGCTAAATATAAGGTCTTGTATGCAGTTTTGAACCAATTGTGCCTTGCCCCCATTGTTTTTATCCATTTACTCGTTATTAATATGCGTTTTCACTGACTTTGCAAAACTTCCTGTGAGTGGGTTTGCCTCTCCACAGATCTGACAGGTAACTTGGCCCTGGTGTTAGCTACTGTCTCTGTAGGGCTAAAATAAGTCTAATACCATACGGTGGAACACAACTGGCAATATCTCCATGTAGAGAAGCTGGTGACGGAGCCTCCACCAGAAAAGTTACACAGTATAACTTTAATGTATAGTGACAAAAATCTTCAACTCTTTTCCACTTGGGAGTTTCAAATTAACCAGCGTCGTGTCAGTGTATCTGAACCTTTGCCCTCATTCACCTTATTCACCTTGCTTATAGTTCATATTTTACTTCAGCGTTCTTAAACAGACGTGGAGCAATCTTTGTTCCTTACCCTTATTTTTCCCTATCTTACGCTATTATTCTTTGTGACAGACTGAACTCAAATTGACTTGAACACACCTCTTTACAATGGCCACTCCCTTTAAGAGCAATAACACACTAATTTGTCATGTAACCTTTACAGCGTGCCTGTATGTAAACCTGCTTTTATCCATATGTACAATGTCTATTCAGAAGTCTTTATGACTATGAGTGAAACATTAGCCATTAACGTGATAAGAGACATACTGGACAGACTTGAATCTCCACCCCTTTGTGTGTTTTGTATCTCTGTAGTATCTGCCGTTTAGATATGACTCCATAACGTCTAACAATAGGGATAGCAACTATGTTATAATGTTGTTTCTACATTTAAAAAAAACAGACCTGGAGTTGTGTTTTGTTTCATTCACACATGTTTAACACATTAATCCTGGACATTTAGGTTGAACACACTCTGTTCCACCTTGTGAAGTCATGTGGAAATACAGGAAGTGCACACATTTTCATTAAAAACATCTTCATGATTTCAGACCAGGAATTTCCAGTGAAACAAAAGGTAAAAGGAGCTGTTAACTTGAAAACTACCGCTTCATGACATCACAGGGTGGTACAGAGAATTTTGAGCTTCAGAGATGTAGACAGACTAATAATAAAGGATTACCGTCCTCAGACATGTGTGAATTAAACAAAACACAAATCCAGGAACGATTTTGATGAGGCAACAATATTCTGATATGGCTAAAAGGTATTGGAGGTTTTTAGTTTTAGGGTCATTCAAAAAATCGTTACCTCAAAAGTAAACTCATTTACTGAAAATAATCACACAAATAAGAGAAAATTTTTGACTTTGCTGATTTTTGAATGATCTTCATCTGTAGCCGAACTAATACAAGACCAGATTATAATATTGAAGAAACTATTAATATGCTGAGCTGAAAATTAGCCTAGAGATAATCTAATAAAGAGCATTTTAACATTGTGGTAAAAGTCAAATTGGAGAATAAAACCTTTCCTTTTGGTATCGAGGTTTGAAATGAGTTAAGATGGTAAGATTGATAGTAAAATAGATGTTTATATGGAAGTTTAAAATGGTTTTACGTGACATGTTTTGTATGAAGCAGCAGGGAGGAGGTTGCGTAACATGAGCTGAACATGAGCTGCAGGAGAGATGGGCGTATAGAAGTGGGAAGACAGGCACAACCAGAAACAAGCACAAAGAGCACTGTGGACATACGAGTACCACCCGTATTTTTTATATATATATATATATATTTATATATATATATATATTTATATATATATATTTATATATATATATATATATATATATATATATATATATATACTATTACTATTACTATTTCAAATACATGATAAGGTTAACTACATTTCTACTAATCAATATATTTGAATGTTTTTACATATTTGCATAAATGTGACCTGGTCTGACTTAATATTTTATTTTGATTAGACACAGCCACACCTATAGTCAGTTTTAGTCTCTCCAATAGCTCTCATAACCATAGGGGAGACACTACAGGTCTCTCATACAAGCTTTCATATGGGAACAACAAAATTGTCCACTTTGCCCTGAAAGATATTTTAATATGTAATGTAATCAACTTGCAGCTATTGAGTTATATGGGACACAACTTCAAAGGTCATTTCCCATAATGCACCCCCACCATAGGGACATAAAACACCAAACTTTACTATCTTGTGCTTTTTGACAAACTCAGAAGGATTTTTTATATCAAATTCCATGCCTGGTTTGTTAGTTTTAACTCCAAAAAGGAGGCAAATTTGGACATTTTTGTCAGTTTTGCAGTCAAATTTTGTTAATACAAAATAAGATATCCCAAATCAGCTCTTTATAATTTGCATCTAATATGACAACAAAATGAAGCAAGAAATTTTAAACTGGATCCATCTGTTTTTGAGATTCAAATGTCCTTAAAATTGTGCCTGTTTTTACACATAAAAATGCCTTGTTCCCATATGAAAACTCTGCAGAAGTTTCCATCAGATACCTCTAAGTTTAAGATTTTTCCTGTTCACCTGCAGTGCTTTATAATAGAATGGAAACCCACACATTTGAGCATTTTTGTAACAATGTTTTTTCTATTTATCACCAAGATGTTTCAGAACCGACAACCTTCGGATCAGTGGACAAACACTCTATCCCAAAATCCCATAATTTGCATGTATTCAGGTATCTTGGGTATCTTGGGTGGAGTTCATTTTCATAGCCCTATCTCATAATGCTCTTAAATACACGCAAATGTACAAAATACATTGGTTCCTGTAAATGAAAGTTAAATAATCTTATGGGGAATTTGAACTCTGTCTAATTCAATGTCTCCCAATTTCTTATTTTGTAACATGGCATCTGAGAAACAAGTTAAACATTTTTGTATCTTGAATAATTGTGATCAAATTATTCTCATGGGCCATTTGCTCATTTCTCTTCCTTCTCTTAGATTTCTCTTCCCGTTTCTCTTGTTTTACTTGTAGCATGTTGCAATACATCACAACAGGACTTCCTTCTAGAGACACAGTGACATCAGGCATGTTTGAAGCAGCTAACTGACCCAGACCTGAACACACGCAGACTATGTGATTTTGGGGCGTTAGTCCACTGATCCGAAGGTTGCCGGTTCGAATCCCGCTCTCGACATAAATATCACTGGTCGAGTGGTTAAATCCACTGACCCACAGCTGGTGTAATTCCAGCCCCCACAGATGAATACTGTCGTTGTGTCCTTGGGCAAGACACTTAACCCACCTCGCCCCCAGTGTCTGCGTACACCAGTGTATGAATGTGTGTGTGTGTGTGTGTGTGTGTGTGTGTGTGTGTGTGCGTGTGCGTGCGCTTTGAGTTGAAGGTGGAAAAACACTACATAAAAATGTGACCATTTACCATTTTAAAGGACCCATATTACGCTATTTTTGATCTATTGAACTAAAGGTAAAATGTACCTTTTAACTTGAAAAGAACCATTTGATAACATCACAAGGAAGAACAGACTAATAATAACTCAAAAGGGAAACAAAGGTCAACTCCAGGTCTGTTTTTATGATCAATTAGATAACAACGTTCTGACATGGATTAAAGCTCACAGTCAGTTTTGTGTAAAACAGGACCTTTCCTAGTCCTAGATACTAATTGATGATATTTTTTTTTTACATTACGCCCCATAGCCCCAAAAAGTATTTATTTTTACCTTTTATAATAACAAATCCACTATCAGGCCTTTTAGTCTTAGGAATATTTCTACTTTAGAAACCCCATAGCAGGAAATCTGCTAGCAAATTTGTGGTAATTTACACAAACACACACAATTTTATTCAGATAGAAGACATAACATCATCGCATACAGGTTACTTTTGTGTGGTATTTTGTCCAAGCTAAAAATAATTTGTAGTAATAATTAAACAATACAGACACATTGTAATTAGCCAACATGTCTTGATTTTAAGTTAATTTCACCATATTCTGATTAGTTTTACACTGTTCATCCTGTCAATGCAAGCCTGTGCTATTTCTGTCTCCTTGCCAAATGAAGTCTATATATTACCCATATCACCCTATGTGTCCAGTGAACTATTCAGTCTGCTGGGAGGGGGCGCTGGTTTTAGATGCTAAGCAGGCCACAATAACAGATTTTTTTATTTTATTTTAATATATAAGCACACACACACACACACACACACACACAAAATATATATATAAATGAACACCAATAATATAAAACCCTCTCATGCCCCACCCCTAAATGAAATAGTTAAATTGTATATACAATGAGCCATAAGTTATTTATTCAACCCTCTACAGCTACAATCTAATTGTACAGAAAAGTATATATAAAAATAAATATAGAGTTTTCACTATAGTATAAGAAAAAGTACTCACCATACATTGCCAGTCAAAAGTTTGGACACGCTTTTTCATTCTTCTTTATTTCCATGATTATTTCCAGTGTAGCTTCTCACTGAAGGCAACAAAACTATGAATGGGCCCTTATGGAACGCAGTGAACAACAATAAATAAAATAAAATAACTCTGAACTGGTTTCAGATTTTAGATTTTGAAAAATAGCCATAATTTGAGGTGAAACCTTGAGGCGAAAAACACTTTATTTTAAAGCTCATTGAGAGAGTGTTTACAGTGGTGTCAACAAAGTAAATGGTGGCTGCTTTGAGGAATTTAAATGTTAAATATATAATTATTTAACTTTTTTCTTTCTTGCATAATTTCACATATCTTGCATTTGGCGTCTTCCTTATGCATAGAAAAGGTAGAAAGTGAAGAAAAGAGTAGTGCATGAGAGGGTGTGTCCATATTTGAGTGGCAGTGTAAATATTGATCCAAAAACACTTCTCCTCCTATGATTTATTTATAGGTATAATTTTATATGGGCAAAGCAGGCTCTTTGTAAAGCACTGATTGTACTGAAGTCCGTGGGTGTTGGATGGTTTGCATGTGGATCTGTGGACAGTGAGGCCTGCGTTTGCATGTGGTTGGTATGCACCGTGCACGTGGCATTCCTCTGCATACGACCCCCTGCTCTTTTGTCACCACTGGTTCATGTCAACAGTCCGGCTCTGTTTGTGTGTGCAGTGGCAAAGCTGGAACGTATATCTGTAATATAAAAATAAAATATGTGGTGATTCATGTTGTCAAAATACTAACATTTAAAACTATGTTACTGAGTAAGACTGTACCTATTTCAGTGCCATGATGATATTAATACATGTTTTTGTACAGAGACAACATTGTATTATCTAAATCATTCTTTATAATTAGATAATTCTGACCTTCTGAAATTGTGATTTTGGTTCTTGCACCCCTACACTTATTTTTATTTTTAAACTAGTGCATTGGGTGTGGGTGTGAAAAGTGCCTCCTGTGAAAAAGCGAACCGCTGCAGAAATCTGTTGACAAAGGTCAATTAGACTCTCATTTCCTGTTTTTGTAATTCATTGTGCATTGTGCTAGTTTAGTTAAAGACATACGTTTATGATTTTTAGTTGTATGAAACAAATGGTGAGATGGATGAAAAGAATGAAAGAAGTTTCTAGAAGCAATGTGAGTGAAAACTGTCCTCTAGTTGGTAGTTTTTATTTCATAAGTTTCACTTCAGCTTTCTTTTATCAGTACCATATTAGTTTAAAAATATTTTTCTTTCATTTGACCTTTAAACTTATTAATATTTCAGAATAATATTTTCAATGTTTCAGTTTGTTATTGTCAAGGATGCCCAGTTTACCAAATATATATGTGATACATAAACATGTTATCAGCTTCACAGCTTCTCCAAGAGACACTGTGGTCATTATTCATTCACTCCATACTTTGTGGTGATTAGAGGCTATTGTAGCCACAGCTGCCCTGGGGTAGACTGATGGAAGCAAGGCTGCCAATCTGCACCATCGACCCTCCTATCACCACCGACACTCAGTCTCTCACACACATGCACACACACACATGCTCGCGCACACACACCCCACTTTCAAACAACGGCAGAACTTGATTCATGACTTGGTTAGTCATGTCATTGGTATGTCACCACTTCATTGGTATGACACACCACTTCAATAATCAACTGACACACAAGGATTGGCCAATATAATTTCCTTTATTGTCCACATGTACACACACATTCTTAAAAACACAGGTCCCACGGGTTCTGGCTTTCTCTGAAATATTGACTCTGCTCCATAGGGGACAATGCCTTTTCCACGACTCCGTGACTCCATATCCGTTGCCACGGTCACGTATGTGAAATGACCTCTTAATGACGGTACTTTAGTTGGGCTACTGTGTCGAACCCCGCTGGCTAATATTCCCCGTCCAATTAAATGACTCTTTTATTAGCTCCCCCCTGTAATGAATCTGCTTTATCCTATGACCGCATTACTCACGTTTTCAGCTTTAGTGACAGCAGCACAAAGAAGGTTTTTAGATTATCCACAGGAAGCATGGTCATTACTCTGTGAGGCACAAAATTGGGCTTGGTACATATTCTCAATTCTCAATATTTTTCATTACATTTTCTTTCTTTTCCTCTCTTTACAGAAAATATTAACATTTAGACATGCTGTGGATCAACTACTTGTCTCCATAGAGATTTTACCTCTTAGCCAGGAATGGTATTAAAATTGTTCAGCTTGCATTTATTCAATTACAGGTGTTTTATTGCTAGAAGAACATGTAAAAACATGCATTCTTACCATGGATGTATAATAAGAGCTGAATAAGGCACGCCCCCTCTATCCAGGACTGCAGATTGAGTGGTGGCCGAGCGAGGTACTGCAGCCCAGGAAAAATTCTCCCATAGAAGCACAATGCGTTTTTTGAGAAATCAAATGGCCTGTGTTCAGCTGACAGGGCATCCACAACTTTCATAAGTTCAGATTTGGAGGGATTCTTCTGTATTTTTACAATATGAACTTTTATGAACTGTTTATTTATTTTTTATTGTCAAAGCGCCTAAAAATCAGCTTTGTAAGAGTTAGCCAAGCCCCGCTCTGAGCCCACACTAGCGCCGCTCTAGCAGCTCGCGCTCTGATTGGTCAGAACTGCTTTTCTGATGTCACACATTGGGCTGCGTTGGGCTGCAAACAAGGAAGTAAATGCGGAAGTAAAAATCTATTTTGCGGTCACTGTGAAAACAATACAGATTGGATTCATCTTTCAGATTTTATTATAGTTCTGTGACTCTGTGAACCGCTCCACAAATCTTTCTTGTAACTTGGCCTAGTGGGGTCACCTGGTTGTCTCTATGGAGATACACAATTATAATGCCATACTGTGGGATAATCCAGACCAAGCTCATCTTAAATATGCAAGAGTTGTGTGTTTTAACATGTCTGAATTAAACAAAACACAAGTCCAGTATATTTTTTTTTACATTTTAAGATCAGAAAATCGCATAAGATGGGCCCTTTTAATAATTAGTTTTTCTGTATTAGTTCCAAAAGAGGCCGTAAAGTCGTCGTAAATGGTTTACCTGAAATTTTACAAAATGAAAGGTAATTTTTTGTTGACTTGAAATAAATAAAATGGCGTTCCAGTTTTTGGCACTTCAATCAAAACTCAAAACATTTACTATTTTAGAGTTCTCCCTTTTGGGCCTTTCCACTTTTCAGTATGACACCCGTGAGTTTTGCATTGTCTTGCTCACTGGCAGACATGAAGGATACACTATATAAACACTTGTAGCCTTTGGTCCTGTTTTAATTGCTGGTCATATGATCTCCTGTTTAATCCCACTGATCTGTGCTCTGCTTTTGGAAACAAAGAGCCTTTCTATTAGTGGAGCTTTTTATCATTCAGACCAGAGTCGTCTTTCATCTCACTCACTGTGTGGAGGGAGACTGAAAGGGGAGCGGGAGCTTTGAAAACCACGGATGAGTTGTATTTGTTTAGGAAGTAAGCACGTTTTGAATAACCACAGAGCTTACTTGAAAAGTTTAAGAGTTAGATCATAATTAATAACAGGATGTAATTTTTTATGTTGACTAAAACTAAGTCTAAATTATCGTGTTTGCAGACCGGGAGTTTGTAATTTATTATATTCACAGTCTACTAACATATTTGATTTAAAGTGTCACAGATTTTGCATTTTATCTCTGCGTACCCTTTTAGCTAAGAATAGACTCGGATAAAACAAAGCATGCTTTTTGAGAGGCGTTTTCATTGCATTGAAATACGGTTAAACCTGTGTCGTTGGGCTCACATCTCCAAAAACATGACTCTGGCATGTTTCCCTAGAAATGTTTTCCCTTTGGCTATAAGTATTCCACTTCAAAACTGTATGGAGATGGATGAGTTTTATGGTTTTAACTTTTTTATTTCCAGGGAATCATGTAGGCGATGTGCCACCTCCAGAAAGTTGCACAGTGTTCCGATAAATACTATATCGACTTATCACTCAATAGCACGACACATGGTATAATATTTTTTGGGGGTCAGTATTTATTGTGAGTACTTTCTACTTGCACAAATGGGAACAAATGGGTGTATTTTTCTGTACTACGATGAGATCTGAGCTGCAGAGTTGATTTATGAACTTTTGTGATAAGTGTTACATTCTGTTATTTTTATTTATTGCCATTCTTGTGATTTTTTTAAAACAATATTTTACATTTAGAACATTTTTGAGGAGACCATTTATCGTCTGTATTCACCGTTTATATTTACCGTCTATATTTACTTCAGAAATATATCATACTTCAAAATTTCTCATTGTGACAGGCCCAAGTGCTGCTTTAAAATCTACATTATTAAAGGGACTAAGATAAAAACACACACTAAATATCGACTGAAACAACACAGATTTTGCTGAAAAGGCTTGGATTGAAACTAAATAATTGTAGATTTGATAAATTTAAGCTGTATCTAGGATGTTTTTGCCTTACAGAAGATCACGTTCTCCATCAGCGCATCAAACCAGCAGTGTTTTCTGGCAGTGTCATTAATTATTCAAAACAGGACCAGGGCCAAATTCTGCTTTGTCTACACTCCTCTGCACAGGGTCCATCTGCTCATGGTGTGGACCTGGGTGTGTTTGCGACTTCTACAATTACAATATATGGGCCAAAGTCCAGACTGAGCTCAGACTGTAACAGTGCTGACTGAGTCCTGATACAACACCAGCTGCTGTTTGTGTGGAGTAGACCAGGGAGGGGGCAGAGGGAGGGCATCTGGGGCAATGTCTGGAATTAAGCGCTGCCACTGCCAGACAAAATAAGAAGTGAAGTCAACACGGACAAGCGAATGGGGCGATTTGTTTTACTGTTTTATACTCATAACATTACTTGAATTAATGAAATTTTATCATAATTTGAGTAGATCTCTGGAAAATTATCAACCAGTGGAACAAGGCTTTTTGTATTTAAAGGTGCACTGTGTAACTTTTCTGCTTGCCTCCATGGAAATGTTGCTTTGTCCAGAATGCCCCACAGCGTTGCATTAAACGTATCTGTCTCCAAGAAGACAAAAAAGTGACGCCACCACTAACGCCCTGCTCATGTTTTTTAAGTAATAAAAACACCTGTGATTGACAAACAAAATGACAAACCCTGCACCAGAAAAGTTACACAATGCACCTTTAAAATATGAAAATATGTCTTGCTGCACTAATGTCGTTGGAATAAAAAAAAAGATAGATTGCTGAAGAAAATATAGACTATAAACTATAATATTGAAACTTTTCAATTTATAACACTGACACAGTAACCCTAAAGCAGGATTATCCCCAGAAACTATGTATGTGCTATGTAAATGTATAATATTGTTTAAAAAAGACAAACTGTAATAAATAGAAGAATTAAACCTTTTAGCAGTTACTTTGTACCTATAATGAGACATAGAAGTTATTCTTTTACCCCTTCCAGATTAAATTTTATCATAATACAAAACAATCACAAATGATTCCTCACTAGTATAATGAAAAATACAGATAAATATTGATACCCAAAATTATTTTTCCATCTTTCATATTGAACGATATAGTAATAATAGTGACAGACCTGCCAGTGCCAGTGGGGATGGGCAATTGAATTTTAACCAAGAATTAGCTTGGATCTTTTTAATTAATAATAGTAATAATTTATATTGTATTTTACATTTGAAAACAATTCACTGAGAGGTTTACAGTCAATTCTCTGTCAATAAAAGCATGTTGTTTGTTGCAGAAGTCCCACTTTTGAGTAAGAATTGCGAAGTCTTCGGATTGGGGTCGATTATTTTAAGGAAATGAATGTTGAAAAATATCAATAATTGAGATTATATTAGGAACAGCTAATGGCCTACTTGTTCACATTGTAATAAAGTAAAAAAAAAATACTGATACACATGCACAAGATACACCCCCAACCTTACATTTTTATTTATTCATTTTTATTTGGGCTGTTTAAAGTCCATTCTCTCTTTTCACCATCCAATTTTGTTATATAAGAGAACAGAAACATAACTTTGGTGCATTCAAGGACATCGTGAATATGAAGAATAGTGGCTTCTTTGTTTGAAATATACACTCTGCTCTGTATATTATTGAGTAACAGACAAGTGTCTTTTTGTTCTCCACACAGGAAAGTCCCACCTGGCCATTGTCCAGAAAGTGAACAATGAAGGAGAAGGAGACCCTTTCTATGAAGTTTTGGGACTGGTCACCCTTGAAGATGTTATAGAGGAAATCATCAAATCAGAAATCCTCGATGAATCAGACATGTACAGTGAGTAGATCATGTCCTTTTACTTCATTATTTACGTTCATTTATTTGTATATCACATTTATCTACTTATTTATACTTTAAACAACTGCCATTTGTGTTTCCCCGTCTCCTCAGCCGATAACCGCAACAGGAAAAAGGTGGCCCCCAATAAAAACAAGCGGGACTTTTCTGCGTTTAAACACGAGAGTGAATCTAAAGTGAAGATTTCTTCTCAGCTCCTTCTCGCTGCTCACCGCTTCCTAGCAACAGGTAAGATTACGTGCCACATTTATTTCAACACGGCACTTCATCGTAAACAGGAGGTAATTAACACCAGCCTGTAGCCAACTGGACAAATGTCGGTCAGTTGTAATTTTGTCTCCCAATAAATTTAGTCCCTTTAACCAGCTAATTTTTCCGTTTTGATCTTGTAACCTTGACTCCTTCCTCTGTAATATGAGCCCTATTTGCTTTTACATTGATCTGATCCTTGTCCAGACATAGAATCAAATTTAACATTACTTTATAGCTCCTAGGTGCACAATGTAATGTTTCTAGTGGGAGTTTTACCGCTTGCTGAAATGTTCTATAGTGTGGCATTAAACTTATCTGTCTCCGTGGAGATACCAAGCCACGTCACAGGTCGAATCTGTGGAGAGACGAACTCGCCCGCAGTTTTAGTTGTTGATTTTTTTTTAGCTATAAAGTATCGTTGGTGAATAAATACGTGATGGTTTAATGCTGTACTGTGGAACATTCTTGACAAACCAGTAACATCCTTATCCATGGGTTTATAGTTGATAGCAATTAAGCAGTTCAAATAAAAATAAATATCTTTTGAATGGGGAAAATCTTCATCACGTCCTCACGAAGTGCTTCAAATCAGGAAGGAATTGTTTGTCTGAACCCCATGAATAGAGGGAAACAGGTGCATGAGAAAAGTTACATGGTGCACCTTTAATTCCAGAAATATTTATTTCATTACAAACCATTGCAACCGAGACAATGGAGCTCAACACTGACCATCCGCTCGGACCGCTCCGTCGTTCTGGAAGTAAACTTCTCTTTCATTTTTTCCATAGACTTTCCAAGTTTGAAAGCATAATCAGCTACATGGACACAAGACGTATAATTTCATTTAAAAATCTGTTTCTGAAACTTTATAAACCATGAAGTTATTAAACCGTTTTGCCTTATCTTTTGTTTTAAATTAAAGCAACCACATTATAGATATTAGTTACATGTAGCTGTTTCTCTCTGCGATGTCTTTGAGCTCTTAACATTTTTGAGAAGCCAGTGGGAAAAATAAATGGAAAATTTACTTCGGTAACCAGAGCAGGCGGTCACTGTGTTCTTTGAGAGAGGAACTCAGCTTAAATACGCAGGGTTTTCGGTGTTAAACATGCGTGAATGAAACAAATCACAAACCCGGGTTTTGTATGTATGTGATGAGGAAACAACATTATAAATGTCGCAAAACGGCCTCTTTAAGCTCCATGGTGTCTCGTTAAACCCTTAATTCGACCAGAACATTTTTTTTGCCTCTTCTTGGCTAATGTAAGCGTACAGAAATTCAGCGGTATGTTTTTGTACTAGTGGTCAGACAGGGCTTAAGCTGGCGTCCGCAATGCCACGGCCGCGGGTGTGATCCTCACCCGATCACCTGACTCCACTCGCAAGTCGGAGCACGCTGGAATAGACGTGCTTATATCCATTTGTGTAGCTCAGTTTTAGTTTATGTATCTGGGCCTATCAACCAGGAAGAGCGTGCAGAAGAGCTGCAGCTGAGAATGTCGCAATCTGCTCTGTTGGCGTATATATAGCACTGACAGTTTAGCTTTAGTCATTGGTTGGCGTGATGTAGCTGTTCTTACTCACGGGCAATTAGTATTTTGTAACAAACCTGGATGTTTTTTTTCGTTTTCTCATCTTTTTGTGTCTTATAATAGATGAAGACAACTTAGACAACTGAAAATATGCAATTAAAGGCCCTCTATTACGCAAAATAGTCTCTTGTGAGCTTTAAGCCATGTTATAATCTTTTTGCATCCTCAAAAACATACCCAGTGTAGTTATTTTTGTTTCATTTACCCAACCCAACCCAAAACATGCTACACAGGTTTCCAGGAAGAATAGCTGATAGCTAATTAATACAGTCAAACAGTTAAAATAATGTCTAATACAATACTAAAACAATAAATACTAATAAAATACAATACTAAATACAATAAATACTAATAAAATACAATACTAAACACAATCAATCAATTAAATACTGTCTCACTTTAACTGTAGGCTTTTAACTGTATGTTTTAATCGTATTTAATTTGTTTATGTTGTTGTAAGGCGACCTTGAGTTATTTTTATTATTATTTGCACATGTTTGAGTCCACCAGTTCCAGGGCTGAAAGTGTAAAAACACAGTGGAGCACTTCCTGTATGGCCACATGACTTCACAACATCACAAGGTGGAACATAATATTAAATTTTTAATATCAATACACAACTCCAGGTGTATTTTTGATGAGAAAACAGCAACATAACACTGAGCATAAAACAGCGTAATATGGGCCCTTTCTCGTTGTACTCTGCGCTAACTCTATTTAACCACTCGATGATTTAACTAGATAAATAAGTACATTAGATAACAGATATGCTCACATCAGTCCTCACTTTGTTTGTACTGTGGAGTCTATTGCTTTGATTTTGGGTGGACACCAAGGCACTCAGGGCTGGGGCCGTTCCCATTGCAGCAACTTGTCGTACCGCAATTGAGAAATGTCCACAAAAGGCACTTCAGAAATTCACCGAGTAAGTTTTCTTGTATCTGTCAAATCATGAACAGTGCAGAAGAATTTGTTACTTATTCATTTTAGTACATATTTCCAATGCTTACCAAATACAGTCCTTGTGTGTTTAAACATTTTGGTACTTGGATTAATATTGGAAGACTGAAATTAACCTATTTTTTCCTCATATTGACTGATCTAACATTTTAGTGCCATTATTTACCACAAAAAAACTGCAAACAATATGCGTTTATTGCCATGGTACTGGCTGTAGTCCTAAAAGGTATAGTTATACGCACATCACTGGTGCAAGGCTACTACAGTGAATATAGAAAGCGAGACAAAGCTGCTGTCTTTAATAAATGACAATGTTTCGATCAGTGGATCATGACCTGACAAAGATCCACAGATCGAAATGTCATTTATTAAAGGCGGTTTGGGAGTAATTGTGCTGCTTTTTCTCTTTCTATTGGCTGTAGTTCTTTCACTTAAAAAGCACCAAGCATTAAGCCTGTCAGGATAATTAATATATCGACCTATTGTTCAATATATACTAAATTAACACTGTTTTTCAGGCTCAGTATTTATTGTGTGAGCCTTTTCTTTGCACTAGCGTGGCCATTTTTCATAATTTTACATAGTATTTAAATTGTAGACTCCAGTGATTTTTAAACCCAACCTTATCTGTTTTTATATCGCAGGAGTGCAGCAGACAGACTTTACTTCCTTTTGTGACGCACAGATTTTACAAATAGCCAACGGCGATTTTTAGCTCACAGTCATATTTTAATTTCAAATGTTAGTTTTCTTCACTGCTCTCAGGCCGTTGCCGTGTTGTCCCCTTTTCAAAAGCGAATAGGTATTTGTGAAATCTTGTACTACTATTGCAATTCACCTTTTAACTTCTACGTAAATGTGATGTAATTTTATTGGGGCTTCATTGACTTCAGAGCTCCTGTTTGTTCAGAATCGCTCCATCTGTTGGGTGTTTGTTGTGTTTTTATTGCTCAAACGAATGGGATTAAGTCCTTTAAAAATGAATCTGAATAGATGATAGATAGATGGATAGATAGAAAGACAGATACTTTATCAATCCCAAATAAAATTCAATGTTCGGCAACAGCAATAATGAAACAAACATTGCAACATAGCAGTCCATCTAGGGATGCATTATTCAGAATAGTATAATTAACAACAACTCTAGTGTTTCATTGCACTATTTATACATATAAAAAGGGGTTTACTGGGATCATCCTGCTGTATCATGATGTTTTCGCTTAAAATTTGTTATTGTGATCCTAAATTTGATACCTCTGATCATTTTCGTATACCACCCACCACAATGCCTGGACTATAATGTAATGTCTGGACTGATTGCCTGTTTTTCTGTTTTTCCCGCAGAGGTCGGCTTGTTCAGCCCATCTCAGATCTCGGACAAAGTGTTACTGAGGATTCTGCGACATCCGGACGTCATCCAGGAAATAAAGTATAATGACAATGATAAACGCTCACTCCATCACTACGTTTACCAGCGGGGCAAAGCGGTCGACTACTTTGTGCTCATCCTACAGGTATGCACTTAAAAAAACGCTCTGTGTCACTTTTTTCAGCCACCTGCTTGTCTGCATGGAAATTTTAATCCTTTGGCTATAATTTTCCTAAGTATATCTTCCTGGAGAAGCATGGTGTTAACTTTCTAAATCCATGTAATCAGGCAGGTGATTTGCCGCCTCCAGAACGTTACACGATGTTGCTTTAAAATTAAGATTAAGTTCAGAGTGCATGTTTTAAACAAGTCCATTTGCGTTTGAGAGAAAACCGTGTAATCTAACAAGTAAACACCCATGCAAGAATCACACAATTTCATTTTTTTAACTACAGGGTTAGCAGGTTTTAGGCTTAAAGCATAAAATTAAATTGTCCAATGAGGTTCATTTGCTCTTCCGATGATTTATTTTTTTATTTTAATAGATTTCTTTTTTAAGGACCCATATTACGCTATTTTCAGAGCTATGTCATAATGTTGTTTCCTCATCAAAATGATACTTGGAGTTGTGTTTTTGTTCCTCACATGTTTAACACAAAAATCCTCTTCTCTCAAACAGTGATGTCATGTGGTAATACAGGAAGTGCTCCACTGTATTTTTAAACTTCGTACACCTTCATTAGAATCATTTGGACAGTTTTAGCCCTGGACCAAAGGTAAAAGGAGCTGTTAACTTGAATAGTGCAGCTTCATGACATCACAAGGTGGAACAGAGCATTTTTAGCTTTGGAGATGTAGAGAGACTTATAATAAAGTGTTACTCAGACATGTGTGAATGAAACAAAACACAACTCCGGGTATGATTTTTGATGAGTTGACAACATTGTAACATTATAACACTTAAAATACACAATAATACATTTTGTGTACTGTATTTTTCGCACTATAAGCCCTTTTTTCAGGGTTTGGGTGGTGACTTAGATATTACAATTTTCACACTGACAGCCCATAGACCAAATATATGAATCCTATGTATGAATCAAAAATGAAAAAAACTAATCGTTATCATTTTTATCATTTTGGTTTTAGAGACAAATATTAAAGAAAAGAGGTTTTTTTCCCGTTTTCTTATTTTTGGTCCTATATATCGAAAAACAAACGAACGAATGATACACAGATTGTTCTCTATTGGGTTGTTTTTATTACTATAACTTGCCTTTCAAGATGAAATGTCAGTTCTTGGTCTCTGATTTTATAACATAAATTTCCCCCAAAAAAGTGACTTATAATCCAGACTTTTTTTTCTTTTCTTTTCTTCATTGTGCATTTTTTGGCAACTTATACTCCTAGACTTATAGTCCGAAAATACGGTAATATAGGACCTTTCTGAAAAAAGTATTTAAAAATATAAACTGAAATGTTCTCTTTTACTTAAACAAAATGTTATGTAAATATGTGACTTGTTAATTGCTATTATTGAAATTGGTTTTAAAATCAATTACCTATGGGTGTATTATCATGTGACACAAAAGAAGGTGGTTTTAAAAATAAATGTCATGGAGCGGACCGCCCACTAGACTCTAATGAACCCCCAGAGTCCCTCAAAATGCCAGTCTCACACTGGTGTGGCCCAGAGAAAAACTGTGCACCTGATTTAGCATTCTGACCTTCTGAACACCTCCTCTTCTTCATCCTCCCTCTTTCTTCTGAACACCTCCTGTTCTTCTTCATCCTCCCTCTTTCTTCTGAACACCTCCTGTTCTTCTTCATCCTCCCTCTTTCTTCTGAACACCTCCTCTTCTTCATCCTCCCTCTTTCTTCTGAACACCTCCTCTTCTTCATCCTCCCTCTTTCTTCTGAATACCTCCTGTTCTTCTTTATCCTAACTCTTTCTTCTGAACACCTCCTGTTCTTCATCATCCCTCTTTCTTCTGAACACCTCCTGTTCTTCTTCATCCTCCCTCTTTCTTCTGAACACCTCCTGTTCTTCTTCATCCTAACTCTTTCTCCTCATGTCTGTTAAGGTTCTCTGAAAAATTAGATACCGTACTTGGAATAAGTGAAGATACTGACATAAAACTTGTGTAGCTGTTGAATGGTTTTGATCTGTTGTTTTGACCATTCCCTGGGGGTGCAAATCTAACTGCAGGCTCTGCTCTGTCTGAAGCTCTGTTGCTCGAGTTAGACTTTAATCTGACCTTTATTTTAACACAGACTGAGCAGAAACAGTCAACAGTTTTCCAGTTAGTCACTATCACCTTGTTTGTTAAAAATCAAACACCTAAACAGGACCGTGAACGCCCTTGTTGATCACAGGCTCCTTCATGTTTTTTCTCCGTGTTTGCTAATGTGTACATTGTGTCACTATGGTAACTGATGAACATCCCACCATAGAGAGGCATGTAGACAGAGATCGTATATTATGCTGCTTTCTATTGAATGTCGGAAGTCAGTACATCTGAGTCAGTTCTCCCGACATCCGATGTAAATGCGTCCAACAATCAGGCACAGGGAAAATATGAATGCCCGAGAACGTTTAATGTTTATTTTGTTAGCTTATGTAGTTAACGTCACTAACGCTAGCTCCTGCTAATAAATAGAGTCTATTAACTAACATTATCTGTCGTCGACTCAATTATGGCAGTTTGACTTTTACATGTTCAGACATCCATCCTACTCGGTCTGTGGAGGTCGGTTTTCTCCGAGTTCTGAGCACAACAGAACGCAGCATTATTCCATAATTGTGCTATAAAAATCGGTATTGAGTGTCAAGTCTTTTCCTTAGTATCAGGTATATTTATATAGAGACACAAGCTGTTTATTTGGTCCATTATAGCACCGCACCTATGAGCATTGTGCTTTTTAAATTGTTTTACTGTAACAAAGTTTGTGTTGGGAACTAAAATGGAGGAAGTACAATTAATCACTTAATCACAGGCAAGGCAACAAGGCTCAGAAAACTTTCCATGGGCAGTTTATATAGAGGTTATTTCATATGTTGAAAATCATCAGACAGTATATTTGAACCATTCTTTGGGCCTGTACAAAATATATTCTTTATCTGCTAGTGAAGTTACCATAGAATTACTATTTATCTAACTACCACTGAAATGAAAAGTTCCTTATTGAATATGTTTATGTTATATCATTGAAAAAAATGATATTGTCTTATTGTAGACAATAGGGGATACAACACAACACCAGTTTCACTATAAAGCTGAACTATTTGCCTATAAGCCATCAGAATGTACAGCTATTGATACTTTGCAGTGACGTCACGCTGGGGTTGTTCTACCTGTATCTCTAAAGTTGTAAGATTGTCTGAAAACACTAAAAAAAATACAAATTTTATTTAAACGACACATTCTCATGAGCCGTGATCAATACAAGTGTTAATGGCCCTGTTTAGGAGTTTGATTTACAACTTAATTACTGAAAAACTGTTGGCAAATGCTGAGACTGTAATTATATGTGTGTGTACATGTTTACGAGCACAAATCAACTGTCCTGTTTCTCCTCTTTCTAGTCAGACTGTGTTGAACTAAACCTCTCTAAGTCTAACAGAGCAGTGCTTTCAGTTTCAGTTCACTTCCGCAGGGAATGTTGAGGACCTCAGCTGCAAAGTATCAATATTTTGTCTTTAATTTATTATCTTGTCCTTTTCCCAGCAACCAGCTCATACAGATTTCATGTAGACTCGACTTTTCAGAAAGTGCTGTGCGATGGTTTTCTAGGTCATATATGGAACACTCAAATATTGATCCACATTATGTAATACAGCCAACACATTTAGGAGTCAATAGGTTTATTCAATTTCCCCTACAGTTCTGTGCACTCCACTAGAGAAATATACCCCACCACGGGGCTTTTATCTCTAAACCATAATGTGGTATAGCCAGGGCAAACTTTGTTCTTTAATAATTGCAACCGATCCAATTCAGTTGTAATTAATCTTGCATCTTGCTCTCATTTTGAAATATGCAGTTTACATTCATTTCTCAGTGTAAATGCAAAGACAATATTGTATTTCCTTATGTTCCCTTTAAGCAGTGGGTCTTTACATTTTACATTATGCAGTATGTTCAACTACTCTCCACTTCAGCAGGTACATGGGAATAGTGTTTTACCATTGTAGCATACTGCATAAAAGGCAGATAAGTTAAAACTATTACATTATGTGATGCAATAAACACCCATTAGGGGTCAGTAGGTACGGCTTCTCTTCAGGCCGCTTAGCTTCTTTGTCATGGGTTTTAGGCAAATTATCTCTTCCTGATTTGAAGGACTTTGTGAGGACTGTAGCGCTCTGTTTGAAATCTTCCACAGTATTAAACTAAACATTTTATTCCATTAAGGCTGCTTTTATTGCTCAAAGATACCAGGTCACGACTCCACAGATGTGACCTGTAGCTCGGCCTCATGGCGTCATCTGCTAACCTCAGTTAAGATACTTTAATGCCATACTGGGCCACATTTTAGGCAAAAGCAATCACATTTCCATAGAGACAACCAGGTGCCGGACCTAAGGTTACTATAGATAGACCAATATATCGGTTTACCTATATATTGGGCTGATATTTGTACTTTTTAACGCATTGACTGTTCGTTTTAAATCTCCAGCACAGGCAGATATTTAGTTTCGCTCAAACCGCTGCCTAAAAAATACACAACACTTTATATTAATACTTTAATATGAAGAGATAACGGCACAAAGTAAGACTACAGTGCTCTCCTATAGGTTTGTGGTTAAAAAAGGGGGCTCTGGGTGAGTTTGTTTTAAATTTAAACTACATAATTTGAGGAAAATAATCAAATATTCCCTACATATTGGACCAAACATATCCACCATCGATTACTCGTTCTTTTGCATGGGCATCGGCCATGAAAAATCCATATCAGTCGATTTCTAGTGTGGAATAAAGTGATTTTCTTATTGTCTAAATTTGACTGTTGCCATAAATCACCCTTCATTTTTCGCCCTGACAGGCCTGCTTCTGTATTTGCTATAGACTCCAGTATACACACATACCAGGCCTGTTCTCAGTAATATCATTCACTACATTCCCACAGTTTGGTCTGCCTTAAACAGTCATTATCTCACTGCAGTAATCCAGGGATGACTTTGACTTTCTCTGCTCTTACTGTGAGCTTTTCCCCACGAGGAGGACTTTGGGACCCCCCACCGGTTAAAATCCATGGGGACCTTTTTTTGTAAACTGGGTGGTATTTGAAGTCCGCGTGTCTGGATGGAAAATTGACTTAATGCAAAAGGCTTCTCAGTAGTTCTCCTTTTAGCTGTTGTTAATATTTGCGAGTAATAAATTTGACTCAGTGGGAAGTAGTCTCTGAAATAAAAATAGAGGATGTGGTCATATACAATACATGAGAAAGAATGGCGTATTGATCTTGTTTGTCTAAATAATTTCGGGATTTTTTCCACTCACTGCAGTGTTATTCCATAGTTTCCCACCAATTTCAGTAGAAGATATGTACGCACGGTAATCTCATGCAGCTTGTGGAGAGACTGTTGCCTTTTTTAGTTGTTTTTCCTATTCCTGGGGTGTCATTTTGAGGACGTTTGACCAGTCAGAAGTAAAAATATACATATGAATTTCTTTATTTTTTATTACTTTATTGTGTCATTCACATAAACTCTAATTTTTATGATGGATTGAAGGTTTAACCAGTATGCAAACAATATTCATACTTTATTCCCCGCTCTGTTTATGAATTTTAAATGAAAAAAACATGAATAGTAAAACATTTGAGAATAGGAACCAGCTGCCGTTGTTCTCCTTTACACACTAAATATATTGTTGTTGTTTTTTTGTTTTTTTTTAAGCAGAGAAAGCTGAAATTCAGAATAAAAAACATTTCTTCAGACTTGCAAATTTCACAGTGAGAAATTTAGCTGCATTTACAATTCAAAATCTGTTTAAACAAATGATCTTCCATAACACAGCTGTGACCTTTGACCTTCAAACCTACTTTTACATCTTATATTTTATATCTGTACGTTGAAATGTGATCGCACAATAAACCCATCATCTGATTTGTTATCCCAATATAATGTTGTTTGTTTTTAGACTATAGGTGGGTAAACGCGGGGTAAACTAGACTATAGGGAGCCACCTAGTCTCCTGTGTCAATGGGAAACGCTGTTCACAGATTCTTGGGAAAAGACATGAATAGTTCGGGTGATTAATAGTTTGTAATGATCGAATGTTTTTTGTAGTCTAAACACATAAATGTGACACATTCCGGAAAGATTACATCAGGACATTTGTGAGTTACTCTTCCTCTGGTGAATGGAAAATCCTGTGAGAATTAGACGCGTCTCTCATGAAGGAATTTGAATAAATAAATAAGTGAATAGACCAAATCTTAATATATGCGGCAGGGTAATTTCATGTCTAATAATGATAAGATAATTAGTATTTATTCAACACATGTTTTAGCTTTTAATACTTATTTAAATCGATTTTTTTCTATACTGTTTCCATGCACCATTTATTCAGAGATCATAGGCTTTATTTGACTTAACAGATGTAAGTGTGAAATTAATTTGGATTAGAATCACATTTTTATTAATCTCCAATGGGAAATTCTTTAACATGGGTGTGAAGAATGGGGTGGAGACATTCAGTAAATTGCCAAAGCCAGAAATTGCACAAGCTTAGCCAACACAACTATCGATTCATTCCCTTTTGTTAATTTTATCTTTTTGAGAATTTGTGCTTTTGCATTTTTAGTTCTTGTATTTTGCTGATGAAATAGAACATTATCCTTTGAGCAGTAGTAACAAGGTCACAACCCCAAATTACGTCAATAACCAAACTTTTTTTCTAGTCTAAACAAGTTTTCCTCCTTCTATCTAAGTCAGCACACAGATATGAAAAATGCGCGCTCATTCTGGCCTAAACCGAAGCCTATTGTTGTGCGTCTGACTCAGTGACTCTGCACATTCTTGTTCAACAGAAAAGACTCTTTGACATCATCCATTAACTGAAGTCCGTTACTCATTTTACAACAAGCACGCGGTCACCAACCACTAAACCTATTTTTATATTTACACACTCGACTCAGCGGCTCATTGCAACAGAATTATAGTTAGTGCCTTGGAATTAGCATTGATGTCATTCAGAAATATGTATTCAGCCCCCGTCAAACGTTTGGACTCAGTCAGCGCTTTTGTTTTACTTTATACATTTTATATACATATGGAAGATATCAAACATATGAAGCAAGATCTTTCGACCAAGCAAAAGCTGGCTAATAAGTTTAATATAAGATATGATAAAATATTTAGTAGAGTTATTTAACTTTTTTTCCTTTGCTACATAATTCCATATACAGTTGTGCTCATAAGTTTACATACCCTGGCAGAATTTATGATTTCTTGGTCATCTTTCAGAGAATATGAATGTTAAGATAAAAAAACTTTTCTTTCACTCATGGTTAGTGCTTGGGAGAAGCTGTGTTTACTCTTTTTAAATCATAATGACCACAGAAACTCCACAAATGGCCTCATAAATTCTGCCAGGGTATGCAAACATATATTTGATGTCTTTTGTATTTGCATAAAATGTGAGAAGTAGTAAATACCTACAAAAAAAACATAAATTTGCACGAACCTAGCACATTGCACAAAATTAAAGACTTTGAGCATCTAGAAAGCACTATGTAAGACTTTTTTGTTGTTGTTTTTAAACCAAATCCATTCATTTCAAACAAACACTGCACATTGCTGCACATTTCTATTACTGTTTTACATTAGGCTTAAATACTTGCAAATTGTTGTTGGCCTATAACATTTGAAATGATCGCATCTTTTTAAGTTTCATTTGGTTGACTGGGACATTGTAAGAATAAAGTTAAACTATTGTCACATGAAAGTCAAATGGGAGTTCTCAGTCACACTTTAATCAGTCATAACCATTTGAACTTTGTCCAGGTCATGCCTACAACTACACGTTCAGCACATGTCAGATCAATCATTAAGTGTCCTGTCTATGGTTAAAAAAAAAAAAAGGAAAAAAGGCTATTTATTGAAGAGAAATGTGTCTTTAGATGTATGAGTTGAGGCTTAGGGCCCATATTGCTCTATTTTCTGATCTATGTTATAAGAATCTCATCAAAACACACCTGAAGTTCCTCTTAGTTCCTCCTTGTAATGCATGATATGTTCCACTGTGTTTTTAAACTCCATACACCTTCACTAGTTATATTTGGATAATTTCAGCCTGAACAGCAAGTAAAAGGTAGCTGTTATCTTAAACTACCACCATGATATCGCAAGGTGGAGCAGAGCATTTTGAGCTTTGGACTAATAATAAAACATTACTCAGACATGTGTAAATGAAACAACATGCTCCTGGAATGTTGTTGATGAACATTATAACATGGCTTAAAGCTCACGAGACTCTATTTTGCATAATATAGGACCTCAAAGTATCAGAGAAATGTAAAATTATTATAACTATACCTACAAAAGTGCAGAAATATAGTTTTATTTTTCAGCTTTCAAGAGCAGCATGTTTGTTGTACAGTATTTGCACTGTGCATATCTTCAAAACAACATTCACAGTATTAGTATGATCATTTCATCTATTGCCTAGGGTGCAGAGGAGTTTTTATGTAATAATCTTGCATAATTTGTTCATAACAACACTTGAATTCGCTTGGAGAGCCATAGTTAGAAAAACAGGTCTGACCAGTGCATCAGCAGCACAATTTCCACCTCTCACTTTGCCCTCTGCCTTGTTTTAATTTAGTCTGTATTTTAGAGTCCTCCTACGGACAGTGCTGTGTGCAAAACGTATGCATTATTTAAAATGCACTATGTAACTTTTCTGGTTTTCCTTTTTGTGTCTATGAAGATGTTATTGCTTTGCCTGGAATATTCCACAGTATGGCATGAAATCTGTCAAATCTGTCTGTCTTGTATATATTCTATTACTGGTGATTATTGCTTAAAAACACCTTATTAAACCGGCGTTCTTGCTATGGGGGGAATCAAACCCAGGACCTTCTTGCTGTGAGTCAGTACACTAAGCACTGTGCCCCCAAGAAGCAATTTTTATATATAGAAAATGGTTTACTTTATTGTTCATTTTTGCCATTTAATTCTGTGTTGTGTTATACATCAAGACCAAAATCTAAAGGTCTAAATCTAAGTATTTTATTGAGATTATAAAGATGTATATGCACAACAGTGAAGAGGGTAGGGAGTGGATTATCTGAAGATCTGGTTGTGAATCATATGTTTAAAGGGCTCATATTACATTATTTTCTGATCTATGTGTTTTGTTTCATTCGCACACGGTGTTAACTAGAAAACTACTGCTTCACCACATCACAAGGTGGAACAGAGCATTTTGGGCATTGGAGACTGAGACGGACTAATAATAAAAGATGACTCAAACATGTATGTATGAATGAAACTAAACACACCCTGTCAGATTGGTTAGGTAACAGCATTCTTGCATGGCTTAAAGCTCACAGGAGTCAATTTTGGGTAATATAGGACCTTTAATCGAACTTTTTCCATATACATACACCTTTTCCTCATTCTTTTCTGCATAAATAGTTGTTTGTCTGAACTCCAGATAAGTTGTAATATTGAGTGCAGTTACGTGGTCAGATCATAGAGATAGTGAATTGTTTGTGAATTGGGTAACGTTTGCCACACCCGCTTTTAGTTGATGATCGGCAGGACATGTCTTTAGGACCACCAAGAAGTTCTTTAGCAAAGTTACAAGCTACTTTGAGAGAGAGCAATAGATTTTATTATATATTAATGGTTGAGGGCCCATAAGACTTTAACCTTTTGTCAAATGACTTCAGGTAGTTTTGAATCACAGTCTGAACATTGCTAGAAAGAAAATACTGGTTAGGCAAGTTTCACAGGTGTTTGTATTGAGATTAAAAGGGAAAGGTTGTAATTATTTGTGTGTGTGTGTTTTGGCACGTGTTGCTGTGTCTGTGAGACAAACACACAACCTCACCCTTTTACAGTTTTCTATTGGGATTAAAAGGGAAATGTGTGCAACCTCATTTTACTGTTTACTGAGAGCCTTTACAAAAAAGCCTTAAAAACACTTTATAAAAAAACATTGTCACATCACCACTGTCATGTCCTAAACAAATATAGATTACTGCATTTTCAGAACATGATCAATTTAAAATCAGCGTGTTTGATTTATAACGTTCTGCACTCCCTCGCTCCTCCACCTCTGAAGGACTTTATCAAATTGAAAGAAAACTTAAAGGACCACACCTCTGCCAGAGGAGATCTGACCAAACCCCACCTTTGGTTCTGTCTGTCCAAGGTGGGAACCTGTGAGACAGTTTTACCTTTAACACTGAGAGAATGCCCTACATATAATTCCTCCATTTAAACTGAAAAACTGGCTCTGGTCAAACCAAACCTGCACACACTTTCTTTCTTTATTTGTTTATTTGGATGGGACGGTGCATATTAATGAACATACAATTTGTACAAAATCACACAAATTAAATATGCCGGATTTAGCACAGTGCTTATTTCCATCCGTAGTCCCAGACCTAAAATATAACAATCATTAGACAATATATTACAGTCACAGATATAAAACAAATGATTATATTCTGTTTACATTGTGTGCATGTAAGTGTGTAGGTGTGTGGTAGGTTCTCATATGTTTTGGCTGTTGTGTGTGGATGATTGCAGTTTTGACTAGATGCCAGGCTATGTTTGTTCATACTCTGTGTCTCTTATGGACTTTTTAAGGCTGACTGGATTTTTTTTTGTTTCCTGTGGAGTGTGGACACTGAGCTGAGTGAATGTTAATAGAGTTTTGTGTAAAAGTGACTATGAATTGTGTGGTTATCTGTATGATTGTGCAGTTGGTGAGTCTGGAAAATTGTTTATAGGGTCTGATTATTGTTTATTGTAAATTTTACTGTTTTACTAAATGTTCCTGTTGTATTTTTGACCCCTGTGACCCTGACCCGTGGGACTACGGATGGAAATTAGCCTTGTGGCTACAATCCGGCATGTTTACATTCATGCATTTTGTCATGTCTGTTCGTTAACATGTACTGTCCCAATCAAATAAACAAATAAATTATATTCTATTGAGATTAAAAGGGAAAGGTTGTGAGCATGTTTGTGTCTTTTAGCATGTGTTGTAGCATGTGCTGTTGTGTCCTTGAGCAAAGCACGCGACCCAATTTGAGTCGTGCGGCCATAGGTAGCAGCTCGGACTCCAGGAGGTGTGAATGTGTGGAGTGCTCTGAGTTTAGATCAGGGTCGTTCTAACCTCTGGACTTATTTAAGCAACAGGAATGTTTTTGTTATGAGATCAAATGAGATCCAAGGAAACAGAGAATCAGCATCTATCAGTCAGTCAATCAATCTTTATTTATAGAGCGCTTTTCATACAAAAAATGCACCACAAAGCACTTTAAGGGACATATTTAGGAATGTATGTGAAGAGATGTTATGCAAAATTGACTCTTTGGAGCTGTCGACCATGTTATAACGTGCCTGAAGTGGTTTTAGCTGTCACCTGGGCATGTTTCAGTAATTTAGTGATCTCTCCTGCGTTCTATTCTTTCCTCATTAGCAGTATGATTCTGTCCAGTGCTCAGCGAATAAAGTATTTTCAAAACAACAAAAGTAATAATATGATGGTCTAAATATGTGTTAGTAGTGAATACCCCATAGAAGTGAAATTGTAACAGTAAATCGGTTGGTAACGTTTGTCCACGGATCCGAAGGTTGGTGGTTCGAATTCTACTCTCGACGTAAATATACTTGGTTGAAGTGGTCAGATCTGACACACAGGTTGATGGCGCGATTCCAGCTCCCACAGATGAACGCTGTTGTTGAGTCCTTCGGCAAAACACTCAACCCACCGCGCCCCCAGTGTCTGTGTACACTGGTGTATGAATGTGTGTGTGAACGGGTGAGAGGTTTCCTGAGGTAAAGCGCTTTGAGTGTTTTGAAGGTGGAAAAGCGCTTTATAAAAATGTAGCAGTTATGATTTAATACCTCCTCTTTAATGACTTAAATAAAAAAATATATATCTTTATCAAAAAAAGTTGCAGCGTATAATTTGGAAATGCACTGAGTAACTTTCCTGTTGTTATTGTTGTGCCTAATTGGAAATGTTGCTTGTTCGTCTGAATGACTCATTCATTTTGTGATGGGTTGTGAACTCCTCCTCCTCTCTAAGCTCATATCAGTTTTTACAATTGTGTACCTAGTTCCATGGTTGATTGTATTTTATTGCATTATCTATTCTAAGCTGTATATTGTTTGACTGACATTGGCATTAATCCTTTTATAGGACAATGACCATTATCTTAGAAACAGTGAAATGGCCATAAGCACAGAAACAAAGGGCTATGCATCAAATTGGCAGTTAAGTGGGACTAAAGAGGTCTGTGCTAGGACTAAACTGTGATCCGATCAAACCAGGACACGTCATAGCCTAATTTCTTCAGCACAACTATCCCAACATTAAAGGTTCTGTATTATCCAGAATTGACTGATTTATTTTGAGATTTTAGCCATGTCAGAAGGCTTTTCCCTCCTCAAAAACATACCTGGAGTTGCGTTTTGTCCCAAACCTGAGTAATCTGTATAATCCTGTATTGTTAGGTCGTACATCCCCAAAGATCAAAATGCTCTGATTCACCTTGATGTCATGAAGCAGTAGTTTTCAAGTTAACAGTTACATTTTACCTTTAGTTCAGTAGAGATGGGCACATCTACGGCTGAAATCATCCATATTATTCTAGTTTATGGAGTTTAAGAACACAGTGGAGCACTTTCTGTTTTATCACATGAGATCACAAGTTGGAACAGAACATAAAACACAACTCCAGATATGTTTCTGTGATACAATATTATAACATGGACCAAAAAGGATCTTAATATAGACACTTCAATTTGAACACAGCCCTGGAAAACAATATTCTCGTGGCCACGTTGCCAGCACCTCAGGGTCTTGTTTGCTTTGACTTTATTGTGTCTTTGGCGCACCTGTTTTGAGTGATCAGTTGACTCTTTTGGGGGGAGGAGGTTGGATAACTCCGTGGATTAACTGTCCCGTGTTGTTGCTGCAGTTCACACATTCCTACATGCCAGTCCAGGACAAGCAATCCTCCTCCTCTGTCCTCATTTCTCCCATTTTCTGTGAGTTTTTTTTTTAAGTCACAGCAAAGTAGGTTTCAGTCAAGTTTCCAGGCATCTTCACTTCACTCAGCAGTGTTTTGATCTGTGGTTGTGCTGCCATCTTGAGGCACAATATAGAAATGCAATTCAGATTCTGAAACACGGTAGACTCACAAGAACATTGTAATCAGAAGAGGATGATTAGTTAAGAATTATAGATATCTTATACCTTTTACCTTTAGTTTAGTAGGGATAGGCAATTCCAGGGCTGAATATATCTAAATTATATTAGTGAAGGTGTATTGAGTTTAAAAATGCCTATCTGGCCTATCTGTTATTTATCTCTCAAATAACCACAGAGCATGTTTTTATATGTAAAGTCAGATATAAACATAAGAACCAGCTGACAGAGAATAACCCGAGGGTCAGCCCGAGGAGACTGTATTGTTCCTTTGCAGAGAAGTGTGTTCAGTCAGTGTCTTCTCTGTTACAGCTGCACAGGAGTGAACTCTGTCCCTCTGAACATCAGAGAACTCACCTCATACAATTCTGAATTCTAACCAGTGTAATTCCTTCTCCACAGGAATACTTATTGTTACTTGTAGTTGTTTAGAATGGGGCTTGGTAATGTGCCTTTTATAAGACAAATGTTCCTTTAAAATAATGTAGACTGAGATGTGGTTATTTATGTCTGTGTGTGAATGAGTTTTTGGGAGAGAGCGAGTCTATGAACTACTGCTTTTACTGAGATTGTTTGAGTGTAATTGCATTGCATTTTTATTCATGTAAATCAGGGACTGCAGATGGCAACTAGCTATTTAGCTATAATCTGGTGCGGAATATCTCAGTTTTTATGAGCTTAATGTCTCTGTACGTTGTCCCTTCAAATAAAGGCTAAACTAAACTAAACAATCTGTTCAAGAGACCGCTAAAAAACTGCTCCATAACACATCAGACATGTCAGCATTAGTAAGACTAATTCCTCCCCCAACCAAACCAAACTTGTGTGTCTTCGGTCTTAATTGAATGTTTAAATGTTGTAGAATAACTGTTGACATTTTACGTAATGCCTCTATTATGCTTATTTTATCTGCACACTTTTATAGTTGCTTTATCTATTTTACTGTTCTTCTATATTTGTATTATATTTGTTTAATATTTTTTACTGTTGTTTTTAGGAAGACAAATTCACCATCAGCAAAGCTATTTAATGTACACTGTCCCTGTCAAATAAACAAATACATAAATAAAGTTCAAACATTATGGGCCGACCATGACCAGTAAAAAGTATCATTACATTGATTTATATGCCAATCAGAATATTGACTGAATCAGTATCTGTAAACTGATATCAATCTAGCAAATTTTTCATCTTTGTAGTCTTTATGTGTAATATGGTTTGTAAAATGCTGTTCATAATTTAGTCTTCTCTCAAATGTGATCTCCTGGACATATTCAAAATGTGCACTTATAGCTAATCCTATAATTTCTAATCTAATTGTAATGTTATTAAAAAATCTTCTCCAAATATAACTCTTACTTTGCCATACTAAAACTGTTACCTTTGTGTTTCTGTTTATTTTCTAGGGTCGTGTGGAGGTGGAGGCAGGGAATGAGAACATGAAGTTTGAGAGTGGACCCTTCTCGTACTATGGTGTCATGGCCCTGAGTGCTCCTGCTCTGGGTGAGTCCTCCCATCACCTCTGGCCCAAAATAACCCCTGTGTCGTCAAAGGAGCTCATTTTGAGGACAGCTGTCTATAAGACCTGCGTGAAGTTGACCGCCCATCAAACGCAAACCTACACAAAAACTATGTCAATCGTTGTGCTTCGTTTGTGCTGTTTTGTGCTGCAAAAAGTTTCATTTGTGTTTCTTTAGTTTTGGAGAAATTAACGATTCTTTTATAGGTAAATTGGGGTCAACCAGACAAACAGGAAGCTTAAAATGCACTAAAACAGTCCAAAATGGAGTCAATCGTTTGTGCTTCGTTTGTGCTGTTTTGTGCTGCAAAAAGTTTTATTTGTGCGATTCTGGTTCTTAAGATATTTGTAGTTTTATTTTTGGCCGATGACGTCATCCAGCCCCTCAAAATGTTAAATAGAGCTCAAAACAGGAAGAAAATTATAGAAAACGTTTGTATTTCATTTGTGCTGTTTTGTGCTGTGACAATTTTCATATGTGACAGTTTATTTCTAAAATTAATTATTATAGGAATTATAGGACGTCATTTCCGCTCAGTTGATGGCGGCAAACTCCACAAAACGAGTGGCGAAAACGATCTCAGGCTGTGGAAAAGTCTGTAACCGTCTTTAGTCATTTGCTTTTGATTCACATTTTATATAATAATACAGACTTTTTCACAGCCTGAGATCATTTTTGTCACTAGTTTTGCAGAGTTTGCCGGCGTCAGCTGAGTGGAAATGACGTCCTATAATTATTGCAGAAAAAGTAATGAATAATTTTAGAAATAAACTCGCACAAATGAAAATTGTCACAGCACAAACGAAATACAAACCTGTTTTCAGGTTGTTTCACATTTTGAGGGACTGGATGACGTCATCGGCCGAAAATAAAACTGCAAATATCTTAAGAACCAGATTCGCACAAATGAAATTTTTTGCAGCACAAAACAGCACAAACGAAGCACAAATCATTGACTCCATTTTGGACTGTTTTAGTGCATTTTTAAGCTTCCTGGGGGTTGGCTGACCCCAGTTTTGACCTATAAAAGAATCGTTAATTTCTCCAAAACTAAAGAAGCACAAACGAAACTTTTTGCAGCACAAAACAGCACAAATGAAGCACAAACGATTGACAGTTTTTCTGTAGGTTTGCGTTTCATGGGGGGCTTCATATAAGATAAGGCTTCTTTTCTCATTTTAGTCATAATTTTTCGTGTTTACAGATCAGTCAGTAGGGCTGGTCTCCACACCCTTTACTCCATCTCAAGCCAGACAAGATCGTCCAGTCAGATATGTTTGTTTCAGTGACACCGGTGACGCGCAAGAGCTCATTTGTCAGTTTTTATTCACCAACAAAACCAAATTTATCTCGCCTCAGATTAGCAGAGTTTAGCTTTGCGCATTGATTCAAAACATATGTTAGTTATCACTTATTTGCAGCCCTATTGGTCAGGATTATAACGGGGCAAAAGTTGAATAGATACCTACAGATTCAACTTAAATATGACAAGTTTATGAAAATGTCCCCATTAAACTTACGATGTGACCAAATTTTACATCTAAGTAAGTAAGATTCTAAGCAGGAGCAGGGTTCAGTGAGTGCACCCGGGCGGGTCAGGTGTTAGCTGGAATGTAGCTTAAATGTCTAAAACGTCCTCCAACGATGACCTTTGACTTCTCCTCCTTGTGCCGCACTCCTCATAATCAAACAGCCACTCCCTCTTGTGCTATATTTAAATGTGAAATGTTTGAATTGTATATCTCCATTTTTCAACAACACATTTTTCTTACAGGTTTTCTTTTTTTTTTTTACTTTAAATTCCCCAGCACCAGTGATTATCAAGATCTCCTGGAGGTGCGGGTGGGCAGTATTGAAAAAGAAATCTTAATATTTTGGGGATTATCTCTACAACAGTAAAAGAAATTCCCCATACAATCTGATTTTTACTATTCTCTTTCATATTAAAGGTGCATAGTGTAACTTTTCTGGGGTCTGTCAAATGCTTTTCTTCACGGAGATGTTATTGCTTTGTCTGAAATGTTTCACAGTGTGGCATTAAACCTTTCTAACTTCATGGAGACCAAACCAGACAAAGTTACAGTTTAGATCTGTGGAATGGTGACCCCACTCACAGTCAGAATGCCTGTTTTTCTATGTATTTTTTAGCTAAAAAAAACACTTGTAATTTGATCAGTGTAAAGTAGAGCTGTTTAATGTTGTACTGTGGAACATTCCAGACAGAGAAATGACATATCCATAGAAACAAGCAGTTGATGGACCCCCAAACAAAAAGTTACATAGTGCACCTTTAAGTGGAATATGGTAAATTGATTATAGTGAAAATTTCCTCAGAATCTTCTCAAGTAAAAATAAAACCTACTTAGTAATGCAAACTGTTTCAAGGTGTAACTTTTCTGGCACACAGGCTGCCATCTGCTGGTCTCCCTGGAGTTGTTATTACTCACCAGAAGTATTTTTGACCAATACAAACATTAATTAAATGCTATATAGACACATTTAATGCCAAACTGTAAAACACTCCAGCTAAAACAAGCAGGTGGCGGCTCCATCACCAGCAAAGTTAAACTGTCACTTTTAAGCCAGGCCAAGTAGTTATTTCAATGGTCCTTCAATTCGTACATTTCCAATACAGTGGCAAAGGGTAGAGTTCAATTTGTCACCTGGACAAGAGTTTTTGGTAGAAGACGTTTCGCCGCTCGTCCAAGCTGCTTCTTCAGTTCAGAGCTGAACTGAAATCGAACTCTACACTTTGCCATGGATCCTGCCTGGACGAATGAGGGATTCTCCACACTTCCAGTACAATCTTTTAGTCAATACTGCCCACCTTTACCCGTTTGTTTTTATTTTATGTCTTTTTTACTGTTGTATCCTCTGTCACATGTGTCTGATTATGTCTGACTGTCCCCCTTGCTCCCCCCTCTGTCCCGTCTCAGTGGCCGCTCCTCGCCATCGTCCCCTCTCCTTTAAGAGGTTTTCTCTGTTCTCTCGGTGGCCAGGTAACCTCCGGCATGTCTGGGTGCTTTAACACTAGAGGATGGATGGCTAGCACTAAGTTAGCTACATGTGCGTCTCAAAAGGTTGCGCTGACGAAAGAAGTCCGACCTGCCTGTTCAGATAATTGTTTTAAAGTGGAAAATGAGGTAGAACTGAATTAAAACTTTGAATGGGAACAATTAGCAGCTCACAAAGACTAGGGTTATATAGCGTAAGTAATATAACATCCCTTGCAAAGGATTCAATTTACCAGGGGTGTCCAAACTTTTTGTAAACAGCTACATGTCAAAACGCAGACGAAGCAGTGAGCCTTAGACTGGTGGTCAGTACAGTGAACAATTCAAAAACGTGCATTTAAAACTGGTTAAAATGTGTAACCAGATCCTCAACAGGACACACTTTATGTTCCAATAACAAATTTTGAAGCATGATATATTGCTACAAACAAATACAATGATATCTATAATATTGAAACTACTTTATGGTACTGACACAATAACAATAATGCAAGAAAATCCCAATTAACCATTTTTAGAATGGACTTTATCATTCAAAGTCCCTGAGATGCAACAAATGCATAGCAGAATAAACCAATTATTAGTCATAGAAGTTATTTATTCGACCCTCTACAGCTCAGATCGCATCGTATTACAATAAAAATACCCCATATCTCCCCACTGTTTCTAAAGAAAATATACACACGATAAATATTAAGCCCCGAAATATATTGTTCTATCTGTCACGTGTTGAACAGTATGTTGGTATAGTAATTATTGTGGCAGGCATAGATACATTAAATAGTAGATTTATCAAGGTAGACTTTCAAAAACTTGCAACATAAAGTACTTTTAAGGAAATATGGGCCATTTCACCTTGAAGCCTAAGGCCAAAAAATATTGTGGACATTCCTGGAATGCGGCTTTGTCTCCAGTGGGGTCTTATTACAGTGTAAAACCTGCTAAACCTGTTCAGACATGTTCAAATGTGATGTGATACGTGTCTTAAGAGTGAATATGACCGTGTTTTCACAAATGATGAGCAAAGAAAGTAAAAACATGTGCACTGTGACCTGTACCTTATAATTTCTAAAACATAAAGTGTAGTTAAATCATCAGAGACATTACAATTAAATATTCCCTCAGATTACACATATCCTAGAGTACAGGCTACATCACTGGTCTGTCTTTCTTTTTCTTCAACGTGCACTGTGTAACTTTTTTGGCAGAGGGTCCACACTATGTGCTTGTTACCATGGTGATATTATTGCTTTGCCTTGAATGTTCCACAGTGTGACATTAGTATTATGTGTTTTGCATTTATACATTGACGTGGACATGTTTAATGCCATACTGCGGAATTTACAAGACAAAGCAACAGGTTTCATGGAAATAAGTTATGCAGTGCACCTTTAATTTTGATTTTCTTTCCTGTTTTTGGTGTGAGAAAATTCAAGTTTGCTTTTGAGTGTGGATCTTTCTTTATGCTCCAATTGTTTTTCAGTCTGAAGCAAAGTAAAAATAAAAAATCTTAGTAGAGCAAAAATGAAAGTGCACATGATCACATGTATTTTACAAAAACCCCAGACTGAAGGATTGTAAAGTTCAAACATGACTTGCAAATCACCGTAACCGTCTGTAGGAAGTGAGAGTGTAGATCAGATGAAAATAAAATAAAATAAATTACAATTATTATTAAAATATTATTGAAGCACCACACTAATAATCCATCATTATACAGCACTGTCTTTGCTATTACTACTTGAAATAAGAGATGCTTTGTATAGCCAGTTAATAATAAGTTAATGATTGTTCAGGTAACATTTTGGTTCTGTTAAAATTGTTCACGGGATAAGTTTGCTGAGTTTATCTTGGTACTATTGTAGCATAAATTGTTATAGGAGACTTTATAAATGCATGAAATTTATAAGCATGGCTATTATTGTTGCTAGGAAAAATTGTTTAGTAGCAGATTTGGAGAAAGTTGGAGAAAATGTTCAAGTAACTTTGTGTTATTTTTATACCTGTTGACTTCCACATATTAAACGGAATAGATTAAATTGCAATAAAGACAATAAATGCAAAAATTCACTCTATTTTATACACAGAAATCTTAAAATGAACAAAAATCAACTTTAATTTTGTATGCGTGTGACTGAATCCTTTACTAACATAGCCTACAGTAATGACAGTAGTGCCGTCTAACCTCTAACTGGAAACTGTGCTACTAGTTTGTGGTTTAACTGACTTTATTAGTGTTATAAAAAAAAGGCTAATGCGCTGACGTGTCCAGGTAAAACAGTATCCTATGACTCACTGAGGCCCCCAACTGGACGACTCACACCCATGGGTAATACAGCGCTGCACAGTGGATGGATGTAGTTAGTGTCTGTTGCATGTGATTATTCCTTGATGGTTTGGAGGAAGTTGGCATGCCACAGAAAATCTCCTGACAATTAGATGACACACGCAAGACTCATTTCAAGTTTCAACATGAGGTAGGGCTGGAAAAGTACCACAACAATTCATTCAGACCAGTGTTTTCTATTGTAGTCGACTTGCGTAAGATTATGTAGCACAGCAAAATGGTGCTCATTGTTTTTGACCTAGTTTTAATTACATATACCGGTAGGTATTTATTTTATTAATATAGGCCCCATTCTACAATATTTAATTATCTTTTTCTTCATCAAAAACGTACCCGGAGCTGCGTTTTGTTCATTCACACAGTGCTTCACAGAAAACACTCTGCTCCACCTCTTGATGTCATGTGGCAATACTCCGTACAGTTTCACTAGAAATCTTATGAAAATTTCAGCCCTGGAATTGCCAATTTCTACAGCACTAACAGTAAAAGGTAGGCGGTAGCTTGAAAACTACCACTTATTGACTAATAATAATAAACACGTGTGAATGACACAATACACAACTAATGCAAGAGTAAACATGACCAATTGAATAGCAATACTGTGCAACTAGATTAAATTAAATGATAAGTTTACAAGATTATTATGCACAATAAGTGGCTTTGAGTACAGTTATGTTTGGTGTATGAATCTGAATGCTGCAAAAACTGCTTTTGTATGAGTATTTTCGCATGCGTGTGTCTATAGGTCTGCGCATAAGGCTCCATTTTGTGAGGAATGTGTGATGTTTTCAATAATTTAATAACTTTATTAAATATATTTCTCTGTCTGCTTATTGTAGTCATCAGGGCTTGGTTTGAATTCACAATATTGTTAATTGTTAATATTGTTAACTTGTTATATTGTTTATTGTTATATTGTGCAGTTATGGAAGCTCGTGTACAGGTGAAAGTGTGAAAACAATAAAAGAGTTTGGTGTAATTAAAGAGCCCATATCTCACTATCTTCTGATTTATGTGATAATGTTGTTTCCTCATCAAGAACGTATCCGTTTTGGCCTGGAATTGCCAATCTCTACCAAACAAAAGGTAAAACATAGCTGTTCACTTGAAAACTGCCACATCGCAAGGTAAAACAAAACATTGTGAGCTTTGGAGATGTAGACAGACAGATAATGACAAAAGATTACTCAACATTGTGAATGACGCGAAACACAACTCCAGGCATGTTTTTGAGGAGGTAACAGCATTATAACATGGCTTAAAGGCCCTTTAATGCCACAACAAGGCTTTGACTGGACTACCTGACTGTATATTAACCTATTTCCTTCCTTAATCCTTTGTTTCCATTGAATGTCATACCATTATTAGTTTGTCTCTTATCACAGTGTCTAATAATAATAATAATAATAATAATAATAATAATAATAATAATAATAATAATAGTATGTGTTCATAACAGATTCACTGCATCTTGTCTCCCATTGAAACCGCCTTTTCAGAAAGTAGATTTACTGCATGAAATTGGTATCTAAATGAGGTTAAAATGACTTGAAATCAGAATATTCATCTCAAAAGTGCATGATGTCACTTTTTGGTAGAGAGTCTGTCACCCTCTCGTCTCCGGGAAGATGCCTTGACTGAGCTTGTTATGTTCAAATCTATGTTCAAAGTGTTTAGTAGCAATGAAACCATCTGCAGTTGAATCTAGATACAGTAGGTACGCTTAATGCCATATTGTGGAATATCCTTAAAGCAATAACATGGAGATGAGCAGGTAGCAGACATTGCACCAGTGCTGTCTTAATTTGAGTAGTTTTGATTAGTTAAAATTATGTTACATGATGGACCTGAATTATTTGACATATTTCAGTTTAATCCTTTTTAATTCAAGATATTTCTTTGCTAATGAGATGAGAAAATTGCTACTACATTGGCTAATAAATTTATATCTGCTATTTTATATTGTCGTAAAAACATTGAATGCTCTATACAAGCAAACATCCTATCACCTGATCTTTAGTCAAAACTTCTCAAATAGAGATATGCCCATAGACGACGTAATAATCTGAATTCAAGCCATTTTAAATCTGTTTAGATATTACATTTTTGGCAGTGCGGTGCTTGTTTACAGGCCGATACACAGATGACATGGTTGTAAAGTTGTTTTTGTGTGTGTGTTTCAGAGTTTCGGTCCCCGTCTCACATCAGTGGACTGAACCGCACGGCGTCTCTGAGCGGAGCTGACCGCACCGAGTCTCTGTCCATCAGCGGCAGTAACAGTCAACTCAACAACAGCCTCCCCGTGCAGCAGTACATCCCCGACTTCAACGTGCGCGCCCTCACAGACCTGCAGTTTGTCAAGGTGATTTTACTCTTACTACCGTCTCAAATGACTAGAAATGAGCATTATTACAATATTCAGTTTAATATCTATATAGAAAACATGCAAATGTAAAAACAGAAGAGATCCAGCTGATTATGTAACTATTCTGATGTTGGGTTTGTTATCTAATTGTTTCTGAAATGTTCCCCAGTATGGCATTAATTGTTACATTAATTATCTACACTATCTACACTACCCCTCCTTAAAACTAGAAAAATATGCTTCTTTTAAGTTAAAATGCACTAGAAACAAGTTAAATTATCTGCCAGTGCAGCAAGTGAAATTTACTTATCAAGAAATCTTAAAATAAGAAAATATATCTTGGCCTATATCTCAAAATAAGATAAAATCACTTATTCTAAGCAATAATTTAAGATTTAAGTTATCTAAAATAAAGTATAAAACACTAATGCTAAGAATAAATTAAGATGAAATATCTTAAAACTAGAATATAAAGCTTGTTATTGACCGTTTTATTCTTGATTTTAGTTAACAAAATTCTTTATTTCCTTATTTTAAGACTAATTAACGCTTGGTAACATATTGACAAATTGCAGCACTTTCCTAAATCTTTTAATTTTTCCATGTTACAAACAGAAGGTACAGACATGATACTGGACAATTTCAGTCCAAGATCAACTGATTTACATCCATAAAAAAATGTCTGAAACACCTCACTCATCTTAACACTTGTTTTGCTTGTTTTGTGCATTCTAACTAGTTTATAGATATAAAAACTAAATAAGAAAAAAAAGACATATTTTCTTGAAATAATCTGATATATTTAGCAGTCATTTAGTATATAACCCTTAAAACAAGATAAATAAGATTTTTTGTCTAGATTTAAGAGAATAAATCTTGGTAAGTTTTATGAAATTTGCAGTGTATCTTGCATTTATTCAATTACATGTGTTTTTGTGGGTCAAATATGCCTTACTTATTTTTATACATGCTTACTGTGAGAGTTCTTGCCCTTCCACAGATCTGACCAGTAACTAAGATTTATAGTTTTGATTTGCACTGTAGATTATTCCAGGCAAAGCAATAACAAGCCTCTTATGGACCCTTCACGAGAAAAGTTGCGTAGTATTTACGAATCTAATCTTAAAACTAAAAAATATCTATCTAATACCTCTATCTATAATAATATATTGCATTATTTAACTCACATGATAAATTATTACGGGCTATCATTCGGTGAGGTTGAGAGAGCGCCCTCTTTTGGACAGCACTGTAGTTGTATTCAAACTGTTGCGACGTTGTAAAAACAAACCCTGTTACCAATGTGGCGACACCTTAAAAGGGGTGCTCCGTATGACTCAGTATCCTTTAAAACAATGACGGGCTTTAATTAAATATGTACAAACTTGTTCATCCATTAGGTTTGGTTTAAATGTGGGTTCTGCCTCTTGTGTTTTCGGTCACACTTCCATTACGGCTTTGTGTTCAGCTCAAGCAATTAACTGCATATTTACAGAAGTAACTGTAGGAATATGTTGAAATGTTTGTTACTCTTCCCACTGTGAGTCACATAAAAAAATTTCAAAAAACGTATATTGAAGAGCCCATATTGCGCTGTTTTTTGAGTTATGTTGTTTCCTAATCAAAAACATACCCAGAATTTTGTTTTGCTTGTTTACCCCACATTCCTGTGTATTTAGGCTGTACTTCTCTCAAACAGAAAAACAAAACACACCTCCAGATATGTTGTTGATGAGGTAACAGCATTATAACATGGCTTAAAACTTACAAATACAATTTTTCAGAATATAAGACCTTTACGGTCAAAAAGAGCTTTTTTACTGGAGTAATTTTATCTTTTGTTTTTACTTGTACTTGATACTTAACCCCTTAACGCCTGAACTTCTATAATAATAATAATAATAATAATAATAAAAATAATAATAATAATGATGATGATGATGATGATGATGATGATGATGATGATGATGATGAAGATGAAGATGAAGATGAAGAAGAAGAAGAACTTTATTTGTCATTGCACATAGTACATGAAATTAAGTGCAATCCATCATTGCAGATAAAATAAATAGATAAATAAAAACACATCCATTTCATAAGTTAAGATGTTAAAAGATTAAGAAAGTTAAAAAGTCATTTAAAATTGAGCTGTGTTTAAAAACGTGACGGCTCTTGGATAAAAACTGTTTCTCAGTCTGTTTGTCCTTGTTTTGAGATAGTTATACAGATGTTATTTTTTTTTATTATTATTTGGTGTGTGTTGATATTATTAATTTGACAACAGCAAAAAAAAAATTAATAGAAATTTGTGTATGTAACTAGAAACAAGTGCTTGCCAAAGGTTCCTTGGAAGGTGCTGCATAGGCACTAACCAGTATTGGGGGAATACAGCTGCTATTTCTACTCCATTCAAGCGGTTTGTTGCATATTTGTGACACTTGGCTTTAAGGAGTGAATATTATTTTAACGTGTAACCCTTGACTGCTCTACCCACCTCTGTATCTGTATGACTCAACCCCGTATTTTGTGTTATCTTCTCCCTACGACCCCTGCAGGTCACCAGGGCCCAGTACCAGAATGGCCTGATGGCATCCCGCCTGGACAGCACTCCCCAGTCTCCAGAGAGCACCCATCACACTCCGAGCCTGGACCCCACCGTGCCCCTTAGTCCCCCGGCCATCACCACCCCTCCGCCCTCTACTGCACCCCTGGCCATCTCAGATCTGAACGGGCATGACTCAAACACGCTAGAAAATGGACCTGATGAGACCACGTTACTCCTCCAGAATGAAATCCACGCCCCCAATAGTGCCCCGAATCACCACAGCGCGGTGGACAGCAGTATCTGACCCTCAGCCCGGCCCACTCAGACTGCACATTTGGGCTGAGAGACACACACTGTGCTTAAGAGTGGGAACAAGCTGATCCAAAGACTGTGGACATGCCAAAGGAAACACTGTAATGCAGAAAATAACACCAACAGTCAAAAGTTAAAATATCTTGAATTCTGAATATTAATCTTATATTCGTACTTTTTGATCCGTAAGTTTAAATTTGTTTATTGCTTTTGACTTTTTTTGTTCTCAAACTTTAGGATATTTTTGACTGGTATTTTTGGCTGACCCAATGTTTACTTTTTGCATTATGAACTAATTTAATCCTCTTTCCAGGAACAGATCGTTTATATAGATCGAATATAAAAACAAAGCAAGCAAAATTATTTAAAGAAATATTCAGTAGTCGAAACAATTGTTATTAAACCAGATTTGCACTGAGAAATTATAATTACACCTAGAACTGCAACTGCAATTTTATTTTACAGTGGGGTCTCTTGTTCTTTTGGGGCTGTCGACTTGAAATATTTGGGTATTACTGATTACTTATTGTCAATTCTTTATACGAAAAACATATAAAGAAGAATCAAAATTCTGTTTCTCGCTCCCATGCGTATAAATAAATAAAAATAAGTGGGAAAGTCCAAGTGTCCTTTGGGGAGATGCAGATAAACGTAATAATAGTAATAGACCTACATATTAAATAGATCCAAACCAGTCAAAATTACTAAAAATGTTGTGAAAAGTGTAATATTCTGAATTCAAGTGATTTTAACTCTGTATGTGTTGCGTTTTTGCAGTGAACAGACACTAGGAGACTCCAGTTGTTTTGTGCACCTTCATGTAATTGGACCTCTGCTACCTTTCTTTCTGTCCTAATTGAAAGACTCAGGGAGACCCCACTACCCTTTTTTGTCCCTCCCCAGCTACTGTACGCCCCCGAACCCCAAAACAACTCTGCAGCATGTGTAGCACTGTGCAGTCTTCTCTCCACCTATCTCACCAGCTAGAAGGCAAAGAGCATCTTACACCAAGAAACACAACTCGTATCTTCCGTAAAAAGCTTATAATGAAGAACTGATATTTATTGAATTATATGTGTGTTTGGGTTTAATATGTAGCCTACTGTACATCTTTGCCTTTTGCTCGCGGTTTGAGAAGTGATCACCTCTTGTTGGCTTTCAGATTTTAGTTTTTTAGTTTTTTTTTTTTTTTTTTGGATCAAGCTCTATTATTTTATTGATTTGCAGCTTACCGACAATCAGTATGAAAGTTTGTGTCACTGGGTACGCTGTCATTTATTTTATCTATTTTATTTTGAGTTTCTTTTGACGTAATTGTCTCCTTTCGTTATTGTAGCAGCTGACGTGAAAACAGTTGCGGTTCTGTGCCTGTATATAAGTGTCTGAACTAAAGTGCGCGTGTGACCAAAATACCGTCACTTAAAGGTTCATTGTGTGACTTTTCTGGGGGTTTTTGGCCCCACCGCCTGCTCGTCTCCATGGAGATGTTATTGCTATGCCTGGAATGTTCCACAATTTGACATTAAACTTATCTACCTCAAGCAGGCGATGAAACCAAGCCAAAGTATAGGTCAGATCTGTGGAAACGTTGACCTGCCTTACTGTAAGAATACATGTTTTTCGCTGCATTTTTGAGCAATAAAAATAAAAATAATTGAATAAATGCAAGACAGAAGAAGTTGAGATGAGATGAGAAGTTTAATGACCTACTGTGGAACATTTCGGGAAGAACAATAACGCTTACGTGGATACAAGCAGCTGAAAAGTTATATATTGCACCTTTACGTTGGTGGAAACACAACCAAAAGACTAGAAAATACTTTCAAGAGATTTTATTTATTGTATCCTTCAATGCAAGTGTGTACATAAAGAAAATGTATTTGTGAAATGTCGGATGAAATTCATGAATTTTCTTGCTATTTGATTTTACATTGTGTTTCTTTTATATGTTTTTAATTGGTTTGGTGGGATTGGGTTCACATTGATATATTTGTAAATTATTGTTTGTTTCTCCCCAAAGCCAATACATGAATAAGGAATACTACACTCCGTTTTTTTTTTTACTGTACCTGTGCACACCTGTCATTTTAAATTAAAGGTATAGACTGCAAATACATACTGACATGTACTGTGCTTAATTTGGTGTTTGAGACAGAATCAAAAACTGCGGATCATAAATGAATATTGCTGTGCTGTTGGGTAGGTGGACTGAAAATATCGGCGAACAAGTCTGTCCCCCAAAGGAAAAACCGGATATTTTATTATAATTGAGTTGAGACCAAAAAAGACCTTCATAACACCCGTTTCATTTGGTGTCAAAGATTCATGGCTCAGCTCCTTAAGTGATACAATCAAAACATGTATTAACTACATCTTGAACTGTTCTGACTCATTCAAATGCAAATGGTGTGCTTTTCTGTTGTTTTAATGAAGAATTTCACACGACTCGCAGACACTGCAGTTTTTGTTCTCTAATTCTAAAATGGGACAGAATATGAACTTGAAACTTTCACACTTCCCCTTTCAAAACATGAACTAAAATACTGGTAGAGTGATTTCCAGTTATTTTCATTTTCCAATTTGACCCTTGATGAAAACCAATAAGTTTATGTCCACTCTAGGCTCATCTGTCCCTTTTCTCTGTTTTCCTCACGTTCGCTCGTCTTACTGAATTTGGTTCAAAAGTCTGAACCTTCATCTGCACAGGATCAAAACTTGATCTAGAGACCAATATTAAGAAAGAAATTACATGACACCATCACGACAGTCACAAGACTATTGTGCGCACAAAATTTCCTGCAGCCAATAACGGCCAAACAAATCAAATGAGATGGATGTGTGTCTTGACCCCTGCCGAACCCCTGAGATTGACTCACCGAACCCCTGGGGTTCAATCGAACCCAGGTAAAGAACCACTGGTCTAGACCATTGTCCATCAGAGCATTCACAGTTGGACTTTGAAGCAAACAGTACTTAATCCACCTTGTCCCCAGTGTCTGTGTATGAATGTGTGTGTGAAAGGGCGACCGGTTTGTTGATATAAAGTGCTCTGAATGCTTTCAAGGTAGAAAAGCATTAGGCTATAAACAATGTACCTATTTACCAATGGGTGGGCAGAGACATTTTAGAGGTCTTATATTACACTAAATTGTCTCTTGTGAGCTTTAAGCCACGTTATCATGTTGTTAGCTCACCAAAAACATACCTGGAGTTGCGTTTTGTTTTATTCTCACGTTTGAGTTATTCTCTATAATTAGTCTACGTCCCTAAAGCTCGAAATGCTCTGTTCCCCCTTGTGATGTCATGAAGCGGTAGTTTTTAAATTAACAGCTGACTTTTATCTTTTGTTCAGCAGAGATTGGCAAATTATCCATAATTATCATCATGTGTGAATGAAACAAAACACAACTCCAGGTATGATTTTGATCAGGAAACAACACTGTAGCATAGTTCAAAAAATCAAAAAAATAGTGCAATATGGGCCCTATAAGATAATTCAGACTAATAGGACTGACCTGCCTGGCCTTCATGGCACTTTCCTTATATTCACACGTATTTATACAGAACAGGTGAGTCGGTGTGGCTGCCCAAGCTACAACGGTCGTTTCAACACACACAATATTTAAGCCTAATATCTTTATTTTTCTCCTTTCTTCTCAATCTCTTGACAAACATACAGCTCTTCTTCAACCAATTTTATGATAGAATAAGTCAAGTATTGTTGTATAAAATAAATGTATCAGCTTGGTTGATTCTGATTCTTAAAACAAACTTTGGACAAAGCCTAAACCACTCTACTTCCTTACAACAACAAAAGGGCAAATGAAGTTTAAAGGTGCACTGTGTAACATTTCTAATGGAGGGTGTCTGCATGGAAATGTTATTGCTTTGTCTAGAATGGTCCACACACTATATTAAATCTATCACAAGGGAGACAAGCCGGTTACAGCACTGTGCTACATTACAGTTCAGAGCTGTGGAGAGTTGTATTTTTGAGCAATAGAAACACTCGTAATGAATAAATACTAGATGGATATGCTTAATGTCATACCATGGAACATTCCAGACAAAGCAATAACGTCTCCATGGATAAAAGTAGATACCAGAAAAGTTTTGCAGTGCACCTTTAATTTTAATATGGGAAGTGATTGTTTTTGTTTTAAAATGGGAAATGGCTGGAATTAGATGTAACTCCTGAACCAAGACTGGATCTTTTACTAACACTATTAGACAGGAACAAAGTATTTTCAAAAAATAACCAGTAAAGCACCAGTAACTTTCTGGAGGTGGCACATCACCCATATGATTACAGTGAAATAAAAAGTTAAAACCATACTTTGGAACATTCAGCACGGAGACCTTGGAATATTATAGCCAAAGGAGCAACATTTCCATGGAAGCAAACAGGATCCTCCAGGCCAAATAAAAGCCAGGTTTGTGAGGATGCAAGCCCACTCAGAGTAAAGATGAATGTTTTTATACATTTTTCAGTGCAGTAAAAACAATTTAAAAACAAACAAATAAAATAAAATAAAGAATATGCTTTAATTTAGGTCAATTTTGAGGCTAAAAAGTTAAATACTGTGGCTTTATTGGTATATTATTGTGACATAGTATGTCCTTAAAAGGCTTTACGTGGAAGGGAGTGTTTTCTGTTTGAGAGAAGAAAATAACCTAAATACGTAGAATTTATGTGAATGTGTGAATGAAAGAAAATAGCATGAGGTGTGTTTATCATAGGGAAACATTATAACACACTGGATCAGAAAATCATGGGACGTTTAAAAACCACAAAATGTTTTATTCAGGTCTATTTTTCGGCTAAAAGTTACATAATGTGGCTTTAATGTTATATTATGGTGATATAATCTACCCTCTAAAAGCTTTAGACCTAAATAGATGTGCTCATGCATTATTGCTTGAGCAGCAGTCTGACATAAGTCTGTAATTTAGGCGAGGAAGTGAAAATTACCCTTATGAGAAGTGTGTGGTATTGCGAAATCAGCTGCTCCCACACTTTGACATCACTGGGAAATTTGGCTGTAAAACTGGAATGAGCAGCTTCAGGAGACAATGAGCTGATACTGTGATTAATCCAGTAATCCACCAGGTTTGCGGTACCTGTAGTTGGGAAAGACATATTATAAGAAACTGTAAACATACTGATGTAAAAAGGGCTTTTTTGGGAATATTGAAAGAGCTTATGCTATTTCCTGATGCTGTAATGTTTACTCATCAAAAACATACCTGGAGTTGTGTTTAGCTTTTGATTTCAGCCTTTGGATTACATATCTCTGCTGAACTAACTAACTAACTAACTAACTTCATGACATCACAAAGTGGAACAGAGCATTTTGAGCTTTGATGAAGACAGACTAATAATAATAATCACTCAAACATGAGCAAATGAAACAGAACACAACTCTGGGTATGTTTTTGATGAGGTAACAACATTATAACATGGCTTAAAGCTTGTATGAGTAAATTCTGTGTCATATAGGAGAGTTTTAACATTTTATTACTTTTTTGTTGTTGTTTTTTTTAATGTTTATTCATTTGTATAAAATTGAAATCAGAATCAGAATCAGAATCAGAATTACTTTTATTCATCCCCGAGGGGAAATTTTCTTTGTTACAGATGCCACCGACCAAGAGCATGTACATCGAACAAGTTACAAAATAAGCTAAATACAATAAGATAAAAGATAAAAGATAAAAAATAGCTCTCTCTGGGAAATTATTTACATCATTGACATCTTTATGACTATATACATGTGTGAGTCGGGAATAGGATGAAAGGATTGAGTAGTATGTGAGTTAAAGTGAGTTAAAGTGCAGCGTTCAACAGTTTGATGGCGACAGGCAGGAAAGATTTCCTGTGTCTCTCAGTGGAGCAGCGCGGCAGCCGCAGTCTATGGCTGAAAGAGCTCCTCTGATTGGCCAGCACCTTGTGGAGGGGGTGGGAGGGAGAGTCCAGGATAGTCCAGATTTTGTCCAGCATTCTCCTGTCCAACACCACAGTCAGAGAGTCCAGCTCCTCCCCCACAACATGTCCAGCCTTCCTAATGATCTTCTCGAGTCTATTAGTGTCCCTCACGCGCAGACTGCTGCCCCAGCAGACTACAGCGTACATGATGGCACTGGCCACCATAGACTCGTAGAACATCCTGAGCATTGTCCTGCAGATGTCAAAGGACCTCAGCCTCCTCAGGAAATAGAGGCGGCTCTGGCCCTTCTTGTAAACCGCGTCCACGTTCCTGCTCCAGTCCAGTTTATTGTCCAAGTACACCCCCAGGTACTTGTACTCCTCCACCACGTCCACACTGACCCCCCGGATGGAGATGGGGGTCACAGCAGCTTTGGTCCTCCTAAGGTCCACCACCAGTTCCTTTGTCTTCATCACATTGAGCTGGAGGTGGTTCTCCTCACTCCAAGTGACAAAGTTGTCCACTACAGTCCTGTACTCCTCCTCGTCACCACCGCTGATGCATCCCACCACTGCAGAGTCGTCAGAAAACTTCTGAAGGTGGCAAGACTGGCTGCAGTAGTTGAAGTCTGTGGTGTAGAGGGTGAAGAGGAAGGGAGACAGGACTGTCCCCTGTGGAGCCCCGGTGTTGCTGACCACTCTGTCCGACACACAGCTCTGCAAACGCACATACTGTGGTCTTCCAGTGAGGTAATCCACAATCCAGGACACCAAGGAGGCATCCACCTGCATCACTGCCAGCTTCTCAGCCAGCAGAGCCGTAGAAATAAGTAAGGGATCAAAAATGTAAAACAATGAGGGACCAAAAACAAAAACGTCATTTCATTTTACCCAATTTGCATTCATTTAGTCATTTTTTGTCCTTTTTTGGATAAGTTTAGTAGACTTGGTTTAGCCTTTGATTAGACCTGGAATAAATGTGATTTAGATCTGGTGGTACTCTGAAAACCAAATCTTTTATTTATTTATTTTTTTGGCACTTGAATTTTTTAAAAGATTACACAAAATTGACTCTTGTGAGTTTTAAACCATGTTATGTCTTTTTCACATGTTTGAGTAATCCTTTATTAGGGATTACTCAAACTCTGTTCCACCTTCTGATGTTGTGAAGTGGTTTTCAAATGAACAGGTAACTTTTATCTTTAGAGATTGGCAATAGAGAGTAAGGGTTGGCCACTGTACATCTTCCCCTCTATCCTTCAGCTATAGAGCACCTCAGGGGTGTGTCCTCAGTCCCCTGCTTTACTCACCCATGACTGTGTATCTACGTCTGAATCCACCACTACTATTAACAGCTGACCTCAGGCGATGATGAGACAGCCTATCACTCAGAGATCATTTGATGGTGTCAAAATAACAACTTTGAACTTAATATCAGTAAAACTAACAAACTTTGGATTTTCACGGGAGTTCTACCACCCATCACCATCAAAGGGTCCCCAGTTGAGAGAGTAGACTGTTTTAAATATCTGGGGGTGCACATAGCCCAAGACCTGAGCTGGGGACACTACTGTGTCCAAAATAATTTCCCTTGTGGCTCAATAAAGTTTGTCTAAGATTCATTTATCAGTTATAAATGAAGGTGTGCACATAAGTAGCACGTAGGTCTGTATTGTCATGAACTATATCCATCAGTTTGCGATTTCCCCAACATTTCTGCCCTGTCATGTTTATCACAGACTTCCTCTTTGGTAATGATACAATTTCTCAATTGGGATATGAATGTGCCAAACTTTCTAAATACAAGCACTGGGGTCTATCCTGACACTATACTTATAACATAGACCAAAAAATAGCATAATATGTGGTTATTTGTTAACTTGATTATGTTGTCTTTTTGTGGATATATCTATCCATCCATCTTCTCCCGCTTAATCCGACTGGGTCGCAGGGGCAGCTTGCTGCCCAATACTCATAGCACCTGACCCCTTCCTATGAACCCCTCTGCAGGTGGTGAGCCCACAGGAGGGTGGACAACATGGTCCTTGATGTTAGTCCATAGGGGTGCGGGCATGTTTTAGGTTGATGGGGGGAAACCGGAGTACCCGGAGGAAACCCATCCAGACACGGGAAGGAACATGCAAACTCCACACAGAAAGGCCCGGGCGACCCGGGGATCGAACCCGCAACCTTCTTGCTGTGAGGCCTGAGTGTTGCCACTCAGCCACCGTGCCGCCTTTTTTGTGGATATAGACTAAGAGAATTAAGAGTAAAAGCACTGTTACTTCAAATTAAATTACTCTTAATACGTGCCTAAGAAATGTATTGTACTGTAACTGTACATTGTAATATATACTGTATAACTCAAATAAGAGTAATGGTAACAAATTACTCTTTAAAGATGCACTATGTAACTTTTTGGTTGGGGGGTACATCACATGCTTGTTTCTATAGAGATTGCTCTGCCTGACATGTTCCACAATATGACATTAAACAGCTCTACCTTACATCTGTTCAATTACAGGTGGTTTTATAGTTGAAAATACCTATAAAACCAGGCATTCTGACTGTGATTTGGGTCGCCGCTCCACAGATCTGACCTGTAACTCGTACTGGTTTGGTCTCCATGAAGATAAAAAGGTTCAATGTCACACTTTGAAACATTCCAGGAAAAGCAATTACAAAGCAGTGATAATGCACCTATAATAAATACTTTTAATATATTTTCAATATAATTCTTAATATACTTTATTAATATTACACAAGCGAATGCAGTTGAGTAGCTGTGTACTACCCATATCTGTATAAAGGTGTAGATGCTATTAAAAAATCTTTAATGACTCCATAGAAATAGCAAAAGTCCTCAATATGGTAAAAGTTAAAGACAAGAAATAATGAAATACCAAATATTCCTGCTTTTAGTTTCTAGAATGCCTCACCTTTTTAAACACTGCATGCCAATAAGGGGTGTAAATTCCACAAACAATAATAAAATTGCATCAGCGAGTTTGGTATTTCTTCACTTCCTCTTCTATGAAGCGTAGTCACACTAAGCCAATGACGTTATGGTCAATACTCTGCAAAAGACGACAATCCTATGAGTTAAAGTCACTTAAGTAGTTTTGTTTTTCTTACCTGTTCAAATACATTATTTTATTTCAAGTCAATTTATTCATTGTTAACACATCTGCATTAAGTGGTGGAACATAATGAAGTACAAGTAGTAAAGTACTGTACTTAAGTATACATTTGAGATATCTGTATTTTACTGAAGTACATTTTATATTTATATTTGGATATTTTTTTACCTTTGCTTCACAACATTTGAGAGCAGGTATCTTCTACTCCACTACATTAGGACTGACATTTTTATTACTGTCTGAAACCTGCTGAAAAGGCTCAGGGATTTATTTTTAACATTCAGTTGGAGCACAAATATACAAATAAAAAAGGCAATAAAAAAGGCAGGGGGAAAAAATCAAATAAAAGCAATTAAATCGAACCTATAGCGTAAACAACTCAAATCCAGATACTTTTTCAGAATTCAGGTTTTGAAAATATTAGCGCTGCAATTAAGTATTTTAGTAAATGACGAATACGCAATTGACACTAGATTGAGACTTTTTAACATACATTAACAACCAAAAACAATGAACATGGTGAGAATTGAGAATATTTACAATTTGTTATTGAGGAAAAGCAAAAGTTGTTTATTCTTTTTTGACATTTTGATTTTATACCGTCTCTGTTACTAAAGGTTTTTTTCATGTGTTTAAAAGTCTGTAAAACCAGATAACAATCATCAAAATATGATTATTTGAAATAGTCGACTAATGACAGTAAGTCAGTTTTGCAGCCCCATTTTGGCAGTGTACTGGTAAAACATATTATATAGCAAATAGCCTAACATCAGGGAGCAAAACAACATAGAATAAGTTGTGAACTGTATAACTATTAACTATTAACTCCTCCTCCCTGAAGCTACCACACACAGTGAAAGGAAAAGAACAGTATTTCATCATAGCTCAATGCCACTTCCTTGAGATCCTTCAGGTTTATAAATACCAAAGCGTACACAGCAGCAGTACTCACTAAGCAGCAGCTTGGATCTAATACCAAGACCTCATCAACAACTTCTTATCGCCTAAAAGACTCAAAGGTAAATCAACTTTGTTTTGGGTATTTACATTTGTAAAATACCTGGCTTTATAGAGAGATATTTATTTATGTATTTTATTTTTGCAGCAAGTCAAAAGATGGAATCAGAAAGGATGTACCATTCCAGCCATTTGTCCTGCCCGGTGGTGGACTTGAAGATTTCCCATCATCCAACCATGAGACAAGTGGTGAACGTGGTCATCGCCATTGAGCGCATCAAAAACAGCACAGCCCAGACCCTCCTCAGCCCCGACTTCAGAGATGAAAATCTGCTCAGCAACTTGTTGGAGAGCATGGTCGAAGGTAGAATAAAATCTGTTATTTATGGCTCTACGCACAAACCTCTGCTTCTGTAGTCAAGCTTGTTTTATGTGAGCGGTGTCTTATTTTCAAATGCTTTTCTCACAGCGAGGTTCGTGACAGAGCTGTTTTCAACACAATCTAAGTTCACCAGAGTTGGGGAGCTCCCTTGCAGTGTGACTGACAGCCAAAAGAGGAACCTGGTCCTGGTCAATGAGAGCTTGAAGTTGCATGCAGTCATGCTGCAGGGAGGCAGCGAGACACGCCAAGGTGAATGGAAAAAAGACTTATTTAATTACATCATTTCAACTACTGCTTCATACAGACCTATTTGTACAATAATGTTATTCTGTGTATTAAAATACTGCTTTTATTTATCTTAAGTTCACCTCAACATGTCGACATATCGACCCCGACCTGAAACTGAGGGAAGACCAGTGGCCCTTTGTATCAGAGGCACAAGCTACTATCTTTCCTGTCACCAGGACGGCACTGCACCGCCGAGTCTGCACCTGGAGGTAACAGTTATGCATGTGTTATAAGCATGTGTAATACACGTCTTATATACATGTGTTGTGCTCGCACTGTCTGTCGAGTAACATTTGCATGTCACTATGTGATTATTTGGTGATTATCACAACTCTACCCTTTTTTTCAGAGTGTGGAAAACAAAGACCTGCTCACAAACATCAGCAGTGGCAGTGACATGGTGCGTTTCATTTTCTACAAACACGACACTGGTGTGGACCTGAGCTCTCTGCGCTCCGCTCGCTTCCCTGAGTGGTACATCAGTACCACAGACATGGACAACCAGCCCCTCGAGATGTCTGCTCAGGCCTCCAGCAACTGCACCTTCTCCTTCCAGCGCAAGGGTTAGACCCTCACTGTTTACAGCACAACTGTGCACAGCAACATTTCATTTTGTAATATTATTGTATGTACTGAGTACAGAGTTATACCAGTATAATGACCACAGGTCACATTTTGACACAAGGGGTCGACATTCCACTACATGCAGTGCATGTAAACCTATTTATTTAACTTATGTACTATTTATAATAATAATAATTTAAATGACACTTTTTAACTAACTCTAACCTGAATAAAATGTAAAAAGAAAGCTTATGTTTTTCAGAATGGTTTTTCATATATAAGATTTGATTATTTACAGTAGAAAAAAAAAAAACACTGACTTTTCCTTACCTCACTGCTGTTATGCTTAGTCTACTTATTTGTGATTTTCTGATTCTACATTTAAAAAGGCCAAATTAAGTATTAATTTAAAGTATTAATTTAAAGTATACATAGAATTATTTAGAAAATCGCATATAGCTCATCATTCTGTCATAAAACAGTTTACAATTAATGCTAAGACAGACTGTATTGTTTGTGATCTAAAAAGTCTCCAACTGTACAGTGCAAGTCACAAATGGTGTCCTTTTGCACCCCCTCAGCCACATAAACCTGGAGTGTCCAAGAAGTCCAGAAACTACAGGGAGTCAACAATCAGAAGGTTTTATTGCCACATGAGTGAACAGGTTCACAACAATAGGAAATTGTTGCAGTACTTGGAGCAGAATCCCAACTACCTCTACCTATTTGTGTACTTTATTCAGTATATACTTTTTGTACTTTATTGTAATCAGTGCTCATTTGTCATACTATTCCTTTATGTTTTATCACTTTATAACAAAGTTTTATAAAATATCGTGTTCCTGAATCTATAATAGTGCAGGAAAGAAAATACACTAATCATTTAAACAATATTTATTGACAGTTAAAAATGAAAAACAAAATATATACAATTCAGACACAATTTATTTACAAAACATTAATCATATTTTCATAAATATTCTCATATACTATTTACAGGATTGTTAGAATAAAATGCTTATAATGATGAAGTTATTAAAAATGTACATAGTCTCAATGATATAAACCAGGCTCCTTCTTCATGAAAGAGCCTTTGTTAAGAGTCTGTGAGGTACCCAGCACTATATCAGATGTGTGACCTTTTGAACTCTACTTGAGAGGACGGGATGGTTCTCAGGCCATATTTCTGTGCTTATCTGATGAAACGTAAACCTAACCATGATATACTTTGACCATGCTGTCTATTGTAAACCTAACACATGATGTATACTGACATGATGTATTGTAATGACACAATAAAAAGTCGTGCCAGAAATGCGGGCTTTGGGAGTGGCGTGGACGAGCCTAGAGAAGCGCACGTCTTGTCTCCCCCGTGTGCACATAAAAGAGAACTGGCTCAGGTGATTTAATCCTCAATTAGGTAGGAGATTGGCATTTATATAAAACTGTTGATATTTTGCTGCTTGTAATTTATTCCATAACAAGGATAAATCTAAAACAGATCAATGATGTCAACCCTACAGTATGTGTAATTACATAAGTATTTACATTTAACTTTACACCAGAGTTTAGTTGCATACATTAAAATTTACATTTTAAAATGTAATGGGTAGTAATGAATGGTAGTTAGAGTTTTCAGACAATACTTTTACAGACGGACAGACAGACAGTACTCTTACTTGAGTAATATATTGTACAGTGTTACAGTACTCTTACTTGAGTAATATATTGTACAGTGTAACAGTACTCTTACTTGAGTAATATATTGTACAGTGTGACTTTTGTCTCCCTCTTTGTTGCCACAAAGTCCTTAAGGGGCATCCTTGAGTTTGTAAGACCTTGGTGGAGCAGTAGGGATATCTGATAGCAATGGAGCTGCTGTCGCCCTCATACTTGAACTTTGTTTGGCCGCAAGACAGGCACTTCTTGGTGTGGGGCTTCTTCAGTGGTGCTGCCGGTTTCTCAACACAGTCTCTTCTATGGCCTCCTGAGTGAGAGGTGACAGACTTCCTTTTATACAGTCTATGGTCCTGATCCACAAGCTTAAGTGTGTCCTTCTGTCCCAGTTGTTTGGTAAGCAGATCATAAGTGGCCATCTTCATATATTACATATTTACATAACATATTTACATCTGCTGTCAAATTTACCGCAGACAAGCTCAAGATCAAACAGTGACAGGCAACGGACGCGCAGACTACTGTAGTGCAGTTAAGAACCCTATTAGTACAAACATAGATACGCTCTATGAGTACAAATGAAACTTTTTGCAGCACAAAACAGCACAAACGGAGCACAAACGAATGAAACCATTTTGGGCCGTTTTAGGGCATTTTTAAGCTTCCAGGAGAGCTGGCTGAATCGTTAATATCTTAACTAAAAAGCAGCACAAACGGAGTACAAACGATTGACTTTTTTATATACAAACGACTGAAAAAAAAAAAAAGATTGACAGTTTTTGTGTATGTAATCAGGGTGGAAATCTGCTACTAAACATATTAAAATATACATTTCGGCATTTCTCTTTACGTGAGCGTCACCTGGGTTACGTAATGCTGCGCCCTCACGCACGTACATGCGTGACCGCGTTGAACCAATCGTAACGCTCGTAGCGCGTCTTACAAGCTGTTTGTGCGGCTCCTAATCAGAAGCTTGGGGAAGGAGCACGGGACAGCTGCAACAGGTCGGTCCTCGCAAATAAATGTCAGTTCATTTGTATTATAATGTTTTATCGCAATCTAAAGTCGTCGCTACATTATCTGCCTATAGAGACCAACCAGCGCAGGGGCTGAACGCGTTTGATCGTGCGGTGTGTCAGAAACTAACGGGAATTGGTGAGTCTGGTTGTCTGTGTTGTTAGCATTAGCCACATTAGCCACTGTCAATGCTTTTATTATGGACTGGCTATGTCACAACTAGCTTCCCTATGCTATTGTTTTGGATTTAAATCTTAATGTGCTTTAAAGGCCCTTTGCTAAGGGCTGTCCGGTCCCTGTATGACCGGAGCAGGAGCTGTGTTCGCATTGCCGGCAGTAAGTCAGACCTGTTCCCGGTGCATGTTGGACTCCGCCAGGGCTGCCCTTTGTCACCGGTTCTGTTCATTGTATTTATGGACAGAATTTCTAGGTGCAGCCAGGGGCCGGAGGGGGTCCAGTTCGGGGACCACAGGATTTCATCGCTGCTTTTTGCGGATGATGTTGTCCTGTTGGCTCCATCGAACCAGGACCTGCAGCGTGCACTGGGGCGGTTTGCAGCCGAGTGTGAAGCGGCTGGGATGAGAATCAGCTGTTCCAAATCCGAGGCCATGGTTCTCGACCGGAAAAAGGTGGATTGCCCTCTCTGGGTGGGTGGGGAGTCTCTGCCTCAAGTGGAGGAGTTCAAGTATCTCGGGGTCTTGTTCACGAGTGAGGGGAGGATGGAGCGTGAGATTGACAGGCGGATCGGTGCAGCGTCGGCAGTGATGCAGTCGCTGTATCGGACCGTTGTGGTGAAGAGGGAGCTAAGCCGAAAGGCGAAGCTCTCGATTTACCGGTCAATCTACGTTCCTACCCTCACCTATGGTCATGAGCTCTGGGTAATGACCGAAAGAACGAGATCGCGGATACAAGCGGCCGAAATGAGTTTCCTCCGCAGAGTGGCCGGGCGCTCCCTTAGAGATGGGGTGAGGAGCTCGGTCACACGGGAGGAGCTCGGAGTAGAGTCGCTGCTCCTCCACGTCGAGAGGAGCCAGCTGAGGTGGTTCGGGCATCTGGTCCGGATGCCTCCTGGACGCCTCCCTCGGGAGGTGTTCCGGGCATGTCCCACCGGTAGGAGGCCCCGGGGAAGACCCAGGACACGCTGGAGGGACTATGTCTCTCAGCTGGCCTGGGAACGCCTCGGGGTCCGTCCGGAGGAGCTGGAGGAAGTGGCTGGGGAGAAGGAAGCTTGGGAGCCCCTGCTTAGACTGCTGCCCCCGCGACCCGGCCCCGGATAAGCGGAAGAAGATGGATGGATGGATGGTGCTTTAAAGGTGCAATATCTGCAGATTGCACTTTATTTTTATGCACCATGAAATTATGCCATTTATTCTATTTAATGTGTTTAGACCAATGCACTTTATTAATGAATGTTGAAATGAAAATGTATTCTGTCATTGCAAATAGAATAATATGTATGTGTACACTGGATGTTTACTAAAACATGGTCCTGTTTATACTGTACAGGCCAGGTTCTCCGTTTGTGGAGATTTGATCTGATGGCGAGCTAAGAGTTTTGGCTGGGAGCTGGACATCTCCAGAGCGCCCCCTGCTGGGCTGGTAGGAGGCTCTGGCAGCCTTGTTCCCCCTCACTTTCTCGTTCATCCACATAAACACATTCACGAAGGCTTTAAGCCTAAGGACATTACTGACAAAAGGACATTTAAAACCTTATGGACATTGGGGCATTTTTTTCATTTTGTCCAGTCATCTCACTACACAGTGAAATGTGAAGTATGTGAATGGTTGCCACCCTTGGATGAACATTGGATTTTGTAATGTTTTGGGATGAATACTGTCAATGATTGATCAAAACCATTGTACCATCGTAAAGACGTCAAAACTTTTTGGTTTTCATTCTGCAGATTGTAAATATCAAGGGTTCTCATGGGTGTTTGGTAATAATTTTCTTTTCTCACTATCAATATATGGTACCAACCGCACCTTAATTCCCCTGTGTCTGTGATTATTTACTGTACATTTCCTCCCAGAATCGGACCAGTCTTCTGAATAGCCTGAATTACTAAAGTTACGCTAACAACCTATTACTTAGCCTGTGTACCTGTTACATGTAGGTCTGTGTTTTTATGTCATCGAGAGAAAAGCAAAGATGTAAAAACGCAGACCGACACAAAAACTGTCACTGTTTTTATAAACACATACAATACATATATACATACAAAGTCAAGCATATTTATTTTCATATCTCGAAAATACATTTATTTATATTATGTATATATATGTATATCATTTTTTATTTGTGTAAATATTTATGACACAATTCTAGCTCCATAAGTCCTACGGTCTTTTTTTACAGTCCTACAGTCCTACCATAGAACTATAATGAAATCTTTCTTTTTTTTTTACTTTAAGCTTTTTCCTACCCTGGTTTGCGCGTCTGCGGCAGGTCAGAAGTGCGCATGCGTGTTCAGTTGACGTTTTAAATTTGACCAATGAGAATCAGCGGAGGCTTTTTCAAAACAAAACCGTTCAGTCCGTGCAAACTGTGCACACATGAAGCTCACCAGGCTTCAATAACTACAATTCTATTTATTTATTTTTTTGGCACTTGAATTTTTAAAAGATTACACAAAATTGACTCTTGTGAGTTTTAAACCATGTTATGTCTTTTTCACATGTTTGAGTAATCCTTTATTAGGGATTACTCAAACTCTGTTCCACCTTCTGATGTCGTGAAGTGGTTTTCAAATGAACAGTTATCTTACTCACCCATGACTCTCTACGTCTGAATCCACCACTACTATTAACAGCTGACCTTAGGCGATGATGAGACAGCCTATTACTGGAGTTGAAGATTTCCCATCATCCAACCATGAGACAAGTAGTGAACGTGGTCATCACCATTGAGCGCATCAAAAACAGCACAGCCCAGACCCTCCTCAGCCCCGACTTCAGAGATGAAAATCTACTCAGCAACTTGTTGGAGAGCATGGTCGAAGGTAGAATAAAATCTGTTATTTATGGCTCTACGCACAAACCAATCTGAGTTCACCAGAGTTGGGGAGCTCCCTTGCAGTGTGACTGACAGCCAAAAGAGGAACCTGGTCCTGGTCAATGAGAGCTTGAAGTTGCATGCAGTCATGCTGCAGGGAGGCAGCGAGACACGCCAAGGTGAATGGAAAAAAGACTTATTTAATTACATCATATCAACTACTGCTTCATACAGACCTATTTGCACAATAATGTTATTCTGTGTCTTAAAATACTGCTTTTATTTATCTTAAGTTTACCTCAACATGTCGACATATCGACCCCGATCTGAAACTGAGGGAAGACCAGTGGCCCTTTGTATCAGAGGCACAAGCTACTATCTTTCCTGTCACCAGGACGGCACTGCACCGCCGAGTCTGCACCTGGAGGTAACAGTTATGCATGTGTTATAAGCATGTGTAATACACGTCTTGTATACATGTGTTGTGCTCGCACTGTCTGTCGAGTAACATTTGCATGTCACTATGTGATTATTTGGTGATTATCACAACTCTACCCTTTTTTTCAGAGTGTGGAAAACAAAGATCTGCTCACAAACATCAGCAGTGGCAGTGACATGGTGCGTTTCATTTTCTACAAACACGACACTGGTGTGGACCTGAGCTCTCTGCGCTCTGCTCGCTTCCCTGAGTGGTACATCAGTACCACAGACATGGACAACCAGCCCCTCGAGATGTCTGCTCAGGCCTCCAGCAACTGCAACTTCTCCTTCCAGCAACTGCACCTTCTCCTTCCAGCACAAGGGTTAGACCCTCACTGTTCACAGCACAACTGTGCACAGCAACATTTCATTTTGTAATATTATTGTATGTACTGAGTACAGAGTTATACCAGTATAATGACCACAGGTCACATTTTGACACAAGGGGTCGACATTCCACTACATGCAGTGCATGTGAACCTATTTATTTAACTTATGTACTGTTTATAATAATAATAATTAAAATGACACTTTTTAACTAACTCTAACCTAAATAAAATGTAAAAAGAAAGCTTATGTTTTTCAGAATGGTTTTTCATATATAAGATTTGATTATTTACAGTAGAAAAAAAAACACTGACTTTTCCTTACCTCACTGCTGTTATGCTTAGTCTACTTATTTGTGATTTTCTGATTCTACATTTCAAAAGGCCAAATTAAGTATTAATTTAAAGTATTAATTTAAAGTATACATAGAATTATTTAGAAAATCGCATATAGCTCATCATTCTGTCATAAAACAGTTTACAATTAATGCTAAGACAGACTGTATTGTTTGTGATCTAAAAAGTCTCCAACTGTACAGTGCAAGTCACAAATGGTGGCACGGTGGCTGAGTGGCAACACTCAGGCCTCACAGCAAGAAGGTTGCGGGTTCGATCCCCGGGTCGCCCGGGCCTTTCTGTGTGGAGTTTGCATGTTCTCCCCGTGTCTGGATGGGTTTCCTCCGGGCACTCCGGTTTCCCCCATCAACCCAAAAACATGCACTGTAGGTGTAAAAGTTGTGTGAGTGAGTGTTGGTGGTGGTCGGAGGGACCGTTGGCGCCGCTTGGCTTGGCAGCCGCGCCTCCGTCAGTCTGTCCCAGGGCAACTGTGGCTATAACAGTAGTTTACCACCACCGGGTATGGAGTGAATGAAGAATGCTCTGTAAAATGCTGTGTAAAGCACTTTGGGGACATGTGTCTGTGTAAAGCGCTATATAAATAAACCTTACCTTACCTTACCTTACCTTTTGCACCCCTCAGCCACATAAACCTGGAGTGTCCAAGAAGTCCAGAAACTACAGGGAGTCAACAATCAGAAGGTTTTATTGCCACATGAGTGAACAGGTTCACAACAATAGGAAATTGTTGCAGTACTTGGAGCAGAATCCCAACTACCTCTACCTATTTGTGTACTTTATTCAGTATATACTTTTTGTACTTTATTGTAATCAGTGCTCATTTGTCATACTATTCCTTTATGTTTTATCACTTTATAACAAAGTTTTATAAAATATCGTGTTCCTGAATCTATAATAGTGCAGGAAAGAAAATACACTAATCATTTAAACAATATTTATTGACAGTTAAAAATGAAAAACAAAATATATACAATTCAGACACAATTTATTTACAAAACAATCATATTTACATAAATATTCTCATATACTATTTACAGGATAAATCTAAAACAGGTCAATGATGTCAACCCTACAGTATGTGTAATTACATAAGTATTTACATTTAACTTTACACCAGAGGTTAGTTGCATACATTAAAATTTACATATTAAAATGTAATGGGTAGTAATGAATGGTAGTTAGAGTTTTCAGACAATACTTTTACAGACGGACAGACAGACAGTACTCTTACTTGAGTAATATATTGTACAGTGTAACAGTACTCTTACTTGAGTAATATGTTGTACAGTGTAACAGTACTCTTACTTGAGTAATATATTGTACAGTGTAACAGTACTCTTACTTGAGTAATATATTGTACAGTGTGACTTTTGTCTCCCTCTTTGTGGCCACAAAGTCCTTAAGGGGCATCCTTGAGTTTGTAAGACCTTGGTGGAGCAGTAGGGATATCTGATAGCAATGGAGCTGCTGTCGCCCTCATACTTGAACTTTGTTTGGCCGCAAGACAGGCACTTCTTGGTGTGGGGCTTCTTCACTGCCGGTTTCTCCACAATGCAACACAGTCTCTTCTATGGCCTCCTGAGTGAGAGGTGACAGACTTCCTTTTATATAGCCTATGGTATTTATATTATGTATATTTATGTATATCATTTTTTATTTGTGTAAATATTTATGACACAATTCTAGCTCCATAAGTCCTACGGTCTTTTTTTAAAGTCCTACAGTCCTACCATAGAACTATAATGAAATCTTTCATTTTTTTTTACTTTAAGCTTTTTCCTACCCTGGTTTGCGCGTCTGCGGCAGGTCAGAAGTGCGCATGCGTGTTCAGTTGACGTTTTAAATTTGACCAATGAGAATCAGCGGAGGCTTTTTCAAAACAAAACCGTTCAGTCCGTGCAAACTGTGCACACATGAAGCTCACCAGGCTTCAATAACTACAATTCTATTTATTTATTTTTTTGGCACTTGAATTTTTAAAAGATTACACAAAATTGACTCTTGTGAGTTTTAAACCATGTTATGTCTTTTTCACATGTTTGAGTAATCCTTTATTAGGGATTACTCAAACTCTGTTCCACCTTCTGATGTCGTGAAGTGGTTTTCAAATGAACAGTTATCTTACTCACCCATGACTCTCTACGTCTGAATCCACCACTACTATTAACAGCTGACCTTAGGCGATGATGAGACAGCCTATCACTCAGAGATCATCTGATGGTGTCAAAATAACAACTTTGAACTTAATATCAGTAAAACTAACAAACTTTGGATTTTCACAGGAGTACTACCACCCATCACCATGAAAGGGTCCCCAGTGGAGAGAGTAGACTGTTTTAAATATCTGGTGGTGCACATAGCCCAAGACCTGAGCTGGAGACACACCACCTTCCTGCTGAAGAAAGCCCGGCAGTGCCTGTACCACGGAGAGCATTCTGACCCGGAGTATCGCTGTGTGGATGGGGGGCACTCAGCAGGAGTATGTTGCTCTCAGGAGAGTGGTTCGCTGAGCAGAGAAGACCATCAGACTGGGTGTGCCTCTTCTGGACGACATCTACATCGAGAGAGGCCGATGCAAAGCCCAGAGGATTGTGCAGACACCAGTCACCCTGACCATGGACTGTTCTCCCTGCTGCCATCAGGAGGGCGCTATTGTCTTCTCAGGGCTAAAACTGAGGGGCTATGACTTTTCTCTTCATATACATTTGTATAAATATGCCTTTTTTGACACCAGTCTCTTGCTATTTTTGTTACTTATTTAGAATATATTATTACCATTTATGGTTTTACTCTATTATTATAATTTGTTGTGATGTATGAACTACTGTGTCCAAATAGTTTCCCTTGTGGCTCAATAAAGTTTGTCTAAGATTCATTTATCAGTTATAAATGGAGGTGTGCACATAAGTAGCACGTAGGTCTGTATTGTCATGAACTATATATGATTCATCAGTTTGCGATTTCCCCAACATTTCTGCCCTGTCATGTTTATCACAGACTTCCTCTTTGGTAATGATACAATTTCTAAATTGGGATGTGAATGTGCCAAACTTTCTAAATACAAGCACTGGGGTCTATCCTGACACTATACTTATAACATAGACCAGAAAATAGCATAATATGTGGCTATTTGTTAATTTGATTATGTTGTCTTTTTGTGGATATAGACTAAAAGAATTAAGAGTAAAAGCACCATTACTTCAAATTAAATTACTCTTAATACGTGCCTAAGAAATGTATTGTACTGTAACTGTACATTGTAATATATACTGTATAACTCAAGTAAGAGTAATGGTAACAAATTACTCTTTAAAGATGCACTATGTAACTTTTTGGTTGGGGGTACATCACATGCTTGTTTCTATCGAGATTGCTCTGCCTGACATGTTCCACAATATGACATTAAACAGCTCTACCTTACATCTGTTCAATTACAGGTGGTTTTATAGTTGAAAATACCTATAAAACCAGGCATTCTGACTGTGATTGGAGTCGCCGCTCCACAGATCTGACCTGTAACTCGTACTGGTTTGGTCTCCATGAAGATAAAAAGGTTCAATGTCACACTTTGAAACATTCCAGGAAAAGCAATTACAAAGCAGTGATAATGCACCTATAATAAATACTTTTAATATATTTTCAATATAATTCTTAATATACTTTATTAATATTACACAAGCGAATGCAGTTGAGTAGCTGTGTACTACCCATATCTGTATAAAGGTGTAGATGCTATTAAAAAATCTTTAATGACTCCATAGAAATAGCAAAAGTCCTCAATATGGTAAAAGTTAAAGACAAGAAATAATGAAATACCAAATATTCCTGCTTTTAGTTTCTAGAATGCCTCACCTTTTTAAACACTGCATGCCAATAAGGGGTGTAAATTCCACGAACAATAATAAAATTGCATCAGCGAGTTTGGTATTTCTTCACTTCCTCTTCTATGAAGCGTAGTCACACTAAGCCAATGACGTTATGGTCAATACTCTGCAAAAGATGACAATCCTATGAGTTAAAGTCACTTAAGTAGTTTTGTTTTTCTTACCTGTTCAAATACATTATTTTATTTCAAGTCAATTTATTCATTGTTAACACATCTGCATTAAGTGGTGGAACATAATGAAGTACAAGTAATAAAGTACTGTACTTAAGTATACATTTGAGATATCTGTATTTTACTGAAGTACATTTTATATTTATATTTGGATATTTTTTTACCTTTGCTTCACAACATTTGAGAGCAGGTATCTTCTACTCCACTACATTAGGACTGACATTTTTATTACTGTCTGAAACCTGCTGAAAAGGCTCAGGGATTTATTTTTAACATTCAGTTGGAGCACAAATATACAAATAAAAAAGGCAATAAAAAAAGGGGGAAAAAAAATCAATTAAAAGCAATTAAATCAAACCTATAGCGTAAACAACTCAAATCCAGATACTTTTTCAGAATTCAGGTTTTGAAAATATTAGCGCTGCAATTAAGTATTTTAGTAAATGACGAATACGCAATTGACACTAGATTGAGACTTTTTAACATACATTAACAACTAAAAACAATGAACATGGTGAGAATTAAGAATATTTACAATTTGTTATTGAGGAAAAGCAAAAGTTGTTTATTCTTTTTTGACATTTTGATTTTATACCGTCTCTGTTACTAAAGGTTTTTTTCATGTGTTTAAAAGTCTGTAAAACCAGATAACAATCATCAAAATATGATTATTTGAAATAGTCGACTAATGACAGTAAGTCAATTTTGCAGCCCCATTTTGGCAGTGTACTGGTAAAACATATTATATAGCAAATAGCCTAACATCAGGGAGCAAAACAACATAGAATAAGTTGTGAACTGTATAACTATTAACTATTAACTCCTCCTCCCTGAAGCTACCACACACAGTGAAAGGAAAAGAACAGTATTTCATCATAGCTCAATGCCACTTCCTTGAGATCCTTCAGGTTTATAAATACCAAAGCGTACACAGCAGCAGTACTCACTAAGCAGCAGCTTGGATCTAATACCAAGGCCTCATTAACAACTTCTTATCGCCTAAAAGACTCAAAGGTAAATCAACTTTGTTTTGGGTATTTACATTTGTAAAATACCTGGCTTTATAGAGAGATATTTATTTATGTATTTTATTTTTGCAGCAAGTCAAAAGATGGAATCAGAAAGGATGTACCATTCCAGCCATTTGTCCTGCCCGGTGGTGGACTTGAAGATTTCCCATCATCCAACCATGAGACAAGTGGTGAACGTGGTCATCGCCATTGAGCGCATCAAAAACAGCACAGCCCAGACCCTCCTCAGCCCCGACTTCAGAGATGAAAATCTGCTCAGCAACTTGTTGGAGAGCATGGTCGAAGGTAGAATAAAATCTGTTATTTATGGCTCTACGCACAAACCTCTGCTTCTGTAGTCAAGCTTGTTTTATGTGAGCGGTGTCTTATTTTCAAATGCTTTTCTCACAGCGAGGTTCGTGACAGAGCTGTTTTCAACACAATCTAAGTTCACCAGAGTTGGGGAGCTCCCTTGCAGTGTGACTGACAGCCAAAAGAGGAACCTGGTCCTGGTCAATGAGAGCTTGAAGTTGCATGCAGTCATGCTGCAGGGAGGCAGCGAGACACGCCAAGGTGAATGGAAAAAAGACTTATTTAATTACATCATTTCAACTACTGCTTCATACAGACCTTTTTGTACAATAATGTTATTCTGTGTCTTAAAATACTGCTTTTATTTATCTTAAGTTCACCTCAACATGTCGACATATCGACCCCGACCTGAAACTGAGGGAAGACCAGTGGCCCTTTGCATCAGAGGCACAAGCTACTATCTTTCCTGTCACCAGGACGGCACTGCACCGCCGAGTCTGCACCTGGAGGTAACAGTTATGCATGTGTTATAAGCATGTGTAATACACGTCTTATATACATGTGTTGTGCTCGCACTGTCTGTCGAGTAACATTTGCATGTCACTATGTGATTATTTGGTGATTATCACAACTCTACCCTTTTTTTCAGAGTGTGGAAAACAAAGACCTGCTCACAAACATCAGCAGTGGCAGTGACATGGTGCGTTTCATTTTCTACAAACACGACACTGGTGTGGACCTGAGCTCTCTGCGCTCCGCTCGCTTCCCTGAGTGGTACATCAGTACCACAGACATGGACAACCAGCCCCTCGAGATGTCTGCTCAGGCCTCCAGCAACTGCACCTTCTCCTTCCAGCGCAAGGGTTAGACCCTCACTGTTCACAGCACAACTGTGCACAGCAACATTTCATTTTGTAATATTATTGTATGTACTGAGTACAGAGTTATACCAGTATAATGACCACAGGTCACATTTTGACACAAGGGGTCGACATTCCACTACATGCAGTGCATGTAAACCTATTTATTTAACTTATGTACTATTTATAATAATAATAATTTAAATGACACTTTTTAACTAACTCTAACCTAAATAAAATGTAAAAAGAAAGCTTATGTTTTTCAGAATGGTTTTTCATATATAAGATTTGATTATTTACAGTAGAAAAAAAAACACTGACTTTTCCTTACCTCACTGCTGTTATGCTTAGTCTACTTATTTGTGATTTTCTGATTCTACATTAAAAGGCCAAATTAAGTATTAATTTAAAGTATACATAGAATTATTTAGAAAATCGCATATAGCTCATCATTCTGTCATAAAACAGTTTACAATTAATGCTAAGACAGACTGTATTGTTTGTGATCTAAAAAGTCTCCAACTGTACAGTGCAAGTCACAAATGGTGTCCTTTTGCACCCCCTCAGCCACATAAACCTGGAGTGTCCAAGAGGTCTAGAAACTACAGGGAGTCAACAATCAGAAGGTTTTATTGCCACATGAGTGAACAGGTTCACAACAATAGGAAATTGTTGCAGTACTTGGAGCAGAATCCCAACTACCTCTACCTATTTGTGTACTTTATTCAGTATATACTTTTTGTACTTTATTGTAATCAGTGCTCATTTGTCATACTATTCCTTTATGTTTTATCACTTTATAACAAAGTTTTATAAAATATCGTGTTCCTGAATCCATAATAGTGCAGGAAAGAAAATACACTAATCATTTAAACAATATTTATTGACAGTTAAAAATGAAAAACAAAATATATACAATTCAGACACAATTTATTTACAAAACATTAATCATATTTACATAAATATTCTCATATGCTATTTACAGGATAAATCAGATAAACAGATCAATGATGTCAACCCTACAGTATGTGTAATTACATAAGTATTTACATTTAACTTTACACCAGAGTTTAGTTGCATACATTAAAATTTACATATTAAAATGTAATGGGTAGTAATGAATGGTAGTTAGAGTTTTCAGACAATACTTTTACAGACGGACAGACAGACAGTACTCTTACTTGAGTAATATATTGTACAGTGTAAAAGTACTCTTACTTGAGTAATATATTGTACAGTGTAACAGTACTCTTACTTGAGTAATAATTGTACAGTGTGACTTTTGTCTCCCTCTTTGTGGCCACAAAGTCCTTAAGGGGCATCCTTGAGTTTGTAAGACCTTGGTGGAGCAGTAGGGATATCTGATAGCAATGGAGATGCTGTCGCCCTCATACTTGAACTTTGTTTGGCCGCACTTCTTGGTGTGGGGCTTCTTCAGTGGTGCTGCCGATTTCTCCACAATGCAACACAGTCTCTTCTATGGCCTCCTGAGTGAGAGGTGACAGACTTCTTTTTATACAGTCTATGGTCCTGATCCACAAGCTTAAGTGTGTCCTTCTGTCCCAGTTGTTTGGTAAGCAGATCATAAGTGGCCATCTTCATATAATATATATTTACATAACATATTTACATCTGCTGTCAAATTTACCGCAGACAAGCTCAAGATCAAACAGTGACAGGCAACGGACGCGCAGACTACTGTAGTGCAGTTAAGAACCCTATTAGTACAAACATAGATACGCTCTATGAGTACAAATGAAACTTTTTGCAGCACAAAACAGCACAAACGGAGCACAAACGAATGAAACCATTTTGGGCCGTTTTAGGGCATTTTTAAGCTTCCAGGAGAGCTGGCTGAATCGTTAATATCTTAACTAAAAAGCAGCACAAACGGAGCACAAACGATTGACTTTTTTTTATATACAAACGATTGAAAAAAAAAAGATTGACAGTTTTTGTGTAGATCTGTCTTTTTATGTCATCGAGAGAAAAGCAAAGACGTAAAAACGCAGACCGACACAAAAACTGTCACTGTTTTTTATAAACACATACAATACATATATACATACAAAGTCAAGCATATTTATTTTCATATCTCGAAAATACATTTATTATTTATATTATGTATATTTATGTATATCATTTTTTATTTGTGTAAATATTTATGAGACAATTCCAGCTCCATAAGTCCTACGGTCTTTTTTTTTTAAAGTCCTACGGTCCTACCATAGAACTATAATGAAATCTTTTATTTTATTTTATTTTAAGCTTTTTCCTACCCTGGTTTGCGCGTCTGCGGCAGGTCAGAAGTGCGCATGCGTGTTCAGTTGACGTTTTAAATTTGACCAATGAGAATCAGCGGAGGCTTTTTCAAAACAAAACCGTTCAGTCCGTGCAAACTGTGCACACATGAAGCTCACCAGGCTTCAATAGCTACAATTCTAATCACAAACATTTACGAAGATGGATACAGTCCCGGCAAACACGAATGCGGGAGAAAATGTTCTTACCCGGAAAGGTGAGCAACAACATTTTATGGTTGAATAAATGCTCACGCTAGCTAACTAACAGAGCGGCGAACGTGGTGCTGGATGCTAACAATGCAAACTGACACACATTACAAAACAAACACACAATTAAACCACATAAATGCGTGTTCAAGTTTGTTGGTTTGGGGTACTACAAATTGTGTTCGAGTGAGCTAGACATACAGTATATCGGGTGTGTCTTATTTATTATCTGTATTGCAGTGTCTCCTCTGTTTGGTTATCTACCATAGCCTGTATACCGTCCCTGAGCGGATGACTGGGAGGGAACACTGCTCACACATAGATACTATTAAACTAAACTAAACTAAACTTTCGCCTGACCATTGGTGTAGTAGTCAGGTTTTATTCAGAGATGGGCAGAATAGCCAAAAGTTGTACTCAAGAGCAACAATACGGCTAAATAAAAATAATACATGACACTTGTATAGCGCTTTTCAAGGTACTTAAAGAGTAAAGACTTACATGAAGAGATAAATAATAATATTACTCATATAGAAGAAGGTAGTGGTCCAAGAAATAGCCAAGTAAGGGTTTATAAAAGTATTTTGGAAAACTGCTGCTGAAGTAAGAATAAGTTTGAGTTGTAACATCTGATTTATGAATGGAGGTTAAAGTAATTTGAAGGACAAAACACTAAATAATGCACAAAATGTGGCGTTTTCAAAGGGCTCACGTAAAAATAAAAAGCTACAATATATCTGAATTATTTAATGTTTTTAAACAAAGTTTTGTCACTTAGACTTATTCACAGTGGGAAGAGTAACCAAAACATTTACTCAAGTAGGAGTAAAGGAATGCTGCTACAAAGGTACTCTGAAAAGAAAAAAAATCTGTAAAAAGTTGCTCAAGTAAATGTAATGAGTGCTCTGTATTAGCAGAAAGCACCACAAGATGGCAGTGTATGAACAACCTATGTTGAAGACAAACTTGGATCTTATCTTGGATCAGAGACAAATAATATTCTATTCCTTGACTTTATGGTTTAATCTATTCTTGTTGGTGCTGGGTACTATTAATATCTGCTGTGAAATAGGTCAGTTGTATCAGGTTGTTTCTAGTTATAACCATGGATCTATGACCTAATCTTAGACATAATGTGTTTATTACAACTTGCAAAACTTTATTTTAAAAACTCAATATCTGGTGCACACAGTCAGACCTATTGGAATGACAAAGCAAAAGGCATGGATAGTAAATCAAAAGTATCAAGAATATAAAAATGAACTTGTTGGACTATAATTGTATAGGGCAGGGCAAGTTTATTTGTATAGCACAGTTCGTACTCAAAGTAATTCAAAGTGCTTTACAGAATAAGAAATACATTAAAATCACAATACAAACAAATCAAAACAAATCATCTTAAAATTTTAACATGGAGAGAGAATTAAATTAGAGAGAAGAGAAGAGTGCAAAATGAAAAGCGAAAACCTTTCAGTCATATGCACAGCTAAACAGATAGATAAATAAAACCATGAAATGAGGGATAATATTTTATGTGGCATGTTTTAAAAAAGTCTTCCCAAAAATTCGAACTGTTTCTATTTAAATATAATAAACAGTACAAACAAATAATAGAATTGTTTAAACCTGATATTAATAATAATATTATTGATACTGTAATTTTACACATGTATTATTTATGTCTAAGTCACAAATCTATTTGTTTAATTTGCTTGTACAATCAGATCTTTGGATTTTATAATATTTTGTGAATTGTTTAGAAATTCGTCGGCAAAAGTTGATGGAATACCTGGCAGCAAAAGCAAATGTGACACTGCCCACCAAAAAGTAAGCAAGATTTAGGGTTTTTATAATAATTTTTATTACATTTGTGACATCACATTTATGGGGCCATGTTTTTTTTTTTTTTACAGACCAAATATGGTTAAAGATGAGATGTACAGAAGTGAAAGATCTGCTCCTAAGGTAAGTCATTGCTTGTTACACTGATGGCCAATATAATCACAACATTTCAAGCCATTTTATTTTAATTCTTCTTACGTAGGTGCACAGTGGCAAAGAAAACACGATTCCTGCTCCCAAGGATGTTAAAGTTAAAACTGTTCAGGTCACCTCTGTTAAAAAACCCCTGGCTCTTAAAAACTTAACAAATGTAAGTTCTAACAACATGTATGGAAAGCAAAGCATTAAAAATGTATCGAACACAACGACTAAAGATGCAAAAAGCCATAAAGTACCAGTTTTCACAAAAACGTACACAATTGTAAACTCCAAATCCACATCAAATGCAGCCAGTCAAAAGCAGCCATTCACAAGAGCGCCCTCTGTTTGCAAGGGTCCATTAAAGACCCTCTCTGCTACTCCTGCTGTTAAATTGTCAAACATCACTAGACCCCTATGTACAAATACTGCATCTGCCAGTATGGACAAAATTGAAAATGGTAGAATGATCCACGGACCCATTATTAAGACCAGAACAGGACTGATGCCTGCAGTGATTCAACCCAGAAAATCAGAACGACACATTTTGCCCACTGTTAATAACACAAAAACCTCTACCTACAAAGTCCAATCCAGTACCTTGTCACACAGAGCCGTTTCACGACCATCAGTTACATCTTTGAGAAAAACACTGTCCACAATCACTCTTAAACCTGTGAGTGAGAAGATTGTTACTAGGACAACAAGAGGAGAGCGTAAAGCACAAAACAAGTGTCATCCTTCAGCTGCAACAAGTAAAACTGCTGAGAAAGCGCAACGCAATACACTTTCAGATAGGCTGCAGACATCAAGGTGCTCAACAAAATCGCTAAAGCCAGATGTAAAGATACAAACTACTAAGACAAAAGATTTAGACTGCTGTGCAAAACCCACATTTGCTCTCAAAGTAGACAAAAATAAGCCAGGCCTCATAAAACCATTAATCACCATGACAACAAGTCGGGATAATTTTAGCGTGCGCGAGGTTCCTGCTGCATGTGGCCGCGGTGACAAAAGCAAGATTTCTAAAGAGATCCCAAACAAGAAAACTTTACCAAAACCGTTCCAAGCACCTGCTGCACCAAAAGAAAAGAAAAGGCCCATAGCTCCACAGACTGCTCCGCAACCGTCCAGAACCCAGAACCTCACGGGCCGGACCACCAGTATGAAGACTCCGGAGAGACAAGCTCCTCCTCAGTCTGATGCAAAACCACTCACAGCTGCCCAGGACCGAATGTAAGTTTACCCACACATTTTCTATTGATTTTAGATAGATACATGCTTATTGATCCTGAAGGAAATTCAAATATGGTTTGTTAAAACGGTTTCTTTTGGGTTGTAACTTTTTTAAATGTTATTTTATTTTTTATTATTTTAATATTTATTAATATATATTTTTTTTTCTTTAATAATGTGTGGATGTGATGTGTAGGTGTCTGACAAAATATAGACCCATATTCAATAACTAACTGCTACTATATCAATTAACAAAATATTGAATGGTAAAAAGTCCTCAAAATGACATCCACAATATCAAAATTGTTCAGATTTCTGCTTTTGATTTGTTCAAGTAAAGGGAAAAAATTAAAATTAGCCTTTTATTTCAAGGATCTATATTAAAAAAAAAATTCTGATCTATATTATTTATATGTTGTTTCCTGGTCAAAAACATACCTGGAGTTGTGTTTTGGTTCATTTACACATGTTTAACATACAAACCCTGCATATGCAGGCATTCTTCTCCTAAACAGTAAACACTGTTTCACCTTGTGGTGTCATGTGGTAATACAGGAAGTGCTCCACTGTGTTTTTAAACTCTATACACGTTCACTAGAATCATTTGGGTAATTTTAGCCCTGGAATTGCCAATCTCTACAACAAAAAAAAGGTAGCTGTTTACTTGAAAACTACCACTTCATGACATCACAAGGTGAGCTCTGAGCTTTAGAGATGTAAACAGACTAAGGATTCCTTAATCATGTGTGAATGTAACAAAACACAACTACAGGTATGTTTTTGAGGAGGTAACAGCATTATAACATGATTTGAAGATCACGAGTCATTTTTGCCTAATGTAGCTCCTTTAATCTGGCATCAATCCTTTTTTGGCGAATAAGTGTCATAAGTTTTTGTTCAAAAGAATTGTTCACCTTATATTCAGACTACATGGAGTGATAATTACGTATACATTTGACTTTTCTAAATAATGTCCATATGCGTTTTGTAGGAAAAAGCTTCAGGAATGGCGTGCAACGAAGGGCATTTCATACAAGCGTCCGCCGATGTTCGTGAAGTCCCAGGCCAGACGCACTATAGCAGTTCCTCAACCCTTCTGGTCCCACATGGGGGATCAAGATGAGGCGCACTCCCTGATCTGTGCTGTAGACCACTCCCTGGAAGACTGCATCAAACTCTTGGGGGAGGTACAGTTTCTTTTACTGTTGTTTTTATATATTGCTACAGAGAAATATTGTGATAAACGATGATACTGAAAAGCTCGTCATAGTAGAGAAAAATGGCCAAAATGTACAAACAATAAATATAGAAAAAAATATTCCAGCTATCATATATTGAAAGATAAGATGATATTGTAGGTATCATGACAGGCCTAGTCATTCTTACACTTTGGTGTGCAATCTGTAAAAGGCTTATTAGCACTTTTTATTATATTTTATGTTTTTAACTATTGTCTAGTTTTTTTTACTGCTTCTCAAGAATAACAGTTTATCCCATAAATTCAATCACAGTAGAACATGGGGAGCCATAGTTATTAGTTGACTAAAATAAAATTTGGTTGACTAAGTCTCAATCTACCGTTTTATCAAGTAAACGACTAAAGCCTACAGCCCTAGTTGTGGTGAGAAAACAAATGACAAGTTCACAAACAACACTGTAGCCTTCACATGAACCCTTAACATTTATGCCAATGACAATATTTGTTTTGATGTGAGATTATTTTGCACCACAGGGCTGCCCTACACACCAGGTGAAAGAAGTGCTCTCACGACTCCCAGCAGTTTCCCAGAAGTTTGCTAAATATTGGATTTGCCAGGCCCGTCTGATGGAGCAGGAGGGAAATCTAGATGTCCTCCCCGTGTTTGAGAAGGCAGTTGGTCTAATTTTGGAGGTACGATTTTGTCTGTTTTTTTCTTTTCTTTTTTTCTTTTTAAAGCTGCACTGTGTAATTTTTCTGGGGGAGTGTCCGTCACCTGCTTTTCTCTGTGGAGATGTTATGGCATTGTTTGGAATGTTTCACAGTATGCCATTGAAACCTTTCTTCTCTGGAGACCAAACCAGACCAACTTACAGGCCAGATCTGTGGAGAGGCGACCCCACTCACAGTCAGAATGCATGTTTTTCTAGGTATTTTTGAGCTATAAAACAACCTGTAATTGAATAAAGTAGACCTGATTAATGTCATACTGTCCTGGCAGAGCAATGACATTTGCACAGAAATAAGCAGGGGACAGACACAATCGAAACGTTACACAGTGCACCTTTAAGTAACCATATCTGAATGTGGCATTTGCTTATGTTATGAATGTCAAACGATTCTTATCAATTGTTTATTTTAACAGCCTGTAGATGAGCTGCGCACGGTGGTGTTTGAGATTTTGAAGAAAAGGGACGACCAAGGTGAGATTATTTACATCTGTTGTGCTCAGTGTTAATTTTTGGCACACTTTCCATATTTTTGTACTAATTTATCCCATTGTTTCCGTTTCGGGAAGCTATTTGATATATTATTGAAGAAAAAAAGAACTTAAACAAAAGCGATGGCCAATAAAATAGATAAAGTAACAAACAAAAGGAGAGACCCATAGTGAACTAGCCCACATAAAATATGGACTGTACCCAAATGGCAAAGTAAAGAGCTAGAAGCAGGAACTAAAACAAAAGAGTGATTTTAAATAAAGAAAAATTATAATCACTCTTTTGTTCCTTAGGTAATCTAGTATTTAGCTTTGTATGTTTTAGTTCCTGCTTCTAGCTCTTTATTTTGCCATTTGGGTACAGTCCATATTTTATGTGGGCTGGTTCACTATGGGTCTCTCCTTTTGTTTGTTACTTTATCTATTTTATTGCCCAGCGCTTTGGTTCAAGTTATTTTTTTCTTTAAGTAATGTATTAAAACAATCGATTAACCGAGGTAAAAAAAAAAAAAATGTAAAAAAGAAGCTAACTATTGAACATTGAGGATTGAACACTTTTTGTGTCTTAAAATATGTTTATACTGTAATAGGTCACTCCAATACATTCAATCACCTGCTGCTTTCAAACATTGTCTTTGTTATGTTTAGATAAAGAAACTGAACCCACAGCAGATTCCTGCAAAATGTCTTGTGAAATACTGAACCCTGTAACTCCAAAACCTGCCAGAGCTCTGATTTGTTCGGAGAAAGGAAATTCCTCTGTAGTCAAATACAAGATAACAGCCACACCTGGGTAAATATTTATGTAGAAGGAATGCAAGAAGAATATATGAGTGTAATACAGTATTTCAAAACTGCATACAACAAATTGGACTACTCATTCCTACTCCTTATTATGTTTAAGATTTTTCTTAAATCTTTCCTTGTTTTCTCTTTTTTTATATTGGTGTCTATAATAAGTGTATAAAGTTATTAAGACCTATAATATGAGCAGCAGATCTGACATAATGTCGTGTAATTCCATAAATCTTCCTTGTTTCATGCAGCAACAATTGATAGTTTGCGGTGACATCATGCTGGGGGTGTTGTACATGTATCTATATGTCAGAATGTTCATCTGTTACCATGGTGACCCAATGCACACATTAGCGCAACCTGTTAAAAAAATTTGTAGGTCTTAAAACTCAAGAAAAAATACAAAATGCAGGCAGGAAAATCTCTTATTAAAATGCAAGTCATTTTATAAAGACTCTCCTTTGAGAAAAAATGGTTTATTAAACAATCAAATAAACTTCTGGAAATACTTTGTTATAATATGAATAGTCAAATATTAAACCCATCACACACACACACAATGCATTAATAGGTTGCGATGTCCGCATCGCAGAACCCTAGTCATTTCAATGGGACGCGAATGACCCATTGGGGGGGTGTGCACCCTCTTCTCACCTGTTCAAACCCTGACCCATTTTCATGACTGAAAATGGATTTAAACATAAAATGTCTAGCAGCTTGTGATCCTGGTCCTGTTTAAATGTTTGATTTTCAATAATAAGGTGAGAGTGACTTACTGAAACTATTGGCTAACGCTTACTGGATTTTGACCGTAATGTTATTTGAGAGCGTCAGATCTCAAAGCACGACAACTAAACAAAAAGAAGTTATATATTTTGTTCTAAATGTAACGAGAGCGCATTTGAGGGTGCAGCAAATTAGCAGCTGCAGTTGGACAGTCTCAAGTTTAGACTGGTTTTTCACGCTTTATGGTTCGATTTCAGATTCTTCTGGGTTCAAACAAAATGTAAAAGGGACTGGCTGGTCAGGCAACCAGATTTGGAGGGGTAAAAGTCAAAATATGTTTGACTTTTTACTTTGACCTTTTATTTAATCATACATCAATCCTTATTTGAACACAAGAGGTAAAAAGTGTCAAAGGTTTTTGTTCCAGTGTATTGTTCAACTTGTATTGGACCATGTTGAGGAGTTTTGTATAATAAGGGCAGGATATCTGTTCCATTATGTAAACTGCTTCAACTGCTTTGCCAATGCATGTGTAAAAAGAGGATTCTGTTCAGAGTGCACATTGTGAGTGACTCCAGAAGAATAATCACGTCTATTTTTACAACTGATACTTGTGGCTGATGTCATCCACATTCCCTGGGGGTGTGTGGCTAACCCATTACCGTTAGAAGTTCGTTTAGACTTTATTAAAACAATCTGACAGGAACAGGTTAGATGAGCAACGTAAAATAACAGCCACAATAAATAACGAACCACAGTTCTTAAGTTACTCATGCTCACATTTTTATTGAAAATCAAACACTTAAACAAGACCATGAACACTTGTATTGATCACAGGCTCCTGAAAATGTGCTGTTTAAATCCTAGTTTTTTTGTTTTGGGTTTTCATATTAAAATTTTGGGCAGTTTTTGCTAATGTGTGTATTGTGTCACCATGGTAACTGTTGAATATTCTACCAATAGACATACATGTAGAACACCAGTACTCAAACTGCAGCTTTGATTGACTTTTGACATATTGTTCAGCAGTTTTTTTTTATCTATAAGAAAATTCTCCTGTGTCCCATTTCATCTTTGCAGTGGTCACCCAAGTCAGCGCAGGGACTCCACAGTTGTGAATGGACAGGAAGTGCGTTTCTTTACTCCGGTGCGGCGCTCTGTTCGTATCGAGAGGGATGGTCTTCGTTATCCCGTGTCCCTCCAAGACCACGACCTGTGCGTTGCTTCGTACAATGATCTGATTGCTGAAGAGGAGTGGGAGAATGCTCAGCAAAGCCAATCTGAAGGCTCCTCTGCCACGCACAACTCGCCCATGTACGTCTACAGGGAGAATGAAGCACTGAAAGATAAGGTGTTTGTGCAATATGTTTGCGCTGATGAATGAACTGAAATTGGGCCTGAAATTGTGCGACTTTTCTGGTAGATAGTCCGTCACCTAATTGTCTCCATGGAAATGTTTTTGCTTTGTCTGGAATGTTTCATGGTATGACATTAAAGACATCTATCTAGCATTTATTCTTTACAGATATTTCTAGACGAGCAACTTCTCCAAGCAGGTGACACATCCTTCACTAGAAACGTTGCACAATGCACTTCTTAATACGTGGAAGGGGCATATTTACCTTGTACAGTACTGTCATGTAAAAACTTTTTGGGAGGGGTTAGGGTGTCTCTTATCAATACTCTGTTTTCGTTTTTTTTTACATTTACTACAAATGTATCAAGTGGTGTTGTAAATACAGTTTATTTCTTGCTCTTTGTATTTAAACATGCACTGCGTAACTTTTTGGTGACGGCTTCCTTCTATCCTCTATGGAGATGTAAAACCATTTCCTTGTTTGTTTTATATGCTTCTCCACAAGCGTGACCTGTAACTTGGCCTGGAATTTTTTTTTAAATGCCAAAAAGTTACCCAATGCACCTTTAAGGGATATGTAGTCTCAATGTTTCATGTCATAGCATTGTAGCAAGTGTGTTTACATATATTGTACGTAATAATTAAATGGCTTCTTTTATAACCCAAACATTTAGCCTACTCGATTACCTTTTTTATAGGTGGTTATTGGCCTATTTTATTAAGACTAAATTTCTAAAGTAAAGAAAGCGTATTCTGCTAACGTTAACACAGCAATCAGATGCACTAAATATGAGTAAAAATAATACTGTTGACCTAGTTCTAATTTACCGTAATTATAGGTGTCAAGTAATAGGCCAAAGTTTTATGCTTGATATAAGCCAATTAATCTGATGAATGAACAAATTGGACCCAATAGATCTGTGGTTGTACCCTGCACTCACACTCTGATGAACACTTCAGGCCATTAGAGATATACGCAGGATGTGTTTCATAGAAGTATATCTATACAAATATGGATTGGGCAATGTCTTAGAAACAAATAGTTGCCACCTCTTTTAATGGAAATACAGTTTGCATGTTACAGAGGGGTTAATTTTATAGAGATCCTGATCATCTAAAAGAAATAATGATTAGGCCGGCTAGTACATTTTGCCTAAATTTAATCTGTGCAACTCAAAATGCTTCTCAATATCTTGTGTGACCCCAGATGCTTATATGCATGTTTGACAACGTCGTGGCTCCTAATGAGACGATGGATGGTGTCTTGTGGGATGTCCTCCCAGATCTGTGTAAGGTCACTGAGCTCCTGTAGAGTCTGAGGAGCAACCGGACGGCGTCTGATTGATCCAAACGTGGTGCCAGAGGTGTTCTGTCAGGTTTAAGTCAGGTGATTGTGAGTAACGAGACTGTTCTGGGTGCTTGGGTGCACATCTGAGGACTCTACCCCCATCTGTTTGTCATCACAACTTGCTCTGCTTGTTTTCATGTGTGGTGGTTTTTTTTTCAGTTTGCATCTTTTCGGGGCGTATACCACATTGTGCAACTTAACAATTGCTGTGCTCTCCCTCTGTACCTTTCCAGAGTTGGCTTAATGATAATAAGCATTTTAAGATCGCCTGCTAAACCCAGCTCTCCTTCAGAGTCCTCTAACTATAGTATTACAAATGTATTTTCTAGGAGAGACCCAGGAGCCTCTTCAATTGTTCTATAGCTGTTTTGTTTTCCTATGTACACTGTTTTTCCTAATGTATCTCTATGGACGTTTTTATGGACAAAGACGAAGTACCAACAAGATGTAAGTATTGACCCTAATTGGACTGATCAAAAAATGGCTCCCAAGCAATCCCATTTTAATCAATTTTCTGCTGTTTCTTTTATAGACCATATTCCTTTTCCCGGTCGGGCACACAAATGCACATTTGTGAGCCTCACGAATGTGCATTAGGCTACATGACGGCTAAAGGAGGCATATACATGGCACTAAAAAAAAAGAAGGGATTGAAGTTGAAAATGACTGACGACCAAGATGGAAATAAATTAGGTATGACTTTAATGACATTAAATGACTTCAATGACTTCAAGGACAATCCCCTATGGACTAACATCAAGGACCATGTTGTCCACCCTCCTGTGGGCTCACCACCCGCAGAGGGGTTCATAGGGGGGGTCAGGTGCTATGAGTATTGGGCAGTATTGGCCCCCGCGACCCAGCCGGGTTAAGCAGGAGAAGATGGATGGATGGACTTTAATAACGTTTTAGCCAATTACCATCATACTGTGTATTTAGAATTTTCTATATTTTAGCAAACCTGGAGGTATGGAGACGTGAGGACAAATTTGCATTCTGTTACAAGTATAAAGACAGCGAACGTTATCTGCTTTTTGAGGAAGACGGTGAACTTAAGGTAGGCTATCTAAACATGAGGAGGCCTAAGATAATGTGTGTTGTTAAACCACATCTAGGCTATTTGTTTGGCATTATCTGTGATGTGTTTATGAATTTTGGGTAGACTTTGTTTTATGTTCATAGTTCACACAAATGAAGCAAAACACGGATGCTGCCATCAAGGGCGAATTAAAGAAGTGGAATTATTGGTTTGAGATTAAAAATAATGGTACAAGTCACGATAGTATCCAGACGGCAGTGTCTCAAAAATACCTTCATTTAGAAGAAAGGGAGCGATGCGCTACCCTCAATGATATGGTATGGGTTCTCATTTTGTTCTTGGGCTGTATTAATATGAGTGAAGGTAAAACTTACACTCTCCTGTTTCATTTCAGCAAACTCTAGAAAGCACCTTCAAGATATTTCGATCTGAATCTAAATGTAAAGTAGTAGGGTGCACTGGGGTTGGGGACGAACTGTCCAGCAATGGGCAGATGGCAAATGTGGTGACAACTAAAAAGACGTTATTATAGGTCTATATGTAATGAACGTCTTTTGCTTGAGAAAGAATGACATAAGCAGTAAGTGTTTTCTTTGCTCCTCCTGTTGTGCAATATTAACTACAGCTTCAGCATTTTAATTACACTGTGTATACCAGTATCACTTCAGGTCTGTCTGCCTTATGAGGACACAATTCTGACCCCCAGGTAGATCTATTGTTAGTAGAGTTACATGATTTGAATAAGTCCTGTCATGAGAAGGCATGAAGACCCCACATGTTTAATATTTTTATGATTGGTTAATGCAGGTGCTTGTGTTTAATGTCTACATTTTCATGGAATTATATGATCGTATTCAAGTAAATGTGTTTTGGATAAACCTTATTGTTTTCACCCTTTGCTTCATAATTTAAATGTCTAAGGAACACCAAACAAACAGTCAAATGCATTTGAAAATAAAACAATAGGCCTATTACAGATTATAGTTTAGAGTTGTCATGTATACTGTACATGGCCTACAGAAAAGAACAGTTTTCAGGAGTGTACAAAGACATTAAACTTAAAAGCAGATTAATTTAGTAGGCAATATACCCTATTTATTATTATTTAAGATGATTGATGATGATGATGATTTATGGGTAACTTACACACTTTGACAACTCTCAACCTACCTGGCCTATTATTATTATTATTATTATTATTATTGTTATTGAGATTATGGTTATTAATAAGCATCAGCATCTTTTTTCTTATTATATTCTAATACATATATACAATATATACACAAAGAGCAGACATTCACAATTTTCGATTCAAAAATGAGATAAACAATGAAAAAGCACAAAGTTAAGTACATGGAAATAACTTATGATGAATCAAACTTAAATAAAACTTGATACCAGAGGACTGATGGGGGAGGGAGGGGTCTTCTAACTGTTTAAGTCTTTGTATATGTTATTGAGATGGATTTTTTGCAGGGTAAGTGGTGAAGTTACTGAATAGTTATTTAATCAGCATTTTTTTTTATTTATTCCAAATATACAATATAATATACAGTGGTATAAACAAGAACCTCGCTAGAGGCTTAAGGGTTCATATGTTCACAGGGCTCATCATGAACATATACAAATATACATGCACAAGTTTAGAATAAACCAATAAATAAATACAATCATATTTTATAATTCAAATTCCGTACAAAGAGCTTTTGTCTTCATGGCTTTGGGATTTGTGCAATAATTTACAGAATTTATATAAGAGGACAAGAGGGACTGAAATAGGCCTACAACAAATTTGGATTTCTGGCTGGAAAATTTACAGCAATGGATATGAAATTTTGATAGGATTAAGATTAAGTTCAACACACATATTTTTTTTTGCAGGAATATCTTTCTCAAAGACATCAAAAAGGACATGTCTTATATTAATTTGTAGGTTAGTATCAAGCTTTCTAATCACTAACAAAAATATGTTATTCCAAAAGATTTGCGCGTATGAGCATTCCCAAAACACGTGGGTGACCGTTTCTTTAACGCTGTGAAATCAGCATCATCATCTTTTCAGCCCTCGCGGAACCTGTTGCGTCATGGCGCAGCGTGCGTGAATCTGCGTCCTTAAATAGGCCAGCGCTCCCACAGATCCATGAACGCTCCTGCAGCTTTTCGCCAAACATGTTGCTGCGCAGTGGGAAAGTTCTTGTGCGTGTGAGCTGCGGCCCCCTGAAAATCAGGCGTCCCTGCCGAAGACCACGGCCCAAGCACCACACTTTAAATTCGTAAGTATCGACCCCCTTGTCTTGACAGACAGGCTGCTAACAATTTTTCAAAATCAAGCCTTTCTTGCTGAATTTGTGAATATTTGCCTATCTTTTCCTTTTTTTCCAATAGAAAATCTTGTCAATTAGGCGAATTTCAGCTCAGCTGTTCTAATGGGATTTGCACACCTCATAAATGCGCAACAACTTTTCTGAAGAATAAAAGTGGCAAATACGTGACACTAAGCAAAAGAGGCGGATTGAAGCTGGTAGCGAGGGACACCCAAAGTGGAGCAATCACTAGTAAGTCTAATGAATTTTTAATTGGTATAAAAATTACAAAAATTGTGTCTGAGTTGACTATTTTTTTCTTGTAGGTAACTTGGAGATATGGAAATGGGACACGAAAATTGCATTCTGCTTCAAGTATGAGAGCGAAATCTACCTGGTTACTGAAAGTGAACAGAGACAAAATGAACTTGAGGTATAGAAACATTCAATGAATATTCCCATAAGGTATAATGGATAGGCTTAGCAATGTTTTAACCACTATCCCCTATGTTTGTTTTGCATAATCATGTTTTTATGTTTTTATGACTTTGTGTTTTATCTTTACAGCTGAAGCTAATCACAGATGATGCCAAACAAACTATCCAGAACTTACATCCTTGGTTTGAAATGGAAAATGCTGGAGATCACCATTACTGTATCCACACAGCAAGCTCTAAAAAATACTTAACAATAGATACAACAAAGCAAACAAACTCACTTATTACCCTCAGTGAAAACGTATGGATTCTATGTTTGTTATTTATTTAGGCTGTATCATGACTGAAGATAAAACTCATACTCTTCTGTTTCCTTTCAGCAAGCCATGGAGAGCACATTTTGTACACCTCCCTGTCAGTGTAATGAAGAAGGGTGCCCTGGGGTGTAACTGTTGATGATGAAATCCATCCATCCATCCATCCATCTTCTTCCGCTTATCCGGGGCCGGGTCGCGGGGGCAGCAGTCTAAGCAGGGGCTCCCAAGCTTCCTCTCCCCAGCCACTTCCTCCAGCTCCTCCGGACGGACCCCGAGGCGTTCCCAGGCCAGCCGAGAGACATAGTCATGATGAAATCTTAGTGACTTATTATATAGCTGTAGAATTTTAAGTAGTACAAGTATTTTCTGTTGCTCCAACTGTGACGCAATACTAACTAATTCTGGTTCAGCCTGATTAGCCTGTAGAAATATGTCTTATCAAAATGTCTATTTTTTTAAAACATTTGTACTAAATGAAAGCGCTTGTTCTCATTGTATATTTACAGTTCTATGTAATAATTTGATTGTACTTGCATGAATGTGTGCATACTAAATAAAACTTAAGACAATAATAATACTTGTATAGAGCTTTTTCAAGACACTCAAAGACACTTAACATGAAGAGACAAACAAAAGCAATAAAGTTAATGATAGGAAGTGGGGTAGTGGGTGTGGTACGCGGGGGTTCGCAGTCCACACACTTCTCCCGACGTGAGATATTTAAAAAAAAATAAAATAACACATTTAAAATAGCCTACAGCTTAAATGTCAAACCGGACCTATTGGCAATAGTGAAAAATATTTAATATTTGATTTTATCGTTATTATTTTCATTACAATTACAATTATTTTATTTTGTTACCATGTGTTAAAAACTTTGTAACTTTGTTTAAAAAGGTGCTGTATAAATAAAATATCACTATATTATAATAGGAAATATACACTGTAGCCTGTGATATTAGCGCTGGTATGTCCTACCTTTAGTCGGAGTCCTATCTGACAGTGTAATACAGCTGCCGAAATGAACTATGCATATTCATATTAATGAGTTGAAATTTGACATAACTAAGGTATAAAGTACTATCACCGTGTGCAAACAACACCAAACCCACTGACTAAGTCAAAGAAATATGTAATTCAACAAAGGTAAGTCTAAGGCTGCTTATAAAGTTGTTTTAGACTCATGGCTATTGTGGTGAGAGGAGCTGGAGCTAAACATAATTCAAATTAAAATTAAATCCCAATAATGCCACTGGGCATAGCCCAGAAACTGATTTACTAAACTAAATTAAGGCCCATAGGTTCGTTAATTGAGAGACAGACATGCAATTTACAAAAGGTAGTATAATTTATTATTACCATTATGAATTAATTTCTTCTGGATGGATTAACCTAAAAAGTAGATTATAGGACGTTCAGATAACTGAAAACAACTTTGTCCATAAAAAATAAAACAAAGAAGCAAAGCAGCAGCTCATTCACAGGCCCACCGCTCCATCAGGTGACATGCCAAAGTCCACCCTGGACCCACAGAACACATGTTATTCAATCCACGAGGCTTGACGCCGGGCAGTCAGGGCATCTGACAGCAGAACGACCAAACAGTGGACAGTGATAACAGTGGCACTTGTAGCGAGCAATATCAGATACACGCAGGAGCTTTACATGATGAGCCATAACACAGATCGGGAGCATCGGGACCATAGACCGTATATATGGGGTTTTACGTGGAAGTTAAGACCTTGCCTCAATCACTACAGTAGTTTGTTGCCTTGACAGACTCACTGCCACAGAGAGATCTCTGCTTAGGCAACACTGATCGGTGCCGTTTTTTGGCTTCTGACAGTATTCGAGCACCTCTAGCAATGGACTTTATCTTCAAACGTGCTGGAGTTCCCCTTTAAACATGGTGTGTGGATGAGTCTCTGATGTGTTTGGGCAGCTCCAGAGGGCAGAAGCAGCAGCAGAGAACACCCTGCCCCCCAAGCTGGATCAATGTCTATCCCTGGTCATTAATTTACAGATCTATTAAAACTGGATTAGAGCTGGGCACAGTGTGTAAAGGTGTGATTCCTTGGAAACATTCCTGAAGCCTGCACGTGTTTGAGCTTCCGCTCAGACTGTGTGCAGTTTGAACTTCCTGCTGATTAATTTACCACATCCATTGACAGCTGGCCTTTAAGTGACAGTGGCTGTTATCTGTTGTGAAAGTGCTGTGTACTACGTTCTTTTTCATTTCCTGAATTCCAGCAGTGGAACATAACAAAGTTAAAGTAGTAAAGAACTGTACTTACAGTAAATATACATTTTAGGTATTTATAATTAAAGGTGCATTGTGTAAGTTTTTTGGTGGGGAGTCCATCAAATGCTTTTCTCCATGTACATAATATTACTTTGGAATGTTTCACAGTACAGTATTAAACCTATTCTGGCGATTAAACCAGACCAAGCTACAGGTTAGAACTGTGGATCCTGGTCACTGTAAGAATGCCTTTTCCCCCCTCAACTCTCTCTCTCTCTCTCATTTTTAGCTATAAAACCACCTGTAATTTAATAAATGCTGTTTAATGTCATACTGTGGAACATTCCAGGCAGAGCTATGATATCTCCAGGGAGAAAAGCACTATATTTCAGTGAAGATATCTGTACTGTTTACTCTACTACATTTTTCATCAGGACTGAAAAGTAAATGTATGTTTTATTATAGTTTATGACCTGCTGAAAAGGTTGAAGGGTTTATTTTAACAAATTCATTGTTTGAGCAAACAAAAATATATGAATAAAAACAGCTAGAAAAATACTTTAATTCACTTGTTTCTGTTGAACAAAATTCAGCACAAATCTTTATTAAAATCATTGGGTTTGAAGCTTTATTAGATCTAAAAATCAGTGCAAAAATACTTTAGCTTTTTACGCTTTAAGTACATTTTTAAACACTTAGGCACTTTAATCCTTTTACTTAAGTAGATTTTTTCATCTGATGAAAAAACTTTTACTTTTACTAGAGTTTTTTTCTCCTGATATTTGTACTTTTACTTGTGTATGCAAAGAGTACGGCAATTCTTAAGAAGGCCACTCAATGGCAAGAACAAGGCCCTGGCAATAAACAGCTACGCTCTGCCAGTGATCAGATACCCAGCAGGAATCATAAGTTGGCCAAAGGAGGAGATACAGACCACAGATGTTAAGACACGAAAGCTCCTGACCATGCATGGAGGGTTCCACCACAAATCAGCACCCTGAGACTGTACACGAGCTGGAAGGAGGCTGAGGACTAGTGAGTGTGGGAACCACTGTCCAGAATGAAACATCCAAGCTCCACAAGTACATCAGTGACAAGGCCCAGACTGATGACGCTCAGAGAATGTCTCAGACAGTGGGGCGCAGAGGAAGAGGTGCTGGAGGGACCATCATGGCAGGACAGGCTCCTACACGGGGCGTACCACCGGAACATAACTGAAGTGGCTGATATCAAGAAATCCTACCAATTGCTGGAGAGGGCTGGTCTGAAGGACAGCACGAAGGCACTCATCCTGGCTGCACAGGAGCAGGCCTTGAGCACCCGAGCAATAGAGGCCCAGATCTACCACACCAGACAAGACCCAAGGTGTAGGTTGTGCAAAGAGGATCCTGAGACAGTCCAGCACATAACTGCAGGGTGTAAGATGCTGGCAGGGAAAGTGTACATGGAGCAACATAACCAAGTAGCGGGCATAGTGTACAAAAACATCTGTGCAGAGTACGGGCTGGAGCCCAAGGTCAAGGGAAAGTTTGAAATTTTGGACATAGGACCTAATTTCTTAGTTAGGAAAAACTATTATAACACCAGACAGTCGCTGTGAATGTCTGTGTTACCGCTGCTGCTGAGAAAATAGTCCCTCAACATGTGACAATTCATGCAAGGTTAGGTTTATTTCAGACATTTGTTTTGTTTTGTATTGTTGCGCTATGACCGAATAAACTAAACTACATACTAAACTAAAAAAACATTATTCTAACAATACAGAGATTTACATCGATAGTCTAGCATAATAATAGTTTTGCTTCGGGTGCTTTGTGGAGTGAGTAAGTGGCAGGCTAGAGACAAAAAACGTGTCTCTACACGTCTCCAACACTAACTAAGAAATTAGGTCTTATGTCCAAAATTCTGAACTGTCCCTTTAAGAAGTGATTTAAAAGATGGTGATGATAGTTTTGCAATGTCCACCACATCGGCTTTGCTCTGTTGTCTTTCCACCACCACAATGTACAGTTGGTCTCTATCTGGAAGTCCCACAGGATCTTGTCTCAGTTATTCTCCACAATCTTTGGCATTGTTTGCCATCTTGACCTTGAAGTCTCCAGCCCAAATGTTTCTGTACTTTATTCCCGCCACTTGGTTGCACAGCCTACTCTGTGTGTGTGTGTGTATGTGTGTGTGTGTGTATCAGACACAAGTGGAACTCAAAGAACAATATAAGAACATATGTATATTGTTCTTATATTGTTCTTTGAGTTCCACTTGTGTCTGTAATGGTCTGACACACTGTGTGTTTGTGCGGGTGAGAAGTGAGAACTGCTCTGTGAAAGCTGCAAATGAATTGCCCTCTGAGATCAATAAAGTTTTCTGATTCTGATTCTGATGTAGAGAGAGAGAGTTTTTCCATAAAAGGACTTCCTACCCCTTACTGGAAAAGTCATAACACACGTGGGATTTTAGGAATGGGGTATACTACATTCCTTATCATTTCCTGATTGCTGCCCTTGGAGCTGTCGTCACTTTGAACAATCGCAGTATTTCACCTGAAGAATCCAAACCCACCACAAGAAACAACTCCACAACTCCACAACAACTTACCACAGCAAAAGGAAGCAGACAGATGCACTGTCACATCACAGCTCTGTTCTGATTCACTGTGTCAAGAGGTCACTGAGAGTGAAAAAGGAAGTGGCGGAAATTTTTTTTATACTTTTGTAAAAAAGCGATTCAACACTATTGCCTCATACTGGCAGATTTGCAACCCATAGAGAATAAAAAGTGTTGTGGCTAAAAATTATTCCAAATCATGAATTTGAATAACTTGTTTTGGGATTCTCAAAGGATGGTCTGTCAATGTGTTTCTTCCAGTGTACTTACCAGTGTCTTATAAAGTGTTTTATAAAGATAATAATAATAAATACACCAGACCCACTCCTTACTCAGAATGAGAGTGAGTTGAAATTCTAACTACTATTTTGTCTCCACATTATTGTCACTTTTGTGCCATAGTTAACAGGTTGAATGCAAACCTCAATGCTCTAAATTGCCTTAAAGGTGCATTGTGTAACTTTTCTGGTGGAGAGTCCGTCAAATTCTTTTCCCCACAGAGATGTTATGGCTTTGTCTTGAATGTTTCACAGCATTGTGTTAAACCTTTCTAGACCGCTCACAGTCAGCATACATGTTTTTTTTTGTTTTTTTGAGCTATAAAACCACAAAAAAGAGAAAAAAAGAAACACCTCTTGAAATGCCAGTAAAATGTCAATTTTTCCAATCAGTAATACATAAGTGCATTAAAAATAGTGAAACAACCATGAAACTGTTTTATTAAGTTAATTATTAAGCTAATTATTTTCTCATTGTGATTATTGAAGCTGCAATTAAGATTTTGGCTTATCAGGCACTGTTTTAAATACTGAAGTAAACTAAAGTAGGCTATTCATGAAGGAGCTACTAGTATGAACACTTAAAACTTTCTTTTCTGTGTTTGCTAATGTGTGCATTGTGTCACCACAGAAACTGCTGAACATTCTGCAAATAGAAATGCATTACAGATGTCACTGCAAAGTATCAATACTCCTGCTTACCTCAAATATTGACATCTGAAATGACTAGAGCCTGCACAATTTGACGACTGATGGAGAAAGTGTTCTTCTTAATTGTACTAAAGAACACCCAGGTTGGTCCTTTTTGATATTTCTTTGTGGTTTCCTCTGTTCTGTGTTAAAAAATACAGATATAGATCATTATTTAACATTTGGAGATAGGTTCAGCCTCAAATGCAGACCAATGCAAATATTCAAAAAAGCATGAAAACAACTCTTAGTAAGATGTCGTAACACGGTTTAAAGTCAAACTTGCGTAATCACATCTCTTTTTGTTTTTTGTCATATTCCAGTAACTTCAATATATTTGTCATTTACCAAAGTATTGCTGTAATGTGCACTGTAATGTTTTTCTTCTCAAATCTGATTGGAAGATGGTGGACTGTGTGAAATAAAAAAATGACTGATGGTGATTTTCTGAAATTACAGGGGGAAAAACCCAATAACAGAAATTTATACTCCATGCTTTCCCCAGTCACCATAGTTCACTATAAGGTCATTATACTAACTATTTATTTTCTAGAATAGTGAATGGTTTTGGAAAAATGTCTAATGATAGGTATTTTAGTATCAAGATAGTATTTAAATTTGTAGTTTACGTGTTAAACTCAACACCCCATCAGAGGGTGTAATCTTTGGAAAATGCTTAAGTTAACACTCACATAGTCTACATTTAAGAAACTGTTTGTCTAGAAACCCAAAACATGCACTGTGATTGTGAAAGTGGAGTGTGCGTGAGTGTTGGTGATTACTACCATGATTACTACCATCAGGTCTGGAGTGAATGAACAATGCTCTGTTAATAATGCTCTGTAAAGCATCTTTGAGGACAGTGTCTGTGAAAAAGTGCTATATTATTATTATTAGTAGTAGTAGTAGTAGTAGTAGTAGTAGTAGTAGTAGTAGTAGTAGCAGCAGTAGTAGTAGTAGTAGTAGTAGTAGTATTAAGATCTCAACTTATTGTTTATTTTCTTATTGTAATTATTGAAGCTATAATTAGAGATTTTGATGTATCATAAGCTTTTTTGCAATACTGAAATGTTTTTAAAGTACAGTGAAGTAGTCCACTCACAAAAGGGCTACTCTGGTATGAACAGATTTTGTGATGATAGAATCTGATTTCTGCTGCTCTCAAGTGGTGTGAAACTGGTACTGCAGTTATTTCAAACATCCTCTTCACCTCTTTGACCTGCACCTGACATTCTCTTGTGCCTAACTTGGCTATCACAGACAGATAGATGTCTGTCACGGTGCAACATTAGAGTAAGGCCGAATGAATCATCTTCCTTATTTCTGGTTCAAAATCTGTGATTTCATGCAACATTTTGTAAAAATGTTGCAACATTTACAAAATGTTGCATCTTTATACTAATAGTAATAGTAATCGTAAAGGCAATAGCAATGGTAGTAGTAGGAGTAGTAGTAGTGGTAATGATAGTGGTAGTAGTAGTTGGGAAAATCTAATTAAAGAATCCTGTTATTTATTCACATTCAAAGTCCAGATTAAATTATAGTTTGGGTCTCTTGTTTTACACTATGTGTAGATAAGCACATCTAAGGAGATATTAGAGTGAAAAATTAGGACCATTATCATAGCAGTGAACTATTCCAAAACAATCCTTTATCTATTAAATGGTCAAAAGTCCTCAAAATGGCATCCGCAACAGGAAAATGAAACTAAAGAATAGCATACCTGCATAGCATACAGAAAATTACCCACTTTATTGGTATCTTAACATTATTAGACTCGCTATACTAACTGATAAAAAAAAGTGTATCTGTGTGTATTAGCATTTCCGACTCCTCCGGGTGGAATAGAGCTGATGATGTTCTTCATTCATGCATAGGATTAGGATGGTGCTGCATGGGAGAAAATTATACAGCATGCCTAGTGTACAAGCAGAGCAGATTCCCCACATGGTAACATGCGCTAAAAATAGAACCAATGCAGGCTCATTCATCACTATAGGATTTTAGCTGGGCAGGAGAGGGATGCCCAATCTGCTGCTTCAGGTTAGATAGTATCTGCTGCATTGACCTCAAATAACCTCATGATGGCGTTATAGAGTGCACCTCCTCACTGCTCTGGCCAGGCTGTCACCATCTCTCACCATCATTTTTTACTGCTTTGTTTTGTCTTTGAGGGATTTTCAACAACATTTAACAACAGCTCGAAGCCGGATGTTAGGTGATTTAACTAAACAAAGTACTTCATCAAAAACAGACCTGGAGTAACATTTTTAAAATGCTCTGTTCCACCTCGTGATGTCATGACACAGTCGTTTTGAAGTTAGTTAACAGCAATTTGCATTTAGTTCAATAGAGATGGGCAATTCCAGGGCTGAAATGATCCAAATGCTTCTAGTGAAGGTGTATGGAGCACTTCCTGTATTACAATGTGACATCACAAGGTAGAACAGAGTGTTTTCTGTTTGAGAGAAGAACTCAGGATAAATATGCAGGGTGTGTGTGTTAAAGATGTGTGAATGAAACAAAACACAACTCCAAGTATGTTTTTGAGGAGGTAAAAACACTCTAACCTTGCCTTACAGCTCACAAGAGTTGTAGTTTTACGTAATATAGGACCTTTATTATGATAAGACTATTTAATATCAGTTACCAGGTATTGGCAGATTGGTGTATTGGTTACATAACTAAAAAAGCAGGACCATGTGACCCTTAGTGATGAGAGTGTTAGCTTGATTTGTGCTGCCATCAGGACCTAAGCCATGTGAACTAATCCTCTGTCTCATTTGTTCATCCCTCCCTCTCTCTCCCTTACCCCCTCTAACCTCTTTCTGTCTTTCCGTCCCTCCCTCTGCTTCCTCGTCACTCCCTTTCTTCTTCACTCTCCCTCTTGTTCCCCTCTTTTTGCTTTCTCTCTCGATCCATCCCTCTTCCGCTTTCACTCTTTCTCTTTCACACCATTCTCTGACTCCCCCCTCTCTCTCCCTTAACCCCCCTCCTCTATAGGGCTCTCCCTCTTTCTCCCCCCTTCTCTCTTTCTCTCTTACCCTGGCAGCTCGACCATGCTGGTTAATGCTACATGCCCTTGATTTGTCCTCCCGCTCTCTCTCTATTTACCGCTCTCTCATGCACATCACGGCTCTGCTCTGATTCACTGTACCAGGAGGTATTTTTTGTATATTTTGTCGTAGCAGTTCATTCAAAATTGGCAGTGTAAGGCAGAAAAACACCCCACGCTGGCATTCCCTCATACATGGCAGATTGGTACATTTGCAACCCATATACAATAATAGTGTTGTGATGAGTGGCCATGGTTACACAAAGCACACATTAGAGATGACTACAAAAATGGATTTAAACGACTAATTTCGGCGTCTGTGATAAATATGAGTGTACATGATAGGTATTTTCAACAAAAAGGTGACAGTGACTACCTGAAAAACAGTTGGCTCGATTGTGACTGTAATGTTATTTGAGGGGGACTTGTTTTACAGCGCCAATCAGACCAGTTGTAGTTCCAACTAAGTCAGTTCTTTATGTTCATATTGTGTTGAAATAAAACTCAGATGAAAAACTAACAAGAATCAGACAGAGCAGGCCTACCATTAGCATCACACCCATAGACTGTAGCTAATTATATATGCAGTTATTTTAGGGTGACCAGATTTTCAAAATAGAAAAATGGGACATCCCTGGTTTGTGGTGGTTGGTAATAATAAACTGTAAAATGAGTGCGTAATTAAGGAGAATTCCTCAGTTAGTATAGTCACATTTTCTTTGTGTTTTGGTTGTTTTTAAGCAGCTTTTCTGTATTTTACCTAAACAAATGACAGTTTAAGTCTCTCTTTACTGTTGGCAGGGATAAAATTTGGCAAAAATAGGGACACCTGGGACCTTTCTTGTATAAAACTGGGACAAATCAATGGTTTTAGATAACTCTGCTGGGACAGGGGACACAGGGCTCAAAACTGGGACTGTCCGAGGTAAATAGGGATGTCTGGTCACCCTAAGTTATATAAATGGACATAGCTAACTCGCTAGTCACTGGGTTCCAAATAGGAAGAGAGCATGGGGACGCTTCCGCCTCCATCAACTCTGTTTCCAATTGACTTTACATTGGAAAATCGTCACCCCTCTCTCTGTAACTCCTGCAGTGAGCCTCATCATTTTGGTCTTAAAACTTTCATTTTAACCTATTCAACATAATCTTGGTAAATAAATCCCTAATCCTAATCTGGATTTGGCTCCAATTTCACCCCTATAACCACTAGCATCATGTGACTATAGACGAACGCTACGGGTGACACACACTCACTCCCTTCGTCCAGTTCTTCGTACAGTCTATGACCACACCCCAATGAATGGTGATTACATCAGCTGCAAAGTGGCAAATACCTATAGTACCCACCAATTAATAAGAATCAGAGGGTTGAAATGATAGTTATTAATTATAATTGTAGGCTACTATAGGCCGTTTCTGTACCATCCACATTATTGTCACTTTGCCATTGTAAACAGAAGCATTATTGTCACTTTGCCATTGTAAACAGAAGCACGCCTCAATACCTTAAAACATTTTTAAGTTAGGCAAGTTTTTCCATGTGATTATTCATAGATCAAAAAGTTTGGCAACATAATAATAGTGACTGACTCATTATGTGTGGAATTTGGCTTTCTGATATATGCAAATGTTGAAATATTGAGGCTAACTCGAGGTCAAATACTGGTTAAAACTTCACAGATTAAAACTGTAGGTTGATTCGAGACTATTGAAGATTAATATGTCGACAATCATTTGCATTCTGAAAACATTTAGTCACTCTCAGCTCAGTGATAATTTCCTCTTACCTATAGTGGTGCATTCAAGGGTCAACTGGAAATAGGATGTTATGTCATTGATGAATTAGGTCTATAAATGTATACAGCGCACCTCTGCATCTGTCCTCAAAATAAATATGATCCTGACAGTTGATTTTAATGAGGAGGCTTGATGGTTCTTGGAGGAGAATGTAATACTAATACTACTGGGTGGGTGAACTAATGCTCTAAATAAAGATAATGATATGAGTATATTCTGACATCTTGGCAGCATATGTGATAAATTATTAGTTTATTTATAATTCCAAGATCATTGTCAAACTCAAATAAGACTCAGTAACATTAGGCAAGCAGCAGGTTACATAAAAATGGCCTCAACTTTGTGTCATAATTAAAGAGCGCATATTGCACTATTTTCTGATCTGTTATAATGTTGTTACCTCATCATTTTTATGATGTCTTTTGGTAATACAGGTAAAAGAAGAGTTCCACTGTGTTTTTAAGCACCATACACCTTCATTGGAATCATTTTTGATGACTTTAGTCTAGGGGTTGCCCATCTCTACTGAACAAAAGGTAAAAGGTAGCTGTTAATTTGAAAACTACCTTTTCATGACATCTCAAGGTGGAAGAGAGAATTTTGAGCTTTAGAGATGTAGACAGACTAATAATAAAGAGTTACTCAAAGATTTGTGCAACTCTAGCTATGTTTTGGATGAGGTAACAACACTGACTCAGCTATTCCATGTTCTTAATAATGAATTGAATTGTGCCTTGAAAATATAGACATTAAATTCACTAGATGTTTTCTTATTCGGCCATTTTCTTTATCTCAGTCCCCCCTCTGCTGTCTATAATCAAAGATCATATTCATACATAATTCATACTTTCACTATTTCCATAGCTTTGATTCGATTCTAGGCCTAAAAGTGTGGCGCATAAGAAACAGAACTCAATCGTCCCACAAGGTCATGGCTCAGGACCGCATCTCAGTAGTGCTCCTCCTAGTGGCCAAAGTGCCTCAAGTTTGTAATGACATTGATTTCATACATTTTAGAATTAAAAAGCATCTCTCCACATTGCTGCTTAAAGATCCAATATTACACTAAACAGACTCTTGTGAGCTTAACCTCTGTTAGAATGCAATCACCTTACGGGAAACTATCTGGAGTTGTTTTTTTTTTTTTAGTTTACACGATTGAGTAACCTTTTGTTAACTTGTCTACAAAGTTCAAAAGGCTATTTTCCACCTTGTGATGTCATGTAGTGGTGGTTTTCAAATTAACAACTTTTTCTTTTTGTTCAACAGAGAAATTCCAGGTCTGAAATTATCCAAATTATTCTAGTGAAGGCAAAGAGTTTAAAAACACAGTGGAGCAGTTCCTATATTACCAGGGGTTGTGTGTGTTAAACATGTGTGAATGTTCTTATGAAGAAACATAACAAATAAAACTGAATAATATGGGCAGAAGAATCTGTTGATGTGATCCCGATTAGCCTTGTCTAATTTTTCTTTAATCCTTAATTTTAACTTCTACAATAGTTCAGTTTTGTGTCTAGCGTCAATGTTGATTGCAAAGATCACACCTTTCCTGAGCAAAAACATAGTTTTATTTCTCGTTGAAAGAAACTTTTTAGAATATTACAGCAGAACACACATGACTGAAACAGCTGCCATTTCACATAACACAGTACAGGAAGAAGGGTGAAGTTCAATTGTATGTGTAATATCATATATACTTCAATAGAAAAGAAAGATATTGCTCCCAGGTGTATATTTTAGTATGGCATTTGTCTGCTGTGTCGACATGGCTAAAGTAAAATTCAACGAGGTGTCAAAGGAAGCGGGACAATGAACGTGACATTCCCCAAAGCGTGGGAACTTTGTGGCTTTTATTAGGCTGAGAATAAACTTTCCAATGCAATACATAAAGAAATCTTAAAACCGCTCTCCAAATGGATAAATACCATCATACAGCAATCAGAATATGCAAAAGAAAAAACACAAGGCGGCTCGGCGCAGGAGCAGGCATGCAAAAATGACCATACTGGAAAGGAACACTACAGACTAAATGTAGTGATGTTTATGTTTGCATCGAACTGATGTAAAGCCATATAGTGAGAAACATGAACGGTGGACTGAAACAAGGGACAACTTGATGCTTTGTAAAGTGAACTGGAGTGCTGAAAGTTTGCTGACAAACTACTTCAATGAAGTCATATTTGTTTTAATAGAAATTGCAATAACATACTGTTATCAATTTGTGTACTCTTTTTATTTCCTCTAAGGAATAACAGAAATGTTAGGAAAAAGCAGGTATGAAATATTACCCTGGACTTTTGCATCCAAGCTTAGTGTTTTAAATAAGCCACTTTAGGCAGCATTATCTAATAAATGTCTTATATCTCTAAGACATATTGCAATAAATCTCTTTTGAAAAATAATTCTATCTATAATTGATCTGTTGTAACTAAATCTCTTCCAGTAAGTTATATATATCTTTTTCTTTCCTTATAGCACCCGGCGGATGGGTTTTTGTTTTCCAAAAAGCACCTAAATTCTTACAATCAGACTGAATCTGCTTCAGTCGTTATTGGTCTGAGTTCAAGATTAAAGGATCCAAATGGTGCACCCTATGTACGTCAACAAGGCCAGTTCCCTGGAGACTGTCGCTCAAGCCCAGCAACATTAAGCTTTCTCTTGGAGACTAATGCTAGAGACCTGCTGCCCAACAGAGACAAAGGTCATTGAGGTCACAAAACACATGGGTCTGCATCCAGCCAGATAACAGCAGCTGACACAAGCGAGAGACGCTCAGGTGAAGACAGACCCCCAAGCACAGGAGGGACACGCCAACCCTGAGACATCCTAAACCAGTGGGGCAGGACATCAACACTCGAGGGAGGAGTGGCAAGGGATACAGGGCTATTTAAGCTCTTTTGGATTGTCCTCAAAATCCAAATGAGCAGTGTGCTTGTAACAGATCACCATAATGGATGTGGGTGCCCTGCCATGCCCTATGCCCTCCTCAAGCTGGCTCTGTGGGTTGTGTTTGATCAGGGCTGGTCCAGGTGAGACATTTAGGACAGAAAAGCACACACACAACAGCCATGGTGATGGGCCAGGGGGGCTGTCTCCCCATGGACCCCTCACCTTACACCTGTCCTGCACCAGGTGAGCTCTAGCACTGCACAACCAGGAAGTGGGACCAGGTGCATCCTGTCTCCAGCACTGTCAAGCTTAATTTGTTGGGCTGCTAGAGGTTATCAAACAGACAATCATATATATTCATATATACTTATATATTATTTAATTAAGGGGAATCTCAAACAGGAGCTGACTACTGCAGTCTGTACTCACTTATCTATAACATCCACCTACACTTAAACATCATTCTCTTATATAGACAGTAATTTTTTCAGTCAATTATACTTTTAATTAACTCCGTTGTTTTTAAAGTTCGTCATGCACATAAGTCGCTCCTCTCTTTCTGTTAATCTCCAGGCTTTGCATCATGTTGTCAGCTTCCTCCCGAGCAGCAGCGCTGGCTCAGTCGTCGTCCACATCGTCCCCCTCGGACTCTTCTCCGCCTCTCCTCTCGTACATCTTATCCCGGTGCCGCTCCTGGATCTCTTTCATCTCCTCTGCGTAGCGGCTGAACGCCCCTCCAAACTTACTCCACGCTTTAAACGGGATAGTTATAGAGTTTCTGTAACTGGGTTTAACTTCGCTCACTCGCAGGAACACTCCGTACTTGTTGGACCCCACGTCAAAGAAGAAACGCTTGGAGTCCACCATGATGGAGGTGCCCTCGGGGAGCTCGCTGTAGCCCCCGGCCCCTCCGCCACCGGACAGCTCCTCCTCATCTCCCCCGTAGTCGTCTATTAACTTGGCGAGGGCGTCACGGAACTCAATTAAGCCCTGCGCCGGGAGAGCGATGGTTTGGCCGGCCTGCATGCCAGCACCCTGCATGCCGCCCACACCGACTCCGAACCCCGGGCCTCGGTTTACGGTCTGTCTGATCCGGAGGAAGCGACCCCGCTGGTTTTCTTTTAGGTCGAGGTAGTATTTGCGGTTCTCCCGCACCAGGAACTCGCTCTTCAAGGCCCGTCTAGGCCCGGTGTCATCCCCACCGGATGACTGAGCAATCTGCTCCGGAGTGCTAGGCCCCAGCTGGGCGTAGTGCTCTATAAAATCCCCCAGGTAGTCACGGAACTCCGCCGCCACTGACATGGACAGGGTCAGTCGACTTTTGGAGCCCCCGGCACCCACCTCGGCGATTTTAATGAACCGGCCTTTAGCGTTCTGCTTCACGTCCAGGTAGAAGCGCTTGTTCTGAATGTCCAACCGCTTCGAGGCCAGCTCCTGGGTCTCCGACTCCCGCTGATAGTGCTGGAAACCACCGCCACCACCCCCTCCACCGCCGCTGCTGCCACCGCGCTCACTGCCACTGTCCCCATCCGCCATCTTCGCCACCAGCAGCCCGTCTCTCTGCGTTTCTCTGACCCCCACCCCCCGAGCCTGCCGAGCCCACGGAGGAAACTGGACTCGGTTTAGAGCCGTGTGATTGGCCCAGAGAAATGTCAGTTTTATGATAGCAGAACAACTTTGCGCTTTGATTGGTTTATTTCCCTGTCTGTAATTAATATATAAGAGCATTTATACGCTGCTGGAGTCCACAAGTGTCTGCGACTGTAATGGGGTTATGGAGTTCATACTGAATTCGAATAGCAATGTGTATTGGTCTTTTTTACATATGCAATGAGAAAAGTCCCCACAGAAAATGCACACTTGTATAAAATACGTTAATTATATTTATTAAGCAGCAGAAGCACAATGACAAGACACAGTATTAATGCATTTTTGACATTTTTGTGCTGCCCCTGGAAGGACACTCCGCACTGTCCCGCCTACAGGCCGGGTTCGTGCTAAAGCCGCCGTGACCTGGTGGGGGATGGGCGCGCTGTGCAAAGAAAGCGTGGATTGGTCAGATCTTATATTCGAAGCAAGAAGCGCGATTTTGATTGGACAATAAGGTCTCCACGAGGGTTTGCATGTAAAAGATTTCCAAAGAGGTTTATTGTTTCTTTGCTCTCAGGAGCCGAAATTGTTGGCCATCGATTTGGTTCTTCAATCAAATAACGAAGCGGAAAAATGGTATGTGCACCTGCAGCACGAGTAAAACTGTCCTCGGAGTTTGCATTGCGTTTTAAGTGTTTCCCCAAAACGACAGCTTTGGTTTTAAACGGTATTTTAACTGAAGGTGTGTAGTTACAATGGTAGCTAAAGGGCTAACTTGGAACTAGCTCCTGCCGTTATCAGCACGGGCCCAAGTGCTATAACATTTTAAGATAAAAATGCTGTTCAAGCACTGTTTTGTGTTATCTCGGGTACTGTTATGGACCGATACAGCCCGTGCACTGTACAGATGTGTCCATTGTTTTGACGCTCGCAGCTTCTCGGTGGTTTAGCAGCGTTAGCGCGCTAAGCTAACATTAGCCGTTTCAATGCTTTACTGTGGGCTCATGGAAAAGCGGTATGTCGAGATGTGTAACTTTTTAATTTTAACTGCCCGTCAAAGAGCTGAAAATGGACAATGTCTCCTATTTTTAACACTGTCAGCTTTAACATGTTCCATTTTAATTAGCTGATGAAGTTTCTTGTACAAAACGGTGCTTTAAAAGCGGCGCCGTTGGTTTGTTTTGGTTTTGACCCGCTCTTGACACACCTGGATGACAGACGCGTGTACATCAAAATCAGTAATGAAGCAGATTGATCTTTTCGGTTCATTTTAGATACAGGATAGTAGTGTATTGGATGGATAGTGTTGCATGCTCAACTATTAACGCTAACACTGTTACATTTTATTGGCGGGAAAGTGTGACAGTTGGACGGGACATAAGTAAATACTGTGCTATATGGCCCGCCTGTTCCGTCCCATCACTGTTTTCAGAGGAAGACGTGTTACCCATGTTATAAAACGGCTTTTTGTTCCTTTAAATTTCTTTATGATCAGTATTTTTATGGTGTACTTATTTATTGCATGCGTTTTGACGTGGTTCTCCTTATTTCAGGCTGGTGGCAAAGCAGGTAAAGACAGTGGAAAAGCCAAGGCCAAGGCAGTGTCCCGCTCACAGAGAGCTGGTCTTCAGGTAAGGTTGAACACATCCTTTTGCAGTCATTGTGCTTTTCTTTTTGATAACATTACACATTTAATTGTTTCTGTATCAGTTTCCTGTGGGCCGTATCCACAGGCACTTAAAGACCCGCACAACCAGCCACGGTCGAGTCGGAGCCACAGCAGCTGTGTACAGTGCAGCTATCCTTGAGTACCTCACGGCTGAAGTAAGCACTTCTAAATTATGCATACCGTTAGAATTACTCCTGGATTTACTTGCATTGTCTTTTCTGTAGGTTCTAGAGTTGGCTGGCAATGCCTCCAAAGACTTGAAGGTGAAGCGTATTACTCCCCGTCACTTGCAGCTTGCCATTCGTGGTGATGAGGAGTTGGATTCCCTCATCAAAGCTACAATTGCTGGAGGAGGTAAATTAGTCTTTATTGTTTATATTTTAGTATCATGCTTAAATTTGTCTCACTAAATATGGTTTGAAATAAATGATGCCATTGTTTTTTATGTGTGTGTTGCTTGTAACCAAATGATTCACTTTATTTTCAGGTGTCATTCCCCACATCCACAAATCCCTTATTGGGAAGAAGGGCCAACAGAAGACTGTGTAAATGCCACATTGACCAGAAATATTTGGGCTTGGTGTTTGATTGGACCAGGAGTTTTCACTTTTGTCCTTTTTTATTGTTATTTTAGCAAACAAAGAGTGATTGTTAGACTTTGTTATTTACTCCCATATTTAGAAAAAAAAGTTCAAAAACGTCTTTAATCGCAATCCTTTTGTATGTCATTTAGAGTTCGACTGGGAAGTTCATGATCATTTCAGTTGACAGTGAATTTGTTTGATTGGCTTTGAATTCTGTAATGTTTTATACTGAAAGAAATTGTTAAATCATTTTTATATACAGAACTTGTTCCTGTGGTTATTTTTGTGTTACAATATTTACTATAATACAAATTTTTAAAATGAAACTTTTGGAAAGAAAAACAAAACGGCAAATATGAAATGGTGCTCTGTTTTATTTTTGACCTTTACTGTAATATTTTGAACTGCACAAAATAGTGTTGTATTAAAACATGACTTTTTCAAAATGTTTTTCCTGAAAATTGTCTTCTTCTACAGTGGGCTTTTTACATCAGTGTTTACCCATTCAGGAATACAGAATATAAGATTCTAGAGGCTTAATCTTTCCGCATCACTTTTAACTTAATTTAATGATGGTTATAAATCTTAATTTTATCTTGGGTAACTGTTCTCATGTACAGTTCGTGAGTCAGGAGGATGTTTTCACCTTTGCCCACCAGGGGGTAGACTATCCCTGTTTACATCTATTCACGAAAGGTTATATGCACCTCTGTTCCAACTCATTACCAAGTTTTTGGGCATTCTTCCTTTTGAAAAGTTAGATTTAATACTTTTCCAACGTGGCAAGTGGAGAGTTTTTGTTTTTTGGTTCTTCAATAAAAATGAAGCCGCCTATTCTGCCATAACCTAATCCTTTGTTTACCAGGTAGGCCTATGTATTAGTTTAATTTCTGTGTAATATCTGTGTCGACGACGCAATATGCTTTAATGTCTTTGTATAGGCTAAATTTGGTTGATGTTTAAAAAAAAAAAAAGGCTAAACCCTACATTTTCAGAATAATTTGCCATTTCCTCTCACTTGTCACCCCATTATTGCCTTTGCAGTTCACAATGCCAGCGTGAGATCATATTTGTATGAGTTGCAAATGAAATGGAGACATCATCTCAAGGGGTAACAGGAACAAAAAGCTCTGTGTCGAAACAATATCACAGCAATACCCAAGTTTCAGTGCACTGGCAGGAAACCATATTAACATTTATTTAGGAAACTGAATATCTACACAGTTTACTATTCTGTACTATTTAAAAAGCCATTCATAATTTAAGATGCACTATGTAACATTTGTGCCACCTGCTCCTCTATAATGATGTTATTGATTTTAACAGTGCGGCTATAAACATGCATTCTTACTGTAAGACTGCACTGGCTTTATCTCTCCACAGATCTGACCTGTTATATTGTCTGGCTGCATCACCTGCTTGTTTTGGTGGAGATGGACATGTTAAATGCCATACTGTGGAACATTCCAGGCAATAAGACTGAATATACAAGTGGTGAACCCTCCAAAAGTTGCATAAAGTGCATCTTTTATGTTAATGTAGGCTATTCTTTAAATAATTTGTTGTTTACATTTGCACCTCTGATTATTATCAGTTAATGTACAAAAACATTAAATAGAGCCTATTTGCACAGAGGCTAATACAAAGTTAGAAGCTACAATAGAAAGGCAAAATGAAAAATAATTTTGGATGTAGTGTAGGCATGCAGAGTAATTGACCATGCAGCCCTGGTGAAGATGTTACTTTCCCTTTGTTAAACTTCTGTGACTTCATGATTTTTCCATAGATGAAGGTGATTGGTTCTGGTGTTGCATATATTGTTTGCATGAGCTGGGGTCTCCATGGAAATACATAAAAGCTGCAGCGGCCTCACATCTTCAAAGAGCCCAGACCATTTGTTTATTCTTACATCTCTGTCTACAGTGAATGGTCTCTCAAGAACATTCAGAGCATGACAGCTAGAGGTCAGCCATCACCTTGCAGTTCTGTCTACAGAGATACAAGTAAGCTGAGGTAGTGAGTACTGAGTATTTGAGTACAAGTGAATGGATAGTTTCTCAGCAACTATTTAAAGTTCAATATATTCCAAAAGTAACTTAGTTTAATTTAATTGCCACCACTGCATCAAGTATGAGCTGTAATAAATTAAACAACGTACTGGCACAAAGTTCAGTGTCTTCTCTGTCAGCATAAATAAACAAAATTTATTATTCCACCCTTAAGCAATAAGCTTAATATGGCAAGTTTGTGGAACCTCTCCCATAGAGTTATACAGGGGCCTGTCCATCTGAAATTACAATATTATCAAATTCTAGACTCGAACGCAACCTAATGCAACATTTGCTTAGTATTTATTGTAAATCATTCGAGGCGTATTACGCAAAATAGATTCTTGTTTGTTTTAAGCCATCTTATTATGTGGTTGCTCAAATCAAAAACATACCTCGAGTTGTGTTTTGTTTCATTCACACATGTTTGAGTGATCCTTTATTGGCTACATCTCCAATGCTCAAAATGCTCTGTTCCTTGAGATGTCATGAAGTGGTAGTTTTTAAGTTAACAGCTACATTTTGTTCAGTAGAGACTGGCAACTCTGAAGGCCTGAAATCATCCAAATGATTCTAGTGAAGGGCGGTGTATGGAGTGGAGCATTTCGTGTATTACCACATAACATCACAAGGTGAAAGTGTTTTTGTGTGAGAGACTCAGGCTAAATATGCAGGGTTAAACAAGTGTAAATGAAGCAAAACACAACTCCAAGAACATTTTTGATGAGGAGAAATTATAACATAGATCAGATAAAATAGCGTAATATGCTCTGTAAGAAATAGATTTTTTTCTTTGTGTATCTTTGAATGGAAAAAATGCTTTGATTTGCTTTCCCCATCTTGCCTATGAACTACATATGCCCTAAATTAATCCATATACAGAGATTTAAGATGACAGATGTATGCAGACAGTTGTAGCTGCTGTGCTGGTGAAATCTGTGGTAATTCCTACACAAGACTTAGTTGATGATGAAAATAAACGTGGGCTTGTTTTGATCCTGAATGTAAAGAACACGTTAACTTAAGATGACAGGGGACAACTCCATCTAACACAGCTGCCTCCTCTGAGAACTGCTCCTTTATGTATCTGACAGGTGCAGGTTATGAGGCAGTAAACCATAATGTTACTACGTTTGCACTGACAGTCTTAGCTTAACGATACAACTGCCTGTCAGGAATACTGCCTTACTAATGGGAACTGGGAAAGATTTTGGTGGATCTGGAAAACCATCTGAGAAATTGTAATGAAGTCTATTAGAATTATAATGAATTAATGAATCACAATGAAGTAACTGACTAGAGACCTGTATGACAAATTATCTTCCAAGTACCCTCTATTCCTTTTATTATGTTAATATTAAAAAAAAAAAAGATCTCATGTGGTAATACAGGCAGTACTCCTCTGTGTTTTTAACTACATTCACTTTCACTATAATTATTTGGAAGATTTCAGACTTTATGACATCACAAGGTGGAACAGAGCATTTTGAGTTTTGGAGATGTAGACAGGACCTTTAAACTTACAATTAAATACTTCTCTGCAGGAAACTTATCTATCTGTTTGCACATTAGTGCAGAGGATGCTCCTGATTCATCTAAAGGGGCATATCATTTAATAATAAATATATTTTTGTACATTATTGTGCAGTGAGGAAAGGTCATAGTACATAAGGATAATCTGCAGGGTTGTAATAGGCATAGGGACATTGGTAGGTTCACTTCCTGTATTGCCACATAAAATAAAAAGGTGGAACAGAGTGTTTTCTGTTTAAAATAAGAACTCTGCAGGATTTGGGAGTGGATCTCTCCTTCACTGTAGTTCTCCCCGAGGTTTCTTCTTTTTCCCAGGACCCTGGGTTTTTTGGAGTTTTTCCTTGGAGGGTCTAAGGACAGGGGATGACTGGACAATGTTTCATTTGCTGCTTTACATGAATGTTGTTTTTTCCTGTTTTGATATGTCTGTGTGTATGTTTGGCTCATCCATATCTTGGAACGCCCTTAGAGGCAACTGTTGTTGCGATTTTGGGTGCTACAAAATAAACTGAATTGAATAGAATTGAATTGAATTTGTGTGTTGAACATGTGAGAATTAAACAAAACACAACTCCAGGTATGTTTATGATGAGGAAACAATATTATAACAGATCGGAAAATAGTGTAAAATGGGCCCTTTAAACATTTACCCTACACTTTACCCTTTAAGACACTATACAAATACAAAGAGAGTTAAGGCCGAACTATTTTATTGGAAATGTACAAAAATCACAGGCACAAAATGTACCAATGTACTGGCATTGAAAGCAAAAAACAAACAAAAGCAAAACACTATTTTAAAACTGAGGAACAAAAAATGTCAAGTGAATTGCCAACCTGAAGTAAACAAAATGATCACGCTAAAATACTTCTAGTAACCCACAAAAATAAGACCCCAAATTGATTGGTAGATTTAAAGATGCACAGTGTAACTTTTTGGTGGAGAGTTTGTAATCTGCTTGCCTCCATTTCGTTTTGATGTTCCACAGTATAGCAATAAATGTGTCTTGCATTTGTTACAGGTGCTTTTATTGCTTTGAAAAAAAACCTTGAAACACTTGAATTCTTATGTGAGTGGACTTGCCTCTCCATAAATCTGACCTGTAACTTGGCCTAGTGATGTTGCCCTCATTGAGTTAGATGAGTTTAATGCCATACTGTCAAACATTTCTCGCAAGTAATAGTTAGGTACATTATTGTTTGTTTTCACAGTTGTATTTGAAAGGAACACCATTTCACAGGACACACATCAGTCATAATGCAGATGGTGAACCCTCCGCTACAAAAGTTACACAGTGCACTTTTATGATAGTCCAAATAGTGCAACATTTGTTAATCCACGTTTCTCTGTACACTTTTTGCACTTCCAGTCAACACTTATGGCATTGTGTCATTGTGTTCATGTCATTCATAGAGGCACCTGAATGATCACATTGTAAAGATTTGCATTGTGGTCATCTAAAGTTCAATTTTCTGGCCACTTTTAAACCTGAGTAAAGAAGTTACACTTTCAACCATAGACTGTGGCTCCATCGACCCTTCTTCCAATCGACTTTACATTGAAAAATTGTCGCCCCTCTCTCTGTAACTGCTGCAGTGAGTTTCTTCATTTTCGTCTTAAAATGTTCATGTTAACCTGCACTACAAACTGTTTTTATTTTACTGTTTTGTCTGTAAATAAATTCCTATTTCAAATATGGAACTGCTCCAAAACCGCTACTTTATTCAGCTTCGTTTGAGTGCAGCCGAACACTCCCTTAGTCCACTTTATACAGTCTATGGTTTCAACAACTGCAACCCTGAATGTCTAGCAATTTTCCCAAATGTCTTTAGTCAAAATTCCTGGATCAGCACCAGGAAAATGACCGACCCACCATTTCAAAGAACAGCTTGTTTGGCTTCCTGAAGTAGTGGCAAAGCTTCTTGAACGCCTGGGTGCTTAGTGGGGCGTGTGGTCTGCCTTTTGACTCATCCAGGCACTTATCATGTCCCGCAGTTAGCATACAATAGAAACCTTTAGTTGTATTGTAATAGAAATTGCTGGGGGTAATTTTTGGAGCCAGTTGTAGAAAGCATTCGGCCTTTTTGAGCTCTGGAAAAGGGTCTCGAATGAGTGCGTCACCGTCCACAACGTGAATTTGATCTCGGGGGAAGACCTCCAACCAACGGGACAAATGCTGGTGGTATAGACTCCTCTGTAGTGCCTTATATTTGGGGTTTATGTGTCCCTTTTGCAGTAGCAGCTCCTCCAGAGGTTGGTAGGGCTTGTGTCGTGTCAGTCGGTTGTGGAGGACTTGGGTGTAGTCAGACACCACCCTCTCCGCGGGGTCTCGGACGATCAGGAGCAAGCGTACGGCCGGGTTCATGTCCCACACTCGAGCAGGGACCAGGGGGGCAGAGAAGTAGCCGGGGGTCTTCTCCACGGTGAGTTGGCTGGGGAAGGTGAAGGGCATCTGGGAGCAGTACCAGGACAGGCCACGGCGGTAGTGCTCCTCCACGTTGAAGTAGTGAACCTGACAATCACAAGATGCACAAGTTAAACTCCTATATTATGCTAAATTGACTCTTGTGAGCTTCAGGCAGGACATGTTAGAATGTCATTACCTCATCAGACATGTACGCAGAGTTGTTTCATTTACACGTAATCGTGGATTATTAGACTGTCTGCATACCCAAAGGTAGTTTTCAGGTTACCTTTTACCTTTAGTTCAGTAGCAATGGGCAATTCCACAGCTGAAATCATCCAAATGATTCTAGTGAAGGTGTATGGAGCCTAAAAACACTCAGAACTCAGCCTAAATATACAGGATTTGTGTATTAAACATGAGTGAATAAACAAAACACAACTCTGGGTATTTTTCTGATGAGGATACAACATTATAATATAAATCAGAACATAGCGTAATACAGACCGTGTATAGTATATGCATGATTATTACTATAATATTTCATAAGTGTTATCTGTCTGCGTCCTCAGCTGTAACTATATAAAATATTGTTTTTTATGACAATGGCTTTGTGTTTGTGTAAGCCATTTAAAGATGCACTATGCAACTTTTCTGGTGGAGGGTTTGCTACCTGCTTTTATCCATGGAGCTGTTCTTTCTTTGTCCAGAATGCTCCACAGTATAACTCATCTGCTTTGCATGAATTCAATTACAGGTTGTTACCTCTCCACAGATCTGATCTGTAAATTCTGCTAACGTCTGGTGTTTTCATCTTCGTGTCTCCGTGGGGGCAAATGAGTATATGGCCATGCTGTGAAACAAGCATACACTAGAGAAGGATGTGATGGACCACCACAAAAGTTACTTAAGAGTATCTTTAACTCAGCTGATTGATTATCTCAAACCAGTTCAATCTGAATGCAAAATGAGCTCCTCACTTTGGATGGCCAGACCATACTCTTTAATTAAGCTTTAACTAATGGCATCCCAGTTTCATTTATGTTTGAATTATACCGTCCTAACAATTCAACAGAAAGCATTTGAATACTGATGATGCGTGCAGACCAGGCCCTCATGCTATTACAATTTTGAAAAACTAGGTCACATCTCATCTTTATGCTTCCCCACCTATCCCCAGGCACACATTTATAAGTTTGGAGTCTGTGGTTTTACCTCAGCTTTTGCCACCTCCACGTCTGGGTGGAGGTTGAGCATCTCCAGCAGCGCCCGGGTACCCCCTTTCCTCACACCGATGATGATGGCCCCGGGTAGGCGCTGTTGGGTGCCATTGTTTGGGGCAGAAGAAGAGGAGGAAGAGGAGGTATGAGGGGTAGAGCTCCCGGAGCGTAATTCCCTCAGGCACACTGACAGTTGAGTCTGCAGTAGCACCAGTACCAGCAGAGCGAGGAGCACGGTCCACAGCATGGTGCCTCTCACAAACTCAATGGGCCAATCAGCACACACTCATGAAGTTGTCAGATTGTTGTCCACCAGCAGGGGGCCACGAAGGGAGCGCCTCACTGGACCACCTGTGAGAGAAACACGTTATTACTCTGCGGCACAAACATGTAACCCGAGAATTACCGCTCTTTTACACACTTTGAAACAGGGCTGTACAATATGAGAAAAACATGCAATGATAACTAGCTTTTGTATTGCGATTGCCCATAACGATATTACTGCGTTATTTTATTTTAAGGGCCCATGCTACACTATTTTCTGCTCCATGTTATGTTTCCTCATCACAAACATATCTAGAGTTGTGTTTTATTTCATTCACATATGTTTAACGTACAAAAACTCTATGTTTAGGCTGAGTTCTTCTCTTAAACATAAAACACTCTGTTGCACTTTGTGATGTCATGTGGTAATACGCAGGGAAGTGCTCTACTGTGTTTTTAAACTCCATACACTAGAATCATTTGGATAATTTCACCCCTGAAATAGCTAATCTCTACTGAACTAAAGGTAAACGTTAACATTACAAGGTGGAACAATGTTTGAGAGAAGAACTCAACCTAACTATGCAGGGCAACATTTTAACATGGATCAGAAAATAGTGTCATATATGGCCTTGTAATTTATTATTTTACTGTCAGCCATTAAAACAAAAGTTCTCACTGTATGTGGTATGTCTTTCTATGCACATCAATAACGGTCTTGATTGTCTTTGGTAATTATTCAGCCAAGCGGATTCTTGAAGTAAATCGGAAGAACTGGATATTTCCCTGTAGCGGGGGAGAGGATGAGGAGAGTGAAGAGGAATCGTCTTTTATCTGACAAGGCTCCAGTGTGGACCAGCTGCTTTGTGCTCTGCTGTTTCATGATCCCGTATGTGAGCTGCTTCGTACATACGTCCCATACAAAGTGTCAGTCAAAGCACTGCAGTCTGTAACTCAAGATATAGGCCCACGGCGTGATTATTGCCAGAACATTTTTAAATATTCATTTCCAGCCGAAGCAGACACGGATGCAACGCTTGTAAAATTAATGCTGTTTTGAGGCTCAGGTCGTCCCTAAAGAGCACCACCCCAACTGAGAAGATCTGAGCTGTTCTTGTTGAATTAAATGAAGAGGGATACATGGCCTACTGCAGTGTTTTGACTTTAAGGAGGCATTATATTAAGAATAACATTTTAATAGCACAGTTAAACTCCTATTATGAGATATTCATGCTTTGCAGTGACATGCTGGGGGTGTTCTACATGCATCTCTATTAGCGGAATGTTCAGCAGCTACCGTGGGGACACAATGTACACATTAGCAAACTCTGTCAAAAAAGTTTTAAGATGTGAGTCTGAAAACTCAAGAAAATACCAAAATGGATTTAAATAGCACATTTTCAGGAGCTTGTGTGTTCATGGTCCTTTAGGTGTTTGATTTTCAACAAAAGGTGAGAGGGACTATCTGAAAAAGCTCTTTTTGGTCACATTGTGTTAAAATAAAGCTCACATTAAGTGTAACTTGAAGTATCAATAAAGTAGATGGTATCTTTTTTATTTTCTTTTTTTTACATTGAGTTAAGTTAGTTAGTCAGCAGACCGACTGGCCCTAACCCTAACCTTAAAAAAGATTGAACAGTTTTGAATTACTGAATTTTATTGATCTATAGCTTATATTACATGTTTAGCCATGGTCCATATCAGATGCTAAAAAGATAACAAAAACCAAAATATTTTGTACTTTGTAAATAGTTTTGCCTGTCCTCGGTGTACTGTATCTATTACTATATGGTCTTGCTGAACCTTTTTCCTGTTTTAGGAATGGCAAAAGAGAAAACAGGACTGAATGGACTTTATGAATCCTGCCTGGACGACACAGATTATACAGACCAAGTAAGAGATGAGAGTCTAGCTATTATTCATAAACGACAGTAGTGGTAAGTACAAAACTGAAAGTACAATACTTAAGTACAATTTTTAGGTATCTGTGCTTTACTGAAGTTAATTTTTACAGTGGATACTTCTTACTTTTACTGACACTACATTTGAGAGCAGGTATTTGTACTTTCTACTCCACTACATTATAGATCTGGACTGAAAAGTAAAAAGCACTTTTCTTTATGAATTGAAAAAGCAGAGACTTATTTTTAGCACATTTAAGTTAACGTGCCAACTTTGCGCAACCAAATATATGCACAACCACACCTAAATAAGAAATCAGTTGAATCACATAAAGCAGCTAAATTTTTAAATCATTATCACTACATTTGATGCTTTAATTATTAGAACAAATCTGTGTGAAAGCCTTTTTTTAATACAGGTACTTTTTTTCATGTGATACTTTTGCTTGGGTAAAGTTTTGCCCCCGTATCTCTACTTTTACTTAAGTAACAAAACTGAGTACTTTATCTGCCACTTATGGATAGTGGTATGTCAGTTTAGTATTTCTTGGTCACTCTGGTAGCGAGGCAGCTGTTTTCTGTATACTTTCCAATAGTTAAGATGTGGTCTAAACCTCTTGGCTCTTGTTGTTGTTGTAAGGCTTCACGTGATAGACTTATTAATTTGTAACAGTGTTGTGCTGAGAACTGAAGAGTATCTGCCTGTTCCTGAAGCTGTGCTCTAATTGCACCTTTAGGGAGAGCCCATGCCCCCGACCTCCTGCTTCTATCCCCCGACCTGGAGATGGTGGCGTCATACGGACCTCAGCATCTTTGAGGAGGTAGATTCAGATGCATTGAGGAAAATATTATTATCATTCTTTATAATTTTTTTTTTGTTTAGTTTATTTGGTCATTCGCGTGAGCCAACAACAATTAACAACATCATTAGAATGCTGACATGGCCGACAGCGTTTACCTATAATGCCCAACGCTATTAAACTCTACAACATAGCACCTTTAAACCTTTAAAGTTGTGCAGTTTATACTTTGGAGCTGATGCCATCAACATCCTCTGGGGGTGCGATGCTAACTGAGAGCACTTCTCTGTCAGAAGCCGTTACTCAAGTTAGATGTAATCTGAGTTTTATTTTCAGTTAGTTACTCTCCTTTTTGTTAATCAAACTCCTAAACAGGACCATGAACACTCGTATTGATCACAGACTCTTGAAAATGTGCTGTTTAGATCCATTTTGTATTTTTTCTTGAATTTTCAGATGATCTAAACCTTTTTGGTAGTTATTGCTAATGTGTGCATTGTGTCACCACTGTAACTAATTAAAGATGCCTCCATAGAAATACATAAAAGTACACCCCCAGCGTGATTTGAACAGAAGTTGTCAAGCAAGTTAGCGCCTTTACTAGCCTTTGTTAAGAATGATTGTCTCCATATGCTTCAGTAGTAATATACAGGCAAAAAGCAAGTCTGTCTACATGATGTATGCCATGCTAATGTACATAATTCTCATCCATCTGGTGTATGAGCTCATTACTGTACAGCTGCAGAGCATTGCTGAGGGCGCATTAACATATCTATACCGTACTTCTATGCCACATTTTTAACATAAAGTTTCTATCCAGTCTCTTAACCCTATAATATTAGCTATATTTATTGAAACACCTGGCCTTTTTTCTCTGTTTTTCTTATTGGCCCTCGCCTAACGAAGTGGCGAGGGCTATTGTTCTTGTTCGGTTTCTTTTTATTATTATTCTTCCGGCCCGGCGAAAAATTTGATAAAACGGGCATCGCGACAATGCCCAAAGTGCCCCTACTCGACAGCGCCCCCTGGAAAAGTCAAAAATTGAAAGTCTATGGGGAGCTGAAAAGCATATTTTGGCGTAGGCCGACAAAATTCGGGACAGTGATAGAAATAAAGGAGACAAGCAGAAAATGTCATTGTCACACCGCCCTATGACCAACAGGAAGTCGGCCATATTGGATCAAAAAACTCGCCGCTGTTTTGACTGCGTGTACGCCAAAGTCTTCAAGTGTCTTGGTTTTGGTCCAAACGAGCTCAGATTTGACACGTCACATCTACAGATGTGGGTCCACAAACGCATCATTTTTCTCAGCGCAGTTTTTCACGGTTTGTCCGTAGCACGCCGGCGAATAACACCTTCGTTTCCTGTTTCTTTGATGACCTCTCACGGCCACAGGCTTTGGCCTACAGAGCTCAAACTCACATCACTATTGTGTGATCCCGGCCTGAATGTGATGAAATATGAAATATAATAAAAGTGAACTCTGTAGCGCCACCTAGTGTATACGTGAAACATCAACATTATCGGATTTGTACCAAATTTGGGGATTAAATTCTATGCATGATTTCAAGCAAAATCTTATATTATGGAAACGGTGCAATTTTCATTGTTCGCCACCAGGGGCGCAAAGACTCCCTAAAAAAATAGTAAAAAAAATGCCTACACACACAGGCTTTGTCTGATCGTGCTGAAATTTGAATCACTAATGCCTGATTAGGGCTTGATTATAATAAACTATAAAGCATATGAAAAGTTACTCTATAGCGCCACCTAGCCTATACAAGAAACGTCAACATTATCGGATTTGTACCAAATTTGGGTATTCAATTCTCTGTATCAAAGCAAGCAAAAAAATATATTATGGATATGGGGTGTTTCCCACGGTTGGCCAGGAGGGGCGCAAAGACTCCCCACAATAAATAGTTCCAAAATTACTACACGCACAGACTTTGTCTGATTGTGCTGAAATCTGAATCACTAAAGCTTGAACATGGACTGAATATAATAAACTATAAAGTATATGAAAAGTGAACTCTATAGCGCCCCCTATCCAGACATGAAACATCAGCATTATGGGATTTGTACCAAATATGGGTATTAAATTCTATGCGTGTCTACGACCAAAAAAATACATTATGGATATGGGGTATTTTCCATGGTTGGCCACAAAGGGGCAAATACTCCCCCCCCAAAATATGTTTAAAGGTGCACTATGTAACTTTTCTGTTGGAGGGTCTGTTTTTATGCACAGTCTTAGTCCGACAGTGCTCTTGATTATAAAAGTCATGTGACCTGTGGCCTAGTTTCTATAATTTGGCTCTAGATCGTTCCCATTTTCAAATATTAAAGGTGCCCTATGTAATTTTTCTGGGGGACGAGCTGTCGGGAGGAGAGAGTCGTGCCAGGGCGGTCACGAGACCTCAGCAGTTGCCTGGGAGGGGCGTGCGCACCGGGGCGAGGGCCATCATTGCCGCCAGCGGCTTTAATTTATGATTATTCTTATTTTTACATACTTGCTTACTATGAACCAGATATTATGTGTTCTTAATAAAGATTGAATTGAACTGAATAGTCTATTTTTGTCAATAATTGTGTTAAAGAATGCCCTATGTGTAAATAATTTACACCCTTTTCCAGGAGAAGTAGAACTGTCAAGTATTTACCATTCTTATGTAATTAAATACCTAAAACTGTGTGTTGTAAGATGAAAAGGCCAAAAAGGAATTGAATTTTCTTCAGCTTTCAAGTCCCGTTTCACAGCTTTCAGGGGCAGTTTGAATGATTAAAATTGCACAAAGTAGCGAGGAGTTATGGTAATTTGAAATAGTGGGGTCACTGGTGATCCCTGTGGTAGTAAAAGGGTTAAGGAAGTGGTGTTAGTGTTAGACATTTGTTTATTAAGAGAAATAGGAAGTCAAAGTGTGAAGTCAGTCATAGAGCACAGCTGATGTTTTGTGTTAAGTGCTTGGGTGAGTCCCTTGTGTCTCTGTCCTCTGAGTATTCCCAGTGTGTCAGGTCCTCTTACCCCATCTACCCCCTTATACCCTTATACCCCTATGCTCACCTATAGGTCTCTCCCTTCAGTATTCATTCCCCTCCACCTAAACAATACAGACTTTTACTAACTGTCATTTAAGGTCTTTTATTACACAAAATTAACTCGTATGAATTTTAAGTCATATTATAATGTTACATATAAATAAATATGTGTGAATAAAACAAAAAAACAACTGTTTTTGACAAGTAAACAACATTCTAACATGGATCAGAAAATAGAGTAATTTTACTTTTACTTAGTAACTTTAATAATTCGCCTCCAAAATGACAAATCTTGATAAAATTACAATGACAATTAGACATGACACAAACTTGATTCATTGTCATACTAACATGTCATATGTCAGGAATGGTCCACAGTATGGCATTAAACTTATATCAAGCTTGTATTCTCTTGCAACTGTTTTTATTGCAATGAAATACCTTGATAAAACATGCATTCTTGTGTGAACTGGGTTGCCTCTCCACAGATATGACCTGTATTTGCCCTGGTGGCATCATCTTGTCTTCATGGTGACAGTTATTGCCATACTCTGGAACATGGCAAAGCTTTTAATAACATTTCCATAGAAACAAGCTCCTGGCAGACCCCTAATCAGAAAAGTTACATGCATCTTTAAATTTAGTGCACCTTTAAATCTGTTTTATACAACAATAGAAAAGGTTGAAATTAAATATACTTTGTGGATACGCAGTGCACAGTATGACCTCAGACACTGCATTTTTTCCTCCTCTTTTACCCTCTCTCTCACCTCTTTTTGCCCTGTTTAACCCTGAACTCCCCCTCAGTCTGCTCCTGTCTCTGCACCTGTCTGTTTGGGTCCCTGTCTGTAACAAACCCCAGCTCAGCGCTAATGGGATGCCCTGCAGCACGCTCTCAGCTGCTCATAAATAAAACACCAGCTCTGCACACCTTCCCCGCCTGAACTGTCTCCATTAAATGAACTTTTTAATCTGAGAATAGGAAAGGAGTTTAGGAAGGATGGACACACACCCTCAACTTTTACCTGCTGTTAGAATGAAACTGTAGGCCTATTGAAAGTCAGTGTAAATGCTGATGATTGGGTAACTTGTGGTTCAAATTTCATAAACATGGACTTTCCCCAGATGCAAGGAAAAATCAAATATAGCTTTTTCTGATAATATTTATAATGTTGGTGTTTTCTAAATTTACAGAACACTGGAGATGATGGAAAATCGTTATAATTTGGTGTTTTAGATCTCAAGACAATTATCCAATCAGTAGTCTCTTATTTGGGTTGCCAGGGTCAATGCTGAAATCCAGTTGGTCTTAACCTCGTCTCTTCGATCTGAATGGTCCCAACCCAAACCCCAGCACCTGCAGCCGATCATTACGTGTCCCCAAATGTAAGATCACACTCTCCAAACTCTCTTTTTCCTCTGTTGCTGTGAGTCATTGGACTAATTTGCCCACAGAGATTCTAACTTGCACAGGTTTTCAAATGTTTGCACGTCTAACAAAGAAGTGACTGACCTCTAAACAAGTTTGTACACATTACGGATGAGTGTGATTTGAATGATGAGCAGGATGTCGAATGTGTAAATGTTGGGCCTTGATACAGAGTGGAAGAGGTGCATGTGGTTGCATATCTGGTATACGTTGTTTTTAGAATAGCATCTCAACACTGTAAACCTTAACCAATATCTGCTTTCATTTATTCTTGGTCAATTTATTTATATACACTGAATCTGTATGTTAGTATTTCCACCTCAGGGACGACAGGTGTAAATTTGCATTCATGTTATAACCTGGCACCAGCACCTCTCCTATAACTTTTGTTTTGGTTAATGTATTGTTGTGCACTGTCCCTCTACAAATAAAAAACCATACCAAGTAGTGCTATGAGCGTCTGCAGCTCAGTGATTCTGAGATTTCATGTGGGACATGGCCTGTCCATATGCTGAGAATGAATAACCTGTGTGTTTGCTCTCTGCAGGTTGAGGCTCTGGCAACCCAGGTCCAGTTGTGCTTGGAAGTGTAAAACAATATGAGCACAGGCTACATACTGTCCCTTAGGCCTTTCACAATAAATACAGTATCAACTTCTCGTTCAATACACAATAGATGGAACAATAGTTGTTGGGGGTTTATATTGATCATGGGTACTTTTTCCTTGCACTAGTATTATGTTATTTTTCTGTACTACAATAAGAATTGTGCTGTAGAGGGTTGAATTATGAACCGCTATTACTCATTTTAACAATATTTTACATTTAGGGGATAATACAGCTTTAGGGTTTGGTTTCAGTATTATCTGTTATCATCTTTAGTGCACTTCAATACATCGCACTTCAAAATGTGTCACTGTGGCAGGCCCACTCTCCCTTAAACTTCCTAATTCTGAAATACCAAAACGCATTCCTCTTCATTTTCCTTTACCTGGATCTGAAAATTTGCCAATTCAATGAGCCTTATATTCATCATTTTCAGTTGTTATTGTCCCTCCTGATAGTTCCTTGTGCTTCCTATCAGCCCTCACGGACAATGGGAGGAAGAAATCCAGAACAAAAGCCAGGGCCGTCAATGATGCATGAATTTACCATATTGACAAACACCAGTGAAAACAGACGAATGGGAGAAGGAAGAAACAGAGCAGCGGAGTGCAATTATCTGTGAAGGCAGAAGCTGTTTGGTCCTGGAGGGCTCTGAGTCACAAGGTACGAGTCACGATTCAATATTGGCTCAAAACTTTGATATCATGGATATATTGCTCATGATAACTGACAGTATTAAAACGCTTAAAGGTGCACGAGGATCGGTTTAACAGAACAGTAAACAATCGGCACTGACATATCTCATAAAACTCATTTTAGTCTCCGATATGAAATATACATAAAATGTCATGACTGTATTCAGCAGTAAGAAATATCAATACAATATCCCCAAAGTAAGTTTCCTTCTGGATACTATGACACCCCTCCACCATGACAGTTTCTTCTTATGGTAGCCCTGGTTTCATGTAACATTTGCTGTGCAGTGTGTGCAGTCTCTGTGTCTCTGTCTTTGTCTGTGCAGCCCCACACAAACTCAGTCAAAGCGTTGGTATTTTGGGGGGGTGGGTAGAAGGCGGATTAGGACTCGGAGCGGCGCCGGAGCAGGAGGGAGCCTCAGGTACAGAGGGAACATGTGCATGCGGCTAAGAGGAAGATTGTCCCTGGTAGGGGGTGGCATGGAGATTTTGCCATGGCTGTGAAATGGCAGAGGCTGCAGGAGACAGATAAACACGCTATGTCTCCTCTCCCCTTTTCATCAGTTCTGTCTATCCTTCTGTGTTTTCACTGGTCTGCTTCTGCTTTTGCAGTTTAGTCTGTGGGTTACAGCTGTGTTTCTCAACCTGGGGTTCAGGGCTATGCAAAAATGTAGCACAGGGTACTTGTTAGAGTGCAAATCCTGTCATAATTCAAAGCATTAAGACAGAAAAGTACCTTTATTTTTGTCATATACTCAACAACTAAACAAAATTTATCGTGACAATCCCAATATCATTGTAAGACATTTGATGATACAATGTCACAATATTTCAGTTATTACAGCCATATTAACAAATAGATCGTGGGGAAGGACATTCTCCAGTTTCTAAAATTAAGCACCAAAGGCATCAACTGTGTAGAGACAGTTTCTAAAAACATAAATTATTGAGGAGAAGCATCAAGTCATCTCAGTCAAGTCACGGGGCTCAAGTCCAGGTTCAGCCCTGAGTCATTGTCCTTTGAGTCCAATCGAGTCTCAAGTCCATTTTTATCATGGTAAAGGTGACCGGCACATGCTTGTCTTCATGAAGACATTACTGCTTTGTCTTGAATGTTCCACAGTATGGCATTACACTATAAATCCTGCCTTTACTTAATTACATGTGTTTTTATTGACTTAAAAACATGCATGGTTACTGTGAGTGGAGCTGCTTCATCATAGATTTGAGCCTGTAACTTGGTTCTGTGGTGTCACTTTCTTGTGCTTGAGATAAATAAGTGTAATGCCAAACTGTGGAACACTCCAATAACATCTTCATGGAGAGAAGCATATGACACGCCACCAGAAAAGTTATACAGTGCACCTCTAAGTCTCAAGTCATCAAAACAGTGACTCAAGACTCAAGTCCCCACCTGCTTTTTGGCAAGGAAACAACATTATAACATAGATCAGAAAATAGAGTAATATTTGTCCCTTGAAGTTGACTTTAAACCATATCCAACTTAAACTGCCAATATCTCCATAAATACTGAATAATCATTTGGGTGAACAGGTTTTGTCTTCAGTTCAAGTCCAAGTTCTTATTCCCTCCCCATTTTTGTCCTTTCATTTCTCCACTCACACATCCCTCACAGCCCGACCCTCTCTGAGCTCTGTCTGTCGATTACCCATCAGCCCCCTGCCGCTTTTCAAATTGGACGCTTTAGAAAAAACCCGGGCCCACCATCCTTTCACCCCTCATCATCTTATTCACTTACACAAAACACTTCTCCATCTCTCCCCTCCCCCCTTTCCTCACGTCTTCAGTAGCTCACGAGATCTGGGTCATCCATTAAACACCCAAACATGTGTGGGTGTACCATGTCTAAGCTTAAATGGAGATGGAAATGAATATTGTAGAGGGCCCCAGTAAAATGGAGAGGGTTTCAGTCAAGTTCAGGGCAAAGAGCAAAGCAGGATATGTGATTGACTGCTGTTATCAGGCCATAGTACATTTGGTAGGGACTAAGCAGAAAAAAAACAAAAAATAGTAATAATTGTGATAGTTTTAGAATAAAAAGTCACTTCTGTTCTATACTCTATACTCCTATGAAAGTAAAACTCAATGTAATGTGCTTTTACGGATGTTAATATCATATTAAAGGGACCGTATTATACTATTTTCTATGTTATAATGTGTCCGCATCAAAAACACACCTGGAGTTGTTTTTTGTTTCATTCACACATGTTTAATACACAAATCCTGTATATTTAGGCTGTGTTCTTCTTTTAAACAGAAAACCCTCTGTTCCACCATGTGATGTCATGTGGTACATAGAAGAAGTGCTCCATGCTGCTTCCCCAGAATCATTTGGATAATTTCAGCCCTGAAATTGCCCATCTCTACTGAACAAAAGGTAAACTGTTGCTGTTAACTCATAAAGTGGAACAGAGTTTTGGAGTGTATAATAAAGCATGTGTAAATGAAACAAAACACAACTCTGGGTATGTTTTTGATGAGGTAACAACATTATAACAAGGCGTAAAGCTCACAAGACTCAGTTTTGTGTAATATAGGTCCTTAAATGTTACTTCATTAGTTGATGGCATAATGTCATAAAGCTGACCACATGAAGGAATGGTCATCTATTAGTGTATGTGTGTGATAGTAAAAGATACAATAGGTCCCTAGGTTGTCATGTGCAATGTATAGTCTACATAGGCTTATATTTATTATCACATTATACTGTGTGTGAGCCATGTAAGGTGAACCATATCAAATTGTGCGGAACAGTCCCAAATGATTCCCACCCACAGTTCAATGCAGCCAAGAATATTTCAGAACTTAAACAATATTCTGGCTTGTTATAGTTATGTTTTCAACATTGTTTGCTCGGCTTATGAATGGTCCCACTGTTTGTATCACTGGATGTTCAGTTACTTTATATTCCCTCCCCATACTGGGACATGAACCTTTGTGCAGAACAACTTATAAAGAAAAGTCGGTTTCAGAGTTTGTCATCATAAATCTTATTTAACTTTTCTTAGAGGATTTTTGCCACCTGCTTGTCTCCATGGAGATGTTATTGCTTTGCCTGGAAAGTTCCACAGTATGGCATTAAACCCCAGCACTTACTCAATTACAGATGTTTAAATTTCTCTAAAATGGCCTTGAAAAATATATTAACTGTGAGTGTGGTCACCTCTCCACAAACCTGACTAGTCTCCATAGTGCACAAAGAAAATAAAATGTGCAAATTTGCAGTACACTCGGTGGGAATATTCACAAATTTACAAAAAAAATTATATAATAATAATAAATATAAAAATACCACAGATTAGAAAATACACCAAATACCCAAACATGGACCTAATATTGAGTAACACTGATTTCAAATAGGACAGAATCTGTGTTTGGTGGATACTGGCCCTTCTTTGGGAAAAATGTCATACCACGAAACATTTCAGACAAGAAGGTGATGGAGCCCCAGCAGAAAAGTTTTACAATGCACCTTTGAACAAAATACACCAAATGCACCAACATAGGCCTAATATTGAGTAACACTGATTTCAAATAAGACAGAGTGTTTGTTACATATTAGTCGGTGACCTTAAAGCACTGAATATGTGAAATCCTCTACACTTCATCATGAGGTGTTTGGCTGCTCAGTGACTGTACGACAGCTTGGCTCAACAGTGAGATCAGCCTGACCTGTCAAAATGGACTTAACCCCTCTGTGCCCGGGCCTGGACTCTGAGGGGGCGTCAGTTAATCTGCCCCGGGGTGGGATGTTGTTATTGGGGTGAACACAGCGTCCTGTACGTGTGGCACACTTTTGTACATAAGCGGGAGTCTGCGCTCAGGGAAAGTGACAGATGGGACGGGCTCACAGTGTCTGGGCATTTTCATTACAGGCCACTGATTCCAAATATGTGTAGGGCAGGAGTTTTGTTTGGGTTAGAAAGGCTATACAGGCATGAATATGTTGACACTGACTAATAATGATCTCATCTCTTTCTCATTACTGTTTTGAGTATCCTGATAATTATAATCATCAGATATTTTGGTATTCTATGTTACAGGAATTGTCTAATCGATCATCATCATCATCAAACTTTATTACAGACTCTTGGTCCAGAATTTAAAAAGATAAAATGAACAAATACACACTCCAAAAACAACACAATATTCATAACCACCTGCAGTACCAGTGCCTCCACAGTTCGGACTGGTACCTCGTGGTGCTGAGTTTGCCATTTGTTAGGCTCATGATAAAGCTGTTCTCACAGTCATTAAGGCGACAAATGAATCTGTACATGAATCTGTACATTAAACAGAGCAAATTTGCATGAAAAGTTCTGATCCACGCTGACACAAACAGGTTACTTGCACTTTCCCATCTCGGCCTTTTCAATAAAATCCTTAGGCAGTCATTACACGCCACACTAAGTTTGTATATGCTCCCCTTTTTGTAGTTTGACCACAGGTGCCCCGTATATAATGCAGTACAGTACAACCAATCAAACTTTATTTATAGAGCGCTTTTCATACAAAAATGCAACACAAAACGCTTCAACTCATCTAAAATGTGGCTTTAAATGTGTTTGTTGAGGTTGAAGTATCAGACAAACGTGAACTGACCTACATCATTACCTGAAAAGATTTGAAAGATTTGTTTAGTTTTAAGTAAGCAGCTTTTTTAAATGAATATTGCAATTTATTATGTCCAAATGCTAACATAATAATCCACAGGTAATGAGCACAATAAGTATAAAGCACTTTATAAGTCTAAAATATTAGGATTAAACTTTACAAGATGTTCTCATCTGTAATGAGAGGTTTATGTGTAAATTATTCAACTTTCATCAGCTCAAATGTTTAAAACAGTCCCTTATAGTACAAATAAAAAATATTGTTCATCTGTCCTCTATTGAACAGTAAGTCAGCATAGTATTTATTGTGACTTTGGAAGAGGGTTACAAATATTGACAAAGACCAGAAGGAGTACCTGACTCACCAGGTATATTTGGACGCCCACTGGCAGCTCGCATGGCGACAGCTGTTCAAACCCCCAGAGACCAGAGATTATTGAAGACAGGAGGTTTGAAAAGAGAGAGAATAAAAGAAAAAGAGGAGAGACAATAAGAGAAGAAGTGGAGCCACAGCTGGTGCAATGTTTTGGCCAAGCGGTGGCCTGCAGTGGCAGTTAGGATCCAAAATTGAAGCTGTTGGACACGTCGTCCGAAATGAGCGATTACTTTGAATGGCTCTATCACTGGCAGCTGACACATTTCTAGTAAAGTGTTTCACAGTCGCTGTTGTGGCAGCACTAGCCTGAAGTTTTTGTAGTGTGTTGAAAGAGGAAATAAAATAAATTTAGTTTCACAGATAAAGTTTGATGTAAAGAGGTGTTTGCTTCTTTAAAGGTCCGTAGTTGTGTGTGTTGTTGTGTTTTATTTCACTGACACATGTTTGAGTAACACTTCATTACTAGTTTAGCTGCAGCCCCAAAGCTCAAAATGCACTGATCCACCTTGTGATGCCATGACACGGTAGTTTTCAGTTTAACAGCTACTTTTTACTTTTTGTTTAGCTGAGATGGGAAATTCCAGGGCTGAAATTATCCAAATGATTCTAGTGAAGGTGTATGGAGAGTAAAAACACAGTGGAGCACTTCCTGTATTAGCACATGACATCACAAGGTGCAACAGAGCGTTTGAGCGAGAGAAGTAATAGGGGCCCTTTAAAAATACTATATGGAAGACCGAGTGTAGAGTGAATGAATAATGCACTGTAAAGAGCTTTAGCGTTCTTGAAAGGTGCTATATACATGCAGCGATTAATTAATTAATAATATCATGAGTATTTTATTGATCATTATTGTATTGCAAGTCATATATTGTCTCAAGTCAAAAGGGAGATGGTGATTCACTGCTTTATTTAAAATATCACCAATATTCAAAATTCTTGGGACATTTGTATCCAGACTCTCTGCTTAAATTACTATTTCACTTCTTTTTTTGTCTTCAACTGTGGTCAGAATCGAAGGATAACAGTCGTCCAACAGCCCTGGACGTATGACACCAAACCAGCAGGACCCATGTGATGTTATTTGGTGCATGAGTTTCTATGTGACCTCCCTCTGACTCCACAGACGGGCTATGACCTCCTCAGTGCACAAGCAGACTGCCACACAAATAAATGAACAGCCATAGCCCTGAACTGGAAATAGAGCTTTAGAAAATGTATTATAATCAAAACAAAGTCACAGTTTAAATGGACTACAGTTTTCAGCTATTACCTTTCCTGTAATGTTCCACAGTATTTCATTTAAGGGCCCATATGACACTGTTTTCTGATCTATGTTGTAATGAACACACAAATCCCGCATATTTAGACTGAGGTCTTCTCCCAAACTGTCTGTACCACCTTGTGATGTCTTGTGGTAATACAGGAAGTGCTCCACTGGGTTTTTAAACTCCCTTCACGAGAATAATTTGACTTACATAAGCATGTGTGAATGAAACAAAACACAACTCGAGATAGCCTATATTTCTGATGAGGTAAATGCATTATAACATCGCTTAAAGCTCACAATTTACCATAAAACTAGTCCTTTAAAACATTATGATATACCTATTTTGTAGGTTCTTATGGATCTACACCTTCACCTTCTGCATTATTCAGTTAATAACCAACCTCCACAATGTATGCATCTTTCTTATATAGGCAAACTCCCAGAAAACACAGTGGTACCCTAGAAAATCTGTAATTTGCCTTCCCTGCATATGGTATCTGAACAGCTGAACTTCATCTCTCCAATCCCATTAATCAACAACTGTCTGTTACACTGTTGGAGCCTTGAGAGCACAACACTGCCCCTCCACTGAACCTAAAGCTAGAACAAGATCATAAGTGTCCGAAGGGAGGGCTGTGATCTGGACACTTTGACGTAATTGTGTGCAGACAGCAGGAGGGAGCAGGGCACTGTTTTGGCAGTGGTGTGGCTCTCATTTAGGTGCTGTGTTGTGGTGAGGTGAGGGGAAGCGGATATTGTGTAGGAGTTAAACATGGAGGAAGTAACGCTGCTAATAAAAACTTCTGCTAGACATATGTGACCCTTAAATAAAACCATATGCAATAAGACATAAGGAAATAGTTACTTAAAGGGCCCAAATGAAGCTATTTTCGGATCTGTGTTATAATGTTAATCATCAAAAACACACCTGGAGTTGTGTTTTGTTTCATTCTCACATGGAAAACACACAAATCCATCATATTTAAGCTGTGTTCTTCTCTCAAATGGAAAACACTCTGTTCCACCTTGTGTTGTCATATGGCAATACAGGAAGTGCTCCACTCTGTTTTTAAACTCCATACGCTTTCAGTAGAATCATTTGGATAATTTCAAGAAGCATTTTGAGCGCTGGAGATGTAGACAGACTAATAGTGAAGCAAAACACAACCCAGGTTTGTTCTTTATGAAGTAATGTCATTCTAACATGACTTAAAGCTCACAAGAGTTGATTTTGAGTAATATATAGGACCTTTAATTAAACTTTTTTGTTGTTGTTTAAAGATTTAAGTAGTTTTCAAGACACAGCCCCATGACGTGATACATCTGTAACAAGGAATATCCGAGCAGTCGAGCAGTTAACAACATGAACTGTCTGACAAAATCTTTTAAACAACTTTATGCACTATGAAGAAACAGTGAACTTATATAAGGGCACATGAGACAGATTTGCATCATAGTTAACACAAAAAAGTGTTATCTAACTGTTATAAGATGTGACAAACTGAAAGATTTCAGTTTCTATTTTTGAGTTGGATTTGGAGCACTTTGTATGTCATTTTTTATATGAAAAGCGCTTGATAAATAAAGTTTGATTAATGGATTGTCTGATTTTCTGACACACTTTATCAGTGGTTTATCAAATGCAAAGAATTATAGCCATGCATGTTTTGGTTTGGGGTCCATCACCTGCTTATTTCTCTGGATATGTCATTGCTCTCCGTGGAATGTTCCACAATATGACTTTAAAGAGTTCTACCTTACGTTTATTCAGTTACAGATGATTTTATGGTTCAAAAATACCTAGAAAACAGGGATTTTTACCTGTAACATGGTCTTGTTTGGTCTCATGAAGACAGAAAGGTTTAATGCCCTACTGTGAAACATTCCGGACAAAGCAATAACATCTCCATAAAGAAAAACATTTGACGGACCCTCCACCAGAAAAGTTACACAATGCACCTTTAAACTAATGACTGAAATTAAAAATGTTGTACCAAACAAGGGCAATACCAATACTTTAAAGTGCACTATGTAACTTTTCTGTCACTTGCTTCTCTCCATGGAGATATTGCCAGGAATGTTCCACAGTATAGCATTACACTATCTCTACGGAGACAGTACACGACCCACCACAGGGACAAGTCAGAGCTATGGGGAGGCGAGCCCACTCAGGAAGAACGCAAGTTTTAAGGTCAATAAAAACACATGATCTTGGGTAAGTGCGAGATGAATACGTTTAATGCCATACTGGGGCATTCCAGACAAAACAATTTACATCTCCATGGAGACAAGCAGCGGCCAACCCTCCACCATAAAAGTTACGCAGTGCACCTTTAAACATGCCTAGTTTACAGTACTGGCAGCCTAACTAAACAGTCATGTGCTACCGACTGCGTTAATCTGTATCTTCCTGAAACTAAATTATAAGAAGAAAATCTGGACACAACCAAAAACATTTTATCATTAAACGTGCACTATATAACTTCGAAGATGGAGGGTCTGCTATTTGCTTGTCTCCATGGAGATGTTATTTCTTTGCCTGGACTGTTCCACAATAGGGCATTAAACTTATCTCCCTTGCATTTGTTCAGTTACAGGTGTTTTATCTCAAAAATACCTTGAAATGAATGAATTCTTAGCATGTGCAGGCTTGCCCCTGCATAGAGCTGACCATTACCCTGTCTCCATTGTGATTACCAGGTTTATTTCCATACTGTGGACTAATGAAGGTAAAACAGTAGTTACACAGAGCACCTTTCATTTATGCCAGGATGGTAAATGGTCACATCTTTATATACACACTCATACACCAGTGTACGCAGACACTGGGGGCGAGGGGGGTTAAGTGTCTTGCACAAGGACACAACGACAGCATTCATCTGTGGGAGCTGGAATTACACCAACGACCTGTGAGTCATTGGGCCTGACGGCTCAACCAATGATGTTTATGTTAAGAGCAGGATTCAAACCGCCAACCTCCAGATCAGTAGCGGACAAACGCTCTTACCAATTGACCTACTACCCCGATGGCCAAGTAACTTTCACAAGGCCTAACAGGCTTAAAATCTGATCACAATCTAATGTGCTTATTTATTCATTAGTTTTAGCATCATTCTTTCCTTTACCAGTGTCCCACAGTTTAAGAGTGCGCTGCCCTAGTCATAACCACAAGTTTTATTCACCGTAAAGCACAGGCTGTTCCCACACACTCTGATGGGCTCACAAAGGTGTTGCTGTGGTGATCTCCATCTGGTCCCCTGCAGGACTCTTGTCACCTCTCTCCCAGAGCCGAGGCGAAAGCTCTGAGCGCAGAGCCTGAGCCTGAGCCCCACGGAGCAGGTGCTGCGTTTGGACTCATCGACTTCTGCCCTGAGGTTTACAAACAGCACAGACTGACAGGCAGATTTAAGTCTGTGAACTCTCAGAAGTAGATAACTCACTTTTTTTTTTATATAAAGTGACCTGAATATAGGAACACGTTATCAAAAGTGACATCTAAAACTCCAGTAGTGGGCAGTCAGCTGAATAAAAGTACACAGTATTTCTGGTTAATGGCCTCACTGCTCTGTCAGCTCGAAGCTACTTAACGTCCTCCCCACAGGTCGGACTTCACTTGAGAGGTGTCAGAAGGACTTCCAGGTTGCACCATTGTACATTATTAAATGCCCAGAAAACAGCATATGTCTTCCTTAAAAGTTTTATGTAACACAAAATTGATTATTGTGAGTTTAAAGCGATGAAAGAATGTTATTACCTCCTCTAGCTCTTTATTATTAGTCTGACTGCATCTCCAAAGCTCAAAATGCTCTAGTCCACCTTGTCATGAAGCGGTTGTTTTCATGTGAACAGCCTCCTTTTACTGTTTCATTTACCAGAGATAGGAAATTACGGGCATGAAATTATCCAGTGATTCTCATGAAGGTGTACGGAGGGTGTATTTAAAAACACAGTGGAGCACTTCCTGTATTACCACATGACGTCACAAAGTGGAATAGAGTGATTCTGTTTAAAAAAAGACCTCAAAATATGCAGAATGTGTGTGTTGAACATGTGCAACCACAAACTAAACTCCAGGTACAGCGTAACATGGGGGCCGTTTCTCCCACACGCTACACTTTGTACATGGGACGGTGTAAAGCCTGATTTTAGTGGGTTCAGGGAAATTAAGACCTCTTCTGCATCAGTGGGCTTCACGCACTTTACTCATAAATAAAAGCCATGCATTATTCAGTGCGGCTCCTTCATCTAATGCCCCTTAATGTGCCCGGCAGCAATAATGTACCATCTCCACGCAGGGGGGGCACGCTCGCTGCTGTCTTTGTCCAGAACAGACCACTTGCTGTCTCTGATCAGCCTCTCACAACGTCCCCTGTTACTCATTTAGGTTTATTTAGTCTGAAGAGCTCATGTCTGCAGGTCCTCTTTACTGTTTGATTTGTGCCTTGTCTGATACAGAGATGTGGAAGATTCAGAGGAGGCCTCATTGTCTACAGAAATATTGATCGGTTGGTTCTATTTTATAATAGGTACATCTTAATTATAGTCTTAATAAAGCATGAACGGTAATTTGATTAATAATGGACAAATATATTATTAATATATGATTCTGGCTTAGTGCTTAATGACTTCGTTAGGAGTTAAGGGTTTAGGGTATTAATGCAGTAAAGTAGGTACTAAGCCTGAATAATTCTTGCTGTAGAATAATTTGTAAATAGCCTGAAATTGTAATAAATAAATAATAGCCTGAAATTGTAATAGCCTGAGAGTTGAAGAGAGGAGGTACGTGTAGTGTTGTTGAGATAGTGTTGTCCATTCTAGTATAGTGCAGTCCAGTCTGGCTATGCTTCTGTTGTAGGGAGTATTATACCTCTGATGACGCAGGCCAAGATAACTTGACCTGGTAACAAGTAAGGGCCAGGTTGGTGCCACCTAGTGCCTCCGTCAGTTTAATTTCTCTCCAGTGACTAGGTCAGGAATCAGAATACACTCGGCGGTTTGCAAGAACCCCGAAGGTTTTAGTCGGTGCACCGGCCAATCAGCGAAGAGCTGTGAAGCCCTGACGTCAAACTCAAGCGCCTCTGGGTCCCTTTTTGTGGTACAGTGCAGTTTTGTGTTTGGCGACGATTCCCGACATCAAGGATTTAAAGCCGGAACAAGCAGAATGTTTGATGAACGTTATCAAGTAGAAAGACGTTATTGCCCTTCTTCCTATGGGATTTGCTGTTGTGCCGGCAATTACTTCGACACCACTGAGCCTTCCAGTGCGTTCGACCAAATAGCAGCGATTGGTTAAATTAAAAAAGTGCCTGCCTACTGTCGAGCAAACAAAACCTAATGCTGTGAGGTCAGACGGTTTCCACAAAGTGAAACTGGCTGATGAACCAGGCTAAGCAAGTATAGCACAGAAACGGAATTTATTTTGGAGCTATGTTGGCCTACTTCATCAGAGGTATAATACTCCCTACAACAGAAGCATAGCTAGACCAGACTAGACCAGACAGGGCTGTACTGGACTCTTCTCTTCAACTCCTGTGATACTACAATTTATTCTACAACAAGAATTATTCACTACTGTACTTAATACCCTATGGATGATTGTAATTCTTTTTCCTTTCAATATATGACCCATATCAAAACTGATGCAAAAAGGGGTGATGAGAACTAAAACGTGTATAAACTTATTGTATAATCTTCCAAACAAGGATTTAAGGTGTGATTCTTTCACCTCAGCACATTTAAGGACATGTTTTAGCAAATTTACAATTAATTGACTGATTTTTGTCCCCCCGTCTCTCTGTCCCTTCACTCTTTGTTGAGTATCTTCAAAACTAATATTTTTTCCTCTCCCGGTAGCTCCCCACTGAATTAAGATTAAAACAAACAAGGATTTGTCTCTCTCATGCAATAAACCGTGTTCTCTTTGGATTGAAGTCTGTACACAATGTTCTGCTTAGATTTCTCTCAAACCATAAAATCGACTTAAGGTGGTTTCATTTTATAGTCACTGTTCTTTATGTTGCAATCGCTCGGTAATTAATTTGCCTCTAAGCTGTCTGTTGTAACTGGTTGATTCAACTCCTGTGTGATTGTGTTTTCCAATGACCACTTTAACTTTTTTGATGCCTACTTACTCAACATTATGGTCTGTGTTTACTGAGGTGCTAATGGAAATCTTATATGGGCTGCAAAATTCATTGAAAGTGGAATTAAATTACAAATTGTATGGTCCCAATTAGCAAATCGTGAAAGCTGCAACTACTTTTTAAACAAAACAATGTCCAATCATATGTAAAAACACAACGCTAACTCTGTAGTTTACACATCTGCAAACATGTTCTGAAATGTGTAGGATTCTTGTATTACCGTAGTTTAGTAGTTCATATTTCAGTCCCCTGTTTTCCCCTGTATGTAAGCACTTTAGTTATCTATAATGAGTCAAAGATATGTTTATAATTCACTGCTGTTTACTGGTTCAAATAAAAGGAAAATTCAATTAGCAATAATTAGTCGTGGAAGAAGTGGTTACTTAAGTAAAAGTAAAGATACCAGAGCAAAAACATACTCAATTAAAACTGAAAGTAGGTCTTGAAAAGCTCGAAATTTAGTCATTTTGATAAAGATTTGTGCTGAATTTTGTTCAATAGAATTTTTTTTTAAGTTTGCTCAAACTATGACCTTGGAAAAAAAAATCAGCAGGTTACAAACAATACAATACTTTTCTGCCCAGTTCAAAAATGTTGTGGAGTAGAAAGTATAGATACCTTGTCTCAGATGTAGTGAACTAAAAGTAGTACTATTTACTTTAAAATGTACTTAAGTAAAGTACTGTTCAGACACCTACATGTTTTTACTCAAGTCTACTTTTACTTCCATCACTGGCAATAATATATTTCCTTTTTTCCCCAATAAGCTTTAAAGTGTAATGTGATTATCCACAAACAGCTAACGACCATAACTACAAATTTGCTTCAAAAGTACCACCAGATCTATTCTAGGACTAAATTAGGTTTGATCTGGATCACAAACTAAACCTGAAACAGCATAAAATGTACTGAAAATTAAACAAACACTGTATCTGCAGAGGACCTTACGTATTGTGTCTGTAAACTTATATCAGTTTAGTCTTTAGTGTCGTTCACCTTTGGCATTAATGTTCAGAGTTTGTTTTGAGACGCTCAGACCCACGAGCAACGCACCTGCAGTCAGTCCATCCTCCTCCTTGTCTCTCTCTTATTTTACCTTCCTCTATCTCCTCTCTTGCACTCTCTCTTTCTTCCTTCCCTCCACTGCCTACTCCCCCACTCCCCTCTTTGTCTCCTCACTCTCTCTGTCTCCCGTCTCTCTTTTTAAGCTCTTTCCCCAACTCTCCTAGCACTCCTTTCTCCATCTCTCTTCATCTCTCTTCTCTGTCTCTCTCCCCCTTACTTTCTCTCCATTCAGTTTCCTTCCTCCCTCTCTCTCCCTCCCTTTCTTCTCTTCCTCTCTCTCTCTGTCTCCCTTTAACTTTCTCTTTCGTATTCCCTCTCTCTTCTCTTTCTCTCTTTCTTTCTCTCTCTCTCCTCTTCCCCTATTGTTCTCTTTCTCATTCCCTCTCTCCTCTGCCTCTCTCTCTCCTCATTCTCTCTTTCTCTCTCATTCTCTCTCTTCTTCTCCTGTTCCTCTCGTTCTCTCTCTCTCCTTCTCTCTTGTCTTCCTTTCTTTCTTTCTCATTCTCTCTCTCCTCTCACTCTCTCTTGTTTTCCTCTCTTTCTCTCTCATTCTCTCTCTCCTTTCACTCCCTCTTGTCTTCCTCTCTTTCTCTCTCATTTTCTCTCTCCTCTTTCTTTCTTTCTTTCTTTCTTTCTTTCTTTCTTTCTCTCTCCTCATTCTCTCTTTCTCTCTCTCTCCTTCTCCTGTTCCTCTTTTTCTCTCCCTCTCTCTTCTCTTTCTCTCTTTCTGTCTCTCTCCTCTTCCTCTCTTTCTCTCATATTCTTTCTTCTCCCTCTCTCTTCTCTTCCTCTCTTTCTTTCTTTCTCTCTCTCTCTCCCTCCTTCTCTCTCCTCTTCTTCTTTCTCCTCTTCCTCTCTTTCTCTCATATTCTTTCTTCTCCCTCTCTCTTCTCTTCCTCTCTTTCTTTCTTTTTTCTCTCTCTCTCTCCTTCTCTCTCCTCTTCTTCTCTCTCCTCTTCCTCTCTTTCTCTCATATTCTTTCTTCTCCCTCTCTCTTCTCTTCCTCTCTTTCTTTCTTTCTCTCTCTCTCTCCCTCCTTCTCTCTCCTCTTCTTCTTTCTCCGTCTCCCTCGCTCTCTCTCTCTCACCTGCCTCCTCCTCTCTCCTCTTCTTCTCTTTCTCTCCTCTCCCTCTCTCCTCTTCCTCCCTCTCTCATTTATGTTCCGTCTAAACACGCTGAAGGTCAAGAACTCTGTGACTGTGCCATGATCTAAACTATACCCCCCCTCTGCCCCCACTCTGCCCCCCTCTGCCCCTCTTGCCCCCTCTGCCCCCCTCTGCCCCCCTCTGCCCCCTCTGCCCCCCTCTGCCCCTCTGCCCCTGCATCTTCACTCTCTCCTATGTGGGCAATAAATTGTTTAGGCTGCAAGATAATATGGCCATTTTTTCTTGGTAAATATGTTAAATAAGAATATGTATAATGTATGTACATCATCTATGAAACAAACTGTTATAATATAGCAAACAAGTGGTTATCTGTTCATCTTCAGAATCAGAATCAGAATCAGAATTACATTTATTCATCCCAGGGGGGAAATTTTCTTCGTTACAGATACAACCGACCAAGAACATGTAGTTAGAATCAAGTTTTCAAAAATAAGATAAGTACAATAAGATAAAAGATAAAAATAGTTTTCTCTCAGAAATTATTTACATCAAGCGACATATTTACATCTAGATACATCTTTGTACGATACTTAAATCTGAACTCGTAAATTCATTTTAAATACACATTTATTTACTTGGAAAACATGCAAAATTAGAATCTATTAAAACAAAACTGTCAAAAAACTGTGAAAAAATATAAAGACAGAAGCTTGTAGTGTAAAATGTCATGGGAGAATGTGAAATTATTATGATAATGAAGATACTTTTGTCAATATTGTCCACCGCCTTTTGCAGTTTATATAATTCATTTACGTTTTGTGCAATGCTTGAACTTTGACCAAGGCATCTTTAGACACATTTCTGATGGATTGCTCTGAATGTCTGATTGTTTTCCATTACTGTCAATAGCACCCACCGCTCCTTTACTCCCTCTCCTGCTCCTTTGGGTGCCACATGCTCTGAGCTCATTACATCTCACCTATGTCATCATTATAAGTGCTTACCACCGGCCTCACCAGCTTCATTACAGATAACCGGGCTTAATGCTAAACGGAGAATCCCCATTGGCCTAACAACTAAATGAATTTACAAGTGTTACGGTCGTTTAAAGGTGCGTTGTGTAACTTTTCTGGTGCAGGGTCTGTCAAATGTGTTTACGCCATGGATGTGTTATTGCTTTTGTTTGGGATGTTTCGCGGTACGGCTTTAAACCTTTCTATCTTCATTTTTATTTTATTTATTTATAAAGACAGTATACAAATGACATTCAAACTAATTTCCATCTGCAGTCCTCGGTTTACACAGAAAATAAAACATACATATACTAAAATATACAATTTCATTAAAGTGCATTCCTTCACTATTTCAGTGTTAAAGTGCATTCATTCACAGTCTCACAGTTAAAGTGCATTCGTTCACATACAGTGGATTGCGTTCATGGAGGGAGACCAAACAAGACTACGTTACTGGTTAGATCCGTGGAGAGGCGACCCCCTCACAGTCAGAATGCCTGTTTTTCTAGGTATTTTTGAGCTATAAAACCACTGTTAATTAAATAAATGTAAAGTAGAGCTGTTTAATGTCACACTGGGGAATATACGAGGAAAAACAATGACATAACCGTAGAAACAAGCAGGTGATGGACCCCCCCAACCAAAAAGTTACACTGTGCACCTTTAAAAAAAATAAAAAATAATCTGATAAATAAAAACTGTTGTGGCATTTTTAGGCATGTTATTTTACCACTATGCAGCTTTCCACAGCCAGAGCACATTCATCTTACTACTATAAGAAAAGTGCATAAAGTAAATAAAGTTACACTGTTGTAGAAGCGTCTGCCACCTGCTTGTCCCCATCTATTTTCCCAATATAGCATTAAACTGATCTCCATGGTGACGAGCAAGTGACGGCACTAGGCCAAGTTACAGGTCAGATCTGTGGAGAGGGAAGCCTGTTTATAGCAGAAATGCTCGCTCTTTTTACCAATGAAAACATCTGTAATTGAATAAACGTAAGATAATAGATAGCTTCTACCAGAAAAATTACACGGTGGAACTTTAAGATACAAGATATTTAGAAAGATACAGAAGTTGATGTTATGGTATATTTAGACACATCACAATAAATATAATAACAACAAGCAAAAATATGATGGTATATAAATAATAATTCCAAAATAAGAAGCAAAAATAGCAAGAGACTAGGGTTAATTGAACCAAGTAAAGGGTAAGAAACCAGAAAAAGTCTCAAAATGGACACTTAATGTCACAATACATGCCAAGTTTATGATTTAGGATATATTAATGGCAGAATAATTACATTTTATAACAATCTTTCTGTAACTCTGCAGCTTCTGATTCTAAAGTTGCTCAAACATCGCAAACTTTCTGAAATAAACCACAAACTTAACCATATTATTTTCCCTATTTAAACACTAGCGCAAGCAAATATATTAAAACACGTCTTACCTGTTTTCTGTTTAGATCGTCCTCTCCTCGTCTTTCTTATGTGTCTGCGGGAGTTTTCGCTGGAGAGACGGAGAGAACCAGAGATGGAGAGAGAAGGCGAGAGGGAGGGGTGCGATGCTGTCCTCACTGAGTGCACTAGAGCCACTGTGAGTAACTGCACGAGGCTGGTAAGTCTATGTCTACTGAATGTGTGTGTGCATTAGACTGGTTCACACACACACACACACACAGCACCGCCGGGGGGGGCCTCCCTTTTGCCCTGCCCCTGTCTTTCCCCCCTCTCGCCTCCGCTTTGCTCCGCCTCCATCGGTTCCTATATACAAGCATCTCAGAATTAAACATCTACTTTAATTGTTTTTTTAGGATATTTGCCAAATTAGAATGTTGAGTGCACTAGTGTTGTTAATAATTGAAAAAAAACAAAAACATTTAAGATTCCAATAAGGTAATATTTCTGCAATTTTGTGTTCACTTCTGCAGTCTATTTACCCCTCGTGCAATACAAATGATAATACTAAGAATCACTAATTTAAAAAATAAAACAATGCTAAAACATCTCATGGAAAACTGTATTGTAATATTCTAAGGTGTCTGCAGTCCCTTCACCCTCAAAAGACTTGGTTTGGTCCTGGTCTACTCTACTCTACTCTACTCTACTACTTAGACATGCATTTTTAACACATTTTAGATACAGTAGATGGAAAAAAATATGATATGTTATATATATATGTTAATGGGATCATACTAAATTACATAAAAATGAGGGATGTACTGATACGATACAGGTATTGGTTATCTGCAGTAATATTCAAAAGATATCGGTTCAGTCGATGTCCCATTTTGGTCTATAAACTGGTGTACTAAGACTATTTACTGGCCAGTGTTGGCTCAAAACATCTGGTAATATTAAACTTGTATTTATGTGGCTGTTTTGTAGTTACGTCAAATGATGAATAACGGTGAATAATAGGAAATACATTATTATTTTCAGACTCTGCCCCAGTTTTGACATCAGTATCGCAGATATCTTGTGAATATTGCCCACCCCCACACTCGCATTTAACCTTGTGTTGTTGTTTTTTCTATGCCTGGTCCACAAAGTCATAAATAAGTTACAAAGAGCAGCAGGCGCACACCGACTCAACCTTATTCACATTCTATATCGGTAAAAGCATGATGTTTTATTATTTTTATTTCACTTTAATCTGTTTTTCCTGCTCAGTAGCTTTTAATTTAATAGCAGAAACTATTCTGACTTTTCAGCTTATTTCAGGGACACCGTTTCATAACTGTGTAAATGAGGGTTTTTCAATACAAAACTGTTCATTAACAAATGTCACCTGATAATCATTGAACATTTGCTATATTGCTTATGTCTTATTTCATAAAAACAAAACAATTCAGTCAAACAAGGTCACAATATAATCTGAAATATAACTGTGATCATTTTAGAAGCCAAATTCAGTCACTTCAATTCAATATCTTCTCAAAAATATGAATTAAATGTGAAGTTCTTTGTTGTCTCTATATGTCACACTAACTTTACTTTGTCAATCATGAAGTTTGATTCATAATATAGTGATGTTTCTTCTCACAATAATCATAACACAAAAAATTCATGACATCCCTAATACTAATCATGCTTACAAATGATATTCAATGTTTTACAATATACAAGTTCCTCTCGCTTGAATAGTTCTCGGGATCTGATTGGCGATGACAGCAGTCAGTTTAACCTTGAAAAGCCCCCCGCTCTTTCTCTCTTTCTCTGGTTTAAGCCCATGACAGTGACTACACAATAATATGTAGAGCTGCTAATCTGCTGCACATCACATTAAAGCCCTCCTCGGGACTTCAAGCCACGCTCGCCGGGGGGATCATTATTATGCCCTTGTACCTACATCATCTGTGGGGGGAAACAGACAGTGTAATGCAAAAACAGACTGGTAAATAGAACAAATGTTATTTTACACATGTTGAGCTATTGTACCGTCATTGAAGAGTAATTCATGTTAGTGCACCTTGTTTAACTATTGAACTATTGTGCTTGTGTCAGCTATATATCTATAATCTATGACACCCGTGAATCATTATCATTTGCACATTTTAAATTGCCATATGCATCTAAAACGACTAAATAAAAGAAACCAGTCAGCTGAATATTGCATGAGAAAAGGACGTAAACGTTGGAAACTTCTATAGAAACATCGTCCTAGCGAGTAGCAGATTAAAAATGTTTGTTAATTTTTACCAAAATGACTATGATGCTGCTGAATCCTACAGTATATGTATCTCCAATTAAGAAAATAAAAGTGGAGAATGAAGTAAGTACAGAGCATAGGGCATATGTAGTACTGTTGGCAGCATGAATCACTCCAAATACAACTTTGGGTGAGTAAATGGTGAGGAGAAGCAACTATAACATGGTTAAAAGCTCTGAAAAGTCAATTTTGCAGAACAATTTCTGGTACCTCCTCCTGGTTAAAGAAGAACTATTGTGCATGTGTCTACTTTATATCTATAATCTATGACACCCATGAATCATTATCATTTGCACATTTTAAATCGCAATATTCATCTCAAACGACTTAATAAAAGAAACCAGCCAGCTGAATATTGCATGAGAAAACTGAGGTGCCCAGTGGAAGTTGATGTCACTGTAAACGTCGGAAATTTCTTTGGAAACATCGTGCTAGCGAGTTGCAGATTCAAATTTTTATTTATTTTTTCATTTTTACCAAAATGACTGTGATGCTGCTGAATCCTACAGTATATGTATCTCCAATTAAGAAAATAAAAGTGGAGAATGAAGTAAGTACAGAGCATAGGGCGTATACAGTACTGTTGGCAGCATGAATCACTCCAAATACAACTTTGGGTGAGTAAATGGTGAGGAGAAGCAACTATAACATGGTTAAAAGCTCCGAAAAGTCAATTTTGTCTTCTTTAAATTTCACTTAAGACAATGTTATTGAAAAGCGCAAAATTCAAAGTGCAATTTCGCTGTTGGTGCATGTTCAGTATCACATTTACACAGCAGTAAATGCCTTCTTAGCCTCAGCCTGGATATGTGAGGAGGGTTGTTTCAGGAACTGTTCAGGAATGCTTCACTGCTTCAGGAATATGATATCTTGTTAAAAGAGTCTTTCTTTTTGTTAACCTAACGTTAACATTGCACAGTTTTGACAGCAGAGAATGGAGAAGTCAAAAGTTCAAGCATCACCAGTATTTTCAATGTAAATGAAGTCATCTGAAATTAGCCAAACAGCGATGCAGTGCTTTACATGTTTTTTTGATGCTCCAACAAATATATTCCATAATTTGAATTGTTTGTTGTTTTTTGCCTAAATTAGACAGTGCAGCCTCAAACAAAGCTCATTTGTGGAGTGTGTGTGTGTGTTATGCCTGCAGAGCGGAGCCTTTCTCTGAGCAAAACAAAAAGCAGACCCCCTGTGGAGTTTAGCGTGCGGGGGGTGCCATCTTCCTCTCCCTCTGAGACCCTTGGGAGACTCCACCAGCACCCCTCCTCCTCACCCCTCCCCTCCTCAGGGTTTTTCAACTCTCACTGCAAAAACTGTGTACACGAAGTTAGGGGTCAAGAGCGTATAGAAGACTGAACAAAATACGACAAGAGGTTTTACGGATAACGCGATGCACTGCAAAATGTAAAAGTTGAAGTTGAACTTCGTAACTTTTCTGGTTGGAATCTTCTGCCTTCTTGTCTCAATGGGGATGTTATTGCTTTGTCTCGAATGTTCCACAGTAAATATGTCTGTCTTGCGTTTATTCTCAGAAATATAGTAACTTTATTATGGGCTTTCCACTCCACAGATCTGGCACATAACTTGGCCGGGTCGCTTAATCTCTTGGTCTTTATGCAGGTAGATTAGTGTCATGCCACTATGACGTTGCCATCAAGGCAATTAAAGGTCCTATATTCAGCAAAATTGACTCTTGTGAGCTTGAATTCATGTTATAATGATTTTATCCCACCAAAAACATCTTCTTTACACATGTGTTCCGCCTTGTGATGACTATCTTTCACCTTTAGTTCAGTAGGGATTGGCAATTTTAAGGCTGAAATCATCCAAATGATGCTAGAGAAGGTGTATGAAGTTTCAAAGCACAGTGGAGCACTCATCTTAAGTGATAATACTGAGGTATATAGGCAAAATAAAATATAAAGTGCACTCATTTAGAAAACAAAGCAACATAAAACATAGTTCTAACTAATCTTTCCAAGAAAACTTGATTGGACCCAAATGAAAAAAAAAAAAACAACAAACAAATAAATAATATAATAAATAAATAAAACTAATCTAAATAAATACTTAAATAAATAAAAGAGAAATAATGAAAATAAAATCCATTCAAATAAAAATCTGTAAAAATAAATTGCACACAAACAAACCTTATCATTACTCTCATCAACCATACAGCACAACAGTAATAACGAAACTACCAATACTATTATCCTTGATCAGTTACTATTAATATTGACAATTAATAATTACTCTTACTGTTATTAGTATTATAATTAATGCTACTACTACTACTACTACTACTAATAATAATAATAATAATAAAGTTTTCTGTTTTTACAGTGCACCTCTTCATCCCTAAAACTCATAGTCTTATTTTCCTAATCTTCTCTTCTCTTGACCTCCAGCTTCTCGTACAATCGCGCCATTGTCTTCCGCTTTTCGGATCAGCCCGGTTCTTCTCGTTGGAGCAGAGATTTGGAGCTCCTGGGGGCTTGTGAACAGACCCCGGGGGGGCAGTGGGTGAAGTACGTGGCAACATCCCTGAATAAATAAGCATGGGTAATTTACTTCAAACCTTCTTTTTAGCCGTGTGGTTTTGAGGAGCAGATAAAGACACAAAGAGATGGTGGGAGATCCTCATTATCTGGTTGTCAGTGGAGTTTTCTCACAGTGCTTTTGACGGATTGCTCAGCTCACTCTTCTTTTCAGGGGAAATTATCTATATTACACTGGGCTGTATTTGCGTGGACAGAGCCTATGACCATCACCAGCGAGAAGTATGGCCAACCAGGATGCACAGCTCCAAAACATCCCAAATGTAATAAGATATTTGATGTAATGGTGTGAAAACCTCAGCTAGATATGAGCAATTTTATGGACAATATAGTCTCAATGTGGTTTAATTTACGTGGCAATACTGCACACATCTTCAGTTCAGTGGTTAAAGTTACAAATTAGCATTGAAAGTTACCCAGTTAAGTTCTCTGAGTGGTTTTCAAGGACCATATTTTCAATCAATCAATCAAACTTTATTTATAGAGCACTTTTCATACAAAAATGCAACACAAAGCGCTTTACATTGATTAAAAAAAGAACAGTCCCACATTTCCCCTCCACCCCCCACCCCCCACAAAGTTAAACTAAACATATGAGTCTAGAGATTATAATCTGTGACAATCCCACATAAAGATGACCTAAAAAAGTGAGTCTAACTGTGACATAACTATCTTTATTTACCACTAACTGAAACAGGAAACTATGAGATTACTACCGTGACAGACTATCTCTCATAACTCTATCTATCTCTACACTATCTTTCATAACTCTCTATACGAACTATAATAACTATAACTAACTACTACAGAGAAAAAGGAAAATAGAGGAAGAACAACAAAAGGAACACATATATACATTATGACACAACATTAAATTATGACACGACATTGCAATCAGGAGGAGGAGTCATGGAGGTGGAGATGGTCCAGGAGGCAGTGTCCAGAAACAGACCCGCCCACCTGCGAGGGTAGAAACAAGCTGCGAGGGTTTTTGGGAAGGGGGGTCAGGCTCTCTCTGCTGCTCTCAGGGCAGCTGAGACGGCCTTGTGCGGCGCTGGGGAGTCCAAAGATAAGATTGGGTTGTTTTGCTTTAGAGCAGCTACGTCTAATTTTCATAACACTGCTCTGTTTGTCCATTGGTCTTCAAGGTCATTTCTATGCAGAACTCCAAGTTTCCTCCAGATTTTATCCAAAAAATGCGATTTAGAGCCACCATGTCCATCAGCAGTCAGTGACCGCGACCACGGCCCAGAGTCACAAAGTTCGAGTACTTGAAGCACTGCCCCTCGCTCCAGTTTCCGGGCAGCCAATTGGGGCTTTGAAAAACTGCCTCAGTATTTGAATTTCCGGAAAATCGGGTCCAAGCGTAAATTCCAATGTGCAAAGTCCCGTTTTCCATGGTTCCGAATAGATAGATCCAGGTTCGCCCGATCCTGCTTGTCTTGTTAAAGTGTCAATTTTGTTAAAAGACCAATTTATCAAATCCATAGTTGATTTAGTTTTGGAGAGTAAAGCGGAGAGAGTCGAGGAATAAGACACATTAGACGAGATGAGACATAGAAACAAAGCAGGAAAGATAAGGGGCAGGAGAGGAGAGAAAAAGCGTCCACCCTCACCAAGAGCCAGAGGTTCTTGAGGTTTTTAACTTGAGTAATATACTTTTCAGTGTAACAGTACTCGTAGATGTTTTGGTTGCTCTTGAGTCTATTATGTAGTAACAAAAGTTTGACAACATTATCTACATTTTTTCCCACTGCCTCCTTGAGATGTGATTTAGTTTTTCTCATTTTTGTGCTCTATCCTAAACCTATACCGGATTCATTCTTTTCAATTACATTAACTTCAAATTATGAACAAGACGTTTTAGTCGCTCTTACTTTCTTTCTGTAATTTTATGTATCCCTACTTCATACTTCTACTTGAGTAATATATTGAAGTAACAATACTTTTTAGCTTCTCTAACCACTTCTGCACAAAATAAGTCTTACATTTAGCTGAAAACCGGGGGAGGGCAGTATATCTACAGCCTGCAAAATTGTTGTGTTGAAGATTTTATTAGGTGATATTTCAGCATTTTTGTGTTTAGTTTTATAGTTCATTCATTTTTGAGACATTTAAGTATTTAGTACACACTTCTGACAGATTAGTTTTTCCTTTGTCTTGTCCGAGTATATTTTATTCTGTAATCTTCCAGGCTTTGACCCCACACTTTCAGTCACGAGGTCGGAGAAAGGTGTCTGAGCGGCAGGTCAACTGTGAACAGCAGGTATTAATAATGCAGCAGGAAGCAGGCGGCCACTACAAAGATACGCTGTAATGGACTGACAGGGCTGCGTCTGAGACAGTGATAGAACTATACAAACGGGTGTGCATGTGACCTGCCTGAGGGGAGCATGGGAAAAGGACTTGTCAAAACATATCTATTTTCATCGACGATCTCTATGAACTGCAAAAGTTAATTAGTTGAGTTGGCTGACAGTAGCTCAGTTGGTAGTTTGTCCACTGATCTGAAGGTTGGTAGTTTGAATCCTTCTCTTAAACATCATTGGTTGAGTGATCAGCTCCACTGACCCACAGGTTGGCGGTGTGATTCCACCTCCCACAGATGAATACTGTCGCTGTGTCCTTGGGCAACTCAACCCACCTTGCCCCTAGTGTCTGCGTACACATGTTGTGTGAATGTCTGTGTGAATGAGTGAGAGGTTCCTTAATGTAAAGTGCTTTGAGTGCCTTGAAGGTGGAAAAATAAAAATATGACCATTTACCAAACCTCCTTGTCAAAGTCTGATCTCGGATGGGAAACCGCTGTGAATAACAAATAGGCAAGAAACTTTAACCACATTGTCACCATATGGACATGATGCGTGAATGTTCAGACAGTAAAATGATATAAGACTAATGCATTATAATACTCTAAAGTTTCTGTAATGAAATTTGTCCTCTGCATTTGACCCATGCTTTAATGCCCCTTGGATTAAGCCTGAGCAGTGGACGTCCACAGTGACAAGCGACGGGACCCAACAGACTGTCTGCATCAAACTGTAAAAACATGTTATCTGTTGCATAATTGTAAGAAAGAGCTTTGTGAGTCACTACATAACGCTTTGAGATAAGAGCTGATTGGTTGCACATTGGTGGTCCACCCTGCTTCACTTCTCCATTTGAAACAGCTGCTCTAAAGCTGTGTATGAGCCCAAACATTCATGCATGGGACTAGGGCCAAAATATGTGTCAAAGAGAGCTATGACTTGTATGACCAATTTAAACACCCACTTCTTCCGTTTTGGTTTTAAAAACAAGTACCCCAGCTTAGTACTATAAGACACTGTAATCACATACTAACGTACGGTTTTAACCTTCAAGTGCACCTACAAACAAACTAAAATATGCACTTCTCCAATTTTATTTTCTTAGTCAGTGTGTGATATATGTAGGATTTGGCAGCATCGCATAGCCATTTTTACACAAATTAAATGCTGGCTAGCGTGATGTGCAGCTATTCATTGGAGATGTTGACAACTCTGCAGCTTGTTGTTTTATTAAGTCATTTAAAACCAGTATTGTCTTTTAAAATGTGCAAATTATATGATCCACAAGTGTGGGTGTAAAACTATATAGCAGACTCACGCACCAAATGTCTTCTTTAATGATAGTTATATAGTTATAGAAACATTATAATTATCAGGTGTATTCATTATTTTCCATTCAGCAGTTAGACCAGTACATTTATATGAGAGGCTGGGCTGCTATTATTGTTGTTAAAGCTGCTCATTGTTAATTCTGTGTGACAGGGCCTTTGCCTCCCACTGGAGCGTTTGGGGCGGTGGTGTCTGTGCCCGAGCCTAGAGACGCTCCTTTATGACGCTGATGAGAGACTCTGAGTCCACAAGGGGGGCGAGACCAGAGGAAACAGGGAAACAAGGAGGGAGGAGGCGAGGATAGAAGGAGACAAGGAGGCAAGAGAGGAGAAAGGAGGAAAGGAGGAGGGAGGAAACAAGGAAACAATGAGAGGAAACGAGAGAGGAGAGGAGCAGAGAGGAGAGGGAGGAAACAAAGAGAGGAGAGGAGGAAGGAGGAGAGATGAGGGGAAGAGGGAAGAGAGGAGGAGGGATGAGATGAGGAAACAAATGGGAGGGGAGGAGGAGGGAGGAGACGAGGAAACAAGGAGGTAGGAGAAGAGGAAGAAGAAGAGCTGATATAGAGAGGAAGGAGGAGATGAGGAGGGAGAAGAGGAGCGAGGAAGCAAGGAAGGAGGAGACAAGGAGGTGACTGACTCATTAAAACTCTAATCGGAGACTCTCATGAATCAAATATGATTTTTATTTAAAAAACTGTGAAATTTTAACATTTAATAAATAATGACATCAGCTTGAACTGTAAAAGTAAAACAAAAACATGGCTCCTCTGGTTACGAGAAGCGTCTAACAAAAATGGTGTGCAGCCAAAGCCCCTGCTAATAAAATTGTCAACTTAACACATTTGACAATGACAGAATATCTTGCATGTTTTGATTCTTGGATGTGCACTCAATAGTAACATTAAGCCCGATCATACTGTGTTAAAACATGTCCATGTAAAGAAACCCTAATGTGAACCTCCCTCAGATTTCACAGTGGAAATGCGAGGAAAAGTCACTCACATAGAGAGAAACTTTCTGAAGTTTGTTTAACACGATTCAGCTATAGCTTCATAACTAAGCACTGAATCAAAAATAAACTCATTAATAAATAAATCTCATTGTTTCAGGGTTATTAAAATACATTTATTATAATATTGTTAAAGGTCCATATTCTGCGAAATTGACTCTTGTGAGCTTTAAGCCATGTTAGAATGTTGTTATCTCATTAAAACATACCTGGAGTTGTGTTTTGTTTCATTCACACGTTTGAATAATCCTCTGTTTACATCTCTCAAGCTCAAAATCCTCTGTTCCACTTTATGATGTCATGAAGCAGTAGTTATATATGCGGGATTTGTGAGTTAAACATGTGTGAATGAAACAAAACACAGCTCTGGGTATGTTTTTGATGAGGAAACTACATTAGAATCAGAAAATAGCATAATATGTGCCCTTTAAATCGCCCACAGAACCTGTTTTAAGCAGAACATTAAAAGAAGTTAAATTCCCTGAGTGATTCAGCCTCAAGGGGGAAGGAAGATAAAACAGGACATACTGAGTGAGGATACTTAAAATAGGAGTTAGAGAAAATAAGTCGACAGAGACCTTATGACTACAAGGTTATGAGCTGACATGATAAATAGGATGCAGCCGCTTTAGCAGTGGCCTTGTACTCTCCCTCTGTCCATGCACTACTCTACAAATTACATTTTGGATTTATGCTGTGAACGGCTTCTAGGTGAAGGCTGCCGCATCCAATTAATGTTCACTTGCCTCTCATAAGGGTGTGCAATATTGACACAAACAAATAAAAGAGCATTTTATTCCAGTTTTTTATGAAAATAAGATGGTATAATGCTAAATCATGTCTGTTAAAGCTGTGATTTAGCAGAATCCTTTGGAAGAATACTTTGATAATACATTTACTTACCATCCATCCATCTTCTTTCGCTTTATCCGGCTGGGTCTTGGGGGCAGCTGTTCACCGCCCAGTCCTCTGCACACCTGACCCCCCCTATGACCCCCTCTGCGGGTAGTGAGCCCACAGGAGGGTGGACGTCATGGTCCTTGATGTTAGCTCATAGGGGTGCTAGAATGTTTTGATGGGGGAAACCGGAGAGCTCACAGGAAACCCATCCAGACACAGGGAGAACATGCACGCTCCATTTTATTTAGTTACAGAATACTGAAAACCAGCATTATTATGTATTTTATAGCATATTTTGATACATGGGCCAATCAGAGTACTGTATTTTGAATATTTAGATTACCTTTACACTGAGTTGCATTTAAATTAGTATAAATTACAACATAGGATTAAATAGGTTTGATTCACCATCTGTGTGACTGAAGAAGGACAAATCACACACAGCACAAAAAGCCATAAGGTCTATTTCTCTGAATTCTGAATACGTATTCTTGGTACATCAGTTCCTTCCCAACACTGGTTGTGTAATCTCACCGGTTCAGGGTCTGCTACCTTGAGATGTTATTACTTTGCCTGAACACACACGCCAAACTTATCTCAAAAATGCAGGTTTTTCAAGGTATATTTTGAAGTATAAACACCTATATGTTGCTGATTAATTTTCTTTTTATTTCTGTTCTGTCTTTGCAGCTATTTAGCAGTTTTCTGATTATAAACATATACTCATTCTAATTCTGCATAACATCAAAACAACTTTATTTATTTTCTTGGACAGTATTCAGACAGTAATTTGTATATTTTTATCAGCTTGACTCCTCAGTTAAATAAACTCCTTAGGTATGATCTTTCCAATTTGTTGTCTCCTCTCTTGTCTCTCTAGATTTGAGGAGTCAAGGAGTCAAGGAGACAAGTGAACAGAATTGGGAAGCGGCCCACAGCTGCATGCACCTTCAGTCAAGTGTGGTACCAGTTAGGAAGTGTTTTTTCAGGGTCATATGTCAAAGTTTGGGAGATTGTCATAAAACACTAATTGACAACGACATGTTATATTCACAAGGTCAAAGGTCACTGCATCTGAGTAGAATAGGAAGGACTTTGCCATATTTAATTTGTCACTTCAACAGGCGTAATGTTATGTAATTATTTGTTTCATAATTTAGGTTTTTCTTTTTTGTCTGTTTTAGAATTGACAAAACCTTGGATGAGGTAAAGCATTTTTAGTCCAAAATTCTGTACAGTTTCATAGAAACTTAGAAGTTTTTGTGTTGCTTTCACCAAGGTTTGAAATACTGAGAATAAAACCCTCCAAAAAATAAATTTTATGGCCATTACATCAATAAAAAAGTAATGGCCAGATTTTTTTACACTTTTCATATCACAATGACACAATGTCTAGTTAGATTCAGCGTAACCAGTGGATGCTTCATGCTTTTGTTTGGCTGTGATTGACCAGTTTACACTTAATATGATAAGGTTTGGCTGTAGTACTGGTCTAGTCCAGGCATATTACCATGTTTAGTCTTAGTTTGGTCCCAATTTTTATGTGATGGCTTTGCAAACATATACCGATACAAAACCTTTTGGGCAAAGTGGGCACTTTATTAGAGTAAAAACTGGGCACAGGATTAGCCTACACTTTATTGCCCTCTGCCTTTGACCTGTGCTTCAGTGTTGCTGGGGCAATATTGTTTATAGTTTCCCTGAAGGAAATACAAACTTCTGAAATGTTAATTGACATTTAACATATAGCTACTATTGTGCCACCATTTCTAAATGCTACTTACAACCAAATATTATGCCTCATAAATACAAAATCACTGGCCAAGTTATATTCTGTTTGCACTCCAAGAGAATTTAAGAGGACATTTGTTGTTAATAGCTGAAGCCAATACTGTTTGTGGGTTATGTTTTATAATGATCCTAAACTTTCTATGCACATCACTCTGCAGAATCAGTATCAACTGATTGTCATGCATTAGTACATGTAACAATGAAACACTGTTTACTTTGAGACACAGGATGCACTGCCATCTTGTGTTGGTAAATGGTATGTCTTTGGCCAAACTAAAAAAGACAAGTTGTAAAAAACAAATGTAAAAATACATAAATAAATAAAAGAGCCTCCATGAATTGACATGTAGGCTAATGTAAACATCTGAGTACTGAAAAACGACACCAAATGAAGATGCTGCATCCGACTACTGGAAAAGGCTGCACTGTGCCTGTTCTGTTAGACAGGCTGATACATAATAGCATTTTGGGCAACTAACCTACTTTGTATATGGGAGGCAAGTCCCTGAGATGTGAGTGTGTGTTTAGATTTTAGTCCACACACTGTGATATGTGATGTCTGCCCCTACTATTTTCCACCACAGTTGTAGTCTGATACTGTTTCTGTGCACTGAGTGGTCAGTGAACCCTCAGTACAGCCCATAGAAGAGAGTAGGTCCTCCTCATACTTGTCCTTCTGGCCTCTGGACCACATCAATATTACAACACTCAGGGCCGGAGACGAACCAAATCAAATATTCATTCAGCTGCCAGTCCCTTCTACTTTTATTACATCTGTGGTTCAGGTATGTGGTCTGCTCATGTGACGTTTAGTGTGAAGTGTCTGAGTGGGACTTTTCAACATTTGGTGGTTTTCAATGTGATGACGTCATAGTCCCAGATGGGAGCAACGTCAGTTGATAACATTGTAAGCAATGTCAAAATAGGCATAGGGGAAACTAGTAAAAAAAAATATTCTGGGGCTTGCTGCCTTTCTACTGTCAGTCACCCTCAACATATCCCAAAAGACAAAAAATGTCATTTCCGAGCATTTTATTACATGTATCAGTGCCTCAAATGTACATAAAATCTTCACAAATTTATAAGCTTCAAGTTATATAATCAAATTCTATTGTAGGATTTAGGTTAGAATCTAGAGCACAACTTTATAATATGCCTATACATTACCTTTCAGTAGTAGGTGCCTAACAATAATTTTTAATTGCACAGATGGTAGAAAAGATACTTATTTTTGTGTAGTTTGTGTAGTTTGTACTCCCACCCCTCACCAGCAGGCTGCAGTAGTCAATGCAGAGACGGAGCCTCCATCTTGGTTCTTGCCGCTCTCGTCCATGGGAGCGTCACAAACTCTAAACAAAAACATTGCGGATTTACCACAATTTTCACAGGTATGCTTCTTTTTCTGAAACGATAAATTATCTAATGGCTTATATATTTTTATTGCGTGTCGCTTTGTATAATACGCAAGGCGCAACAGCTGTTTTTAGCCTACAATGTTTGCAGAATTGCGGTGGAAATGCATAGGCCTTGCTACTTGATTCATACTACAGTATTTTGATTCTGCAGGAATAGCTACTAATAAAAGAGCCTATAAACAAATACAATCTCCGCGTATTTGTTATGTAGGGTAATTATTATAGCAGCAATTTACTTGAGAATCAAATATTGTTTACTCATTTTATTTAATACTGCTGCTGTCTTAGTTTTAAGGTCTTCTGGCTTGTAGTCTTTATAGTCCCTATAGTCTGGAAAATGGTTAATAAGAATTGTAATACAAATACAATTATTTTAATAGTCAGCGAGTTTATAGTCATATTTGGATTATTCGGATTAAATGTTGTAACCCTAGTCATTTTCAAACTCATATTGTAAAGTGGACTCTATCTACTGTCTCATATTTTAATTTCTGCCATAATTATATATTTTTTCAGAGATCTGATGGTAAAGAAGGAGGAGGAGGATGGATGACCCATCTGCCAATAAGAACCATATGCCCTGTCCAGTGTGGGCAGGGTCGGTTAGCTGGTCCGGAGACCCCTCTCAAGGAGCCCCTCTGATTCCTCTGCCTACTTCTCAGCAGCTTGGCCTGGGCTCCTCTACAGACTCAAGACCCATCTACGACCAAATACAGACATCTGGTCTAAACTGCCTCAACAACTTACCTTGTAGAGTCAATGCTCAATCTAATTCTCGCTTCAAAACGTCACAAATTTGCAGTACACCAACATCAGCCTCTCTTTTTGCAAATGCTCCAACCTCTCCCAATATTTCCAATGTTCTTTCCTTTGCTCAACTTAGTCAGGCACCTTTAATGCCACCTACAAATTATGTCAAAAATACGCCACGGCCTTCTCTTTACCAAACACCTCAACATCTGGCCTCATTCCAGCCTTTGATATCAAATCAACCTTTACCCAGTGCACCCCAGGACCTACCTGTGAGTCTGCCCTCATGCTCACAACGATCAAACCAGGCTGTCAGTAGCAAACCCACAGGTGTAGACCCTGCTTCTGTCAGTGGCCAAGTGAACATCCCGGCCGTTCCCACCCAGATGATCTCTCAGTGGAGGCAAAATCGCAAGGGTAAGCTGTTCCTTGGAAGTATTCTGTTTCATAGTTTACATTTCCGTGAAATTTTCATGTTGTTCTTCCTTCATCATTGGTTTAATTTTATTTTGGTTATTTTAGTTTATTTTTAGTTTTAAATCCTTTTTTTTTTTTTATTTATTTTTTTTTTTTTACAGATTTTTAATAAATTTTTTAGTATTGAATGATAATGATAATGAAAAATGATGCTGTCCTCAATTTTGTGTGGCAAATGTTGCACTCCAAGACAAATTTCTCTCAGTGGATAATACAGTTTTTATTCTGTTGCACATCTAGTTAAATATACTAATGCAAAGTGTAATGACAATAAAGTTGAATGTAATCTACAACCTGTAAACAAACCTGTACGTATTTAGCATGCAATTGCTGATACTGTTAATTGATTATCGAGGTTTAGTGAGATTTATAGAAGCAAAAAAAAAGTCACTTCAACATCTGTTACATAGAAATGAAACCTAAAAAATCTCTTTTCTTATAGCAGTTTATGTCACATTAACTTTTAGATTGAGAAAGTTCAATTTTTTTAGTGGTCCCATATTAGAGGAACAATGGTGAACTAAGCATTTCCCAGTTGTTTGGTCATGGCAGTGTGAATTATCTTTGTGATATCCCTTTAATGTTATTATTAATACTGCAATGGTTGTTGCATGTAAAACTTAAAAAAGGTTTTGTGCACAACTCGTTAGTATGCACTTAGTTGACAAAGTGGCTAAAGTTTATAACCATCATTTCTTTTTTAATCAGGAAGTAAGAAGAAACCTTCAAATGTCCCGACAGAGCAAAGAACAGACACAGCATCTCTGGTAAATAAATTCACAGTGTATTTATATAATTGTATATATATTTATTTACACATAATTGACTCTTGTGAGCTTTAACCCCTGTTATAATCTGGTTACCTCATCAAAAACATACCTGGAGTTGTGTTTTCTCACACGTTTGAGTAATCCTTTATTATTCATCTAGCTGCATCCCCAAAGCTCAAAAAGCTCTGTTCCTTGCTTGTGGTGGCATATAGTGGTAATTTTCAAGTTAACCGCTATCTTTTACCTTAAGTTTAGTAAAGACTGGCAATCCATATAATTCTAATGAAGGTGAATGGAGTCCTGTATTACCACATGACATTTCAAGGTGGAAGCTTAAATATGCAGGGTTTGTGTGCTAAACATGTGTGAATGAAATAAACACAGCTCCAGGTATGTTTGTGATGAGGAAACATTACTTATAGCATAGGTCAGAAAATAACATAATATATGGGCCCTTTAAGTAGGAACGGAATGGAGTTTTATCTACTTAAAAGCCAGATACTTATCAAACTTATAACATATTTTACCTTCCAGACCAATAGTGAGTCACGCAGTGCACTTATGCAGCAGCGGCAGGAACTTCTTAAAAAACTGTCAGATTTGGATGCACTTGTAAGTGTTTTATGATAACAATGATGTCTATTTTTCCACAGTATGCCACTTATTACATGCCATATTACAACATGTTTCATTTATTTCTTTTTTATGAAGCTGAAAACATTGCCTTCAGAGGACATTGGGAGTGAGGAGACATCACTTGCTGCTGACCTGGTACAAGTATAATTGCATCTAGTATTTGTTCTGCGACTTTAATTCAATGATCTTGTTTGTTTATTTATTTTATTTTATTTTAGCCTCCGGTTGCAAATGATACTACACCACAAGAATATCATGATGAGTCCAGTGACTTTTCAGAGGTTAGTACACGGTTGTAATCTTTACACAGAGGTTGGCAGAATAGCCGCAATTTGTACTCGTGTTAGTAAGTAATTATACTTCTCAATTAAGAAAAACTGAGGCTTTCTTTATCCCTCAAGCAATTACTGTACAGTTTTGTATAAATAAATGCTCTGGATCAAATAGGACACGTCTTATAACACTAATGTATATGAACCATGTTTATATATTTGGATATTTGAAAGCCAATATTCGATCCAGCAATTTTTTTTTGATTTTCAGTACCACTACTGGATCAATATATTTAAACTTAATTTTCATATATATGGGTTTTTTTTCTACAGAGTGCAGATGTTCCTTCGGAGGATGACGGTAGCCCTGGATTCTTACCCGTTAGTGATGAAGACATTTCTGACTCAGCGGGCAGTTCCTCAGATGAAACCCCTCAAAAGAAATCTACATGTAACACTCGACTTAAAGCAAAATCAAAGGCTCATCCAGCGGCCAGAGACAAGCGCAAAAGAACTTTGAAGAAAAGGTACACACCCAAGTCGTCCATTTTGGTTTTACAATGTGTGAGCAAGAAAGGCAAGCGAGTATATGACAAGAAGAATTACTGCTTGTTCTGCTCCAAACCCTTCAGTAAACTGTCTCGACACCTTGAAATGGTCCACAGTCACCAGGAGGAGGTTGCCAGTGCATTACAACACCCTAAACATTCCAAAGAGAGACTAAACATTTGGAATAGACTGAAAAATAAAGGAAACTTTGCTCACAACAAGGATGTGCTCAAAACGGGGAAGGGGTTTCTGGCAGCTGTGAAAAGACCAAGAACACCTGTCCAAGATTATGAGTTTGTCCACTGTCTGTATTGTCAGGGACTGTACATCAGCAAAGGGTTGTTCAGACACATGAAGAAATGTCCAGAGAAGAGCAAAAACAAAGATGAACCTAAAATAGGAAAGAAGCGCCTGGCATTTAGATGTGTGCTTGAAACACTGGGGCCAGACATCAGTGAAGGTTTTAAAGGGCTTCTATCTCCAATGATCAACGACCCGGTCACACAAGCCATTCTAAATCATAAGGTGATTCTGCAGTTTGGAGAGAGCATGTTTAAGCAGCAAGGAGCTGATCCCAATCGACACGAGAATATCAGACAAAACCTTCGACAGATTGCTCGGCTGGTGTTAGAAGCCCAAAAGAGGACGCCTCTGAAGGAGATGGAGGACTTCTTTGAGCCCGCTAACTTCAAACATGTCGTCTCTGCTGTCAACATTGTAGCAGGGTACAATTCAAAGACTAACTCATACACCAGCCCCTCTCTTGCAATTAAACTGGGATACCAGCTTCAAAAGCTCTGCAGCATTGTTGAGGGTAATGCTATTGAAAGTGGAGATGAAAGCAGAGCCAAGTCTGCTCAAAGCTTCCTTGAAGTGTACAAGACGAAATGGAATAAGCTTGTATCTGCGAGTGCGCTCACCACTCTAAGAGAGACGAAGCGCGTGAAGGAAAAGAGTGTGCCTTCGATCCAAGATGTCAAACGCCTCAACACTTACGTGGCCAATGCCCACACTGTTGCTGAAAACAAGTTCAGGGAGCATGTCTCAGCAGAAACATACGCTGCTCTGGCCAAGGTGATACTCGCCCGTGTCATACTGTTCAACAGAAGGAAGCCTGCGGAAGTGTCGGGCTTAAGACTTGAAGACTTCCTTTCCCGGAAAATGTATGACTCCTATAACTACTCCGGAGTCTCCCTGTCAGACCTGGAGAGGACCATGTGCCGGTTCTTCACTCGGATTGAAATCCGAGGGACCTGTGGCCGGATAGTTCCTGTGCTGCTGAAGCAGTCCTTTGTCTTTGGCTTGGAGCTCCTGGTGAAGAACCGTGAGGCATGCGGGGTTCCTGTGGAGAACCCCTTCCTGTTTGCCAGACCCACCGCTCTGACGTCCTACAGCGGCTCCACCATCCTACAGAACTACGTCAGAGACTGTGGAGCGAAATCTCCCAAAACTCTTACTACAGCCAAAATCAGGATGCACTTTTCAGCCATGCTGCAGATGTTAAACCTCGATGAAAATGAGGCCAACCAGATTCTTGGACCAAACTATCAAATTTTACAGACCACCAGGACAGATGTCATTGAACAACCAGGTGAGTATAACTGAGTATATCTGTAATGGTCACTGCACATTTTTGTACAGTTAAGCAGTTCTTTCTTTATGAAAGGGTCATTTGAAGATATAGGGACCCAAACATCTGTACAGTGGGGACAAAATCAATTCTCCTGTAACTACAACCGACCAGTTCCTTATTATCCTGACCAGAGCCAACATGTTCAGGCACCAGTCCAGGACCCTGTGCCAAAGCGCGTCAACACAGACAAACCACAGAGAGGTAACAAAACATCCACTACTGTCCTGTTGACAAATGTATGTTCAATGACCAGAATAATTGAAATCAATATAGTTTTTTCTGCTCAGTTTGGTAGGACAATGTTCAGATCAGGGTTGTGTTTTGTTTCATTCACCTTTGAGCATTTTTTTTACCTTTTGTTCGGTAGAGATTAGTATTGCCACATGGAACAGAGTGTTTTCTGTTTGAGAGAAGATCTAAATATGCAGGGTTTGTGTGTTTAATCATCACAGTCAGTAAACTTACTCTTTCCTGCTTTCATGCTCACAGCGTCTCAGAAGAACAAACAGAAGTGGGACGAGGCGGAGGTGCGGGCTGTAGAGAGTCACATGATGCGCTTCATTCACGGACATAAAATCCCTCAGAAGATGGACTGCCTCCAGTGTCTCGACGCTGAACCTGAGGCTCTGAGGGCACGTTCCTGGAAAGGTGTTAAAGACTATGTGAGAAACAGGATCACAGCACTGAAGAGAGAGGAGAGCAGGAGTGCTCTGAAAAACCTGCCACCAACCAATTGGCCCTCTCAGGATACAAGTGGTTATTACCAACTTTGAACATGTAGCCAAAATCTGTACTTCTGGAGGTTTGTCACCACCCTATTTAAGTATTTTTACTGCTCATTATAAAAGAGCAGTTGTTTTTAGTAGCCAAAATGTTATAATGTTATTTATGTTTTATTAACCAGCCTTATGGAAAAGTATTTGCAACATGTGATGAAGCGATAAACTTTTGTGTTTTCTATTCTGGACTTCAATTCATTTTATTTGGATGGGTTTACTTAATAACATAACAACTTTGATGCACATTCACCATATTTGGGAAAACACTATCATATCCTATACTTTTTTAGTATGAAACTATAACATACACAGAATACCATGTCACAGTTCATTGTTAACCATAATATTGGTCTAATATGGCCTAAAAATTAAACCATGTCCGTTGAGTTCCTGTTCAATACTTCTGGATCGATAAACCCCATTGTTGTATAGTGGCATTTTATTCACATATTTTTACGTCTATGACCTAGAATCTGTGTTTTTAGAATAATTTAAAGCACAGGGCTGTGGGTGGAGATAGAGGACAGGTGAAAACACATTTTCTGAACACTCAAATGCAAGACAATGCAGGATTACTCAAACACGCATGAATGAATCAATCAAAATACAACTTTGAGAAAAGCAATGATGAGCGAACACCACGATTAAGAACTTAATTTTACAGAATGTCACCTTTAACATTCCCGCTTTTATTTTGAAAGGAAAGACGGAAGTGGATAAGTAAAAGCCTTTTACTTGATGCAGGGCTGAAGATGCAGAATCAGACACCGTTTCCTCGTTGCGGTCAAGATAATTATAATAGCAAATGTGGGTTATGGTTAGTTAAATTAAACAAATAAACTATAATACTGGAAATGTAAAGGATAAACCGCAGTAAATCGATCGAGTCCTGTGCATGTCGTGAAGCCCCCCATCGTTTCCGCTAAACCAAGGTAGGCTATGCTGCGCTCATTGTAAAACTACTGCTAGAAATATGATGATAATTTAGCATCTATCTTAATTTTACACCTGTGAATTAAAGAATGTAAAGTTAAGCAGCACCTTTTAAGTTAATGCAATATTCCTGGCACGTTTTTTTTTGCAGCGTTAGCATTTCGCAGGCTACTTTCTTTCACTTCATCCTGTGAGCGAGTTAATTTTAGTAGCTCTATTTTGCATTTTAGCTACATTTATCTATTTTTTAGTGTGTGTTATAGTTAATTATTTTTCGATTTGTTGTATATGTCCTAGGAAAGACCGTTAGGGATGGTGTTGGTGAAGGATGGACTCTTCAGCCAATCAGAGCGCGGCTTCCCCTCAGCAGTGGGCGGGACACAACAGCTGGTCTCCAATTTCCCCTATTCCCCCTCTTCCCCACAATCACAACCCAATTTCTACTTTCCAGCACCTCACCCTGACCTCCCCCCAACACCCCGAGCCATCCTTTAACCATTCACAGTTAAAACACACAAGCTGGCCTGGTACTTCCCCTGATCCTTCAGTCTATCCTGCAAAACCACCTTGTTCACTTCCTCTCGTTTCCAATGGGTCTCTGCAGCTACAGCCCCCGCCTCCCCACCCGTCTCAGATTAACCATCAGTCCATATGTGCTCCTGTTCACCAACATATCTCAGATCAGAGGTTACTGAATGGACCCCAGTCTCCCCTTCAGAATAGTTCATCCAACCATTACTCATATGATGACAATACGAATCAAAATCAGCTGTACAGTCCTTTTCAGCCTGTAGGTGTGGAGTCTACAGGGTTTATGCAAAATTATTCATCACCAACATCACCAATTCAACAGCAGCCTCAGTGGACAACTACAACTCCAGGTGAGTTTGTCATTTATTTTAGTTTTGTAAAAAAAAAAAAAAAAAAAAAGATAAGGCAGGCATATGAATTGTAAAGCACTTTGTTCCTGACACAGTTGGGCAGTCTCCAAGCTCTGAGTCTCGCTATGGCCTTGACCCTGAGTCTCTTCCCAGCGCTGTAAGTATTTAATATTGTTGCTTTTGTTTCTTTCAGTCTGTTGGAGCGATTTTTTCTTTGTTTAGTTACAACATATACAAGGTTTTGCCAATTAAGTCTTTCTTTTTATTCCTTGCTAAAGTTAATATTTAGCCTGTTGTTGTTATTTTGCATACAGAGCAGTTACTGGTAGTCCAAAAAAAGCAACTCTTTTGATACAAAAAAAGTTGAATATTTGTATTAATGCTGATGCCACAATGATAAAATAATATTGTTTTAATGAATAGAATGTAATTTTAAACACTATAATAGCAGTGGCTTTAATTTTATGATGTGGTCTTAAGATACTTTTTATATTGATCAAAACTATTTTCAACAATTTAGGAAAGCTCACATTTTCAGTATCAGTTTTTTGCTCATAGTAGCTATTTTCTGTACTAATATGATTATTGTCTGGATATTTATTATTGTATATAAAATGATTAAATTGTATCTCTGGCCCAGGTAAAAGTGATGGCAGAGGATCAGGCCCAATGGGAGGGGAAAGTCTATGTCTCTGAGGCTCCTTCTTGTCTTCCTCCTTTACCCACTACGTCCTGTTCTATAGAGGACAAAGGTAACACGAACCTGCAACAATTTCTCATAATTCTCGCCTTTTTATGCAGTATCCCTGCCTGTGATAAATAAAATGCATCTTTATACATTCTTGTTTTAATAATTATCACAAGAATAATGCATTTCGCGTAATATAGGACCTTTAACTGTAGAAGAAAAACTGAAAATCTGACATTATTCCCAGTACCTTCTGCTAGATGCTCACAGACTCCTGTACCCCTCAATGCAACCACATACTTTAAGATAGATAAGATATCCTTTATTTGTCCCACGATGGGGAAATTTCAATGTTGCAACGCACAGTTAAGATAACAGCAAGAAAACAGTAGCAGCAATAGAAGTACAGAATTACTTAAAACCAGACAAACACTATAAAGATAAGGATTATAAAACTATATACAATATAAATTGCGATCTTAAAACTATATATACAATAAATTGCTATCTTAAATTTCACAGTATTGCACATGGCCCCAGTATTGCACAGGCAGTAGAGTTAGCAGTTTCAGCATATAAACACTGTCTATATTGTTCTATTCTTTTAAATTCAGGCAGTGCAAGTCCATTTGCCATCCGAGCTACTTCGTACTGCTTTCCCTGTGATGCTCAGACCACTCAGCTCAGTCATTTACCGCTGGGAGCACTCATCTCCCCTCTGGCTGGAGTCAACTTTGGACAGGTGTGGTATTTTTATGAGTATATTTATTAACCAGATTTAATAAACACATATGGTTATTATAATTGGGGTGCACAATACAAAAGATTCTTGCATTAGTTTATCAATTCCTATTCCAGTCTTATCACAAATGTTAATGCTACTTAAGTTGTTTACAAAGCGCACCTAACCAAAAGTACCTGGATACCTTAATGTTAAAGTGCAAATCTAATAGCGATACTTTTTAAAAATTTTTCCCCCAGAATTCCCTGCCAGACTGCACAGAGTCCGAATGTATTGCAGGTTGCGGTTCTTGTGGTGCCTTCATGTGTCCTGCTATGGGCTGGCAGGACTGTGGGCAGAGGTACTCCTGCCCATTCTGTGGAAAACTCAGTGAAGGTGAAATCTCTTTTTAGGGGTGGACAATAATGATGTGGCTATAAATGTCATAGTTGAGGCTTAAGTATCCCATAAAAGGCGAACTGTACAATGAAACACAAATAACAACAGGACTTCACTTCCATCTGTACTGCAGTTTTTTTCTTATAGACAAAATACTAATATTCTAATTTATTGAATTGACGAAACTAAGGGTGTAACTATATCCAAGTCTCATGATACGATATTGTCACGGTATGAACCTCACGGTACGATATTTATTGCGATATTGTGGAAAAGCTCACGATATGGTGGGGAGGCTCACAATATTACGATATTCTTCATAATAACAAGACTGACATTCTAAAATGCTTTGACCAGTCATTTGGTACAACATTTATTGTCATTAGGGATGTAACGATATCCAAATCTCTCTGTACGATATTTTTACCATAAACATCTCACCGTATAATATTTATTTAAATATTTTGTGGAGGCTCACAAAACTGTGAACATGCTACTTTTTCCTCTAAAAATGCCTTCACAAGACTTAATCCAAAGAATGAAGGTCTAAAAGTGCTTAGAACAGTTATTTCTTCATGTAGTCTGCACTGAAACGGAGCAAAGGATCATGGTCTATGTAGTTCCCTGTGTTTTTTAGCTATTTCTGCATCAGAACTATTCATTTAAGCAAACAGATTTGATATATCTTGATGGTCCACGATATTATTGTGAGACCTTTGAGAATACAATAGCACGATATTTCGATTATTGTTACATCCCAAGTTAAAACTACTATTTTAATGTTCTGTACTGCATATATTGCTGATTGTCATAAAATAATAGTAATATATATATATAATAAATAATAATTTTATCTTATGTTATAGTACCATGGCAGTTTTACCAGCCAACCAAAGGAGTTGAAGGCGTTCGAGTGGACAAGGAGAAAAGACCTGAGCTTAGTATGGGGTCATATGAGGTCATCCACTCTCAAAAGGTTAGTTTACACTTCTGTTTAATTAGAAGTTTACTGCATATATGCACAGGGTGATGTGATTTTCACTTGTGTAATTTTATTGAATAGTAAATTCAGTATTTCCTGTCTGTTTTTATTTCTTCCTAGGGTGAATATGCAGTACTGTTGCTGGCCATAGATGTGTCTGTCCAAGCTCTGAGAGGAGGCCATTTAGAGTTCATAACACATCAAATACGCACTCTGCTTGCTTCACTGAATGGGTAATATATTTATATAAAACTGTTTTATTTTTTTTCATGCAGAGAAAGTAAAATATGACCTTAGTTTACTTGTTAGTGTACGGCTCTTTAACACAAGTGATTCAAATTTGGATCTCATTCATGAAAAGTTGAAAAAGCTGAAAGTTTTATTTTTATTATTTGCATTTTTGTGGTCTGAACAAACACTAAACACGGAAATAGGCAACGTGAAAGAAGCCTTTGTATGTGGCAAATATGTAGTAAAAGGATTTAGTTTGCACATTATTTCAAAGGGAAATAAGATAAGATAAGATAGGACTTTATTGATCTCGCAGTGGAGAAATTCAACAGTCACAGTAGCTCCAGGACAGTTTAGTGCAAAAAAGGTAAAAAGTGTGATGCAATCAAGATAAACAATAATAATAAAAATACAAATAATAATAAAAATAATAATATACAGTGAATAAGTATATGTACAAAATTTACAAAGAGAATTGAAATATAAATACTGTATATATATATATATATATATAAAATTAAGAAAGTACAAAAACAGTGCCAGTTGTCACAGTGCAGTAGTGGCACAGACATGATTATTGCACAAATTCAAAGCTATCAAGGCTATCAGGTTGTTTAAGAAAGGAGCTTGTCTTTGCAGAAGGACTCTTTCAATTTAAGTGCATGGGTTATTAATATTTACCACGAGTACTATCCCACCAAACTTAGTAATAATTTAAAAAATTTGAAAATATTGCTATGCTAATCCCAAAGACTTGACAAAAAAAATCACTGTTGGCTTGTTCATTGTTTTGCTTTCAGAGAGGATGAAGACTCTTTGTCAGACGTGCGTGTAGGTTTGATGACGTATGACAGCAGAGTTCACCTGTATGACCTGAGCCCCGCCCTGTCCCGCCCACACATGCTCGTGATCACCGAGCCTGACGAACTTCAACTGCCCATATCCAGCGGGCTCCTGGTTCCTCTAAAAGACTGTGCACACGGTGTTAACAGGTAATTACACAGTTCTTCCTACGCCTTTTTGAGCCTAATTGTAATGCAGCACAATATGTTCAATAATAATTTCATGTTGATATCATAATATTTCCTTTTGCTCAAATACATGAACTGAATTGAACTACCCCGCATATTAAGCATATGCTGGATCTAGTGATGTCCTCTCACTATGTCAAATTTTAGTGTTAAGATTATTTTGAGGATCACATTTATACAATTATTAACACCAACATCTTTAATATGGTATCTAAATGACGAAGTTAAGTAAATATGGTGTAAATTATAGACAATAAAAGCACACTGCATTTTGTTTAACTTTTTAGGGTGAATAGGAAATGCTTAAATTATGATGATTATTGTTTTTAATTCTTGCGATTACATAGTGACCTGAATAATCACAATGCTCAATTTAACAGAATAATTTTGACATCCCTATTTGGATCCCTTTTTAAATCATAAATGTTTTGTGTCTTTAAAAGGACATATATTTCTGATATTGCTACTCCTGTAAAAGGACAAATTTAATTGTGTTTTGGGTTTTTACTTTTCAGTGTATTGCATCTTATTCCTCAGTTCAGCCCAGAACAAACTGATGCCAGTGGAGTTCCCATAGAGCTGCCAGTCAAAGCAGCATTAGCCATATTCCAGGTCTCTATTGAAGTTTTTGTGCATCTGTGAATTGACCATTGTTTTTTGTTGTTTAATCATAAGCTGATGTACCCTTTTTAGGCTTTGAACTGTCCTGGAAAGTTGTTGGTCTTCCATGCCGCCCCTTTAATTGAGATGGGAACTACGCAGACGTCTTCAGGGTTCTTTGGCTCCAGTAAACCAAAGGTGAACACCAATATTTTGCATTAATAAAACAAGGTGCAAATGCAACTACGATACTATGAACAGTTTCTACAATTATTCTCAGTAATGGTATTAATCGCACTTATTTTTGTAATGCTTTTTCATAGTCCATCTTCCAGCCATCAGAAGGAGCCGTGACATTGGTCAGAGATTGTGTCCGTCAGGGGTGTAGCGTTCACTTGTTTCACCTGTCGCAAGAGCTGGTGGGCGGGGCCTGGCCGGGACACATTCCTTATTTAACGGGAGGAGCTCTGAACACCTACAGCCACCTCCAGGTAAAACATATGTACTATGACAACTATTATATAGCATTAAAATTATTTGATTAACACCTAATTATGCATGAAAATATAAAGCAACTCATAATATCTGGAAAGATGCTTTAATAAAATGTTACTATGTTGGTATGTAAGTCTTTATTTATTATTTTTACATACATTTCTTATCTTAATAACAATATTCAAATGACCATGGTGTACAATGTTCTGTTTCTGCTGTTTGCTAAATTGCATTTTTTATACCTTCATTATTTCCAGGGTGAAATGGACAAAGAGCGTTTTTCTGCTGATCTGAAGAGAACTTTTGCTATGATGGACACAGGCTTCAGGGCTGAGCTCAAAATTTGTGTTTCTAAAGGTAAGATCTACATCTCCAACGCTTAAAATGCTCTGTTCCACCTTGTGATGTCAGTTTTCAGGTTAACTGCAACCTTTTACCTGTTGTTCAGTAAAAATTGGCAATTTCAGGGCTGAAATTATGCAAATGGTGCTACTGAAGGTGTCAAAACGCAGTGAAACTCTTCCTGCAACCATATGACATCTCAAGGTGGAACAGAGTGTTTTCAGTTTGAGAGAAGAACTCAGCCTAAATATGCAGGGTTTGTGTAACGTGTGAATGAAACAAAATACATCTCCAGATATATTTTGATGACATTATAATATAGATCAGAAAATTGCGTAATAAAGGCCCTTTAAAGAGATGCACTTACAGGCAACATTTGTGGGTTGACATTGTTCACATAAGCATTTTATGACAGTATTTTTATGCGTGTATCAAGTATAATTATTTACCAATGTATTACTTACGTGAAAATGTATGAAATAATGAAACTAAACTCAATAAAAACGTAGTAATGATGACAGTGAAATTATACCTGAAACAACTAAACTACAAACTGTTACAATTCAAGTGCACCGTCAGCATCAGCAATTTAGCAATTACAATGATTTGGTTCTAACTGCATCCGTAGTTAGTTGAAGAGTTAATAATAATCTCATACATTGTTAGTCGTGAGATAATTAGTTTGTTTTTGTTCTTTGTTGCAGATATGCGTGTTTTGGGATGTTATGGCCTCTTCCTGCCTGGTCCGAACCCCTCATCTGTTCTCATGGCGAACGTTGATTGGAGGACGACGTTAGCGCTGGAACTGGAACATATCAGAAACTTGGATGAAACAAAAGGAGTAGTCGTACAAGTAAGTTATTTTCCAACATGCAAAATTTTGTAATATTTTAAGGCATTTTGTTTAATTCTGTGACTCTTTCTGCACTCCAGACCGCTCTTTCTTACAGCATATCGACCGGAGAGAGGAGGACCAGGGTTCATACGGTCGTACTAAAATGCTCACGCCACCTGCAGGATGCTTTTAGGCATTACCAGGCCCAAACTCTGTTAACTTTCTACAGCAAGAAAAGTAGGCTCTCTAGAAAATGGTAGTTTTCTGAGTCTTAGGAGCACTACATGGATTAGATCATTTGCGTTGACCTGTTCTTGCAGTGTATTGTGCAGTGCTGGAGCGCCCTCTGCAGGAGCTGAGGGAGGAACTGCAGACACAGGTCACCGAGGCTTTGGCGTGTTACAGAAAACACTGCTGTTCTGCCTCAGTTTCAGCTGGACAGGTAAAGAATATGTGTTTTACCATATCCCAAATGAATCATCATCTGTATATTCAGGTTTATAAAGTCTATATATTATTTTATTGTGCAACACCAATAGTTTTTATGTTATTTACGCAGGCCTTGCCTTGTCTAACTTTTACCGCTGTCTCATGACATTACATTACATATTACACTTTTTAAATGGCTTTTTATTTCTTGCAGAAATAAGATTCAAAAAATGTATACTAGCAAAAGAAAATAATCTTTTAGTCAATACTTTTGCCACTCATCCATGTAGCTTTTTCATTACTGACGCAGCTCTTTTAATGGACTAAATATCTCTCTGAAGGAGCTAACAACATTAATCAGTACAAGAAAAAAAATTCTTTTTAATTTTCTATCCATATCCCCCAGCCCTAGTATGATACAATAATACCAGATTATCCTCCTGATATGGCAGAGTAACCACACTTGTCTATGTGTTTGCTGTGTGCAGTTGGTGCTCCCTCAGTACCTGCGGGCTTTACCCGTCTACATCAACAGCCTGAGGAAGAGCGAGGTGCTGCTGCCCGGCCTCCGGAGCTCTGTGCCCCACAGACTCCAGCAGAGATGTCAGGTCCTCAACATGGACCCCACCAGCACCGCCATCCACTTCTACCCTCAGCTCCTGCCTCTGGTTAGTTTTCAGATGTGTCAATTTCATACTCCCAAATGAGGGCGAGAACAATTTTTTTCTATTGATTAATCTTAAAAGTCTTTAAGTGAATATAATCTTGAACTAGCTATTTTATAGGGCTGCAATCGCCATTCATCATACCTGACGTAGCATATAAATAATATGCACTAATCATGATCAATTACTGTCAGCAAATATACTAGCATTTCATCCAGGCCGGCCAAAAACATGTTGCTTGGTCCTAGAATGTGAAGCCTTTATAAGAAGGACTGTGTTTGAAATTGTGAAGATTTTGTCTCATTATTTACAGCCGCTGACAGTGGACAGCTCAGACCCTCCAAAGTTAGAAGAGGCGATGCGCTGCTGCTCTGCCAGTCTTGAATCAGAGGGTCTCTATTTGGTGAACGCCCCTCTCACCCTCCTGCTCTGGGTGGGCCGCCAGGTACCAACAGGGGTTTTAATGGAGCTCTTCAACACCAGCTGCTTCTCCTCCTTGCCCTCCGGAGAGGTGAGAATCAGGTAGATTTCATATTTTAAGGCCTTGAGAAAGTAGAACGTAACAGTTTGTTTCTGTTTTACTAGACAAAGCTTCCTGTTTTTGAAAGCCCTCTCTCTACTTATGTGCGGTCCATCATCAACTCACTGAACGCTCATTTTCCCATGACTCGAAAGGTAAATTTAACTAATTTAATGTGATAAGTGTCTTAGAATATAATTATGTTGCACACACAAGCACCATATGTAATTTTAACTATCTTTAACTTTACTGATAACAAAAGTCATATTAATGTATTCACAATTAGAAAAAAAATTAGGATGCATCTTGTCAATTTCTGTTTTGGATCACAAGCAAGTAATAATGGGCTCTTCACAAGTAATAATGGGCTCTTCACAAGTAATAATGGGCTCTTCGCTTGGGGTTCTCGATAGTATCTATGGGTTTCAAGTGAGGAATCTTATTGTCATATCAATGAACAATTTCAAATTAAAATACTTTTTGAATGTTCCTCAAAAATCCCTTCAAAACAAGAAGAAGCCATGTCAAGGTAAAGGTTTATTTATAAAGCAAATATAAAATACAGTCCGCTACCACTGTAAATTTAAAATGACTAAAATAGCATGTCACTAAAATAGAAAAAACAGCCGACTCCCTGATATAATGTCCGCTATAGGCATCCCTGGTTCTGCTGTGACTGCATTGTTCTTTTCAAACTAGTAGGAGCAGATGTTACAGCGATTATCTGTGTTTTTGCGTAGCTGTGGGTGGTGAAGCAAGGTGACAGTTGTGAAGAGGCTCTGCAGCGTCACCTAGTGGAGGATAAGAGCCCCAATGGAGGAGCGTCCTATGCAGACTTTCTCTACCATCTCCATGTCAACTCAGTCCGATTGCTGCAATGACTTTAAACCGTTTGACTGTCCAGCACAGCATGGGCAATATGAACAGACAGAAAGGTGATTTATTTATTATTTCAAAGCTGCTAAAATATGAACTGATTGTGTGTGGTCTGTGGCAATCAAAGATATTTTTATTTTCAAGCATATCATGGGTGTTATATCTTTGCTGAAGTGTGTGTGTCTGTGTGAGAGTGTATGTATGTGTGATGCCTGGAAGATGTCCTTATAATAAACCTAAACATAAGTCTTTAACTCACTAGACTTCTCATTGTGGGAAAATGGTGACTACAATATTTTAAAATAAAAACATTTTATTTTTTATTAGCTTCTTACCTAAAGGTTAAACTGCAAATTGGTTGAGAAGGAACAAAGTAATTTATTATTATAACATACGTTTTATCTAGCTTTTTTTTTATTATTAGGCTACCTATTCGTGATTTCAGAATGATGAAAAAATAGGACCGTCGTCATAGTGAAAACTATTTAAAATAAATATTTTTTAATGGGAAAACATCCTGGGGGGCTCAGGTGCTATGAGTATTGGTCAGCAGAGCTGCCCCCGCGACCCAGCCGGATTAAGCAGGAGAAGATGGATGGATGGATGGAAAACATCCTCAAAATGTTTTATATAGCTGGGACCCATGAACACACCACTACAAGTACTAAAGCAATTTTCAGAAATATTTCATCTTCATACAGCCTTTTCTCAGTAACATTTGATTATTCACCCACTTTGGTCCAACCATTTATACTTACAACTCATAAATAAAAGTTCACTCAGATTTGCCCATGTTTGGAAGTCCGCACTCCGCCCGCATTGGTTTTACGCACGGTCTCCGCCAGGGGGCAGTTCAGCACAGACCTCTGTACCATGGCTGATCCACATCAGGTGGGTTTGGTCAAATTAGAAAAAGTATAGCGCAACATACGATCTGTTATGAACGGACTTCTTCTTCAGAAACATTAATGCCTCTAGTAGTTTTAATTCATTCGCTGCAATTTCTTTTAACATTGCCCCAGTGGTGCGTTTCATATTGTTATGTTGATTAATACAATTCAATAATATAAATGTGCAAGCTTTGACAGTATGTAACTTTCTGGAGGTGGAAAGTCAAATGCATGATTCCACGAAAACACGGTTAAAACGAAAAAAAAAGAAGATCTTTATGGCATATCGTGGAATATTATAGCTAAAGGACCAACATTTGCCTACTCAAAGAAAGGCCGCCTGTTTTTCTATATATTACAGTGCAATAAAACATATTTTTATTGGCAAAAAGCTTACATACTTGGGCAATAACACCTGATCATGCTTGTTATTGTGTGTTTTATTTTGAAAACCCCGCGGGAAGTCGTGGCGCGCTGATCGGCTCGCTTGACGGCTGTAGTCGGTGGCGCGCTGTCGCTTCTCCAAAGAGCGCAGAGACCGACGGGCACTGAAGAGCACCACCCCTGCCTGAGACGCCGTAGCTTCGCCTTTTCTGTATCAACCTGCCCTTTCTCAGCCCCCGCCAGAAGACGTCTCCCCGCTCCACCGGCCTAGCTCTGTAGCTGCTGGGCGGACCCGTGGTTTTTGTGCGTTGCTTCTTGAACCCACATCAGCGGTGCGATTTTTGGAGACGCTTGAGAGACAGACCGAGAGACAGCGGATAGAAATGGCTACGACAACCTGTACGCGATTCACTGACGAGTATCAACTCTACGAAGAGCTGGGGAAGTGAGTATTGTGCGGGCAAAAAAATGGGCACGCTTTGGGTCGCTGGTTATTGGTGTAGATTTGGAGGGGCCACGGAGTAGAGTGCGCAAACCAGGCCAGCGCTATGTACCACCACCACCGCTGCTTCTGCTGCTGCTGATGGGGTGTGTGTGACTGAGTGTGCATGCACGCTTTTTCGGGATGACAGCTCTCAAAATAACATTACGCTGCTCCCTCTCCTCCCTCCACAGTCCACACAAGTCCTGCGTCCCCCCACATGTTCGCGTTTTGAACACGTTGTTGAAGTGACATAAGTGTTATTAAGCTATTATTGTCAAGTAAAAGTGCTATCTATGGGTGTTGCCTTACATTTGCCATCAGGACACACGCGTAAGAAGTAAATAAATACAAAAATGTATTAATTAATATGGTGATCCAGCTATTATTGCTTAGGAATTGTACTCAAAGTGCCTGCCTTTTGACACCTACTTTGTAAGTCTGTACTAGTCATTTGCAGACTGACAATTAATTAAAGGGACCATATTACGCTTTTTTTCTGTCTGATCTATGTTAAAATGTTGTTTCCTCATCAAAAACATAACCGGATTTGTGTTTTACTTCATTTACACATGTTTAGTTCTGTTCCACCCTGTGATCTAATGTGGTCATACAGGAAGTGCTCCACTGTGTTTTTAAACTCCATACACCTTGACTGGAATAATTTGGAAGATTTCAGATGTGGAACCGCCAACCTCTATCGAACAAAGGGTAAAAAGGTAGTCGTTGATTTAAAAATGTCCACAATATGACATCACAAGGAGGAACAGAGCATTTTGAGCTTTGGAGATGTGGACAGGCTAATGATAAAAGATTACTCAAGCTTGTGTAAATGAAACCAAATACAGCTCCAAGTATGTTTTTGAGGAGGTGACAGTATTATAAAATTGCTTAAAGCTCAATTTTGTGTAACAGATTTTGTAGATTTTGTGTAAGATTGGACTTTTAATGCCTCTTGAGGGAACATATATGTATATCCCAAATACTAGAATTGCCTATAGCCTTAATTACCACCATGCATTGCATTATTGTGTTTCTGCTATTATGTTTGTTGGAATACTAATGAAAATAAACACAGATTTTCACTTTGCACATTGGCTATTTTAAAAGTTTTTACTAGTTAAAAACACCTTCAATTCATGTTTAATGCCGTACTATGGAACATTTCAGGCATATCAGTTCCTGAAACTGGCTAAATATGGAAAGGTTTATGGGTAGGATATAGTTTATTTACTTTTTTGTTTACTTTTTTATTTAGTCTCTGTAATAAAACAATTTGCACCCATATTAGACAGACATCAGCAAAACAAAAACAAAAAAAATAATAAAAAATATAACACAATAATATAATATTTAAAAAAAAAACGGCAACCAAAGATTAGGTTACAGGAGGCTATAATTTATGGCATACTTTACATTAATGTTTTACAGTAGACCTAATTTAGTTTTAATTCATATTACGACACAGTTATAAATATGAGATAGGGGGAGGATCACACACTTCATCCTCTTTCTCATTTAGCTCGCTCTTTGCGTATGCAGCCTATTCTATATTTTAATAAGAGTATACATTTTCTTGTGGTGTAAATCACCAGTGTAAATCGCACAATGATCCCTCCTCCAATGCAGCGCTTATCTGCTGCTGTTGTCATGGTTACGCAAAACACAATGGCAGCGCTGCTTTTGAATATCACACGAGCAGGTATCACAAAATGCCTGGAATTTCCGTACAAATGGAAGTGGGCCACAAATGCGACTCCGTGCTTAAAAAAAACTGAATTGACTGTAAAAAAAAAACCCAACAACATTTAGCCTTGGAAATCAGAAGATACAGTGATGGTGTCCTTGTTGATTTTGTAACTAGACTTTTTTTATTTTTTTATTTTGTGACAGAGCAATTAAAACAGGGGTCTCCAACCTGTCGCTCGGGAGCTTCCAGTAGCTGCACCTCCTTCCAAGTAGCTCGCCAAGGGATTTCTGAATTATACATAATGCGCTGAATAACTCAAATTTGATTGATTAAATGCCTATTTCCCTGTAAAGGTGTAATTTTGATGCACTGATAACTGCATAATGGGTTATGTTTTATAGACTAGCTACCTAACTATCTCACTAGGGGTGTAAGAAAAAATCGATTCAGTGACATTCCGTGATACTTCATTGTACAATTTACACTCATCCACATTTCCCATTTTTAAAAAAGCCCCAAAAACCCATCTCTTTAAAACCACCTTTCATTAATTATTATCTTATTTCTTTTGCCTTTGTCTCCATGTAAAGCGTCTTTGAGTATCTTGAAAAGCGCTATACAAGTGTTATGTATTATTATTATTATTACAATTCTCGAATCGATTCCAAATGGATCCAAATCGATTTTTAGAATAATATATTTCACAAAAATTCATTAGTTGCGTTCACTGTTCTCATGATTTAAAAAAAAGTTATATTTCATACACTTTTGTTCTCTTGAAGATGTAGTTGACAGTATTATTAGAAGTTATTCTTGATAAATCGCAATATCTCATCCATTGTTTTAGTATTGGGATATATTGTGATATATATCGAATTATGACATGCATATCATGATATGTATCGTCTCGTCAGACTCACGGCAATGCATAATTGCATAATTGTACCGCATCTTCGGCTTACAATGGCTCTTATATTTACAAAATTCTGGCGACCTCTGAAATTAATAGCTCTCTGGCATTTTCGTTTTACAAAAAGTAGCTCACAGGAGGAAAAAGGTTCACACATGTTTGAGTAACCCTTTATTGCATGTATTACCAGTCTGCCTACATCTCCAAAGGTCAAAATACTCTGTTCCACCTTGTGATGTCATCCAGTGGTAGTTTTCAAGTTAGCAGCTACCATTTTCCTTTAGTTCATCGGAGAGAGGCTGAAATTATCCAAATGCTTCTAGTGAAGGTGTATGGAGTTTAAACATTGTGTATTAGTGTGAAGTGTGTATGAGACAAAACACAACTCCAGGTATGATTTTGATGAGGAAACAACATTATCACATAGATCAGAAAATAGGGCAATATGGGCTCTTTAATTATGATTTTGAAAACATAATGTCTATGCTCTAAGAAAATCGTGAAGTATATTTTTTTCTCATACCATGCACCTCTTTAGCGCACCTTAAACTATTGTTATATAACAGTTATACATCATATTATGGACAAAGCCTTTCCTTACCGTACATTCCCTGCTGATCTGTGCTGACTGTGTGAAAGGAACCTCATGGGAGCCTATTAAGAAGGAGGATTTCTGCAACACATGTCCACAAGCGTCCACAAGTCCTCTTTGTTGTGCTGCTATTGTGCCACCTGTGCAGAACACGCTCCTAATTAAACAACATACAACTGAATTTTATTACACGTTTAGGCAATTGTTTGTGTCCTAGAAACATGTCATTTATTTGTATTTTTCTTACAGGGGAGCCTTTTCAGTAGTCCGCCGATGTGTCAAGCTGTGTACAGGACAAGAGTATGCAGCCAAAATCATCAACACTAAAAAGCTGTCTGCGAGAGGTGAGTGCATTGTTCAGTCCATCCATCCATCCATCTTCTCCCGCTTAATCCGGCTGGGTCGCGGGGGCAGCGTGCTGCCCAATACTCATAGCACCTGACCCCCCCTATGAACCCCTCTGCAGGTGGTGAGCCCACAGGAGGGTGGACAACATGGTCCTTGATGTTAGTTCATAGGGGTAATGCATTGTTCAGTTTTCCTTTTAATTTTAACCAAAGAATAACTCTAAAATGAAAGGTTTAATGACTGAATAGTGTTATTTCTTTGAATCCTTTGCCTAGATCGTATCATAAGATGGCATTAAAGGTATCTATATTAATAGCAGGTGCTTTTTCTGCTAAAATACATACAATGCAAGCATGAATTTTATACTGTAGGTCAACTCTCCCCAGATCTGACCTGTAACTAGGACTGCAGGTGTCACGTACTTGTCCCTATAGAAATAAATACATTTCACGTGACACTGTGAAACATTTTAGGGAAAACAATAACATCTTCATTGAGATAATCAGAAAAGTTACAACATATGTTCCTGCTTTGATGGGACCACGAACAGAATGAAACCTTGGCCTTGGTTAAATGTTTTGCAGTCACCCAAATAAGCGATACTCTGAACTGAATACATGTACTGAAAATACATACTCAGAATACTAATTTTCGGTATGTGTAACGCGTTTACTCTTTAATTTGGTGGCATTCAGAATACAGTTAGTTTCCTAAATCAAAAGGAATACATAACGCACAGCTTTTACAGTGAGAGCATGTGCGATTTCTCATCTGTAATTAAACATAAATTAATGTGTTACATTGCATCAGTGCATCAAAAATAAAACTGTTTGGAATTTTAGATCATGTCTTTTACACTATGATATAAGGCAACTTTGTGTAAAAGTATTCAATATTCAGAATACAGTACTGTGATTGGCTCATGTGACATTACACTACCGGTGCTATATTCAGGATTCTTCCCATCGCTGGGAATGGCACAGCAAGTTGACATAAAACAATTTTTACAGGATTTTAAACGTCTTAATAAGGTCTTAAATTTCATGTTTCTAAATTAAGGCCTTAAAAATTCTTAAATGATGTTGTCTGAGTCTTATTTTTTTTCACAAAGGTCTTAAATTTCATTAGCCTATTTTTTGTACACTCGATCAGGCTGCAGTGCAATGTGAGATAAGACAATGTGAGAGCTTAGTTTGTCTTGTTAGAATGTTATAAATAATTTTTGGGCATTTTACAAGTGGTGCATACGACTATAAATGAGTTCTGAATGAGATTTTATAAAAGTATTTTTTTGGTATTTAAAGCAGTGAGTAATGGTCGTTATTGGAATTGGATCTGGTGTTTTTCGCCCACATAATGGGTGTGATGTTGGTCTTAATTTTCATTTAAGTGGTCTTAAAAAGGTCTTAAAAAGGTCTTAAATTTGGGGGAGTCAAACCTGGGGATACCCTGCTTTAGCACCTGTACATCTGTCTATGGCTCTTTTTATCGTTCCTGTCCAACGTTGTGAGCTAAAATAAACCTGAAGCGGATGACAAAGAGATGAATAATTTGTGCATATTTTCCCTGTTCGAGTAGTCGCCCTCCACCTTCAGTGTAGACAGTTATATAAGAGTTAGCAGTTAGCGTTAGCCTCTCAGATGGCAAAGCGTAGGAGAGTTTATCACAATGGAGTTTTGAGCTTGACAAAAAGACAATGGGGTATTCACACAAGTTTGACAGCAGCTCCAGCCTAAACGGGCTGGCTTGTAGCGTTAATTGTTTCAGATAAAAAAACTGAATGACGATTCTAAGTTGATTTAGTTCTGTGGTCATAAGATAGCTACTTAATTCTTGTGTCTCGTTTATTTCTCTGATATGTCTTCTTCTTTAATGATTGTCAATTGTTGTTCATGCTTTTGTTTGTTTGTTTTTTGCCATCTCATGATGCATTTTGAGCTTTTTGCCCAATGTGTTTTTAACTACAAATGTCAAATAAACTAACCTAACCTATAAGTAATACATATTTACAAACTGTAGGAACCATTTGCCAATTTGGCCCCTGTAACTGCTTGCTGAATGCTATGGGTGACCCCTTAGTCACACTCTTTTAGTTTACTTCATTATACAGATGATGATACAGTTCAAAGTCCTACCACTACTATTGACTGATAAGAGTTTTTTCATCGCCAACAGCGATTGTTCAGAATCCAGAGCAACTAATGGCCGATAAGCTCTGCCGATATTTTTGGGCTGATATGTGGGGCCGATTTGTGTAATTTAAATTTAAAACAAACACACCCAGAGCCTTTTACCACAATCCTATAAGAGAGCCTTTTGTGACGCTGTGTCTTCATATTAAAGTGTCAATACAAAGCAGATTGATTAAAACAAAATGTCGGCATATGGTTGAGATTTTAGGCCAATAGTCAATATGTTAAAATGTCCAAATATTGGCCAATTTTTTTTTTTTTTTTGGTAAAATCTGAATAATCTTCTGGATCTAGATAATCAACGTAATTTCTCAATATTATTTTTTCTTAATACAGCCCCTTCTTCCCAGTGGCCCTTCCCTGCACCACTTGCTCAGCGTAAATCTCCTGCTGCTCCGGCTCCTGTAACCTGAGCCTGAGGTCCCACTGTCAGAGGCTCTACACTGGCCCACTCTCTCACTCACACAGGGACACACTGGAACTGTACTTTGGACGAACGAGCATGTCTATAATAACAATCTAAAATGTAGCCGTATTATGAGGAGTAACACAAAAAGTCAGGCTAGGTCAGTTTATTTGCCCTTTGTAATAAAAAAAAAAACACAAGTTATCTATTGTTGTTAGATTGTGACCTTGACAAGATTTCTCTTAAAATACCAAGAATGTTACAGTCTGCTACAGCCTTCTATTTTTTATCTAGATTTTTAGTTCAGATTTCGTTTTGTGAGTCCTTATGAAATCTGGGGCACCTCATTTTCAAACCTAAAAAAAAGTAAAACTAGGAAGTAAGTACACATTTAAATCTATCTTCATCTCTATCTCTATCATCTCTAGTATTCACGTGCGCAATTCTAGACAGATTAATAATGGCTTTTTCAGACAGTGGTAAACACTCATATCAGAAATCAGAATCTTTCTTCTGCGTTTGAGATCAGTAAAAATGTAAAAAGTAAAATCATGTTGGAACCATATACCGTATATTTAAATGGACAAAGCTAACATGTTAGCCACCGTGTTCCATATAGGAAGTGCTCCAGGATGCTTTTCCGGCTCCTTTGGACTCCGTAACTGCTGCAGTGAGCCTTGTTATTTCAGTCTTAAAATGTTCGTATTAACCCACTCTACATGATCCTGAATTTTTTATTTTACTGTTTTGTTCCTAAGTCAAGATATCAGCATAAGTAACGGACCAATCAGACGCCTTCATTCCCCATGGTCGCTCCCGCTAGCATTAGCAACAAGTTTCATTGACAGTTAGTGCATTTTGTTGCTTCCTGTCAGAAAGGTGGGCACATTTATAACCAATCGTGATTGGCTCTTGTGGTTACTACGATACTCGTGGTCAGATTTCCAAATATGGAGGCTCCAGATTCGCTCCTGTAACCGTTAACATTGGGAGCTTCATTTGAGTGGAGCTAAACACTGTGGGTGACGTCACACTCACTTTATCCACTTCTTTATACAGTCTATGGATGGACCCCTCTCAAAAATATACCATACAAACTTTATTTATAAAGCACTTTAAAAACTTTACAGCTGGCCAAAGTGCTGTACACAAACATGTAATATAACCTGGAATTGTGTTTTGTTGCAGGAGTGTTTTCCATTTGAGAGAACTCAGCCTAAATTAAATATTGAGGGTTTGTGTGCTAAACAAGTGTAAATGAAACAAAACAACTCCAGGTATGTTTTGTGATGAGGAAGCAAATTATAAATTAAATCAGAAAATACCGTAATATGGTAATACACTAAAAATGTGTTTCTCATCATGTCCTTGCTGATGGCTAACCTTCCCTGCATACAAAACAAACTCTCTATGAGCTGTTCTGTTGTTTTAGCACTGACAGCTAAAGATCTCTTCAGTTTTTCTGCCTTATGCAACAAACTGAATTCTATTGACAAGATTAAGGCTACGCCAGCTAATCCAGCTGCTCTATATGTTCTTGGCAGGCTAATGGCGAATTTGTGGTTAGCTTGGTAAGACCAGTGTTTGCACAGACATACACATGATAAATAATTCACCCTCACAGTTTAGCTAGCGTTCTTGAGATACATTTCACTTGGGCCATTCTAGTGCTTGGATGCTGGGCCCGTTTCATTGGATCTGAGCTGATGTGACCTGACTGCCCGGTGCACGATACTAGTACCACACTCTTACTTCTCTTTACTAATGGATGAGCCATGTTCAAGAAATGGTCTGTGCTACTTCTACTCCCACTTCTATTTATAGCTGCATGACCTATCGCACGTGGGTCTCCACTACTATAGGCTCCATGCACGAAGTTAGACCAATGTAGAATGGAACAAACATGCACAAAGGTGCAATAGTTTTTTTTTTCATGTTTTGTGATCACTATTAGATTTGCAATATGTTGTTACACAATCAATTCATAGTGGCCATTTTATATAATTGAAATATAAACTGCTAAACTAATGCTAAGAGAATGTCAGAACTTGTTCTCAGTATTTTCTCTCAATTATTATGACGATCAATCAGAAATGTGCTGTCATGTGGCAAATGTTGTGGTTAAAGGTCTTATATTACACACACACACACACACACACACACACAAAAAGTCTCTTGTTCATAAGTCACGTTATAATGATTACCTCATCAAAGGGAGGTGTGTTTTGTTTCATTCACACATGTTCGTTATTATTAGTCTGTCTACATCTCCGAAGCTCAAAATGCTCTGTTCCACCTTGTGATGTGCTGAGCTTGTGCTGACACAGTTAACAGCCTTCGTTTAGGTTTTGTTTAGATGAGACAGGTAATTCTAGGGCTGAAATGACCAAAATGATTCTAGTGAAGATGTTTGGAGTTTAAAAACACAGTGGGCCACTTCCTGTATTACCACATGACATCACAATGTGGAGTGTTTTCTGTTCTTTTTGTAGCCTTTACATTTTCTCTTTATTATATAAATACACACATTTAACATCTTCAAAACAACAGTTGTAATGTAATCCTTTTCAATAATCCCCACCTCTGTCTTACACCACAAATCCCTGTGATGATAAGATATTTTGCCTGCAGATGCCAGTAATTTGTATAAATAAATAAAGCATCTGCAATTAGGTAACGCACAGTTTAAGTTATGATTTAGATTCAAAATGTTTAATCTTGCAGCCATACATTTTTAAAGGACCCATGTTACGCTATTTACGCTATATTTAGTTTTTCTCTCAAACGGAAAACACTCTGTTCCACCTTGTGATGTCATGAGGTGATACAGGACATGTTCCACTGTGGACTCCATACATACTCGAATCATTTTGGATATTTTCAGCTCTGGAATTGCCAATCTCTGCTGAACAAAATGTAAAGGGTAGCTGCTAGTTTGAAAACCACCACTGCGTGACATCACAAGGTGAAACTGAGCATTTTGAGCTTTGGAAATGTAGACAAACTAATAATGCAAGATTACTCAAACATGTGTGAATGAAACAAAACGCAACTCCAGGTATGTTTGGCTTTAAGCTCACAAGAGTCAATTTTGTGTAATATAGGAGCTTTAAGTAAAACATGTTTTGGTTCTGATTGTCGGTCATATTTCCTGATTTGAAGGTTATTGATCGCAAAACCAGGATTGTGTTTCGATTTGAGAAGCGCGTGTTTTGGGCGGGGAGATGGAGGGGAGGGCAGGGAGATAAGGGAGGAGGGGTAGGAGGGAGGGTGTCATGCAGTAGAAGAAGCCGGGGCACTTGGCAGCTCCGGGCCGTGCGCCTGCTGCATGCCTTAAGCACGGGACTCTCATCTGATTCTGCCTCTCGCCTCTCACTGGGGCAAACGGTTATAACCAGTTTGACACTTAGTGCATTCTGTCAGCTGCCCTCCTCTCCGCGCCCAGATTATTTGGGCTCAGACGGATACATGGAGAAATAATAATAAGAGATAAGCTTTTCTATACTGCAGATTTGTTAGTTACATTATGGTTAGGTTTAGGGGTGGGCTAGATTTCTTAACTGATGCAGATTTAAGGGCCCATATTGCACTATTTCTGATCTATGTTATAGTGTTGGTTCCTCATCACAAACATACCTGTAGTTGTGTTTTGTTTTGTTCACACGTTTAACACACAAACCCTGCATATTTTGGCTGAATTCCCCTCTCAAACTGAAAGACTCTGTTCCACTTTGTGATGTCAAATGGTAATAAAGGAAGCGCTCCACTGTGTTTTTAAACTCCTTTTTAACACAACACTCCTTGTTAACTTGAAAATTACCGCTAAATGATGTTTTATGAACAGAGCATTTTGAGCTTTTTGAAGATGTAAACAGACTAATAAACTAAGATTACTCAAGCCTGTGTGAATGCAACAAAACACAACACAGGAATGTTTTTGAGGAGGTAAAAGTATTGTAACATGCCTTAATGCTCACAAAAGTCTATTTTGTGTAATATAAGTCCTTTAAATTTAAAGTCAGTTGAGTGGAATACAACTACCGCATTTTTCGGACTATAAGTTACTTTTTTCAGGGTTTGGGTGGTTCCTGTGACTTATATATGTTGGAAGGGTTCTATAATACTACTACCAGAAATTAAAAATGCAGTGTATTGTTTTACTTATTTGTATAAACTATTGATTACCTCATAAATATATTTGGTTTGGCAAATCGGTTTGACTCTTTCTGTATTTGAATAATTAGGTCATAAACCACTAGCCAAACATTGATGGACTAAATGTGGAAGACAACAAACTATTTTTAGTGGAAGTCAAGCTAACAGTTTTCTCCTGACCTCTGTCATTGTTCCTGACAGCTGCTTGTTACAGCCCCAGCACAAACTCACAAACACGGGCCAGCTGAGTGAGCTGGTTCACCGCTGCCATTTCTGGACAGAGTTTGCCTCGAGGAACAGATAGTGATTTATTTTGATGATGAATATTTGCTCTGTATTCCTACAACACAGACTTGTATTTCTGATGTGCAGAGTAGAAAGTGGGATGCTATGAATTGATTTTTTCCTTACACTTTCAAAGGTTTAATCTGTCCCCTGATGCATCAAGAGGTTTTGTGTTGGGGATGCACCGATACTGAAAAATGAGCTGGAACGGATGTTGGTTCTGTAATAACGTTACAGCTGATTGGGCCAGTCATAGAATGTATAAATAAAAGCTTTCATAGTGTTTGGCTCCAGTCAAATGAAACTCAGAAGACCAAAACAGCGAAATCAAAACACCAGGATCTAGGATGTAGGGTGGCATTATACAAACATTTTGAGACCAAATTAGATTTTTAAAAATAGTAATAATCGTTGCATAAGACAGCTGGATTTCTTGAATTTACTTAACTAAGGAAATAAGTGTCATTTTCTGTCCCTACACTGAGATCAGTTAGTATTAGGTATTGGCAGACACAGACAATGTACATGATTTTTATTAATAGTTATTGTTGACATGACTGAATTGCCCTTTTGGGATTAATAAAGTTGTTGATTGATTGATGCAGTGGAGACGTGTAACCTGTTTTGGCCAAGAACATGTTTTTGTGTGTCATAGTCTCATACTGAAGGGGTTTTTGAGTTGGCGCAATTATCAAATTACAAAAGGCTGCAATTATTCAGATAAGAGAATTTCAAAATATCCTTTTTATAGAAGAATCTTGCTGCACCTGTGGCTTAGACCTCTACAAACATGTTCTAAAATGCATTCTTGCATTTGTTTCTCAGCTTGTATTGCACTCTTCTCTCAAATGTTAAAGGTGCACTATGTAACTTTTGACTAGGGGTCCATGACATGCTTGTTTCTATGGATATGTCATTGCTCTGCCTGGAATGTTCCACAGTATCACATTAAACAGCTGTACCTTGTGTTCAATAACAGGCAAAAACAGGCATTCTGACTGTGAGCAGGGTCGCCTCTTCACAGATCTGACCTGTAACTTGGTCTGGTTTGGTCTCCATGAAGATAGAAAGGTTTAATACCATACTGTGAAACATTCCAGACAAAGCAATAACATCTCCATGGAGAAAAGCATCTGACGGACCCTCCCCCAGAAAAGTTGCACAATGCACATTTAATGCTTGTTTACCATATTTCTTGGTTTATTTTTGGTTCTATATTGAAAAACGAATGAACGAATGATCCACGGATTGTTCTCTAATGGGTTGTTTTTATTACTATAACTTCTATAACTTGCCTTTCAAGATGAAATGTCAGTTCTTGGGCTCTGATTTTATAAAATAAAATGTGCGACTTATAGTCTGGTGCGACTTATACATGTTTTTTCTTCGTCATTGTGCATTTTTGGTTGAAATACGGTATAAAGGTTGGTACCATTAAGAAGTTTCCAATAAGATACATACATCAAGCCCACAGCCCACAATATCGATACTGTATCATCAAATAAACTATATATCGATATTTCAATATTTTTGCACACCCATCTTGTTTACAATTTGCACTCCTACTTTAACCTACTTTTGATTGTACCAAATTGTGTGGCCCCAATCACAGGTCAGATGTGATCAAGAGCTCTCAGTCACTTAACACTAGTCTCCACATCCCAAATAGGCCACTTTAGCTCTTCTTTTCACACTTTGGTTTTAAAATAACTGACTGGATCAGACAAACACCTGCTCATGATATGCAGTGACTGGCTGTAGTTATATCATCCGCATGTAACTGCTAAAAGTCCAAAAAAGACTTCCAAACTAAAGCATTATCAATAAAAAGCTATTAATACTCTTTGTTCCAGTTACTCATCCAGTAATAGTATGACCTTTGTTCGCCCGCACACTTTTGGCAAGAGTGTATATAGATGTAAACTGTTGTAAGTTATGTTGAAAATGATCATAAAATCTACTCCTTTACTTATTTCTCACTTTTTAATCTGTACACAAGACACAAGTTGGTTTTCGATGGACATTTTAAACACATTTGGAGCCTTCAGATAGGAAAGAAATCCATATCATTAAACTAATACAAGAATCACATAGATTTCAGAACATGTTTGTAGAGATCTGAACTACGGGGTTAAACGTTTAATAAGAAACAGGGTATTTTGCTTTCTATCCTTGGGTTTCAGGATGATAAGAAATAACGGCCGTACTACTCATGCAACTAGTAGAGGTAGGCAGATATAGTACAGAGGCAGATATTTAGTAGTTTGAGAGAACCAGGTGCTTAAAGAACATGCATAAAGTTTTAGTTGAAGCCATGAAGTGTCATATTTTACAGTAATAACTTATGATTTGCTAATTACAAGCATCTGGATTGCATTTTCAATAGATTATAATGAGTCTTGTTGCCCTAATGAGTGAAATGTTTTGTTTAAGATGTGGGTATGCCATGTCTTCCTGCTCTGGTGACATGGTACATGGACTGAATAATGCATATGCACGATTTAAGATAAGACCTTATTTCTTCTCGTCATCTACAAACCCATTCTGTGTGATTGGGTCTTATTTTCTCTGAATCCTGTCCTCTACCCCAGATAACCACTGTGCAAAATGACTCACAGAATCGTAGTCTACTTTGGCACTTCTCACCTTGCCTTCTCAGTCTTCCTCCTCTATTTCCTGTGTCAGTTACTGCTCCAGGAAGGTTAAGTCTTCATTAGTATTGGTTTCAGCAAGTGGAGAGTCTATTAGCAGGACTTCTCCACAAGTAATGTATTCAACTGTAGATTTATTTTGGTTTTATTGAATGTTTAGTAACTTATCTTGTATCAGAAATAAACTGTCATTAATAATATATACATTTATTATGTTTTGAATCAGAATATAATGGTTTTAGCAATGGCTCGGGCACATCATTATAGGGTATCTGCACACTTGGTTTATGTCCAATTTAATCCTGATGGAGACTTGGTTTGGTCCTGGTCTACTCCAGGTTTAGTTCCATGTTTAGTGGAAAATTTGCATTGTGCATTTTGATGTGTTTGCGTGACTATAACCCTAAAACATAATGTGAAATGTTAAAGTTCACCTTATTGCCCCGTATAGAGAAATTTGTTCTTTGCATTTGACCTATTTTTCATCTGTCAGGAGCAGAGGACTCATCTCTCTTGAGCTATACGCTTGGTCAGGATGAACTTAGCTGGAGGATTTGACCTTTTGTGCATGTTTTAGGTTGAGGGAAAATCCACCCAGACACAGGGTGAAACATGCAAACTCTGCACAGAAAGGCCCGGGCAGCCCAGGAACTGAACCCTGAACCTTCTTGCTGTGAAGCCTGAGTGCTTCAGAACCAGTACCTTGGTTTTTGGTCACAATTTTGTAGGGTATCATAGGACTTATTTAAATTTAAACCAGAACTAAATGGTTTTAATATTAGCAAATCCACCTTGAACTTAATTTTGATTGCATTTCATGACAGTTTTACCTAAATCCTTCAGACCGACACTTTAACTCCAAACTATATCCTCGTTTACATATGCCTGGGCACATCACCATTGCTTGAAAGGACCAGTGGCTTGGTGGACGTCTGTGGTTTCCAAGTTCATCTTACATGTTTGACATTATTTCCTCTTGTTTTTGAAGTGGTGAGTCTCTCCCTGATTGAGTATCACTGGTGAGGACATTCTAATACCTTGTAGAGATCCTCTGGCTCTCATCTGCCATTTGAAAGTATTGACAAGGGTTTAGCTCTCATCGATTCACGAGCTGAATAACACAGGGATAAAGGATCTGCACAGTGACCTCCTTGTCACTAAGTGGGTTTTTCTGTCTCATTTTAAGTGAGCCAGCTTTAAATGCCCTCAAGTATAATTAACAGACACTTTTGTTTTGGTGAGGATTTATGTAAGATCATGAAGACAACGGAGCAGACTACATTATGTTTTAAACACACTCTCCAATGTAAATACAGAGGCCAGACTGATAGAGTGTTACATAAAAAGATTTTCTTCCATTACTGATCGTTGTTGTTGAATATGCCAAATATGCATATGCTAAATATGCAGGATGTGTGTGTTAAACGTGTGAATAAAACAATCACAACTCCGGGTATGTTTTTGATGAGGACACATTATAGCATAGATCAGAAAATAATGTAATATGGGTCCCTTAATTACCATTACCAGATAAAAAGTGAGCTATTGCTAGTTGCTGCAATCCAACAAGGTCATTGAACAGAATAAGAACTTTATTTTTTTTGCAAATGAGACCATTGGATAATCGAATAAGTTAATAGAATATTCACAGATCAATAACTGGTTTCACTGATGATTTTTTAGTAGGAGTGTCAATATATTGCCAAGAGTATTTATTTGTTGCATTTTATTTATTTTTTTCTTGCTTATTTATCAGAAGGAAACTTGTTTATGCAATTACTTGAAATATGTTGTATTTCATATTAACTTTGCACAGATAAAGAAAAATTTTACTTAAACATATTTGGTTCAGCAATGTATCATGTACGATATATATTGTTTATCATACGTATCACCATATGACAATATTGAGCCATGTATCATATATCATATTGAATCGTGAGAGAACCTGCCTTATTTTTACTAAGCTACTCTTTAATTTATCAGCCACGTTATTATCAACAGCGTGCCATCTGGTAGTCCTGGCATAGATAAAACATGGTACTGATTTAGTCCGTTTATAAAGAGGGATGTTAGTTGTTAGTTGCAAATTTAGAGCAAAAAGAGGCTTGTGCTTGTAGTATAAAATGTAAATGAGTGAAATGAAGCAAGAAATCAGTGTTTAATCGAGCAATCTCGCTAATCAGGGCTCACTTTGTCTTTAGAGCATCTTGTATTTTATGTATAACAGCTACAATAGGGCTGTGTCAAATCTGGAAATGATTAAAACGAGAAGATCAAGATAGTCAAGAGAGCAAAAAGTAATTCAAAGTGTCATATGAAAAAATAACTGTTTTGAGCCTGGATTTGAACATGATCAAAATATGCTTTCAGTCCAAAACATCAGCCACACTTTACATAAGGCTGGGCATTACAAATCAAATTGTGATCTCATTGCTGCGCCGATCTCAAATTTAGGCAAAATCCCAGTATCATGATCCAAAAAATGTTTTCTTGAATGCAGCTCTGCTCTTAAACAAAGACCATTTTTCCCACTTAAACTTCTTGATCAGTCTCGTCATTACGGTCATTGTGTGAGTGAGTGAGAGGTGGATTTGAAAGATGACTGTACTTACCTCTTCAAGGCAGTTTAAATGTACAAAGTTCACATGAATCATAATTAGAAGTCGATATGTGATATGTGTTTTTTTTTTCATGGTCCATTGTTTAAAACCCAGAGAAACCGACGACTGTTAAGATCTGCTGATGTTTTTGGCTGATATGTAGTGCTAACCTTGATCAACTTTCCCAGTTCTGTAATTAATTTATCAGAAACTCATCCATCCTTGACCTTGTTTTACTACAAACTGGACAAAAGAGCTCTGTAGTCACATTTTGTGCAGTGTAGTTGTGCCTTTTTCCTCCGATGAGCTTTTTTAACAAAATGAAGTGATTAGTGATTGTTAAAATGTATAATTGAGTAAATATAAGAGCCACGGCCTGTGGTGGGGCACAGTATGATGCCTATAAATCATTCTAGTTTTATTAGTGCACAAAATTAGGCTTCACAACGACATATAAGGCAAAATTGAATTAATAAATTTTAGTTATTCAGCTCAATACATATAATTCAAAAGTCCTTCGGTGAGCTATTTAGAAAATGGTGGCGAGGTACAGGTTGAAAACCCCAGCACTAGAGTGTTCAAATCAAGATTTATACACATTTTTAGATAGCTGGTTGACTCAAACAAAATATGAGCCTGTGCTGGGCATTTAATGCTGATGTCCGATACGCTAAAAAGTGCAAATATCAGCCCTATCACTTTTGTAAAAAATGTTTTTTAACATCCCTCCTGTGGGCTCACCACCTGCAGAGGGGTTCATAGGGGGGGTCAGGTGCTATGAGTATTGGGCAGCAAACTGCCCCCGCGACCCAGCCGGATTAAGCGGGAGAAGATGGATGGATGGATGTTTTTTAACATTTGACAAAACAAAAATAGACAAAAAAAATTAAATTAGAAACCCTTTCACACCCCATCCCTCTCTCCACACACAAAAAAACACCTAAAAAAACCATCTCTAATCTTTCTCAAATCTAAATCGTGATCTGGCTATCACGAAATCGCGATACTGTTCTTGGCATATCGCTCTCACCCCTATTCTACAGTTACCTCCCTGCTCCCTTCTTTTAATCCTCCTCCTCTTGTGTCGTCTCCTCTCATCTTGAGCACTATAATCACTGGTCTTACACTTGACTGTCACTCTTCAGTGTGGCTGTCAGTGTGGGTGTGCTGGGGCTGTGTGGAGGGGAACATGACAGAGACGATCCTGTGCGCTCCTTTGTGTCGTGGTGGTCCGCCCCCTGTGGAGCCTGAGCCCGTGCACTATATGGGCTTTTGCTGCTGTGCGTTGATAGCCGTGGAATCCAGGTTGACTAGGATCATTAAGCGGTTATATAAGCTCCAGCAAGCATTTCCATTTAAATACATTAATCCACAGCATGGGTTTCATAATTATGGAAGAGAATATACCAGTGCCATAGCAATTATCAATTAAAAGCAAAATGTATCTTTTGAATTGTGAAAAATCCTCAAAATCTTGCCTAAAACAGGAAATTGAAAGCCATTTTTTACATAAAAGGTTTGTATCCCTTTTTAAACTGTGACTTTATCAAATGGTATGGTATGGTATTTATTTATACAGGGACAGTGTACAACAAACATTGACCAAAAGGAAAGATGCATTGTACCAGGTTATAGCAAGAAATGCTCATTTCCACCTGTCATCCAAAATGTACAGACAGTAGAATTAAATGGATCTATGAACATGTCACCATACATTAACACTCTTAATATACTGACATTTAATTTATAAAACAAGTGATCCGCTTCTGTATCAAACATTAATAAAACCATTTTGAGCCACCACACTAGGGCTGCAACTAACGATTATTTTCATAATCGATTAATCTGGCGATTATTTTTCAACTAATCGATTATTAATCGGATAAAAATAAGGAAAGTGCTCCAAAACTGTGCTAAAAGTAAGTTAGCCGTGCGTCCTGGGTTTACGCACAGAAGCTGTGCTCGCTCTGCCAACCCCTCTCTCTATTACGCACGCGGTCAGATCAACAAAGCTTTGACCAATCACGGTGTTCGTGGGCTTGTACCGCACACTCTGTGATGGACAGGAGCACCAGCGAATCACAGAGGGTTTAAGAGGTTAACTGGACTAGTTAATGGCTTAGAAACACATTGTTCCAATGCAATCGCGGCTAATATGTGCTAACTAGCTAACACCAAGCAACTTCGGTTTAACTTGTATAGTGTCAAACAATACGTTGTGATTAAAACGTTCCTATTAACTTGTACCAGTAACGCAACCCAACTACTTTTCATGTCAAAAAAAGGTTGCCAATATGTTTGCGAAATCTCACCAGAGTCCGACTGATTTTAAAGGGGAGACGCCATTTCTCAAGTGTCCTCTTTTTTCCCCCCTGTTAACCTTTCCTGTTCTCGCCCCCTAACCGTGGTTGGGGAGCACAGGGGAAATCGTCTTCTCCAGGGCCGGGGATTGCTTCCCTCCGGGGTTAACTCCCTTGAGGACCTCGTGCGTTTGCGGTGTATGAAAATGTAAATAAAAGGAGGCAGTTTCGCTGCAGAGTGGGGCTTTATTAGCTCACTACACTGTAGGAGTAGCACCTTTTACCCTCTACTTGCCCGATCCCTGAGAGCACACGCGGACACACACACGGAGCGAGACCCGGCTCCACTGCTCCGCGCGGACATACATCCAGCGCGCCCCCGGCGCGCGCACGCAATCACTCACCCTCTCTCTCTCTCCTGCACTGAGCTATAGACACAATATAGACACATCTCACAACACCCGATTCTCCCGCTTGGACTTTGTCACGTGAACTAGTCAACTAATCGACTACTAAATTAGTTGCCAACTATTTTAATAGTCGATTTTAATCGATTTAATCGATTAGTTGTTGCAGCCCTACATCACACACACCAAAACATTCACTCTCTCAAGTTTCACATTTCGTTCAAGTGACATGACATGAGTAGTATTGTGGTGGTCCTTTCTGTTGGTTTTAAAATGCAATAAAATTTTGCTCCTTCATTATGGATATACAGGATATGTATAGCTATTGATACTTTGCAGTGACAGCACACTGGGGGTGTTGTACATGTGTCTCTATGGCAGAATATTCATTACTCCAATGACACAATTCACACATGGGTAAACACTGCCAAAAAGTATTTAGATTATCTGAAAACTCAATAAAAGATACAAAATTGATTTAAACAACACATTTTCTGGAGCCTGTGATCAATACAAGTGCTAATGGTCCTTTTTAAGTGATTTTCAACAAAAACTGAAAACTATTGACTAATGCTAGTTTGGGACAGCAATTTTATGTATGTATGTATATGAGAGACTTTTAATGGCACAAATCATCCCACATGTTGTAGTTCCTGCAGTCAGTTCTTTCTGGTCAGATTGTGTTAAAATAAAGCTCAGATTAAGTCTAATTTGAGTAACAGTGCTTCTTACAGAGTAGGGCTTTAGTTAGCTTCACACCCCCAGAGAATGTTGATGGCATATGCTGCAAAGTGATACTCTTTGTTTGCTCTGTTTGTGTTCATTGAAACTTTACACGAAAGATTGGTTTTAATTTGGCTACTTCTTGTTTGTCTCCTACTTCTAATAGTCTTCTAATATCACACATTTAACTCCTACTTTTGCTTTTCTGACACATATACAAATTACAAACATTTTATAGTATTTCTTCTTTTCTTCTTTTTGCGGTTTAGATCACCAGAAGCTGGAACGAGAAGCTCGAATCTGTCGCCTCCTAAAACACCCCAACATCGGTATGTTTATGTATTCCACATTTTACATTTTACAATACCGTACATTACTATAACCTATAAACTAACAGGGATGTCAAGATTAATCAGTGAATTTTGATTATGCAGGTCACAATATAATCATCAGAAACCCAAAACATATTTATTGTGAGAATTTTAGACAGAACAGTAATTTCAGCTCAACCTGTACTCAAAAAAAGGTTAACAAAAATTGAAAGTGCATTTTATTTGGCTGTTTATGTTCCATTAACTTAACACAATTTGCTTCAGAAGCTTTGATTTCATAATGCTGGACCATAGACCGTATATATAAGTGGACTAAGCTATCCCGTTAGCCGCCGCGTGCCAAATAGGAAGTGTGTCAGGAGGCTCTTCCGGCTCCTTGTCTCACTTTTTCCCATTGACTTACATTGGGATCTGATCGCTCCTCTCTCTGTACCTGTTGCCGGGAGCCTCGTCATTTTGGTCTTAAAATGTTCGTATGAACCCGCCCTACATGATCCTGAATTTTTTTCCGCTATTTTGTCTGTCAAAAAAAACCCTATTCATAACATATAGCCTGGCTCTAGATTCGCTCCTGTAGCCGTTAGCATTGCGAGCCTCATTTGAGCGGCGCTAAACGCTATGGGTGACGACACACTCACTTAGTCCACTTCTTTTATACAGTCTATGTGCTGGACACACATTTTATATTGTTCTAGGGCTATTATTAAAAATATATATAGCAATTGAGATTAGATTTGCAATATATGTTTTTAAAAAAGTATGATTCAGTTGAATTCTACATTGTAAACAACTGTAGGAACGTTAACATTTGAGAGAAGACTAAAATATGAACTGATAAACTAATACAAGAATCCCAAGCCTTTTAGACATGTTTGTAGAGCTCTAAACTACAGGTACAAGATTTTTCAATAAAACACAGAATATTTAGTTATTTGCAGAGGACATATATTTAAGTAATTGCAGCCTTTGCGATATGATAATTGCACCAGCTCAAAGTGCAGCCCTAAATAGCTCCATCCCTGCCCTACTGCTTGCTCTTAGACTCGTTGAATATTCATTCATTGATGTGTTTTATTATGTAAGAAATGTGTCTATGCAACAAACTGCACCAAAAATAAACTGCCCCTCCTTCCTTTTTGCCCCCAGTGCGTCTCCATGACAGCATATCAGAGGAGGGCTTCCACTACCTGCTGTTTGACTTGTAAGTCTTCTTTACGTCTCCCGTACGCGATTCTCCGCCCATTTTAACGTACACAGTTACATAATCCTCTCCTATATTTGAAATAGCCCACCTCCCCTGCTCCCTCCGCCACCTACGCCTTCTGCATTCGTCCCTCTCTCGGCATCTTCCCTCTAGTTTCCATGGCGACGGTGCCGTATGAAATGAATGGGGGGGGGCATGGGGTACTAAATGAAGAGGACAATTTGCATGGTTTATTTTGCAACGTGATTTTAGCCTTTAGTGGTGTTAACATTGAATTCCTGTACATAGTGTAATACAACACAATGCTTAAAGGTGCATTGTGTCATTTTTCTGGTGGAGGGTTTGTCAAATGCTTTTCTCCATGGAGATGTTATTGCTTCTTCATGGAGACCAAACTAGACACAGTTACATGGCAGCTCTACGGAGAGGCAACCTCGCTCTCAGTCATTTGTTTTTCTTGGTATTTTTGAGCTATGAAACCACCTGTAATTTAATAAATGTAAAGTAAAGCTGTTTAATGTCATACTACAGGACTGCAGGATCTTAAAAAGCTCTTAAATTTCATGTTCCTAAATTAAAGCCTTAAAAAGTCCTAAATTATGTTGTCCAAGTCTTATTTTTTCCACAAAGGTCTTAAATTTCATTAGCCTATTTCTTGTATACTCATCCGGGCTGCAGTGCACTGTGAGACAAGACATTGTGAAAGCTTAGTTTGTCTTCTTAGAACGTTATCCATTATTTTTGGCCATTTTACAAGCAATGCAAACTACTATAAATGAGTTCTGACTGAGATTTTACAATAAAGTATTTTTTGTTATTTAAAGCAGTGAGTAATGGTCATTAGTTTACCGCTAAATGAAATAGGACTGAAATGTTTTATAATGGACAGCATGCGAGTGCGAATGTGTTAAAAATTTGAATCCAATGCTAAGGTATGAATGAGATGCTGTGTTTGTGAGAGTGTTTGTGTCAGACTGGTGCTATGAAATACTGCTCTTATTGTTTAGCTTAAATGATGTATTATTTACTCCTATAAATTAGGGACTGCAGACGGAAACTAGCTATCTAGCTATAATCTGGTGCAGAACATCTCTGTTTTTTTTTCAACTTAATGTATCTGTACATTGTCCCTTCAAATAAAGACTAAACTAAAACTAAACTATTATTAGAATTGGATCTGGTGTTTTTCGCCTGCACAATGGGTGCGATGTTGGTGGTCTTAAAAAGACCTTAAAAAAGTCTTAAATTTGGGGTAGTCAAACCTGGGGATACCCTGCATACTGTCATATAGAATTCGATATGATGCATGACTCATGGTACGATATTATTAGGATACAGTGATGCATGCAATAATCAATATATTGTGCATAATATATAGGACTATTTTACAACACCTTTTTGTTTACCCAAACTTAAAATGAATCAGTGAATATGTCAAATAAACAAGTTTCTTTTCTTAAAAAAAATAAAACACTGTATATATTGATACAGCAGCCCACAATATTGATACTGTGTCACCAAATTTAGTATCATGATATATTGGTATTTCAATATGTTCGCACACCCTTACTGATAATACATTTTTATCTGTATGGTTTTTCCTCTTGTTTAACTGTGACTCTTGTATTTTGCCCACAGGGTGACCGGAGGGGAGCTCTTTGAGGATATTGTAGCCAGAGAATACTACAGTGAGGCAGATGCAAGGTACAAGACCCACCTCCTGAGACACTTTTTGTCCTGAAGTCTGTGTCTACTCTTGTGTTGTTGTTGTGTCTACCCCCCTCTCCTTTCTTCTCTCTCCTCCTCTTCTCACTCACTTCCCTCTCCCATTACAACTTCCCTGAGACTTTTTTTTATTGCCATACGAACATTGTATGAATCCATTGCCTGATGTTATTATTGTTTCCTTTCATATCATCAGCATTTTTTATAGTCCGTACTTTAAATCTACTTAGAAAATGACTAAAAAGTGCTCCTTCTTCTACTCCACATAAAAGGACCCATATTATGCTATTTTCTGATCTATGTTAAAATTTAGTTTCTCATCAAAAACATATCTGGAGTTGTGTTTTGTTACATGTGTAACACCCAAAGTCTGCATATTTAACGTGAGTTATTCTCTCAAATAGAAAACACTCTGTTCCACCTTGTGGTGTGTTATGGTAATACAGGAAGTGCTCCACTGTGCTGCCCTGGAATTGCCAATCTCTACTGAAAATAAGGAAAAAGGTCACTGTTAACGTGAAAACTACTACTGCATGACATCACAAAGTGGACCAGAGCATTTTGAGCTTTGGAGATGTAGACAGACTCAGACATGTGTAAATGAACCAAAACACAACTTTGGGTTTGTTTTTGGTGAGGTAACAACATTCTAACATGGCTTAAAGCTCACATTAATTAATTTAATTAATTTAGTGTATTATTAAATTATTTCACAAACAGTGACAATGACCATGTTGTAGTATGAAAACTACTGCGACTTTAAAAAAGTGGTCAAAAAGGTGTGAGACGCTCTATTAGTGAAGGTAAAAGTCATATGATATGTTCTGACAAAGACACAACCTGTGCTGAAACGCGTAGGCTCATCCCATGTAAGCAATAAAGAACTTTTACCTTCACTAACAAAGTGCCTTTTGACCGCATTTAAAAACTTTGTCACAGTAAGTTTTTATGCTACAGGCAGGTCATATTTGCTCGTGTTTGAGCCCTGTCCTTGAGGAGCACCTTTTCAGTGTCTTGCACAAAGAGAACCCTCTGAAACTCACCTTTCTGGTGTCTTTAAAACATTTTAAATATTTATATAGCTAAATAAATGTGTTTTCATACATTTTCATTTGTAAATGTGTAAATTAGATGACCTCTCCCTTTGTATAGTGTAGGGAGCATGAAGTACCTCTGATGTCCAGTAGACCCTTTAAAGTCCTGTCCTTTAATGTCCTTAATTAATTGATTAACGGATCTAAATGCTAATGGCTTTACAACATTATGACAAAAGGCATTTTGAGTCTCCAAGATACAAAATTAGGTAATTTGCTTAATTTGGTTCTGTTTAGGTGTTTAGTTTTCAGTGTGACAGACTTTTTTAACAGCGCAAATCAGCTGTAGTTCCAATTAAATCAGTTCTTTTCAGACTGTGCTAGACTCAGTCTGAGCTTCATTTGAACTTGAGTAACACAGCTTCAGACAGAACATGCCTACAGTTAGCGTCACACCCCCAGGAGATAATAATGACATTAACTGCAAAGTGTCAATAGGATATCAATTAAAAACTTAATTAAAATTGTCAGGGATTTTAACTAAATCTCTCAAATATAATTATGTTGACTAGGTTTTTTTGAAATGAGCTCGCAAGTGGTCACATGCGCTTAAAGTAACTGTATCTTAGTATGTGTTGGTCGTGTGCTCTGCTGTAATGCCTGGCAGCAGCAGCAGGAGCTCACATGTCGCTCAGTGAAAAGGTCACAACACCACACTATTTTATCAGATCTCAACAATAGCTTTCCTCCTGCTAACAGTACATATATCTGTATTTTGTCAAATAGATTTCATAAAGTAATTCACACATTCTTATTTCATCTATTTGAGCATGACTTTCTATAGAAGAGTTAGTTTTACGTTTATGGCTTGTGTTTTTTATATGGCATCACTTTGAAGGTAGGCCTGTCACAGTATTGACTTTTTTGGCATCAGAATTTATAATTTTTTATGATTTCTTTTCCATCTTTTATCACTTATGAGCTGTGGAAAGAAAATACTGATAGGTCTTGCTAGTGTGTTTTATTGTGTATTTAGGGCTGTAGTTTAATTTGGTCGATGAATCAGTCAATAGAGTCTCAGTTGACCAAAATTTGTGTTAGTGGACTGTGTATTTTATTATTTTTATGAGAATTTATAAGGACACCAGCAGAAAGGAGACGGCATAGAGTGAGTTAGCTGGAGATTTGTGAGTGAATTATGAATCTTCCTTTTTGCTTATAGATGCTGTTACTGATACTAGACTCAACTTCTTTGAGCTCCTTCTCACAAAACTCCTTTTGAGTTTTGTGAGTGCAGTTTGGTCCATATGATCCTTAATTGATACTTTGCAGTGACACCACACTGGGGGTGTTCTACATGTATCTGTAATGGTGGATTGGTTAGGAGTTACTATGGTGACACAATGCACACAGTGCCAAAAAAAGCTTTAAAACAGTCTGAAAATCGAGAGAAAATCAAAAATGGATTTAATCAACACATTTACGGGGCCAAATACAAGCATTCATGGGCCTGTTTAAGAGTTTGTGTTTCAGCAAACAGGTGAGGGCGACTATCTTGTGATTTTTGAGATTTATTTTAGACGGACTTGTTTAATAGTACAAAATCAAATACAAAATCAGCTCAGTTGTAGTTGTAATAAGTCAGGTTTTTCTGGTCAGATTGTGATAAAACAAGGCTCAGATTAAAGTCTAACTTGAGCAACAGAGCTTCAAACAACAGAATAATGCGTTCAGTTTAGTTTAGCATCACGCCCCCAGGAAGTATCAGTTGGATAAACAAGCAACAACTTTTTCATGTTGCCATAGAATAATATTGAAAAATGTGCTAAACCCCCCCTTCAAAAACTCCAGTATCCCACCATATCTTTAGCCTACTGAATCACCAAATGTAGTATTACGATATATTAATAGTTTTGCACAATTCTGCCGTGACAGACCTATTTGAAGGTTCAAACATGCACCCTTTCCATGCTTTTTTGAATGTCAGTCATTGAGGCCATTAGTGTTCCTGCCTCTTTCCTCTCACACCCCTGGGGACCAGCTTGAAGTAGGACTTTAATTAGTGCCTGTAATTAGCCATGCACACACCCTGGCACACGCGCACCTTTGAAACTGTGCCACTGCTCAGTTTGTCGCCCCCTATCAAACTGATTTCCACCTGATGTTTCAGCCAATCAACAGGATTAAAGGGGCTAATGTCATTTCTGTCAATAACTCTCGTTAGGTTCTACAGAGGGGGTAAACCGCCCTAAATAAATGCCATAGTGTTCAAACCTACCACTGCACAAACTATAAGGCAAAACATTTTTAATTCTAAGACTTGAAACGTGCCAACAAGGTCCATTGTAATTTGTTTTACTTGTTTGGTGGTATGTTTTGTTTGCCACCTTTTTGTTATTGCTTGAAATGCTCTACCTTTACATTAATTAAATTCATTTTATAGCTCAAAAATACCTAGAAAAATAGGCATTCTCACTGTGAGTGGGGTAGTCTTTCCACAGATCTGACCTCTAACTTGTTACACAAATTACACAATGCACCTTTAGCATGTCCCTTCATGTGTTTCACCATTTAACACAGAGAGGGTTGGTGCCATCCGCTCATAACATGTCAACTAGCGCTCAGCCTTTTTCTCTTGTCACTAGACATTTAGCGTCACACAAATCTTACTCAGTCAGTGTGATAAAAAATATAAGACCAGCACATTTTCCAACCAGCCGCTCAGAAATACAGGAGTCTGAAATGACAGGCACAAAGTGTACACTGAAGGTGATGATGATGAAGATACTATCTGTCAGAATTAGGTTAGCACTGTGGAGTTAGCACGAAAACTACGTGTATGGCAGTTTTCTGTTGAGTAATATTGACAACAATGAATATTCTGACAATATTTTAGACAAGATTATTAGTATCTGTCAGAAATGTGCTGAAATGTACCACTAAATGCCATGGTTGAGGTTTAACAATTGTAAATGTCGCGAATGGACTGTAAAACAAACCACGCACGTTAGGAGGAGAGTACATTGCAAGTTAAAAGGTCCCATATTACTCTCCTTTCTGATCTGTTATAATGTTGTTTCCTCATCAAAAGCATACCTGGAGTTATGCTGTGTTTCATTAATACATGTTTAACACACAGAAGCTGCATATTTAGGTTCTTCTCACAAACAAAACACTTCCAAACCTTGTGATGTTGTAATACAGGACGTACTCCACTGCTTTTAAACACCATACGCCTTCACTGGAATCATTTGGAAAATTTCCGCCCTGCAATTGCCAGTCTCTACTTATCTAAAGGTAAAAGATGGCAGTTAACTTAAAAACTACAGCTTGATGGAAGATGGAAAAGAGCATTTTGAGCTTCGGAGATGTAGACCAGACTAATAATAAAGGATTACTCAAACGTGAATGAAACAAAACACAACTCCAAATATGTTTTTGAGGAGATAACGACATCATAACATGACTTAAAGCTCACAAAAATAAATGTTGCATAATATAGGAACCTTAACAGCCCCTTTTGCTTTTGTCAGTAACAATAGGCTGTCCATCCAAGCATTTTACAAGCAATATGAAAATGAGGAAATGTTTGGAAGCTGTGCATAAACTCTGTCATTGTCATATGCTTTTTATCTTAAAGGTGCACTGTGAACTTACTTGTCTCCATTGAGCTTTAATGTCATAAAACGCATCCATCTCCATGTCAGTTTTAACTTTTTATTGCTATGAAGGCAAACTGGTGATTCCACAGTGTTTTCAAGGTGTTTCTGAGCAATAAAATTCTATAAATGCAAGTCGTACAGGAAGATTCCAGCCCCCCCTCCACGAGAAAAGTTACATAATGCACGTTTAATGTATTGCTAAAAAGTACCGAGAGCACCGTGAGTGAACTGAACTCTTAGACTCAGCACATCAGCACAAAAGCAGGTTAGGACAAAGTGATTTAAAACGTTTGACATCTCCCTCAGCCCCCACCCATGACTCATCCTCATCCTAAACATAACTCCACCATTTTACCTTCATCTATTATTATCTCTACAAGACTTCCTTTTTTTGTTGCGTTTTTAGGAACTCTCTCTTGTCTCCTCTCTCTTCCTCTCCTCTCCTTCTCTTGTGTCATCATCACATCTTCCCTCTCTCCCTTTCTTGTTTTCTTCCAACTCTGTCTTCTTATCAACCATTTCTCTCCTTCTGCATAAGGACAAAGCTTGATGCCAATTTCAGCCCCGCAGTTTTTTCATAGTGCACTTTATTGTCTCCATAGGGAAATTTGTCCTCTGCATATGAGCCGTCCTTCACTATTACTGGGGAGCCCCAGGCTTGATCAGCACTACCTCAGCTGGAGGATTTTAACTATAACATCTAAGTGGACAATAGAATCTAATTTTAGACACAAAAATATAGTTGATTTAATATTACCATGGGGTTTTATACTACCGCTGACATAGATCAAGAATATAATTTTTAACTTTTCAGAAATATTTGTAGATATTTTTCAGAATTGCTACTTTCATGACCTCTCAGGATCAGATTTAGCCAGGTTCCAATTAACCACCTTTAAACACCGGGTGCAGGTGTATATTTTGATAAATAACCGCTGTTTCCAAATAAACGCAGAGTGCTGGAAGACAGTCGTGCTGCAACAACAGGACGCAGGACTGATGCTCGCGTTGTCTCGACAGAAACGAAATGAAACAACATGGCTCATTTGCCTAAACTATGAAAGAAAGAAACAGCTCTTTGTGCCGCGATGAACAGAAACGAAACTTAAAAACTCATGCCTAATTTGCAACTCTTTCAAATGTGGGAAAACTCCCTGCTCCATAGATATTTGTTATAACATTTCAAATTAACTCACCTACGTCTGTATAGAAAGTCGCCTAAATTATAGTCATACTGGTTAAAAGAATTTGAGTACCATATTAGTTTTGAGCAAGATTTTTGTGAGGAAGGAATTAATTGCTTCTCCCAAATTGGCGCCTGGTCTCAAATAAATGCCTGGTCTGTAAAGTGACTGAAACAAATAAACGCCCCGGCCAATATTTGGAATTTTACGGCAAATTAGTATCTATATATTTTCTAGCATCTCCTTCTGTTTTTCTTTGTCAACTTTCCATCCTCTCTATCTCATCCTCCCCTTTCTTATCGTCTATTTCTCGTCTTCCCCTGTCTCTCTTCCTTCCCTCCTCTTTTGTTGTCTTGCACGTTGTTCTGCTGCACATTTTGTTTTTAAAAAGCAAAACAAACTGTACCCTTTGTCTCCACTCCTCCACCTCTCCTCTTCACACACACTTCTTCTTTCTTAACTTATCACGTCCCTGTCTCTCCTCCATCGTCACCCGTTCACCACTTTTGCCCCTCCACTCCCCCCACCCCCTTCTATTACCCCACTCCCCCACCCCCTCTCCCTCTCTGTTTTGTCTTCACAGTCACTGTATCCATCAGATTCTAGACAGTGTTCATCACATTCACCAACATGACATAGTGCACAGAGACTTAAAGGTTAGTACATGTTTAGGGCATCTGCATCACCCCCCCCTCCCCCTTTCTCCTTTCTCCTGCCTGCTCTTACCCCTGTTACCCCCACCCCCACCCCCCTTCTGTCTGTTAACTGCCTGTTTGCTTGTGCACCTTGTATGCTCGTTCATGTATGTTTTGCTTTTAAAACTCAGTAGGCTATTTTTTCAAATTTTACCCCCTCTCTTCCACCCCCTTTTTTCCCCTTCTCCCACACAGTCACATACAAATCTCCTGTTGCACTGACGGATCAATGAACAGACCTGTAGTGTTGTAATAAATGCCATACATTTTACCATTGCCACACAGCAGTTAGTTTTCCCAAAGGGGCTCTAAAAACAAAAATCAATACACTTCCTGCTAAATCTCATTCCACCTCCCTCCTACTCGCCCAGCAGTGAAGAGAGGATTTTTTTTTTTTCTCACCTTGCAACATTCAACTCTGTATCAAAGTACACAGTGAAAGAACTATAATGGTAAAGAAAGGCATTGTAAAAGTTAGAAGAATTGTTTTTGTGGGTTTTATCATGCAGATTAATGCATGCATTTTGGGAACTGTCTAATTAAAACATAGCACAAAGCCCACACACAAGTCTAGCTGTTTTTGTCAGCTCTAATTGGTTGCCAGTTGAAAGTTATTTGGTCTATAGTCCAAATCTCACATTACGTATCTTTTATTAGTAACACAGTTTGGCTTTAAAGGTCCTATATTACACAAAATTGACTCCTGTGAGCTTTAACTCATGTCAGAATGTTGTTACCTCATCAAAAACTAACCTGGAGTTGTGTTTTGTTTCATTATGTAGAACTCTAAATATGCAGGATCTGTGTGTTAAACATATTGTATGTGAAAAAAAACAACAACACACACACAACCCAAGTATGTTTTTGATGAGGAAACAACATTATAACATAGATTAGAAAATAGCGTAATATGGGCCCTTTAATACTTGTGGGGTTCAAACATTATATTGCTACTAATAGAAAAGATTTTGATTTATTATTAGGGATGGCACAGTAAACAGTGTTATTACTAATTGCAATAAATAGGAAGACAATATTGTGGCGCTTTTTGTATAATCGAACATAATATTAGAATGTTAGGAAAAAATGTTCTTGTCCATTTTGTTCTCTTCTAGATCATTATTGTTTTCACTTATATACAATAATACTATACTATAATACAACTGTTATAGCATAAATTAGCATTTGCAAACCAATACAGGTATTTTACATATTCATTTATATTTAGTGTATAAAAATTGTAATTCCCTATAGGAACTCATAGTCCTGGTGTTGAATCTGACCATTTTGTTGTTATACTACCTTATCTGTACTTCTATAGGAGGCCAGTAATTACGATTTATGAAATATGATTACTGTCAGTGCACAGGAAGTCTGGAGCAGCCCAAGAGCTGCCAGTTCGAATACATTTGAATGTGTTATTAAATTTCATACACACATCGTATATCAGTTGTCTGTGCCATTGCTCCCTCTCCATCCTCTTCAGATGTTATCTAACCTGGTCTTTGCGCAAATGTAATTAGATAATTTGGGTATTATATACTTTATTATATTAGACATGTAATAGCTGCAATTCAGTATTTATTTTTATTAATACTTTGTTGACAGACAGACCTTCACTCAATAGAAATAGAATCTAATAGACAATTTACTTTAAAGGTGCACTATGTGACTTTTTGGGGGTTCTTCATCTGCTTGTTTGTATGGATATGTCATTGCTCTGCCTGGAATGTTCCACAGTATGACATTAAACAGCTCTGCTTTACATTTATTTAATTACAGGTGCTCAAAAATACCAAGAAAAACAGGCATTCTGACTGTGAACGGGGTTACCGCTCCACAGATCTGACCTGTAACTTGGTTTGGTCTCAATGAAGATAGAAAGGTTTAATGCCATACTGTGAAACATTCCAGACAAAGTAATAACATCTCCATGGAGAAAAAACAAACGGACTCTCCACCAGAAAAGTTACACAATGCACCAAGTTACACAATGCAGGAGTTTTAGAAATAAAGATTAGATTCAATTAAAATAAATCTTGTATGTATTTCTCCTTGGTCCACAAACAATTATTTACAAAATACTGGCATGATTACGATACCATAAGAGAGTTGGGTTAGTTTTATAACATTACATTTTGCCATTAGACATGTTTTGGACTAAGCTTTGCCTGAACAAAAGTCTATTAAACCAATGTCATCGCCCATATCCTGCCCCCAGTCCCCTCTCACCCTTGTACCCGGCCTGTGCACGAGAGTTGCAGCGCTGCTCATACTAACATGCGCCCCCTAATGTTTGCATGCAGTCATTGCATCCAGCAGATTTTGGAGGCGGTGCTTCACTGCCATCAAATGGGCGTGGTGCACCGGGACCTAAAGGTGAGTGTAAGGGTCAGTGTAACGGTGTGTGATGTCTTTATGTGCGTGTCGTACTGTTTGTGTCTGTATGTCGCACTCCTCATAATACAGATGACAGCACAACATTGTACAGGACTATTGATACTTTGGAGTGACATTATACTGGGGGTGTTCTATGTGTATCTCTAAGGCCAAATGTTTATAAGTTGCCAGGGTGAAACAATGCACACATTTGTCAAAAAGTTTTAAGATATCGTAAAATATCGGGTTCCAATTAACTGCTGGGTCCCCTTTAAACACCGTGTGCAGATGTATATTTTGATAAATTACCGCCGTTTCAAAATAAACGCAGAGTCTAATGTACTAATTTTTCCGGCGGGTCCGAGAGTCGTGCGCGGCGGGTCTGAGGTGTGCAGCTTAGAGGGAACATACTGGTTGAAAGAATTTGAGTACCATATTTTCCAAGTTTTGCTGAACAAGATTTTTGTGAGGAAGGAATTAATCACCGGTCCCAAATTGCAGACCTAAGGCTGCTGTACAAGCCTCATTAAAGGTCTAAAGGGGCCCTATTGAAGTTGTGTAAATTGCACCAATGTGAATGAGTCACTGTTTTGACACTGGTCTGTGGCTTTTCTTCTTTCCATATGAGTTTGGACAGCCCTGTTTTAGATATTTCATTGCAGCATACAATGTTATCCCCCTTCTCTCCTCTCCCCTCCTTCCTCGCTCTCATCTCTCTCTTCTCTCCTCTCTCCTATTCCTCTCTCCTATCCCTCTCTCCTCTCCCTCTCGCTTCTCTCCTCTCTCCGCCTCTCCCTCTCTCCCGTCTCCCTCTTCTTTCCTCTCTCCTCTCCTCTCTCCCTCTCTCTCCTTCTCCCTCTTTTTTCCTCTCTTCTCTCTCTCTCTCCTTGTCTCTCTTCTTTTCTCTCTCCTCTCCCCTCTCTCTGTCTCCCTCTTCTCTCCTCTCTCCTCCCCCTCTTTCTCCTCTCTCCTCTCCGTCTTTCTCCTCTCCCTCTTTCTCTCATCTCTCTCCCTCTCCACTCCTCCTCTCTGGTCAGATTGACAGACGCGCTCCTGTTCTGTAACATTTCGGACCAGTCTTTTTCCCAGCCTGAGTCGATAAATCCATCCGGTGCGGCCCCCAAGGACTCTTAATGTGACAGTGCTTTATTTACTGCTCGGAGAGACTGGTTTAATATCGATTATCAAACACAATGTGAGCTGGATTGCCTCTATAGATCAGGGAGCAGCCACAATGCTTCAAAGTGACGGCTAATTTTAGTTTTTAGTCAATCATGGTTGTGCACAAAGAGCGTTTATTTTAGATGTAATTAAACTGGGATTAACAAATGACCTCTCAAGATCAGATTTAGTCCTTGTGGAGATCTGTTGTAACCATAGACTAAATAGACATAGCTAACCCAGATCATGTAGAGCGCGGTTAAAATGAACATTTTAAGACAAGTTTGACAGCAACAGTTAGAGAAGAGTGACATTTTATTCTATAGAAAGTGAATTGAAGCCAGGGTCAATGGAGCTAGGAGCACTCCCGTGCTCACTTCCTGTTTGGAATGTGGCGGCTAGCGCAATAACCATGTCCATTCATATATACAGTTCTTTATACAGTTTATGACTCTAACTAGGTATGGACAATACTGACAAAATTAATTTATATGTATATCCATCCATCCATCCATCCATCTTCTCCCGCTTAATCCGGCTGGGTCGCGGGGGCAGCTTGCTGCCCAATACTCATAGCACCTGACCCCCCCTATGAACCCCTCTGCAGGTGGTGAGCCCACAGGACGGTTATATGTATATATTGAATATAACTATATTTAGATATTTAATAATCCATCCAACTGTGAATGGACTGAATAAAATTAACCCGAATAAAAATGCATAAATATCACTTTATACCCTTATTTGGACCATTACACTAGTTGCTTCTGTTCATTTTATTTTTAATCAGCGCTTTAGTTTTAAAGCCATATCTTTGTAATTTTTTGCCAAAAAATAGACTAACTAAAAGTATGTTTTTCATTGTAGATGCTTTTATTGCACTGAAAAACATAGAAAAATTTGCTTCCATCTCGACAAAACAGACTCTTTATTTGGCCGCTTCCTGCTTGTTTCCATGAAAATGTTGTACCTTTGGCTATAATATTCCACAGTATGGCATAAATGATATGTATCTCCATGGAAAATGGTCCAAAGTATGGTTTTAACTTTGTCTCCAAGGAATCATGCACTTGACTTTTCACCTCCGGAAAGTTACATACTATCACTTTAATTAGAGACGATGTACTTGTTATTCTAATTTTCCATATCTCCAGAGCAACAAATGGTTTATTATCATTTTTCCGATACTTCCCATTCTCTCAAAGCAACATGATGGAGAGATCAGGTGTCTTATAGTGCTCTGTATGTCATGTCCGTTTGTCAGTTTGAACTGGTCAACGCAAATGTCAATCCCGACATTCCTGCAGAGGGTGTTGTGTTGATCAGGACTGTTGTGGCTATTTCTTTATTTAGCCGAGACGCTGATCTGGTTTCACACCCGAGCGTAGGGGAGCATTTCATGCAATAGGTCATAGTGTGATGACTGAGGACAGCCTGGGTGACAAGATCACTCAGATTAGGAATTAGGTTATGGCAAATGTAAAGTCAACAATGTAATTAAAATAGATTTGTGTAGGTCAGCATTAATTACTTATGGATCTTACTTCAGAAGTTTCTTTTAAAAGTCCTTTATTACAAAATATTGCCTCTGGTGAGCTTTAGTTGATGTTATAATGTTGCTACCTCCTCAAAAACATACATGGAGTTGTGTTTTGTTTCATTCACGTTTGAGTAATCCTTCATTATTAGTCTGTCTACTTCTACAAAGATCAAAATGCTTTGTTCCACTTTATGATGTCATGTAGTGGTAGTTTTCAGCAGCTGCCTCTTACCTTTTGTTTAGTAGAGATCGGCAATTCCAGATGATCAAACTGATTCTAGTGAAAATGAGGTGTATGGAGTTTAAAAGTACAGTGGCACACTTCCTGTATTACCATATTACATTATAAGGTGGAACAGAGTGTTTTCAGTTTGAGAGAAGAAGTCGGCCTAAATGTGCAGGATTTGTGTGTTAAACATGTGAATGAAGCAAAACACAACTCCAGGTATGTTTTAGATCAGAAAACAACATTATAACATAGAATATAGCGTAATATGGACCCTTTAATTACCACATTGGCCATTATACGGTCACAAAATGCAGTTAACCTTAAAGTTGCACTGTGTAACCTTTCTGATGGGTGTCTATGGCCTGCTTGTTGTCATGGAGATTGTAATGATTTGACTGGAATATTCCACAGTATGGGATTAGATTTATTAATCATCACTTAGACAAGAAGGTGACGCCACAGGACCAAGTTACAAATCACAAACCCGCTCAAAGTAAAAGGTTGTTTTGAGCAATAAAACAACTGTAATTTAATAAATGCAAGATAGATATGTTTAATGTCACACTATGGAACATTAGCATGTCCATAGTGACATGCTGGTGAATTCATCTACAATATACAATACATAAATTGCGATGTTGACCAATAGCCAGTCCAGCAAATCATTAATAACAATATGTACGGGAGCGTTTGATTGGCCAAAACTCCTTTAAATAATTTGACATGTTTTAGATGTGTACATTTTAAAACCCCATTGTACTCTTATGCCCTTACTTTTTACAGATATGTTCCAAGAAACGTGAAATAGTCATTTTCATTCGAACACCCACTCAGGCCCTTGAACTCACCTTTACAATGACGCACTGTACTTTACCTTGATTGTTCACGTGTGCTGCTGTGTGCTGCAAGTGTTTATGGCTCGGTCTGAAGAGAAGGGGATGCTGCCTGTTCGTGGATGTCTTTCTGTTTGTTTTACGTTGCGTTTTTGTGCCTTGGTGACATTTATTTGTGCTTGCTCAGTAAACCCACCCACTCCAGCTTCCGACATGATCCTTCTGCTGCAGTGTGGGCAACTTCTGACTTCGAGTTGAGGATAATGACAGGAGGAAGCTGCTGAGGATTTTTAAATGTGCACTGTCTAACTTTTCTGTTGGAGGGCCGAGCACCTTCTTGTTTCCATGGAGATGTTAGCGTTTTGCCTAGAATGTTCCACAGTATTACATGAACCTTATTCATATAATATAAATAAATAATACATTTTGTTTACATAGCGCTTTTCAGGACACTCAAGTGCACTTAACAGAACAAATATCAGAACAGTCAAAAGAGCAATAAACACATAATACAGGGAAGATAAAAAGGTGAATCATACAGAAAAAGGTAAACATTTAAAGCTCTCCAGATCCACTGAGAAAAGCATGTGGTGCCATCAGGCCAAGTTACAGGTCAGAACTGTGGAGAGGTGAGCCAGCCCACAGTTAGAATGCATGCTTTTCAATGTATTCTTGAGCATTAAACTCATGTACAGTAAATTACAGGTAAATAGATGCGTTTAATGTCATATTGAGGAACATTCTAATCTAAGCAAAAATAAAAAAAAAATTCTGGTGGAGAGTCCATCAAATGCATTGTATAGAATGTTTTACAGCATGGCAATAAACATTTCTATCTTCATGGAGACCAAACCATAACAAGTTACAGGTCAGATCTGTGGAGAGGTGACCCCGCTCACAGTCAGAATGCCTGTTTCTCTAGGTATTTTTGAGCTATAAAACCACCTGTAATTGAATAAATGTAATTTAGAATTGTTTAATGTCATAGTGTGGAACATTCCAGGCAGAGAAATGACATATCAATGGAGACAAGCAGGTTACAGAACCCTAAACAAAAAGTTACACAGTGCACCTAAGTAAGTAATAATAAATAAATAAAATAAAAATAACCAATGAATCAAAAACAAAAAAAAACAAAAAAACTTTTTTTTGTCATAAAATGCAAATACATGTTTTTCCAAAGATGTTTATGCAACTCTCTTTAAAAGTTACGATTAGCGGCAAAACAAACTGGTATGCGAGCTGAACTGTGAGGATGGTTCGCAAAGACGCTGTGCTGCAGTGCAGGGGAGGCAAGTGGCATAATCCTAAATATAATTTGGGAACTGTCTCTGATCGCTTAAAATAACCTCCCCAGGAAACTTCCATAATGTCATTCACTTTTTGTTACTATTATTATTGCTCCAGTGCGTTATTTGTCACTCATAATTGCCACCTCCCTCCACCGTCATTGATTAAACTGGCTTTACTGAATTATAATGGGGGAAAGTGAAAGAGCACGCACCACCGGGAATAGAGTCCCATTATTAGAGATCTCTACTGACAGAGAATAATGAGGCTGACTGCATTATCTGGGCCACTGTGATAGGGCCTATAGACCACAGCAGTACACCACAGGGGAGGATGACAAAAAGAACTGAATTTAACCTGCTGAAGCGCTCTTTCAATACGAGACATCCAAAATAGCGCTGGATCTTAGGGCTTTGAGATATACTGAATATCGAAATCACAATTTGAATAGTCCCAAAAAGTAAATCGCAAGGGTTTTGTAAATAACACATTGTTCTGTCTTATTACAGTATGCAAAAGAAACTGATAAGACTCTGCTTGTATCTCTCTTGTATTACATTAGCAGTTCACATGTCCTCTCTAAACAAACAACAAAACTGTAATGTTATCATAAAATTATTTAGTAAAATATACCAAAAAATACTTACTAGAAATACAGCAGCCCACAATATCACTACTTTTTAATCAGTTGCACTTTGAAATAATGATCAAAACATTGAAAACAAAAACAAAACATTTTCATTCATGACAAAATGTCCTCTTTTGATTCTGTATTTTTTTTTTTAGCAAAGAAATATACTAAAAATATATAAACATAAAACATCAATAGATTACATCTTGAACAATATCAACACAGTATCACGTTATATAGAGATTTTGATATTTCAACACGCCCATAATCCAGAGCAGCTTTTGTGGCATCTGTGCTTGTACATTTTTGCATGGTCTGTCTGAAGCTTTTGCCCAGTACTTCAGGAAATCATTCTTCAACTAACAATGTATTATAAATGTCATTAATGTCATTTTCCATCTCAATCTCTGTCCAGCCTGAAAACCTGCTCCTGGCAAGTAAATGCAAGAACGCAGCGGTAAAACTGGCAGACTTTGGCCTGGCCATCGAGGTTCAGGGAGACCAACAGGCTTGGTTTGGTGGGTAGAATAATAAATCTTTTGTTTTTAATGTAATGTTGCTAATACCTACATATAGTATTAGTATACAATATGTTAAAGGGGCTGTACCCAATTACGTTTTATGTAACAAAGTAACATTTGTTTTGCCTCAGTACAGATATATTATAAAAGCAGCTTTTACAGTCAAAATGAGATTGCTGTCTGCATCTGCATTTTATCCTCAGCAAACCAGGAAGTGTGCTGTTGGCATGCTAATTATTATTACCACTCGTGGCAAATGATGGTCAAACTCCAAACTTTTATGAAACACGTTTTTTTTCTTGTCTTGAAGGTCACACTAAGATCAGATTCATACCGTGCCTTGTAGATTCTTGTTATAAATTACATTTTGGGGATGCTGGCCCATTCAGAAGTATCACATTTTGGTTTGAGTTTTCTCTGACCTATGAATACTTAATAGATTTTAATCAATGAATAAACGGGAAGCTATGTTTGATGCATTTGGCATAATGGTTGGTTACCTGGCACACTGAAAGGTCTTAGATTATGCAAATTGACCCTTGTGAGCTTTAAGCTTTAAGTTATAATGCTGTTACCTCATCACAAACATACCTGGAGTTGTGTTTTGTTTAATTCACAATGTTTGAGTTGCCCTTTATTCTTAATCTGTCTACATCTCCAAAGGTCAAAATGCTCTGTTCCACCAAGTAATATCATAAAGTGGCAGTTTTCCACCAGTTAATAACTGCCTTTTATCATTAGTTCAGTAGAAATGAGCAATTCTAGGCCTGAAATCATCTAAATGATTCAAGTGAAGGTATATGAAGTTTAAAAACACAGTGGAACTCAGCCTAAATATTCAGTGTGTTTAACATGTGTGAAACAAACGGGCATGTTTTTGATGAGGAAATAGCATTATAACATAAATCAGAAAATAGCGTAATATGGGCCCTTTAACTATGGTGGTATTCAGTGTAGAATATCATCTGTCTTCACTGCGAGACCAATAAATCTTTTATTATGCACTGAATAGGAATCCAAGTGACCTTATCTTTTTCTTCCACTGTGCCATTGCTACACAGGGTTTGCTGGCACACCGGGGTACCTCTCCCCTGAAGTGTTGAGAAAGGAGGCATATGGTAAACCTGTGGACATCTGGGCCTGTGGTGAGTCTTAACAGGGAACACAAACACACGCATGCACACACATAAACACACACACACACACATATGCAGATAAAACACACTAGGGTTGCCAAAAGTATTGAAAATCAGATAGTATAATAAATTAATTTAACAAGTATCAATACTGAAAAAATATCCCATAAACATAACAAATCTGACTTTTCTTGAACAGTTTTAGAGTTAAACTATATCAACACCAGTACAGGACCACGTGGTAACTTTAAGAAGACATTATTATTGTGTGCTCAGTGTGTTAAGCGTTTTTTTTTTTTCATCACTGCAGTATTGGAATTGGCATCAAACTAGTATTGCATAGTACATTATTAAGCCCTTTCTTAAGTATTGAAATCGAGTTTGACATTTTCGCATCGTGACAACACAAACATTAGGTCGTGTGCATCGTGTTTACGTTTGTGTGTTTGTGTGTCAGGGGTGATCCTCTACATCCTGCTGGTGGGGTACCCTCCTTTCTGGGACGAGGACCAGCACAAGCTGTACCAACAGATCAAGGCTGGGGCGTACGACGTGAGTGCTCTGTGTCTCTCTCTACCTTTCTCTCTCTCCGCCTTTCTCTATCTGACTCATTCTCCCTCTCTTTCTCTACCCTTTATCCCTCTCTCTCCTAATCTCTTTCTCTGTTTCTATTTTTCTTTCTCTCCTTATCACTCTTTTCACTCTCCCCTCTTTTATTTCACGCTCTGTCATTCTCTCTCCTCTTTCCTCCCTCTCTTATCCTCCTGTCTCTCTTTCTCTCTCTATCCCTTATCCCTCTTTCTCCTAATCTCTTTCTCTGATTCTTTTTCTCTTTCTCTCCCTAACACATTCCCCTCTTTTATTTCACCCTCCCTATCGTCCTCCCTCCTCATCCCTCTCTCTCTACCCCTCATCCCTCTCTCTCTACCCCTCATCCCTCTCTCCTAATCCTTTCTCTGTTTTTCTTTCTCTCCCTATCACTCTTTCTCTAACCCCCTCTCCCTTCTTCTATTTCACCCTCTATCATTCTCTCTCCTCTTCCTCCCTCTCTTACATCTCTTTCTCTCTCTAATTCTCTCTCTCTCTCTCTACTCCTCATCCCTCTCTCTCCTAATCTCTTTCTCTGTTTCTCTTTCTCTCCCTATTACTCTTTCTCTAACCCTCTCCCCTCTTTTATTTCACCCTCCCTATCGTCCTCCCTCCTCATCCCTCTCTCTCTACCCCTCATCCCTCTCTCTCTACCCTCATCCCTCTCTCCTAATCCTTTCTCTGTTTTTCTTTCTCTCCCTATCACTCTTTCTCTAACCCCCTCTCCCTTCTTCTATTTCACCCTCTATCATTCTCTCTCCTCTTTCCTCCCTCTCTTACATCTCTTTCTCTCTCTAATTCTCTCTCTCTCTCTACCCCTCATCCCTCTCTCTCCTAATCTCTTTCTCTGTTTCTCTTTCTCTCCCTATTACTCTTTCTCTAACCCTCTCCCCTCTTTTATTTCACCCTCTATCGTTCTCTCTCCTCTTTCCTCCCTCTCTTACCCTCCTCTCTCTCTCTTTACCCCTCATCCCTCTCTCTCTACTCCTCATGCCTCTTTCTCTGTTTCTCTTTCTCTCCCTATCACTCTATCTCTAACCCTCTCCTCACTTTTATTTCACCCTCTACCATTCTCTCTCCCTCTTTTCCTCTCTGTCTTACCCTCCCCTTGTCTCTCTCTCTCTACCCCTCATCTCTCTCTCCTTTCTTCTCCCCCTTAATCTCTTATCTGTGTCTCTCTTTCACTAACTCTTCGTCTCTCACTCACTCTTCCTCCTCCCTTTCTCCTTCTTATCACCTCTCTGTCTTTCTCTCTACCTCTCTTCTCTCTCCCTCTTTCACCCCATGTCTTCCTCTCTCCTTCTTCTTTCCCTCCCTTTCCTTCCCCCCTCGCTATCTCCTTCGCCCTTTGTCCACCCCCTCCCTAACTCTATCTCTTTTTTATCTCTCTCCCTCTCTTACACCACCTTCTTACCCCCTCTCCTTCTCTCTTTTATCCTCTCCTTCTCTCTTTAGTGGAGAGTCCCAAGCCTCTTCACTGCCCTCATTCCTTTTACTTGTGGTTACGCAACTGTCATTCATATTTCAGGGGGTACAAGAGAGTGAGACGTACCTTCGCTCATATTTAACTCCAGAGACCAGCACAGAGATGGAGCAGGACCACGATTCCACAATTGTAGCACTGATTCATAGAAAATTCACCACTTTTTACTACACTTTCCTGTTAGGGGTCACAGTGGGGGCTTATCTGAGAATTTAAGGACAACGGTTACGTATTTGCAGGCTCACAACTTATGCTCCAAAAGTTGCGAGACAAAATTAAACCAGCAATTTATTCAATAACATTAAGTCTACATAAACAATGGTTATGATTGGGGTTATTTAGTTATTCACAGGTTTTAGGCAAATTATTTCTTCCTGATTTGAAGGATTTTGTGAAGACTTTTCCCTATTCAAAAGCATAATATTTTGATTGATGAACTTTTGAGGACTGTTGCGATGCCAAATCCCTCAAAGCAGGAAGGGATCCTTATGCCTGGAACCCATGAATTGTTTTGTTATTGGTCTTTGAAATGTGTTGAATTTCCATTGTGCCTTTAATTATTTCTTCATTCAGTTATACATGTCAAAAAATAATTTGAAAGTAAAACCACATGTCATGTCTATAATAGTTTTTATAACATTAGTAATATATGATGAAAATCTAGTCTTACTCTACGGGTTAATGTAATAGTACCTAAATAAATAATTGTTTCAGTTAATCATGGTTTCAGTTCACTCTGTTTTTCAATATATTTAAAATCTTCTCAATGTGTTTATAATTTTTTTTTGCTTTGACTAATTGAGCGTACGTTCACACTTGCCCATACCACATCAATATTGGAACTAAATCTGGACTAGACCAGGACTAAGGCAGGACTAGACCAGGGCTAGATCATGATATACCCAGTCTGCATCAAAACTGAACTGTCACAGACCAGAACCACAGTCGTAACTCATCCTAACTGAATCCAACGTAATCCAATTTATAAAGTGCTTGCAAACAGTAATAAAATCTTATTTTTGTGCAGTTTCCTTCTCCAGAGTGGGACACAGTGACTCCCGAGGCGAAAAACCTGATCAACCAGATGCTGACCATTAATCCAGCCAAAAGGATCACTGCTCAGGAGGCCCTCAAGCACCCATGGGTCTGCGTAAGTGCACTTAGATTTTCAGGCCCCAGTACAACAATATTTACTCCTCAAAATCATCAAAATAATTATAAACCTCATCCAAAAAATAAACTAAATATGTCTCTAGCATTTTATCCATTCATTTGTGCTTTGTTTCTACAGCAACGGTCCACAGTGGCCTCTATGATGCACAGACAGGAGACTGTGGAGTGTCTGAAGAAATTCAACGCCAGGAGGAAACTCAAGGTCTGTTCCTCCCACAATATTTTATTCTTAAGGAAAATCTCACTTAAAGAAAATCTCACTTTGGTCTTTGCATTTCAGTGTTCTCAGATGTAGGTTGTATTCAGTCACACTTTTCTGAAAACTTAAATACTATTAGTACTTTTAGTAGTTTTTAGTAGTTGTGTGACTTCACTTCTACTTGAGAATAAAAGTTTCTATATTTTTATTTATTGTTTACACTACAAGTATATCTAAAAGTGTCCAAAGCATTGATTATATTATTTTTTACATTTTCAAAATGTAATGATCTGTTCTTGTGTATTAAATGTACATCATAATAGGGGTAAAAGCCCTAGATATTAATCAATATTAAAAGTAGTATGAAAACTAGACTCTGAACAAGCATCCATACAAAAAAAAATACATTAATAAGTTAAATTTGAACTTTCCTGAATACTTTCATAGTCGGGAGATAACAAATATAAAACCAGATTGTAATATACAATGTTGTAGCTAGTATAAAGTGATGCTGCCTCTGCTCTCGCACTGGAGCTCATCTGTTGACAGTCCTGGCTCAGATCACAGCACATGAGGAGCTGGGAGCAGAGGCGCAGGTGACCTTAAACAAAGCACAAGCATCTAACGCTTGTCTGTGAAAATGGGTCAGTCACAAGGCTTTGAATTGGTCCAAAATTTAAGATGATGATTTGAGTAATTATTCTCTCAGACACTTTTTAGTACGATTCTGTCCATGACTCAGCTCAGCTTCACTCCCACACTGAATTTTTCTATAAATATACAAAAGCATAATACTAAACGATCCACTACAACTACACAAACCTAATACAATAAGCAGTAGTCCCATTAGCGCTCTGAAGGGGGACTGACTTAGCATGGGGAGTAAGGGCAGGGGGGGCTCAAACAGTCAGAAAAACTAAACTGAAACATATTGAGCATTTGAATACTTTGTTTTAGGTGAATATAGCACAAAACAATAAAAGTAATGATCTAAATAGCTTATGTGTTAATGTGTTAATACCCCATAGAAGTGTGTTACATCCTCTTTAAATGTAAGCAGTATCTTACAATGAAATGTATAATTTTTTATATATATTTACACAACTGAATCCTTTTTGTCTTACAGGGAGCCATTCTCACAACCATGCTGGTGTCTCGAAATTTCTCTGGTAAGTGCGGATTGAATGACTTGTTCCCTTTTGTGTGAACGTGTCACTATTATTCATGTGACTGTTATAATATTAGAATGGAGCTCAACTTTTTGTTCATCGGTTTATTTTACAAAGTGTTGAAACAGTTATGAAAGCGCTGAGTAAATGTGACTAGCTGCATGAATGTGGGACTACAAATGTATTGCTAAATGTTAAGTTATTTTACTGATCTGATCTGATTTGCTTTTAAAACTTTTAAATCTTAAAAGTGTCATTTTTGTTGTGGTTTCTGGTAGTTTCACAGTGTTCAACAAAGCAGTGGCTTTGTTGGTGGGTTTACAGTTTGGGGTCCTGAGTTTGGATAGTTCCTTGATGCCTTCAGTGCTTAGTCTAAAAGCAGTGTATACATTGTGTCTATTTAGTGGGTGATTTCAGGCTTTTAAGATGTGTTAGAAACAAGCTGAAGAATTAGAGGGAAGTTTAGCAGGAATTACTCTACAAGATAAATAAATCTTTATGTGTGCTGATGTAGCATGATGTTTGGTTACTTTCCCTTCTCCCTCTTTTTGTACTTTTTTCTAGTTTTTCTAGAAGTTATTAATATATACATTTCCTTATATTTTTCTTATTTCTAGTTAGTCAGTCGATTTAGAATGTTTGCCTATTTTTGTATATTTTTAGTAAAGTTGCTCCTCCTAAACATGACATGTGGGTAATTCTAAAGGATATTTACTATTTCATATGCAATATTGTTTAAACAGATTTCCATGAAATGCCAGTACATTCAGACTGTCTTTGTCTTATAGCTTATTATGGAGCATGTAAAGAATCACATTATTAAATGCACCTTCAGTGTTCATCACCCTGTTTTGTGAAGGCCACAGTCAAAGTGTTGGATTGTCTAAAATTATTGTTTCATGACTGTTCATTTGCCTGTCGTGTAGCAGGGCTCAGAGACTGTGGCCACATTCACACTCAGAGGAGCACCGAAACTGCATTGCCAGCTCAGTGACTGTCCTTGCTGTCTGTGTATTTACTTGTTATAAAAAGAGTTCATTTTACATCTTGTCCACATCAGTGCTGACGAGATCTAAAATAAACGCAGTGAGATCCAAAAGAAGTAAACTTCTTCAAATCACATCGGTCCAATTGTTGTTGTCAGTGAAATAAGAATTCTTAGGCATGAGCCTGTTTAAAGCATCCACATATCTGTTCATGTTGTATGTGCTGCAAGCTTGCTGCTTCAGAAAAACAGATTTACAGCAGCTGTTCTGCCACTGCAAGCTCTGCAAAGAGACAGTCCTCACATGCACGAGTCAGCCCCTCACACACACTGACCATTTCCTCCTTTTTATCCTCTCCGCTTTAAGTGTGAGGCTGTCAGAGGTATGTATCAGAAATAAACCTTTTAAAAAGACTAGGCAGCAGTCATATTGAGCCATATAAAATACCGTAATCTGTTTATTTACAGATTAGAGTGAGTAAGCAATAGGCAGCCTATAGAAGGACTGGCCGTGCAGCTGTGAGAGTGTTATCCCACATGGATCAAAGCAACTGGACATCTGTGCGTTTCTGCTGCTCACACCAAACACACATGAACTAACGCAGTCTGTCATGATCACCATCAGCACTAACCACTAACATTAATTGTACTGTTTGCAGGATCTTCAAATGTTGCAAATCCACACTCATTTGTTTTCATTTTGGTTGTAAATTATCACAAATTTGTTAGATATGATTGGCAACATCCTCACGTTTAGCAGCAACACAATAAAAGTGTATGTATTAGTTTAAATACCTTTTTAAAGTGCATCAAGTCTGAAATGAGAACATATGTGTGTGGATACAGCTTCAGTGTTCCACATGCAATACTCTTCACTCTTGTGTCCTAATAAACCCTTCTTCTAAAATCGTTTGTCGCATTTTAAGAGGAGATGATCCTTTCATTAAATCCTGAAAGCTTTTCGGGCTCTATCCTTCCTTCTTCCTGACTCCACCCTCTTCCTGGCGCTCCTCATGGATCTCTCTTGTTGTTCTTTATACCTGGGCTCTGGCAGTGGGCAGCAGGCAGACCACAGCTCCGTCCTCAGTGACCGCAGCGGCTGCAGCAGTGGCAGCCGCGGCCGGCACCACCGCTGGCCTGGTGGAACAAGGTAGACCGGTGGCACACACAGGGCATGCCACCCCTGCCCCTGCTCCTGTTTCCCCTCCTGAGCCTCTCCCATCTCACCTTCCAATCCTAACCTACTCCTGTCTGCTCTCCACTTCCTGGTCTGTTTGTATATCCTCTTCCCTTCCTGACCTGCACCTGTCTCCTCTATGATCTGCTCTCATCCCAGTCCTAATCTACTCTCGTCTACTGACCTGCTCTTATATCCTCTTCCATTGCACATGTCATCCTGCCCATCTTGACCTCTGCTCCTGTCTCCTCTGACCCTCCCCGTCTGCTCCTGCAAACTCTCCACTCCCTGACCTGCACCTGTCACCCTGCCCATCTCGACCCTCTCCTTTCTTCTCTGCCCCTGTCTAACCGGCATTCTGGCCTTGCTCACTTACTCCTGAAACTCTCCTGTCTCCCCTGCCAATGCTAACTCCTGGTTACTCTCCACTTTTCTGAACCTGCTCCTATCTCCACTTGACCTGAACCTGTCACCCTGCCCCACTTGACCTCTGCTCCTGTCTAATTTGCGCCTCCTCATCTGCTCTTGCCCCCCTCTCAGTTCTAACCTGCTCCTGTCTGCTCTCCACTTCCTCACCTGCTCCTATCGCTTTGTCCCTTCTCCCTGCCCATCTCGACCCTGTCCTTTGTTCTCTGCCCCTCCTAACCAGCACCTGTCACTCTAGCCCTGCTGACTTACTCCCGTCTCACCTGCTCCTGTCTCCCTTCCTGACCGGCACCTGCCTCACCCGCCCTTCCAGACCTCCTCTTGTCTTTTCTCCTCATCTGATCTTCCTTAGCATGGGAGCACAGCAGCATGGTGCCTACAGTCTTCATTAATTTCATCACGAGCTTTAGTGGTTCCATCTGCTACTTACTGACTAAAAGAGACATCTTAGATCATTGCAATCATTTTAAAATCATATTCCTAATCATTGTTAGAACAGTTTCTAACATGCTGTAATTAGATGATACCATCAGAATATCATAATTAAGGCTTGAGTCACTTTTTAAAAATCAAGGTGAAAAGTGAATACATATTTAAATCATGTTGCCCATAATGTATTATAACACATAAGAACAGAAAATGTGATAATTGTACTGATTAAAGGTGCAATAATGACATATTCATAACACATTTACATATGTAAGAAAATATTGTTTAGTTCACTGCTACTGAATTAGAGCAGTAGCAGTTTTTCTATGGATCCCAGTAGGCCTGTCACAAAAATTTCTATATGGATTTTTCTTTCAGTATATGAAAGCTGTAACAATATATATTTGGGGGGGTCAATATTTATTATGTCACATGTGTACTTTTTCTTTGACCTAGTGAGACATTTTTGGCAATATGATAAGATTTGAGCCTTAAAAGGTTGAATTAACATCATCTATGAATCAATACAGACGCAAGCTAAGTAATAATAATAAATCTTACTTAAGTATGGAAGTACTTACATGTTTCATTCTGCTGTTTATTTATTTATTGCAGTTACTTAATATTGGACAGAATAGCTTTTAAATCTTCTCTTGGTTTTTGTGTCATAAATTAGGCATAAATTAGTTTAAATATGATCATTTATAGTCTTCATTTCAGCCATATATTACACTTCAAAATGTATTATCGTGACAGGCCTAAATTCCATTAGCAATTAGCTAGTGTGTCTGGGTCCATTGTAATAAAATATATTTCAACCATACACATATATTCTTATAATTATCAATCATTACATTGCACGATTAAGTTCTGTAGTTCAAGTGAAGCCCAGTTTGTGGGTATAAAACCAATATGTAATTTTAACTAGTCCTTTATGGGAGAAAGTTTTGTTGTATCTTCTTTAAGATGGAAACACAGCTACTGCAGTGTAATTCTTTCATTTCCGCTCATGTTGTACTTCTTGTTTGAGCTGGACGATTGTAATCACCACCATTGTCCTCTTCAGACGGAGCATGACCTGACCTGCCCCTGCGCTCTGCTGTCTGCTCTCCCCTCCACCTCCTCCACATATTCATCTTTCATTTTCATTCCACACCATCTCTCTTTTTATCCATGTTTTTGCCATCTCATCTTGTCAAGTCTTTTATTTGCCACTTTTTCATTTCAATTCACTTCCGTCTTATCAGCTAATCATTTCTTTTGTGTCAGTTCCATTTTTCCTTGTGTCCCTCTTTTTTCCTCCTCTTTTTTCTCTCTCTTCAAAATGACTGTTCAGTTTTCTCTGTAAAGGATGGAAAGGCCCGAGCTGTTGGTGAATGCTGCATGGGGCACTGGACAGCTGCATGTGCTGCCAGACGAGGATGTGGTGCATGGTGAACTCTGTGGGCAAAGCAAGGCCTGGGTGGATACAAACTAAACATATTACTCAAAATTTAAGTTACAATGCACTTCTGTTAGCACTCCAAAATACTCCCCCTTATAACAGCATTGTATGTACTGACCTGCTAGGTTCTCCTGATCCTGAAACTGTATGACTCAAGAGCTAAAAATTATTCACAAACTGCATGGATGGATGACAGGACAAATTACCCTTTGAGAAGGACGGTTAACCATTTTAGCCATGTTCCTTATTTCTTAAAATGCATTTTACAATAGCTCAACATAGTTTTTGACCAGTGTCAAGGACAGGGCCCATTGGAGAAGGACACTATTTTAGTTTTCTGTTGTACTAAACTGACACTGTTTTAATCTTTTTTAGTATTTTAATTGTTTTTATGAGTAGAAAAGCCCAACCAGGGACAGGAGTTGAAAATTAGCATTAGTTATAATCTCTATATGCAGCACATCAGTTGCAAACTTTGTCTTTGGAACTATGTTTATTTGCATTGTCCCTGTCAAATAAATAAATAAAACTTTCATACACCAACAGACGCACAGGACGATACTTGTTTATTGAGCACCTAATACACCAGTGGTGCAAACACTAAAGCTTAAGACTAAGACTAGGAGCATGTATTTCAAGAGGTTTTGAATGTACATTCTAGAGACCGTGTCAGAACTTTCTAATCAATCAATCAAACTTTATTTATAGAGCGCTTTTCATACAAAAATGCAATTACAAAGCTCTTTCTAAATGAGTAATATTCAAACCAAGTATCACCTGGGCACCAGCTAAACTAAACCAGTGAATGGGTATTTCAAACAGGGGACAATATAATAGTTAGAACTACAAAACAATAACAAAAAATAACAATAACAACTTTTAAAAGTGAAACACCAAAAAAGTAAATGCATTTCTAACTTTTGCATCATGCAGAATTTAAGCTTCAGCTGGTCACAAACTAGAGGGATTGTGATATATTTGACTGAAAGTAAGTTTATATTTCACTGTTTGATCACTGTTACATGTTAATATTCCCTACCAGTAATAAATCAGGTCGAAACTAGGACTAAACGCAAACTAAAGCAAACCAAACCAAACCAGGTCTATGACAGGACTAAAGCAGGACTTAAGCAGTTTAAGAACCCTGCTCTACATCTTCACGTGACAGGGTCCCGTGTGCAGAGGAGGTGCTGTCCTTATTTTGCGCTCCTGTGGGACCCTGCAGTCCTCCTTGTGTCCCTCTGCCTCTTGTAGACTTCAATCAAATATTTATAACGGGCTGCCTCTGCTCATCAGTCTCAAACTGGCTCGCCCTCACCACCGACCTTGCTATATCTCGCATACAAATGCAGATTCCCCTTCGGCGAACATTATAAGAATAGACTGGAAGAAGTGCTCTGATTGGGATCCTGGTGTATGTCCGTGCCTGTCCTTGCTTTGTTCCCAGTGGTGCATCTTGCGTGTTCTTGATTAAAAAAAATAAATAAATAAAAACTTTGGTGCTTTTGTTTAATGTCTTCCTCCTCTCTTTTCTTGCTTTCTCTCTAATTTGTGCCAAGGTAAGGAGAGTCACTGATTCTTCACCTGCTGTTTAAGCTTTATCTGTGATTGTTGTTTTTTTCAGGTATCCTCAGAGGTTTTCACTTCATTTTTGCAATACCAGCCATTTTAAACTCGTATTTTTTATCGCATAAACCGTGGTTCATAAAATATACATTTCCAACATGACATGACCTTTGAAAGATGGTGTGAGTAACTCTAACTAGTTCATCGTGTTGTTTACTGTAGTGGGTGGATTTACGGGGTCAGAGAGTAGACCTTTTGCCTTCTCTTTATTGCAAACAAATGAATAAAACATTTAAAAGTGTACTATGCAACTTTTCTGGTGAGAGCTGTGTGTCTCAATGGAGATGTTATTGCTTGGCTTGCAATGTTCCAAAGTATAGCATTAAAGGTGCACTACACAACTTTTCTGGTGGAGGGTCCGCAGCATACTTGTCTCCATGGAGATGTTATTGCTTTTCTTGGAATATTCCATGATATGACATTAAACATAACACATATAGCATTTATTCACTATGGGTGGCTTCTGTTACTCAAAAATACAATAGTTCCTTCTGTGAATAAGTGCCGACTCTCCACAGATCTGAATTGTAACGTAGCATAGTGCTGTAACCTGCTTGTCTCCCATGTGATAGATAAGTTTAATCTATACTGTGGGACATTCTAGGTAAAGCAAAAACATTTCTATGGAGATAAGCAGGTGACGGACCCCTCCACTAGAAATGGTACACACCTTTAAACTTCCATCATGCATACATTCAATTACAGTTTATACAGTTATTGCTATAAAATTACATTGAAAACATTATATTCTAACTGTGATTAGGCTCACCTTTCCACAGATCTGATCTATAACTTATTTTATGGAATTAGACGTTTAATGCCACACTGTATAACAACTGAAATCCATTTAATTCCCCTACAGCATCGTTTATACGAAATGAAAGGAAACGTGTAATAGACAGGCATAAATAAAGATGGATGATAAATTGAGGAAGAGAAATGTGGTACAGCCATAAATAGTGTTTTATGTAACACAGCGCTGCTGATGTGATTGCATCTGATTAGTCTGAAACTGCACTCCCAAAAAGGATCAGATCCAGAAGGCAGCACTGTGCCTCCTGTGAGAAGGCCACGGCTGCCCAAATTATACCCAAGCTCTGCTCCAAGTTCGGTCCACCCTCAGACAACATGTAATCTTGGAAAATTCAGTATTTTTATAACTTTCTGTTTGATTTGTTCGAATTGTATGTCATTTTAATTCTAGTAGTACTGTTTATTTTGTCATGTATTTGGAGGCAGAGTATAGTCACAAGATTACAATTTGACCTCAGAATAAGATAAAAGAAAAGTTACAAACACATTTAAAGTCATAATATAAAGTCATGTGAAAAACTTTGGGCACCCCTGATCATCTCAGTCCCCAGACCTGAATATTATTGAAAATCTGTGGTGTGATTTAAAGTGGGCTGTCCATGCTTGGGCACCATCAAACTTGACTGAACTGGAGATGTTTTGTAAAGAAAAATGGTCAAAAATACCTTCAACCAGAATCCAGACCCTCACTGGAAGCGTTTAGAGGCAAAAGGAGGATCTACTACAGTAAATATTGATGTAATTATTCTGTTGGGGTGCCCAAATTTATTCACATGCCTACTTTTGTTTAAGTAATTATTGCACACTTTCTGTAAATCCTATAAACTTCATTTCACTTCTCAAATATCACTGTGTTTATCTGCTATATGATATATTTAACTGAAATTGCTGATCCGAACAACCAATGATTTATAAAGGAAAATCTTGAAAATGATCAGGGGTGCCCAAACTTTTTCACACGACTGTATAACCTTTTAGCCAAAAATAGATGTAAATACATGTTCTGAGCAGGCTTACATATCCACAAACCTGACTCTTACTTGGCCTGGAGGAGGGTCTTCTGCTTGTTTCCATGCAAATGTTGTTCCTCTTTATTCTGGCATAAAACGTATCCACATCTCTCTGGAGAATGGCGCTTTAACTTTCTGGTTTCATGGAATCATGTAGGGGACATTTCACCTCCACAAAGTAACCAAAGTAACATACTGTATCTTTAAAAATTCCTACACGCAGCAAAAACAGCAGGCTCCACATCGATAAATACAAACAACTTTGTAGAAACACAGAGATTCTTGTATTTAGTGCAATTTGCCCCACCAGCGATGTGTCCCAATTATAGAGAACGAGGCAGCGTGGGAGCAAAATCAAAACTTAGCTGCTCATGTCTCATTTACATACACATCAGCAGTCAAATAGCACGCCCTTTTGCCCTTTTGTTTTCAGACATACAAGGGTACTGTGCCTCTTTTTTTTTGCTAATTAAACAATCCTCATCAACGGTAACAGGTCTCTCAAATGTGGAGGATGTTTGCCATATATTCTTGTGATATTTAGCACAAACTCTATAACTTCCTTTACCTTAGCCTTGCTCATTTATTCCACATAAACATTTTTAACTCAAATTGTCAGCTAAATTTGTACTTACTCCAAAAAGAGAGCGTCAGTTTATTGTTTGTGTGGTATTTGAACCTCAACCAAGGCTTTAAAGGTGCACTGTGTAACTTTTCTGGGCACAATCCAGCACTTGGATGTGTCCATGGAGATATGCTAAGGAGATTGCTTCGCCTGGAATGTACCACAGTATGCCCTTAAACTTTCTTATTATTTAATTAGGTGTTTTTTTAATTAATTTTTTTAAACAATACCTCGAAAACTATTACTGTAAGCAGGTCCACTTCTTCATAAATTGGACCTGTACATTGCCTTGGGCTTGGCTCCATCGAAATAGATAAGTTTAATATCAAACTGTGAAAAATTCCAGGCAAAGCAACAACATCTCCCTGGTCCAGACCCTCCATTTGAAATATTACACAGTGTTGCTTTAACTGGCACATGCTGATGGACTGCTGAAACATAATTTTGTCTATTTTTCTTGCAGACTAATACATCTACTGGTCAAAATGACTAAATTTATGATTAATATTACAAATTCACATCGTTGTAACCCATGTAAATATGCAGCTTTAACATTTTCAGCACGGTTACAATTTGCACTACGCCAGATGATCACCAAAGCCCTTTTATACCAGATGCCCCGCAGTACATAGTACAGTTCCCTCCCTGTTAGCAGATTATGCGCATAATACAGTCATTAGAGAAGTACTTTCTCAGTATCATCTCCATTAAACTGCAGACTGACGAGTAATCCACCTCCAGGTCCTTTAGGCACGGCTTATTGGGCTGTAAATGAACCGCCATCTTTGTTTCCTTTCTCCTCAAGCTTCACGGGTACAACGAAAGAAACACAACAGTGCAATACAATTGTGGATTTTATTTCACTGACAACAACTTGGGCTGATGCAAACTGAATTTCCTTCAGATCAATAAAGTATCTGTCTATCTATTTATCTATCTATCAATCTATCTATCTCATTTTGTTAATTTAAAAGTCTAATGTGGCACACTGTATAGCAACCCTTTTTCAGTTCTTGTGATTTTTTTTTGCCCATCAGGCTACTGTTACTACTGGTATACTACTGGTATATAAATCTCCTATAGTGGGAAAATGCTTTGTGTCAAGTTCAAACTGACGTATTTCAGATTGCTACTAAAAGTGCTGCCCATTAAGATAAATTACAGATGACTGATGTGCATAAAAACTGCTGTAGCCATAGGAGCCATTAATGTTACTTGGGTCTCTCTATGGACATTATTATCGGCACATTGTAATGCTCTGTTCTGCATTGTGATGTCATGAAGTGTTTTCATGTTAACAGCTCCTTTTAGTTCAGTAGAGATGGGCAATACCAGGACTGAATCATTCAAGTGATTCTAGTGAAGGTGTATGTAGTTTAAAAACACAGTGGAGTATTTCCTGTATTACCACATGACATCACAAAGTGGAACAGTGTTTTCTGTTTGAGAGAAGAATTTAGCCTAAATATGCAGGATTTGTATACAACTTTTTGATGACGAAACATTATAACATATAGAAAATAGTATAATATGAACCCTTTAAACTATAGAAAATAACAATTTTACATATTAAACATATTAATAATCAATTATAAAACTCACTTTTCTAAGGTAAAGATGTTTTGTTTCCCATTTTGCTTGTACAATGAGATTCTGTATGAAATGCTTAATTATACTCACCATTATGCAATAGAAGTTTGACACGATCTTATCAGAAACTTGTTTAAGAAGTTAACTTTTGTTGCTTCTTGATGCCTGCCAGCCTCCTTTTTTATTAATGTTACCTCTTCAATATCTAATTTTGGGTCCAATTTCCGCGCTTCAAATCCAAATAAGTTTTTGCTCCGGTGCCAGATATGAGTCACACCTGTGTAATTCTGGACATTCACTTCAGCACTAATTCGAGCTCTGGAAGTTGGTTTTATTAATGTCAATCAGAGCACACTTCAAACCAGGGCCACTTCAGCGTCTTTTGTAACTTAGAGAAAGAAATGTTGACTTTAAATAATGTATTGGATAATCTTTTTATGTAGTTATTTTATGTTGATTTAAAGGAAATATTGTAGATTTTATATGTCAGTCTAAAATTATTATAGTTTTTGTATATAGAGATAAACCGATATATTAGTTGGCTGAATATCAGGCGATATTTGGTCTTTTTAGTGTATTAGCTATCGCCCTTAAATCTCCAGTGCAGCCAGATATTTTGTTTTGGTCTCTTTGCTGCCTTAAAATATACACAAAGCTTTATATTAACAAAGAAAGCTGTGCAAAATCTTTCACTTTGGTTTGTGGTTAAAAAAAAAAAGGAGTGGTGGGCGAATTTGTAGTAAATTAAAAATCACATGATTTGGGGGAGAAACATCAATATCAGCTCCAAAAAATAATTCATATTGGCCTTGTATTTTAAACACTCAATCCCTTGTATTCAGTACTGGTCCAGAATGTCTTATTTGACCTTTTATCCTTACAGTCTTGTCACATATACTGTACATAAATATATTTGGTCTAGTTTTGTTATTCATTATTGGTGTTTTAATAGTAGACATATGTACTTTCAGTCTTTGTACAATCTTTTTACGTAATGGTATCATAAACAAGATTTAAGACAATAATTTAAAGTCAGCATTTGTTTCGTACAACTGTGCACATTTTTCCGGTGTTAGTATTTTTTCCTTAGTATTTTGTAATAGAAGGTCACCAAACACAGAGCTCTTTCTGTCTTTAATGAAATACAGATGTTAAACCACAGTTATTGGTTTTATCACATTTCTAACATTTGCTGTGTTCTTATTACAGCAGCCAAGACTTTGCTGAACAAAAAGGCAGATGTCAAGGTAAGGGTCACACATACACCTCTGCTCTGTCCGTACTATCCCTGTTTGACCTTTGAACTCTGAACTTCTCTTTACCTTATGATGTGCATTCTGTGTTGTAAATTTTTTCTTTGTGTTGTGCAGTAGAGAACAGCTTTGTCATGTTTGCGAGGCTATTTAAAGATAAGGGGTTGTTTTCCTAAAGGGACACAAAATTTCGTGTCACGTCAACATTTCTATTATAAATGCAAATCTGTGTATCTTAACCAAATCTTCTGTAGAGGTTAAATTCTACACTTGTAATAATTCAAATGTTTAATAAAAAAAAGTAATAATAATATCGATTGATACTTTGCAGCTAATGTCATCAACATTCTCTGGGGGTGTGAAGCTAACTGAAAACAGTGCATCTAAACAGGATCATGAATGCTTGTATTGATCACACGCTCCGGAAAATGTGTTGTTTAATTATTAATTCATTTATTTATTTTATTTTTCAGATCTTAAAAGCTTTTTGACAGTGTTTGCTATCGTGAAAAGATTTTCGAGATGAAAAACTGGGTTGGCATGATTGGTGTAAATGAAATAGTGTCAGTCTTAATCTGAGGGACTTCGATCAGTGCAGGTTTTTTTGCCTCTTTAAACATAATTTTCTGTATTTTATCTAAACAAATGATAATATACTGCCCCGGATTGGTCAAAATAGGGACATCTGGGACATTTCTGGTATAAATCTGAAATCAAATCACTGGTTTAGGGTAAAAGTGCCTGGTCTTAAAACTGGTAAATAGGGATATCTGGTCTCCCTAGTGTTTGCTAACGTGTGCATTGTGTCTCTATGGCATGTAGAACACCCCCAGCTTGATGTCCCTGCAAAGTATCAATAAATGGCTATAATTCTGTTTTCAACGCTTCTCAGAAATGTCTAAATCAAATATATAGCAATTATTTTATAACAGAAATCCACGGACAGGAATTCCATGCAAAATTAGTAAGAAAATCACTGCTCGCTTGGGTGGACCAAAAGTGTCAAACCCAAGTATCCATTATAGAAAATTAATACTCATTTTATAGTAAATGATTGGTTTTAAGATCTGCTCAGTGCGCTAGGGAAACTTCATCTGCAACACATCTTCCTCTGAGCGTTTTTCCTTTATTAAACTCTGGCATTATTCAGCTCATTGCCACCTCTCCATCTGTAACCATTATCAAGCGTAACCATCTGTGCCATGCTGCCTCTCTCTCCATCACTTTCTCTCCTCTTACATTTTTACTCCCTTCCTCACCATCTATCTATCTGTCTATCTATCTCTCTATCTATTTATCTATCTAATCTGGTCTTATATATATTTCTATCTATCTATAGAGTAAATATGGCGAGTTTGCATGTGCATCTATCAATCTGCTTACTTGCTCCCTCTTTTTACTCCCCCTTTCTCTTTACTTCCTTCTTCCCCCTTAGCCGCCTTTTTATTCTCTCTCTTTCTCTTCTCCACCTATTTCACCCCTTCTCTCTCCCTTTCTCTCTCTCTCTATGGATCTTTATTTTATACTGAATCGATGTGTATCATTATCAGGAGAGCATTTCTCTCTCTCTTCGTGTTCTCTCTGTCCATCCACACCCTCTCTCTCCCTCTTTTTCTTCCCTGATCTATCAATCTATCTGCTTCCTTTTTCATTCTTGTCCCATTTGGTCTTTACCTCACTCACCTCTCTTTTCTCCACCTCTTTCTCTCTACTTTCTTTTTCTCCGTTAACCCCATTTCTCTTTTACCACCCCTTTTGGTCTTAAACCCCCCTCTCTCTTTCTCTTTTTCTCTCTCTTTTTTCATACTCAACCCATTTGCTCTTGATTCTCCCCTCGCTCTCTCTTCTCGCTCCCTCTCTTTCGCTTCTTCCTGTTTGCCCCATCTGCTTTCCTCTTCCCCTCTCTTACCCCTCTTTCTCTTTTTTCTTTTTCTTGCTTCCTCTTTCTCTCCATTCAGCTTTCTCTGTCATTGCTTCCTTCTCCTATTCATCCCATCTGGTCTTTCACTCCTCCCTCTATATTATCTCAGTATTTATCAATCAATATTTAGCCACCCCCCCACAATCTCTCCCTTTTTTCTTACTTCCTGCTCTCCCCATCTGGTCTTTAACCCCGCATCCATCCTTGTTCTCTCTCTTTATCCCCTCCCTCTACTCTATCCATCTATCTATATAAATCCATCCCTCTCTCTTGCCCATATTTCCTTTTCCCTGCTCATCCCATTTGCTCTTGAGCCCCATCCCTGCTCACTCTCTCTTTCACCCCCTTCACTCTTCCTTTCTCTCTTTCTGCCCCTCTTTCTCTCTCTCACCCTCTCTATTTCCTTCTCCCTACTCACCCCATCTGCTTTCAGTCCCTCTCTCTTCCTCTCCCCCCTCTCCACATCCTTCTCCCTACTCACCCCATCTGCTCTTTAACCCCGTCCCTGCCTCTCTTCTCGTTTGTCCCTCTAACGAAACCCTCGGTGCATCCCACGCTCGCACATCTACATCGCCGCGGTAACACATCCCACTCAACATCCCCATCGCGCATGCACCATCTCCACAACTACCACCACCCGAGTCTCCATGGCTTTTCTTAGCTAGTACATCATGTGCCTAAGCCTGGTTTCTACTCTTTAAAGTGCAAATTTTCATATTTTCCTGATTACTGCTTGGTTTGGTTGGATAGTGGTAAATATTTATTATAGTTTTGTATCAATTAAGTGGCAAAACAAGCTGAGAATTTAAGTACAAAAATACAGGAAGTAGCTGTGAGATCTGAAATGAAACAAACAACAAATTCTGTCCAAAAAATCTGTCCAAAATTCAGATACAATTAACTTGCAAGGAACACATTTTCAGACAGTTTAAAGGGCATAAATTACGCTCTTTTCTGATCTATGTTATAATATTGTTTCCTCATCACAAACATACCTGGAGTTATGTTCATTTGGATAAGACATGGAATTGCCAGTCTCTAGTAAACTAAAGGTAGTTGTTAACTTAAACTACCACGACATGACATCACAAGGTGGAAGAGAGCATTTTGAGATGTAGACAGACTAAAAATAAGGGATTACTCAAACATGTGTGAATGAAACAAAACCCAGTGCTATGTTTTGGTGAGGTAACACAAATGTAACATAGTTTAGAAGTCGCAAGAGTCAATTTTGTGTAATTTAGGACCTTTATCTGAGTACGTTTTGGCCCTTAATTGTTAACTTTATGGTTTCTAAGGAACAATTTCTCTATGTACCTTTACATATGTCACATCTGCTGCCTGCGTCCAACCAGGAAGTACAATTACAAACTTCACCAAACTAAAACAACTAGAATTTTTTTTTTTGTGTCTTAAATATTATTAACTATATTTTTGTGAAATAAGTAATCTAACCTGTGTAGTTAAGGGCCCTAGACTAAGCAAAATTTATTTTTGTGAGCATTAAGCCATGTTATAATGTTGTTACCTCATCAAAAACATACCTGGAGTTGTGTTTTGTTTCATTCACACATGTTTTGAGGAACCCTTTATTATTAATCTGTCAGCTCAAAATGCTCTATTCCGCCTTGTGATGTTATGAAGCAGTAGTTTTCAAATTAACATCTGCCTTTTACCTTTTGTTCAGTAGAGGCTGACAATTCTAGGTCTGAAATCAAACGATTAGTGAAGGTGTATGAAGTTAAAAAACGCAGTGGAGCACTTCCTGTATTACCACATGACATCCCAAAGTGGAACTCAGCCAAAATATGCGGGATTTGTGTGTTAAACGTGTGTGAATGAAACAAAACACAACAGAGATCAGAAAATAGCGTAATATGGGCCCTTTAATCACAAATATTTGCCACAAGAAAACTGCGCGTGCATGTGTTCGCTTCTCCCTGTGCAGCTGTGTGCGTTCTCGGAGCTCGGTACAGCCGGGAATGCGACTCTCCGATCCAGGAATAGCTGCCGGTCTGGACCCTGGAAACTCGGATGACAGAAATAGTCTTGTACTTGCAGTGCCTCATCGCCTAGCAACAGGCTCCCTACACACTCGCCTCAAACCTCTTCCAAAGACGTCTTCGCTCTCACTCTCACTTCCGCTCTTCGGGAGTTCTTATCTTCTTCGTTCCTTCAGTGTTCTTTTGTTGACTGAGACCCCCTGCTCCATGCCATACCCATTTTTACTTTTCTGCTTTTTATGGCTGCACAACCCAACACATTCTAATGCCATTCACATATAAGTAAACAGAACAACATTTTCATATTACAAGTGACTAAAAAAATATTGTAATAACAGAAAAACAGTTATGTTATTTGGGGAGCAGGGTTCAAATGTAAGAGTTTAGTTTATTTTACAAATTAGTTATTACATTTTGGTTTATTCTCTATTAAAGGAACACTAAATAACTTTCCAGATTACCTCCTTGTTTCTTAGGAGATAGTCTTGCTTTGCCTGGAATGTTCCACTGTATAGCATTAACGTTTAATACTGTAATGTGGAACAGTTCAGGCAAAGCAGTAACATCTCCAAGGAGGTGTTACTGCCTCAGGTATCCCTCCACCTGTAAAGTTAAATAGTGTATCATTTAATGCGAGTTTGAAAATGATTTTATTGTGTCAGAAAGTATTTAAAATATAATTATATGGTTACCATATTTTTTTACTATGTCAGACCCTCTTTTCTTCTATTATTAGGCAGCCGACTTCCATTTTTGTTTTGTGGTCCTTGCTCAACACATCTTTTTTAGTTCCAATACTGATTCTGATGCTCAATATAAACCCATAACAATACAGAGACTGAAAGCAATTTATTTTCTTTAACAAACAAACAAAATAAAGTGAGATAGAATGGATACCAATGTGATAATTGTCCCTCGAGTAACGACAGAACAGCTTTGTATTAACGATCAGTACTACAATCAGTAAACAGTAAATATTACAAAGATGAAATCTGGCACGTTTGCAGCTAAAGTCCATTGCTAGAGGTGGTCGAATACTGTCAGAAGCCAAAAAAGTTGTTGAAAGAAAATGGTATTTGTTTGTTTTTTTCAAAAAATATAATTCACTTGCAAATAAATGGGATTAACATGTGCAGTGGCAAATCAACAAAGGTAAACGTAAGGCTACTTACAAAGGTGTTTTATAATGTTTCCAGAACACTAATGAGTGAGCCAGGTGGAGCGTTTTGTTTGTTAGACTCGTGGGTATGTTGTAAAATGGGTTAGAAAGTGGTGTTAAGCTTCTTCAGTGTGAAAATTGGCGTTTTACGTGGAAGTTAAGAACCTGCCCACATCACTACGCTAGTTTGTTGCCTTGACAGACTCACTGCCACAGCGAGATTTCCGCTGAGGCAACACTGATCTGTGCCGTTTTTTGGCTTCTGACAGTATTCGACCACCTCTAGCAATGGACTTTAGTATCAAACATGCTGAAGTTCCCCTTTAACCAATATTTTGAAACTGATATCCGATCCAGCAAAATTTCCAGTATCAGCACCGATATCCGATACCAGTATCAGATTGGAGCATCCCTAGTCACCACTTCTAATCCTTTCCAGTTACTTTCCAATCTTGCAACTCTCCTCTGGCTTCATCCTTTTGACTCTAACAATGTAAACTCAAAACTAAACAGCATTCTTACAATTTTCAAACAATGTCTTAGTTTTTAACTTTTTGCAATCATTTCACATACTTTTTACTTTTTTTTTTGCTTCCTGCTTGTTATGTCTATTATATAATTTTCCTCTGGCACAATCTAACTTTTCATTTGAAACTTTGAAACTACCAAGTTGAGAAGTGTGTTGCTTTGTTTCATATTTTAAAAGACGGTGAAATTTAGCAAATGTTCTAAACTAAATACTGCATTTGTATCATTGTATTCACGTCATCATCATTACTTTCTTTTTTTTCATTTTTGACACGCCCATCTGTTGTTACATTATCCATTCATCACTGGGACAGAAACGCAAGTCCAGCTCCACTGTGCAGTACATGGTGAGCCATGTGTCATTTTTGTTTTTCTTTCATTTTTTCCTCCTTTTTCTCCTTTACCTGCTTTAACCTCCACCACTTTACATCCCTTCAATCTCAAATTCATACAGCCTTTTTATTTGATGAGTTGTCAGATTTTATGTTCTTATATTGATTTTAAAGGAACCCAACCATAACAAAAGCAAAATGGACTCCCAGTACCCCTGTTTTTTTCTCTTAAGGATTCCCTTCTCTTTATTTTTTCTTTGATTTGAAAAACTGCTCACCACTTTCTCGATCTTCAGCAAATCCACCAAGAATCTTTTCTTTCCTCTTTCGCATTCACTTTTTAACTTTAAAGGTGCAAAATGTAACTTTTCCATTGGAGAGTCTGTCACCTGCCTGGCTTTATCAAGATGTTTTTGCTCTTTCTTTTTTTTTTGCTTCTCTGAGTTTTCCAGAGTATGGCATTACATTAAACACACCATCGAACGCTCCAGGAAAACAATAACATCTCCATAGAGACAAGCAGAGACTATATAGTTTTTCCACTATATTCATTATATCATTCATATAGTGATGATATCTTTAGTTTCTGGGATAGCAACACGTTTACTGTATGAAAAGGCGACCACAATGAGTTCATAAGTGCATTTCACACATTTCAGAGACAAGAGCAGAGTTTACAGTTATAGAAACAGCAACTAGCCTAACCATGCACTTCTTGCTTCTCTTGGGGTGAAAAAGCTTTGTAATGAGATATATATATATATATATATATATATATATATATATATATATATATATATATATATATATATATATATATATATATATATATATATATATATATATATATATATATATATATATATATACTGGGAACAGACACATTTTGCTCAAATACATAAAAAATATTAAGTACAGGCTCTTTAATGTATTTTTTCTTGTACTGATCTACAGTCTATTATACAAATACTTTCAAAAAACCTTTAAATTAGTGTGTGTGTTTGAGAATATGAGTGTGTAATATTTTGACAGTGTTGTCCTATACTCTTTTTCTTTCATCCCTTTTAGGAATTACACTACATCACATATACGATTACATGTATCAAAAGTTAATGTACTGATACTTTGCAGACACAACATGCAGGGGGTGTTCTACATGTATGTGTATAGTAGAATCTGCAGAAGTTTGGAGACACAATGCACATGGTCCTGTTTAGGTGTTTGAGCTGAACACACAAAAAAGTGAGTTTGACTGAAGCACTTGTTTGAGACTTGTTTAACAGCACATATCTGCTCACCTGTTGTAGTTTCAACCAAATCAGCTTTTTTTGATCAGATTGTGTTAAAATATAGCTCAGATTAAGTCTAACTTGAGTAACAGAGCTTCTAACACAGCAGTGCCTACGGTTAGCATCACACCCCCAGGGAATGTGGACGACATCAGTTGCAAAGTATCAATATTTCGTTCATTAATAAGAGAAAAAAAATGGATGGCAAATGTCTATAATCATACATCTTGATTTCTGACAGCTCGTAGATCTCGCTGTGCATGAATTGAGTAAATTGCATCCACATTAAGGACTGGGCTGTGTCATTTATTTATTCAAAGCTGATGAGGATTTTTATAGAAGTTGATTTGAAGAAAGATGTTCCACTCTTTGACGTATGGCCCTCAATTTGATGAAGCCTTTTAAAGATGATTTGCTGTTTGTCTAGAGATCAACAAGTTACACTATAATGTCCATAACCTGGTGAATCTAAAGGTAAAAGTAAAGTCTGTGTTTATATAAATATGTGCTTTTTACAGACATAGCTCATAAAGTTCTTCACATGCAAAAGATAAAAACAGCATAAGACACCTTCAACATCAGTCACATTCATTATAACACCTCTCATTCATGTATTTTTTTATTAGCATTTTAATCTTTTTTTTTAACTACTGAAAATTCCTTGTCAACAAACAAAATATGGCTGCTTGATTGCAAAAGAATTATTATTTTCTGAACTGAAATCAAAATTATTTGAAGAGACGAGCGACTTTACCCCAGGTTTTGTGTGGCAAAGTGAGCACCAAATAAACTAAACTAAACCTGGACTAGAACCAGTACCGAACCAGGACTACATCGGGACTAAACTGCTGTCAAGTGCGAACAGAGTCTAAAATTCAAATCCAGATCCACTTTATTTATCTAGCACATTTTACAAAGTGGTTTCCAAAGTGCTGCACAGGGAACTTAAAAAGAAAACAACAAAAGGTATAATTGTTAAAAATTGTCTACAACAATAAACAAAAAAGTAAAAGCATGCAAAAATAAATAAATAAAATACACAGAGGACCACACAACTCACGCAGTGTTAAAAGCCGGAGAATAAAAGTGTCTCCTATAATGTATCCGATGTGGGTTGATTTATGTTGCTACTTGCATGACCTGTGTCTTGTTGATTCCTTGCTGTTTTTAACACTGTGTCTCCTTTCCTTCTTTCTCTCCTCCGTCCTCCCTTACTCCTCCCTCTCCAACCCCCCCCCCCCCCCGTCCTCTTTCCTCCTCTCCTCCTCTCCTTTTCTCGTCTCCTCTCTCTTTCTCTCTATCTATCCTCCCCTCCCACCTTCTCTCCTTCTTTCCTTCTTTCCTTCAGCCCCAGACAAACAGCACCAAAAACAGCATAGTCACCAGCCCCAAAGGAAACGTCCCTTCACCTGCTCTGGTATTTACCGCCTCCTCCCTCTCACCTCTGTGTCTAAGTCTGTGTGTGACTCTGCATATCTCTCTGTATCCTCATCCTCCAGCACCCAGCCTCCTGTTCCCCCTTTACCCGCTATTCTTGTGCATTTAAAGACGTACGATGTAACTTTTCTCTTTGGTCCGTCACCTGCTAGTCTCCTTGAAGATGTGAAATGTTCCAAGTCTGGCATTAAACTCTACATCAGGCATGTCCAAACTATGGCCCGGGGGCCAAATGTGGCCCTCAGACCAATTGTTTTTGGCCCTCAGGCCCATATTACCACAAGTAGTACTTTTTACTGCATGTTTTTGAAATCTACCTTGACCAAGCAAATGTAGTGTGTCCTTCTGAGGGTCTAAGCCTGAACAAAGGTCTGGAGGGTCATTCAAACCTGTTATAAATGCACGGATTTGAATTACTCACCGTTTTGATCATCAGTCTATGACCCCGATCGGCCCTCACGCTGGTCTGTGTTTTAATATGTGACCCTAGATGAAAAAGTTTGGGCACCCTGCTCTACATCAACTTACATTAATTCAATTACAGTTTCTCAAAAATACCCAGTCCATTCTTACTGTGAACGAGGGTTGCCTCTCCACAGATCTGATCTGTCGATGGGCTTCAGAGTGATGATAACATAGATACATAGATGGATATATAAAAGGTCCAAAATTGACTGGTTCTAATTGACTTTGGGTTGAAAAACTCACCCTAAAATCTTCATATTAACCCATTCATGATTTATGTGTTTTTATTTGGCTTTTTTGTCTGTAGTAAATTCCTATTTTTTTACTGCTAGCCTTGTGAGCTTCATTTGACTGGAGCTGAACTCTGTGGCTGACGTCACACTCCCTTAGTCCACTTCTTTGTACGGTCTGGGGCTGAAAATCTAGTTCTAAACTAAATAATAATATATCTTTTGAAGTCTTCAAGATGTAACAGGAAACTGAAACCACTGGTGGCGTCGCCGGCTTGTCTCTGCAAAGATACGTTCACTTCTTTATTGTGAAAGTCAAAGCAATGTTACATTACATTTCCACAGAGACAAGCAGGTGACGGACCCTCTTGCAGAAATGTTCCATAGTGCACCTTTAACAGCGGTTCGTATGGGCCTGTCTGTGCCTCTGTGCTGCTCTGGTCCACAGCAGTTAGAAGAACCAGCAGGTGGTGTTATAGAATATTTGGCTTTGACAGGTGGAGATGTTTAAGTGTGACACGGTTCAGACGAGTGCACTGCTGTTGTGTGGAGGGCTGAGTGAACATTTGGTGAAGAGCAGCAGACTGACAGCTCCTGTAGGGATTGTGGTTATGATATGTCTGCTTCTTCTGCTGGAGAAAAGTAAAAAATATAAGAGGTATCTGTATCTTTTATCTGTTTTTGGAATTCCTTAAAGGTCCTATATTACACAAAATTGACTCTTATGAGCTTTAAATCGTGTCATAATGTTGTTACCTCATCAAAAACATACCTGGAGTTGTGTTTTGTTTCATTCACACATGTTTGAGTAAGGCTTTATTAGTCTGTCTACAGCTCTAAAGCCTAAATGCTCTGTTCCACCTTGTGATGTCATATAGTGGTAGTTTTCAAGTCAACCATCTTTTACTTCTTGTTCAGTAAAGTTTGTCAATTGCAGGGCTGAAATTATCCAAATGATTCTGCTGAATGTTTATGGAGTTTAAAACACAGTGGAGCACTTCCTGTATTACCACATGACATCACAAGGTGCAACAGAGTGTTTTCACTCTGTTCAATAGGAGAACTCAGCCTAAATATGCAGGATTTGTGTGTTAAACATGTTTGAATGAAACAAAACATATAGATCTGAAAATAACGTAATATGGGCCCTTTAAGGCATTACAATACAATACAATACAATACAGACATTGCGCAACTACATAATTGTATTCAGGACTCATAACATCATAACAAATGTATTTTCTCTGCAACTTCCTATGCAAGTTCCTCGTTCTTAAAATTATGTCTATAAAATTAAATTTCCTTTTTATGTTATTTATTTTTGGAAACAGGACATACACTTGACATAATATTAAGAACTGCATAAAGCCCAACCTATAAACACAAGTCTAACTATGCTCACTTAACTAATGCATTTAAGCATCTTAATTATTCACCGTAATGACTTTATAAGCACTTTTTAAAACTTCCAGTGACCAAAGCTGGCACTTAATTTTGAAAATAAGTTTAAAAAGGCCTAAATTGATATATTAATATTAATGAAGAAAGCTTCCACCAGAAAACGTACACAAGCCACATTTAAGGCTAATTAAAATGTAGTTATTATAAAAAGTTACAGAAAAGTTGTTTATTTAGCTGTAATTTCTGTCACTAAATTCCCACCACAGCTATTAGAGCAGAACATTAGTCTACTACTCCATCCACCCCTATGCCATTTATATAAGCCTGGGCCAGAAGCTGCTCAGGAATAAATATCTGTCCATTAGAGGAAGTCCAAGGCCCGTCTAATGACTTCACCCACTTAGACATGCACACAGCTGAAGACTTGGACGAGCGTTCCTTTACATGTTGCTTCTGCTCGGGCTAAATATAACTTTGTCACACAAGCTCCACAGCTCCAGGCATGTCATGACAATGTGTCTGTCACGAGGAAGTGGCAACAGCTACACCATTCTCCTAAGCTCACTGTTGATTATTTATAATTTGTTTTTAAGAGAATAGATTTTCACATCAACAGAAGAGTTTGTTGGTTGTTGGTGCATGATAAATCAGGAGTAGCGTTGCACCGATCCAGCTTTTTCAGTGTAGATTCACATATATCAAGAATATACTTTTATCTAAACAATAATTATGTTCTCCTCCATTTCCTTCAGCTCTTCATATCATGTGCATGTTAGTGATATTAGTTCATCATAGTTTTATTACTAGATATTAGTTGCTGCCTGTGCAGTGTGAGCCCATTCGTAGTTAATCTGGATTTAATATGGTGCTGCGTACAAGTGTGCAGAGAAGAGTGGGCACATCCACTGAGGCAACAACAGCTTTTCTCTGTTCCTTGAAGGGATAAGAGAGTGGGAAGGCTGCTCTGATCTCCAAAGCTGTTGCCAAGGACGTTAGCTATTTACTGTGTAGCCCATGGGCACGTGAGCAACAATTTCACATTTGCTCAGATTATAACCATTGCATTTCTCTATTCTTACTCTTACATGTGCTGGATAGGCTTACCTGGGTAGTATTTCTGCTGTTTATTTGACCTATTGAGTGGTTATTTGAGAAAGAAAATTAGTCTGAAGGATATCATATGCATTTTACCGATTCTGATACTGCAGCTTTAAAGGACTCGTATCATGTAAAATTAACTCTTATGAGATTGAAGTCATGTTAGAACATTGTTACCTTCTCAAAAACCTATATGAAGTGTTAAAGCCCAAAAATATATTGTTTCAGCTATCATATATTGAAACTGTTATAGTAAATACTATGACAGCATTAATTCATACTAAAATATGTGGATATAGGATTCAAAATTGGCTAGGGCAGTTTAAAATGAACATTTTAAGTATTCTCTAAATTGTGTATGCATCTATATGGCATTCTAATTGCAGCTGGGGCTGCTTTCTAATCTCGATCGCAAAGGCTGCAATTATTTAGGTATATGTCATGTACTCTGCAGAAAAAATAGCCAGTGTACATGGGGTCTTATTATGCAGAGAAGCTGCTAACCCTATAGTTTAGCTCTCGACAAACATGTGCTGAAATGCATGGGGTTCTTGTATTCGTTGAACAGTGAATATTTCAGTCTCCTCTCCAATGTTAATGCTCCTGGATTTATTCAAAATGTTCTGATTTGAACCTTGAAATAAATAATAAATATCACAACCAAATATCTTTTTTTTTTTGTCAAAGAAATTGCAATTTTCAGAATCAGAATTACTTTTATTCATCCCCGAGGGGAAATTTTCTTTGTTACAGATGCAACCGACCAAGTAGTTAGAATCAAGTTTCAAAAATAAAATAAGATAAAAGATAAAAATAGTTCTCTCTCAGAAATTATTTACATCAGTGACATATTTCTCTGTTTTTATTCTGTTCTATTCTGATCTATATTGATTTACTCTATATGAAAAAATTATGTGTGATTTCATTGGTTGTCTAATATGGCTCCATAATTTTAGATGAACACTGCAACATTGAGATTACTCCAGAAGCATTCCCATTTGAGGAAATACCTAAATATTCGCTGCTAAACTAATACTAGAAACCTATGCATTTCAGAACATGTTTAAACTACAAGATGAGCATGTTTTTACATTATAAGACATCATATTTTGTTGTTTGCAGATTAAAATACATAACTTAAATAATTGCGGTCATTGCTATTTTTGAATTGTGATTGATCCTGTTGAGTCCTTTTGTCTATATTACGTGACATCATCAGCATTGGCCCCCTCTCCCATTCTGCAGACCCCGGCTATACTTTGTTCCCTTGTGCTGCATTATCTCTGGCTGCAGCTCCCGTTGCCCTGGGTGACAGTTGCTCTGACAACCCCAGTATCTTCATCGGGTAGACAGCGGAGGATTGGTCATCATAGAGGTGTCACTTCCTGGAAACGGGGTCTGGAGCAGTGGGGAGAGGGGGCACGGTGGTTGTCACTCAGAGCTCTAAGCGGTGCATCCTGTCACACTGCAGACAGCTGTGAGGAGAGACAGCAGGGTGTGCCAAATGTTTCAGTTAAAGGTCCTGTATTGTGCAAAATCGACTTTCTGAGCTTTAAACCATGTTGTAATGCTGTTGCCTCCTCAAAAACATGTGTGAGTTGTGTTTTGTTCCATTCACACATGTTTGAGTAACTCTGCATTATTAGTCTGTCTGTATCTCCTAGTTCAAAATGTTCCATCTGTGTGTGTTTTGGAGAGATGGGAAACTTCAGGGCTGAAATTATCCAAATGATTCAAGTGAAGGTGTTTGAAAACATAGTGGAGCACACCCTATATTACTACATGACATCACAAGGTGGATCGGTGTTTTTTGTTTGAGAGGAGGACTCCTAAATATGTAGGGTTTGTGTGTTAAACATGTGTGAATGAAGTAAAATGCAACTCCAGGTATGTTTTTGCTGAGGAAACAACATAACATAAATCAGAAAATAGTCAAATGGGCTCTTTAAGGCTGCAATATTCAACACAAATTACAAATTACTTGCGTAGTACAATAATAATAATAATAATAATAATAATAATAATAATAATAATAATAATAATAATAATAATAATAATAATAATAATAATAATAATAATAATAATAATAATAATAATAATAATAATAATTTGTTTAACATTAGACCTGATCTATCTTTTGGTAGTTTTACAGAAAGGTTTTGGAGTTTTAAAGTATATTTTATTACTGATATAGTCTTAATTACAACATAGCGCATGATGTACAAGTTGTTTATGTTATAATTTGGTGTTTTGCTTCTGAATATGATTACCCAACCAGAAAGCAGAATGAGTCTCTCATGAGTCTCTCATCTGGGTTGCCAGTTCGTAAAACTAATACCCAAAATGACTTGCTCACTACCTAAACCTGCAGCCTATCATGAATCAGTGCTAGTGCACCTCAGGGAGACATTTCCATATCAAGAATGTGTATTTGAGTCAGTTCAGAATTTTGGACATAGGGCCTCATTTCCTTGTGAGCCAGAGTGTTGGAGACGTGTGGAGACACTTTTTTAATTATTCCATCCAGTCCTTGTATTTGGAGAGTTTGCTGGTGCTAGGCTAGTGCATGTGAATGTCCATAGTTGTCCTGCCTCTAAAAACAGTCTTACCCACTCCACAGTGCACCCGAAGCCGATGTGATTGTCTGTGTCGATATAATAATTTTAGAAGTAAAACCAACCTTGCATTTGAGGGATTTATGTCTGAGCAGCAGCAGCGATTTGTACTTCCTGATAGAAAGCTCGGCAGCGGCAGTGGATATATGAGATATAGTCCCTCAACATGCGCCGATCCATGCGATGCAAGGTTAGTTTTATTTCAAACATTATTCTATCGACACAGAAATGTACATCAGTAGTCTGGCGTAATAATTTATTTGCTTTGGGTGCACTGTGGAGTGGGTAAGATGGTTTTTAGTGGCAGGAAACTATGATTACTGACATGCACTAGCCTAGCACCAGCAACCTCTCCAAATACAAGGACTTAAAAAAGTGTCTCCACACGTCTCCAACACACTGACTCACTAGGAAATGAGGCCCTATGTCCAAACTTCCAAACTGTCCCTTTAAAGCATTTTGCAGGCAGGCTAAAATGCTTTCAATTTCAGATGAACAAGAGAGTTTTGAAAGAAATACCCACAACAGAAAAGTGTAGAATATCAACATCATTTCTAAAAGGCTGTGCACTGTCTGCAGATACACATATTCCTTGTCAGTTCTTAAGATAGTGCATTAGAAGAAACAAAAGGACAAAAGGGACATGAGAACGGTGGTATATTGTGCAGTGACTCAGCTGTATCTGAGCACTGCTGGCATTTCAGAGGTTCTGTTTTCTTTGTGAAACCGCATCTTTACTCTCTCCAGACATATTATTTGTCATTTTGTCTGTGACTATTCAAACTGTTATGTATCAAATGTGATCTTGTGTGCTTTATTAAACTCAGCGTAGAAACACAAAGGCTTAAAAGCTGTTTACGTTTTAACCCGTGGCGGTGACAAAGCGGTCTCTCTGTGTGAGCACGGATGTCCTCATGGCAGACACTTGACCCGGGGCAATGGCTTTTTTCTCTTCCTTTTTCTGTCTGCCTCATACTCTTTCAGTTTTTTTCTGTCTCTCCTCTCTAGTTCTCCCTCTTTCGCTCATTTCCGGTTCTTTCTACCTCTATACCTTTCTATTTCTCTAGATCTCTCTCTTTCTCTCTCTCTCTGTTTATGTCTCTTTGTGTCTCTTTTTTGTCTCTTTTTGCTCTCTCTGATGGCCCATATTATTGTGAGACTTTTGACTGTACGATATCACAGTATTACGATTATTGTTACATCCTCAGTTAAATATAATCCCCCCACTCCTCTGTCCCTCTCTCTCCCTCTTTTTCCCACTCTCCATGTCTTCTCTTTGCCTTGAAACTGGTAAGGGGTACACAAGTGACTTCAAATTACAGTTCTCAGCTCGTCCGCCCACTCCATCACTTGAGAGAATGCCTCGCTCCTCTGCCAACTTTTAACAAACGCTTTCTCTATTCATCTAACATTCATATTATCACTATCTTTATTCCTCGCTGTTCACTTTTAAACCTTTTTGTCATATTTGTTTCTTTCTTCACTCTCCCTATTTTCTCCTTTATCTCATATGTGCCATGCTCCTCCACTCGTCCCCCCCTCCTCCCCTCCAGGAGCCACAGACAACTGTCATCCATAACCCAGTGGACGGGACTAAGGTACACACCATTCAAGCTGCCCAGGCATTCTCTACAGCTCTGTTTCTTCTTCTTTTTCTTAGCCTCTTTCTCTTTTCATCAATTTATCGACCAATCTCTCATTCTTCTTTGCATCAGTGTGAGTGCTATGACCTGGGCTCACACTATCTTCTGTGCCTGGGTTTTGCTGTGGATAGGAAAACGAAAAATTCAAGTTTGCCCCCTAATGTTGAGGAAATTAATCGATATTTTAATTTTGAAATGTGTTACCTACTTATTAACGCATGGATTTAGGTTGTTGAGTGACTCATTTCTAACAAAGCATTTGAATCGAGTTGTCTCACACTTGCCTGAGACACATTGTTAGTAATAATGAATATAACAGTTTGGTTTGGGTCAGAGTTAACCTGCATAATTTGTGTATGATTGTGTAAGATTCAATTGTTCAGATATATGAGATGTAAGATTATCAGAAGAAAGATAGAAGGCCCTAGATTTGAGTTACGGATTGTGAAGGAACTTTCTATTGAGATTTCATGTTTTTTTGGGTTGGATTCCTTCAGCTTCTCCAGGTTTCACTATCAGTGTAAACACAATAGGCTAACACTCCAGCTAGGTACTCTACACCGAATCACTGACTGAAACCCAACTTAAATGTCCCATATTACACAAAATGGATTCCTGTGAAATTTAAGACATGTTATAATGTTACCTCATCAAAAACATTGGTGGAGTTTTATTTCACTCACACTTCCTTAGGTAATCCTGGTTTATTATTCTGTCTACATCCCTAAATCTCTAAATGCTCTCTTCCATATTATGTCATGAAGAAGAGCTCAGGCTAAATATGCAGGATTTGTGTTTTAAACATGTGTGAATGAAACAAAACACAACTCCAGGTATGTTTGGGATGAGGAAACAAGATTATAACATACAGTGCTGTGCAAAAGTTATAGGCAGGTGTGGAAAAATGCTGTAAACTAGGAATGCCTTCAAAAATGGAAGTGTTAGTCATTTATTTTCATCAATCAACAAAATGTAGTGAATGAACAAAATAGAAATCTAAGTCATATCAATATTTGGTCTGACTTTTGCCTTCAAAAGAGCATCAGTTCTTCTAGGTTTACTTGCAGACAGTTTGCGAAGGATCTTGGCTGGTCGGTGCTCCAAACATGTTGAAGAACTAAGCACAGATCTTGTGTGGATGGAGCTTCCTCACATCCTTCTGACTCTTCATAAATCCCAGACACACTCCATGATGTTGAGGTCAGGGCTCTGTGGGGACCAGACCATCACTTCCACAACTTCTAGTTCTTCTTTACGCTTAAGATAGTTCTTAATGACTTGGGCTTTTTCTTTTGTTTGCTTTGTATTTTGTAAATTGATCAAAACAATTAATCATTATTTATATTTTTGAAAGCATTCTTTGTTTACAGCATTTTTTCACACCTGCCTAAAACTTTTGCATAGCACTGTAGGTCAGAAAATAGTAGTATAGGCATTTGTAAATTCTCTGGTAGCCCTGCTTGTCTCCAAGGAAAAGTATTATGCCATTCTGGATACATTTAACACCACACAATGAAGTATTCCTGGAAAAGCAGTAACATTTCTGTGGAGAAGAGCAGGTGACGTAGCATCAGAATTCACAAAAGCAATTACATCACTAAGATATGTCTGTCTATTGGCTAAACTAGAAGTCTATTTGAAACTACAGCGCTTCCATAATAACAAAATAAGTCAGGCTTATTGGACCAAGTGGCATTGAAGGATGGGTCAGATACAGAGGTCAGACTGGAATATTTTTGCCTTCGCATCATCGGCTTGTTTTAGCAGGTAAGTTTATAGAATAATGTATGCAAAGGGAAAATGATGTCTTATTATATGCGATCTGACTTTACAAACCTGTAGACATGTTTCATTGTAATCCACCGTCACTGTGCTGCGCTCCTCTTTATCTCGTCTCTGTAAAACACATTTTTCGGTGCATGTAATTTGTCTCTCGATCACACACAGTTTTAATGAGGTCGCCAGGGCTCCTCGTCTCTCCTTGATGTGCCAAAGAGTTTAGGCCCATTTTATCTGCTAATTGGAGTTTAAAGCTCACAGCTCCAATGGCTTAGGCCTGTATGAACCAGCAGAGAGCGAGAGACAGGGCATAGCAGCAAGCCCAAAAGACTAGACAATATATATGGAGGCCTGAACATGATTTTGAAATGTAGAAACGTATGCATTTTTAAAAGTTCACTGTGTAACTTTTCCCGTAGGGGTTTTGTCACCTGTTGGAGATGTTGTTGCTTTGCCAGGAACGTTCCACCATATGACATTAACCGTATCTATCTTGAACATATTAATTTACTACTGTTTTTAATGCTCAAAAATAGTATAAAATATATTGTGAGTGGGGTCACCTCTTCACCAGTCTGACTCACAACTTGTCTCCAGGGTAGATCGGTAATGACAAACTGTGGAACCTTCCTAGCCAAGCAATAACATCTTCATGGAAAGTAAGTAGGTGACATACACTCCACTAAAAAAGTTGCATATTGCACCTTTAATTTTACTAATTGTTTTATTGTATTTGTGGAAAAATTCAGTGAATTTTTGCATTTCTTCCTTTATTCTTTAATGTAAAGGTCCTATATTTTTTAGCCTCAAGCCATGTTATAATGTTACCTCATCAAAACATACCAGGAGTTGTGTTTTCTTGCAGTGACATATGTTTGATTAACCCTTTATTATTAGTCTAAAACTCAAAGCACAACTCCGGGTATGTTTTTGATGAGGAAACAACATTATAAAATAGATCAGAAAACAGTGTGCTATAGGCCCTTTAATGTGTTTCCAGATAGGTCATATTTTTAGTCATGGATAAACACGGTGCTACTGCTTTCCGCTGCTTTGTAACATACCTGCTGGTTTGTGTGGGCGTACTGGTTCTGTCTGTCTTCCATTCATTTATAACTGACTGTGGAGTGAATGAATGTGTCCACTGCAAAGCCAAACTCACCTCTTTGTTTCAGGAATCATCGGACAGCAGCAACACCACAGTGGAGGATGAAGATGTGAAAGGTAAGACTAAAACAAGACAAAAGAAAGAAATGCGACTATAATGTTTCTTAAATATTCATAGCTGTCTCCTGGTATGAAGTAACTGTGTTTAAAGCGAATTAAATCAAATGCTTACAGTTGTAATGTTTATGTAAAGTGTTAAGCAGTTTTAATTATGGACAGGTTGTTGTTTACATGAGTATCCAGTCAGAAAGCAGAATGAACACTTACATTTGGGTTGCAGGATTGTGTGACAGCTAATGGAAACCCAGGTTCAGTTGTGATTGCGTGCAGTTGTAAAATCAGTGTTCAGAGTTTAAAGGTTCACTGTGAAACTTTTGTAGTGGAAGGTTTGCCACTTGCTTTTCTCTATAAATACGCTATTGCTTTGGCTTGAATGGTCCCTAGTATGCCATTAAACTGAAATCTTACATTTAAAACAATTACAGGTGTTTTTATTGCTCGTAAGTTCTACGAAAAACATGCATTCACACTAGAAGCCGAGTAAAATCTCCACTGAGCTGACCTGTAACTTATGATATGCTTAATGTCATATTGTGGAACATACCAGGCAAAGCAATAGCATCTCCTCTACAAAAATGTTAACGAGTACACAAAATAAACTACAGAATGTGAACCTGAACTATTACAATGTCAAATGTGATCAATTCTAGCTACAAAAACAGATTAGAGCAGCATGTGTGGGCTAGACTAGCAATGGTGACACTCTAAATTAGTCACTGGCATTCCTGCTCTTTTGGTGACCCGTTAGTGACCCCTGTTGGTGCTTCTGAAAACTGCCTGATTCTGCGGCGGTGTTGTTTGGGGCCATAGCTTAGAAGAGGCATTTATTTGTTTGTGTGTCTGGCTTTCCCAAAGTGTGTGTTGTAACCCCAGTACCAGGAATTGCACCTCTCAAATACCCCCACAACAAACCCGCCCTATCCCACCCTAATCCGTGTGCTGTCAGCGTGCCAGGCAGTTTGTCACATCGAGCGCCTGCTGTTTGGGAATACCTTTAGGACATTGCATCAGATTTCAAAAATATCCAGTACCAGTACCTATCTTTAAACGTCCTATATTACGCAAAATTTACTCTTGTGAGCTTTTAGGCGTGTTAGAATGTTGTTACCACATCAAAAACATATGTAGTGTTTTGTTTTATTCACACATATCTGAGTAACACTATATTATTAGTCTGGCTACAGCGCCAAAGCTCAAAATGCTCTGTTCCTTTTTGGGATGTCATGTGGTAGTCTTCAGCTTAATCTTGCTTTTACCTTTAGTTTAGCAGAGATAGGCAATTGCAGGTCAGAAATGATTTTAGTGGAGGCTTATTGAGTTTAAAAACATAGCGGAGCACTTCCTGTGGGAGAAAAACTAAGCCTAAATATTAGGGATGCAACGATATTCACTATAATATAACATTTTTATTACTGATGTCACGTTTCGATACAAGTGTTTGGTCGATATCCACGTATCCCTCCGTGGGCGCTTTGTTGTAATTTATTTTGGTCCGAAAGGGAAACGTCCTTCTCAGATACAGCAAGAATCAGAATCAGAAAGGTTTTTATTGCCATATGAGTGAAAAGGTTCACAACATTAGGAAATTGCTGCGGTACTTGGAGCGAAACCTAGATAAGCACTAAACATGCAATAAATAAAATAGAATAAAATAAAGTAGAAAACATTAAACTATAATGTAACACAAAAATGTACTAATTTACAAGAATATAACAGTGCAGGTAATGATCAGTGCAAAAAACAGAAAACAGCTCCATAGAGACTGAAATACTGTAACAGAGGTGAGTTTTATCTTTCAGTCACTTTTTATTTTACGTTGATAGACCCAGGAATGATAAAGATATGAACTTTAAAATACTTTAGAATCGCTTTAGCTTTACATCGTCAAATGCACTCGTATACGCCCACGCAAATATATCTGATCTTTTTCTCTTTTGTCTCATAAGTTTTACTCCGAAAACGGTCTGTTGAGACATTTCTATGTAATATAACAGTGTTCAGAAAGTAGATGGGAGAGCACAGTGTGTGTAAAAAGAGCAGGGCAGTGTGGAAGGAGTTACTGTTTGTCTCTGCTGCTGCTGGAGACGAGACAGAGCAGCAGAAAAGTCTGATAGTGTAACTCCCCTAGAAGCTGAATATAAAATAGCCTGAGAAAGCACTGTCCTTATTTTCACTGAATAAAAATGCTGTAAATAATTGAGCCAAATGAACTGAAACACTTCACATATAAACTACAACTATACAGTAGTTGTACTGTAATGTATTGTATGTAATGTATGTATGGTTTTATTAATATTAAATCATTATTATATTGTACTCAGGAGAAAAAAATTACTTGAGATTTTTTTTTGCATCTTAAAACATATCAAAATCAAACTGGTATTGTGACCCATGCATCGAGATATATATCAAAACGTGGGAAAACTGTATCGTTGCACCCCTACTAAATATGCAGGGTTTGTGTGTTAAGCCTGTGTGAATGAAACAAAACACAACTCTAGCTATGTTTTTGAAGAGGAAAATAGTGTAATATAGGGCCCTTTAACCTGTGCGCAAGGGCTACGGTGGGAATGACATGGTTTCTGCCTTTGCTTTCTAAACATGCTCCCTTCACATCTAGGCTGAGTACAATGCATCTAAATCAGGTCAGGAATGGAGAGATTCTGTGCCAAGCAAACAGAACAAAATGTGCTCATCTATCTCCCTCTCCCCTTAGAGGCTTTGCAGACATGTCACACATTCAACCAGTACTATTAGAGACAAAATAGGTAATGAAAGAGTTAAAAAATTGCCAGGTCTCGTCAAAGTTAAGTTTGGTTTGTAACAAGTGCTCTGTTTTTAGCTCACGTCTCATGGGCCATAGCCTCCATTTCATTGGCACAACACAAATCTGGCCTGTGGTGTGTGACCTGACTATTATGTTAGCATCATGTCTGAAGTTTAATAAGGTTACGCTGTTTATATCCCATATCTATCTATCTTAAATAACCAAAGGTATAAATGGCCTAAAATGTATTGTATGTGCTAAGCATTCACTCCAAATTGGGCATGCTGCAGGCCTTATCTGTAGTAGTACTTCTTATTTCTTATAGTGTATAACTATTATACTGATACTTTGCAGCTCTCGGCTTCTCTGGGGGTGTGATGCTAACTGTTGGCATTCCTCTGTCTGTAGCTCTGTTATTCAAGTTAGACTTAATCTCAGCTTTATTTTAACACAATCTGACCAAAAATTTGATTTGGCTGAAACTACAACAGTTAAAGAAGTCGATCAAATGATGTTAGAGTCAGATTTTAGCTCGAATTAACCAAGAGTTTTTTTTTCTTTTGGTTGAAGATCAAACTCCTAAACAGGACCATGGACATTCCCCTATAGAAATACATAGAAGTACACTCCCAGTATGATGTCAATACAAAATATCAATATATTACAAATCTGGCATATATCTACATATATGATTGTATCTACAAACGTCCAATAGATGGCAGTGCCGTTGCTTTATAAACTTGTCTTTAGAAACTTTTGGGCATAACAGAATTAACAGTAAAACATATAAATAAAATACATAAATAAAGGAACAAAGCATGACAAAAAAGTTAGATGAATTGGATTAGTTGAAACTGTTGGAGCATGATCTATAAACTACATATAGGTTTAATGTAAAAAACATGTACTATTATACAATGATTTCATGCACAGTAGGTTTATGTTTCAAAGTTGTCACACTGGAGCCCGCAGTCCCACCTCTCGCTGTTAAAAATGTAGAGGGCACGGACACCTTGGGAGGAGGGTCATGGCTAAAGAGGGAGGCGTCTAAAATTAGCCAGCGTCCCAGTGGACAGTTAAAGCTACACTATCCGTCCTGCTAGCGCCACCGCAGGCTAAATCCAGTCCAGCACAGTTTTGAACGCCTTAAGACGCATCAGGAGGTTAGCGGAGGTGGAGAAAACTACAAGAACCAGGTGAGCGGGGGATAGGGCTGAATATTTTAGTCATGTGGATGTTATGGGAGTTCTTGTGGGGTCAGTGAGTGCTGGGCAGCTGCTTTGAAACCCTATCCCTATGTGGCGTTTAGAGCATCTGACAACATATCTGTGTTATTACCCTCATTGCTTTTATAGTGAAGCATGCTTTACTGTAGGGTCTTTCGGGGGGCCTTCTGCAACACATTCTCAATAACTGCGCTTCAGATGACATCACAACATTATATAGGCCAGTAATATTTCATACAGATGGCAGCAGTTAAAATTAATATTGTTTAAATGTTGTTGTTGTAAAATGTTGAAGCACAGTGAGTTCATGGGTCTAGTCACTAATAGAAATGGTCAGGTTCAACATTTGTGAATTTACTTTTTGGATATTTTAAGACAAAATACAGCGTTATCAAGAGTGAAAAGTGGCACTTCCCCTCATCTGGCAACTATGCAAAATGTCCATAGAGATACTGCATTGGTAAAAACAATTAAAAAGTTAGCAAAAGGGCTCGGTACAACCCAGTAAACTGCGGCGTATCTGCTGGTAAATATATCTACTTTTAATGAGTAACTGAAAATTCAATGAGATGTCCTGAGCTCTATTTATGTTTCTAAACTAGCGGTGGACTCAAAAAGCTAGTCAAGTAAAAGTATTAAAGTACCTGTTTGTACTTAAAGAGTATAAAGTAAAAGTATTTTGCCCATAGTTTGAGGTTTTATAAGGTTTCAAATGAAGTGATTTTGATTTTTGTCCAACAGAAACAATTGGATCAGTCGTTTTTTCCTTGCTGTTTTTATTTGTATATTTTATTTGCTTGAATTATGAACATGTTCAAAATAAACCTCCTTTTCAGCCTTTTCTGCAGCTCTCAAACTATCATAAAAAATGTCTTTACTTTTCAGTCCTGTTCAAAAATGTAGTGGAGTAGAAAGTACGCCTCCTCTCAAGTGCAGTGAAACAAAAGTAAAAAAAAGTATTTCAAAGTTTTCAGTGCAGTATTTTACTACTTTTACTTTATTACATCCCGCCACTGCCAATAACACACCTGATCTGACCACTGATATTTCTGAAAGTACAGCATTTATATGAAATGATTAGAATTTTCTTGGGTAGTAGACCCTTTATGATCATTTGTGTTGTTGGATTGGCCTATTTCTTATAGAAAAGAAGCCACTGCCTTTGTAATTTGAAATTATCTTAAATTTCCCTTTCTTTCCATATCAGAAGATGGTTTTGTTACAGATTCGTCGGTGTTTGGGTTGGTCCTGTGTTATGTCTTCTCTCAGGGTGCTGATTAAACAAATAAGGAGTAAGGAGGAGCAGATATGTTTCTCATTAACAGACCCATCAGATCTGTCATCAACTCTGTGCTCTTTGGAAGCTCTCGTTACTGGTCAGAGAGTCTGGCCAGATAAAACTCCTCAGCAGTAACCTTGTGTGAATTGTTTTTAAATATACTGTTAATATTATTAAAAATATACAAAATTCTTATGTCTGGCACAATTTTAGTATTAAAATAATTTCACAATTTTACAATTATTGTTTGTTGGCGCTACAAATGACGGAAATCCTTTATTAACTTTATTTTTTGCCTATTATGGATCACTATTCCTGTAGTTTCTGGACATCTTCATGAAATTTAACCTTTGGAATTGAAATATATGTATTTGTGATATAAAAGGCACTATACATACAGTGTTACTTTTTTGCTTGAAATCACAAATTTAAATTTACACAGTTTTGATTAAACATGACATCCTTAGTGACGGGAATGTTCTTTGCAATAGTGTATATTTTCTGCATACATTTCTAAAAGCTTAAAGGTCCTTTATTATGCAATATTGACTTTTGTGAGTTTTTAGTCATTTCAGAATGCTGTTACCTCATTAAAATATCATATACAAACATATTCATTCACGCGTGTGTGAGTAACCCTTTTATTATTAGTCTGTCTACATCTCCACAGCGCAAAATACTGTTCCACCTTCTGATGTCATGTAGTTGTAGTTAATGTCTACCTACAGATGGACAGTTCCAGGGCTGAATTCATCCGCATGATTCTAGTGAAGGTGTATGGAGTTTAAAAACACAGTGGAGCACTTCCTGTATTACCACATGACATCATAAGGTGGAACTAAGTGTCTTCTGTTAACGTCTTGGGTTCTTTTTAAAGACAGTACAGTAGAAGGTGTATTTACCTTGTTGACATGTTCTGCTCCTAGTTAAGAAGTTAATGTACATAAGAAGACAAAATGAAAGTTTTTGGATGAGTGTATTCTGTTTGAGACAAGAACTAAATATGCAGGGTTTGTGTGTTAAACATGGGCAAATGAAACACATCAAACACAACTCCTGGGATATTTTTGATGATGAAACAACATTATAACATAGATTAGCAAATCGCGTTGGCCCTTTAAGCTTTTTCCATATCACTGCTCAGCTCCCATAACAACCTGGCATATATTCTGTTTATAATGTTTTTGTGCATTGTCCCTGATAAATGAAATACATTCAAACTGTGTCATATCTCACGCTTGCTTAGCAGCGATCATGGTCTCATATTTGTGTTGTTTTATGTATCACCTGTGTACGTGTGTGTTACTGTAGGAAACTGCACAGTTAAGGCCCAGTCCAGCCCCTGCTCCCAGTCTGTGAGTCAGGGTGCATCCACTGCTGTGCACTGTAAGTCAGCATGGCCTCTGCAGCTTCATAACACCCCCATTAAACCCCACAGGCCTGCCACTATAACACATATTCTAATGCAATATATTGGTACAGAAGATATTATGATAAATGATAATATTGAAACTATTTACATCACTGACACAATAACCCATAAGCATGATAATCCCAGTAAACCTTTGTTTAAATAAAACACATTGTGCAAAAAGCATGAGCTGCTATCAATAAATTGCACAGCAAATCAGTATTAAAAATCTATTATGGTCATATATATATATTAAAGATACTATTAACTATGACAGCTTGCCCTGGCAGCATTGAAAGATGTGTCAAAAGCAAAGGAGAGATTTCCCTACAGGGACAATAAAGTGTCCCAACCCTCTGCTGCTCAAATGTTAAATCTGAACTGTTACTTTTTCTGTGAAGGCTCTGCCACCATGAGCTTTGGCTTGAATATACACATATTACACTAATTAAAACATGTGATAATTAGTTCTTCTCTAATATCATGTTTATAGTCATTTAATCGGTATGCTGTCAAACATTTTAAACTATCAAATTATGTGGTGCAAGATAAAAATTAGACATATTTTGGATGAACACTCAGTAAGTAATTTTACCCCTGTTTTCTGCCCTCCTTTCACCTTTGCCATCAGTGACTACATCTCCCCAGCCCCATCTAACGATCAGAGACGAGAGTCCAGCCAATCCTGCATCATTTTATTTATTGTGTGTTTCTTGCCTTATGGATTTCAGCAGTGGTTTCAGTTAGAAGTGGGCAATATATCTTCTACAACTGAATGTCAAAATTGTTGGATTGAATATATGCAATATTACAGTATGTATTTTTGCAGTATGATGGGTTCAAGTGACATCGCAACAGCCTTGATTAAAATGAGCTGGAGAATAGGTCAGAATTTGATGGTAGAATTTGTGGTTTAAATCTATCTCTCTTTTAACTGTGAAAATGCAGATTTGTTGACCTGGTTTAAGGTTAATATCTCTATAATTACTGGGCCTCCAAAAACTGGCACGAAGTTAAACTTTTTCTGTCAGTATAAACAGATTATTTTTTCACAATATCGGAAATTATTCAAATGATTCTAGTGAAGCTGTGTGGAGTTTTAAAACACAGTGGAGCACTTCCTGTTTTACCACATGACATGGTGGAACAGATAATTTTCTGAGAAGAACTCAGCCTAAATATGCAGGGTGTGTGTCTTAATAATAATAATACATTTTATTTATTAGGCTCCTTTCTGGACACTCAAGGTCGCCTTACAACAACATTAGCAAATTAAGTATGATTAAAACATACAGCTAAAAAAGTGGGACAGTATTTAATTGATTTATTGTATTCTTAAACATGTATATTAAACACGACTCCAGGTATGTTTGAGATGAGGAAACAACATTATTGCATAGTTCAGAAAAAAAGAGTAAAAAACAGTGAATCTCCCATAGAGTTATGCCGGTCTCAGTCACCACCTGAAATTATTACATGAAATTCTAGCATGTGAAAGCATCCTATTCATGGGTTTTCAGCTTTCTGTTTGTAGGACTTATCCTCATTCAAAAGATATAATAATTAATCGCTATAGTAATGATTGCCATTCTGAAACCCATGGATCCAACCAAGGCATTATTGTGAGCACAATAATCCATAAAAAATATTGCAATATTATTTTTTGTCATTATCGCCCACCTCATACGTCCGTAGCCTGTGTTGCCTGCAGTCATCTTTGTGTTTTGTCATTCTCAATGGTCATTTTTTGTCTTCATCTTCAAATCAGCAGCCGCTAAGTTTGCTGACCTGCTGGGCTCAGTGCGTAGAGGTTCAGGGCCCATCCCGGACGGAGAGGTCAGGCCCTGTACCACCCCTCCCCCCTCAGCCTTCTCTGCCCCCTCGCCCCCTCACACCCCTGCCATCCCAATGCAGAGTAAGTACAGAGAAGGCATAACATAGAAACTACAGTATGATGTTGTTACAACAATTCATATCTACTGGTAAATGCTATTTCTCTTAAATGTCCTTTATTACACACAATTCCCTCTTCCCTCTGAGCTTTTAAGCCATGTTACAATGTTGTTATCTTACCTGAAATTATGTTTTGTTTCATTCACATATGTTTGAGTAACCCTGGTTTATTAGTCTGTCTCCAAAGATCAAAATGCTCTGTTCCACTGATGACATGAAGTCAAGTTTACAGCTGCTTTTTACCTTTAGTTTAGTAGAGACTGGAAATTTCAACTGAATTTAGTGAAAAACAATTTGGAGCACTTCCCGTATTACCACATGATGAGTGTTTGAGAAAAGAACTCAGCCTAACTATACAAAGTGTGTGTGTTAATCATGTGTGAATGAAACAAAACACAACTCCAGGTATATTTTTGATGAGGAAACAACATTATAACAGATCAGAAAATAGTGTAATATTGGCCCTTCAAGATAAAATACACCCTCAAACAGATTAACATTTTCCTCATTGCCTTCTTTGTCTTTCCCATTCCTAACCTGGCTCAGTGTCCAGGCTCACAGACTTGGTTAGCAGTGTCCGTAAGGTGCCTGCTACCCCTCCTGCCCACGCGGCCCCCCCAGCCCCCCCGGCCCCCCACACTGACAGTGACGCAGCGCCTGTGCCCAGTCCCAGGTCTCACCAAACCCACGCCACACCCCCACCTCCACCCCAGCCCCCATCCAGCCCCTCCCCGACCTCCGCCCAGAGTGAGTACACGGTGCAGACGTGGCCCGGTTGGTTCATCGGCGAACAGTAACAGAGCCTGGGTTTGAGCTTGTTTGAATGTAAATGTGTCGGAAGAAATGATTGAACTAACTCACTGTTGCACTGCTCAGAAAATGACCTAATGTGGTTAGAATCTGAATTGCCAGAGTTGTTGTTTTTATGTGGCTGTGTTGACGGGAGGTTTTTTCCAAGATCAGAAAGACACTTTTGATTTTTACTCAAATGCCTGGTAACAAATAGTGTAAGACAACAGCTGCTGAAGCCAGTTTAACGTCTTTTGAATGCTGTTTTACTAACTGTTTGCCCTAGCTTGTAATTTTATGCAATCATGTTTTAATTTGAGTTTACTCTGTTTTCTGCAGCACGCAAACAAGAAATAATCAAGATCACAGAACAGCTCATAGAAGCCATCAACAATGGAGACTTTGAAGCTTATGCGTGAGTCCTTATTGTTGTTACTGAATCCTGTGGCGAAAACTACTGAAGCAAAAAAAATCTAACTACATTGCTTACTTTAATTGTTTTGATTGAGCCAACCATCCATACTGAAATATTTAATTTCTAAACTGAAATGTGTGAAACTGTGTGTCTACCCCTATGAGAGCTTTCTTTTGTTTTTGTTTTGTTTTTGTTTCTTTAGCAAGATTTGTGACCCGGGGCTGACATCATTTGAACCAGAGGCACTGGGAAACTTGGTAGAAGGCATGGATTTCCACAGATTTTACTTTGAAAACCGTGAGTTGTATTACTTCTTTCTTTAATTAACCGATAATTTACATTAACATCTCCAATAATATCTCCATGTAGGCAAGCGGGTGAGGACCCTCCATCAGTTACTGTTCCTTTAAGCTACATATAAATCACTGTCTATTTCTGCAGTTTTGGCAAAGAACAGCAAACCCATTCACACCACCATCTTGAACCCCCATGTGCACCTGATCGGGGAGGACGCTGCCTGCATCGCTTACATCCGTCTGACGCAGTTTGTGGACGGACAGGGACGACCGCGCTCCAGCCAGTCAGAGGAGACTCGAGTGTGGCACCGCAGAGACAGCAAGTGGCAGAACATTCACTTCCACTGCTCCGGGGCACCCGCTGCGCCGCTACAGTGAGGTACAGGCCAGGGCAGTGGGAGCATACTGTTCTAGACATGTATGCCACCAGACTACAGATATTAGACACAAACTCAACTCAAGTCATAATCATATTGCTGAAAAATAGCTGACTGTTTTATAGCATTTCGCAATATTTTTTACATTTTATTGTGTTTGTTTCAAAGGATGAGTGCCATGTTGTGTCTCGATGGAGTGCTCTACAAAAGAAAAAGTGAAAGAAGAGGAGGGAGGGGTGCCGTGTCACTTTAGGGACAGAGGCCATTTCGACACGGGTCAAAACTCCCAGCATGCATCTCTCCTGCCCCTGTACCTGACCATCACCTGGCGACTATTGGAGCGACCGGCTCGGCCTTCCTCCTCTTCCTCAGACTGAGGAGCGCAGCACTCGCCGTGATTCCTTCTTCCTGTGGTCTCCCCTCTGCCCTCTGTCTGTGTGAATCATCCACACTCGTGTGACATAAACACTGCACTGGAAATACAGTTTGTAAAGTTTTAAGATAATTCTATTACATAATCGAATAATAATAATTATGATAATAATTCTATTGTCATAATTATGAGAATTATTATAATTTCACATTTGCAATTGTATATGTAATTTGTACAATTCAAAATTCTTAATGCCAGTGGTTTCTAGAGTCAAGGGTTATTTGTTCTTTTTAAGAAGCATGTTTTCCCATAATAACAGTGGCTGTTTTCTATTGTGGCTTAAGTGGAAATGATATTGGCAGTTTTTGTAATTTGCTTATTGTTTGATAGGTATGCTACAGCGCCCCCACAGAAACATGTTTGTTCGCATTGTTCTTACACATTTCTTACTATTGTCTAATGCTGTTTGAATGAGGTGCACTACACGTTTGTGTTTGTGAGAGTAACATTATGTGTGCAGGTCAAGTACAAGTCTGGGACTCAAAACAGTCAAGGGAAAGTGTACTGAAAAATTGCCCAGATGCATTTATGGTCAGTATCTTCCAGTGCTGAAACATGAAATGTGACATGTAATAACATGCAATAGTCATCACATTTATTTAGATGTGTAATGAATAAAATTAATAGAGAAGACTGCATAGCCACACACACCTTAGCTCTTACCCATAATTATTATTAACTTCTAACAGTCTAATAGCGTGAAAAATATTTAGACTTTAGCCTTTCCAGACTCTGATTTCTGTTTAGGTATTACTTTGAAACGAGTGTGAAGAGTTGTACAGTGGTGATACTAGTAAAAACTTACTTTTTATTTTGTAAAAGTAACAGCTGCTGTCTGAAAAACACAATTGTGGTTCAAATAGACGAACAAGTGGCAAAGACCGATCTACTTAAATGGTGCTAATGTCTTATTACATGAAGCACTTGTATGTGTCCAAAATCAGTGGGCTCTGAGGTGAGGAATCAAAGTTGTGTCTGTATGTGTGTGTGTGTGTGTGTGTGTGCGCGCGCTCTCCACGAGCCTGGGGCAAATGTGTAAAGATGTTTATGGTAAAGAAACGTACATGCTTTATTTCGAGGACATATCAGTTTCCCGCATTCAGCCCTGGAGTTTTTCATATGTTTTATCATGTTTTTGTTCATATTTTTATTTGATTTGTGATACTAAAGTGCTTGTGCCAGAGGGCCTCATTGTAAACCTGTGGAGGTGTAACATTATGGTAAATTAAGTGTTAAGTTCTTGTTTTGTTCATTCACCATTGACAGACTTTGAGCGTTTGTCCCAAATGGTCAGATGAAGATTGAAAAGAGCGCCTTGTTGGTTTGGTGTCCTCAGGTTTATATTTATTTAGAATATTTATTTATTTATTTTAGCGTTAATTTGAATGTGTGCTTTTTTCTTATTGTACAGCCCATACACTTGTACAAGTATTGTCTAATTGTTTAAAGGGACACTGCTTTGTGTATGGCTGTTTTTAAAGGGGGACTGCACCCAGTTTGGACACTGCATGTGTTGTTTTTGTTCCGACCAACTTGGTGTGAATTACTCTTTTTTTGTGCTTTTTCTGCTTTACAATGTTATGGCATTATTTTAGGTGTACTTTTGTACATTTTAAACTATTTGATAAATACATTTTCGCTTCAACTGGGCACTAAGGACATTTGTACATCACTCATTCTTTAGGAGAAAAACCACTGCACCATAATACACATGTCTCCCACAGTAGCTTTGTTACATAGTCGTGGTCTGTTACTGAAAGGTCAGAGGTCGTGCTTGTGCTTAACTCAACATGACCCCCAATCCAAACTGGTGAATAATACACAGCATGTACAATTCAAACGTGTTGTCCTTCAGTTTTCATGTGCTTACTTCTTTATGTGCTTACTTCAAAATCAGTATAAGGTTCACTGTACAACAATTGCACAAATACATACAACGTAGCTAGCCATGTAGCTGGCATTTTCTTTGCATGGCAGTCAACAGGGCACTTGTTCTTTTACTGTTTTTAATTTTGCTCATTTTCTACTGAATGCTGGTATACTCAACCTTTCTCTATGTATTTTCTGAGCTTTTTAAGTGCATATAGCTATTTTTGTCTCAAGATGATATAAAGGAGATGCTTAGAAAGTTTATATATTTACTGTGGCCCTAAAGATGACTAAAGGGCAGTGATGGTAATAAAGATGTGAAGATTATTCTGCATGCTTGTATGGTGGCTCTATGTTGTCAGTGCCATTGGCTGATTTCTGTATTCACAAGATAGAAAAAGAAATTTGTCCAGTGAAGTCAAACAATTACAGCAAGAATTCCAGCAGGGGGCACTGCCATTCAATATAAAGCACAGGTATTAACAGCACAATGTTTCCTTATGTAACACAGGACAGCAGCTCAGTACTGTTACTATGAGACAATCTAATAAAATTTCTACTTCCAGCAATTGTTTTTTATTGATCTTTTGTAAATGAAACTTGGTAAAAATAAAATATGGGTATTTCTTATGAGCTCCACTTGCTGTAGTAGCTCTGCTCTTGGAGAAGATTGAAGAATCACATAGAAATTTTTGAACTGCCTTTGACTACAATGCACTGACAACATTGAGTTGGGTGGTTTTTGTACACTCTTTCCTGACCCTACCTTCTGTTTCAAAGCTTTTTTTCAACCATTTTTTGCCTTTTTGTAGTTTCTATTTTTGTCTATCATTTTATTTTTTGTCAGTTTGGGTTTAACTTGTAAAATACTCCTCTAGTTCTCTATTCTGCAGGTTATTGCTCTGTTCTCTTTATGTGCAACATGTGTTTCTCTAACTTCAAGAAAATGTGTTAAGATATTATCAATAAAAAGAGAAAGAAGAGCTGTTGACCACAAGGTTTCGCTTTTTATTGTAGTATGTTGTGTTCTTGTTCACATCTTGTTTTTCATAGGTTAATACTTCAATGCTGGTAATTTTCACATCAATAAAACTTATGATATTAAGTTAGGGCTGTGTAGTTACTCCAATTTTAATCGTGATTCAGTCATTTCTAGTTGTCAGTGACTTGCTTGGATCTTTTTTTGAAGAGTAAAAGCACGCACAAGTTCAAAGACTTGATGAAGAAATTTGAGAATTTATTATATGGCAAAGATTAAAATCTGTATTGTAAAATACAGATTTTGTACAGAAAGAAAATTTAAATATAAAGCTATTTTTTGAGGACAAAATCTAACTGAACTGAAAATTGTGATTGGGCATGTGAGGGAAACATGTTCAATTCAATTCAATTTATTTTGTAGCGCCCAAAATCGCAACAACAGTAGCCTCTAAGGGCGTTCCAAGATATGGATGAGCAAAACACACACAGACATATCAAAACAGGAATAAACAACATTCATGTAAAGCAGCAAATGAAACATCATCCAGTCATCCCCTGTCCTTAGACCCTCCTTCTCAGCAAGGAAAAACTCCAAAAAGCCCAGGGTCCTGGGAAAAAGAAGAAACCTCGGGGAGAACTACAGTGAAGGAGAGATCCACTCCCATGGACGGACAGGCCATAGATGATGATATAGAACATGATGTCAGTCATGTTGTAGTCATATCACCCTGTCCTAACATTGATATTAGACTCTTCTGTTACCTTGATCATGTATTTCTTTCAGGCTTATGATATTGGTTATAAAAACTTAAATCTAAACCGTGCGGATGCAAAAAAAACATTTACAAAGAACAAAACAAAATAAATAGTGCATTCAGTAGGTTGTCAAAATGGGGATTTCTTTTCCACCACTATGCATCAAATTTTGAAAAATCAAACAGAGGCAAATAAATAACATTTCAAAAGTATGTATAAAAACAAACACAAGATACATTATCAGTGGTTTGTTCAGATTCAAGACAAGTTTACCAGTCTCTCACTGGCCTCCCACAGTTTTTTAGACACTCCAGCGTCTCTGGCAAATGGACGCAGATTGGCTGGTTTACAGTCCACAAAGTATCCGCCACTGTGTTTGGCAGCTTCCTCGGACACAGCGCAGTACACCACAGTCTGAGCTCCAACTTCACACGACACAAAAAACATGCGCATCACCACCTCCATCAGCATGCGGAAAAGGAAGGAGTAGTGGCATGTCCAGCCACTCTGCACAAAACCTGCAGATAAAACGTTTATTATTATTTGATCAATAAAGTACTGTGTAAAATGGAATTCCGCAAAATCTTACCAGGTTAATTATAGTATGTTTGACTTACAATTACACTAAATAGGACTGCAGTTAAAGGTGGGCAATAGGGACAAAAATCAATATCTTGAGATTTTTCTATAGATTCTCTTGAGAATGATGATCAGAAACTATTTTTGCAATCCATTAGAGAAGTGATCTTGATTTAGGTTAATTCTTGGTTTGTACATATCTTTGTGAGTGTTTTGATAGTTTTCCAGCCATTCTTTGAGAAAAAAGAAATTTAGTGACAGAATTTACCATGATTTCACTATTTTGCTGTACCCTGGACAACTGAGGAATTACACAGACAATTGTTGTGTATACTGTATATATGTAAATAGATCTGATGACTGAGACTGAATGAGACTATAGTTGTACTAATTGACTGATTGGATGAATGACTGTATTCATTTACAATGTATTTTATTAGCATATACACCGTTTACATCACCCTGTCCAGGGACTGAAGATGGAGTTTAGCAATTTTGCTATAACCTGGCACAAACATATAACCTCTATTGTGTAGGTCAGTGTTTTATATGCATTGTCCCAGATGAATAAAGAAATTAATTACATTAACTAAACTAAAATCATACCTGGGTGAACAGCGTACGAGGTGACTCCTTTGCCCTCTGTGATGTGGGCCAGCTCCTCACTGAAGTAGATGTTTGCCAGTTTGCTGCGGCTGTAGGTGAAGAAGGGCAGCAGATTGTAGTTCAGATCCTGAAAGTCCAGTTTCTGGTATTTGTAAATGGAGCATGTGAGTGTGACCACGCGGCTTGGAGCACACTCTTTAAGACGAGGCAGAAGCAAATTAGTCAAGAGGAAGTGACCCAAGTGGTTAACGCCAAAACACATGCTGAATCCATCATCGGTCCAGTCCAGGACACTGGGCATACCTGAGAAACAGAAAACATGACAGAAATCATAATGTTTAGTCTTTGCTTTAGGTTTATGAAATGTTCCTAGTTAAAAGGTAGATTTAGGGGAAATAATAACAGTGCAGTTACTTTCTACAACTATTAAAACTGTGAATCCTTTTCTAATGAGTAATTTAGATCTTGTATAGTTATTACAAGGATAATAAAATTGTAGCATTATACCTTTCAGTGACAATACAGTTAGAAATAACTCAAATTAATGTAATACTTGTAATTCTTAAAACTGATGTCCAACATAGACTGTTGGCATTTTAATCAAATGTTGGTATGTCACTTGTTTCTCTATAGTATAATAGTTATGATTATTACTGTTTTATGACACCGACAGGTGTGAGAAGAATTTTGGGGTCGCCTGTGTGTCCACTCAGGGAACCTTTGGACTGAAAACCTCCTACACAGCAAAATAGACCAAATTAATGCTTGCAATAATGGTAATTCTCTTACCTGCATTGTTAATCAATATGTCAAGCCTCTTTTCAGCCTGGAGGAACTTCTTGCAGAATTCTCTGATGGAGCGCAGGTTGGCCAGGTCCAGCTCCATGTGAGCGACGTTGAGACTGTGGCTTCTGAACTTAATTTCTCTCACAGCCTTTTCTGCCTTCTCCACATCTCTACAGGCTATAATGACACGAGCACCTCGATTTGCAAGGGCCACAGCCGTCTCTTTTCCTATGCCAGAGTTACCCCCTGCAATACAGAAATCAAATAAGCCCAAAACGGTAACAAGGTTATGAATACAAGCTATATAGACTGACAGACAAACATATAGATAGACAGATGGCTAGACAGATAGTTAGATAAAGTCAGTAACACAATAATATAATCAGAATCAGACATGATACTGATTGTTACCTGTTATAAGAACGGTTTTGCTATCCAGTCTTTTAGAATCGGTACAATACCTCCTCTTTTTCATCCACTTCAAGACCAAAAAGGAGACTAAAGACACAATAATGGTGTAGAGAACATACATTTTCTAACACTACAGCTGCAAAAGATGCTGATGCTAACACTAGCTAGCCTAGAAAGCTATCAGCTATGTACTAACCATAGACTGTACAGAGTGTGGTATTAACCATACAGTCTATGGTATTAACAGTATATTAACTTCCTTATATTTTTGGGGTTTGCTACCAGTGATCGACATTCATCTGCATTTGAATATTACAAGACATCAGAACTATAATGATGTTTTTCCTCCTTAATCATAATGAAGCATCCTGAACCATTCAGAAATGTTAAACGCGTCTACGCATGCGCATAAAACGCAATCTCCCACATTCTCGCGAGAGTACAAAATCAAAATAAACAAACTCACGAGTGAAGTTATAACGGTGGTATAACAATTTCTTTATATTCACTTGACTAGATTTGCAGAAGTGTCGTATTACGTGGCAATGTCTGAGGTAGACCTATATTAAAACTAACTCACTTAAAAGTTTGGACTATTTATTAACTTTCTAAAAACTCATTTGGGTTAAAATATAACTTCAAAACAGAACGCCAAGTCATTTTTTGTTAGAATGACCTCTGAAACACAGCACAGATCCAGAAAACCTGTTATCTAGCTGTGCTTAGAGCTTGTTGTTAGGAAAGTTATATAAAATGTTGCCAAACTCTTTTTTATTGGCAATTATAGGGCTACTTATGGTTTCCTCTAATGCAGCTGGTGAGTTGATCATCTAAATGTATATACTTTTTCTGCGTGTTTATGACTTTTTACTTTGAAATATTACATTTTTCCTGTCGTATATTTGTCTCTGATAGGTGAATCGTGTAGGGGAGTGTGTGGATCTAAACTGGTTGGGTGCTCCTGCCATTGGACCTGTGAGTCTTTGAAGAATTGTTGCGCAGACTACAACCAGTCCTGTTTTAAAGTGAGCCCCTACTCCAGCTCCATGTTAGGAGGGAAACCCTTGAAGATCATTGACCTGCTTCTTCCACCAAATGGGAAGCTTGCATGCAGGTTTGTCACTATTTAATCCCTACAACTAATTATTCATTGACTAATATTCCAAAAATGAAACGCTACAAAAAGTTGAACTGTTTTTTGTTTTAGGTTTAAAGGTGAAATAGTGAGAAGTGGGATTATTGACGCTGAGGGTCAAGCTTTCTGTATCTCTCCTCTGTTGTATGAAATAGGCTGGATTCAAATTGACATCTCAATAGGAGAAAGTAGTTTTGACAGAACTGGAGAGTACCTGTCAGGTAAAAGGCTGGAACTAATGATTCTTTTTAATCATCATTTAGTCAGCAAGTAGATTTTCAATTTGTTTAAGCAATCATTTTTAAGATTCCTCTTAAGATTTTACCTATACATTAAAGGCTCCTTTACTATGTTATTTTCTGATCTATGTTAGAATGGTGTTTCCTCATCACAAATGTACCTGGAGTTGTTTTGTTTCATTCACACATGTTTAACAGACAAACCCTCTATCACTAATGTCATGTGGTAATACAGGAAACTTCATATACCTTCACAAAAATGATTTGGATAATTTCATATCTGGAGTTGCCTGTCTCTACTGAACTAAAGGTAAAAGGAGCTGTTAATTTGAAAACTACTGTTGTATGACATTACAAAGTGGAACAGAACATTTTGAGCTTTGGAGATGTAGACAGACAAGGGTTACCCAAACATGTGTGAACTCCTGGTATGTTTTAATCATAACATGGTTAAAAATTCACAACAGTCATTTTTTTTGTAATATAGAACCTTTAATTAAAAGAAAGCTAACTGAGGGCATCTGAGAATCTTTTCACAAAATCTCAAAATGCATTCCTCTTGATCAATTATTATTTAATTAGGGAAAAAACAGCACAAGCATGAGGCATATGTTAGGGACTGAAATCCTAAATCCTGATTACAATTATAATCGTTGCATTAATAATCACATTTATTGAATAATAAGCAATCACAATCAATCCAGTTATATGCCACAGCCCTATATTTTTTGCCATATTTGTTTTTCACAATAAAACTAGATTTTTTTTTTTACACCAGTTCACCCGAGTAAGGCAGACTCCACTTCTGAGGTTGTTCTAGTGAATGGAACAAAATGGCACCACTATGGATCTCAGAACATCTCAGGAGAGCTTCAGATGACCTGGAACCAGTCACTCATCGGAGAAGACACCGTGAACATTGAGTTATGGGGCTATGAGGAAATGAACACTGGGACACAAGAGACAAATGAGACTTTCCCTTATGAGGCCAGCATCCACTACCTCTACTCCATCGTCCTAAACGTTTCCAATAGCGGTTTGTTCAGCTTTCTCCCAGAGTCTTCACAAAACTATTCAGACATAGAGCTGGGCAACATTCGAATTACGGCAAGTTCTGTCCCCAATGGAGCAAGGTCTGGAAAATTTAGATTTTTCCCTTATCTTACTACACAATTATGTACAGTATATAGCCCGACAATTCATACCATTTTTTTGTAAGGATAATCTGAAAACTGAACACTGAACATTGTATCACTGTACAAGTAAACACAAAAGCAGTATCAACAATAACTTAACAGTTTGGATATTATCTTGTAGTGGATGTATCACCCACCTACATGTGTGTCTTCACAGGGATGTGGCAGCTTTGTGGAGCAGAGGCCATGTTTTGGCCTGGCACCTGAAGGAGGCTTTCCGACAGGACTCTGCTGTGTGGGCCAAGGATAAATGTCTGCAGTGGGATGACCTGGAGAAGACCCTGCCCAACTTCCTCGATGAACTCATGGACTGTCCTTGTACTCTGGCCCAGGCCCGAGCAGACACAGGCAGATTTCATGTGTGTTTTATATATTATTATATTTAATTTGCGATAGGGATGGACAATATGCCAAACGTTTCTAAACCTAAATTTTGTTTAGTTTATTAGGGCATATTCATTTTTTTTTACATGTTGTTTTAAATTGCATTCATACATCATTAGATTGAAGCATACAAAAGGAGTAGGCTTAAAGCAAATGCTTATGAGCACCTACCCCCCATATAAATATATTTCTTATACTTACTAGTATATTGTCTTTAAAATTATTTAATCTGTTCACCTTTCACTGTTATTGGTTAAATCCACCTGTCACTGACCATGAGTGGGTGTTGAAAAGAGCTACATTAAACAGAAACTCATGATTAAACTGAATCATAATAGGACAGTATTCAGTGTCATCTTAGGGATCAAAATACAATGTTTTATCATTGTGTCCTTTTTGTGCTGAAGGTGAACATATCTATGATTCCAATGCACAATTTTCTGCTCTTTCAGCCTGACGATAGTTGTAACATTGAGACAGGCAGTGTGTGCACTTATCACCCAGGTTGTGTCCACTGTGTCAGAACAGTTCAAGCCAGGTATTATTCTTCTGTGTTCATAATATTCATAGTTTAAATATGTACTTTTATTATGTATTTTGTAAAACTCATTGTCTATTATATTCGCAGTCCTACATATGGAGCTGGTCAACAGTGCTGCTATGACCACAGTGGTAATCTTGTGCTGACAGGGGACTCAGCTGGTGGCAGTACCCCAGACAGAGCTCACGACTGGGGGTCCCCTCCTTATGGAAAGCCCCCACGGGTCCCTGGCTACTCCCACTGGCTCTTTGACGTCATGAGTTTCTTCTACTGCTGTCTCTGGTCAGACAGTTGCCCCATATATCTGAAGAATAGGCCCTCCAGTGGATGTCAAGGCTACCAACCACCACTCGCAGGCAAGTATATGTACTTATTTGTATGTGCATTATGGGCTCAATGCTGTTACTTCCTCAAAACATACCTGCAGCAATGTTTCGTTTCATCCACACATTTTTGAGTAATCCTATATCTCCAAAGCTCAAAACGCTCTGTTCCACCTTGTGATGAACATGTGTGAATTAAACAAAACACAACTCCAGGTGCGTTTTGATAAGGAAATAACATAGATCCAAAAATAGTGTTAACATGGGCCCTTTAATTCCTATAAAACAATGGAATCAGTTGAAGAATTGCCTTTATAAAACCATAAGACAAAAATTAGGGAAGAAAGTTTACAAAAGTTTTTACAAAAGTTTAACAACAATTCTTCACAGTTTTCAATAAGATGTGTTCCTAGTTTATTTAATGAAGGATAGAAAAACAATATTATAAAAAATAAAATGGCAATGCCTGCGCTTGACACTTAATTTCATTTGTGCATATTGTAGTTCAGTGTTGTGTTTCTGAATGCCTTACAGCTGTTGTCCTTGGAGACCCACATTTCATAACATCTGATGGATTCAACTTCAGCTTCAATGATAAAGGAGAGTACAGTCTGGTTTTGTCTCCACATAAAGAACTGCAGATTCAGGCCAGAACTGAAAAGGTGAAACTTAAAAATGGTGAGTGGATTGCTGTCACTGACCTGAGCTGACAATTAAATGATACTTAAAGGTCCTATATTATGTGAAATGGACTCCGGTGACCTTTTAATCATGTTAGAATGTTAGACTTTTTTCCTATCAAACAAACAAACAAATTATGTCCTGTTCATATGCACAGTACACACCAATGATCCAGTCTCCCATATGTCTCTGTTCTTCTTTTGTGTTATATGAAGTGACTGTAGTGAGGAGGGAAGCAGATGTAACTTTATGGGTGTGACTTTCTGCCAAACCATTACCAAATCTCCTTTGGCAAAGTGACTGTGAATGTCATAAACATTGTTCTTATTAGCTCATTAAAGACATGCATCTGGACTGTTTAATACAACATGGTAACAGTGATTATGTAAGAATTTCACAGTATCAATTTTTAGTGTGGAGTTACTTTCACTGTCTAATATGTTTCCATTCCTCTTATGAAACTACATTTTCTTGATGATAATAATAGTTAATGTGACATGAATATTCAGATAAAATTATATTTTTGCATTAGTTACTACAGAACATTTCTGCTGGGGGTTAGGCCACTTCTCTCAGTGATGATTGTATTGCTTTGTCTGGAATATACCACAGTGTGGCATTATTCTTGCACTTGATGTTTCTATTACTTAAAAATACAGTTCACAGTTCTGTGAATAGGGGCGACTCTCCACAGATCTGGATAGTAATGAAGTGCTGTAGTAATGATAGTGCTGTAATCCGCTTGTCTCCCTTGTGATAGATAGATTTAATCTATACTGTGGAACATTCTAGACAAAGCAGTCACGTTTCCATGGAGATAAGCAAGCGGCAGACCCTCCACCAGAAATGTTACACAGTGCACCTTTAAGTACAGTATCTTTTTGTTGGTTATATAGGTTCTTCAGCCAATGCCACACAGCTCTCCTCAGTGGCCATGAGGGAGGCCTCCTCTGATATCGTTGAAATTCGTCAGAGGTTGGACCATCTACAAGTGCTGAGGAACCAGAAGATTCTACCTCTCAGTGAACAAACATGGATGGACCTGCATGGTACTAACACACTGTCAGTTAGAAAAACAAACAGACCAGACAAGTTTTATTTGATTTTTATATTATCATTATTATCATTTTTTTAATGTGGCAGAAAACAATGTAAATAGTGTAAATAAAATTATGCAACTGCTTGACTCCATGGAGATGTTATTGCTTTGTCTGGAATGTTCCACAGTATAGCATTAAAGGGACAGTTATGAATTTTGGACATAGTGCCTCATTTCCTAGTGAGCCAGAGTGTGGAGTGGAGTGGAGATGTGTGGAGACACTTTTTTTTTTTTTAATTTCATCGAACTGCACTGTTCTGGATGTTCTGCAGCTCTCACAGCTCTTTTGGAGAGGCCAGTGAGAGGCCGTTACAGTATCTAACCTACTGTAGGCAAACACATGGATAAGTCTCTCCAAGTCTGCTTTAGACAGTATATTTTGATTTTTGCTATAATTTTAGGTGGTAAAAGGCTGGAGACGTTTTTGATTTGCTGTGGTTGTTCAAGTTCAAGTCTTTCCATTATTACCCTGAGATTTCCAGATTTGAAGGTTTTAGAGTGAAGGTGACTGCTGACACTGTCTCTTTGTATCTGTGGGCCAAAGCCTATGACTTCTGTCTTGTTGGAGTTTATCTGTAGAAAGTTGTTTTGCATCCACACTCTGATCTGTTGGATGCAGTGGTAGAGTGAATCCACTGGTCCATAGTCCTCTGCTGCCAGTGAGACATAGATCTGAGTGTCATCTGCATAGTTGTGGTAGGAAACATTATTGCTATGTATTAACTGGGCTAACGGCAGCACAATTGAACAAAAGGGGGCCCAGGATCAATCCCTGAGGCACCCCACAGGTCAGAGCCATGTAATCTGAGACATAGTTTCCAATTTCAACCAAATATTTTCTGTCTTCTAGAGTGTCTCCACAGTGCACCCAAAGCAAATCAATTATTACACCAGTTTATCGTTGTAAATGTCTGTGTTGATAGAATAATGTTTGAAATAAAACTAACTTTGCATGAATTGTCACATGTTGAGGGACTATTTTCTCACATATTAGTCCGGCGCTGCAGTCTCCACACGTCTCCAACACTCTGGCTCACTAGGAAATGAGGCCCTATGTCCAAAATTCTGCACTGTCCCTTTTAAACGTATCTATCTTCATGGAGAGCAGATCTGTGAGGAGGTGAGCTCAAGGTAATAGTGCTTATTTTCAATATATTGTTTTAGCAATGAAAAGCCAACACTTTTAAGTGTAATGTTATACTGTGGAACATTCAAACGTGATTAGTTGCACAGTACAACTTTAAAAAGAGACTGATGCTGATATTTAGTATTTATCATATGTAAAATCCATCTTTCCTTTAGGGTTGTTCATCTTTACGCCCAATCCTCAGCACGTCAGGGTCATATTCTCCTCTGGGGCTGGTGTAGAAGTCCATCTGACTGAAGGAATGATGGCAGTGACTGTACTCTTGCCATGGGAGTTCACAAATCAAACCAAAGGCCTTCTCGGAGTGATGAACTCTGACCCCTCTGATGACCTCTTGACCCCATCTGGAAAACTCGTCCTCTCAGCTCAAGACACCCCAGACAATATCTTCACATTTGGAGAGGATTGTGGGTATAACTAAATAACATTTCTCATACAAACATCCAGTTAAAAGATTTATCTCAGGTTGTATTTCTAATGATAGAATCGAGGAAGAGGCCAGTAGACTTGTATCAACAAAATTACATTTTCTATATAACATGTTATATTCATCTAACTACCAAAAACATCAATGCAATTTTGCCAGCCACCAATCAATACTGGACCATAAATCATATCTTTAGAAAAGCAGCCATAAAATAAATATTTTTTACTGAAAATAAATACATACATTGAAATTATAAAAACATACCTGGAGTTGTATTTTCTTTCATTGACACAGGGTTTGAAAAAGTATTTATTATTAGTCTGTCTATATCTACAAAGCTCAAAATGCTCTGTTCCTCCTTGTGATGAAGCAGTCATTTTCAATTTAATAGCTACATTTTACTTTTTGTTTAGTTGAGGTTGTCAGTACTGGGTCTGAAACTGTCCAAATGATTCTAGTGAAAGTGTATGGAGTTTAAATATACAGTGGAGCACTTCCTGTATTACCACATTGCATTACAAGGTGTTTTCATGTTTTTGATGAAGAAACATTATAGATCGGAGAAAATAGTGTTACATGGATCTTTTAAATTAATAAAAAGATCAGCTGTGAGCATACCTAGAAGAGACTTGCCTATTACCGCATATTTATTACATTATTTTGATATTCATTCACAGGGAAAATTTCACAGGCCTCCTCCCTCTTCACATATGACTCCATGTATCTTTTGGAGACTTACCACACTCCAGGAGCTGCTTTTGTCCCTGTCCTCTCCCCCCCTGAGGACCCTGGTGACCCCCTGGTGACGAGTATGTCAACACTGTGCTCTGGAGATGGAGCCCTCTTCTGTAAATATGATACACTCCTCACACGCAGCCTGCTCGTGGGAAATTCAACGCTCATGGCCTTCCACAGACACCTCGACCTAGTTAAAGACTTAAAACCAGGTAAGATCAGTTACATAACCAATAGAAACAACAAAATATCCTGTTTTATGTGGAAAGACCTGCTAATCACATAGTTTATATATCTACATGCATGTTCTGAAATGAATAGGGTCCTGGTATTAATTTCTCTTAAATGGTAATGTTTGTCCACTCAGTGTTAAATCCTGATATTTAATCACAATCTCAATTACAGTTTAGTTGAGGGACCACATATTAATCACTCAAAGTGGTAATTGTAATGTTAGTTTGTTGTTATAGAAGTGGAGGTAGTGTTATTAATGCATATTAAAAAATAATGTAAATATAATGCATAAATATGATTATAACCAAATAGTTGTAAACACAGTCAAACAGAATAAAACAAGTACTTATATATTAGTAAGTACATTTTAAAGATCAAATGAACTATGTAGTATTCCTATTCCTGTTAGACATCCCCGAAAAACTGTAATATTACATATATATTGTAATTATCCCACTGACATTTAAGTACCTATTGAAATAAATGTACTTTCTCATGATTTTATAAAAATGTTTCAAAGAAAATTTATACTTTACTGGCATCCACTTTTGTTTGTCTAAAATTGTAAAAAGTTAAATCTGTTTTTTTTATGTTTTAGTGACTTCTTGTGGCTGGCTACCAACACCTAAAAATGGCAGAAAGAAGGGAACTCATTACCTGAAGGGGGACAACCTCAATTTTAGCTGTGACCAGGGCTTTGGGCTGTACGGGTCTGAGCAGCGAGCGTGTCTGGAGGATGGGACATGGACAGGAGAGCGGCCCTTCTGTATATCAGGTCAGTTTGCCCGGTTCAGGAAATATTTTGATATAGAAACGAGTTTCTTACCAAGTTTCAATACCTGCTGGTGAATCCTGAGAGCCCACAGAAAGCTTTGTAGCTGTACCAGCACAGTTTTTTAATTAGAGTTCACAAATAGACTGTTTATGGTTCATTTATTGACTAATTAATGATAGTTATGGTTTCTTCTTGGTTGATAAGTTGTAACCAGTTATGCAACCAGTCTCTGCGCTTTAATGTAGTTATAGTCTCCCATCCACAGATGGCAGTCTTTCCTTTGATTTTTATTATCAACTAGTTCCTGCACACTAAAATTAAAATATTGATTGATTAGTTATTTATACAAAGTTACAGACATTGTTAAAGTACTGGTAATTGCAGGAAATAGAGAACAGCAAGCATCTATGTATTACGACCATCTCTCCTTGGCTCTCAGTCCTCCATCTTTTCTTTTATAATAATTACTGAATTTTCCCTTGTAATACTTTGCATATGTGAAACATAGTCACTCTGCACAGCTGCACACAATCACATGTAGCTGCTTTATTATCATGAATATGTCACTGCTCACTCTGTGTCCTGTTTATAAGTACTTTTACAGTGTGTTATCTCTCTTAGTCACAGGCTTTTATTTCAGAGACAGACACTAAAACTGTTTATTGTATGGTTGTGTTTTGTTTTGATGCTTTCCACTCCACAGCTGTTCTTTTTGTAAATGATCAAATACATGTCCTCCTCCTCCTTCTCCTTTCGGTAAAGTATAGACAGTGTGAAAAACAAGGACAGAATGTGAGAGAAACAAAAGTTCAGGCGTGGTGTCAGTACTCAGGGGAAAGTTTAGTGGTCACAGAAGAAGTAGGAACGCTGCCGTGGTGATTAACAAATAATTGTATCTTTTGGATGATGAAAAGTCCTCAAAATATTCATACATGGGTAATTTGTAGGTTTATAATATGATGTGATGATGGCATAACTTTCAGATAGAGGACATGTGCTCGCTACTGTTCTTTAAAATAAATAACCAACCTGAAAGTCCACAATTGTTGAATCAGAAATTGTTTGAGAATGCGTCCACAAATTTGCAAATTTGTCTGTGTTTGAATGAATGAAGCTATAAAAAATGCTGTAAGAGACAACAAACATTTTCCCCCCAATAATTATCTCACTGTCTCAATTTAGATTTTTAAAAAGTTTGCCTTTGTCACAATTGACAAATCAGTTATCATTTTCTGAACACAAACAATACTTTTTATAATTTCCATTCAACCCTACAAAAATATGTGCAATTTGTTCCTCTAAAGTCTGACCTCTGCTCCTATCACATGCTTTTACTGAAGACTGGCTATAGAAATCTCCTTTAAAAAGACTCAAGCTCGTCACTGACAGTTAGAGATGCCTGAATCTCAATATAAAAAAAATTGCATAGCTCTACTTCCTAGAATACTTTAGACTGCTAGACCTTGAGTGAAAATAATTTCAAGCCCATTCCATTTCTTCCTTTTGACGAAAGTATTTTACAGAAAAAAGACCACAAAATGCATCCCTTTATACAAAAATGTTGCAGTTCTTTTGCATCAAAACCATACTTGGAGTGTTTTGCTTTGCTGCTTTGTACATGTTTAATACACAAACCCTGCATATTTAGGCTCTCTCAAACAGAAAACACTCTGTTCCACTTTGCAATACAGGGAGCGCTCCATTGTGTTTTACACCTTCTCTAGGATAATTTGGATATTTCCCGTCTCTATTGAACAAAAATATATACTGTTAACTTGAAAACTGCCTTCATAACATCAGAAGGTGGAACAGAGCATTCTGAGCTTTGGAGATGTAGACAAAATAATGAACCAGGATTACTTATTAAATGTGTGAATGAAAAGAGTGAAAATGACAACAACACAACTCTCAGTATGTATTTGAGGAGGTAACATCATTATAACATCGTTTAAAGCTCACAAGAGTCAATTTAGTGTAATATAGGACCTGTAAATTACATAAAATTGCGCAGTGACACTTTTACAGATGATTTTGGTTTGAGTATTTTAATTACGGTATACATTTTGACTAGTTAAAGTTATTAAAAGTTGCTCAAAGTTCGGCTCTTGTCTTTTGAGACCGATATCACACTTTTTCCTCTTTACTCTCTCATTAGCCAAATCAGCGCTAATGACTAACAACATGCCCTGAAGCGTCTGCAGCAGATGTTACCTCTTTCATTTCGCTCAGTGACCCTTGGACATGTCAGGGAGACTAACCACAGTCCAAAGACCAGAACTCCAAAAAAAAAAGACTGTTTTTATTTGAACTCAGAATTTGGGGTGACCATACTGATTGAGATAATATTTTTGAAATCCAAACGAAAACTGTTCTCTTAATGTTATTTTGGTGTTTCAATAATGACCCGCCCGAGTAGAATATATGAATGCAGTGTGAAGTTTTCCTTTGAGAATTGATATTGATACTTTGCAGCTCATATCTTCAACATTTCCTGTAATGGTGAAGCTAACTGGAAGCACTACTCTGTTAGAAGCTATGTTACTCAAGTGAGACTTAATCTGAGCTTTATTGATTAACACAAACTACAACAAGTGAGATTTATGCACTTAATCAAGTCTCACACACATAAAATTACACTCACAAGCTAGCTAGCAGTTTACCTTTTTTGTTGAAAATCAAACTCCTAAATAGAGCAATGAACACTGGTTTTTTTTTCTGTTTTCACACTATATTAAAACAGTTTGGTAGTTTTTGCTAATGTGTGCATTGTATCTGTGTCTGTTTGAGGCTGCACTACCTGCTCATCCCCATGTTATTGCTTTGTCTAAAATGTTACACACTATGGCATTTTACTTTTCCATCTTCTTGTGGAGTAGAGACAAGGTGATGATGCCCCAGAGCATGTTACAGGTCAGATATGTGGAGAGGAAAGTCCACTCACAATGAGAATGCATGTTTTTGAGCGATAAAAGACTTGTAATTGAACAAATGCATGATGGATAAATCAAATGCCACACTGTGGAACATTCCAAAGCACTAACATCCCAGAGATGTTACACTTTTAAAATTTATAGAAATGTTTTGTATTTCATAACTCATTTGTAGCATTTTGACAGTTTTCTTATTAAAGACAATATGCTTGATCTTTTAATTTTGCATAGTCAAAAGAGCAATTTCAATATTATTATTGAATTTATTTATTGCCTCGCTCTACTCCGGATTGTGTCTTTACACCACAGAGATTTTCAACAAGTTTTAATCAAATCAAGGTTAGAATTGTTGCTAACTATTAGGGATGCACCGATCTAGTTTTTTCAGTTCTGACACCGATGTTGATATGGCTTTAAATATCTGCTGATACCCAATATTAACCAATTACTTTTTACAACATTGACCCAATTGTGTTATGTAATTGTTATTTATCCAGAAAGTAACTCCTAAACCACTTTGTACGAATTAAAGTTCAAACATGAGAGGTTTTAGTTCAAAATCAGTCATATTCCATTCAGTTAAACCCACCACCAGGATATCATCTTAACTGGATTGGCACCAATATTCAATAACAGTATCGGTATTGGTGCTTCTCTACTTGAGTCTGCCCTCATCCAAAAGTTTTTTGACACAATAGTTTGAAAACTCAATAACAGGTAGTGACACAGCAGTTACTTGTTCAGTAGCTCAGTTAATATTGTTTGACTGATGGATGTCCTGTTTTGCCTGCACACAATAAACATGGCAAATTTCCCTTTTTCCCCAATTAAAATGCCCAGTTTATGACATGAAACCTGCTCTATTCTACCAGTCAAAAATTTGGACCAATCCTCTCATTCAGTGTTTTTTTTCTGTTTACTGCTTTCTATATTTGATATACATTCTGAACACATCAAATATATGAAGTAAGATGTATGGAATTATGTAGCAAATAAAAAAAAAATCACTCTACAATTTTTTAAAATATATTTTAGAACCAAATCCTCAAAATCGCCACCGTTTGCTTTATGACAAAAATTATTCTTTCCAGAATAATTCCATATGTCTTACTTCATATATTGATGTCTTTTGTATGTTTGTCAAATGTAGAAAGCAGTAAGACAAAAGAAGCAAAACGAAATGAGCGGGTGAGTCCAAACTTTTGACTGGTAGTGTATATGAAAACCTTTGCTGTTACCAAGGTGACGGGGGTCCCTTTAGCCAAACTCCACCTTCAAGATTGATTCAAACGAGCTGCAATTGTCAATGAGCACTTTTATGACCTTGTATTGTGACAGGGGCGCGGTGAGTTCTGATGATCAATGTTAATATCTTTGGCCGAACTCAGGGGAGTGTAAAATTGAATGAGGGTGTGGCTTCAACAGACGTCCTTGAAGTGTTTTTGATGCAAGCAGAACCATGGGAAACTTATATTCAGTTTATGGCTCTGCTCTTCTGTCAGTATGTGAAAAACAACACCAAATTTATAAGTCATGTCCTTAAAGGGCCCATATTACGCTGTTTTATGATCTATGTTATAATGTTGTTTCCTCATTAAAAACATACCAGAAGTTGTGTTTTGTTTCATTTGCATATATCACACAGATCCTGCATATTTAGGCTAAGTTCTGCTTTCAAATGAAAAATACACCACCTTCTGATGTCTTGTGGTAATATAGGAAGTTGTAAAAGGTGGAACAGAGGATTTTGAGCTTTGGAGATGAAGACAGACTAATATTGCAGGGTTTTTCAAACATGTGTGAATGAAACAAAACACAACTCCAGGTATGTTTCTGAGGAGGCAACAACATTCTGATATGACTTAAATCTTAAAGAGTACATTTTGCATAATATAAGACCTTTAAAGTTACTAAATTGCTGTACTACAACCGATGCTTTGCCTGAAATGTTCCACAGTATGACATTTATCTTTTTTCCTGGGGTCATCATCAGGCCAAGTTACAGGTCAGACTTGTCGAGAGTTAAGCTTGGTGACAGTAAGAATGCATGTTTTTCAAGTCACTGTTGAGTAATTGAACATCTGTAATTGAATAATGCCATGCTGTGGAACATTCCAGGCAAAACAAAAACATCTCCAATACAGACAAACATTGACGGACACAGAGCAACCTTTAATCAAAACCGGGAAGCAAGTCTGACTGAAAATTGATTACCACTATTATTACTTACTGACTTTTGGCTTATATTTAAGGTGGACAAGCAAAAACTTGCTGGAACTTGCTGGAACTAAATCTTCCAACCTCTGCCAGTACATTTACAGTTTTAGCAATTTGCATAGTGAGGTCTCTTCATTAACTGATAGTTTTCAGCTGATGTCATCAACATTCCCTGGGGGCATGATGTCAACTGTAGGCACTGCTCTGTCTGAGGCTTTGTTACACTTTAATCTGAGCTTTATTTTAGCACATTCATATCAGTCACATAATAAAGAACTGACTTAGCTGGAACTACAACAGGTGAGCAAATTTATGCTATCAACCTGATGCCACCCACCTCATTTTGTGTGTGCACAACAGTAGCACATACCCAAATGCCATAACTTATTACAAGAAAATCTTAGAACCCACATGCTTGTGTGATGCATCATTTTAAAGCTTAGGCCTTCTAGTTTCTGTAGATATGAATATGAAGACTGTGAGTGCAGGCTAACCTACAGTACAGACATTCAAAAATGTAAAAAAAAAATGTATTTTTTTTGTCGAAAAAAATAAAATAAAATAAAGGCCCTATCTTTGACATACTTCATGCTAGGGATTTGTGACTCTCTTCACTCACTGTTCAAGTTGTTGGCAACAACTGTGTAGAATTACAGGTCTCTAGGACTAAGGGTTTTGATGCTGTAAACCTTTTTGTATACAAAATGACAATTTGGAACAAATATGTGCCAAATGTGCCAAATATTCCTGTACTGTAACTGTAATAAGATGTAATGTGTAATAAGTAAGTTTTCTTCTGAGCTTTAGGCATGTTTTCTCAAGATAAAAACCTAAAACAAGCCAAAAATGTCTCCCAAGATGCGTCTGATGCACTACCTTAGTGTTTGTGCGTCACTGCTAAACTACAGCCTCTCCAAACAGCCTTACGCAGCTCAACACGGAGCCGCTCTCTCAACTCTGCCACACGTCCCGCCCATCATTGGAAAGCTCTGATAATTGGCTAAAACAATATGTCAATCACTTTCTGGAAGAACCAATGACTGAAGAGCTTTGCTGTAAACAACACGGCTTGCGCAACACTTGCGCAAAAGAACTAAGAGGGTGCGTTCCTTCTATTCAACGGGCTGTGCCTGCTGCACCGAACCACGTATCGTCTCAGGAATGGTCTCATTTTGAAGACAAGAGTGTGAGGAAAACAACCATATCCTACACCGCCATCAGAAGTGGAAGCTAAGTTTGTGAAAGGATGTGAAGAATACAAGATATGTTTTCATTCATCCATTCATACAAACATCTTTTTGGATTATTTCCCCACATGGAATTATTTTATGGAAAAAACAACTGGATATTCTTTTTCTGTGAATTATTATGTACTAATTGAGTACAGCTATTCCTGGACTGAACCCATTTTGGACCAACAGAACCGGCTCAAAAAGAAATGAGTAGTTGTCGGTTTGATTATTTTCGGGAATTATAAATTATTGTTCTTTGGGCTCACTGTGTGGCATAAAATGAATGATATGGTTTTGGTTATGGTTTTACTGAGGAATTAAGCTTTCAAACGATGTATAGCATGTTAATAGTGGAAAAATTATATATATATATATATATATATATATATATATATATATATATATATATATATATATATATATATATATATATATATATATATTTTACACCTTTATTTACCCAGGAAAGTCCCATTGAGATTACTAATCTCTTTTTCAAGGGAGTCCTGCCATGCACACACACCACTTTCATACTAGGCAATGTGAGTGATGTGCCTTGCCTAAGGACACTACGACAGTTTTTGCCACTGGCGCCCCACTGTGGCACCTGGAATTCTCAGCGGTCTCCCATCCAAGTACTAACCAGGCCCTGCTGAGCTTCTGAGATCTGACGGGATCAGGCTTTGACAAGCCGGTATGGCCATATTACAGTCACAAGCTAGCTAGCATTAGCCCACTGTTTTTTATTTAGTCACTCTCACCTTTTTTGTTGAAAATCAAACAACTAGGACCATGAACACTTGTAATGATCACAGGCTCATAATGTGTTTTTGAGTTTCCACACAATCTTAAAACTCATTTGGCTTTGTTTGCTAATGTTTGCATTGTGTCTCCAAGGCAACTGGTGAACATTCGGACAACACACATACATGGAGAACATCCCCAGCGCGGTCACTGTTAAGTATCAATACCAACAGGTCATGTTCTTAAGAGGTATAACTTTAATAGACTAGCTTCACACAGAGGAGAAGAAAGTGATTAAAGAGAAGGTGACAGATGGAGGAGCAGGCAGGAAGGCGGCCATTTTCAAAGTAACGCCGGGTGCAAGATAAAGAGCTTGTTTAATTTTCTGTTCACAGTCTCATTCTCAGATTTCTCTAGAGATAGCGAGCTCAGAGTTACTGAGGTGCGTGCTAAATGCAGGTTGCCTACAGAAAAGAACTTACAAGACAAGATGAAATGCCAACCAAGGGCATCAGTAAACTTTGAAGCACGTTGTTCAAATTTGAGTGTCTTCTCATCTCCCATTGCTGATTAAAGATGGTTCTCTGTTCAGATGCTGAACAGGATTTTGCAGCAGCTCTGTTGGTTTAATCTTTTTTTTTTTTTGTCTGGTACAATTCTTTTTCTATAATGTCATCAGCTCAGTCTGGCCTTTTCTTTGGTGCTGTCTGAAAATGATAATGTCAAAAGAATAAAAGAATATGTCTGGTAAAAAGAATAACTTTTCTGGTGAAGGGTCTGCCGCCTGATTCGCTCCACTGAGGTGTTATTTCTGTACTTGTAATGTTCCATTGCATAACATTAAACTTATAGGTTCCTGCGAAGACAAGCAGATAACAACATCAGGACAATTTACAGGTCAGATCTGTGGTGTGGTTACCCCTCGCTATAACTATTCATTAGTTTCAAGGTATTTTTGCAATAATAAAAACCTATGAATTAAGGTAAGGAGGTAATTTAATGTCATATTCTGAAACATTCCAGGCAACAAAATAACATCTCAAGCAGGTGTCAGAAAAGTTACATAGTGCACCTTTAACAAAGAGCTATAATATGCAAAAAGGTGTTTGAGGTTTTTTGTCACGATCTCTAATGCAGCTGTTCATACACGAGTAGTTAAAGTCAAAAGTTGACAGATACATTCCAGGAATACTTCAGAATCAGACAGGGTGTAATATTCGATGACAACAGCAGCGTGTTGTACAAATAAATAGTGTTACCATGTACAAAAAAATTAAAATAAAATACTTTATCAGCATTGTCAAATGAAATCCTCTCCACAGAATTTCCGAAGGGTGTCTGTGTGATATTTAGAAAAACATTTAAAAAGCCATTTTGATTCAGCAGATTATAAGATTAGTTGTAAACACAGTTCAGAGTTGCAAGTAAATGCTGTGTAAATTTCAACCATAAAACACCAATGTTTTTTGTTTTTTTTTCCACACATTTTGCAGTTACAACCATATTTGGATTGAGTGACGTACATTTTAGACAGTTCTGCATGATTTGTAATAAACCTGTTTCATGTTTTGGTGTTTGTCAGTGCAAATGTAGTACTCATGGTTAATCTTGGAGCCCATGGACAAACTGTTCTCTATATACTACTGTTCTCTCTATAGGTGGTAAAGTGGGATAGCTTTGGAGTTGTGCCATAAACAAGACTAAGTTAGTAGTGATTCCCAAGTACCACCGCAAATAACATTAGCTCTTTGAGTACAACCATAAATGAACAAAATCCAGCCATAATAGAAGACTAAAGAAGGTCTAAACAAGGCCTTAAGATTCTCCTATTTCATCATACTCTTTAGTACCACCAGATGACTCTACCAATGTTACCCATACCACACTCTGAAAGCCATTGGGTTACATTATGGACATTTGTTTTAGGTCAGAAGTACATACCTCTACATATCTATACAGAAACCCCAATAAAACCTGTGACCATCTGGTTGCGAGGCGTACTTACTATGCTGCTGTGCCATTACAACAACATCTATGCATTTCCATTAAGTCGGCAGTTTCTTATAGTACAATTAAACTGAAAATCCTAAAACAATGCAATAACTCTTTACTGCTAGCCTTTGGGGGTTTTATATGCAATTAGCAAGCCCTATACGTTAGACATGTTTCTGCAATAAATTATCTTTCTATCCTGTTTTTTATGGACAAAAATCTGGCTTAGAGCTGTTTGAATAGTCCAATATATTACAAAATGGTTCAGACATCTTGCCAAGACCCCAAGGAAAGTGGTATTTCATCATTGTAGAAACAGCTGGGAATCTCTTGTTAACTATAGGCCATATTAGGTCATGTCTTTATGATGAATGAGACTGTCTGTATTGTTTGATTGACTTTTAATCCTCTAGGTGTTAAATATAAACAGAATATGGGACAGGTGTGGTAAATCTACTTTGCCAAGAATGCATGATGTAGAACCATGTTGTAAATTCCCCTTAAATTATTCTAATTTGAAGTTTCTGTGCCAATATCTGCTCTTGTACAGAATAGCTAGAAGTTTGTAGGTCTCATAATTAGGGTTGTAGTCAACTAAAGAAAGTCGAGCCTTTGCCATTGCCGCCCCCACCCTCTGGTACTCTCTCCCCTTTCACATCAGAAACTCAGACTCACTAAACACCTTCAAAAAACTACTCAAAACGCACCTTTTCCTCAGCCTACAACCCCCACACATGACTGCTCCTCATTACTGTTTTGTCTGCCCTGTTTTTGTTTTAGTGTTACTTTATTGTGAAGTGTCTTTGTGTTAAAGAGATTCAGTCATCAACTATTTAAAGGTCCTATATTACACAAAATTGACTCTTGTGAGCTTTAAGTCATGTTATAATGCTATGATCTCATCAAAAACATACCTGGAGTTGTGTTTCATTCACACGTGTTTGAGTAATGCTTTATTCTCAGTCTGTCTACATCTCCAAAGCTCAAAATGCTTTGCTCCACCTTGCGATGTCATGAAGCAGTAGTTTTCAAGTTAACAGGTACCTTGTTAACTTGAGTTTAAAAACACAGTGGAGCTTCCTGTTTTGCCACATGACATCACAAGTTGGTCATCATCGGTTTTTGAGGAGGAAACAACATGTATTGTATCGTGAGTGGAAAATATTTAGAAAAACGAATAATATTGTAATTATAGTTTTGGAAAAGGCTGCACATAATCTTTCACACAACTATATAGTGATTTACCTAATGTTGTTGTATCCTTTCATGTTTTATGTGATACTGCAAATCAAATCAGTACATTTTAGCACATTTCTGATAAACTGCTATAATAGGATCTAAATAAATAATAGTTAATAAAAAAGAGAGAGATTCATTGTCATACTCACACACTCCTACATCAGGGCAGTTCCTAATACACACCAAAGTGCAGATAGTAATGTATTAAAGTAAGCATGCAATCAAATTCAAGATAAGAATACAGATATTACAAAGAAAAATAATTATAGCAAAAGTACATAGTGCATAATTAAAAACAAAACCGCGCAGAAGCATATTTTTATTATAACTGTAATGATTAAAATTTTGTCCAAACCAGGCGGCTCTGCTGTCCGTGCACGCTATGATCTTCTCCCACATACCATACTGCATGACATGATTTTTATATAATCACCCAATAAAGATCATGGACAAATAAATTATTGGCTATCACCACAAAATACTTAAGAAATGTAATTTATTAAGCTTAGGCATCTTTAATAAATGATATTCTCTTGAACTACAGCAATATTCAAATGTATAATAACCTAGCACCAGAGCAAATAAGCACACTTATTCACAGATAAACAAGGTGCACCTCCAGTAATAACTGTACAATCCCACACCACAGAACCACATTTGGACACTTAGTCCTTTCAGATTAATATTGTAGACTATGGAACTCACTGCCACCTGATCTGAAGTACATAAAAGAGCTCAAGCTGTTCACCTTAAGGCTCAAGTCCTGGTTAAAAACAAACCAAAGTTGTACCCACCTGTAATACTGCGTTGTATTGTATTTGTGTGTCTGTGTGTGTGTTTGAATGTGGGGAGGTCTGTAATATGAAACTGCACTGTTGTAAAAATGTGTTCAGAGGTTGTGTTTTTGAACTGTTTAGCGTAGGTGAAGATCGACCAAGGACAGGAGTTGAGAATTAGCACTAACTACAGACTCTATATGCGTCATATCAGCTGCATGCTCTGCCTGTGCCTATGTATGACTGCATTGTCCCTTTCAAAAAATGAATAAATAAATAATAATAATATAAAAATATAGACCCAAGAGACACAGGATCTTGTGTCTGACTTTGAAATTGTCCATAATCGATCCGAATGTGTTTTGTTTTCCACAGATAATCCACTGAGTCTCACACTTGGTGCTATTGGAGTTGTCTTTGCGCTTGTCACTATGGGAGTAATGATTCAGTGGCATAACAAGAAGCAGGAGAGGTAAGTTTACAAATAAATCATGTTTTTTTGGTTTAGTAATATCCTGACAAGGTGCTGCATGATTAATCAAATTTAAATTGCAATTTAAATGATGCAATTAGCAAATGACAAAGGCTGCAATTTCCTCCACAAAAAAGATACTATTCTGTCTTTTTCTGCATAAAAATGACTACTGGTAATCTTCTTTTTTTAGATTGATGCAAATATGTTCTGAAATCTGATTTTCATATTAGTTTGTCAATTCATATTTGAGTCTTTTTGTCAATAGGCTGTTTTCACAACGGCAGGAAGTGCCGCGATGTTGAATCGCGCAACTTCCGGTCAATGTTCCTCTATGGCAAAATACCTGTTGAAAAGTGTTGCATATTTTGACCAGCTTCATAAATCTGCCCCAACACCAAATTTTCATCCAACAAGGTCAACAAAGAACAGATTCTGTCCATGAAGAATTTATCCACAACTATCAAGGTAAGAAAGACGAAAACTTAAAGGCAAACAACGACTGAGCAAAACTAACGTTAAGGTCATGAATAAAACATAAATAACTTGTTCACTCAGACTGATTATAGAATTAAAATTTAAAAATCGATTTTTTTATGTTGATATTAGCATAGACCTGGAGATTTGTGCAGTTTAAATGTTATAAGCACCTATAAGATTTGGCGTTGGGGTAGACAGATTTATGAAGCTGGACACTTTTCCACAGGTATTTTGCCATAGAAAAACATTGACTGCACATCACAGCACTTCCTGCCGTTGCGATAATAGTCTATTCTTCTGGATGTGTTTAAAATGTGGGGTGGGATTAAATAAGTTTTCTTCTTCCCACTCCCTTTCAGGTAGAACTGGCATGTTGTGCAGTATGTTGATATTTTGTTGTTTTGTGATTGCTGCTGCCTGAAATGAATGAATGAATAAAAAAAATGTGAATGTTGAACCAAATTCTATTGTAAATAAATATCACAATTAGATCCATCCACCTTCTTCCGCTTTGTCCGACTGGGTCGTGGGGGCAGTTTGCTGCCCAGTCCTCATAGCACCTGACCCCCCCATGAACCCGTCTGTGAGTGGTGAGCCCACGGGAGGGTGGACGTCATGGTCCTTGATGTTAGTTCATAGAGGTGCTGGCATGTTTTGAGTTACAATTAGATATTTTTTTCCAAATCAGCCCTACCATATGGTTCACAATAGACATTTTGCACAGTTTTCCGGCATACGCCCACTACTCTGTACTAACTTCGTTTTCCATTTCTTTTTTTTCAATCTACGATTAACATAGGATTGAAAAAAATCCGCTTCTCACTAGCATGAGCTGTAGTTTTCGAACGGAGGTGCTGACTTTTTGTTGTGATGATGTTTACTATGACATCTGCTGCCACTGGGCACTGTAGTTTTTTAATGCAGAAGTCAGCTGACTTTTTTATTAGGTCATTTTAAAATGTAGAAGTTAAACAATAATGATCCATATAGATTATATATGTAGCAGACACAAGCACAATACGTTTTTAATGGTTAGAACTAATATTATAAGTCTTAATTCACTGTCTAGAGTCAACAGTTAACAGGTTTTTTGACCCCGTGTGGCAGCTCCAAACTTGTTTATTTCACTAGTAGTACAAAGTGGACTTTGATAGAGCTATATCTAAAAGTATTTGAGAAATGAATTCCTTTTGTGCCACTAATCACATGTTCTGAATTGGCCTTTGTATTAGGAGCCGTTTGCAGAAGGATTAGATCAGGTTTGGCATTGGAGAAATGTTGTTGTACAATCCTTCCACTTCTCTTTTCAATAAAAGACATTCCACTTTAAACACTGAAAAATGCCATCAATTATTTTACTTGAGGCTTGGCCTGAAGCACTGGCACAAAAATGATGTAACAGTATAAGCATCAACTTGTACGGACTCTCAATTATTATATTTTATAGAGGGAGTATTGTACTTCTATGGGGTATTAACTGTTAACACATAACATATCTAGATCACCATGTTACCTTTTATTGTTTTGAAAATGCTATATTCACAGAAAACAACGTATTAACATGTTTTATAAATTTCACTTACTCTTTTCACTTAGTCTCCTGTCCCTTTGCGTTAAATCACTCCCCCTTCTGAATCTTATTACCACAGTATCAGCATGTAACCCACTAATAAACCTACCGCACATAGATTAAGAAGATCAAATCGGAGAACGAAATTAGTACAAGGCAATGGGTGTATGTCAGTGGCAGTGAAAACAGGGGTAGATCAGCAATATGGTGTCTTGAAAATAAGTGATTAAAGATTGCTCAATACAACTTTGCAAGGGTAATTGAGAAGGGGAAACAACTATAACAGTTAAAAGCTCTAAAAAGTCAATTTTGCATAATAGGTCTGCTTTAATGCAGGATGATAAGGATTCCTCAAACATGCACAAACCACTTTAAATACAACTTTGACTGGATAAATACAAGACAAAAACAATTATAACATGGCTCAAAAAAGTTGATTTTGCAAAAGAGGTCTCCTTGAAGAGGTTAGACTACATCTCCTTAGCTTGAACTTCAGTGCCTCAGGACATAGAAAGGCATCCCCATAAAACATATTTCTTCCATGTGTGTAGTATTTGTAGTCCATATTCCTGTGTTACAAGCTCAACTCATAAAAGATTTCCTCTGACTGGATCAGTGTAGCCTGTGGGGTCATGACTGAACCAGGAAAACAAGAGGCTAATGCTAGTGCTAGCTCCAGGCTATGCTCTGGCAAATTAAAGGCCTGTTTTATGGGCTCATAGACTTCATATGGGCTTTCCCCTACTTTATAACCCAGCAGTGAAGAAACAACCAGGACTGAGAGTCAAAGGGTCTCACCCCAAGACCCTGCCTCTGCACAGCGACCGCAGGGCACAGCCCACCTGCCTCTGAGAGAGCACGGGACCAGGGGGTGAAGGTGGAGGTGATGTCATGCTACTCTAAAAGCAGCCAGAATGTTCAGTGCATGATTTTATTAGATGCATTTAACTTAAAGGTGTGTTGTGTCACTTTTCTATTGGAGAAAAGTGGAGAAAATGGTTTCTGCTGTGGAAATGTTATTGCTTTGTCTAATTTCACATATGGTATTAAACCTTTCTATCTTCATGGAGACCAAACCAGACCAAGTTACAGGTCAGATCTATGGAGAGACAACCCCACTCACAGTCAAAATGCCTGTTTTTAGGTATTTTTGAGCTATGAAACCAGCTGTATTTTAATAAATGAAAGGTAGAGCTGTTTAATGTCATACGGATATGGAATATTCCCCAAACTAAAAGTTACATAGTGCACCTTTAAGATGGATAAATTTCCCTGTTTTGATTTCTGACTTCACTTGAATTTTGAACCCTACAAAAATATGCAGGTTAGAAGTTTTATTAATAAAATGAATGAATAAATTAAATCCGCAAGTGAGCATCGAACGGCCCACGTGGGCTGCACTTCGCACTCAGCCGACCCGGCATTCCCCCGGGTGGAGCCGACGCTCCCCCGGGTGGCGCTGATGAGCCTCTTGTCTCTGTGTGTTTGTGGCTTTGGGCTGAACTTGTCAATAAACACATAAAGTCCACACACTGGAGATGCTGATGTGCCAACATAGACAAACATAGGCACTTTGTGACATCGCCATAGCAACACCGTGCAAAATACAACTTTGGCCCCCCAGACTTTTTTATTCAGGCTGACGTGAAGAATCACTGTGCCAAATTTCACGTTTTTCAATTAAACTAGTAAGCCGTTATATCACTTAGAAATGTAAGAAATTGTTGAAAATTTTCCATTAGGATAACATTAGAGCTTTCGTGAATCACCATGGCAACACGGTTTAAAATACCATATGGTTTACATTGGCTTTTTTGATTGAGATTACCTAAAGTAATTTTGGGCCAAATTTGGTATATTTTAGAAAAACTAAGCTACTTTTGTCGACTTTTGTCAACATTGAGCCCCACATCACCGTGGGGAATCTTGTCGGGGTCGGCCATTGTCGGCCATTGTCGGCCATTGACTCCCATTGGTTTCCCATTGGTTTCCCATTGTTTTCCCATTGGTTGAGTGAATGGGCGAATGTTGATGATGACTTGTTAGCAAGAACAAATATGCATGTCCCATGCCTTTGGCATGGGTTGCTAGGATACTGCTGTTCACGCAGGGAGCGATCGAGGGACGAAGTTGACAACTTAAGTAGTGATCAAAAAGGCCTAAGAAAGCAATAGAAAGCGAAAGCAATAGGCCTTACGCCCTGTAGGGGCTCGGGCCTAATAAGTACTTAAGTAGCTATTTTAAACGTGTATTTAAACATAACATTTATTATGTTTCACCATGTATGTGTTCTTATTGTTGACTTATACTGAGACTTAGACAAACTTTATTGATCGTCATGGAAAATTACTTACTACAGTAGCACACAGTATAGTCCTCGCAGTCTTCAATATAACACTGTGTCCCGACCCATCAGATCACCTTGGATTAGTCTCAGTGCTAGTTGCAGTGTTATTACAGCCCTGACTAGAAGTATATGCATCTCTTATTCTTTTCTGATGATTTATAACTTTGCATTTCTTGTATATATTGAAAACATATAGTATATTTCTTTTGTCAAGAGTAAATCTGGAATATATTATATTCGCAAACATTAGCCAGTACATTCTACAAGTGCCCCCCACCTGTTACTGACATGCACAGACATGTGCAGGGGCTTACTGTACTTCATATTATGTCTGGAACAAAGCACATGCATCACTGAGTTACAATGTGATATGTGTTTAGTAGTCATTGTTTCGTCCGCTAATGTATTTGTTGTAGTTTTTGTCAATGTAATATGAAAAAATAGATAAGTAGTGATCAAAACTAGGAGTAAAAGTACAGATACTTTGTTTAATAAATAGTACAGCCATTGAAGGAACAAGTGGAGTTTAGGTGCAATCCCAAAATTTCATTTTAATTTTTTGTTGCTTTTGAATTCCATAGGCCCAAACCAGACCATATACAAATCTTTGTACAAAAAGAGAAAATGTAACTTGTGAAGTTTCTCCAACTCTTGGGACACTTCAGATTATTCTACAACTTTTTTTTTAGGCCCGAGCCCCTACAGGGCGTAGGGCCTATTGCTTTCGCAACGATGATGCCTGGGCGAAGCGAATCAATGGGGGTCAATGGCCGACCCCGACGAGATGGTGAATGGCGGGCGAGTATGCGCCTGTCATTCACCAGTGACCCCACGGTGATGTGGGGAATCTCGAGAGCTTTCAAAAAATGTATAATATGTGTTTCCTATGTAAATAATATATTGTTTTTGCTAAAATTATTATTATTTTTATTTATTTGTTTATTAGGCCCGAGCCCCTACAGGGCGTAGGGCCTATTGCTTTCGCAACGATGATGCTTGGGCGAACTTGGAACTTATATTTACATATGGAACTTATGAAATGGAGCCAAAGGAAAAGCCACAGTTTGAGAACTTTTTACCTTTCTAATGATACTTTTGTAATTGTTAATTACTATGAAAACAGCACCAGAGAAAAGTCAACATTTTGATGACTTCTTACCATTGAAAAGATATAATATTATATTTAGAATCATGAATTACCATGGAAACGGTGCCAGAGCAAAGAGAACATGTTTTACCATTGAAAAGATATGATATTATGTTTTGAATCATGAATTACTATGGAAACGGCGCCAGAGCAAGCGCCACCTGCAAAAGGCAAAATACATTGCGCCTATGGGAGATGTCCCAATGTAAAGTTTGTCGTACAGTCCCGAAATACGGTACAGACATTCCTCATGTCAAAACAGAAAAAAAAATATTATTATGGCCACGCCCTCTGACAAATCAGAAGGCGGCCATCTGGGATTGAAATAAAAAAGTTGCTGAGTCAGCATTTTCGCTCAGGTCACATTTGAACGAACTCCTCTGAAGGCGCTTCGCCCACAGGGGTGAAATTTTTACATCAACTAGAGAAATGGGGCATCAAACGATAGCTGAATTTTTTTGATAACTGTCACGGTTTATGTGCGGCGAAGCTGCAAAATTTGTTCACATTTTTTGCAATTTTCCAATGTCAAAATTTCCTCCCGTTCGGCCATACAAAGTTCAATTGGGCTCAAATTTGAATCACTTCTAAAACTTTCATGCCAAAGCCGACTAATTGTGACACGAGCGAAAATGGTGTCATAGCGCCCCCTGTAGGACACAATAAAATTTTGCATGGACAGTCAAAATTTTTGTTTTTCTAAAATGTACCAAATTTTGTACAAAATTACTTTGGGTCATCTCAATAAAAAAAAGCCAATGTAAAGCATATGGTACTTTTAACCGTGTTGCCATGGTGATGCGCGAAAGCTCCAATGTTATCCTAATGGGAAAGATCAGATAAATTCCCATTCAAGAAAAATATTTTACTTTCACAGAATATTCTCATATTTGGCTCAATGACTCTTTATGTCATCCCGATAAAAAAAGTCAATGACAACCATATGGAATTTTTAGCCGTGTTACCATGGTGATGCACGAATACTCCAATGTTATCCTAATGGGAACATTTCAACAATTTCTTACTTTTCAAAGTGATATAACGTCTTATTAGTTTCATTGAAGAACGTGAAATTTGGCACAGTGATTCTTCAGGTCAGCCCAAACAAAAAAGTCCAGGGGGCCAAAGTTGTATTTTGCACGGTGTTGCCATAGCGATGTCCCAAAGTGCCCATGTTAGTCAATGTTAACACATCAACATCTCCAGTGTGTGTGGACTTTGTGTTTAGTGACAAGTTCAGCCCAAAGCCACAGTCACACAGAGACAAGAGGCTCATCAGCGCCACCCGGGAAAGCGTCAGCGGCACCCGGGGGAGCGCCGGGTCGGCCAAATGCGGCTTTAATTTTTTTTTTTTTTTTTTTTACATTTTACTAAAACTTCTTTATTTAAAAATAAGTTATCAAAATTCTCACTGTTGCATAGTGGCTCTGTAGTAGCTGTAGACTCCTCTTCCACAGTATACCTTACCTTAGTGTTTCGTGGGGTACTTTCCACATCTAAGAGAGCAGCAGGTTCAAACAGGTTTAAACACACTCACCACAAGGGCAGGAAAGTCATTACACCCTGAGCCACTGTGCTCCGCTGCATCTGTATATGACACATCAAACGCCATAGGGGGCTTTGTCTGCACTTGGAAAAATTCAGAAAGATAAAAAGATTAAATGAGGAGGGATACAGGTAATTTCATACATCAGATAAAAATGTTTCATTCACACATGTTTGAGTAATCATTTATTATGAGTCTGTCTAGGCGCAAAGCGATTCATCGAGTAAATCGATTCAATCGATTAGAAAAAATGCATCGATATATATATTTTTTTGCCTCGAAGCTTCATTTTATTTTCATGCACTCGCCGATGGCCGGAACCTTCTTCGGTACAGGTAAAGTTTCCGCACGACCACTGCACTTCACTGTACACATGGATGTATAATAAGAGCGTACACCGCATCTCCTCCCGTACGGATCGTCTGGATCATGTCTTGTCGCATACGCTGCGTGGACCGCCCTTCCTCCTGTGCGCCTAAACCAGAACTAACACCAGGTCTAATCCAGGTCTAAACCAGGTCTAATCCAGGTCTAAACCCGGTGTAAACCAGTTCTAAAACCAGGTCTAATCCAGGTGTAAACCAGGTCTAAAACCAGGTCTAATCCAGGTGTAAACCAGGTCTAAACCAGGTCTAATCCAGGTCTAAACCAGGTCTAAACCAGGTGTAAACCAGTTCTAATCCAGGTGTAAACCAGCTCTAAACCAGGTCTAAATCAGGTGTAAACCAGTTCTAAAACCAGGTCTAATCCAGGTCTAAACCAGGTCTAAACCAGTTTTTATTTATTTGTTTATTAGGCCCGAGCCCTACAGGGCGTAGGGCCTATTGCTTTCGCAACGATGATGCTTGGGCAAACTTGGAACTTATATTTACCTATGGAACTTATGAAATGGAGCCAAAGGAAAAGCCACAGTTTGAGAACTTTTTACCTTTCTAATGATACTTTTGTAATTGTTAATTACTATGAAAACAGCACCAGAGAAAAGTCAACATTTTGATGACTTCTTACCATTGAAAAGATATAATATTATATTTAGAATCATGAATTACCATGGAAACGGTGCCAGAGCAAAGAGAACATGTTTTACCATTGAAAAAGATATGATATTATGTTTTGAATCATGAATTACTATGGAAACGGCACCAGAGCAAGCGCCACCTGCAAAAAGGCAAAAATACATTGCGCCTATGGGAGATGTCCCGACGTAAAGTTTGTCGGACAGTCACGGTACAGACATTCCTCATGTCAAGACAGAAAAAAAATATTATTATGGCCACGCCCTCTGACAAACCAGAAGGCGGCCATCTTGGATTGAAATAAAGTTGCTGAGTCAGCATTTTCGCTCACATCGCATTTCTACGAACTCCTCTGAAGGCGCTTCGTCCACAGGGGTGTACATCAACTAGAGAAGTGGGGCATCAAACGATAGCTGAATTTTTTTGATAACTGTCATGGTTTATGTCTTGGTAAAGCTGCAAAATTTGTTCACATTTTTTGCAATTTTCCAATGTCAAAATTTCCTCCCGTTCGGCCATACAAAGTTCAATTGGGCTCAAATTTGAATCACTTCTAAAACTTTCATGCCAAAGCCGACTAATTGTGACACGGCGAAAATGGTGTCATAGCGCTTCCTGCCGGACACAATAAAATTTTCAAAAAAGTCAAAATTTTTGTTTTTCTAAAATGTACCAAATTTTGTACAAAATTACTTTGGGTCATCTCAATAAAAAAAAGCCAATGTAAAGCATATGGTACTTTTAACCGTGTTGCCATGGTGATGCGCGAAAGCTCCAATGTTATCCTAATGGGAAAGATCAGATAAATTCCCATTCAAGAAAAATATTTTACTTTCACAGAATATTCTCATATTTGGCTCAATGACTCTTTATGTCATCCCGATCAAAAAAGTCAATGACAACCATATGGAATTTTTAACCGTGTTACCATGGTGATGCACGAATACTCCAATGTTATCCTAATGGGAACATTTCAACAATTTCTTACTTTTCAAAGTGATATAACGTCTTATTAGTTTCATTGAAGAACGTGAAATTTGGCACAGTGATTCTTCAGGTCAGCCCAAACAAAAAAGTCCAGGGGGCCAAAGTTGTATTTTGCACGGTGTTGCCATGGCGATGTCCCAAAGTGCCCATGTTAGTCAGTGTTAACACATCAACATCTCCAGTGTGTGTGGACTTTGTGTTCAGTGACAAGTTCAGCCCAAAGCCACAGTCACACAGAGACAAGAGGCTCATCAGCGCCACCCGGGGGAGCGTCAGCGGCACCCGGGGGAGCGCCGGGTCGGCCGAATGCGGCTTTAATTTTAATTTTTTTTTTTTTTTTTCACATTTTACTAAAACTTCTTGACATTTTATTTAAAAATAAGTTATCAAAATTCTCACTGTTGCATAGTGGCTCTGTAGTAGCTGTAGACTCCTCTTCCACAGTATACCTTACCTTAGTGTTTCGTGGGGTACTTTCCACATCTAAGAGAGCAGCAGGTTCAAACAGGTTTAAACACACTCACCACAAGGGCAGGAAAGTCATTACACCCTGAGCCACTGTGCTCCGCTGCATTTGTATATGACACATCAAACGCCATAGGGGGCTTTGTCTGCACTTGGAAAAATTCAGAAAGATAAAAAGATTAAATGAGGAGGGATACAGGTAATTTCATACATCAGATAAAAATGCACACGATAGATTAAGGATAAGATGAGTCACAGGGTAAAGAATATGATGTATGTTTTAAAGTCTGTTTATCGAATATCCACTTAATCTCATTTAATCGTAAAATAGCAGTCTGGTGCAAGTATATACAACTTCTAATGACAAGCATTTAATTACGTTTATAGTTAATTACGTTTATGGCTTACTCTGAAAGATGATTGATCAAAAGTACACTCACTAGTTAAGAATAATTAACTAAGAATTGGATTAAATGAATAGAAAACTTTATTGTCTGTCACACAAAAAAGCATTGGCAGAAATTTGTTTTTGGCTTGCTCAGACATACATCTCAAGCACACAGACTAAAACACATTTCAGTAAATACATTTCAGTAATTTAAAAATAGTGTTCATGAAAGTTCTTTGTAGACACAACAGCAGAGAATAGACACAGAACACAGGCTGGACGACATCAGGACCGATTCAAGCAAGCAAACCTATTACGCAAAATACATTTTTCAGTGTTTTTAACTTTGTTATAGATGTTTCCATTTATCAGTTACCCTCTGAAGTTGTATTTGGAGTGATTCCAAGTGTGTGTGTGAAGAATCTTTTATATTATACTAATTTTATTTTCTTAATGATGATACATATAGGATTTGGCAGCATTGCGTGGTCATTTTGGTACAAATGGGGAAAAAATTCTGATACTCACTAGTGTGATGTGCAGCTATCCACAGGAGGGGTCAACAACTTCACAACTCTTTGTTGTGATGACGTTTACGGTGACGTCAGCTCCCACTGGGAACCACAGTTTTCTAACATGGAAGTCAGCGGATTGGGTTCTTTCATTCAGTCTTTTTAGATGAATACTGTGATATAAAATGTCCAAATGCTAACGTAATGATCCACGGGTGTCATAGATTATAATTTTATAGGAGACACAAGCACAACAGGTCTTCTTCTGTGAAAATCCAACTTTATTCCCACACAGGATTTTACTGAGAATACCAGCTTTACATGTGGAAAGAAAATGTATAAATGCCAAACATTTTTATATTGGAGTTTCATTGAAGTTTAGATTTTTATGTGATGTTTGGTGCTCACTAACCATTCCTTTCTTATTTAAAAGGGTCATAGCTTCACTTGTCATGCACGCCCCAGCCTGTATTTCTAATGAGGATCTGTTTTACAAAACTGTCACTAAAACACAATTAATAAGGCCAATAAACTATGTGTAAGATTTTTACAGCGTACCACACTTCTCCATCACTTCATAATTCAGAAGTTACCATTTGAATTCTATCATGGACTATTTTTGCACCTCTTTTGTTTCCAGAGAAAGAAAGTCAGAAGTGCATCATATAACACGGACTCAAGGACAATCCTGATACTCGGCTGGATTACAGAAGACATCACTTCACAAGTTTCATATGTAGTTGGTGAAGTTTGACCTTGACCTTCTATACTTGCTATAACTATCTATGTGCAAAAATATCCTAAAAATAGGGGATTTCCAATGTGAAATTTCCACTTAGCCTATTTTGGTAAAAGTAACAATTGGTATCTAACAACAAATCATGTCCATAATAACCCAATTTGATTCTATACATTTCTAGTGCATCATTATTATCTAAAGAAGCATTATGTAACTTTCTTGTTGGTGTGTCTTCCACCCGCTTATCTCCATTGTGGGTAACAGTAACTCAGTTGGTTGGTGTTTGTCCTCTAACCTGAAGGTTGGTGGTTTGAATCCCGCTTTCGAAATAAACATCATTGGTTGAGGTTGGTGGTGGGCTTCCAGCTCCCACAGATGAAAGTTTTTGTTGTGTTCTTCAGCAAGACACTTAACCCACCTTTCCCCAGTGTCTGCCTACACTGGTGTATGAATGGGTGAGTGGTTCCTTCATGTAAAGCACTTAAGGTGAAAGAGCGTGTTATAAAAATTTGAAGGAATCTATCTTGCATTTTAATTTTTTTACTACTCAAAAAAACCTTGGTGAACATGCATTCTTACTATTTTAGGGTTCCCTTTCCACAGACGTGACCTGTAACATGCCCTGATGTTATCACTTGCTTGTTTCCATGGAGTTATATAAGGTCATGGTCATACAATGCTGTGGAACATTTCAGACATGTAGTTGGCAGGTCCTCCACCAAAAAGCACATCTGTAAGCTTTTTATTCTATTTCTCTTAGTGCTGTTTACTGATGTTTCAGATTGGAGAGCTATTAAATAATGTTATGTTTACCAAATGAAATAACTCATTAATTTCTGCTGTCCAACAAATGCCCAAATGTTTATAATTACCCATTATTTCAATAAACAAACCATTCAAGAACTTTTTTCCAGACTGGACAACTTACTGAGAAAGAATGTTGTTATAAATGTTGTAAATTGTGCGTGTTGAGAGCATTAAAGGTCCTGTATTATGTAAAATTCAGTCCTGTGAGCTTTTTGCCATGTGAGAACTTCATTACCTCCTCAAAAACCTACCCAGAGTTCTTTTGTTTCATTCACACATGTTTGAGTAACCATTTATTATGAGTCTGTCTAGGGCTCAAACGATTCATCGAGTAAATCGATTCAATCGATTAGAAAAATGCATCGATATATTTTTTATTTTTTTGCCTCGAAGCTTCATTTTATTTTCATGCACTCGCCGATGGCCGGAACCTTCTTCGGTACAGGTAAAGTTTCCGCACGACCACTGCACTTCACTGTACACATGGATGTATAATAAGAGCGTACACCGCATCTCCTCCCGTACGGATCGTCTGGATCATGTCTTGTCGCATACGCTGCGTGGACCGCCCTTCCTCCTGTGCGCCTCTAAACCAGAACTAACACCAGGACTAAAACCAGGTCTAAACCAGGTGTAAACCAGGTCTAAACCAGGTCTAATCCAGGTCTAAACCAGGTCTAATCCAGGTCTAAACCAGGTGTAAACCAGTTCTAAAACCAGGTCTAATCCAGGTGTAAACCAGGTCTAAAACCAGGTCTAATCCAGGTGTAAACCAGGTCTAAACCAGGTCTAATCCAGGTGTAAACCAGGTCTAAACCAGGTCTAAACCAGGTGTAAACCAGTTCTAAAACCAGGTCTAAACCACTTCTTAAACCAGGTCTAAACCAGGTCTAAACCAGTTCTAAAACCAGGAGTTGGTTGCTACATTCATGTAGTTTAAAAAATCATGACAATATCAAGTAATCCAAAGTATTCAGATCACTTTAAGTAATTTAATGGATTGCGTTACAAACTACATTTTGGGGTATGTAATCTGTAATCTGTAGGGGAATACATTTAAAAGTCACCTTCTCAACACTGATGCTACATCATGTAAACAGAAAGCCCCGTACATTACATCAAGTGGAAAAGAAACCGCGAGGTAAGTCAACCTGAACCTGGCGCTAATTACGTTTTTCATGTCCAGAACACGTGTATCTATCAACGCACGTGGTGTGTACTTAACGTGCGCAAAGTAGACTATTACTCGATTATTCGAACAAAATAATCTAAATAGTCTGTCTACACCTCCAGAGCTCAAAAGCCACCTTGTGATTTCATGTAGTGGTAGTTTTGAAGTTAACAGCTATCCTTTTACTTTTTGTTTAGGAGAGATGGGAAATTTGAGGTCTGAAATGATCCAAATGACGTGAAGGTGTATGGAGTTTAAAGATACAGTGGAGCACTTCCTGTAGGCCAAAATATGAATGATTTGTGTGTTAAACCTGTGTGAATGAAACAAAACACAATTCCAGACCCGTTTGTAATGAGGAAACATAACATTGATCAGAAAAGAGCGTAATGTGGGCCCTTTCAGCTTAGCCAAAGAAAATTGAAATTGACTCATATATTTTTTTTGCTATAATCAAAACTAATGCTGTAATCTCAGTAACCAAAACCACATCCAGTCATTCCCACTGTCTAAAAGCTGCCAATTAATGATTTGAAGAATGAAGAATTTGGGGAATGTTTTTTTTTCTCTCTCTTTCATAAGAAACTCCTGGTTGTTGTATATGTTGTAAATTGTACTTATTGTGAGGTGAAGAAACACAAAAAGCACTTTAGCTGCTTTGTTATAGACATTTTACATGACCAAGCGCCAAATACTTGCTACAATGTGGATTTAATAAACGTCTCATAGAAAAAGTTTGTAAAAAATCAGCTCTTGTCTCGTGTTGGTGGTAAACAGGAGCAGATGTTTTTTCATGCTTGTGTCAAATGTGAAGTGAACCCTGTAGTTTCTGGTTGAGAGGTTCTGTGTTTTTGCGGGTGTCAGTCAAACTAAGAGCTTTGATGAGTGACTGAGGAAAAGTTACACACAGGTCATCACCAAAGCATACGCTGAAATTTCAATATTATTATTTCACTTATGTAGACAAGAACTCTAGGAAGGGCTGCAATAACAAGCAAAAATATATATTATATTCTAAATATGTTGATCCTGATCATTTAATTTAGTGACTAGGCCCTAGAGCTCACTATCAGCAGCCTAATCTGCCTTTTAACTTTTAATTTTAGCTGTCCTTCATCCATTTTAAGTGTTATTGGACTATAGCGTGTTGAAATGTAAACAGAAACCAAACTTTATTAGTCCGTCTACATCTCCAAAGCTCAATTTGCTCTGTTCCACTTTGGGACATCATGAAGTGATAGTTAACAGCTACTTTTTACCCTTGTGTTCAGTAGAAATGGGAAATTCTAGGACTGAAATTATCCACATGATTCTAGTGAAGGTGTATGGGTTTTACAAACACAGTGGACCACTTCCTATATAGAAAAATGACATCCCAAGGTGGAACAGAGTGTTTTCTGTTGTAAATATGTAGGGTCTGTGTGTTAAACATGTGTGAATAAAACAAAATACAACTCAAGTGTTTGTGATGAGGACCTTAGATTAGAAAATACCTTAATATGGACCCTTTAACCTCAGCCAAAGAATCTTGAAATATATTTTTGTGCTTTAATCAAGTATTATGCTGTAACCTCACTAAATAAAAAAAAAACAGCCATTCATTTCCACAGTCTAAAAGTCTCCAATTAACGATTTTAATTATCTGTCTTGTTGTGATAAATAGGAAGAGTTTGGTTGCATAATTTGAATACACTGCTAAAATAAGAGCTACAAATAGGCCTAAATTTCTATCTCTAATTGCCGGATATTACACTTTTTCTTATCTTTCAAACCGCAAAAACAATTACTTGGTTATTTTGGCATGATGTTTGTTAATCTGTGTTACTTTTTACTATCTCCTCTGAACTTTTTAACTGTGGACTTTTTACTGTCTCCTTATATGGACAACAAACAAATCGATTTTTGATGATGATCTACTCTGACATTGTCCCTTGGCAGAGAGACTAAATATTCTCCATGTTCATAACTATATCCATATGTGTTCTTTGTACCACTTTAATAATATAACACAGTTGCATGACATTGGATGCAAAGTTTTTGGAGAGACACTGCCTTTGTTCTGTATGAGGATTTACTTCCTTTTGTGTTCTTACTGTAGTTTGTATCTAAATTGTCGCAGTGGGATACATCATGGTACTCCTGATTTGGGTCTAAAATATGTGAACATTTCCAAATTGTTAACCCTTGAAAAATTATAAGAAATACCCTAGCCATTGTCAGTCATCAAATTCAAATGCCTTATATAATTCTCAGTTAGTTGTATTCGAGTTTTAGCAAATACATATACTGTATAGCACAAGAAAAATGCAATTCTGCACTCAAATAACAGATATTTTTCTTTATATGGATCCTGGGCAACTGAGAGATCACACAGACCTAAATATACTTTATTAATCCCTCTGCATTTGACCCATTCTTCAGCCAGTGCCACTAGGACAACCTGTCAGGAGCGGTGGACCCGTCTCCAGATTCTGAGGAAGGCCCAGGAGTGGAACCTGTGACCTTCTTGCTGTGAGTTCTAGCCATTTAGCCACTAGTCATGATTTTTACTTCAAGATCCTATTAACGTCTGTAGTTCACCATGAGTAACTTTTTTATTATATAAATTCAGCAACTGTGGCATAGATATACACTACTGCTTTCTACATTTTAGACACACATACAAAAGACATAAAATATTGGAATAGCTGTATGTAACAAAGCTACTTTAAGGTTTTAAATAGAATATATAGCTATATTTTTAAAAATTGTAGAGTTATTAATGTTTTTTTGTCCATCCATTTTCTTCGGCTTATAAGGGGCCGGGTCGCACGGGCAGTAGTCTAAGCAGGGACTCCCAGACTTCCTTCACCCCAGCCACTTCCTCCAGCTCCTCCTGGGGGACCCCGAGGCGTTCCCAGGCCAGCCCAGAAACATAGGCCCTCCAGCGTGTCCTGGGTCTACCCCGGGGCCTCCTTCTGGTGGGACATGCCCGGGAGGCATCTGGAACAGATGCCCGAGCCACCTCAGCTGCTCCTCTCAATGTGGAGGAGTAGCAGCTCTACTCCGAGCTCCTCCCGTGTGACCGAGCTCCTCACCCTATCTCTTAGGGTTAGGCCACTCTGCGGAGGAAACTCATTTCGACCACTTGTATCTGTGATCTTGTCCTTTCGGTCATTACCCAAAGCTCATGACCATTATGTTTTTTTCGTTGCTACTTAATTCCATATATCTTGCATTATATATTTATTTCTGTATGTGCATAAAATGTAAAAAGTAAAGAAAAAGAAAAACACTGAATGAGATATTAGGTCCAAACTTTTGACTTTCTTGTAGCACCAGTGTTACATTGTTTAGTTAACAATGCAATATTTTCAATCACTTACTTCCATATTTACAAAGGTCACCCACATTTGCAGGGAGCTGAACACGAGCTATGATTTCTGTTTGTATTAGGGAAACAAATATTTCTGTACAAACTGTTTACTGGGTGCAGTTTGTGATCCACAGCTGAATTCTGCACAGACCTCTCCAGCACTTTGAACCTGTGGCCTGCTCCAAAGCACATCCCTGAGGGGCCACTGAAGGGGTCCCATGTGTCCGATCCCAGGCAGAGATAGGAGGGGGTCCAGCTGCAGAGGAACAGCACGTCGTGGGGTGAGTCGTAATTGAAAGAATCTGGTCTTTATAGACTTTGAAGTTGTGTGGGCACATGTTATTAGCTCTTACCAGTATACTGTATCCATTACCAGGCTGTACAGCGGATCACTGTTACTTTGTTTTCTTGACTTTAGGGGACTTCGGGATCTTTTGTCTGTAAATACAAAACATATAGAATTGGGTTTTACAAGAACATGTGTATCCAGTTTGCTAATTACACAAGTATTCCATGGGGATGAAGTTCCAAACATCTGTACATTATCAGAAAACTAAATAATATTACTACTAACTAAACTAAAATCAAATGTGTTTAGCCTACAACTTTAAAATGAAATAAACTTCAGAACAAGGCTATAAACACAACCACCACTATGCTGTACTACTCTTGGGGTAATAGCGGCGCAGGTGGCAGAGTGGTTGGCTTATAAGTGGACGGTTGTCAGTTCAGTTCCCCAGTCTGTTAAAGGAGCTGTTTTTCGTCACCATAGAAAGGTGAAAAACAGAAGTAGGTGTTTTTAAACAGTTTGCAGCAGTCCAGACCCATTCCTCTTCTCGACACGTCGCTAACATCCTAATTCTTCACCACAATGACTTTGTAAGTGCATTTCCGACCTTTCAGAAGCCAGAGTGGAGTTTTGGAATGCCAACGACAAGAACTAGCATTATAACAGTGCACCATCATTACTTAAAGATTTGTGATCAGTAAAATTGCTTTGTAATTAGATGCAGACATTGCTCGGTGGTCTGATTTTGATCCTAAGAGATGCTTTTACAAGATGTGCCAGGGCAAAACAGATTTTATTGCATAACATTTAAAAAAGAGAAAAAAGTCACACCCTCTTTAAAGGGATAGTTCGGGTTTTTTGACCTGAATCTGTATGTCATCCCCGTCGGCAGAGTCATGCATCAACACTGACTTACGTAGTTTCGGTGCTGACGAAAGTATCCGGCAAGTTGGCTGGGGTCACGAAAACAATCTTCTCAAAACAATATGTGTTCAAAAGAGTGATACGTTTGCATCATAAAACGCAAACCATGAAAAAGTCAGACCTCATAATCTCTCCTGCTAATTTTACTTTGTACCTTTCAGAGGTTGTTTACTTGAATAAAGGTTTTGGTTACTCTTCCCACTATGAGTAAGCCTACAAGTCACGAAAGCTTGATGTTGACAATATTAAATTACTTGAACACTCCTTCAGATATGATTTTGTTATCTATCCTTTGAAAATACCAGTTTTTGTGCTTTTTTTATTGTTTTGTCCTTCAGTTACATTCACTTCAAATTATCAAATGTCACGTCCAGTTACTCTTATTTGAGTAGTAGTTTTCCCAAATACTACTCTACACTCCTCTGCCTTTGCTATTAGTTCAATGGCAACTGCTGCTTCTAAAAGACTCACTATATTAAACCGACATACGACTACTTCTGAAACCCAAAAGTTCACATTAGCGACATTGCGTGCAGTCTGTATAGCAAGCTATCAGATCTGAACTTTGTAATCTTCTGAGTGACTAGTCCCTAATGTTACTGCTTAAAAGTGAGGCAATGGGGCAGGCTCCCGTGTTTATTTGCAAAGTCAAACTGATTAACTGTGGAAAGATGAAAGTGTAGCGTTTTCATCTTTGTGGACGCACCAGTGTTTACAGCGCTTATCGTCACGGCAACGCGCCGCAATTAGCTCAAACTGGAGATGCTAACGGGCTACACGGAGCAGGCCTGGAGCTTTGACGTGGGATTTCCCCCCCTTCTCTGCCTCCGAGCGTCCTTACATCCCTGGATTAGGAACAAAGTCTAGAGAAGTGGTGTTTTTGGATGAGTCTTTTGTTTTGGGAGTGCATCTTTTGTTTCATGTTCTAGCCAGATTTGCAGGTGTGTTTTCTCCTTTAAGGCTAATTCCTCTGATGTTCTAACTCCGCTTTACAGGGTCTGTGGGCCGAGATTAATGGGTTTTGTCTTGTCATCACATGTTAAATTAAAAATGATCATCTAAGTAATTACCCAAGTAAGTATTGAAAGGACTGAGTTAAAGTACTAATGTAATGTAATACTAAGGATAATTGTAAAATCCTTATTTTTAAAGCCTTTTACAAACTGTTGAATACATTTCTGATGCGCAAATAGTGGAGTTGAGAGATTCACTCTTGGGCTCTTATGATATTAAATATGTAAGTGGTGCTCAAACTACCTAGACAGCCGCCTAGTAACTTAATAAAATATTTGGCTTTCTGTGTACCACCAGATCTAAACTAATTGATCATGCATTTATTCAATTACAGGTATTTTTATTACTCAGAAATGCCTTGAAAAACATTAGCAGGAGCCATTCTCCACAGATCTCACCCATAAACTTGGCCTGGTGGTGTCACCTTATAGTCTTCATGAAGATAGATACGTTTAAAACCACACTGCAACATGCCAGGCAAACGGTAAAGCATCTCTGTGAAGACAATCAGATGGTGGACCGTCTACTAGAAAAGTTACATATTGCACTTTTAAATGAGAGCTAAACACGGTCTAAACTGACTAAAACTAGGTCTAAAATTAAACTAAAACATGGAGTTGTAGAAAATGATTAACCCAAAGGAGGATACAAATATTAAAGGGCCAATTTTCTGATGTATGTTGTAATGTTCCTCATCAAAAACATATCTGGAGTTGTGTTTCGTTTCATTCACACACCTTTACTAGAATCATTTGGATGATTTCAGCCCTGGAATTGCCCTACAAGGTAAAAGGTAGCTGTTAACTTAAAAACTACCACTAGAACAGAGCATTATGAGCTTTGGGGATGTAGACAGACTAATAATACAGGATTTGTGTGAACTCCAGTTATGTTTTTGATGGGGTAATAACATTCTAACATGGTTTAAAGCCCCCAAGAGTTAATTTTGCATAATATAGGACCTTTAATAGATGTGTCCCTAAATTCAACGAATGCATACTAGATACAACAGTACCCACAGGTAGCTTACCACAACAAATGAAGCACACACCACATTTTGAGAAACAATAGACGAGAAATTAGGAGACATGAAAGACAAGATATTAAAATTCACAATATACAATGATTAAGTAGTTTTACTTTGTATTCAACAATCAATTCAACTGTGAGTAATTGCCAACTATAGTGTAGTACACAAGCAACCTCCTCTAGACCTTAAGCCAGGACAGGACAGTGAAATTAAGATGGGGGTCTTCTACATGTATCTTAATGGTGGAACATTCAGCAACTACCATGGAAACACAATACACATATTAGCAAATACTGTCAAAAAGTTTGGCCTGAAAACTTAAGAAAAAACACAATGAATTTAAGCATTCATAGTCCTTTTAGGTGGTTTAGGTGGTTTTAGTTTAGGTGTTTTATTTTCAACAAAAAGGTGAGAGATTTTATATGAGAAGGACTTGTTTAACAGTACAAATCTGCTCACTTGTGGTAGATCCAACTAAGTCAGTTATTTCTGGTCAAACTGTGTTAAAATAAAGCTCAGATTAAACTGTAACAAAACCTTGATGTTGATGACTTCAGCTGCAAAGTGTCAATAGTTCATCTTTGTTCCTGGTTCAACAGTTTCCTCCACCATGTTTTTCCCATGTTTTTATACTGGAACACGTCATTCTGACCAGCCACTGAAGAAGTCAGAATCCTCCCTTCACTGAACCACATGAGAGTCTGAGAGCCCGTGTCCCTCACAGATGTTCACCCACCACCAACCCTGACTAACACAGGGAGTCATTTAAGAGCCAATCAATCAGACTCGAGTTTGTTTTTCTTTCTTTTTTTTAAAATGCTTGAAGTGCAAAGTAGGGTTTGCCTGAAAGGGAAAAGTAATCATGGAAATCTAAACCAAAACCATAAACTGTATATATAAATGGACATAGCGAACCCAATAGCCACTGTGTACCAAAAAGGAAGTGAGCATGGGCGCGCTTCCGGCTCCATCGACTCCGGCTCTAATTTACTTTGGATTGAAAAAAAGTTGCCCTTGTCTTTATAACTGCTGCTGTCAGGCTCTTATTAACCCGTTCTACATGATCGTGGTGTTTTTATTTCACTATTTTGCCTGTAAATCAATTCCTATTCATAATATGGAATTCTGCTCCAAATTCATTTTTATATGCTAGCCCTGGTGGAGATGTAGACAGACGGATAAAGGATCACTCCAACATGTGTAACAACTCCAGGTATGTTTTTGATGAGGTAACAGCATTTTAACATGGCTTAAAGCTTTCAACTTTTAACTTATAAATTAGATGTTGCACACAGACAGTTGCACTTATTGTTATTCTAGTAGTTTCCCCAAATACTTGTACCTCTATTGAGTCATATTATTAGTTTTTGGTAACTATACGCATGAGTTGGGACTCAAATTAGGGTCAGGGCAAGACAAATATATTATTATGCAATGTTGATAAAATGAGGAGCCTAATTTCGAAGTAATGCTATTTTATTTCCTAAAGACAACATATGACATATCTTTGTTGAAAGCAGATCTATTATGCAAAATTGACTTCTTAGAGCTTTTAACCATATTGCAGTTGTTTTTCCTCACCATTTACTCACCTAAAGTTGTATTTGGAATGATTTGTGCATCATTACTTTTTTCCACATCATTTTGCCGTGTTTTCACCACCACTGGCATACGCCCACTGCTCTGTGCTTCCTTTGTTCTCCAATTTTATTTTCTTAATGAGTTATGCATGTAGGATTGATAGCGTCACATAATCATTTTGGTATGAATGAATTAGCGGCTCCCTAGCATGATGTGTGAATTTTTAAGTCATTTTAAATGAATATTGCGATATAAAATGCAAATTAAACTGGGAAACTGGTTTCGTCCGGCACTCCGGTTTCCCCCATCAACTCAAAACATGCTAGTGCCCCTGTGAACTAACATCAAGGACCATGACGTCCACCCTCCTGTGGGCTCACCACTCACAGAGGGGTTCATGGGGTCAGGTGCTATGATGGTTGGGCAGCAAGCTGCCCCTGCGACCCAGCTGGACAAAGCAGAAGAAGATGGATGGATGAATGGAAAATGCAAATTATAACATAATCATTTAAGGGAGTCGTCTATAGCTATTAAGAAACTACAGTGCTTTTCTCATATATGTTTAGAGTACCTGCACGTACCCTCTCCCTCGTACCCTCTGAACACGATCCCGTGACGATCAACTTCAGTCACTTGTATGATCTGCCTCTGGATAAACCTGAGAGAAGATTTATGACAGCACCTGTCTGTCAGAGCAGCTCAGAGCGGGAAGTCCCATCCACCCAGCTGCAAACTCCCAGATCCTCCACCACTTTGTTCTTTCCCTCACTGATAAAACCCCACAATCCTTCTAAACTATTATACTTAATGACCTGCTAAGCTAGCGATGCTACGCCAAAGCTAGTTCCAAGATTACCTTATGACTTCAAACAGCTCTCTCCTATGTTTTTCCCCTTTCTTCTGCTTATTGGCTGCATCCAAGGGGCTTGTGGGATACCAGATCTGATACGGGGGAATTAGATAGTACTTGTGGGTACATGAAGTGATCTTTGTGTTCTCAGTGCCGTGGAGTATTAAGTAGTAAACATGCCACACAAGAAGCACGGTGCAGAATGGGTCGATATGTGTCAGTGCTGGTACAGGCAAGTCTGCCATGAATCATTTAGTCTTTTATAGATATTTTTTATAGGCACACACTGATCTGATATGGCACAGATGCTGAAAACTTTCCTGAATCGGATATTGGCTGAACTGATATTTAGAAGCCGATATCCAATAGTTGCACCATAGACTGTATAAAGAAGTGGATTAAGTGAGTGTGACGTCACCCACAGCGTTCAGCTCCACTCAAATGAAGCTCCCGATGTTAATGGTTACAGGAGCGAATCTGGAGCCTCCATATTTGGAAATCCGACCACGAGTATCATAGCAACCACAGGAGCCAATCATGATTGAGGTTGTTAAATGTGCCCGCCTTTCTCACCGAAAAGTGGGAAGAGGGCTTACTTAGCAATGAGAAGCACTGTCAATTAAACCTGTTGCTAACGCTAGCGGGAGAAACCTCGGGGAATGATTGGTCCATTGTTAATGTTCATATCATGATTTAGGAAAAATGAAAAACTCAGGGTCATGGGTTAATACGATCATTTTAAGATCAAAATGTCGAGTCCACAGCAGCAGTTACAGATAGAGGGGCGACAGGTTCCAAATTTAAGTCATTTGGAGCCAGAAGGAGCCAGAAGAGCCTCCTGGAGCACTTCCCATTTGGAACATGGCGGCTAGCGTGTTAGCTATGTCCATTTATATATACGGTCTATGGGTTGCACATATAAATCAGTGTAATAAGACGTGTTTACGCGTCATATAGTCATCCAGAAAGTCTCATAAGGTTGCTCTGAGGTTAAGTAACAGCTATATAATACATTTGGATCAGTTTTGTCTTATTTCATTTTGTGTAATGGTATTTTCACTCTGCACTGATATCGGGTTGATATTGGGTATCAGCAGGTACTTAAAGCTACAGCACTGGAATTATCATTGGAACTGAAAATGCTCCATTCCTAATTTTTTACAAGTGCACCATGTAACTTTTCTTACTGTTTTTTCTGGAATGTTCTACCGTATGCTTCCAGTTTTAGAATGGTTTAGTAGTGTTAGTATCGTTTTATTGAAAATAGAAATTCATACATGTTTGTCTGCATTGATTCATGCCAGTGCTCTACCTCATGGATTCAACATTTCTATCTTCATGGAGTTACACAGTGCAACTTTAAGGAGAATTTATTTATTTATTTATTTAAAAAGGACAATGCACATTAATGGACACATGAAGACAAGTGTAAATGTGCCAAAGTAGAAGAGAGAGTTTAGTATTCCCCAATGTAATACTACTGCAATCCAATCAGCAGAGGTGACATGGCTTTTGTAATGGTACTTTTTTTGCATTGCACTGCTCTGTCAGTGTTGTGGGTTCAATTCCCATTCAAGCAGACACACCATCGCTGTGATGCTGGGGCTAATATTCTGCAGCACTTGGCATCAAGGTAATAGCATGATAGGATGAAAATGGCTTGGTAAATTAAACTGTATCTATGGAAATCGGAGACATCTGTATCTGTGGAAACCGGAGACATCTGTCATTCTACTTTATCCCATGGCAATACTATTAATCCTAAACTGTTCGAAGACTTCCTGTAAACTACTTTTTTTCTTTGCTATCCCATTTATCATGCTTTTCCATCCTACAGCCAATTACACTAAAACATAACCTATAGCCTACACTGATATTGGGGCCAAACAAAATGATATTGCTTTTACGATAAAGCTTTATCTGCAGGCCCACATCTTAATATAAATCTATGAGAAGAAAAAGACATAATGTTTTCTGGGACAGACTGTTTACTGTCTCCTCTCTTTGAGTGTGAAACTCAGATCTATATCATGAGGGAACTTAAGGTCCTAGACGTTTTTTTTCAGTGTTATGTATTATGTGATAGACAGACAAGCTGTAAAATGTGAAATACTAGTTGACAAAATGTTTAAAAAGTCCTCAGTGTCTTTAGGTATCTTGAAAAGCATTATTCAACTTTATGTAATATCATTATTAAAATCTGGGATCCACTATTTGAATCGAAATGTCGGTGGTATTATTAACATATAGACAATGTTGGGATATTGGTTCATTTTTTGGTGTCGACAGTTCTACAATAAAACGAAAACCAGCATCTCTTGACAAAGCAGGTAATTGGCTTCATAGTGATAAAAACTGCACAGTTTTCTTAGCAATTAACAACTCAAAACTAAATATTAAATATTGTAACTGGTCAAAAAGTACTCAAGTACTTTTTTTTTCTTTTTGCCAAAAACAGACAAAAATAAAAGCCTGTTTTTTCATTATGCATGTGTTTATGGCACTAAACATACACAAAAACAGGGAAAAAGTGCATACCCGGTACTTACTGTGAACTGTCTTGCATCTCCACAAACCTGACCTGGCCTGGAAGAGGGCCTATTCCTGCTTTTTTGCATGAAAATGTTGTTCCTTTTTTCCACCGGATGGCATAAAACTGAACTTAACAATTTTTATGGAGTAGTGCAGTTAATTTTCACCCTGTTAAGTTACTTAGTCTCACTTTAAACAAGAAGCTGAGTATAAAAACTTAGAATATTAAAACCAACTCGGGACGACCTTTAACTTTTCTTCAACTCCAGTAAATGATCCCATATCTTTTGTGTCAATAGCCAATAAAATGTATTGTAATCCATCACTTTAATAAATAACGGACAGACGGCGAGAAAAGAAACCCTCAGATATTGTATTATTTCTCGTTTCAAGCGTTGCCAGACACAGCCATTTACTCATGTCACCACATCGTATTGGCCACCACTGTGCTGTGCCATCTGCGCTGGGTAAATACACCGACAGCCTGTTTTCATCACGGCCCCCCTCTGCTCCGTTCTGCGCCCGTATTGTATTGCTGTGGTGTATTGCATGTGGCCCTCGTGGCTTATGTGGCCTGGCTGTTCTGGTTTGATAAAGTGTTGGAGAGTGAGAGGTCGTCTTGGGACTGCCCTGTTTACAGCTCCGTCCCCGTACCACTATAAACATACATTTGTTTATGGGCCGTGCGGTTTCGGTGGGTCGTGTAAGTGCGCGTATGTCTGTGGTTTCGTCTCGTTTCTCTTTCCTTGCCTCCTCCTTGATTCTCCCTTTTTCAGCTGTCAATCAAATGCGCCATATTACGTGGTGTCCTGAAGCTCTGAGGAGACAAGGAGACAAACTAACTTACAATCTAACTTTAGTTGTCTCAGTGAGGAGTTTATTTTGTTGCAACAACTTAAGTACAGGGACAGCACCAAAGACATGTTCCTGAATGGGACTTTAAAACTTAGTTTTAAACTTACAAAAATAAGTTCAAACTAATTTATCTGAAAGTACAAATATTGATCAGACTTTGATTTAAAAGTTCTAGAATAGTAGTACTATAAATAATCCTTAGAATAGTCATTAAAGGGTAATTTTGATTTATCTCCTCTGCTGCTCTCTTCTCTTCTCCTCTGCTCCTCTCTCCTCTGCTCCTCACTTCTCTCTCCTCTGCTCCTCTACTCTTCTATTCTCTCTCCTCTCTCCTTTACTCCTCTTCTCTTTTGCTCCTCCTTTTCTCTCTCCTCTGCTCCTCTCTCCTCTGCTCCTCTCTCTCCTCTCCTTCCTCCTCTCTCCTCCTCCTCTCCTTCTTTCCTCCTCTGTTCCGCTCCTCTGCTTCTCTTTCCTCTCCTCCTCTCTCTCCTCTCCTCCTCCTCCCTCCTCTGCTTCTCTCCTCTTCTGCTCCTCTCTCTCCTCTCTTCTCCTCCTCCTCTCTTCCTCTGCTTCTCTCTCCTCTCCTTCCTCCTCTCTCCTCTGTTCCTCTCCTCCTCTCTCCTCTCCTTCTCTCTCCTCTCTCCTCTACTCCTCTCTTCCTCTGCTCTTCTGCTTCTCCCTCCTCACTGTGTCTCCTCTGTGGGTGGGACTACCTCACCCATTTCCTGCACAATCAGGGAGAGGGCTCAAGGAGAAAGAAGTGAGGAAAGAGAAATGGGACGTGGTCACAGGGTTCAATTCCCGCTCGGGTTCAATTAAATATTTAGCGAGGAAAAGTCACGTCATGCTGGTTTTAATCTTTTGGCACTTCTGATTTCTGCACCAGAGACCTCGAAAAGCGTGTTTCTCATCAACAGTTTACATTTGTTGTCCTTGCGTAGCAGGTCTCGGTGGGTTCTGACTTGAAAAATAAGGAATTACTCAACCATAGAGCTGACGCGGCACTGACCGATTTCTAAAGCGGTGCGAACATCCTTCTTACTCGGTTGTCAAAACAGATTTCCAATGGGAATATAATGCAATTTGTTTACTCCCTGCAAAACATTTTCCCAAGATCATAAACCATCTCATAAATCAAGTGTTAGTTCACAAGACATGGCGGTTTCAGTGGATGTAATGTAATCATGGTTATCCTTCAGTTGGTCTCGCAGGTCAGATTTCAGAGCTTGTTAATATTTTGGTAAATGTTGAATAGATGATTGAAAATATTCTCTAGCAGGGTTCATACTGACCAATATCATTTAGAAATTGTGTCTTGTGTACCAAAACAGCAAGATAAAAAAGCCAAAATGGTTAAAGGTCCTATATTACACAGATTTTATCTCTTGTGAGGCATGTTAGAATGCTGTTACCTCCTCAAAAACGTACCTGGGGCTGTATTTTGTTTCATTTACACATGTTTGAGTAATCCTTTATTATTAGTCTTCCTACATCTCCAAAGCTGAAAATACTCTGTTCCACCTTGTTATGTCATGATGCGGTAGTTTTCCAATCAACAGATGCCTTTTACTTTTAGTTTAGTCTCTATAGATTGGCAGTTCCAGGGCTGAAATTATCTAGTGAAGGTGTATGGAGTTTAAAAACACAGTGGAGCACTTCCTGTATTACTGTATGACTTCACCAGGTGGAACTGGGTGTTTTCTGTTTGAGAGAAGAACTCAGCTTAATTGTGCAGGGTTTGTGTTTTAAACATGTGTGAATGAAACAAAACTCCAGGTTTGTCTGTGATGAGGACACATCAAAAAATGGTGTAATATGAACATGAACTGGGGCAATTATTTATTATAAATCATGTCTTTTCTTGTTTTATTCTCATGGACACAATCTTGTTTGTCCTCATGGGAATTGTATCTCATCCTGTCTGTATTCTGTTTCAGAAAAGGCTATTTATAATTTTTTGCAAAGGAAATAACTGTAAATGTGGTCTTGCTGGTTTAAAATCAATCACTAAAATGGAGAATGCCATCAAATGAGGACAGACCATTTTTGTTTTGTTTGTGTGAAAGACAACCAGTCTGAAATTATAATCCATACACTATCAATAAGCAGTTGAACTAAACACATGTCTTACAGTCTTGCAGGGATGTCATATTTTAGCACTACATATTAGATTTATTGATTATGGTCAGATTATATTGGGTTACAAACAGTACTTGTTAAGTCGTGGATTGTTTTGAACTTTCTAGTCGACCTCTGACCTTGAGCCTGTTTGAAGACACGTTTTGCTCTGCAGAGGTGTTATTAAAGGCAGGTGTGCCGTGGCTTTGTACTTCCTCTGGTCATTACCTCAGTTTTCTGTCTATTTATGTTGTTACACGAGATGAGACTGAGGAAAACACATGTTGCGCTGTGTAAATTTTTGATCATGGTTATGACACAAGTCCCAAAAGTTCCACAGTATGACAATAAAGGTCCTATATTCTGCAAATTTAACACTTATGAGGTTTAAACCATGTCAAAAACATACCTGGAGTTGTGTCTTCGTTCACATGTTTGAGTAATCCTTTATGATAAGTCTGTCGACATCTTCAAAGCTCAAATTGCTCTGTTCCATCTTGTGACATCATGAAGTGGTAGTTTTCAGTTTAACAGCTCTTTTTACGTTTTGTTCAGTTGAGACAGGCAATTCCAGGGCTGAAATGATGTAGTGAAGGTGTATGGAGTTTAAAAACACAGTGGAGTACTTCCTGTATTACAACATGACATCACAAGGTGGAACAGTGTTTTCTATTTGAGAGAAGAACTCAGCTTAAATATGCAGGGTTTATGTGTTAAACATGTGTGAATGAAACAAAACACAAATTAAGATATGTTTGTGATGAAGAAACAGCATTATAACAGATCAGAAAATAGCATAATATGGGCCCTATACATTTAGCTTTCATTTCTTCAATTAGAGGTCTATGTATTGCTAAAAAAACACGCATTCTTACTGTGAACAGGTGACGCCTCTCCACAGATTTAACTTGTAACTTGGCCTGGGGCCACCATCTGCTCGTCTCCATAGAGATAGGTATGTTTATTGCCATAGTGTGGAACATTCACACAGGCAAAGCAATGACATCTTTAATCTGTTAGCTATAAAACGAACCAATCTCCCACCAGGCACGTATAATAAAAATGTTCACTAGCACTTCACCACAGGCAGAGTCATCTTCAACTAATCTTCTAATTTTGGTATTTATTACACAGCTGTTAAGATGAAACTTTGGTGTTGGTCTGACTAATCTTGCATTTGTGCAGCCTGTTTTTTTCTTTTTGTTTTTTAGTTCTTAGTAGTCTTGCGTCGTGTTACGGTAAAACATACTTGGGGGTGTCACCATAAGCAGAGCCTGATTAGAGGCCTGAGCTGACGGCTGTGTTTGTCAGAGGAGGGGGAGGAGGAGGAGAGGGAGGAAGGAGCGAGGGCTGCAGACTGCTGCAGGTGTCTGGATCTAAAACTTTTATCTTACTCTTTGAAGGTGGCTAGGCTCAGGGGCTGTTCAGGTGTGCACAGTTAAAGTTAAAGGGAGATGAAGGTAGGACCAGATAAGGCCACAGGCAGCAGTCATTTGTCATAGAAGCACCACCAGCACTGAGAGGGTCAGAGAGTGTCTGCTGATATACTCTGGTAAACTGTAAGGTGATAAAGAAAGTGGTTTATTCGTATTTTCTTAGAGTTGTGTTTAGAGAACTCAAGGCACATTTACAATTTCACACCACGTCAAAACTAAGACTAGACCAAGACTAAACCAGGACCAGACGTGACCCTAATCAAGTCTGCATCAAAACTGAACTGTGTATAAATTGTGAGCAATATTCAGCTTTGTGGTTTAATGTTTATTGTTCAGAATATGACATCTCGCACCGCTAAAAAGTGAATAACACACTAAGTATGAATGTTGCTAGCCCAGTGGTGCAAATAAAATATCACATTTAACCAGAATATTTAAACTCAAAATTGCCTCTTGTGAGGTTTAAGTCATGTTATAATCTTGTTACCTCATCAAAATGTTTGGTTAAGCCTGTGTAATTGGGCTGTCTACATCTCCAAAGCTCAAAATGCTCTGTTCCACTTTGCATTGAAATGAAGCAGTGATTTTCAAGTGAATCTAACTTTTACCTTTTGTTCAGTAGAAATGGGCACTTCCAGGGCTGAAATCATCCAAATGATTCAAGTGAATGTCTGTGGGGTCTAAAAACACAGTGGAGTACTTTGTCACATGACATCACAAGGTGGAACAGGGCATTTTCCATTTGAGAGAACTCCTAAATATGCAGGGTGTGTGTGTTAAACATGTGAATGAAACAAAATGCAACGCCACATATGATTGTTATGATAAAACAACATTATAACATAGATCAGGTAACAGCATAATATGGGTCATTTAACTATTATTTCCATATTTCCTTCCTGGCACCATCAAATGTGTCGTTAGGTGTAGTTCATGTCAAAGTTGCCAAAGTGCACAGCAGTTTGCCACTTATTTGTATGTTTATTTCTCATGTTTTTGTTTTTTGAGTTCAAGTAACTTCTGGCTATAATTTGTCCTAGTTCACTCGAGTGGAATGAACTTTTGATCAGATTTTACAATTTTAGTTTGTGGTGAATTTCAAAGTCACTTCAGACAGCCACCAGATGCTGTGTTGACTAAGCACATTGACTCAGTGTGTTTGCCCCATAGGAGAGAGCGGGAGGAGCTGTGCGTCACAGTGCCAACCTCTTTTGTTTTTAATTACTCTGTAATGAGGCAGGCCATGTCGGGATTACACAGACTGACAAAGAATGAACATGACAGCAGACGACAGCTCAATGGTGCTTTCAAAGACACAGAAAGACGTATGAATAACAGAGGAAATTATCCACAAAACTGAGATAAACAATGTAACTGGCAAAAAATATTTCATCACTTAGGGTTATTGCTGGTTAAAGCTTTACCTGTTTAAGCTGTTCATTTAGCAAGATCACCCAAAATCAGTATTCTTTGGAAAACAAGTTGGATTTACAGACTTTCAGGTATTTAGTTATCCAGCACAAATACATGTTATATATCGATATCGATGCTATGACTGTAAGTATCTATATATCCTCTCAAAACACAGTCAGCAAATTTGATCCAGTTGTGTTATGTAATATATTTATCCTGCAAGTAACTACAGAACAGCTTTGTATGAGTAAAAGTTCAAACTTTATGAGAAGTCCTGGAGCTACATCAGTCACTAAATAGTCTCATTTTCGTCTAATAAAAGGCCCATTCTGATATCATGGCAAATCAATACCAATACCAATATCTGTGCATCCCTAGCAATGTCTACTGTCTACTGTCAACTAAGTAAAGTGAAAAACATAGTGATGGTGACACTTAAAGCATCTACAAAATTAAAATGATTTATTGAGAATGCTAGGCTTAATATAATGTAATAATAGGCGTAGTAACTATTTAATTAATAGCTTGACTCTAGCTCCTAACCCCAACCCTGTAATTAAATACTAACCAAGCTTGTTTTAAGTAGAATTAAGGTGTAGTTATTATAAAGTAGTCTGAAGATTGCATTTCACTAGTGGCATGTACACAGACTGGTTAGCATGTCTCAAAGTGGAGTCTCCGTGTCCTATAGGTGTTATAAGCGGCTGTTGTGTCCTCGGGCTTCACTCAACTTGTCTGTAAAGGAGAGGAGAGGTTGGTGGTGGTTGGAATGGCCGTTGGTACCGATTTGCATCCATAATTCATTTGTTCAGCCCAGCACCTGGTTGTGTCTGTAGATATATTCCAGGGAGACGCTTTTCCTTTGAATGTACCACAGTAAGACATTTTTTACACTAAAACAGTCCCTTGAAAAGTAGTGTAAGCAGGCTCGCCTCTCCACAAATGTGACCTGCAAATCAGCACAGTGCTTGTCTTCTTGGAAATAGAGAAGTTTGACATCACACTGTGAAAAATTTCAGGCAAAGCTACAAAATCTCCACTCGGAAAGTTGCACAGTGCACCTTTAATAAATAATACAATTTAAATCATCTTTGAGTGACACAACATAAATTAAATGCATTATTTTAGAGACATTTAGAAGATAAAGTGATACAAACCTTGCCATAGTTCTACAACTGGTTCTAGTTTGGGACATTAAAATACATGTATTTCTCTTATGATAAATTACAGCCACTCATTCTTTTGAAGTCCAAGGAGAAAAGCAAATAAAACAGAGAGCAGCTTGACCACAAAGAAAAGACAGTGCATTAAGATTCAGGGCCAAATGTTTAGTATTTACTGAACAAGGACATGGCGGTCTCTTGGCTCCTGCGTCTCTGATTTTGAGGTGGACGGGCCAATTTCTAATTCAGCTCTGCATAAATTTCCTTCATTGACAGGCAAGCCAGAGATTCCACATATTCCTTTGATAGATTTGTCCAGTCTAAGTCGCACAAAGAGAAGAATTACAGTAACTCCAGCAGACCAGCAGGAATGTGGCCAGGCAGCATGTACGGACAAGCCCAGCACTCACTCACACTCACACAGGACAAAGCACTGGGAAACTACAAACGTTTGGCTCTGTCTGAGGGCACGAGGTCATGCACTATAATCATGACGCATATGCCCAGAATTGGATTTGAATTTGATTCAGATGATCATTTCGAGAATACACACAAAGGCGACTGATTGCCAATTACTTTTTAATTTACTACATTCTACATGCGTCCATGCATTAGTTTTGATGCCTATATAATGCCTAAATAATTAATAACAATGATAATAAATGAAAAAATGTGTCCAAACTTTTGACTGGTACTGTATATTTGCCTAATAAGATAAATTCAGAATCAGATTCAGAAAAATTTTGCGACTGTGAGTGAACAAATTTCACAAACTAGGAACTTGCTTTGGCGTTACGGTGCAACATAAAGCAGTCAATAATGTATTTTTGAGGTGGGAGGGTTTTGACATCTGCTTGTCTCCATGGAGATGTTATTGCTTTGCTTGGAATGTTCCTCAATATGGCATTAAATGTTTCTACCTTGCATTTATTCAATTACAAATAACTACATACAATAAATATGCATTCTTACTGCTCCCTTGGCCTGGTGTAGTCAGAGCAGAAACAGAGGAAGTTCTTTTCATTTTCATTTTTTAAACCTGCCTTAATTTAATTTTACCTTGATTTTTTATTTTTTCATTTTTATTGGACAATATATCTGATTGACAATCAAGAAAATCATCTGTAAACTCATAATCCTCTCCTTTAAATCTTGATTATTTAAAACACAAATGAATCGGATTAATTTGATTAACGTCTCAGTCCTGGTGGCTTGTTTACTTGGAGATTGATGAGTTAAATGCCGTACTGTGGAACATTCAAGGCAAAGCAATAAAATCCCTTCGGAAACAAGCTGGTGAACCTTTTGGTGCACTTTTAAATGACCAGGCTACCGATAACAGTAGTATATCATTCAGACGTGCTTTTTTTTTTTTAAACTTACCTTAAACCTTGTGCTTTGAGTTATTACATTGTCATTCTGCAGTTACAGTCATATTCATCATCCTACTCTATAGCACCTGGGTGTTTCTCTGCATTTCTTGTCTATAATACATCAAATCAATGTTTACAAGTGAGCAGGGAAAAGCCTATAGATAAATGCTCTTTTTTTTAAACTAATAATTATGTACCTTTACCAACAAGTAACTGACCTTCACTGTGGTTCTCCTTGAGGTTTCTCTTTTTCCCCACTGGATTTAAAAGTTTTTATTCCTTTGTCGAGAAGGAGGGTCTAAGGAGAAATGGTTGCAGTTTCATTCAGCGCTTCTCCACCATCGAGGTGCACAAAGCTCTTTATATCAAGGAACCACTCATCCTTCATGTGTGTTCGCTGGAATCGCACCTCCAACTTGTGGCGGGATTTGAACCAACAACCTTTGGATCAGTGGATAAACTCTCAACCGAGCTACTGTTGTTATCCATACTTGTTTCCTGCAGATGTTGGTGAATCTGCATGTCTGTTATTCATCAGTTACTCCTGGATTGTTTGATTTTCTAACTTTCCACTGGTTAAAGGTGCAGTATGTAACTTTTCTGGTAACTTTTCTGGTACTGACCTCTTGGTCTGGTGCTGTCTCATGCTTGAATCCATGGTTAAAGATAAGTTTAAATGCCTAACTGTGAAGCAATAAGATCTACTTTAAAGGTGCATTGCGCTACTTTTCTGGCAGAGGGTCCGCTACCTATTTGTCACCATGGAGATGTTATTGGTTTCCCTGGAATGTTCCATGGTATGACATTAAACATATCCATCTAGCATTCATTCATTGTGTGTTACTATTGCTCCAAAATACAATAATTCCTTCTGTGAACAAGGTTTCATCTCCACAGAGCTGAACTGTAAGGTACCGTAGTGCTGCAACCTGTTTGTTTCCCTCGTGATCAACAAAAGTAACAATATTACCATGGAGACAAGCAGGTAATAACACTACGCTACATTACAGTTCAGCTCTGTGGAGTTGAAACCCTATTTACAGAAGGAATTATTGCATTTTGGAGCTATTGTAACACACAATGAATGAATGCTAGATGGATGTTTTTAGACAAAAGCAACAACATTTCTACGGAGACAAGCAGGTGACAGAAAAGTTACACAGTACCCCTTTAGATCAACATTTCTGCAAAGCTGTATGAGGTGACTGTTGTACAAAAATGTATTAAAATGAAGCAGACTATATCTGGTTGGCTCATGTACGTCATAAAATATCTGTTATTACAATTAGACATAGTGGTACAATACTATCATAACCAACGCTGTATATTTGTGGTCTCATAAAGGGATGATTTCGACTTGTAAGTTTTATTTCCGTGGACTTCCTCTTCCACCCTCCCCGCCTTAGACCACAGCAGGCCCACATCAGTGCAGAGGGCAGTGGTCATAGATGAGTTTCCCAGGGTTGGACCACATCGCAGCCCTGTCACTTCTGTATTGGGGCTTTTCTGTGTTTTTCCTCACGCTCATGAAGTCATTTTTGTTTTTAGCTTTAATGACTTGGGCTTGGTCACTCTGGACATTTCCTCTGCCCTCCTCTACTGTGTGCAGGTCGCCTCCCATGTCCATAAGAGGGCGCTGTTTCACACATGAGCGGTCAGGTGCACTGGCGACAGGCCGCTGAGGTTACTCGCCTTTTTATGAATGGAAATGCAGTATTAGCAGTAGTATAAAGGCAAAACATGTTACATATGCTGTGCATGGTCGTAGTTAGAAATGATCTAATCAATCAAGGCTTTAAAATATTAATCCTCAATTTCTCATTTAGCCTATAATTAAAATTTATTAATTCCCATTTGTCCAAGTAGGCATGCTTAATCTCCCCTCATTCATAGAGATAATTATTTTGTAATGCTACCTAATGTGCATTACTTATAGTTATAGTATTAGTTTTGTCACCTCAATTAAAGCTCCGGTTAAATATCTTGTTATAAGATATGAATTTTGCACCAAAAACGTGTGTGCAACAATCAAGAAAAGAGATCCCCCTTCCTGTCCATACTGTCCACGCTGTATTTGTATTATTTTTTGATTAATGCATTCTGTTTTTAATATCTTTTGACCACATCCTTGCAGCGCACCTGCAGTTTACCAACTTGCCCCACTGAAGCACTCAATTTCACGTGTATTTTGCACTCTTTACAAAACTAAGTGATTTATAATTGTAACAGAAATAACAGAATAACTTTTTCAGACAGCTGTTCAATGCACCCTGAGCCCAGCCTCTTGTCTCTCCCTGCCCGGTCCCTCCTCCTCCTCCTCCTTGGTTCACACTCCAGTACCGCCGCTTCCTCGCTGCTGCAGGTTGAATCAGTTGCCCCTGTTTCCTGTCACATGGCTTGGAAATCGGATCCCTGCTGTCTACTATCTGCTCTCGTCGCTGTGGTGGTGTCAGTCCAGTTGTAGTAGTAGTAACTTGGAGACGTATCAACTTTTACTTGGAGTTGTAACGAGGAGCGAAGAGCGCGACACGAAGTCCCCCCAGTATCCGGTGTGCAGGCATCGCTTCCCCGATCCGTAGTCCACCTGAGGTCCCTCAACCTGTCCTCGCACCGTATCCCCCCTCACCATGGATGCCTGGACGGTCACCTCCGCGCTGTTCCTCGCTGGGTTCATCTCTTCAGCGGCTTTCAGTCATTTTGACACGGGTAAGTCTAAACTTTTCTGTCACCATTTCCCCAAGTGACACCAGCGTTCCCGTTCAGTGGCGTCTTTTACGCGCCGCGCAAGTCTTCACGCTGTATGCGCAAAACAGCCAATACGCACAAAAAACTAGTTAACTGTGTTATTATTTTGGTTTGACATATTGTTACACATGTTATTACGATATTATAGTGAGTGAGTTGGCGCTGCACTTCGTTCACACTATAGACTGTATGGTTTAGACTTGGTCCTGGTTTGAGCCCAGTTTAGTCCATATAGACTTGGTCCTGGTGTAGTCCTTTTTTACTCCAGATTTAGTCTAAAATTAGTCCCGATAGATTAAGTCTCATTTTAGTGCTGATATGGTCTATGCAAGTGTGAATTTCCAAGAACAAAACAATTACGTTGTTTTGTGGATGTGAGAGCTCATCTGGACTCCAGCCACCACGAATGAGAAATTATATGTTTATTAGCCTGTTTCTATTCTCTCCCTCTTACGCACCGCCGACAGTGACAGTCTGATCTTTACACACTACTTGGTAAACACTTGTGCGTGTCCATTCGCGGAATCACACAACTCACTTGACTTGGCACGTAGACCTGTCTGTTCGCCTATATGTGAACGCCTGCTCTTTTTCCAAATCAGTATTAGTGTATAATCGTCTACTATGTTATTACTGCCATGGCTACACCTGAAATGAACCCAAAAGTGCACGCAGACATTTGATAAGATCCTCTGATAAGGCTTCAAGTTCAGACTAATTGCGATACGGTTAGTTCCTGACGCACGGGTGCAGAATCCTAACCTCTGTCCCATGTTTAGACCCAAAAAACGTGGATGTCTAATAACGATGACCGCACAAACCAAGCCTCTTCTCGCTGTAATTTACTCCGCGTTTCATGTCAAGGCACCAAATCCGTGCGCTTTCCTTTTTAATTTTTTTGTCTCTTAATTACAGCCTTGGATTTCAAATTAGAGGGTCTAGCATCTGGGCTCGTACGTAACTGCTCCCATGTGTACCTATGTATTAACAAAGTATTTAAAGCAATGGTATTCCCCCTCGTAAGGCTGGGGTTTATGTCGAGTGGAAGTCAGCTGTGCCTTATGTAGTCTACAGTAAAACATCATTATATGGACAGCATATGGATGTAACGGGATATAGGCCTATTTCATGCTTTACCGTGTTTCATATAATGTGCGCACTGTGAAATTAAGTGGTCAGTGGAGGTTAAAACATCAACCTGTCTGCGCATATCACCTGTTACGGATTGAAGCACTTGTTAGTGAGGCCGATGCTTATTACAAAAAACTGGAAAAAGACTGCACCTATAGTCCCTTGGAACCAAAAGTAGGCCTGTCACAATAAACACTTATTATTGAATGCTAGAACAGTGTATTTTGGGGTCAGTCATTATCGTGTGGACATTTTCTTTGCACCTCTGGGAAATTTCTGGTTATTTTTTTATTTTTTTTGTGTGTGTGTGTCTTCTTATGTCCTTTAAAATAGTCAGCCAGCGCTGTGAAACTGTCTTAATGATTTAGGTGCAAATAAGATGCTAAAATATTCAAAATGTTGTATAATTTGTAATGAATAACGTGTAATGTCATAACTCAAAATGCTTTGATGTGACTGGAGTGCACGGAAGTACAACTCACAGCAGTTAATCAAAGCTGACAACGCAAACCCAGCAGAGATTTTTCTATAGAGAAGAAATATTTTTTGTCATTGTAGCATCAAAAAGTGGCAGAACTTTATACCACAGCTGAAACTTATTACACATGTTAGTTGTTATTTAGTTGCGTTAGGTGAATGTAGCATTTTCAAAACAACGGCAACAAACAGTGCTGCCATGATCTCATCAGACCACAGAAGATAAGCAGGGCTGGGCCTGGGTAGTACTTAGATGGGAAACCACTGGGAAAATCAGGTGCCACAGTGGGGCGCCAGTCACAAAAACTGTTGGGTCATTAGGCAAGGCACTTCACCCACTTTGCCTAGTATGAAAGTGGTGTGTGCGTGAGTGATGGTGGTGGTTGGAGGGGCTGATGGCACCGATTGGCAGCCGTGCTTCTGTCAGTTTGCCCCAGCTGTGGCTATAATAGTAACTTATGTATGGAATTAATGAATAATATTCTATAAATAATGCTCTGTAAAAGTGTCTTTGTGAAATATATCTGTGAAAAGAACTATATAAATAAACACTTAATAACATGTAACATGGTGATCTAAATATTGTATCCACCAATCCAGCTTTTTCAGTTCAGATTCTGATACTTTAGCAATTAAATAACATTCTGAAACTTTCTGGGTGGAAAATGAGCAGTAAATAGGCTTATTACATCAATTCATATGTCCAACCAGGATATCGACTTAACCGATATGTGGAAGCCGATATCCAGTATTGGCACCGATATCAGACACCAGTATTGTAACGGTGCATTTCTACTAAATATGTTTTATGCTATAGCAGTTAATTCCCCATAGAAGTGTAATACCCCGTCTTTAATTTTTTTCTCATTACCGTTTCCTCATAATCCACCACTAAACTGTAGAACATGAAACCAATCTATTAGTGCCAATTTTCAGGCAGAGAGTCAGAGCCATTATAGCAATCAAATCTGATAAGACGCAAATGAATACAGTTTCAAATTTACCATTGAAATATGAGCCTTGACATGTTGAACTACCAAAATATGTTTCTGCCAACATGACATATTCACAAGATGATGTTACTGGAGAGCTCAGTTCTGACAGATTTGCATATCCAGAGGTGCACTGTGTAACCTTTTGGAGGAGAGTTTGCCATTTGTTTGTCTCCATTGATGTTCCGCAGTATAACATTAAACAAATATACACATACAGATGTTTTTATTTCTCAGAACTACCACAAAAACTTTCATTATTAACATGAGCGGGCGCAGTTCTCCAAAGAGCTGACCTGTAACCTGTAGTTATATGAAATGTCATACTGTAGAACATTCCAGGAAACAACAACAACAAGGTGGACCCGCTACCAAAAAAGTTACACAATGCACCTTTACACCCCACTGAGTTTCCCTGCCTGCTCTTGCTACAGTGTTAATACCACAGTGGCTCAGTAAGAGACGCACATCACGGACAGTTTCACAAAGTGCTTTTAAGGACCTGGGGGGTTACGACTCTGAATAAAACTGAACTGTTAAAGGGACAAATGAGGACAGCAACTGCAAATGTGTCCCCTGCTCTGTCTGTGCAGGCAGGATGTTGCGATAGAAGACTAGAGTTTGACTTTCAGGTTGTTCATGGCCCATATTACGCTATTTTCTGATTGATGTTGTAATGTTTCCTCATCACAAACATACCTGGAGTTGTGTTTTGTTTCATTCACACATGTTTAACACATAAATCCTGCATATTTAGGCTGAGTTCTTCTCTCAAACCGAAAACACTTTCTTGTTCTGTTGTGATTAGGACTGTGTTTTAAAACTCCATACACCTTCACTTGAATCATTTGGCTAATTTTTTTACTTGAAAACTACTGCTTTATGACATCACAAGGTGGAACGGGGCATTTTGAGCTATGGAGCTGCATAGACTAATAATAAAGGATACTTACAAATGTGTGAATGAAACAAAGCATAACTCCAGGTATGGGTTTAATGAGTTAGCAACATTATAACATGACATAAAGCTCACAAGAGTCAGTTTTGCTTAATGTAAGACCTTTAACAACCCATCCCAGCTGGTTGCATGTGAAGGGGATTCAGCCTGTTAGCCATAGTCTTGAAACTGTACTTTGATGAAGACTATAATGAGAAAACAGGTTCGCCCACCTCCATATGGCCGTCTTGTTTAAGGTCTGACAAAACCCTCTCATTTCCAAACTCTCCAGCGCTGCTCCTTTGGCAGGTGCACTCACACACATGTTCGTGAGAGCAGGAGCAGCACCTGTCAGCCTGTCACCGTGATGTGTAATTGAGTTGCCCCATAAGCTGCTAATGATCTTGCACTGATAGTGTCGGTATTCCAAAGACTCAAGGCGATGTTAATATGTGAGAATTTGGCTCGTTTCAGGTATTCATGAGACAGAGAAATAAAACCTAGAACTCTTGATGAAAATACAATTCAATATTTATATTTTACATATTCACTTTAGGCAGTCTTATGTGTGGAAAACCAGAAACAGTCATTTATCCCTCGCATGAAAGAGTGAAATAGTTCAAACAAGGCTAAAAACAATAGCTGTGATTTGAATTGTATCTTCGTAAAGGCACTGAAATGATCAGAAAGAGTGAGTCTAGTGAAGGTGTGTGGACTTTAAAGGGCCCTTATTATGTTATTTTCTGATCTACAGTATGTTATAATGTTGTTTTCTCATCACTGCATATTTCTCTCAAACAAAAAACACTCCACTGTGTTTTTAAACTCCATACACCAGGTATATTTTTGAGGAGATAAAATGTTTAAAGCTCACAAGAATGAATTTTGTGTAATATAGGACCTTTAAAAACACCCAAGAGCACTGATTTACAATATATCCAAGATTTTTTTCTATTGAATTTTGTACCTCATTCATAATTTATGGTGTTTATTTGATGATGTGGTAAAAGAGAGCGGAGTGGACTTAAGAGTTTCACTAAGGTTTCTTACTTCACATCTGAGTAGTACTGATAAAGCTACTTATAATGTACTGAGTTTATCCAATGCTTTTTTCACATTATGTTTTTAGAACTCATGAGAAGAGTTACTTTTGTCAGCCTATAAAAATCTAACTGTGTTTTTCTCTCAGTCAAGCTCAAACAAGTGGAGTGACACAAGCAGTTACTTTTAAAATGCTTAGTTTATTTTACTGATGTTTGAAAAGGGCAAGTTGTGACATTTAAGAAATCTTTACTGCTCGTATCAGATCAGACAAGACAAAGCCAAACCAAAGTTTTGAAGACTTTTCTCGATAAAGACGCTTATATAGTGAGTCAATCAACCAGATTATTTTCTTTTAAAGTTTTTAGTGCCAACTTCGTGCTTAAAACTGCACTGGGCAACTTTTCTGGTGGAGGATACATCTTCTGCTTGTGTCCATGAAGCTGCTATTGCTTTGCCTAATGTTCAATACTATGATATTAAACTTCTATTTCAATGGAGTCAACCAGCGGCACCAGGACAAAGTTGCAGGTCAGATCTGTGGAAAGGCTACCCCGTTCTCAGTAAGAATACATGTTTTTAAAGGTCCTATCTTACAAAACATTCATTTTTGTGAGCTTTAAGCCATGTTATTATGCTGATACCTGCTCAAAACATACATCTCTAAAGCTCAAAATGCAATTCCAATGTTGAAATGATGTAAATGGTTCTAGTGAAGGTGTATGAAATTTAAAAACACAGTGGAGCACTTCTTGTATTCCCACATGACATCACAAGGTTTTTTTTTCAGTTTGAGAGATGAACCCAGCCTAAATATACAGTTTTTGTGTGTTAAACATACGTGAATGAAACAAAACACAAGTCTAAGTATGTTTTTGATGAGGAACAACATAATAACATAGATCAAAAAATAAAGTATGGGCCCTTTAGTGTATTTTTAAGCAATAAAAACATCTGTAATGAAATGAATGCTTGATAGATTAGTTCAATACTCTACTGTCAAACAATCCAGATAAAGAAATAACATGTATAAGAACCAGAAAAGTTGCATAGTGCAGTTTTAACCAGACATACCTCAAAGAACCTGACAGGCCACACAGCAGCAGGAGATATCTTATCAAATCGCCAGGAAAAGGGGAAAGCAGTGCGATTGTTTCCAGCCCAGAATGGAGATGTTTAAAATTTTAAGAGTGGCTCAACACTGGCATGTCTCTGCTCCTCCTGGTGCTGCAAGCTCAGATCCGCATCCAGGATTTATTGGATGACTGGCAGCGTGTGGTGATGTACTTCACCTTGAGCACATTTTTACCTGAGTGGCAAATAATATAGTACACTTTTGTTATTTCTAGGATGCAGATGGTTAAAGGGCCCCCTGATCTATGTTATAATGTTTCCTCATCAAAAACATACCCAGAGTTTTGTTTTGTTTCTTTCACACACGTTTGACACACAAACCCTGCATATTTAGGCTGTGTTCTTCTCCCAAATTGAAAACACTGTTCCAGCTTGGGATGTCATGTGGTAATACAGGAAGTGCTCCACTGTGTTTTTAAACTCCATAAACCTTCACTCTTAACCTTCTGAATGATTTGATCTCTGCTGAACTATAGGTAAAAGGTAGAACAAACACGTGTGAATGAAACAAAACACAACTCTGGGTGTTTTTGATGAGGTAACAATATTATAACCCGGCTTAAAGCTTACAAGAGACAATTTTGCGTAATATAAGACTTTTAAAATAGCTAAAAGAAGCTTAAGAATAGATTTGGACTAGTCATACTCTTGAAATAAGTAAAAAAATGTACTCAATGCAACACAGTACATAAGTAGCCACAGTAAGCATGTTAACTTCCTTGTTGCTTAGATGATGCACAGTAGTAATGTCTGTTTTTATTATAGTAGATGAATGCATTATTGATACCCAAGGATTTGAATAAGGAATTTAAAACTGTTCTATTAGTATTTTATCTTTTTATAATTTGATTTTAGTAGCAATAACATTACCGTTGATCCTCTTGTGTAACCATAACTTTCTTGCATACATATTTTTCTATTTGATCTTATCTGGCAGTGCAGCGGACATCTGGCCTTGTCTCTGTCAGATCTCATCACGGGGAGATATTGAACCCGAGCTGTCCGGTGTCCACAGTAGCTCAGAGACTCCACTGAAGTCTGGCTGCTGTTGGACCATCTGCCCCACCTGTGTTCAGTTGAGAGGTATCGTCTCTCCTGGTGTGTTTTTTTTGCAGATGATGGTGGAGTTTATCAAAGCTACAAGTGTCTCTATGTTTCTTCTTATATACTAAAGCACTATGGTATGTAGAGGCCTGTCATGATCATTACTATATCGACCTATGGTTCAATATCTGAAAGATGGGACAATATTACTTTTTTTGTGGGGGGCAGTATTTACCGTCTGTACTTTTTCTTTGCATTACTAGAAAAATTGTGGTTATTTTTTAGCAATACGATACAATTTAAGCTGTAAAAGGTTGAATTAATGTCTTTCGTAACTTATTACAGCAAACTAAAGTGTTTCATTCCTCTAATTATTTATGGCTGCTCATGATTTTTAACAATATTGTACATTTAGTATAGTTTTTGAGCTTCAATATGATCATTTTTCATCTATATTTACATCAGCAATATCACTTTAAAATGTGTTATCATGACAGGTCAAGGTATGTAATGTGCTATAATCTTATAGTCAAGATTTATATATTTTTGGGTCGCACTATGTAACTTTTCTTATGGGAAGTCCACCGTTTGGGTGTCTCCATGGAGCTTATTGGTTTGCCTGGAATGTTCCACAGTGTACCTTTAAACATCTATCTTGCATTTAATCAATTAAAAGTGTTTTTATACTGTGAGCAGTGTAGTCTCTCCACTAATCTGACCACAAACTTGGCCTGTCAACATCACCTGCTTATCCCCATTGAGTGTGTGTAATAAGGCACCAGACCCTCCACCTTAAAAGTTACACAGTGAACCTTTAAATTAGTGAAGTCTTTGTGAAGATAAGTATTTCTAAAAACAATTAACTTAATCCCCAGAATAGACCAGGTCACAGAGCAATGCTGGTCACTGTTTAGGCAACACACAAAAATATTTATCCTGTTTGCATCTGAGCTGCAACAACGAAAAGAAATAAACTGACTAAAAACTGGCTGAACTCTTAAGTGACATTTCCAAACAACAGAAAATAGACTCGATTTACAGCCACTGAGAATATGTCATTGTTCATAAAACTCAAATCAGCACATGCCATTTTGCCTTGTTTATTGATTCAGAATCTGTCACCGACTAATTAATAGTGGATAACACAAACTGCTCTGAATTCTGTTTGCATTGGAGGAAAGTTCAGCCGAGGGCTTTTGGAGACTCCATAAACACCGCTGCCTCGAAGTGTCCCAAATATCTACCCTATGCGCTGAATACACAACGATTTCCACATAGGGTTGCCAAAAGTATTGAAAACCAGATACTGATCGATACTAAAACTAGTGTCAGAACTACATACTCAATTGAGCAGATATCGGTAATAAAATGTCACATTCACAGGACAAAAATGAACCTTTTCCGAATGAGTATAAGAGCACATAGACTAGTATACTCCCATTGACCTATAGAATATACCCGGACGATTGAGGGATTACACAGATATAAGACCACATGGTAATATAAAAGAAAGTACTACGATTTAATGTTGAAAATTACATTCTATTGTTTAAATAAAGACTGTTTTTTATTATGATCGTGGTATCGGAATCGGTATTGAGCATCAAGACTATTCCCTAGTATAGAAAATTTAGTATCGTAACGACACTGCTTCCACATAAGGTACGCATATAGTTCATCTCCTCCATTCATCATCCCTGCCAACAGCTTAGCCACTGTAAACCTGCAAATGCAATCCATAAAATGCGTACACCGGCCTCACAGCTGTGGTCAACCTGTAGAACCTCTAGAAAAACTTTCCACTGCTTGAGGTCTGCAGAGTTGGTGAACAAAAGGATGATGATTTCACTTTTTTTTTATATACAATTCTATTTTTTGTTTTGTTAACATTGAAACTTGAAAGCTTAGAAATTTGCATATATCTTTATGTATTTCTCTTAATAAGATGTTTAACCTATATCATGGCACTATACTATAAAACACAACTACAGCCCGATTATGAAAAGTCCTATATTCCTATATTCCTATATTACACAAAACTGACTCTTGTGAGCTTTATGCTATGTTATTTAATACTGGTACCTCCTCAAAAAAAAACGTGAGTTGTGTATTGTTTCATTCATCCACACACATTTAAGTAATCAGTAATCAGTTCAGAGAAGAACACAGCGTAAATATGGAGGGTTTGTGTGTTGAGCATGTGTAAATGGAACAAAACACAACTCCAGGTATGTTTGGGACGAGTAAACAACATTATAACAAACAAAGATCTGTCTTATTTTAACACTTTCTTTATTAATTGTGAATGGTTTTCCGACTCATCATATTTGAACGATATTAACAGACCGTGTTCAGTGCTTTGAGGAAATGGTTGTATAGTTTTTGGCCAGGCTGATGTTGACAGAGTGCGGCTTCTTGAAGACTTTAGCATAAGGGCTTTTGGTGCACAGCTTAGCCATGTCCTTTGAGCTTGAGGGGTGTAGAGCATGCTGGGAAATGTGTGTGTAGGGTCTGGGCCTCAGATGTGGCTCTTGTGGTGCTCCCTGTTTAAGAGATGGAGATAGAAATTCTCCCAGTTCTGGCGAGCTTCTGTGTTGTGATGATTGGACCTAATATTATATGTAATCTTGTTGTTTTACTGTGGTGCATTTGACATAATCTTTACTTGGACATGTACTGAAGATAAGGCTAAGCAAATAACTCAGTCTGATCCATCTGTTGGGAACTTAAAATGTAAACACTGGAGAAAAACTTGTAAAAAATGGATCACAAATGGGGTGTGGGCCTGAAAATCCTCTATCCCACCTTGTGATGTCATCAGCTCTTACTTTTTCAGTAGAGATGGGCAATCATCAAAATGATTCTAGTGAAGGTGTATGGAGTTAAAAAAAATACCATGGAGCACTTCCTGGATTACCACATGGCATCAAATCAAGGTGGAAAAGAGCGTTAAGCAAGAAAATCACAACTCCAGGTATGTTTTCGATGAGGAAACAACTTTAAAGCATAGACCAGATGATAGTGTAATACCGTATGACCCCTTTAAATAAAATAAAATACAATTTAAGAAGGATAAAACTAAATTGCAAAAGATATGGTGTAAAATACTTATATACTATATTATAAGTATGTACAGTATGCAGATTTAGGTAAATTGCACCAGGTGGTTGGCATGTGTACACAGCGAGCAGCACTGTTTAAATTCTTCTTACAGTACTTGAAATAATATAAAAATCATCACCATATAAATCATTCTGTCGTGTCATAGAAATGCATTGTAAACCACAGTTGCAGATAAAATGTATAGTATTTTATAAGCCATCTCCAGCCATATGACATTTATTCCCCTCGTATAGTGTTGAGCTATGTCATCTTTCTCCATAGCTTGACATATCACATTGAATCTATTTAGAAAAATAGATTACACAAATGCACGCTAAAGAGAAGCAGACGTTTTGCCGTCGGTGAGTTTTTGTGTCTCGCAGCATAATGAGGACCTGGAGGTATGGAGACCTGTCAGCACCAATCAGAGGAGAGGCTAACCTGCAGCCCACACCATCCACTGTCCTGCTTTCATCTCACGCTCTGTGCGGTGCTATGATGGATCACTGCCATGACACCTGCTAGTGATGTTGTCAAGATACTGAAATTACAATCTTGATTTTGGAAAGAAAACTCGTAATACTCGATGCTGATGCCATAATGAAAAAAAATGCACACTTTAATGAACATAAATAACCATGATTTATAGTTATCCCTGTATGAACTCTTTTCTCCACATTGTCCTTTGTATCATCAGTTTTTCACTATAGTGTCTGAATAATATTTGTTCTAAAATTTCTATAAAAGTTTGGCATAGCAGAGGGAAATAAAACATGATCATGCAGTCAGATGTGTTTTATTTCAGTGACGCATGTGAAATGAAGCAGTTCATTGGTCACTAGAGATAGAACGATATATCTGCCAACTGATACACTGGGGTGATATTATTAGCACTTTTTAGTGAATTGCTATTGGCCTTAAATCTCCAGCACAGGCTGATATCTTTTGGCCAACCTTTTCCCTAAAGAGTATGCATAAAGCTTCCAGCAAAGACAGTTCTTTATGGTCAGATTGTGTTACAATAAAGCTCAGATTAAGTCTAATGTAGCTTTAGACAGAGCAGATCTTACAGTTAGCATTATCTGTTGATGACATCAGCTGCAAAGTATCAAAAGCATTTGCAATAATTCATAGTTAATGGCTATGAAAAGAAAGGTTTTCAAAGAAAGAAGGATTAATGACAGAACAATGTGCAAGTTTGGGCAAAGCAAACACACCATATTGTGTTTTATTATTACCAAATGGTCCTAATCTTTTACTTGATATGTGGATTAACTTGTTTTGACAATAAACCCAGTTACTGTGTTTCTCCTGTGCTCAAGCCGTGCATAATCAGTCCCATGCAGGTCCATATGTAGTCCTCATTAGTCTCCGTGGAATTCCCTGGGTGGTGGTTTTGTTTTGTAAGCATAAACTACGACTATTGACCTCAGTTACAGCAGGACAGGTTAAAGAGTTCATCCGCTCTGGATCACTGTTATTTTCCATTGGGCTTTGTGGTTATATTGTAATTGCTTACCTATTACAACATTCATATTATTTTGTTTAGATGCAAGCAAATATTTAGAAAGCATGTGCCAACTTGATTAATTAAAGCGAAACCTAATACCCAATAGGCCTGAATAATGTGGGATAAATATTGCGTAAGTATTTATACGTGTTTGCAGTTTATGTTTTAATGGGATTCTGATGAAGTTTCACATTTTAAACATGTCCAGATGAATTGACAAAAAGACTGAAATATGAATGGACAAAATAGTACAAGAATCACATTTCAGAACATGTTGGCACAGATCTAAACTATAAGGTTTGCAGTTTTTATTGTTTGCGGAAGAAATGATGGTACTTGCTTTTGCGATTTACGAATTGTATCCATTAACATTGTTATTAAAAATTATTTATTTTGCAGGACAATATAATACACATGGCCATACCAGTTTGTCAAAGCCTGATCTCGTCAGATCTCAGAAGCTAAGCAAGGCCGGGCCTGGGTGGTACTTGGATGGGAGACCACTGGGAAAATCAGGTGCCACAGGGGAACTCCAGTCACACAAAAAAAAAAAAAAAAAAAAACTGCCATTGTGTCCTTGGGCAAGGCACTTCACCCACCTAGTATGAAAGTGGAGTGTATGTGTCCAGGACTCCCTTGAAAAAGAGATTAGTAATCTCAATGGGACTTTCCTGGTTAAATAAAGGTTAAAACATAGTTATAAGACAACAAAAAAAAGCTTTGGTTTGGTTTTGGTACAATTTTACTGCAGGTCTAAATAAATTTTAAAAAGTCAGTTTTTTTTTTTTGGCCTGGCAACTCACGTGAATTGGAAAACAGTGTTTAAAAGTGGTTACAATAGCACGTTACGTCCCGCCCACGGGAGAAATGCCAAGTTTTAGGGAGTCCCATTTAGTTGTTCTTTAATCTGTATGTTTACTTCCTGTTGACCTGATGCATGGTAAGGTCATATCAGTGGCAACGCCCTTTTCCGAACGTGCACGGGACATGCGCCGCCCACAAAACCACCAAGCGTATTCAGAAAGAGAGCTACTTATTATAAACATAATCATGCTTATTATCATGCCACTGTGAAGCTCGCCCTGTCCTGTTCAAAAAGTCGCATTAGTCAGATCAAAGTGCCCGTGTCTGTGTTTGTGTTTCTTTCTCTCAAACTGTGCTGAACTCTTTCATTTGTCTCTCACCTTGATCAATTCACCACCTGTGTCAGGAATTGGTCTAGTGTCCCAGCATGCAATGGGGCTAAACTTAACCTTATACACCGATAGGCCTGTCATGATCATTACTATATATTGACCCAGTGTTCAGTAAACCATAAATATTTATCATAGCTTTTATGCATACATTTTATTTGCATGGTTATTTATAGAGTATATTATAGGGGTGGGACGAGACCCAATTTTCTCAAGACGAGACAAGACATGAGAGACATAATTTTGACCTAATGATACATACATTTACTTGGTTCACTTCATGTTTTTGTCTTAAAGTTGTCCATTTCCTTTATTTCACATCTTTGCTGTCACTATAATGCATTTTTTCAGCTATAGCTTTTAAAAGAGACATAAGCCTCCATGTCAAATAATTAATAAAGCAGCTAATTTGATTTACTATGCACTTTATTTACACAAGGTTTATTGGCAGTATCATTCTGCAGGCTTAGTATGACAAAGTGGTCTTCAATATAATCATTTATTGTAATAATTTCCTGTAGTAATTTACAGTATTACATTTTAAAATGAGTTCTTATGACAGGCGGAAGAGGTGTCTGTGAAGAGAGGATTGAGGTTGAGCTCTGGGTCTGATCTGTGGAGGCGGGTCCCAGTGACAACATGAAATTAGGCTGTCAGTCTGCAGCGTGCACAAGTGAGTCCACAACAGATAAACAGTGTTTATATGCAGACAGTGTTCACGAGGACAGTAGTCTGCTCCACACACGTTACTAGTGTCATTGTACACTTTTCTCTATTTTAACGTCAGGATCTTTAATATAGTCACAATTTATTTTCTTGTGGCTTTCTTTTACAATCACAAATAAGAAAAGAAATGTGTTATGGACACGTTGATGCATTATAGCAGTGGTTTTCCATGCACCTAATGATAAACTGGCCCTGCAAGTGCCACCAGGTCTATATTAGGACTATTTCAGGTCTATTAGGTCTTAAATAGGATTCCATCAGACTAATAGTAGTAGTAGCAGTAGTAGTAGTAGAGAATTTACTCTAAATTAAGGACTGAGAACCAGTTTGAGAACCACTGCATTCTACATTTTTTTACTTAGAAGTGTTGTGTTTTGCATAATGTAGCTGCACTGTGCAACTTTTCTCATGGAGGATCCGCCATCTGTTTTATTGACCTACAAACTTGCATTCTTACTGGGAGTACACTTATTTATCTAAGATCTGAGATAAATGAGTGTAACGTGATACTGTGGAACGCTCCACGCAACATCTCCATGAGGAAAAGCTGGTGACGAACCCTCTGCCAGAAAAGTTACACTGTGCACCTTTAATTAACTTGTACTGACTTTCATAGCTTTGAATATGAACACTATTGGTCGCCTATGTTTTGCACATGATATTTTGTCATGCATAAGAGTTCTATATGGACTCTGACATTTCCCTATGCGGGAGGGGGCCTATAGACTGAGACTGACATTCTCCACAGCTCAAAAACACCCCAGGCGAGAGCATAGATCTAATAGTGCTGGAAAAGTAATGAAATACCACCAAGCCCTATGTTCTTTTATGAATTATATTAAGTCTCGGCAAACAATTGTTTTCATTATCAACACTCTATTTGGATCAGAGAGAATGGAATTTTAAAACAGGGTGAAATGTCCCGCGGGTAAAGTAACGATGCATAAAGATAAACAATAGGACTTTTCTTTTGTCAGTATTGGATTCATATAATAATGTTGAATTAAAATACCATGTTATCTGCTGCAGGGCTGTTCAGATCGCAAAGAGCAGATTTGCAATTCCCTAAAATCACAATTGGAACTCTTATTGTTTCCATCTTTCAAACTGAATGATTTAAAAGTGCATTATATTCATTTTTGTTGTTGCTTGTTTCATTGCTCTGCCTGGAATGTTCTGCAGTATGACATTAAACAGCTCTACCTTACACTGATCAAATTACAGGTTGTTTTATAGCTCAAAAATGCCTAGAAAAACAGGTATTCTGACTGTGAACGGGGTCGCCTCTCCACAAATCTGACCTGTAACTTGGTCTGGTTTGGTCTCCATGAAGATAGAAAAGTTTAATACCATACTGTGAAACATTTGACGGACCCGCCACCAGAAAAGTTACACAATTCACCTTTAAAATACCATGTTATCCGCTGCAGGGCTGTTCAGAACGCAAAGAGCTGTTCTGCAATTCTCTAAAAGCACAATTGGAACACTCACTGTTTCTATCTTTCAAATTAAATGATTTAAGTTTGGTTGGATTTGCTTTGGTACATTTTCAAACCTTTTTGGCCCTGACTTTTTTGATTGAACTATTAATAAAACTTCTGACATGCTGTAATTGAGGTAAATTAACTGTTATTCTTCCTTTGATTTCGACTTGTAACCCATCCCAAGCACCTCACCGCGAACGGGAACGGTGTTTTTGTAAAAATCTCCATAGACTAACTTTTCAAAGCAACCATGTAGTTATGTGGTGTTGCTCAATTCTTCATGTTTGGAAAAGCGTAACCAAGGAACATCACGGGGAGAGTATTGAATTGCTACTGTGTACAACTCTGACCTGTCCGGTGAACTTTTGGAATGCTTTTTATACAACAGTTATGGTTGGGCTGGGTCCACTGTGATGTAGTGCGGTACAGGATAATGGCAACCACTTGAAATAAATAGGGAAGTCATTTGGCCGCTGAGCTCCAGGGCTTGGTTGCTTGGTTTGTGTCCAGTTGCACCAGTTTGTAGGAAATCGTCGCCTCCCCGAAGGAAATGGCCACAGACAGGGGTGATCAGAGCGGACATGGGCGAGCGGATGGGGCACACAGATGGACATGTGCGGAGAAGAGACGGGGTTAAGTGGACAGCAAACAGAGGAACAAAGCCAAGAGTGGGAGCTCTAAGGAGGCATGACTGCGAAATGTTCAGTGCATCTTCTAGACAGCTTGGATCAATTAACTTTTCCGTCGGTGGCCAGGCTTAATGCTGGTTCTTCAGTTGTAGCCATCAAGGGGAGGGTGCTACTTAACGTACTTGTGGGAAAAAAGAAAACAAAACACTTGAATTTGCGAGCTATTTAGCAGCTCATCAGCAGCCTTTAGAAACCTGCATCAACATTTGGCAATTAGATGTTAAAGGTTCACTGTGTAACCTTTTTGCGGTGGAAGATCTGTGCATTATAGTTATCTGTCACCATGAAGACACACACTTGACAAGGTAGTTTTAATGCCCCATATACCTTTAAGCTCCATCCTTAGAGTAAATACACTTGATTCTTCCAAGCCTCATTATAGACAATGCAAATTTACCACATTTTTCACAGAGGAGGAAAGCCAAATGGAGATATGTTCTCTTTTTTATTGCTATATAAATGAATAGATTAATTTACAAAAAAAAACAAAAAAAACCTTAATTGTCATAGGTTCCCAAGAATGCACTAAATTTGCAGGAGCACTTTGGCTGATTCCAGATCAGATTCCACTTTTGTTCTTTTGTCCTGGTAAAAAGCCTAATTGCCATTCTCCCCTAAAAGAAAATGGAAATAAGTGTCCATTAAGGGAAGCACTGATACCGCTGCTGTGGGCTTAAGCAGCTCTCAGCCTGGCCTTCACAAGAACATCTCAGTCAACCGTTTGCACAAACAACCATTGTCCTGTGAGCCATGGAGCCATTCGGATCTTGTTGCATGTTTGAAAGAGACTGGATCTGAAAAGAGGTGTAACCCAAGACGCGCCCGGGCCTTGATATCGTTGTCTGTCCTGCATTTGGAGGTGAACGCCACTCCCCGAGGTGCACGCAGACATCCCAACCCACCAGCAGCCTATGTGGCACCAACTCACCATCAACCCAAGCGCTGGTCATAGCCGAACGCCGCCGTGAAACGCAATACGCCGGACTTTGAATGGACCCTACGTTATGGGACCCCTCCACCCCCTTTTTTCAGAGGGGCCACTGGGATACCCCCGTGTCTCTTTTACCATCTGGTTCCTGGTTACTGCGGCTCTTCCCATCGCGGGGCAAAAACCACAGTGAAATCGGATCACTTTCACAGTCGAGATTGAGAACTGGAGACAAGGTTCTTAAAAGGGGTCTGAATGGAGAACAGTGTAGTCCCCTTCTGTAGCGGCCCATTGTCGCACTTGTTATTGTGCGTTTGGAAGTACGTTGTGTTGTGGTTTTTCTGAGGAGCTTTTGTGATCTGATACAGAAGAATTGCGGGCTTTGTTCGCACTTGGACCAGGTCACCGTGGCAACATACATGACAGGAAGATTTTAAAAGACTCTACTCTAAAAAATGACAATGAATTTGCCCTTTGGTGATAACGACTTTCCCAGCGGCGATAAAAGACAATTCACTGTGACAAAAGATTATGTAAAAGTATTTGGATGTGGCAGTGTGTGTACAATGAGGACTTTACATAAAAACAAATCAGTCAGTGAATATGAGAGAACTGGCCAATATCACATTTGTATTTTACAAAGACAAACAAAACGGATACAAAGTTGAGTTTATGGGCAAAAATTTTGAACAGACCTATTATACAAATCGACTTTTCAGAGCATTTAACCAGGTTATAGTAGTTTCCCCTTCCCATTTACCCTCTCGAAGTTGTATTTGGAGTGATTCGTGCATGTTTGAGCTATCTTTAATCAGCAGACTTGTTTCTATCATGTAATTTTAGATGAATATTAGGATTTAAAACGTGCAAATTATAACATAATGATCCACGGGTGTCATAGATTTTAACTGTATAGCAGACGCACAATATGTGTTCTTTAGGACCTGAATAAAAAAGTACTCGTAAAAGTGCTAGTATACATTGCACATAAGGTAAATAAAAACTACAGCTAGTAATGTCTTAAAATCTCCTGTAGAGGGTCTTCTACTTTCCTGTTCGATGGAGATGTTTTTGCTTTAGATTGTTGTCACTCATTTAAACGTATTTTTAACCATCTCCACAGATCTGACCTGTAACTGGGCTTGTCTTTGTGCAGATAGGTCGAGTTTGTATACTGTGCAACATTTCAGGAATAACATTTACATCTCCATGGAGAGAGTTGGTAACAGACCCTCCACCAGAAAAGTTACATAGTACAGCTTGCACATGCTCTATTTATGCTCATTTACCACTGGTTTATTTCTCCTGTTGGCTGAGGGGAGACTTCCTAGCGGTCCACTTTGGTTACATTTAATCACATACTCATGGCTCTCAGACTCTGACAGACATTTGATCAAGTTAAGCCCAATTTCCAGAAACTACGTGGCCATATTTCTGAAGGAAACAATTACTGAGAGGGGCCTCCACTCGGCCCCTGCGGCTCTGATCTGTGATGGCGTTTTGCCTTGGTGGTCAGATCATTTTCAGATAAGCTGACAGTAATGTGTTGTGTATTTGTTCTTTGTTTTCTGTTGCTAGTTCGCTGGACAGCCGAATATTTTTTACGAGCCGCAACTGGAGATCAATGCAATGTGTTCTGCGTATTTCATCTGTAATCAATTATATTCATAGCACATTATCTAATTATTCATATCTAAAAGAAAAACACCTCAAATTGAATGGAAGATAAATATGTTTAAAGGTCCCACATTAAACAAAATTGGCTTGGAGTTGTGCTTTGTTTCATTCACAGTGTAATTCAGTAGAAAAATTCAGTAGAAATTCCAGGGCTGAAATGATCCAAATGATTCTAGTGAAGGTGTATGGAGTTTAAAAACACATTGGAGCGCTTTCTGTATTACCACATGACGTCACAAGGTGGAACAGAGTTTTTTCTGTTTGAGAGAATAGCTTTGCAGGATATATGCAGGATTTGTGTTAAACATACTTGAATGAAACACAAGAACACAACTTATGACATTATGACATATGGCATTATCAAATTATTCACAAAAAGTTGTAAAATGAGCAGTTCTTTAAAAACAAACAAACTTGAAAATAGGGATTGTCCAATATGGATTTTATTATTGTTTTCAGGCAATACTGATGACTACTATTTCCATACCATTTCTGAATTGATGGCAAGGCCCGCAATTTGGAGTAAAGCTGTAGTTAAGTTCACAAAATAACAAAGAACAAAATATATTTTTTGGATAGTACTTTTTATTATAACCATTGCTCTTCTATTTCCTTAAGTTTTACACAGAACAGATTACAAACAAATGGGACCAATATCTCAGGAAAGCTTCCCAATACTTGTTTATGAAAATGTCTGCTCCAATATTAGTCCTAATATATCATCCTTCACTTGTTTGAAAATCCATTGTACACTTTGCCAATTCCATTACCACAGCATTACAACATCCTTCTTGAATTTAAACACTCACTTCTGTTCTCTTTGTATTTATTTAACCAGGATTAAAAGTCTTTGAACTGACTATCCTCTTAAGTGAGGGTTTCCTGGCCAAGAGGTAGGAGAAAAATGAGGTACACGACACAAATCTGACAAAATACCAAACACTGTTGATTTGTAGAAGGAAAAAGAGCTGCATGATTTTGGGGGAAAAATAAATTTTTTATTTTTCCGAGTAATTTACCATTAGATTAGAGAGTGCACATTGTAAACAACTCTGAGAGCTTTAAAGGTGCACTATATAACTTTTCACATGGGGGTCCGTCATCTGCTTGGTTCCATGGAAATGTCATTGCTTTGCCTGGAATGTTCCACAGTATGACATTAAACAGCTCTACCTTATGTTTATGAAATTACAATGGTTTTATAGCTCAAAAATACCAAGAAAAACGGGTATTCTGACTGTGAGCGGGGTTGTTTCTCCACTGATATGACCTGTAACTTGGTCTGATTTGGTCTCCATGGAAATAGAAAGGTTTAATGCCATACTGTGAAATATCTCCACTAAGAAAAACATTTGGCAGACCCTCTACCAGAAAAGTTACACCTTTATTTAACATAAAAGACTGAAGTATGAACTGATAAACTAATACAAGAATCCCATGGATGTTTTTAGAGCTCTAAACTACAGGTACAAGGTTTTTGTATTAAAAGATTTAGGAGATTTAGTTTTTTGTCTAATCTCAAAATAATTCCAACCTTATTGATTTGACAAAAGGTAAAAGCTATTATTAAAGACTAATAATAAAGGGATACTCAAACGTGTAAATGACACAAAACATAACTCCAGGCATGTTTTTAAGGAGGTAACAACATTTTAACATGACTTAAAGCTCACAAGGATCAATTTTGCATAATATAGAACCTTTAAAACAGGAACCACATTAATTGACAATTGTTCGTAGATTATTTTCTTCAAAAGTATCTAAACTATATCTAAAAAACACCAAACCGTGTACAGATATTTAAAACTTTGAGTAGACATTATTAAGTCATTTGCTCGTCTTTGCTTTGCTGGACTTTCCACTTGTCTCTCCCCTTGTTGTGATTCACTCCGGGGTCTGCAGCGCATTATTTTGCCTAATAATACGTCTGTTATGAATAAACAGGAAAAATCTGCTCTTTTGATCTGATACACAGCCTATTCTTTAGTTGCATTTGTGGGGCAGGTCACATCCCTCCTCCTCTCCTCTCCTCTTCTCCTCCTCCTCCTCCTCTCCTCTTTTCTCCCTCTATTTATCCGACCCGAGTGTTCTTTTGGCTGGACCCTGTAATCATCCTGGACCTGGAAGAGAGAGAGAAAGAGAGAGAGGAGAAGTGGAGGAGGTGGTTTTGCGAGTGTGCGTTAAAAGGTAGGAGAGGGAGGAGAAGAGAGGGGGGAGGTAATAGGGGTCGGTAATGGTTGCTCACTATTCTTACTGCAACACAGCTCCTACCCAAAAACCAAACCACGTATAATTTACATTCCTTAGATACCGGCTAACCTGAGCGCAAACAGGCCTATCGAAAACAGGTGTGCCTAGCGACAGACCGATCTTCCTCCCTCACAGCTCGGCCCTCTGTTACGTGTTATGTCCTGCTTTGAAGTGAGCTTATGTTGGCTGGACGCGCAGGTCAAAAGCACATGCGTGAATCTGGGGTGAGGCTATGTTTGGAGATGAGAGGCTGTCAGGGAACATCACAATTGAGGGATAAGAAGAGAGATAAAGTACCGGAGTTGGCGGCACAACGGTCATGTGCTGTTTCTTGTTCACAAATGTTTTTGAGCCGTGGACTTGTCAGTGTGGTGCACTGTAGGCTCAGGTCCAGAACAAACAGATTGAGAGCGTTAGAGTTTCAAAGGCGTGTACAGTTGAGTTAGTTTAGATGAGTTCAATTAAAGCGACAGTATGTAACTTTTTCTTTTGTATTCATGGACATACAAAGCCATAGTTCAGAAGATTCTCCACTTATATAGATACGTTTTACACCATACTGAGGAAGATTAAATACAAGGGAACAACATTTCCATAACAGCAGAGGGCCAAGAAAGAGTCAGGTTTGTGGAGGTATAAGCCAATAAGTAAGGGTGCACATTTTTCACTGCAATAAACACAACCAAAATGATAAAACATGCTTTTGTTTAGTCTCTTTTTTGGCTAAAAAGTTACATACTGTAGCTTTAACATGCATCACTTGAGTATTGATAAAAGCAGAAATACAACAAGCTATTAAAAAAAGATGAATAAAAATAATAAACAAATAAAAGTATTTTTCTTTTTTTCCAACAAGTTATGCGGAAGATTAGGGCCAAGAGATCATTTCCTTGGAGACAAACAACTCTCCTCCAGGCTAAGTAAGAGTCAGGTTTGTGGAGATGCAAGCACATGTTTTTCTAGGCAATAAACACACCCAAAACGTCTCTCTTTTTCAGATAAAAAGTTAAATCTTGTGGCTTTAAAGTGTAATTTTAACATGCACAATTTGAGTATTGAAAAAACAGAAATAGAAGGTATTTTAAAGAAAAGTAAGCTCTCAAAAGTTTAGTTTTTTCAACAAGTTATGAGGGGTAGGTCCTGAGACAGCACAACAGAAAGTTTCTTGGCAGTTGAAGAACGCCCACGCACACAACTTTATCTTAAATAAATGGTCTTATTTTGTTTGTTGTGCTGTTTGATGTTCCAGCTTTGCCAACCAACTTATGGAGGTTTCCAGAGTTAAGAAACTAAACTTCTTCTTCAGCTGATAGTTGTTTCTGACAGAGTGTGTGAGAAAAGGGGTTTAGCACTATGCTGTGTTTGGTCTTATGGTCCGATACTGTGGATAGTTGGATGATTAGATTAGATCTGGTTTGGTGGTCAACTGGAAGAACGTGGGTGAGAGCCTTGTTATGAGCTGGTTGGCGATTTTACTGTATTATTCATCAGGAAGAAGTTTTTGACGCTCCTCTCGTGTTTTCCATTCAGACTTTTAGCTGTAATATTCATCCTATCCTTGTACCACACTGCAAAAAGCAATGTTAAAATGACTTAAATTAAGAACATTTTACTTATTTCCAAAAAGTTTCATTGGTAGATAATTTTATTTGTCCCCTAAAATTTACGCAAATCACGATAAAAGTAATCTTAACTTGGCTAGATTTTAGGTTTTGCGGAAGTTACAAAGCTTTCTGGCCCTCTATTATTTATTATTCTGTTAATTCTCCAGACATTTGATGGCGGTAGGTCCTCTGTGGGAGGGAGTGACTTCATGGACACTATCAAAAGTGCATGAGACAAGTGGGAGACAACAGTTCTCCAGTGACAGAGGGTCTAACAGTAAATAGAACAAAGAGCTCTATGTTCTTGTTTATGCCTCCACATTGGGCCCATCTTAAAATGCAGCGGCTGCTCTGTACCCACCAAAACCACTCCCCTCCATTCTCACTCTGTAAGTGTTTGTGCGGGTTTATGAGGGAGGAGAGAGGGAGGGAGAGGAGGAAAGTACACAAAGTAATTCAGTGCCTTACAGATTAAAAAAGACATTCAAATCCACAATGCAGACAAATAAGAACATAAATAATCATAATCATAAAGTTAACATTAAAAGAGAAGAGTGCAGAATAAAAAACTTTCAGTCGTACACAGCTAAACAGAACTGTTTGAGCCTGGATTTAAACAGCGTCAACGTAGAGGCCTGTCTCACATTTTCAGGACTTTTCCAGAGTTAAGATGCATAAAACTAAACCTCTCATGACAATTACTATATCGACTTATTGTAAAAAGCTGGAACAATATCTTTGGGGGGTCAGTATTCATTGTATGTGTATTTTTTTGGCCATACAATAAGATTTAAGATGTAAAAAGGTTGAATTAATAACTTCAGTGACTCTTTACAGATACAAACTCAGTACGGAAATGCTGATGACATGTTTAGTCCTAGTTTACTCCTAATCTAGTCCTGATTTAGTTCTGACTCTGGAGACCAGCAGGCGGACGCTCTCTGAAGTCCTCAGAGTGAGAGATGGTTTATATGTCAGACGTACTCTGGTGCAAGGCCATGGACTTGTACACAAGCAGAGCAGCTTCAAAGAAACGGAGAGGGGAAGAGAGACATGTTGTATTCAATATGGATGAAAAAATGAGAAAAGTAAAAATCTTGTATGCAGTCAGATTGGAGTGCACTTAATGTCTAACAAATACGTAATACAAGATTAGGTACCATAAAAAGTATGAGTCAACCTGCTTTGAAGCAAAAGAATGGGTGGGAGTCTATAAGGCTACACTCCTCATCCCACTCCTTGAACATGACAAATATAAGGATTCAGACTTCAGTCAATTAGTACTTTGCTGTTAGTAAGATAAGTTTTTTTTTTTTTTTTTTTTTCTCCTTGAAATCTGTATGTCAACAAAAAACTCAAATTTAGCCAAGTTAAGATTACTTGGAAGAAAGTTTTATCATGAATTGAGTGAAATTCGTTAAATTATCTACAAACTGAACAAGACTTTTTGTACTTAAAATATGGAAATACACAACTCTTTGCCCTTAAAGTAAGAAACAAAATCAAATGTTGCTGGAATGAAGAAAAATACACGTATTCCCTTGGTAGACAGTTTTACTTGTCAAGTTGAATCTGCTCAAATAAAGCCAAATGTTCTTAATTTAAGTCATTTTAACTTATCTAGATCTTGCTTTTTGCAGTGCACATGCTCAGTATCATAAGCAGACTTACTAAAGAGAGAAAGGGAGAGAAAGATAGACAGAAAGAGGAATGATGTGGGTAGGACTGAATGTTGTCAGCGCATGTGCTTATCAGAGGGGCCTGACAGTACAAGTTGACGGAGAGATCATTTTACCAATTTTCCTTCTAGAGGAAAAACATTCAAGTCCCGAACACCCCCATACAAACACGCACAGCCATTAGCAACTGCGCACCATCATGTTGGCCTCCAGATCCCCTGCTTATCAAAGGCAATGAGGAGCCCAGATGCTGTTGTCTTCAAATTCAACATGTTGTTTTTCTTCTTTCGGATCTGCGTTGGATTTGGTTGTGGCTTAAAGAGAGTGTGGATTTGTAGGACTTTTCTCAAATCAAGTCCCCATGGTTGTCTTTGCTTTGCGTTTCAGCGTGTTGGCAATTTTACTTACTTGAACTTTTCTTGACCTTTGCTTTGTAACACAGGAAATGCAAATTAGCCTTTAAGGGGGCATGAAGAGAAAGAAGAAAATGAAAGGTAGGGTTAACAATCAGCGGGGTCGTAAAGTGGTTTTAGTCCCACTCCCTCAGTGGTCAGTGTTTGCTATCATGAACAAGCTGAAGACGTATCAGCTTGTGGTTTTCTTCATTATATATTTACATATTTGCAACTTTTTGTCTGCTTTCACTTATTTTATACACTGTAACTGGGGCTGGAGCTCTTCCTCACTGATACTTGTGACATCATGAGAAAAAAAAAAGAAATACAGTTTATTTACTTTAAATCGCAAGAACAGGAAATGAAACTTATGGATTTTACATGAAAAACATGACCTTTAAAAAAATTGATCCAGATGCATTTTGAATCGATACAAGAATCACGCAATGAAGTATCACAATATATCACTTACACCCCTAGCAAACACTGCAAAGAAGTTTTAAGATTGTCTGAAAACTCTAGAAAAATGCATTTTTACCCATCTGTAATCTCTCAATACGAACTTTCATGGTGCTGTTTAGTTGTTTGATTTATATAAATGTCTAAAATTCTACTTGTCTATTGATTTCTTTCTTTATTTTTGTTTTTGTGTGGTCTGTAGTCTATGTGTTTGTGAACGGCTGCTGCAAACCAAATGGCCCCTTGAGGATAATAAAAGCTCTTTGAAATGATTCCAGAAATACCACCCTTGTTTGAGAGATTGCTTTCTGAGGTTCTGTTTTTGTAAATTCCTTTTGGAGGTTTTGTGGGTACTACAATCTCAGTTTGTCATACTTTCAAAACAAAGTCATAATAGACAGATACAGATACATTATTTGTGATTTGTTTACAGTAGTGTCAGAGCAGGTTCAGCAGCCTGTGTGAAGCATGTGCGATAATTGCTCTTTATTTAACCCTCTCGCCTGAAGTTGCAAGGCTTGATAGGGTGTTAGCAACGGCAAGAACCTACACGACTACCTTAATCATGTTCGACAGCACGTCTTCGCGAAAAGGGTTTGAATCCAGCACTTTGTCAGTTACATTGGCAGTTCTCCGGTGTCGACATTTTGCCAGCAGTTTTCTTCCCCTTGGGTTTTCTGCGAGTCCCTGAATGTCCTTTACATCATAGTTGGGCCCACAAGCCATCAGTCAGTGCCTGAACTGGAGCCAAGCTAAACTCAGAATTGTCCCATCTCGTTCCATTTGCGTTTAGTGATGCTACCAAATGTGACTGCATCCATCTGGGCCGCTTTGACGTCAATGTCCTCTCCCAGTGGTGAAGAGCATTTTACAGGCTAAATACTCATACCTTTATTTTAGTACAGCTGAGGGTGTTTTCTCATGGCAAAAGAGTCAGAATCTCATCTTGCCTTGTGGACCCCATCTTGTCTTGGAGAATTATTGTTTTATCTTTCAGTGTAGTTAGCTCCTCCTTTCAGACAACTATAAGGCCAGATAGATGACCAGAACTGAAGAAACTGCTTAGATTCACCCTAAAACTTTTGCCCAAATCTCTAAATATTGTTTAAATGTAGTAATAGTAGTAGTAAAACAATACTGAAAAGACAAGATACAAGATTGGGTCCCCAGAATAAAGGCCGCCACACACTACAGGAGAATGTTCCTGATTTTGGCTGCGATTTCTTCTTCCCGAGTTTGTGGAGGTGTGACCTGACTTTTTGTCTCTGTGTGCGATTTTGAAGCCGCTGCTCCTCATTTGTGTGGTGTCACTGTCAGATCATAACCACCAAACATCAAAAACGCTGCGGCAACAGCCAATAAAATAGAGCGTCAGGGGCAGAGCAGTGACATATACAGAGGCACAAGATACAAACTTAGAATATAGAGAAAATAAAGATTTTATTACTCACCTCCTGTATGTGTAGTGGCACATTTAAAGTGCAGCATCTCACCCATATTATCAATAGAAATTGTCCCCCGCAAATAATGACATCCAGTCCACAAAACTGCACTTTTAATCCAGTTTGCGGTGTTCTTTAAGAGTAAAAAGACAGTGTTTCTGCACATGTGTTTGTTTACATCCACACAGCGTGTGATGAAGCTGCAGATTAGTGATCGAGACTCTACTTCCTGTGGACTTTATCGCCAATCTATTATGGTTTTAAAAATTATGTATCTGAAGTATTGCACCACATTTTACAAGTAATAATAACACAGTTTTGACTTTTATCTAAACTAGCAGTGCAGAGCTCTGATCTTTGAACACTTAAGAGTCTCAAAGCGAGTAGTTTTACTGTAGACAGGAAACAGTTGACCCGATCACACTCACAGCTTTACAGCCTCTTTTACACATATCCACACAGTCTTTGCAATTGGAGATTTTAAGTCTCATAAGTTTCTCCTCATGTCTGTGGTGTGTGCATTTTGTCGCATGTTTAAAAATCGTTTAAAACCGAAAAATCCTGTAGTTTGTAGTGGCCTCAAGATGAGAGTTTGGGAAAATTAATTGCGCAGTTCACTTAACAATTTTGGCCTCACTATTTTTGATTTACTTTATTTCACATTTTTGCTATAACTTGCCACCACTTAACCCTTTTTTGCCTAATTCACATGTAACCAAAAATCACTATTCCCTTGTCCCATCCCTATTTAAAAGTTGTACTATTGTGGACGGCATGAATATAGTGAGGCAACAGTATGAGCAGTAGAGGAAATGCTACCAGCATTAGTAATAGTACTACTCTAGATTTGGTACTGTGGTAACAAGTGGTTTTATAGTTGCAGAAGCCAAAATAGTAGTTGAACTGGTCATACTTCATAGTAAAAGTAGTTGTATAGCAATAATATAATTTTACAATCAATACTTTTACATATATTTTCACTGCTTTCTTTTTCATTGGTTGCTTCACAGTAATTTTCCCACATGACTAGACTTTAGCCCTGTATTTTTACTATGCTACTAGTACTTATTACTTTATTTTCTTACGTACATCTTTTTTTTACTACCGTTATGTGCAATAAAGCCTGAGTTTGTTCCACCCTGTGCCACACAATTCAGCTAATGTATTCTCTTTGTTTTTCCCCCAAAATGTTTTGTTTTTTTACGCTAATACATAATGCTAAATCAAAGACCAGACAGCAGCAATTTGTTCCAAAAAATCTTTTATGCTTTACGCTTTATTGCGACGATGGAGATCAAACAAACTTTTTCTGGCAGTCCACCATCAGTTCCAGCAGATTAAAGCTTTTCCATTGCAGATTTAAATAATAGGGGCCATACTAGAACGAGCTGGGCCTGGGTTTTATAGGTGCTACCCAAATTTGGCTCAAAGTCCTGCTGGTTTGTGGCTACTGTGGAAGTGAACTCAGGAGGTGGTGGAAGAATGGCGGTGAAGCAGTCTATTTTGGGACTGAATGAAGCCCTGGTTTTTACAGCCTGGTTATCTGGGGGCTACAACCTTTGACAAAAGTATGAAATAAAAGCAGGGACTATGAAATCTACTGAGGAGTCATTGTGTGGAGATTGAACAAGTTATAGGCACTTTTTAGCAACACATTGGAAGTTCCACGGTTTTATTTCTAGTACTAACTTTGACCCTCCGAAGTGAGGACACTTTAACAGGTCTTAAAGGGGATGAGAGGTCGGAGGTAGTAACCCCAGTGTTACTACCCCCCTTCATGGACTTCTGTTCATTACACTTGTTCTGAGACAATTAAATGTGTTTGAGAATGAAACCTGGATACTGAACCAAACATATGTTTAAATGGATATTACAGCAAATTAACAGAAAAAAATGTATGTTTCTACACCAAGAACCTACACCAATATTCCTTTATTTCCAAATAAACTTGTACCACCAGAACTAGTCATACACTATTCATATCAGATATTGGTGCTGATACTGAAAATTATAATGGATCGGATATCGGTCAGTCAATATCCATCAATATCCCATTTTGTTTAATAAACTGGTGACGGTTTATTACCAGTATTTGCCCAAAACACAAAGCATTGTTTCTGATTCAGCTAAAAAGAAATAAATATTATATTTTCAGTGTCCTCAGTGCCCTGGTATCATTCGGCAGTGATCGGCAGTCATAATATTGACATCAGTATCGGAACATAAAAGTTGGATCAGTGCATCTCTAATCAGAACAAATACAGTTCTGCTCTCCTCTAGGTGTTGTAAAACTATTATTACTACTGCTACATCTCTTAAACATTTCGAAAATAATCTGAAGCATGTTTCATGTCATTTTGGTGTCCCTCTGATTGAAAGCATATCACTTGTCCGGACAGCCCCATTCTGATCTGTGCTGACCCACACTCCTCTGATGTGGTTTTGAAGTGGAAATGGATGTTAAGGGTGGACCAGCATTCAACTGTTGCCAGCTGCATCTCATAGTAAAGGACTCCACATCTGGCCTGGTTTGGCCCGGCCCTGGCCCCTGTTCTCAATACATTGACTTTAATGAGCACCACATCGGTAATCGCTACCAGGACGCTGCAAAGGGGGGCCATATTGTAGCAGATTGCATATTAATTATCTGTCATTTCATTTTCCATTTTCCTCATGTGTTGTTTTTGGAAGCACCTATAGTTTTCTTTTGCTTAATGTTGTCACTTGTACAAATAGATACAGCTGAACTCTCGGTCATAGCTAGTGAGTAATTGTGAGTTGAACCAAGGCTGCAGAATATGAGGAAAGGTAAGTTCCAGTAAGTATTTAGTATTACAATTGTGATACTGTTAAATTTACTTTGAGTCACCAGTTAGAGTTAAATTAAAGATGCACTATGAAACTTTGTTGTGAGGGGTATGTTACATGCACATTTTCATGAAGAAGTGGTTGCTTTACCTGGAATATATAGACATAAAACATATCTATCTTGCAGTTAACCAATTGCAGATGTTTTTATAGTTGAAATAAACGTTCATTCATATGGTTTCATTCATATGAGTGATCTTGCATCTTCAGAGATCTGACCTGTACTTTGGCCCACTTTCTTGTCTTCATCCAGTACTTGGCATAACTCTAACCCTCCACCAAAAAAGTGCAATAAATCAACACGCAAACAAGGCCGGAACACAGTGACTGAAAAGGGAAAACTCTCTGTCAGATAAAGAATTGCACTTGATATATATTTAGTTTCTTGCCATATGGATAGAGTGTTAAATATTACGATATCAGTAATCTTATAACGTATTGCGCAGGCCTTCCCAGTGGGACTCGTATTTCTCATTCAGCGAGCCTCTCCACTGTCGTCACAACTCCCAAACTTATAATAAAGATGGAAGGAAGCTCTTCATGTCAACCCTCTGCAAGGAAACGCTCGTCTGTAATTATCTGCTTTTCATCCCTTGCAGCAAATAGTGCAGTGTGCGTATGTGACCAGGCAATGCGTTGACGCACTCATTTGTATGTGGACTTGTTTGTTTGTGTTCTCCAGATCACATGACCGACCCCCCCCCTTAAAAACCAAACTCCACTCGGGACCCCCTCCTCTCACTGTTTCCTATTTGAAGATACAATGTGGAAGCTATTAGCCGTAAATCCCAACAAATATAATAACAGGCCGATTAGCTTGCTCTGTCAGCTATACTTCACTGCCTTTTTTGTTGTTGGTTTTTTTCATTCTCGTTGCCGCGTGGTGCAGGATTTGGTTTTGGGGGCGAGGCCTCCTCTTCCAGTTTTCCCGGACTTTTTCTATTTGTAGTTGTGCATGTATTTTATAGGATTTTTTTTCCAGCCTTTTCCCCCATCTTTCATGCAGTGGTTAGCTCTGTTTCTCATCACGGGCCATGATGAAACCACAAGAAAGTCTGGGCCTGTGTGACGAGGGTGCAACAGTTGCTTGGTGACAAGTCGAGAGGGGATGCTGGGTGTGTTTGGAAGGGAGAGTGAAGCCAAAATAGTCATAGTCCAATTTTATTTTTTTTTATGTTCCCATGAGTGATAAATAAGCAATATATTATAACTGAATGAACAGATGTATAAGGTTTTGACTCACTACAAAGCTTCTGTTGGTCATGGGTGCCAGAGTAATGAAAAATGAATACTGTTGTCATAGCAATTAACAACTGAAAATTAAAATAAATGAAAATATGATTGATATTTGAATGGTCAAAGCACTTAAAATGGCATTTATTCGTGGATTTCAGCTACCTGTTATGTGCAACATTTTGAGGACTTTTTGCTAATTGCTTTGGCATTTTTGATCATTCTGAAATCCGTGGAAGAATAAGAAACAGAAACTTTGCCTTGAGTAAATAAGTGTGGTAATTAGAGATGTCCGATCAAGATTTTTTGGCTTTCGGTACGATACGATTTATTTTTTTTTGCTCTTTCCGATACTGATCTGATACCTTTTTGTGTAGTGTTGTGAAGGAAGTTCTATGTTTTCCATGACAGACAGCGGTTGATCGTCTAAAGCGTTGAATTCGAAAATCATCTGTGTTATTTTCTTGGACTTGTCGCCATTTCAAGGCAGCTTTCTTCTTCTTTGAAATGCCTGCGCCAGTGTTTGCTGCTGTGGCTTTGCCATCTTGCGCTTGTAAATCTCAAACTTGTCCGGATGATTCTTTTTTAAGTGATGAATCAAATTGGTAGTGTTAAAGTGGCTCTGCTGGTTCCTCCACAAGAAACTGCTTGTTTGCGGCAATTGCATGTCGCTGTTTGACTATTGTTTTTGAAAAGTCCCACACAGCGGACATGTTGGTGTTTTGATTCACTGCTGCCGTAAAGTGTGTTGATGCCACAAAAACATGTGAAACTGGATTGGTCCAATCACATGACTGAATCCAATACTGTCCGATACTCAAAAAAGAGCCGATACCGCTACTGAATATCGGATCGGGACATCCTTAGTGGTAATTCAACTAGACCAGTGAATATACTACTATGCATATTTTACTGTTCACATTTTATGCATTTTATCTCCTGTGCTGAAATGTCCAGTTTTTGATATCAATGACAAAACTACATTTAAACAAAGACTATGACTTTACTAATTCTAAAACCACAAATGGACTAAATTAAACAAAGTCTAGATTAAAACTGAAATAACACTAAAGCTACAAAAAAAAGGTTGCACCCGTTGATGCTACTCCCATGACATCAGCCCTACCTCACTGTAAAACCTGCCTTCTGCATTTACCCTAACGGTTTAATAGCTACTTGGTGCTCCTCAGGGTTCATTAATCATCCCACTTATCTTTATGTTGGCTTCCCTATATCACTAAGTCCAAACAGATCTGCTACTTCCCATTCCCCACCACAAGCAAATGGTGCCTTGAAACCACATCGAACACGCGTCTCTCCTGCTCGGCCCCCTCCTGGTCGCAACTCACTGCCATATTTGCCATGTCGTTTTGGAAAGAGCAGTTGGCGGCGGTAGAGCACGGCCTGTTGCCAAGTGGTGAGCTGTTCCAAGCAGACCATGTGTGGGCAAAACATCTTCTTTATGCTAAAAAAAATCAATACACATGTGTGTTTCAGTAATAATACTAGAGTAACGGACTTAACAGACTGAGCATGCTCCTCTGGCCTCTTCTCATGTCACGTTTTGGAAGTTGTCTTGCCTTGTTTCTCTCATCTCCTCACCCACATTAGTACTGAAATGACTGAAATAATATTCTTAAAGGGCTCATATTACTCTCTGGTCTGTTGCAATGTTGTATTCTCTTCAAAAACACACCTGGAGTTGTGTTTTGTTTCATTCACATGGGTTTAATGCACAAACCCGCATATTTAGGCTATGTTCTTTTCTCAAGCTGAAAACACTGTGTTTTTAAACTCTATACCTTCGCTTGAATCACTTAATTCAGTCCTAGAATTGTCAGTCTCTACCAAACAAAAGGTAAAAGGAGCTTTTAACTTGAAAACTACCGCTTCATGACATTGCAAGGTGGAACAGAGCATTTTGAGCTTTGGAGTTGTGCACAGCCTAATTTTAAAGGATTACTCGAATGTGAATGAAACAAAACACAACTTCATGTATGTTTTTTGATGTGGTAACAACACTGAATTTTAATCAGGCTTTTTAAACATCAATGATCAGCTTGCGTCTTTTTACTGTTATGGAGATATCTACAGCCAATCCTCTAAAAGCATGTGGTTTGGAGCAGAGTTCAGGCTTTGGAGGAAGAATTTGACTATTCTGAAATCTTGTTTATGTTGAGGAAATAAATATCAAATCATACTTATTCATCTTTAGTTAGCTAAAATCAAATAAACATATACGATCAGTCAATATGAGTCACATTGCCCAGCCCTATTATTTGATTAGATGAGAGTTTTTTATTATCATTGTGGTTTTGAGGCTTTTCCTTTGAATGGAAATTGAGTTTGACATTTCAGTATCTTGTCAACATTATTGCACTCCAGAGGAAAATTTCATTGCCTTTGGGTTACTTAAACATGTGTGAATGAAACAGAACACAAGTCCACGTGTGTTTTAGATGAGGTAACACTTATAGTACAGCTTAAAGTTCACAAGAGTAAATTTTGTGTAATGTACGATCTTTGCGTGGTAACTGAATTGTCACATAAATATGACCTTTCTTGTTGTAGTATGTAGTATGTTTAACTAGTATAAGACCACATGGTTAGTTGTGCTTAGAAAGAGAGTGTTTTTTTATTATCTTTGTGATTTCTAGGCTTTTCCCTGCGAATAGAAATTGAGTTTGAAATCTTAGTATCAGGTCAACATTATTACACTCCAGAGGAAAGTTTCATTTCCTTTGTACTGTGTGTTATTTCACTGTTTTGAAGAAAGAAATTTAAAGGGCGCGAGCTTGTTGGGGATGCGGTGAGGGTCCCGTCTGCCTGATGTTATCCTCTGACTGGGCACTAACCATCCGGGTTGGTTTTGGGGAGCTGTGACTCATGATTGGGCTGTTTGTGCCTCTGCCAAACTTTCAATCGCTGTGTTTTCTGTTGCTGTGGCTGCCGGCACGAAAAATGTAAACAGAAACTAAACTTTCTTTTTAATCTCTCCAGAACATGTCACATTGTGCATAAATATTTTCACAACATTTTGTCCAAATAAAGTGTTACAGTCATAAAAGTGTCTAACTAAATTGCATTTTCGTGTAGATTTGAACCATTTTGACACATATCCTTATTCATTTGTGCATGTTTCTTTGATATCGCCCTCTCTAGAGGCCAAAGCTTGCCTCTCATTGATATACTTAAGTATTCCATGAAATGTCTCCATGTTTTAAAGTCCATACCCTTCACTAAATAGTATAACCATTATAGCTCAAATGTTTCCATTGAGCATTTAAAGGTTTTATATTACCCAAAACTGAGTCGTTTCAGCTTTAAGCCATGTTACAGTGTTGGTGCCCCATCAACAATATGCCTGGAGTTGTGTTTTGTTTCAGTCACACACACATGATTGAGTAATCCTGGTTTATTAGACTGCAACTGAAAAGCTCAAAATACTCTCCAGAGTGCTCTGTTCCACCTTGCATTGTCATATAGTGGTAGTTTCCAAGTTAAAAGCTACCGTTTACCTTTTGTTCACTAGAGATTGTAAGGCTGAAATTATTCTAGTGAAGGTGCATGGGGTTTAAAAACACAGTGGAGCACTTCCTGTATAACCACATGTGTGTGTTTTCAGTTTGAGAAGAACTCAGCCTAAATATACAGGCTTTGTGTGTTAAACATATGTGTATGAAACAAAACACAACTCAGTGTATATTTTTGATAAGAAAACATTATAACATAGATCAAAAAATAGTGTAATATGGGCCCTTAAAGCTATGTTGGAAGTAGTTTTAGCTTCATAACTACTTTCTTATCCACTCATTGATGGCATTTTGTATTGTACTAAACATGTCATGCCAAGTCTTTATATTTGTATTTGTATGTTCTGAATAACTAAATGTTATTGTTTCTTATGACAAAGACAAAAGTGTATTGAAACTACAGACAATATTGGCCAACATGCCTAGGGCTCACGGCTTCTGTTTATGATGAATTGTTGATACATATTACTCGACATCACTTCCCAAATGCTTTGAATAAATAAATAAAAGATTTGGAAGCAGTCATATGTTTACTTTACAGTTTAGTGTGACAAAAATGGTGCAATTCTGTGAACGTTATTAAGGTCAACAAAGTGAAAAAGATGTCCTGGAGCACAGCTGTGTGACTGAAGAGGAGTCTAATGATTGTCATATGCTTTACCTCATACAGGCCCAGACAGCTTGGTTTGATGAGAGGCTCTGGTCATTGGCTAACCGCGTACATAGCAACGAGACCCTGTGGAGACGGGCCAAACAAGTCCGCCTTGTTTTCGACATATTCTGCTTTGATTGACAGGAAGAGTGTAGCATTTTTCTCTTGACATTTTCATAAGAATCTATTTTAAGAATTTCAAAACTACCCATTCATTCATTGCCTCATAACAGCAGATTGAAGCGTGATAAAAGAGGCTTGGGTCTGATAGTGGCCTTCTGTAACGTGTAATCAATAATACTTATATTTTGATGCATACACTGTAAAATAACTGTCCATAGTAGAGTGTAGTGTAAGCGTTATACTTAGAACTCGAAAATGTTGTTCAAAACCCTTTTTTCTCCATGGGTATGTTGTCTTGCCTGGAAAGAAACACAAAATGATAAAAACTTAGCAATCTCCATGGAGACAAACAGGTGACTTCTCCAAACCAAGTATCTTTTCTGCTATAAAAATGCCTGTAATTGAATTAATGGAGAATAGATTAGGTCGAGGTTTATACAGTAATGAATATCCCAGGCAATTCAATACAGACAAGAAGGTCAAGAAGGTGACAAACTCCCCAAAAGAAACTTACCTAGTAAATCTTTGAGGCAGGATCTCCTATTGGTCACCCTCTGTGCCCCGATTTCTGATCACGTGATCGTGGACTAAACCAGAACTAAAACCAGGACTAAACCAGGACTAAAATCAGGACTAAAACCACATATAAACCAGGTCTAAACCAAGTCTAAAACCAGGACTAAACCAGAACTAAACCAGGTCTAAACCAGGTCTAAACCAAGTCTAAAACCAAGACTAAACCAGAACTAAACCAGAACTAAACCACGTCTAAACCAGATCTAAACCAAGTCTAAAACCAAGACTAAACCAGAATTAAAACCAGTACTAAACCAAGACTAAACAGAACTAAAAGCAGGACTAAACCAGGACTAAAATCAGGACTAAAACCAGTACTAAACCAGGACTAAACAGAACTAAAAGCAGGACTAAACCAGGACTAAAATCATGACTAAAACCATGTATAAACCAGGTCTAAACCAAGTCAAAAACCAGGACTAAACCAGAACTAAACCATGTCTAAACCAGGTCTAAACCAAGTCTAAAACCAAGACTAAACCAGAACTAAACCAGAACTAAAACCAGTACTAAACCAGGACTAAAATGCTCAACCCTCAAAAATTGCACTTTTAATAATTTTAATAAGGCTTTTTCTGTATTTTTTAAATATAATAAACATGTTACACTTTTTTTAAAACAATTTCAGGTTGTTACATGTTAATAATATCAGAGCCATTGGTGAAAAAATAAAAAATAAGGGTCATCCTGGATCTTATTCTTTGCTCTTAGTTATTTTCATAACCTTTTATAGAAGTATTGAATCGGGACTCGGTATTGGCAGATACTCAAAATCAAATGACTCAGACTTGGACTCAGGGGCGGAAAAACGTGATTGGGACATCCCTATAAAATATTACACATACACGAATTGTGATAAAGTCCAAAATGTGACTTTTTTGCCACATATAATTTTGTTACTTGTGACAATGACAATAAATCCCTTTGAATTTTGAATAATTGAGTACTTTTAATAGTTATTTTAAAACCCAACACATTTTACTGTAAAAAGTTATCTTGTAAATACTGAGAATTTCCTGAAAGTGCTACTTCCATTTTCAACTACTGCGTAAACACCATTTGTCTGGCCCTGTAATCATAGCTGTCACTTGTGGATTAATATTTATTCCCATAATGCAATCAAACATGGAGCGGGCTGGTGGTTAAGCCTCGCTAAAGATCCCCCCTGAGGCTGGCGCGCTCTGATGGCTCGTCATCTCACTCCCATCACACATTGTTTATCTCACTCTTCTCTGGGGGAAAGAAAGTCCTGCACCGGCCATTGTTTTGCCTTGGGAACCCTGCTCGCCGCCTTTCTCACTCCCGTCCCTCGCTCGCCTCGCCATATGGTTGTCATAGTCTTCCTGGAAAGTGGAAACCCAAGCCATGTCAGCTTTTACTGTATATCTCAAACTCTTTTTTCAGCCCCAGTGATGACATTAATTAAAACAATACTATGATGGATCGGGCTGGAGCATGTTTCACTACAGCCAAAATCAATCAATCCTGGGCATAGAAAACAGTTATTTTTACTGCATAATTTATGATCGCTGCAAAACATTTTAATAAACACGTCAGTAAAAACAGATTCCCAATAAAACAGGTCACACATGTGGTTGTCTTTTAAACGCCGTACTCGCTCAAGGCTCCACCTAAGTTTTTGATTTATAACTTATTAAATGGACTTTTTGGGGGTTGCCAGGTTTTAATCGAACATCTTTCTTCTTCTTCTTCCAGAGTGCTACACGGCGAACGGAGAGGACTACAGAGGGTTTCAGAACGTGACCAGCCTGCATGGGGGTAAACCGTGTTTGTTTTGGAATGAGACGTTTCAGCACCCGTACAACACGCTCAAATACCCCAACGGAGAGGGCGGACTGGGCAGCCATAACTACTGCAGGTGGGTGACTGTGACTGCTCGTACAACTCTAAAGCTAATTTGCTAAATATAATACACATTCTGACACTACATTGTGCACTGATTGTAAGCAGATTAATAAAAGGTTTTACTTTAAATGGCGTCGTCTCTTGAGGTAAAAATTTTGTAGTCGTATTTTTTCAAGACGTTATGTAAACATTATTTTAATAAACAAACTGCAACCAGTCAAGTTTTTTGTGTATAGTTCAAAGGTACTATTACAATGTCAATTTCAGTCACTCTAAACTGTATTATCGCCATGGTAATTTCATTTAATTAAGGAAATGTATCATACTAGTGTTTAAAGTAAGTAATTTTAATCGTTTGCAAATACAATTCATAATTCCTGTTGTTGCATTAGGTCTCGCGTCGCAAATTTTAATGAAACGGGTGGAAAATGTGCTGTGTCGGATGCGCATTTGGGTTGGGTCGGGTCGCAGGAGAGCGCGGGTCTAATCTGCGGTTCACAAAACATCACGTGCAAACAAAAAACAGGGCTGTATTTTAGTGAAATGCAAAAATGCCATTGTTTTTACAAGATAATTAAATGTAAAATATTTTTGCCTGCACACATTCCCAGAAATCCCTCCCACTTTCATTTTCAAACCACGCTCGCGATGTCCCGCAGTTCAAAATGACTCACGAGAGTATAAATTTGTGGCCAACACCTCGACTAAACTCAAGTCTGATGGTTCGGGTGTCGGAATGTATTTATATCGAGTTGGATCGGATGTGGAAATTTATTTAAATTCTGGCGGAAAACGAGTTGGGTGTGGATTGAGGTATGATGGGTGCGGGCGGGTGCGGTTTGTCAAAATCAGACCCGTGCAGGACTCTGTGCCACAGTTACAGCGCTTCAGATACGTTCTTGTGAGATATCTTCTTCTTTTTGTCATGCCTGTAGCCTGTAGATTTCTATATTATGTTTCATTATTTTGGAAGATTCTGAGAAGGGAGCAAAGGAGCAAAGGTCATTCACCTATTATTTTCCGTAGAGATTTGTGTGCTAATGTAGCATATTATTATTTAGGCGATGCATGACTCCTTAGACGTCTTCGCCGTGACCTCTTTGATTTAATTTTAGGACAGGCATATGAATACAAGTCCCATACAACACAACTTACTGCAGAAATATGCAAGTCAATAAGTAGACGCCATATTCTAATCACATTCCAATGGGCCTTGACCCTCTGAACAAAGCACTTGACTTGTGAATAATTCATGCGCAGGTTGCTGTTATTTTTCATCATATTTGTATACAATAGATGCACTGTGGCACTGAGTGAATATTGTATCGGGGGTACCTTCACAGCACATTTAGCCTTGTCATTGCAAGGACACAAACAGGTCTGGAGTGTTGGTGTTAGCAAATCTTCTCCTCCCTGTGCAAGCTCTCTAAACAATTTAAAGGTCCTATATCACTCAAAATTTACTCTTGTGAGATTTTAGCTATGGTATAATAATGCTCTTACATAACTGTTACTAAACACACACGTTTGGGCTGAACAATTTTAAGAAAAAATGTAAATGTGATTTTTCTGGCAAATATTGCGATTTCGATTTCATCCACAATTTTTTTCAACTCAAGTTTCAGTTCACAGGAACATTTGCAAACATCACAGAAACTTACATTGTACCATTCAAACACTAAATTCCATAACTAATGCAAGAATGAAAACTAAAACCAAGAATTTATTTCAAATGTCGTCCTATTTATTAACAAGAAACATGCTGTACATCGGCTACTCTGAGTGCTTGAGCAACAGCAGTTATTATAACTTAAGTGCTTTGTATTACTTTTTTTTATGAAAATAAAGTTTGATTGATTGACTTAGTGAACTGAAGAACTAAAAGAGCATCTATGTCTTAACTTAAACTAAACTTAAACTTTTCCCATCTACAAAATATGTCAGACATGAAAATAGTTGGGTCAATCATCGATGGCTCAGCAGCACCAAAATATTGCACTTCTGTAAAATATAAATATAATAAATATAAATAGATTATAGTAAAAACAGTGAATGCCTTTTTTAAACAAAGACACCACAAATCAGCACTAAAACAGGACTAAACCTGGACTGAACCAGGACTATGTGGAAAATATCATAATGGGCCCTTTAAATAGCTGTTTATCAAATATATATATATATATATATATATATATATATATATATATATATATATATATATATATATATATATATATATATATATATATATATATATATATATATATATATATTCATATTTATATATATATATATATATTACTACCTACTCCTGTACTGAAAATGTCTGTGGACACAGTGTCTTTGAATGTCCATAAGACACTTGACAATTTGGAGTTTTTGCACAACAGTGCGTTAGCCAATTCACAAATTTACACAGCTATTCAGAACAGTGGCTTGGCAGGTTTAACTGGAGAGCCAGACACAGCCCCCTCCTCCCGGGTCCAAAGCCGCTAAAAGATTTTTCTAAGTCATGGTTGTAAACTCATAACGCAGCAATGCTTTGAAGTGGCACCAGGCTGATTTGTTTTTACTAGAACTGGATGGGAATCTCAATGATTTATGTGGGGTACTCAGGCACACAGACCAAAGCTTACACATTGCATTAACCATGATGTGCGATGCTTATCAAAATTCAAAATCAACATCTTTATTGTTTGGGTACAGATGACAGTTTCCTTCGCAAACGGCTCTGTCTCTCCTCCCTGACATGCAGTAACTATTGCAGCTGATGTCGTCAACGTTCCCTGGGGGTATGAAGCTAACTGAAAGCACTGCTCTGTTAGCAAAGGAGAGAAGTCAATTTGTCGACAAACTGAATTCTCTCCTTTGCCATGGTTTCTACCTGGACAACAGGGATTTTACACATACTCTGTTACTCAAGTTTGTTTTTAATCTTATCTTTATTTTAACACAATCTGATCAGAAAGTGTTCGGTTAAACAAATCTCACACACATAAAATTACAGTCACAAGATACCTCGCATTAGCCAACAATTTTTCAGCTAGTCTCTCACTGTTTTTGTTGAAAATCAAACACTTGGACAAAACCATGAAGGCTCGTATTGATCACAGGCTCTTCAAAATGTGTTGTTTTAATCCAGTTCCAGTGTTTTCAGACTGTCTTGAAACGTTTATCAGTCTTTGCTTTTCAAATTATTTCTTAATAATTGACCACATTTCTGTAGTACCTCTGACCTCCATAAAACCAAATAGTTTTTTCAGAAATCATTAGTTCTTATGCATGTTTTTTGTACTTTAAGTGTTAAAATGTCATGTGGTGTGACCATCATCATGTGGTGTGACTAATAATAGCAGTAATTCTATGGCTGGAATTTTAATAACAGACAAAGTCGACTTGGGTGAATGGTTTCCTTTAGGCATTTTTCTTCATTTTATGCATTTTAGTAGTACTTTGTTCATTAAACACAAGCAGTTAACTGTCATATTGGACAGTAAAAGAAAATATCAATATGCATTAAAAATCAAAAGAAATGCAACAGTTTCTTTCTGTAGACTTCATATTACTCAGAACTTAAATTAACATCCCAACTGTGTTTTAGAAAGTAAAACAATTTTAAGATTATTCTCAGTCGCACCACATGCCGTTTTACACTAAAAATGCGTAATATAAATGTCAAACATAGATTTATGCACCTGACACTGTAAATATTTGAAAAAGGTTTAATAGAAGCTAATTTTTTTCTATTTTAAAATCAGTTGGATGTTTTCAGTCCTGGAATTGCCATATATAATGATAAACTGTATCTATGCACTTGAAAACTACCACTATATGACATCACAAGGTGGAACAGAGCATTTTGAGCTTTGGAGAAGTAGACAGACTAATAATACAGCATTACTCAGACATGTGAGAATGAAACAAAACACAACACCAGGTATGTTTTTGATGAGGTAACAGCTTTATAACATGGCTTAAAGCTCACAAGAGTAAATTTTGCGTAATATAGGACATTTAACAACTGTCAGTAATTGTAAAACCTTGATGTTTCTTCTCTCAATAATCGCACACTCAAATTTGACTTGTAAAGAATGAATGAGCAGCAGCCAGAGCAGTATATGGGCCATTGTGAGAAGACGAGGGAAGGCATCTGTGGCATGTTGCACTGTGGGTCAAGTATGCGTTGATGGGGACAGCTTAGACAGCGGGTGTGAAGTTGTTTAGGAGCAGATTATCAGAGCAGCCTTTAATCACATCACAGGAGGGAGAATGGCTTTGGAGCTGGGTGGCCCTGCATGTTTTTGCATCATTTTGTCTTGCAAATGTCCTATTTACAAAACACACACTTGCAAGTCAAATGATGTTGCGATAGGTTAGTTGCAACCTTAAAAACTCCAGTCATATCCCTAGAGACTTGCTTGCTATTTTTTTTATGGTTTTATGATCTCTAATAAACCATGTCCATACTATTCCGAGCAATGTTAGGAAACCCTGTTACATCTGTGCACAAGATTAAACGTCCTATATTATGTCAAATTGACTCTTGAGAGCTTTTAGCAGTTAGTTACCTCATCAAACAATCAAACATGGAGTTGTGTTTTGTTTCATTCACATATATTTGAGTAATCCTGTATTATTACTCTGTCTACATCTCCAAAGCTGCTCTGTTCCACCTTGTACTGTCATAAAGTGGTAGTTTTAAAGTCAGCAGCTACATTTTCCTTTTGTTTAAGCAGAGCTGAATGTGCGAAATTAGTCTAGTGAAGGTGTATGGAGTTTAAAAACACACTGGAGCAGTTTCTGTATATACCACATGAAATCACAAAGTAGAAAGGAGTGTTTTCAGTTTGAGAGAAGAACAGGATTTGTATTTTAAACTAGTGTAAATGAAACAAAACCCATCTCCAGGTATGTTTGTGATGAGGAAACACTATAACAGATCAGAGATGTAGCGTAATATGGTGGGCCCTTTAACGAAATATCAACCATCAAATCTCTCAACAGCTTTCCATATGTTGCAGCATTCCTGTGTATTTCTTATTTTCAAGAATCTGGATGCCAATAATAGCCATGGAGTATAGTGTAATTTGTACTTATTAGTCTACTGGGCATATTTTACTTTGAAAGAACAGTACCCAGGGGAAATCTATCCAAACTGAAAGAACGTGACCTTGGCTTGGGAATAGAACCCGGGGTCTTCGTCTTGCTGTGAGGCAGGAATGCTGAGTTTTTTCTGTTATATTTAGTGTGTACCCTTTTGTCCTGGCCAAGGTACATTTTCGCTTGCGTTTAATTTTTATAATGGATAGAGTTGCACAATTCTGGGGGAGAAAGTATTGCTTTTAGATTTGGTTTAAAAATATGGATGCTCCAATCCAGCTTTTTTTGTATCTTGGAAGGCGACATACAATCCTCCAAAAGTTTCAGTATCAGTGCTGATATCAGATACCAGTATGAGTGTATCCCTATTTAAAAAGTAGGATTTTATTCACACTTCACATTGTAATGCATTTAAGAGAGGACTGAATGAAGTATAAACTCAATCCCCTAATGATTTTTGGAGCATATTTGTAACAAGATTTCTCTATAAAAACACAGGCTTTTTTGCTCTTTGTAGTGGTCATTCTATTACCTAAATAACTGCAGCCATTGCAATGTGATAACTGCACCCACTTAAACTGTGATTTGCTGTAATCAAGGAGCTCTATAGATTTACTTTGAGCTATAGCACCACAAGTTGCAAATAAGCATTGTGAAGTGTCCCCTGTCCTCTTGTGACTGGAGTTTTCTCTGAGCTGATTCCAGCAGAGGGTCTCTCAGTGGTGCAAGAGAAAGAGTGGATCAGCTCTCCACATTTCATCTTTATGGCCGGCTGTAAAATCGTCCAGTGAAAACGCAGAGAGCAGGCGGAGGGGAAATGTCACATTATTCTGAGGCAAAAGTTTCAGCTAAAGGACAGAGGCACTTGTGTCCAGCCAGCGCACTTTTATTGGATTAGTCTCAACAGTCATTATCCCCCTTGTTCACAGTTAATTTCATACTGAGAGATTAAATTTTATAACCTTCAGTTTTGCAGCTGGGAATAAGCAACACATGCTATAACTTGAGGGTGACTGGGTGACGGAGCTTACCATCATAACAATGATACTCTGCAGTGACATTATGCTGGGGGAAGTGCATAGGCCTGTCATGATAAAGATTATATTGAGCTATCGTTCAGTATATATTAGATGGAACAATCATGTTTGGGGGTCAGTATTTATCGTGGGTACATTTTCTTTGTACTAGTTGGAAAATATTGGTTATTTTTCTATACTGCTGAGATTTGTACAACTTTGATCAATCCTCTACATTTAGAATGGTTTTGGGTTGGTTTCAGTATTATTGTTTATCGTTTTTATTTACTTCAGCAATATACAGTATCGCACTTCAAAAAGTTATTGTGACAGGTCTACTAGACATGTATGTAGGCCTGGGCAAAAAAACGATTTGTTTTTTCGGAAAATCGATATTTAAAGTCTTTTTTTAATCTCCTATCTAACACAGAGTATATTCCATATGTACAGCGAATACATTTTGCATTCGCCAAGACTTCCTATAGGCTTTCCGTAGTGCACTTCCTGCTCTTCCTCTCTCACTTCTCCCCGAGAACGGCACAGGCACAAACAAATCTATGTCACAGAAAGAACGCTCATATAATCCAATGAGTCGTGTCCTTTAGTCCGACACAAAGAAAGAGCTGCGTTTTTCCAGCAATTACAGTTTATGCAAATGAGCCATGTGGTTTTAACTTTCTTTTCTGTAAGACATAAACAAATGTGCGCAAAGCTGCATTAAACACATTATAATGCCACACGGGCTGATGTGGCTCTATAGTGGTTATGGTTTATATATGTTGTAAAGTTGAGTTTATTTATGCAGATTTGTAATAGTAATAATAATGATGATAATTTTAATATAAAGACATTAATAATTAATCGATAATTGTTAATTCTCCTGACGAGCGCTTAAGAAAGTTTAATCGAATGCCCATCCCTACTGTGTACCATATGAAAAGGGCGGAGCGAGGTAGAAAGCAGTCATGGAACTACCCTCTATACAGCTACAGATATGCTTCCAATTTACTTGGTGGAGAAGAGAGGTTTTCCCAACATGGTGAAAGTTTTGGATGCTCGCTATACAGACGAATCAAATTGTGAATCGAGTTTTTTATGAAAAAATCTAAGTTTTTTAAATAAAAAACGTGCATATCTATGGCAGAATGTTCAGCAGTTACCATAGAGACACATTAAACACATTAGTAAACATAGCCAGTTTTTGGGTTGTCTGAAAACCCTAGAAAAAATACAAAATGGATTTCAGCAACACATTTTGAACTGAATAAGTGAAGCGGTTGGCTAATGCTTTCTTGTGATGGTGTTTTTACGTAAGAGGGACAGATCTCCCGCTGTAGTTCTTTATGGTCAGACTGTGTTAAACCCAAACTCATTCTAAAGTCTATCTTGAGTAACAGAGCTGCAGACAGAGCAGTGCCTCCAGCAAGCTTCACCCCTGCAGGGAATGTTGATGACATCAGCTGCAAAGTCTCAATAATATGCACCACTCCTGTTTGAAAATGTAAATCCAGGCCAAAATTACACCCACAACTTTATATAACATCGAACCAACATTAGACACTTGAGTCACCTTAATGATGAACAACAATTGCTTCTCTTTAAAAATCAGTAGGCGAACAGTAACCAAAGTATTTATTGTAGTTGCTATGATTAATTCTTATGCAAAACAGGTTATGCAACATACTTTTATGAGATACTAAAAACTATTAAAATAATCCCTATTTAAAATTATTAGTGCATGAAATATTTGCCTTAATTGCAGTAGATGAATGTCCTAAAGCACAGATCAAAACCAAGATATGAAGTGTGCATTTCATATCTGACAGTCCCACAGCTGGTTTAGTGCAAGTGTGAAGCACCTGTTGTTCAAAGGGTTTATGGTGTGAGTCGCTCTACCAGACATTTCCTGCCTCTTTAAATAAAGGTGTAGGTGACAAAATAATGTTCTCCAGATCTTTGTTTCTCTTTTGTCGTTTATATTTCCACATTTCCATTTCAGGCAAAGCAATAACATCTCATGGTTCCCCACTAGAAAGTTACATAATGCATCTTTAATGTGCTAAAAACTCCCTGTAACTGTCTTGGTTGCGGTTACATACACTCAAAATCTGATTATTGAATTTTATTTTATTCTTAAAATCACACCTAAACTGCAAAATATCAGATTTCTCTCTGATCATCGTTCCTCTAATTACTCACATCAGATTTTCCGGTTTGTATGTTATTTAAGATATTTTAAATGGCCATAAATCAGATTATAATCAGATTTTAGTGTGCTGTGTCCAAGTTTACAGCTGGAAGTTCCAGCGCTGAAATGATCCAAATAATTGTAGTGAATTTTATAAACACAATGGAGCACTTCTTGTAGTACCACATCACGACGTGGATCAGTGTTTTCTGGCTGAGAAGAACTGGATTGTAAATTAAACATTCACACCAGCTTTGTTTGTGATGAAGAAACATGATAACATAGATCAGAAAATAGCGTAATATGGGCCTTTTAATGCGTTTTGTAATATGAATGTTATGATTTTCCACCATATCATATCATATCATATCATGCATTGATGAGATAATAGATATCATATCATGCATTGATGAGATAATAGAAATGTCAGCATGAATGGTACTCCTCAAGCTGATTTTAATTGAATTTTTGCGATGCTAGGTGCACATTTGAACTATAAATGCGTGACGAACTGTGCGCGGCTCTGGTCAAAGCGAAGACGTTAATGGAGGTGTCCAAAACAAGATGGACAGAGCAGCAGAGAAGTGAGAGATCAACACCAGAGCCTTACACATAGACAGAGAATTACAAGAGCCACTGATCCATGCAGAACAATCTGACTGGGAAATAAGCAGAGATTTGTTTCTGAGCGAGCCAGTGTACACAAATTTCAAACAAAGTCATTACGTCAGACAGTCTCTTTGTATGCAGATTCTTAAGGTGACTTTAACAGTGCTGCTACAGATACAAAGAAAACAAAATGACGGCTTATCAGCAGTTCATGTGCTTACAGTGGAGTTTGGAGTACAAGTATATTTATAAATACAATATGAGTTTATCCATATGGGTACACGGTAACCTTAAAGGTGCTATATTATGCAAAATGGACTCTTGTGAACTTTAAGACATGTTTTAATGTTATCTCTTCAAAAATATACCTGGAGTTGTGTTTTGTTTCATTCACACATGTTTGAGTAATGCTTTGTTATTAGTCTGTCTACGTCTCCAAGTTCAAAATGCCCTGTTCCACCTTGTGATGTCATGCAGTGGTAGTTTTCAAGTTAACAGCTGCATTTCAGTTATTAAAGATAGGCAATTCCAGGTCTGAAATCGTCCAAATGATTCTAGTGAAGGTGTGCGGAGTTTAAAAACGCAATGGAGCACTTCCTGGATTACCACATGACAGTGTTTTTTGTTCGAGAGCCTAAATCTGCAGGGTTTCGTTGTTAAATTAGACAAAACAGAACTCCAGGTATGTTTTTGATGAGGTTTTTGATCTATAAAAGTTTGTAATTGTCACTGATCACAATTTTCCAATTCCTGCAAATGGTAGTCAGTAAATTAATACAGATTTTTATTTTGCGGTTTATTTATTCTTTCCAGTAACAGATGCACAGAAGGGTTGCCCGCCAAATTATTATCACGATTGTGTCTCATGTAAACGTAACCTGCATGGGTAACAACACAACAACAACAAATGAGGCCAGATTGTTATCAAGAGGGACAGGAAAAGTTATGATATGGTATTTGGATCTTATCCCATATCTACTTTTAGTTCTACTACTACTTTTAGGTTTAGTAAATTCTGACTGGTGTTTGGTAAATGAAAGCCACAGTATGTAACAGACTAAAATAAAAGCATAAAATGTTTTTTGTTTTTTCATTTTGGTTGTGTTTATTGCACTGAAAAACTTTCATTCTTACTGTGAATGGGCTTGCATCTCCATAAACCTGACTCTTGTTTGGCCTTGAGTATGGATTCCACCTGCTTGCTTTCCTGGAAATGTTGAATTAGAGAAAAACTCAAAAACCCTAAATATTCCATGTTTGTGGGTTACATGTGAATGAAACAAAACTCCAGGTATGTTTTTGATGAGGAAACAACATTATAACGTCAGAAAATAGTCTGGGCCTGTACTGCGTGTATGCGTGATGAAAATAAATGCAGTTAGTTCATAACCCAGGATACGGCGGTGTAATTTGCTGGCGTAGGCAGTCTGAGAACCACAATAGACAGTAGACTATACACATCACATAAAAGGCTCCTTGTCAATACATGCATTCATAAGAGCAGACATGCATGCTAAATCATCCCAGGCAATTACAGCGTCTCAGCACTATTTCCGACCCGTGACCTCAAATTCACCACACAGACTTCTCTAATCTATATTTTTATATATTTTAGTTACACATGCTTTTTGTGTATAAATCTATATTTATAATGAATATTTTAGGTACTTTTTGACAAATGTTACAAGTGGGTTAAGGTCAGTTCATGTCGCCATTGCAGCCTCATGGTCTCCTATATTGATCCAAAGACATTACAGGGGCCCCCAATTATAATTTAATTAAAAAGAATCAATTTACATATAAAAAATACCATGATTTGCATAGAAAATAATGACTGTATGCTGAATACTTTTAAAATAATTAAACAAATATGAGTAATTTTGATTTCTTGTATGAGTAAACAGCTTCGGCACCTCTCTGCAGTGCCAGGTCCCCGGACCACAATTTAGGAGCCACTGATTTTACCAGCCCTTGTTAGCGCTTTTTATTTATTATTTAGACAGACTGCTGAGGTATTTATGAAATGTTCTATTTGGATGTGTTTTGATAGATCTTTTTAGTACTCACTTATGACTTATCAGCTATTGGCATTTACAGAAAACCAAAAAAATAAATATATCAGAACTGAAAAAACGTGGTTGGTCCATTTCTAACCAAAATGAATGGGTCTGGCTGGTCACGTATTCGCTAAATTCTCTCAAACTGATTTCATTTATACTTCATATGTTTTACTTATGAATGAATTAGCTCTTTTTTTACACACGTTTTACACACGGTCGTAAACTCCAGATTGAAGCGTGTTGAAAATGGTTAATGAGCTAAATCTTTTGAACAGCAGCCAGCACCAACCAGCACAGACCAGCTGGCTCTGTGCTTTCACATGTGGGACACTTTCTGAGGAGGCGGCTTTTGGGGGATAAATTAAACAACTCTTTAATTGCCGCTGTAGTGAATTTTGTACCTCATTTGGAGCTAAATAAGTCCATCAATCGAATAGTGCCAATTGTGTTTAAACATCCTCTGGCATCCACCTCTGGCAATGGGGCAGAGTCAAGAGGGACATATATCTATTACATGGGCAAAGATCACAATGTTTTTTCTCATATGTGTCAAATGTAGCACTTTTTAATCATTTGCTTGGGTGTTTAAAAGTCAAAATATTTGTTTTCAAAATTTTGTGTTTGCCAAATAGTTTTAAATTATACATTTTTTCAGCTCACCCTATTAAACTGGTTGTTAAAATGTTCAAGAGATTTAAACTAGCTATAGTAGGTAACATTTATAAAGTCGGATTTACTTTAAGAAACATAGTAATAATGTACCGTATTTTCCAGACTATAGAGGCACTGGTATATAAGCCTATTTTTAAATAAATAAAAAAAAAAGTATATACAAGCCACAACCGGGCTATAAGCCGCTGATATCTATGTTAAAAAATGAGATATTTACTGCATATACAGAACGATTTTGTACTGTAAATGTACATTTATGTACCTGAACAGATTCTTTCCGAACAGTGCCTTTTTACACGGGAGCAACTGTGTGTGTGTGTGTGTTCATTTTAACGGTGCTGATTAAAACGAGGTCAAAAACAGAAAAGAACCGTTAATTGATTACTTTCATTTCTCCTGTGCAGTGAAACCACAAGTCACTTTGACACCAAGCTTACGTGCAGCAGCACAGTAGAGGTCTGCACGGGACACAATTTTCAGTTCCGCTCCCACATTCTTCAGTCCTGCTCCCGCGTCATGCGGTCGCACTCCTGCCCGCAATAAGATTTCAGAATATGTCCCGTGCCGCACGGTTTTCTGTTGAGTCCCGCGGGTCCCGCGGGTGCAAGGCTCTACAGCACGGTTTCCTTCCTGGAGCAAGATCAATGCCTTCAACTTAAAACTTGCATCATACAAACTCCTTCGTGTGCTTTTCATGATGAAGGGGTGAGGCTTTGAAAATAATTACCAGTTAGTAATTTGTCGTGCGTGTTATATCTGCTAAATAAAAATCCACAGAATAGCCACACCTTTGTAAAAGCCGCATGGTTCAAAGCCTGGGAAAAAAGTAGCAGCTTATAATACGGTATCTAAAATAAGACTTATTACAGAAATGAATTGTTTGCACCATTCAACTCATGCCAACTTTATTTGTATTAATGCCACCTTAGTTTCCTTGCCAAAGACATACCTAGAGTTGTTTTGTTTCATTCATTCATTCATTCATCATTTAGTTTTTCTTTCAAACTGAAAACACTCTGATGCCAAGTGGTAATAGAGGAAGTGCTTCACTGTCTTTTTCAACTCTATACACCTTCACAAGCATCATTTGGACAATTTCCGCTGTGAGATTGTGAATCTCTGCTGAACGAGAGGTAAAAGGGATTTTCGGGGATGTAGACAGCCTAATAATGTAGGACCAACACGTGTGAATGGAACAAAACACAACCCTGGGTATGATTTTGATGAGGTGACAACACTCTAACATCTTAAATCTGACAAAAGTAAACTTTGGTTAATATAGAACCTTTTGTGTGTATGTTTTATGTTCAAATACAATGTTATTTTCCCATATCATTGCAACAATAACAGGATTATGGACTACTTTTAGTGGTTGTAACCTCAAAATAACTTATAATTATACTTTTTACCTACTGCTGGCTTTCACAAATTAATTTCCCCTCCAACAGTGTCGTCTCTGATCCTTAATCCTCTCTCTCCCAAACTCCCCCCACCTCTCCTCTCCTCTGTCGCTCTATAAAACAACCACTGGCCTGGGGCACGGTTGGTTCTATTTCTTTTGCTTCTTGACTGCCCCATAGATGATATTCCCATGTTTTTTTCCCCTTTTTTCCCTCTTTTTTAGCAATCCGTGCACAGGTGTAAGATAGTGAGAGGTGATGTTTCTTTATTTTGGGACCAGGGGCTTGAAAGGGAAATCTCATACGCTCACTACATCATTTAGCCATCGACGTTGCCGCCAGCTACACATTAGCCGGGGTGGTCCGGTCAGGATACCTCTTTACAGTTATTCTGATGGTTGTAATTCACATTTTCATCCTCGGGGGGTGATTAAAAACTGCGGTAAATTACCTGAGTGGTCTTGGATGAGATTTTAAGAGTCATGTTTCAAATGGCGCTATTATACACTGACAGGACTGTAAGAGAAGAGGAGAGTAAAATGGTGGCAGTATACAGTAGTTTGGAGCATTTTTTGGTCTTGTTTTTATCAGTGGTTTCAGGCGTGACAAACAGGTGTCAGGGTGGAGCCACAAACATATCTTTGTCCACGATACAATGTCAAAGTGTGAAGGTAAACAAATCTACTGTCTCGTCAACAACAGATGTAACAGGAGAGCTGCCGAATAGAGTAAGTTAACACTGTTTAAAGGTCCTATATTGTGCAAAATGAATTATTGTGAGCTTTAAGCCATGTTAGAATGTTGTTACCTCCTCAGAAACATACCTGGAGTTGTTGAGTCTTGCTTCATTCATACATGTTTGAGTAATTCTTTATTTTTAGTCTACATCTGCAAGGCTCAGAATGCTCTGTTCCATTTTGTTATGTCAAGTGGTAGTGACTCACTTTTACCCTTTTCAATAGAGATGAGCAATTCTAATTTTTATGCTGAAATTATCCAAATGATTCTAGTGATGGTGTATGGAGTTTAAAAACACAGTGGAGCACTTCCTGTATTACCACATGACATCACAAGTATTTTCTGTTTGAAAGAACACAGGATTTTTGTGTTAAACATGTGTGAATGAAAAAAAACACAACTCCAGGTATATTTTTGATGAAGAAACAACATTATAACATAGATCAGAAGATAACTTAATATGGGCCCTTTAAGACTAGAATGAAATTTGATTAATTTCAAAACATTATAAACATGAAAACTTTATAAAAACAAAAAGTTGCTCAATTAGAAATCAAAGCCAGCAAATAGGGCTGAGATATGGAAAAAAATTTATCTTTTTTCTCCTTATATTGACCAATCTGGGTCAAATGCAGAGGACAAATTTCCCTATGGGTACAATAAAGTGTACCTTAACTTCAACAACAACAACAAAATTGATTCAGTTTTATCATTACTAAATAAAAAATGTTTCAGTATTTCATGACCATATACAAAACTACACAAATTTGTGCATTTAAACACAAGAAATATCCCAATTTATTCTTGAATCTTTATCTCACTTACAATTTAATATCCTTTTAAGTCCCAATTTCCTGAGTGAATTGTTTTTCATTTATAAAACAGTTTGTTGTTGATAAAGAAAAGCTGAAAGCCACTTAAACCCGAATTCAGCAGCTAAAAAGTCTATAGAAGCCACATCTTTGTCAACTCCTCATTCTGACTGTGAAAAGAGAGGAGGAAACTCAGGATAGTGTTTTTGATAGGAGAAGAAAAGACTTGGAAACGCCCTTCACAACTCAACTCACAAAGGACGAAATGCGATAGGGCAGCGCCGCGGGGCTTTTTCATGAAGTTACAATGAGCTGTGTCAAAAGAGACCACGCAAAGGGTCTCCGGCAATTATACCAAGGACAGAAAAGTAGCATTGACATTTTAGAAGATGTACCGGTTGACAGGCGTGTGTTTTTGTTGTTCATATTCATACAGAAATATCGCCTAAACAATTGAATAGTCCACAAAAGGTTCTAGCATGTTTTTTAAAGGTCATATCTCACACAAAAGTGATTCCTGTGAGATCTCAGCGTGTTATAATGTTGTTATCTCATGTTTTGTTCACACACATGTTGGAGTAATTATTTATTATTTGTCTGTCTACATCTCAAAAACTCAAAACGCTCTGTTCTGAAGCAGTAGTTTTCAAGTTAACAGCGACCTTTTACCTTTTGTTTAGTAGTGGCTGTCAATTCCAGGCCTGAAATGATCCAAATGAGTCTAATGAAGGTGTATAGAGTTTAAAAACACAGTGGAGCACTTCCTGCATTACCATATGATATCACAAGGTGGAACAGAGTTTTCAGTTTTCAGTTCAACTGTTTTTTGAGGAGGAAACAATCACACATGGATCAGAAAATGGTTTGATTAAATGATTTGAACATTTGTGTCTCATTTGTCTTACATTATAATTACTCTTACTTGAGCAGTAGTTTCCCCAAATACTCACATACTCTTATACTTCAATTTAACTATTTTGTACTGCTACTTGTGTAATATTTTCAGTGACTCTCCTCACCTCTGCTTAGAAGTCCACAGTCTTGAAGTGCTATAGGCCATTTCAATTTTCCACTCTCCGTCTTCACTATTGAAAGTGACACTGAAAAGCACCAGGGGGGTTGTCAGTGCCTCGTGGTGGGTTAAAAGTATCTTTCTGGGGTTCAAAAGCGGTCTAACTTCAGACAAAAGGTTTTTTAGCCCTTCACCCTGAGTTTTACCACAGTCCCGGGTCCCTGCTTCACAACAAAGAGCCAATGACCTCCACTCACCTCCGCCCCCCACCGCCACCTCAAGAGCAGTGGAGTGTTCTGTGACTGACAGGCCTGAGCAGAGGATGAGGCAATAATACATATATACTGAATCACAATATAGTTCCCAGCTCGTATTACGCTTTTTCTGATCTATGTTGTAATGTTTTGTTATCATATATCAAACATACCTGGAGTTGTTTAACACACAAACCCTGCATATTTAGCCTGTGTTCTTCTCTCAAACAGAAAACTCTACACCATCACTAGAATCATTTAGGTAATTTCAGAGCTGGAATATCTGATTTCTACTGAACTTAAAATGTAGCTGTTACCGTGAAAACTACCACTGCATGACATCACAAGGTGGAACAGAGCATGTTGAGCTTTGAAGATGTAGACAGGTTAATAATAAAGGATTACTCAAACATGTTTTTGATGGGATAACAACAATACAACATGTCTTAAAGCTTGGAAATCAGTTTTGCATAATATAGGACCTTTAAACAAATACTTCATTGCATATATTTGCACTGATCATAGTTAAGACATGTACCGCAGTAGCCTCCTCCATGACCTCCGCTCACCTCCGCAGCAATAGTTTGTCCTGTGACAGTTAGAGCAGAAGAAGAGGCTAAGACAACAAGCCTGTGGAGGTGTTGGTGTTTGAGTGACAGTGATTAGACTTTGAAACAAATACTGAGAACCAGAGCAAGCAGTGCAGAGGAGGCGCAGTCTCCATTGTTTTTACTTTTGTTTCATTCTGTCCTCACCTCTTCTGAGTAACTCTTTCATCTAAATCAAATGCTTTTCTGGCCATTAAAGTAAAAAAAATTCTAAATTATTGGCGTTTGGTGACTTGATAAAAGAACAAGTCCACAGACTTCCGCGTTACAAAACTGCTGTGCCCAATGGGAGCAGACGTTGCTGCTGAGATGTGACGTCATCACAACAAAGCACTGCCGATTGTGACACTGCCGATTGTGACACTGCCGATTCCCATGCACATGATTCATTATGAAAACAAAATTAGAGAACGAAGCAAGTACAGAACAGTGGGCGTATGCTGGTGATGAAAACAGGGATTGATTGGCATTTTGAAAATAAGCTACTAGAGCAAGATTGCTCAGCTATGCACAAATCACTCAAAAAAAACAAACTTTGAGAGGGGAAATGAGAAGGGGAAACAACTATAATCTGCTCTGTTATAGTTGAAAAGTCAATTTTGCATAATAGGTTTGCTTTAATATGTTTTTTTCATTGTTGTTTGACCCCTGTTGTTTGTTTCACAGGAATCCAGATGGAGACGTTCAGCCTTGGTGCTACATCGCAGACCATGAAGACGGCATCTACTGGCGCTACTGTGACATCCCCACCTGCCAGAGTGAGTCTTTGGCACTTCTCCTCCTCCTTTTACTCTCTCTCCCTCTCTCTTAGTCTCCGTTCATTTCTATTCCATTCCTCTTCCTCTCTTACTCACTCTCTTTGCCTCCACTCTCCTCCTCGCCCTCTCTCTTCTTCACCCTCTCTCTCCATCCCACTCTCCCTCTTCCTTTCTCTGTCTACCCCTCTCTCCCTTTCATGCCCTGACTCAATACCCCTCGCTCTTTCTCACTTTTTCTCAACCCCTCCCTCCTTTTTTGTCACTCTTCCCCTCTCGTCCTCTTACACTGTTCCTCCTTTTCCATCTCGTTTTCTACCCCTCCTATTTCTCTCTCCGTGTCTCTCCCTCCTTCTCTCTTTCAGCACTCACACGTACACGCAAACACATCGTCACGGGTCATGCCCTCGGGTCCATATTCCGGGCACACACAGGTATTTTCATTACTCTGCTCATCTGCACTGCTGCCATCAATAGCCTTTATAGACTTGTATTATAGTTATTATCATCCACAAAAATGTCTCTAATTGGTCCCGTCACCCCTCCCCCTCCATGCCCGGGCCTGTTCTGCCTATAATATGAGCTGTCAATCATCTCTCTCTAATTTAACTACGTGTGTGTGGGTTTGCGTACTTTTACCCTTTGGCGTTGTGCTTGTTTTGACAGTGTTGTGTGAGGAATAATTGTATGTTCTTGTTAAGTTGGCTCTGTGTGCGTTGGAAATCAACCATGTGTTATGATCAGATCATTTAGTTAAAATGAGCTGATTGATTATTTTGACGGTGTGATGTCTTCAGGACCAGTTTGGCTTCCGTGTATTTGTTTCGACTTAATCCTCTCACGTAATAGTTTCTCCACCTTTTTAATCACCACTGAAAAGAGGTTGAGGTGGAACTGCAGATTTGATCCCAACGACTTGAATTCCTGCAGAAGTGAAGGAGAGTATTAGGTAGACAGTTAGTTGGTTTTGAGTGTAGGTCTGTTTTTTTCCACCTCCTTCCAATAAAATTTAAAAACATTTTGAAATGATTTATGGGAATCAAAAAAGATAATATTTGGCTTTCCCCGAGTAATACCAGATCTAAACCTGGACTCATTCTTAAACGGACCATATTACGCTATTTTCTAGACTTTGTTATTATAATTGTTGTTTCCTCATCAAAAACATAACCGGATATGTGTTTTGTTTCATTCACACATGTTCAACAGACAAATCCTGCATATTTAAGATGAGTTTTTCTCTCAAATAGAAAACACTCTGGAACACTACAGGAATTGCCCCACTGTGTTTCCAAAATACATAAACCTTTACTGGAATCACTGGACGATTTCAGCCCTGAACAAACAGTAAAAAGTTATCTAGTAACCTGAAAACTACCTCTAAATGACATCACAAGGTGGAACAGAGCATTTTGAGCTTTGGGTATGTAGACAGATGTGAATGAATGTGTAAATGAAACAAAAAAACAACTCCAGACATGTTTTTGCTGAGGTAACAACATAGTAACATGGCTTAAAGCTCACAAGAATCCATTTTGCTTAATATAGGACCTTTAAATTTGAGCGAAACTTAGACTAAACTAAGTCTAAAATGAGACTAAACTATGGATTAGGTAATTCTTCAAAATCATAACAACTGCTCAAACTGCAGAGGTCCCGCGTATGCCACAAGGGGCAGCCCGCACTCACCGCCTACATAGTATTACAGTTAATATCGCTTTGTGCATGTTTATACCACCATACCCCCACAGCTCTGCAGCCTGCTCATTGTGATCCCATATGAGAGGCTTTCTTCTCTAAAGGCCACTCTTAAAAAAGCTCTGGAGACATTAGCCGCTCTGATAAAGATAGCTGTTAGCCGTTAGCTGCACGACCTGGTACTCTGTATGGAGTGTGTGAAGGCAGAATGGGTGTTAGAATGACCTAATTAAAGGCGCACTGTGTCACTCTTCTGGTGGAGAGTCCGTCAAATGCTCCAGGGAGACGTTATTGCTTTGTCTGGAATGTATCACAGTATGGTATTAAACACTTATTAAACATTTCTATCTTCATGGAGGCCAAACAAGGTCACAGGTTCTCTCCACAGGTCAGATCTGTGGAGAGGGGACCCCGCTCACAGTCAGAATGCTTGTTTTTCATTTTTGCTGTAAAACCATGCTGTAATTTAATAAATGTAAGGTACCGAAAAGCTGAAAGACTGAAATCATTAAAAAGATTATAGTGAAAGTGTAAGGAGTTTAAAAACACAGCGGAGCACTTCCTGTATGACATAACAAAGTGTTTTCAGTTTGAGAACTCAGCCTAAATATGCAGTTTGTGAACAAAACAAAACACAAAATAGTGTAAAATCTTGCCCTTTACCATATGCAGACATGTTGCTGGTAAAAATAACACATGGTGCGTTTATACAAAAGTTGTGATGAGCATATGCAGTCAACCTGTTATACAAAACTCTATGAAAAACAGGGCTCTGAATAATATTATCCTGCCAGTGTTATAAAGACTGTTTGCTTATTTGCTCCTTGCAGATGTCTAACTTATTCTAACTTATTATCCAACCCCAGAGTCCACATGGTGCTCCTGCTGTCTCTGTGTATTGTCTGAAACCCTGTTAAACTAGCCCAGTGTCTGCACCTCCTCAGCGGCCAGAGACACCGTGCTGTGGGCCTCTGTTTTCTTTCAGTCTGTCCATTCTTTTTGTCTGCTCCATGGCTGGAATCAAGCAAAGCAGCAGACCTTCCACTACAAAAGTTACATAATGTTCTTTAAAGGCCCTGTCCCAGGTTTTTCTCCATGTATGTGAGCAAAATTTCTCTTGCCCCAGTATTGTACTTATACTAATATTGTATATGCAGCTTTTAAGATCATCATAAGTCTGCTGTGTACTGGCTGTATCTAATTATAAATCGTTTTAATGTCCAATAATCAGGAAGTGCATGTTGGTTGTTAATTTCACCGCTACATCAAACCTCTGCACTGGTCTCTGAAAGTTATGAAAAGTGCTTATAAACTCAATGTAGTGAATATTTAGGATGCTCAAAATGCATAAGAAGAACTTTAGACCACTGTTTTTCGATGGTTTTAAGAATGCAAAATTAGGTACTTTAAATCATTCTCATTATATATTTAAAAAAAACGAACAATTTATTTCTCCAAAGTATAAATAATAATTCATTCAATAATAATTACAAATGACTGTATCACAATCTTGATTGATATGTAGAAATAGAAATAGAAAGCCTTTATTATCATTATACACAGCATAACAAGATGAGAAGCTGCTCCTCCAAAGTGCATACAAAAACTAATAAAACTACTCGCTAATACACATAAACTACTCTACAATAAATCTTGTGCAAAACCCACCAGGGTTACACAGACAGACACATAACAGAGGGTCCAAGTGGGTAGCAGCATAGGAAGTTCTCAGTGCTATGCATATATATATATAGATAGATAGATAGATAGATAGATAGATAGATAGATAGATAGATAGATAGACAAATAGATAGATATAGATATAGATATAGATATTTATTGTATCAGTTTCATTAAAATAAACGATGAGCAGCCTCAGCAGTACAGTGGCAGTTATGAAAATGTAAATTAGTATCTACTTATGACAAACGAGTTTTAGAGTTTGAATAATCGTTTGGTAAACATTATTATTGACCTGTATTTGAGATAATTGCATCTATTAATTCATGGCAAACACATTCTTAACCCAGTGACTCTTATTAAAGATGTGCTATGTATGTTTGGTCACCTGCTTATCTCCATGGAGATTTAATTGCCTTCCCTGGAACAGGGAGTTATCAATTATCTAAACTACTTCCATGGAAAGAAGCACTTGTTACCACGGGTTCAAGCCTTCTTAAGCAATAATACACATGCAATTCAATGCACGATAGATGTGTTTATTCCATACACTGTATATATAAATGGACAGCTCATTGTTGCTTTCCAAATAGGAAGTGGCTAAGGGTGCGCCTCCTGCTCCATCGACTCCGAGTCCAATTCACTTTGCATCGAAACAAATAACTGCTGCTGTCAGGCTCCTCATTTTGGTCTGAAAATGTAAGCTCCCTGTGTATTTTCTGTAAAACTATCCCAGTGTCACCTCCTCCCCCCGCTGCTAAAGACACCGCCGTGCTGTGGGCCTGTTTTCATTCAGTCTGACCATTGTTTTGTCTGCTGCGCCGCTCCTCTCCACGTTTGATGTCGCGTGTTGGTGCTGAAAGATCTTTGGTCACTCTATCATCCGGTCCACAGCCCTGTCATCTGGACCATACCACCCTGAAGAGGAGCCGCCCCAGTGCAGGCGGGTCAGGCCAGGGCACTGAGTCACCAAACGCTGAAAATACTCAGAGCTGGAAACATCATAAGGAGGGCGTCTGACAGAATGTGGTCCACTACAGATCTCTGGTGCTTGTTTACACAATTAAAGGTGTACAAAGTAATAGCGATGATCTTGGCTGATGCCGATGCCGATACCAATTGCTTACCCACAACCCTTTTTTTACCACAAGGTTAACTTTCTGGTGGGGCTGGTGCTTGTCTCTATAGAAATGTTATTGCCTTGCCTTGAATGCTGCGGTTATGTGTTTTGCTTTACAGTCATTTCTATTGCTAAAACTAATAACTTGAAGAATGCACTCTTATGGGTTGTTCCCATAAAGATATATAATGCCATGCTGTGCAACATTTCAGCAAAGTGATAAGCTCTCCATGGAGACCAAAAAGTGTCAAAATCTCCCCTCGCTTTTTGCATATAAAAGAATAGATTGCTTCTTGGGGTAATTTCCAGACACCGTACTTTTACTTCTACTGGAGTATTCATACTTGGTTGGTTTCTAGTTAGTCTAAGTGACAATGGCTTTATGTTAACATGATTAAACGATTGCTTTCTAAATTATGCATCCCTACCACCTCCACTCATTTAGATGGTCATGCACTAAACTCACTAAACCTAAACAATGAGTCCGAAAACATTTGCGCATTTATTGCAGACCACAAATCATGTTGATGGAAGAATACAATAGTCTGGGCTGTTTACAGATAGTGGTTAGATCGTTTATCCAGATTTATGAGGCTGGATAATGTTGCATAATGACCCAGCCCTCAAGCTACACAATAGCCTACTACTACTACTACTACTACTGTTGGCGGCTCCGCTCCATCCATTTTATTAAAGTGATTCAAAGGACAAGGTACATAAGATACATGAAGCAAGAATGACTTCAGTTTAACTGGTAAGTTCTGAGAAAGTTGGTGGTTCCTGTGTTGACCAATGCTGTTGAGCCATTTTAACAAACAAGCTAACTCGCATTTTAACAAACTAGAATGTTCTGTGATCCGCTTGTCTCCATAGGCAGTGATGGGAAGAACACTTTGAAAATGTATTTAGTTTCATAATACTGAATACCTGCATTAAAATGTATTTTGTAATGTGAGTGTAGTATAAAAACATAATTACAAACAACTTTATTTTTGCATTCATTTATGTCTACTTAGAGAGAAATGAAAAATTGCACATGCACGCACTGCAAGAGCTTTTTGGTTTGTTTATTTTGTTTGTTTTGACTATTGCGGTGCAGTCATGGACTCTAGTGTATGGGTGTAGTTAAAAACTGAAAGTGCTTGATGAAGTACTGCCATGTCTTCTTTTTAATTTAGGAAAGTGACTGTATTGTTAATACCACCAAATGAAAATGTAACTGTATCGTAACACAGAAGTATTCCAGGACTGAATACAAAATTAGCATTCAGAAGATGTACTCTCGGTGCATGTTACCTGTTACCTCCCAACATTGTCAGTGAGGATGTTACTGCTTTGCTTGGAATATTCCACAGCTGTTATTTTATCTGTGTTTTTATTGCTCAAAAGAAGCTTGAAAAACACACATCTTACTGTGAGCAGGATGGTCTTTCAAGATAGATACGTTTAATGCTGTACTGTGGAACATTTCTGTAATAGCATATCCATGGGAGACAAACAGGTTGCTGACATTCCACCTGAAAAGTAAACATGAAAGTAGACATAAACAAGGCATACTGACTTAAAAAAAAGATGGAAGACTTCAGTGATACAGTTGCAGTTATGCAAATGTTGTAATTATCACAGACATTATTTCTCACCTGTGTTTAACCTTCGTAAATTGCACCACTTCTGTTTAATTAATTTATGATGAACTGCCTCTTAACCCAGTCACCCTTTTTGCCTTTTGGGCATTTCTGTGACGCCTTCACTAAACTTTGGCTAAAGTCAATATCTCCTCTTTTACCTGTAATTACAAAACAGTCTTCTCTTCTTGAAAGTGAACTTCCTTACTTAAGATAGTGATTTCTCTGAAGTCCCTGGGAGCCACATTGCTGTTTTGAAGAGGTCTATTTGCTTTTGCCTGATGAAATATTGTGGAAGAGTTTTGATTGACAGAAAGGGGAGCTGTTGTGCAGTTAAACCTCTTTTGAACTGTGCGTGCTGGGATCTAATCTGTCAACAGCATCGAACCAAGACAAACGAGTTGGGTCACTGTGAGCGTTCAGACAGCAAGAGTCACAATGGCAGATTCCCTGTGTGATTGTTACCTTTAAAAGTGCTTTAAAATATATTGTATTAATTTTGCATCTGCATCTGTGCACCTTCGCCAAAACTGACAAAGATGTTTTGAAAAGGCAAGGCAAGTTTATTTGTATAGCACAATTTGTACACAAAGTAATTCAAAGCGCTTTACAGACTAAGAAACACCTTAAAATCACAATACAAACAAATCAAAACATAAATAACCATCATACAATTTAAAAATAGTGAGACATTAAATTAGAGAGAATTAGAGAAAAGAGTGTGGAATGAGAAACCTTGAAAACTCAAAAATGAAAATTAAAACTCAAGAAATATACAAGATGGATTTAAACAGCACATTTTCACATTTAGTTAGCATCACACCCTCAGGGAATGTTGATGGTATCAGCTCCAAAGTATCACTGGATTTCTATAACTTTTGAGAGATGGATGAAGGTTAAGGTACACTTTATTGTCCTGTTTTATTTGACCCATCCTTCAATGTCGCTATGAAAACCTGTCAAGAGCCGTTTTCACAGGAAATTTAACACTTTTCTACTATAAGGAATAGACCAAGCCTGCAACACTGACATAGACAGTATAGTTTTAAACCAGGTCTAAACTGGAACAAAGATTAACTTGTTAAAAAATCATATAATATTTAATAAGTAAGTATACATAAAAGTATTACAAGAAGAAGCCCCCTTGTTTTTTTTTTTTTATTAATTTGTTTAATTTTAACTCCTGTGAGATAAAGAGATGGCAAATATTCTCAGTACAATTTTGCTATTAATCAGTGTCCATCGTGTGGTTCTAGTCTGGTTTAGAGCTCACTTTTTTTCATATTTTACTATTAGATTTCATCAAGATTATTATTTTAAATGTTTATGTTTACTGATAAACAAAATTCCAAATCAACACCATTTAAACAGTGTCATTAAATCCTCTTATGTGCCTGAACTTTTAATAACCTCAATAATTACATATTCCTTTCATTTATTAAAATATTTGCAAAGCTGGGGGGTTTTAATTGAGCTCGTCTGTCACTTCTGAATAATATTCTTATGACTAGACTCCTCAACTATCTGGCAACGTACCAGTGCCACGCCTCAATGTTATTAGAACAGAGCACTTATGCTTTTGTCTTGAGAATTTACGACAAAAAGCAGTGGAAAATATTACGCTTTGACACCTACTCTTTAATTTTGATTGATTATCATTGTCACTTTGAGTGGAGGTGACATTTGAGTCAACTTTCAGTATAAAATTTCAAATCGTAAAAAAACTACATAGGGGTGTGTAAAAGAACGTCTATAGGTGCACAGTTAGAGGTGAAATTGAGAGGTTATATGGGGCACATTTTTACGATGATTCATACAAGATCTTCTTGAACTTTCCCAGCCCCAATGGTTGTAAATGTCTAGTTTTCATTTTATAAACTCCTGCTGGAGAGAGGACGCACAGGGCCTGAGACAGTGGAGTTTTACCTATCAAACTGGCACAGTGCTTAACAGATTGTATTACTCTGTTCAGTGGAGGAATGTAATAAAGTAGTGAAGTACTATACATACAAAGAATTTTTAGGTATCTCTATTTGTTGTGTGTTGTTTCTTTAGATAAATTTTACAAAACACTGTAACTGGGGATCAAATGCTACTGGTCGGATCGAATGTAAAGATGTTCTACATTATTGGCGTCTGTGCCAAAAGTCAAGAGGCATTTGCAAAAACAATACAAGAAAAGTAAACAAAGCAGGTGTGGAACAACACGTTGAAGCTAAGTTTAGTAATTAGTAATCTCCTAATTATTATCTTAGGCAACTACTGGCTTTGCACCCCTCCCTGTAACTTTTCTACGTGCCTCATGCTTCACTGAGCTGGGAAAATCTGCCTTTTTTCATGCAGCATCACGGTCATGGACTCATTTACAAATAGATGTAACAGTTAATCTGCCGATTCGAGGGTTGGCGGTTCGACTCTTGCTCGCGACATAAACTTCATTGGTAGAGCCGTCAGATCCACTGAAGTTTGCGGTGCAATTCAAACTCCCAAAGATGAATGCTGTTGTTGTGTCCTTGGGAAAGACACTTAACCCATCTCACCCAATGTGTTTGCATACATTGGTGTATAAATGTGGGCGTGAATGGGTGAGTGGGTCCTTGATGAGTGCGTTGAAAGTGGAAAAATATGACCATTTACAAATAGTAAAAAGTGTGGAGACAGAGGTATTTCTATGCTTTTTTGTGAGAAATGCAAATGGTTTTATAATATGATATTTTGTGATTTTTCGACTTTTTGTATTGGTTGCATTGGCTGCTACTTTGGCCAGGTCTCTCTTGAAAAAGAGATTCTGCAGTGGAACCTCCCGGTTAAATAAAGGTAAAATAAAATGTATTAAGCTAAAATTATGAGTACACCATCTCTAGCTCTATAGCCACTGTTGACTAGAGGTAAGATCTTAAGCCCGAGCCCAACCCAACCCAACATTCGGGTTGGGTCGGGCCTAAAATGTCAATCATTGCTTCGGGTCGGGTCGGGTCGAGCTTCTCTCTCGCTGACTTTAAAAAAAATAAATAAACAGTTAAAATCGTGCGCAGAGCATGAGCCAGTGTCTGGCTCATGCTCTGCGCACGTGAACGACGCCCTCTTAATAATCTTCCCCTCCGCAGGTCCGCATGAAATTTCGGGTTTGCTTCGGGCTCGGGCCTGCAAATCAAGTTAATTGGTCGGGCTCGGGTCGGGTCGGGCTTTAATACCCGCGGGTCGGGTTGGGCTGGATTTTTTAGGCCTGATTTTACCTCTACTATTGACCCATTGTTGAGGTTAACTTCCTTTATGTGTTCTAGCAGTATATTTTCCATCAGTGAGGTAACATTAGACACATGGCCCACAGTCTCATCTCCGTCGAGGTGCTCCAGCTCTTGTTATTACAGTGTGCATGTCATTGCTTTGAGACCCTGAATCTTCCCTCATGGTGGTCGTCTCCTGTAGCAGCGTTCCCCATGGTCCCAGCTGCACAAAGGGGCAGGTCTGGACATCACTCTGAGGATAAGTGTTAGACGTGACTGTGAGCAGCTTTGACAGTTTAAAGTCATTTTTGTGAGGTGAGGTCAGAACAGCCCTAGTGTGAGCAGGGAGGTAGTAGTTTTACTCAAGAGAAATTATTAAAGGTCCTATATTACACAAAATTGACTCTTGTCAGCTTTAAGCCATGTTATAATGTTTTTACCTCGTCAAATACATACTCAGTGTTGTGTTTTGTTTCATTCACACATGTTTGAGTAATTCTTTATCATTAGTCTTTCTACATCTCCAAAGCTCAAAATGCTTGTAATGTCAATCAGTATTTTTCAAGTTAACAGCTCCTTTTACCTTTTTTTTTAGCAAAGATGTGCATTTTCAGGGCTGAAATTATCCAAATGATTAGTGAAGGTGGAGTTTAAAAACACAGTGGAGCGCATAACGTCACAAGGTGGAGTATTTTCTCTTGAGCGAAGAACTTAACCTATCTATGCAGGGTTTTTGTGTTAAAACATGTGTGAATGAAGCGAAACAAAACTGAAAAAACATTATAACAGATCAGAAAAAAGCATAAAATGGGCCCTTTAAAAAGTGAATGTACCAATTACTGTACGTCCCATCACAAAACATTGCAAATTAGGGACTTTTTGACTTCAGTGTTCCCTTTCACCTGCCTTAGGCCTGTCCTTCACCAGGTGAATGTGCTGTGGGCTGCTATGAGAACACTCTTTGTTGTCCTCCCTCGACCCTTGACCTCTTCACTAAGTCCCACCCTCTCGTGCCCTGGGGGGGAAATACCTGTCCGCTTCACCACCCTGAGTCAGATCCTTAACTAAAACTTAAGTCTGAAAAAGCAGGGCAAAGGACAGCGGACTCAGTGGACTCTCTCCAGTTGCGCCGCCTGGCTCAGATCGGCCTGGGCCATTAGGGAATTAAAGGTATTGATTACAGGGAGAGTGGATCGTGGAGAATGTTTGCTAATGAGAGCGAGTGGATGGCCATTGTTTAGGGCTTGTCTCTGGGAAAAGGGAGATGAATAGGCGGTCAACCCACTTAGCAAAAAAGAACAGGGCTGAGAGCCAAAGATGAGCACAGGTGGACCAATGCAATCCGAACTTCATATGTTATTCAGATAGTGCTGCTCAACTATATAACTTTACTGGCTCACCCAAACTTCACAGCTATGTTTTAAATTGTTTGTTTTATAATACTATTTTAAAAGGTGCAGTGTGTTATCTGTATGTGTGCTATTTGTTTTCTTGGAGATGTTTTTTGCCTGAGATGTTTGCCTGTTTTCTTTGTTGTTGTTTGCCTGAGATGTTCTACTCCAAAATATGTTGTAAAACTGGTTCCAGATGCTTTATTACATTCTTATTGTGAGTGGGGTTGCTTCTTTATAGATTTTACCTGGAACTTGGGCTGGGGTTGCTTGTGTTTTGTTTTTTTTAAAGACTTGGTTGCTTAATCCTTGCTGACAATATGCAACCCTAGTGATGTGACTCAATAGTACCTTGTAATTTTCAGATGTGGGTGTACGCTGCCTTTTGCATGAATTGGACATATAATCCAAGCAGCAAAATTAAGATTAACTAATTTGTGAATCTCTTAAACTTAAATGTCCTAAAGGAAAAGTGGTTCAGACAGGGAAATCCAGATGTGAATCTCTTGGCAGAAAATATTGTATGTTTAACACAAACTAATTTACCGCTTATTTAAAGGTCGCAAATTGCACAAAGTTGTGAATTAAAAGCAATGTGATAATGCTGTCACCTCATTAAATACCTGGAGTTATGTTTGAGTAACCCTTTATCCATTTATCATTAGTCTGCCTACTTCTCCAAAGCTCAAAATGCTCTGTTCCACCAGACATATTTTACTTTCTGTTTAGTAGAGACTGGGCTAAAATGATCCAAATGTTTCTAGTGAAGGTGTGAGGAATTTAAAAACATTATGACGCTCTTGTTTTCTGTTTGAGAGAAGAACTCAGCCTAAATATTCTGGGTTTCTGTGTTAAACGTGTGTGACTGCAACAAAACAAAACTCCAGTTATGTTTTTGATGAAGAAACAATATTATAACAGCTCAGAAAATAGCTTAATATGGGCCCTTTAAAAAGTCAAATTCATTATAGAACTGTTTCCCATGACATGAAAGTTTGTCATTGTGGGAATCGCAGCAGAACTGATGGCGGTGCTGACAGCAGACCCTTTGCGGTAGCGGTAAGAGCTGCGTTGGGTTTCAAAGTGTCTGATGACAAATAGAAGTGCAGGGGCCATGTGCATCTGTAGCCAGAGGAGGTCACCCTGCATCCCCCATCTTTTCATGTACGGACCACTGCGGATCAGGTCCTCTCCTCAGGACACAATCTTCTAGCTTTGACTGATGTGGTGCACTGGTCATTTTTCATCTTCTGCTCATTGTCCCAAGCACTAATTATTCATTTAAAGCTGGGTCTCTTTCCTCTTCCCTCTAATTAGATGGTTAGTCACAATCCCTGGGCCCCGGGCTGGTCCATTGATCTCCGCCATCTCTATCTTATTGTGCGCACAAACACACAAACGCACACACAAACACCCACACGAATACACACACTTTTACACGTAGCTGAATCAGATAAAATGGGCCCACTGTTGGCAGCTGTAATAACAACAGGGATAATGACGGTACACAAATGAGTCCAAACTGACAAACTTAGGAAAGACACTTTTATTTATTTGGACATAATGCATCTAGAGTCCTTGGCCATTGATACTTTGCAGCTGATGTTATCAATTTTCTCTGCAGGTGTGATGCTAACCGTAGGTACTGCTCTGTCTGAAGCTGTTAGACTTTAATATGAGTTATGACTTAGCTATTACAACATTTCAACTGCTTTGTGCTGTGAAACAAGTCCCTCTCAAGTAACATTACAGTCACGAGCTTAGCCAGCAGTTTTTTCTCTGAAATTTAATGAACTAAATCAAATTGTTTTTTTTCTTTTTCTGTTTCCTTGCAGTGTCTCATCTTAAAAAAGTAGGACGTGTGTTTCCGTATTTAACTCTCCAGCTGAGGGCGCATGGATTTCAGTTGCTGGTACACCTAAGAGTGAAGCAATAAAATAGAAAAAAAAGATTAACCATGAACTTGCAAACATTTGGCGAATGCTACAACAAAGAAAGGTACTAAGTAAAATTCTTCCTAGCAACAAAATGAATCAATGTTGCTCCTATAAAAATGTAGTCACAAAATGTCGTGTCTGTTTTCTTAATAAGTGACAAAGCGCTCCGATATAGCATTGTATTTCTCTTCTAATATTAATTCACTTCTCGTTGTTTGACTCTGAACAGCAGAGGATGCGCGATCTCAATAGAAAAGCAAAATGACTCCCTATTTCCTCCAAACAATAGTGTACTTCCAGATAGTTCCATCCTGGGGGTCCCTGTGCTTCTCTGGGTTGTTTTGGTTTGTGGTGCACAGTCAACAAGAGTAATCACAGGGCTGACAGAGCGCGGCAGCTGTATTTGTTTATGCATTCAATATACTGTAACACAAAAGAGGTAATAGATGAGCCCGCACCACAATGAACGCTGCTGGAAAAAGTATGTAATAGGTTTAGTGGGACTCTTGCATAAAATTCAATACATAACTTTCTTGTAATGCATTAATGTGTTTACCAAATGTGCAAATACCTGTGTTATATTGTAAACAAGTGTAGCGCGGCCTTTTTAACACTGAAGGATGCTCAGGGCCGCCTTGCCACAGATCAGTTAGCCCTCATCCGGGAAGTGTTTCCATTACCTGTGATACAGGTCGAGCAAGTAACTGTATGGAACAGGTGCTAGAAACAGTTCGTGGAATGGGGCAAGTATTTGTATGAACAGGAGCAATGGAGCTGCTGTTTACACTTTCGTCTGATGAGGAAATTTGGATCAACTTAAAGGTGCTCTGTGTAACTTTTCTGGTGGAAGGGCCTCTGCTTTTGTCTCTGTGGAACTGATACTCCTGAAATATCCCATAATATGACATTAAACATCTATCTCCATGGAATCAAGCAGTTGAAGCTATTAGGCCAAATTACAAGTCAGATATGAGGATAAGTGGCCCTGCGTTCAATAAGAATACATGGTTTTCAAGGCCTTTAATATACATTTAATGCAATTATGTAGGACATTTTAGGCCAAGCAATAACTTATCCATGGATACAAGCAGGTGATGGACCCTCCTCCCAAAACGTTACACAGTGCAGCTTTAATATTAGTGACACATCTCCTCCTGCCTCTGTGAGCCTGGGTCTGTCTCTGCTCTGTCTGTCTTGAAGCACGTTACCATGCAACTTTAGTAATCATATGATGCTCGTGGCTCATGGTGCGTGTTTTGGGTGAATGATGTGAGGCGTATGTGAACATGGCCCATCCACAAGTAACTAGTGCTCACTGGGACCAGTCTGCAGAGCGCTGTAAAAATGACCTTAGATACAGGTCAATGCAGGTCTGTGCGTGGGATGGACTATTACTAGTGTAATTTGGCTTAGAGAGAAAATTCATTTTCTTGGTCCCCATTGATTTTGTATTATAAACTTATATCAACTTATTTTAACATTGAAATACAGTGAACCCTCGCTATAACGCGGTTCATCTTTCGCGGCTTCACTGTTTCGTGGATTTTTTTATGCTTTTTTTTTTTTTACAGTGCATTGTGTTATGAATCCTGATTGGCCAAGGGACGTCTAGAAGTGATAAAAGTTGACATTGGTCTTTCACTTAACCTTAAACACTCAAAGAGCCATTTGGAGCGTCTCCCACAGAAAAGAAAACACCCGCAGAGCCACAAAACCCTAAATGAGGATCACACTGCATATGATTTTTTTTACCTGTCTGCTCTGTATAAAAAACTATAGTGAGTTGCATTTATGAAATCAATGAAAATACAACACAACGTGTTCTTTAGTCTGACAGACGCTGAAGCATCAGCACCGAGCTGTTTTCAGCGCAGTGGATGCAGATTAGCCATGCGGTTTTAAGTTTAGTTTCTCCTTTTAGTCCTGGTCTTAGATCTGGTTTACACCTGCTTTAGTTCTGCTTTAGACCTGGCTTAGTCCTGGTTTTGGTTCTGGTGTTAGTTCTAGTTTAGAGGCGTAAGGAGGAAGCACGGTCCACGCAGCGTATGCAACAAGACACAACCCACGCGCCATGCCCACGCCATACGGGAGGAGATGCGGGTGCGCGGCGTACGGGAGGAGATGCGGTGTGTGCAGCGTACGGGAGGAGGTGAGGTGTGTGCGGCGTACGGGAGGAGATGCGGTGTGTGCGGCGTACGGGAGGAGATGCAGTGTGTGCGGCGTACGGGAGGAGATGCGGGTGCGCGGCGTACGGGAGGAGATGCGGTGTGTGTGGCGTACGGGAGGAGATGAGGTGTGTGCGGCGTACGGGAGGAGATGCGGGTGCGCGGCGTACGGGAGGAGATGCGGTGTGTGTGGCGTACGGGAGGAGATGAGGTGTGTGTGGCGTACGGGAGGAGATGCGGTGGGTGCGGCGTACGGGAGGAGATGCGGTGTGTGTGGCGTACGGGAGGAGATGAGGTGTGTGCGGCGTACGGGAGGAGATGAGGTGTGTGCGGCGTACGGGAGGAGATGAGGTGTGTGTGGCGTACGGGAGGAGATGCGGGTGCGCGGCGTACGGGAGGAGATGCGGTGGGTGCGGCGTACGGGAGGAGATGAGGGGTGTGCCGCGTATGGGAGGAGATGAGGTGTGCGCGGTGTACGGGAGGAGATGTGGCATAAAGAAGGAGGAAAATAACATAAGGACGACAGGAAAAGACACCTGCACCACAGCCTTCAGTAGAAAAAGTCAGGACGAAGAGGCACAGTCAGAGGGTCTGTGAAATACGCCTGAGTGACAATGTCCAACCTCGTATTCGTATTCATTAAAATTATTATTTTACAGTATTTTTTAAAAACTATCATAGTTATTTGTAAGAAAACGTTTATATTTTTAAATGCTTGGGCCTGAAAACAGGATTTGATCTTTGGTTTCATTCTATAGTACAGTATTGTATTGTATAATCATTGTAAAAAATAAAGCTGACTACTTCACGGATTTCGCCTATCGCGGGTTCTTTTTGGAACGTAACCCCCGCGATAAACGAGGGTTCACTGTACTTTGAAGTTTGATCTGTTCTGTTTGTTTTAAGACAGTGAAGACAAACTATTATTTATTTAACATGGAAATCTCACTGGGAGCCTGAATCCCTTTTTTCAAGCGTGACTTGGCCAAGGTCACAAGGTCCTTGGCAAATATTGTGACAAGTTGCCATGGCATTTCTTCTTACATTTATTTAATGACCGCAATGGAGTATTCCCAGGATCTCTTTGACCTCTTCAGTCACTTATGCAATCATATTAACACCTTCATAAAGATAAGGTGAATGAAGTGTCTTGACCAATGGCTGCAATGACATTATGCTTATGACTAAAGCATAAATATATAGAGAATAACAGTGAGTTCATATGGCTCAAGGGTTGTTTATGTAACTTTATAGATGCATTCCCTTGGTTTGTATTTACTTCAGGGCTCAAAGAATGCACCATTAATCCTCTGTCTCCTCTCTTGACCTCTGCCTGTTAGCATCCCAGCTCTAAAGTGGTGTGTCTAATTACTTGGGCCGCCTGCCTCTCTGTAATTGGTTGTTAATGATGCTCTTTTGATGCTTAAAGGATAATTTCAGTTAAGCTTTTTTCCACTTCTCTTTCCCTTTGAAGAACTCTTTGTGTATTTTTTACAAGCCTCTTAGAGATTGTCTTGTCTCAACTTAAGACTTTGCTTTCATTTTAGCATGAAGCAATTTTAAGTAAACAGTCCACTGTGAACCAAAAGGATAACGAATACAAAATATACAGACAGACGGCATAAAATGAGAAGACGAAATTTTTGTACGACGAAATGAAGTGTTTTTGCTAGCTTGTCTATAAGACACACTGTTGATTAAAGAAACCACATTAGCTTTGGTGTTCTATGGATTCCCAATTAAAAACAAAAAGATCTCACTGAAATAATTAATTATAGAACCAATAATGAATTCATTGGTGTAACAGAGAAAAGTGAAACGCACCAGTCTCTTGTATTGAAAAAAGCTTTTGTCAACTATATGAGCATGTCTGGAAACAAAATGGATTCTGTCTGGTGTTCTTCTTCTTTTTGTCAATAAGCACAAAGTTTCATTAGAACAAACTGCCTTCAACAACTGTCTAATAATCATCTATGGAGCTGGAGATGCACAGGGCGCTGGGAGGGCAGATGATTATGTGGAGTCTAATACAATTTCATCAAAGCATTATGCACTGTTTGAAAAGCTGGTTATATAATGTTATTAGTCAGTCTTTGAACAAACAGCTAATAGCATTTCAATTCTTTCAAACTATATATCTAGAGCCAGTCTGGATGAACAATGGCTCACCTCACCATTCAGCTGTCCAGTTTGAGGTTCATTCTAGGAAATAACAAGGCTGTTTTCGTTAGTAAGTAGTAACTCACTACTATTTTCTTGGATTAAGTTAGCAAATATTTTTTATATTTTATTTTTTAACCTTTATTTACCCAGGAAAGTCCCATTGTGATTACTAATCTCTTTTTCAAGGGAGTCCTGCCATGCACACATCACTTTCATACTAGGCAATGTGGGTGAAGTGTCTTGCCTAAGGACACAACGACAGTTTTTGTGACTGGCGCCCCACTGTGGCACCTGGAATTCCCAGCGGTCTCCCATCCAAGTACTAACCAGGCCCGGCCCTGCTGAGCTTCTGAGATCTGACGGGATCAGGCTTTGACAAGTCGGTATGGCCACATACCAGGGGTCGCATGATTCTTATGTCAATACAATACATTTTGAAGTACGATATATCACTGGTGCACATATAGATGATAAAAAATAATATAGAAACTAATTTACTGACCCTGACATTATTCAATTCAACTCAAAAAGTTTACTATGGTAAATTTCCGTATAAGCAGCATATGAAAAATTGAAATTGTATCCTCACTCTCAATCTTCTAAAATAGATAATAATAAAATAAAGGAAAAGTCCGAGTGTTCTCCTTTAGGTAGATGATGATAGCTTCCTGGCAGCCTGGTGGTTAGAGAGTGGAGAGAGTTCAGCATCCTAACAGCCTGGTGGATGAAGCTGTTAGTGAGTCTGGTGGTGCAGGAACAGAGGCTCCTGTATCTTCTCCTCAGGGCAGGAGGCTGTACAGATTGTGTGCGGAGTGACTTGCATCACTCACAATTGTGATGACTTTGCGGGTGAGGCGGGTGGTGTATATGTCTTGCAGAGAGTCATCTTCCTGGCTGTGTTCACTCTGTGCTGCAGGGCTCTTCTGTCATGGCCAGTGCAGCTGGAAAGGATGCTCTCAGCGATTCCTCTGTAGGATGTGGTCAGGACGGGTGGTGAGGCACTTGCCCTTTTCTGCAGGAAGTTGAGACACTGCTGGAGTTTCTTCACCAGTGATGCAATTTCTGTAAAAAGTCACCGAAGTTATCAATTCAACTTGTTATAGTGATAGAGAATAGTCTGGAAACCATACTAAAATATGACTGATAATAGATATGTATGTATGCATGCATGTATTTATTTACATATTTTTAAATAATGAAAATAATAATTAAATCATATAAAAAAAATTCTAGAAAGCTACAAAATTAGTTGGAACTGAACCAAAATTGCAATTTGAATAGTTATAATTTGCAAGAATGCATGGAATAAAATGTTTGGCCTGTGTATAAAACCCGGATTTTAAACGTCTACAAACATGTTCAGAAAAATATGAGATCCTTGTATTAGTTTAGCAATTAAAGTTTCAGTCTTTTCTGAAATGTTAATGCCTCCAGACCATAGACTGTATATATAAATGGACATAGCTAACCCGCTAGCTGTCGTGTTCCAATTATGAAGTGTTCATAGTGACGCTTCTAGCTTCCTTGAGATTTCCAATTGACTTACACTGGAGTATTATCACCCCTCCCTCTGCAACTGGTTTCACTACTTACACTTTGTCCATGAATAAATTCCTATTCCTAATGTGGAAATGGCTCCAAATTCACTCCTATAACTGCTTTCCTCGTGAGCTTCATTTGACTGGAGCCGAACAATTAGGTCACACTCAATTAGTCCTCTTCTTTATACAGTCTTTGCTCGGGACAAATTTGCACTGAATCTTGATTTTAAACATATTCTGAATATCTAATCGCTATGGCAACAAGTGTCAGACAGAGAAATCTCTATTTGATACTTTTCCAAAACCGCCCACGCCTATTGTTTTCTGAAACACACTACCTCTTATTTGCCCTTGTTCTTTCATCTCTTCACTGTCTCGATGTCACTGGATTTTACAAGAGTCATTGAGTTCCCCTAATAACATGTTTGCATCTGGCTCCTCCGCCGTGCCAGACGCTCTTGCCAAAACTTGCTTTGACTTTTTGATGTTTGTTTATGATATCCCTCCGCGCTGTGATTTTCCCCCCGTGTTGTGTCTGCTTCACTAGCAAAAGTATCACCTGTTATAACCCCGCCGCCTCCCGTGGTGCATTGTGGGTAGGCTAACAAGTGCGACGCTCGTTGGAATCCTCAGCGGGGGTCCCTCCTGCTGACTTACTGGAACACCTCTTGGTTAAGTCCAGATTCCTGCTGCAGCTGTGGTTTGTGTGCATGTGTGTTGTGTTTTTAGACTTTTATTGTACATGGAGTCAAAAAATTTCCACAAGTTGCACCTGTAGAGCAGATGTTTGAGAACAGTGGCTAAATAATAAGATCTTTAATGGTGCACTAGTAGATTTCTGGTGAAGGGTCCAAAAAATCCATGGAGATATTATTGTTTTAACTTGAAAATTCCACAAAACATGAGAAAAATAAGTGACACCACTAGGCCACGTTTTTTTTTTTCCAATTAAAATGACTGTAATTGACAAGAGCAAGTAACTTTTCCAGTGTTGTGCTACCATGGAGGTGGTATTTTTGGTCCACAATATAGTATTAAACTTAGGTGTTTTAATTGCCAAAAAATTTATATCTTGAAAGACATCACCTGCTAGTCTTAATGTAAGTTTAATGCCATACTGTGGAACTTTCTAGAAATTGCATAATAGCCTATAAAAGCAAATTGCATAATAGCCTTGTCAGAAAAAAGCAGATGACATAAAAGTCCCCCGACATAAAAGTCACGTAGTACACCTTTAAAACCACCTACACTATTTAAAAGGCACTTTACTTGGTCAAAAAATTAAATAGATGTTGCTGACTAGTTTCAACAGTTTTGCAGTTAAACTATTTCTACTATTCTTCATGATATCTTTTCTTGTTTATGCTAACTAGGTTCACAGTTAAACATTAAATATGGAGTCTTTATCCCACAGTTGATTTTTCACTAGCAAGGACCACGCCAACAACACATGTGCGAAGCGAAAAGAGTTTTTTATATGGAGACGAGGTGGGGTGGCTGGGTTGAGACTCAGGGTGGGGGTTCAGTCTCAATCTTCCCCTGGTCCAGCAGGAACAGGACCCCCCTCTTAGGCGTTTTGTGTCTGGAAGTGAACAGATTTGGGTTGGGAGGGTGGGGTCGAGTTATTCGGAACAAACTTAATTGCCGGGAAAGGCTGCTACAAATAGGCTTCTGGGAAACTGAGGTGTGGTAGAAGTGAGCTGTGATTCGTTGGAGAGGAGGCGAGGGCGGTTGAGGCGTGCTCCTGCTCCTGAACCTAACTTAATCATATTAACCACATTTATATCCACCACTGACATAGGAGCACCTATACGCACACTGTAGATGTAATGTGGAATGCCCATAAGGAATTAATAACTATAACCAGCTAAATATGTCAATTAGCTTCACACTACGTTGGCTATTATCCAAGCTGTACTCCACTTAGCACCAAAAGCAGCAGGAATAGGCTCCAGGCCCCTATAACTGCTAAACAATGAGGGGTGGAACATAAAAGCATGTTTTTAATTAAATACAGTATTTTTGACTATAAAGACTTAACTGTGTTTAGTATTTGTTCTTGGACAAATTAGTGCATTAGTCACGAAACGTATTCATAATTTCATAAGAAAAAATGCATTCAAATAGTGGCTGTTGTGCTTTTGACTTAAAGGTACACTATTTACTATTTTCTGGTGAGAGGGCTTGCCACTTGCTTGTTAAAATTTAAGGCCATACTGTGTAAAATAACAGCTTTTCCATGAAGACAAATAGAATATGGAACCTTTTCCAGAAAACATAAGCCCCAGTATGTAACATTTGGGCCAGTAAATAGACCATGGGTGGGCAAACTTTTTGGCTCGAGGGCCACAAAGGGTTCTACAATTTGATGGAAGGGCCGGACCTGGAGCAGATGGATGGAGTGTTCTGGTATGACTACATCAGCCCACCAAATAAGCCAAAAATAACTTGCAGCATCCAACGATTTACATGTGGCATATTCCAATGTCTCAATTCAAAATGTGCACCAAATTTCAAATGTCTCTATTTAAAATTCTCAATAACTTAACAGCATCCAACTATATACAGTACATGTAGGTATATTCAAATTCCTACAATATCCATCATAGATCTGTGCAGTCCATCCGTCTGCCACTGTCTGCTGAACATGTGCAGAAACATCAACATAACCAGCTTTTTTCTTAAAGGAAAAAAAATAATTAGAAATGATGTGATAATTTTTCTGACTTGTAATAATTCTTGACAAAAACAACTAACAAGTTTTATTACAGTTTATTCAAGTTCGGCAGGCTGGATCAAAAGGTTAATGGGCCGCATGTGGCCCCCGGGCCGTAGTTTGCCCGCCTTTGAAATTTACTAAAATAAAAGTACTTTTTTTTCATTAGGTTGTGTTTATTGCATTGAAAAACGTAAAAACATGCATCCTTACTCCGCTTGTTCCCATGGAAATGTTGTTCCTTTGGCTATAATATACCAGTGTATGGCATAAAGTGCATCTATGTACAGAAGTATGGCTTTAACTTGGTGTGCTCCCTCAAAAAAAGTTACATACTTAAATATATTTAAGTGAAAAGAAAAAGAAAAAAATAATGTAGAAAAACATATTGTCCAGATATATCAGGAATTACTAATGTATTAAACATGTTACAGTCCACCGATATTGGCACTGGTATCGGAAAATACCCTTTTCCCTCACATCAGCACCTCTGCGTCATATTTTGTGATGTGATCCCAGACCGCGCTCCTCCTGTGCCAGCAGGGAGAGGACAACACAAAGAGCGATAAATCGTCTGTAGTCTGCAATCTTCTTGTCAAAGCTCAGAAAAGGATAGAAAAAAACCACACTGCCTTTAATCTGAGCTTGAGCCCTGCAGTAGCGTTTTCTCACAGGCCTTTTCAAAACTCCATTGAAGTCCTATACCTGCCTGCTCTTCTCCCAACCAGCTGCTTATCTGAGCATGTACAGTACTCTTCTCTGCACTTAAAGTAGTAGCTGTAACATGCATACACACTTAATGGTTTAAAACAGCAATTTAACCACAGCTGACCCTGCTGTGTAAGCTGTCACACTGGACACATCATTTCAGAGTGATAACAGGACCATTCGACAATCAACAAATTCAACAAACAACAAAACTGAAGTCCGAAGTGAATTGAAAGTTGAATTTGTCTTGAATATAAAGTGTCTAATACAGGAAAGCCTTGAATTAATGTTTTTCAACTTCGTTTTATGTGCAATATTTTGAGGTATTATTTTTTCAATTAAAAGATAATATTTTGTTTTAACCTCTTACTATTTTGGCCTATTTTTCTTAAAATGTCTAAAATGACTCTCAATTTAAACAGAATCTGAACCCATTGGAGCACAAATAAATGGCTGCACTCTTTGTGAAGCTGAGGCTCTGTAGTTTTGTTAGCTAATTGCATTGCATTATATCAACAGTCCTATTTTTTCAGTGCAGACTTAGTTATTGAAGCAAAGTGAAACTCTTCATCCTTTCTGTTTGGATAAGGGCTTAAAACTTATAATTACTTATATTTATCTCATGTGAATTGTTTTGTGGATACATTGTTCTTAGTAAATTCAATGTTCAAATTGAAGATCTGGGAGAATAACTAATAATAAGTATTTTTTGATGAAAGAATTAAGAAGGATCCCACTTTAATTATAGTTTCTTCAGTGTTTATCATATGAAAAGATACTGCAGCACACGTCATACTTAGATTCCTGTTTCTGTCCAGTTTGCTGTCAATGTTAATCCTGCTTCTCTGTTCTCCGAGTGCTCTTTAAGTCATTTAAACACATTAATCCAGTAATGAGATTCTGTGGGCTCTGTCTAAAAAGGAGTGGTGCACGTGATTTATTGCATGTCTAAGAGAAACTGAGGACATTGTATTTGGGTGGTGAGACGCCTGTCAAATACAGTTTAGCGTAGCTGTAAATCAGGACCCAAACCCCGCAGGTCAGCGCTTAGAGAAAACCAAGAATTTTTCTACTTTCTGACTTTCTTTTACACTTGACATTTCCAGACTATAGTGAAATGCAAGTATCTTAAAGGTCCTGTATTACACAAAATAGCCTCTTGTGAGCTTTTACCCATGTTATAATGTTAGCTCATCAAAAACATACCTAGAGTTGTGTTTTGTTTCATTCACACGTCTGATTAACCCTTTCTCTGTTTCACCTTGTAAAGGCATGAAGTGTTAATTTTCGAGTTAACAGCTACCTTTTAGCTTTAGTTCAATAGAGTGCAATTCCAGGCCTGAAATCATCCAAGTTGAGCAATAACATATCTTTAGAAACAAGCAGGTGACGGACTCCCCCAACCAAAAAGTTACACTATGCACTTAAACAACTTTTTATAACACTTTTTAAGTCAAACTGAAATCACAATTTTGACTCATGTAGCAGTCACCCCAGTCTACAGCAAATTCTTTTTTTCATGCAGTCCTGTTTTTGGCGCTTTTGGCAGGTGGGTTTGTCAGAATAGTTGGGCTGTGTTGTTTCCGACCGTGTGCCAGTTGTTTATGGAGGGAGCTCAGTCGTCGTCATTGGAGCTGGCAGCTTTCCACATGCAAATGTTTGAGAAGACATGCTCCACAGCACAACAGAGGTCAGGAGAGACGGAGGGTTTGTGTTGGTGCTGCTGCAGGGCACCAATTCAGCAGAGTCTAAACACTCATACATATGTACAAAGTGTCAATGCATCATCTGGATTTTGACCTTAAATAACATTTTTGGATTTAGATTGTCTGAACTACTTCATACTTACATACTAGTATCTCAATTAGAGATGCGCCGATCCAGCTATTTCAGTTCCAGTACAGATTCTGATGTTATGATAAATGGTCACATTTTTATAAAGCGCTTTTCCACCTTCAAGGCTCTCAAAGAGCTTTTCAACAAGGAGCCACTTCCCCATGCACACACACACACACACCAGTGTACACAGACACTAGGGGCAAAGTGGGTTAAGTGTCTTGCCCAAGAACACAACGACAGCATTCATCTGGATCTGACTGTTGAGAGCGGGATTCGACTCAGTGGACAAACGCTCTACCAACTCAGCTACTGCCCCCGTCATGGATTTACATGTCTGCTGATGCCCAATATCAAGCGATAATCCTTAAAACAAAAATAAAAGAAGACAAAACTGACCAAACATTATGAGATTTTCAATTTATATGTTCAACCAGGATATCAACTGAACATATATTTGGAGGGAGGCTTTAAAAAAAAAACACAATTTTATAGCCTGCATTTGATTGAAACCCAATTCTGATCATCTAAAAAGTGGATGTTTCTGACCTGTTGTGTGAATTTGAAATGCATTACCTGCAGAGTATGTAAATGAATTAGGCCAGTTTGAACCCAATTGAAAAACCAAGTGGGATATGGGCTGCAGGCTTTGTTTCCACTTCCTATTATGTTCAATTGAATGGCACTGCACTGTTTAATCAACAAGCAGGATTTGGTATGAATACACAATCGGTAGGGGCAGGCAGGAGTTTCTGTGACAAGGATGTGACTGGACAAGTGTTATTCCTTCCTCTGATAATGTTTTATTGTTTGATTATTTGTGTTTTAGTGTCTAGAATGGTGATAGCAAGCCATACAAGTGTGTGCCAACAGGATATGAACTTTTACTGACTGTGATAATGTTTTGTTTGGTAGATAGTGACTATAGAAACAACCCAGTGGATATTATGGCAAGGCAAGTTTATTTGTATATCACAATTCATTCACAAAGTAATTCAAAGTGCTTTACAGAATAAGAAAGACATAAATAATCATCATAAAATTTACATTTAAAGAGAAGAGAGCAGAGCAGTCAAATGCACAGCTAAAGGGAACAATTTTGAGCCTGGATTGAAACATGATCAGAGTCGAGGCCTGTCTCACATCTGTACAAAGACTGTTCCAGGTTTTAGCTGCAGAAAACTGAACACTGATTGCCCATGTTTAGTCCTGTTTTGGTCTTGGTTTAGTCCTGGTTTAGTCCTGTTTTGGTCCTGGTTTAGTCCTGGTTTAGTGCTGTTTGGTCTTGGTTTAGTCCTGGTTTAGTCCTGTTTTGGTCTTCGTTTAGTCCTGGTTTAGTCCTGTTTGGTCTTGGTTTAGTCCTGGTTTAGTCCTGTTTTGGTCTTGGTTTAGTCCTGGTTTAGTCTTGGTTTAGTCCTGGTTTACTCTTGGTTTAGTCTTGGTTTAGTCCTGTTTAGTCCTGGTTTTGTCCTGGTTTAGTCTTGGTTTAGTCCTGGTTTAGTTTTGGTTTAGTCCTGGTTTAGTTTTGGTTTAGTCTTGGTTTAGTCTTAGTTTAGTCCTTGTTTAGTCTTGGTTTAATCTTAGTTTAGTTCTGGTTTAGTCTTGGTTTAGGCTTGCTTTAGTCCTGGTTTAGTCCTAGTTTAGTCTTGCTTTACTCCTGGTTTAGTCCTGGTTTAGTCTTGCTTTAGTCCTGACTCTTATAGCCACTCTGTCTTATAGCTCATTTGGAGAGGCCAGTGGTCAGGAATTTACAGTCAGTAAATAAATAAGCCTTTATTTATATAGAACCTGTCACAGATAAAATCACAAAGCGCTTTACAGTGCAATGAACAACATAAACAAGAACAGAGGAAGACACGGTCAACTAAAAGCTTTTCTAAAGAGCAGTGTTTTGAGCTGCTTTTTAAAACAGTTTATAGAGTCTGCCACACGGAGGGCGACGGGCAGGGCATGCCATAATTTGGGGGCCACAGCCTGAAAGCACAGGTCTTTTAAATCAGGTCTTTGGGTCCATCAAGAGGCCCTAACCTGAGGACCAGAGGCGCGGTCTGGGCAGTCAGGACGCAGTAAGTCCCTGATGTACTGGGGTGTCTGTTCATTTAAAGCTCTGTACGTTAAAACCAAGATAACTTAACAGGAAGCCAGTGCCGTGAAGATGAAATTGGTGTAATGTGTGTTCGCCTGTTAGCTCCTGTTAAAAACCTTACTGCCGCGTTTTGTACGAGTTGCAGCCGCTTAAGTGTAGATGCGTTAAAACAAGTAAAAAGAGAATTTTAAAAAATCTAAACAAGATGAAGTAAGTGAACGATCATTTCAAGATCAGTATTTGATAAAATTGTAGTAGTTTTAGATAGTAAAAAGCTGCAAATGGTTATGAAGATTATTGTGTATTTTTACATGAGTTTACATGGGTCTGCCACCTATAGAGATGTTGTTTTGCCTGAAATGTTTCATAGCATTGCTTTAAACATGTCTATCTCACTGAAGGCAGTTATTTAATAGCAGAAGTAGTAGTATGAGGTACAGTATACTTCCAAATGTACGATGTAAACTGTAGTTCATTTTTGTACTTCATTTTTCTGGAGTATTCTTTGAAGTTAAAGTTAAAAACTTACTATGTCTTTATTTTGACTAGACTGACCAAATTCCCAAATATCAAATATGATGGTTATAGGGCTTGTAAGTCACTACAGGTCTATTGCCAGGTCCAAGCCACAGCCACGCCGAATTTGGCCCGACTGATCTACATGTAAAAATGCTTCAGTGTTGTGTACCCCGCTGTTTGAACAGATCAGAAACCAACACAAAAGGCGAGGAGAAGCTGTCATGCTTTCAATTTCTGCAGTAGCTCTTCTTCCAAATCGCCACATTTCATGTTCTCCCATTGCTATTCATGTCCACAACAGAGAGAAATATCTAAACCCTAACACTGTATTAATTTAGAAATTACTAGCTAACTTATAATTTCTGGTTAGGCTACCACACGGAGAAGCAAAATACAAACTTGGGATATAGCGGAAAATGAGAAGCGTTTATTAGCCGACTCACCTCTCGTAAAGTGGTAAATTTATGGGCAGTGTCTCATCCACATTATCCATAGAGATTGTCCTCTGCAAATAATGAAGTCGTGTGTGACATCAGGCTTACAAGCCGAATAGAGTATCCCCTCCTGTCTTTTCTTATTGCAAACTTTCAGACACAAACAAATAGAGCACTGTATACACAATAAAAAGTCACTGACAGCCAAGATATGAACAAATACGGATCTGCAAAGACAAACTTTATTCCAAGGTTTAGATTTGGCGAAAACTTTAAGGTTGTGCAACATTTGTTTTCCTTTGCCCTTGTTTTTGACCTCTTGTCTCTCCTCTACTCATCCCAGAATGCCTGTTCATTACTAAACAATGTTGTGACTATTTGGCTTGTGATTCACCACTGTTTCTGGTTAGAGGAGTGGTGTTAATGCCTATCTTCGGTGTTCAATAAGTGTTTGGCCAAACTCGAGCCAGACTTGGATTTAGAAGAAAGAAAACACTTGATATAAAACAGTTGATAGGAGGTGGTCGAAGAGGCTGCAGACTCGTAGCCATTTTGTCAGAAGTTGTTGATTTAATTGGGGATTTAAAGGGCCCATATTATGCTATTTTCTGATCTATGTCTATCATCAAAAGCATACCCAGGGTTGTGTTTTGTTTCATTCACACATGTTTAACACACAAACTCTGCATATTTAGCTACTCTCTCAAACAGAAAGCCTTGTTCCACCTTGTGATGTCATGTGGTAATCCAGGAAGTGCCACATTGTATTTGTTAAATTCATACACCTTCACTAGAATAATCTGTATGATTCCCGATCTCTACTGACCAAAAGGTATAAAGTAGCTGTTAACTTGAAAACTACAACTACATGACATCACAAGGTAAATAAATATATCAAGATATGAAGGTGTGATCTGGCTTTTCCATCCATCCATCCATCCATCTTCTCCCGCTTAATCCGGCTGGGTCGCGGGGGCAGCTTGCTGCCCAATACTCATAGCACCTGACCCCCCCCTATGAACCCCTCTGCAGGTGGTGAGCCCACAGGAGGTGATCTGGCTTTTCTTAAAGGAGAATTTGACGTTTCTATTTAGAGAGATTCATGCGTGTTTGTGTCATTTTTGTTGTCCTGCATTCAAAGCGCTATAACGCCAAAAAAGTCACATTTTCAGCTACTCCTCCGCACGACCACTGCCAGAAAATACCATAAATAGCCTAATATGTCTTCTTTAGCTGTCATTTTGTGATGGTATATTGACTTATGGTGGTCTGTGTGGTCTCTTTGCAGTGCCTGGAAACTTGGGCTGTTACAAAGACAGTGGGGACCCTCCGACTCTGTCCGGCTCCAGCGAGACGTCCAACAAACTCACCATTCAGAACTGCATCAGCTTCTGCCGCAAACAGCGATACAAGGTGACAGTCCACTCTCATCCAGTCATATCATTCATCATGGATTGAAAAATACAGTTTATTTATTTACTTTTGTGGAGGAGGGTGCTCACAGTTGACTTTACATTGAAAAATTGTCACCCCTGTTTCTGTAACTCCTGCGGTGAGCCTCTTCATTTTGTTCATAAAATGTTCATATTAACCCGCTCTGCATCATCTTGGTGTTCTTATTTTGCTATTTTGTCCATAGATATGAAATTCTGCTCCAAATTCACCCCAACTTGTCGCATCGTAAGCTTCATTTGACTGGAGCCGCTATGAGTGACGCCACACTCACTTGTCCACTTTTTTATATAGTCTATGAGATAATTATTGCTGTGCCTGGAATGTTATACAGTTTGACATTAAACCTTTCCATGGGGACAAATAGATGACACCACCAGGCCAAATTGCAGGCCAGATCTATGGAGAGGTGACCTGGTAAGCCAAAAGTCCCCCCTAGTCATTTTAGGCATCTTATTGATAATATCTAATTCTTTTTTTTATTTTTATTAAGCAATTTTATTAAGCAGTTGGCAGACCCCCAGCAGAAAAGTTAGATAATGCACCTTTAAATAGCTCCCCAACTGGGAAGTGATATGTGCAAATCGTCTTCACTTCTCTTGTGTGGCATTTCCTGACAGTAATCACTAACATGTCCACTGTCTGGGCCTCTTTATGAAGCCAACCGGCGGATGACAAATCAGCACTGCAATCAGAACTGACAGCTGGAAATGAGTGTTATTAGCCCACTGGGTCCTTGTCCTCATTGACTCCCATTGTCACCGCTTTAAACCAATGCCAGGTGTTTATTTTCTGCGCGGGTAATTGTCTTGACGTGCATGGGCAGCCGTTGACAGCTTCCTCCGTGCCCAGCTCTGCAGATGTTACAGGAAGTGGCAGGAGACTGGCACCGCTGCCCACCCTCGGACTGTTCGTAACGAGTGTAGGATGTCGTACCTAGAAGCAACGTTCATTTTGACAAGATGTTTGAGTTTTAGTCAGGATTTTGGTAAATGAGTCTTTTAAACATCCCAAATGGTGCATTTTTTTCTGATCTTTCGTCATAAAAAACATACCTGGAGTTGTGTTTTGTTTCATTCACACATTCATTCACACATTTTTCCACCTTGTGATGTCATGCCATACAGGACATGATCCACTGTGTTTTTAAACTCAATCTGCACAAATCATTTGGATGATTGCAGATCTGGAATATCCAATTTATACTGAACCAAAGGTAAAAGGTGAAAACTACCACTACATGACACCACATCACAAGGTGGAACAGAGCATTTTGAACTTTGGAGATGCAGACACACTAATAATAAATTAAATGACTCAAATAAGTGTGAATAATACAAAATATAACTCTGGGTATGTTTTTGAGGAGGTAACAACGTGTCTTAAAGCTCACAAGTAAATTTTAGTCTAGTTTTATTTGAAGGATTTGTTAAAATCTGTAATACATTTCAACCTAATTTGTTTTCAGTTTGATAATAGCCTGACTAGACAAAATTCTTCAACCGTGGCCTTTACCATTTAGGTCAAAGTTGATTAAGGTTGTTTACATTATAGTTATTAAATGGTTTGCTTCCTCTCCACAAATCCTTTCTCTCATCATAAGGGCTTGTCCACAATTATGTAAAATGCAGTGCAAATTATACTTCAATATTAAAATTCATACTGCCAGATTAAGATTATGGTTAAGGTACACTTTATTGTCCCCACGGGGAAATTTGCCCTCTGACCCGTTATTTAATACCTCTGGGGCAATTAGCCATCCAAAAATATCTAAATCTTTCATGAATGATATGATACGACTAAACCCTTTGCAGACATTTGTCCTTGTTTGGTCCCATATTAGTCCTGATGTAGATTTTGTTTGCTCCTGATCTAGTTCAGGTTTAGTTCCTGTTCAGTCCTATGGCCCAGTCATAGTCTAGTCTGCATTTTTTCTTTCTCAATAAAAATGTGAGTTTGAAGAAAAGCATGACGAAATATCTTTCTGAGCAAATGTAACCCTGCTCGGAAGTATGTGTCATCCGTGACTATGACAAAGGGGCCTGTGTGATGAGTAAGAGAGTGGCGGAAAGCTGAACCCTGACCAGGACTAGAACAGACTATACCAGGACTAGGGTTGACAGAAGTATGGAAAATCAGCAACTAAAACTAGTATTGAAGCTAGATACTAATTTGGGCAGGTATAAATACTTCAAAAAATCACATTCACAGGACAGAAATGAACCTTTCCTGAAAAGTTTTAAAATGAACTTGAGCTGTATCAGAACAAGTATAAGAGCACATAGACGAGTAAACGCCCGTGAACCACTCTGAGACCTACCCGGACGACTGAGGAATTACACAGAAATGATACCTCATGGTAATATAAAAGAAAGTATTATGATTTAATGTTGAAAGTCACGTTCTATTATCTAAGTAAAGCAGATTTTTTACTATCATTGCGGTATCGAATCTGTAATGAGTATTGAGTCCTTTGTGTCAAAATTCAGTTTGACATTTTAATATTGTGACCACACTAACCAGGACTAGACCAGGACTATACCAGGACTAGAACAGGACTAATCAAAGCTTACATTAGAACTAAACTGGCGTCAAACCAGGAGCAAACCAAAGTGAACCTTTAGACAACAAGGACATAGAAAGATGCAGATTCAGAGTCTGTGCATTCCTGGTGGCTAAGGCTGAGAAAAGCGTGTATATCACGGGGAATCATGTAACACTTCTAGTGGTGTCAATTCATTTCAGGCTCAAAAATGGTACAATAGTGTCATTATCGAATCAGGACAATGGGCCTTTTGAGATCTGTGGAGAGGTCATGCTACATAATGCTATTTGACGTTTCACATTCCTACACCAACTCTTCCTGCTAATCATTTTAACTTCACATATTTAAAGGGATAGTTCGGGGTTTTTGACATGAATATGTATGGCATCCCCGTCAGCAGTGTCGTGCATCAACCTGACTTACCTCTCGACAGCGTCCGGTGAGTCGAGTTCTTACCCAGTTTCGGTGCTGACAAAAGTAGTCCGTCAAGTTGGCTGGGGTCACAAAAATAAAGCAATTTTCTTCTCAAAACAACATGCATACAAAAGAGTGACACATTTGTATCATAAAACGGTGAACCCCGAAAAAGTCAGACCTCATAATCGGTTGGTACTATTTTCTCTCTGGTCATATCACTGCACACAGCCGCCAGTCTATACGGCCAGGTGACAGCTACGCACGAATCCAACACTTTTTTCAGTAGTTTGGCAGTGTTTACATGCTCAGACCGTTGACCGCCATGACATGAGAGATCTAACGTGAGAGCTAGAGTGATAAGTATATAAGCTTGTATAAGCTATATAAGAATATATATAAAAAATGATGCCGACTTGTGACTATCCAGGCTGTAACAACAAAAATCTGGCTGAATCTCCGCAAACATTTCCCTGTTTTCCTGTCATGGACATTGCTCTGAGGAAACTTTGGATCCTTTCCATAGGCTTCAATGTGGAAACCAGATTGTCAAAGATAAAAAGCTTCATGTGTGCAGTGCACACTTCAGCAACGAAGATTATGTTAACTCCATCTGGCAAATTTGGGCATCAGTATATTCGGGTTCATAAAGATCTCCCCTTGGCTCTGTGCTAAAGGCAATGTCTTCATCGTCGGTGTCGTAGTCACACAGGTCGTTAACTTTCCGAGCAGCAAACACAGTGAGGCAGACGCGGCTTCACCTGGCAGCCGCGTGCAGTGATATGACCGGAGAGAAAATAGTACCAAGAGTGGAACAGAGCATTTTGAGCTTTGGAAATGTAGACACACTAATAATAAATTAAATGACTCAAATAAGTGTGAATAATACAAAATATAACTCCGGGTATGTTTTTCTGGAGGTAGCAACGTGTCTTAAAGCTCACAAGTAAATTTTAGTCTAGTTTTATTTGAAGGATTTGTTAAAATCTGTAATACATTTCAACCTAATTTGTTTTCAGTTTGATAATAGCCTGACTAGACAAAATTCTTCAACCGTGGCCTTTACCATTTATGTCAAAGTTGATTCAGCTTGTTTATATTTTAGTTATTATTAAATGGTTTGCTTCCTCTCCACAAATCCTTTCTGTCATCATAAGGGTTTGTCCACAATTATGTAAAATGCAGTGCAAATTATACTTCAATATTAAAATTCATACTGCCAGATTAAGATTATGGTTAAGGTACACTTTATTGTCCTCACAGGGAAATATGCCCCATATTTCTGAGCAAATGTAACCCTGCTTGGAAGTATGTGTCATCTGTTTATGGTCTGACTTTTTTGTGGTTCACCATTTTGTGATGCAAATGTATCATTCTTTTGAACACATATTGTTTTGAGAAGAAAAACACTTTATTTTGATGCCAGCTGACTTGCCGGACACTTTCGTTAGCACTGAAACCGGGCAAGAACTCGGCTCACCGGACACTGTCGGGAGGTAAGTTAGTGTTGATTCATTATTTTTGAAGGTGCTCTATGTAACAAACTTGTCTAACCTTTCGGGTGGAGGATCTGCCTACATGATGATGTCTTGTGTCTCCATGATGATGTAATTGCTTTCTTGGTATGTTTCACACTATGGTATTAAACTATCTCCATAGAAACAAGCAGGAGATGCCACCAGACCACAATACCGGTCAGATTTGCACAATGAATGGTTTAATGCCACACTGTGAAACATTTCAGGCAAAGTACTACCATCTCCATGGAAACAAGCTGATGGTGGATCCTCAACCCGAAAGGTTAGACAATGCAGCTTTAAAAAAAGGATCATTATGTTTGACTTTCATGAACTTTAGCTTTTTTATTGAAAATGTATGGATGTTGTGTTTTATTAAAGGTAGAAGCACCGGCATGTGCTCATAAATTCTTCAATCACAGCAGAATCTGGAAAGCTTTCACAGAAAACCTTTTTAAAGGTCCAACATCACACATTTGTTTCATTCACACATGTTTGAGTAACTCTTTTTTTATTAATCTGGCTACATCTTCAAAGCTCAAAACACTGAAATGATCCAAATGATAAAAACACAATATAATAACACAGCGGGGCACTTCCTGTATCACCACATGACATCGCAATATATTTTCTGTTTGTGAAAAGAACTCAGTCTGTCCAGAGTTGTGTGTTAAACATATGTGTATGAAACAAAACAAAACCCTGGATATGTTTTTCATGAGGAATTATAACATAAATCAGAAAATAAGAACGTAATATGGGCCCTTTAATTCTCCTTTTGTGTTAAGTTCCACCATTTGGTCTGCGGTGACACAAATCAGCTGGGAGTTTGCGTTCCCTCTGCCGTACATAATGGTGTCGTGTTGTCATGAGAAAAAACAATCACATCCTCCAAAAAACAGCTTAACAATATCCAACTGTTTACACATTCCACCAAAATCTATTGTAAATCATTTTTATTTGACTGCTGTGCCCACGACTAAACTCACACATACTTAAACTCATTTGAGCGAACACTTAAAAGAGCAGCCATATTTACAACCACACCCTGACATTTTCTCATAGATGTGGTGGCGTAAGTGCTCCAGATTCGAATCATTTTATTTAAAGCTGCGTTGTGTGATTTGTCTGGTGGATGGTCCGTCACCTGCTTGTCTCTGCGGAGATGTGCCTAGAATGTTCCGCAGTGTGATTATAAACTTAAGACTCCTCCATGGAGACTTGCAAGCCAAATTGCAGGTTAGATTTTTGGAGATGCCACCCCACTCACAGGAAGAACGGATGGAAGAATGAAAGATTTTTTTGAGATATAAATAACGCCTGTTGTTGAATAAATGTAAGACAGATTAGCTTAATACCACTACATACTGTGGACAATTTAAACCAAAACATTAACATCCCCACGGTGACAAACAGGTTGCGGACCAGAAAAGTTACACAGTGGACATTTAATCCAGTATTTTCGTGCATAAATGTCACTTATTGCTTCTACTGAACAAAAAAAGCACTGATTACAGATTTAAAAGTTACTTCTACATGTTTATGATAATCTGCTCTACTATTTTTTTGCTCAGCTAGTTTTTAGATTATATGGGTGTGAAAATTAGACTATGTGGGCCACCGTAGTGTCCTATATTAAAGGTGTACTGGGTAACTTTTCTATTTGACAACTATAAGCTACATTACAGGTCAAATCTGCGCAATGTTGCCCCTGTTCACATTGAAAAATATTGTATTTTTGAGAAATGCAAACACCCATAATGAAGAAATGTTGTACATATGTGTTTAATGTCATACCATGGAACATTCCAATCAAAGCAAGAAAATCTCCACCAAGACAAGAGAAGTTGCACAATGCACCTTTGATGGGAAACACTGATTGAAGCGTTGTGGGACATGTGTTTTGCGTTGACAGTTGGCCGGGATGGAGTCGGGATACGCCTGTTTCTGTGGCAACGAGGTGGAGCTGCAGGAGAGCGGGGAGTCACCTGGGATGGAGTGTAACCACGTCTGCTTCGGCAACCACAACCAGCCATGTGGAGGTGACGGATGGGTCATCATATTCGACAGTGAGTCAAAAATACATGAGTCATAAAGCGGATCACAGGTACACTGCTATAAAGGGAAAATCTAATCTGAGTTTAAATTTATTAAGCTATTTTTTAGATTTATTTACTAGGGACAGCGCACATTAAAGGTCCTATATTACTCAAAATGGACTCTTGTTAGCTTTAGTTAAATGTAGTTAATATGATTAACTTAGGTTCAGGAGCAGGACCACGCCTCAATCGCCCTCGCCTCCTTTCCAGCGAATCACAGCTCACTTCTACCACAATTTCCCAGAAGCCTATTCGTAGCATCTTGATAACCCAGTTTGTCCCAAATAACTCGACCCCACCCTCCCAAATCATATCTGTTCACTTCCAGACATAAGACGCCCATGATGGGGTCCCGTTCCTGCAGGGCTATGTGAAGATTGAGACTGAACCCCCACCCTAGAGTCTCAATCCCGCCTTGTCTCCATATAATAAACTCTTTTCACTTCACACATGTTGTTGGCGTGGTCCTTGCTAGTGAAGTATGCTTTAAATTATGTTATAATGTTGCTACCTCATCAAAAACATACCCAGAGTTGTGTTTTGTTTCATTCACACATGTTTGAGAATTTATTTGTCTGTGTAATCATCTCCGAGGCTCAAAATGCTCTGTTGCACCTTGTGATGTCATGAAGCGGTAGTTTTCAAATTAACAGCACCTCCTTTTACCTTTTGTTCAGTAGAAATTCCAGAGCTGAAATCGTCCAAATAATTTTAGTGAAGGTGTGACATCACAAGGTGGATCAGTGTTTTATGCTTGAGAGAAAAACTCTAAAGCCTAAATATGCAGTTTGTGTGCTAAACGAGTGAATGAAGCGAAACACAAGGGCAGGCATGTTTTTGATGAGGAAACAATATTATAACATATAAAAGAAAATAGAGTAATATGGGCCCTTTAATGAATTTTATGGTGGAACATAGCTACCAAAATAATTCACTTCTGCAGTGCCGAGGCAGGTAACAAAACTGGCTCTAAGTCTTTTAAGTCGCTTAGTCGATTACTTGATTGATGGTATCTTAGTTTACTCAAATTTGTAGTTAACTAGTAAAGTTAAGTAGTATTTTACTGGGATTATAAGGATTCAGGAGAGAAATGTGAGTTTACTCTGTCTTCAGTTTGTTTATCTTTTGTTTTTAGTATTTTTTTTTCTTTTTGCTAGAATTCCATGTCAGCCTGTGGTCTTGTGAGTGCAGTTTACTTCAAATTATATAGGTTGGATAGAGGTTGGATTTGTACTTTCTTTATTTTATATATATAGTATTTATATTTCAATTCTCTTTGTAAATTTTGTGCATATACTTATTCACTTTATATTATTATTTTTATTATTATTTCTATTTTTAATATTGTTTATCTTAATTGCATTACACTTTTTTCCCCTTTTTTGGACTTAACTGTCCTGGAGCTACTGTGACTGTTGAATTTCTCCACTGTGAGATCAATAAAGTCCTATCTTATCTTATCTTATTTAGCCTGGATGTCATGGTGAAATATTCACACATGGTGAATAGTTTTATTTTGAACTTTTAACATATTACTAAAACAAAATTATATGTTGATACCAGTCAGTTATTATTATTATTATTTGTTTTTTTTGTGAACAGGTAATCCTAGTTTGCGTAGATATTCTGTTTTTGCTGTGTAGTTTGTTTTGGCTTTACAAACACTACCTGCAGCTAGATTGAATCACTCAATGTAAACAAATGATAAGAAGATAAAGAAAAAAGGTACTTTCCCAAACCTCTGTGCCAATAGAGATTTCTCCAACAACATCTTACATCATACAAAACACACTGAAATTCACAGTGTGTCACAGACACAGAGTTTTAAAAGTCCTGTATTACACAAAATTGAGTCGTGTTAGAATGTTGTTATCGCCTCAAAAACATACCTGGAGTTAACTTAAATGAATTGTTTACTTGCTTCAGTAATAATAATAATGAAAAAGAAATTTAAATTTAGTCTTCCTCCTGCGCTGTGATCTCTGTGTTAGGGCGCAGGCATAATCATAACTCTTAAGTACAGGGCTGCAGAGGTGAGGGGCTAAGTGCATTTTGTGTGCTCCTGCAAAGTTTATAGGAAGTGAGGTGAGGACAGTTGGTGCTGCTGGCATTTTTCACACCTGTCATTAAAACTGTGGTTGGATTTTAGCACACTCCCACAAAGGTCAACAAGGTGATAGTCTCCAGTGTGATTATTGGACAATTCAAAGCTGAACTTGAAGCACTTTTTGTAGTGTGAAGTGCTATGAAGGATTTATGTATTCTGGTCTGTGTGCAATATAAATATGAGGGTGAGTGGACTTTCTTTTATTAAGTCTTTTCAGATGAAGGTTGTGATTTTAAATGTCCAAAATATAAAATAATGTTCCACTGGTGTTGTAGATTGTAACTATACAGCAGACAAAAGCATAATACTTTATAATGCAACATAATTCAAAACCTTTGGAGTGCAACAGTGACTGCCCTCCCCCCACTTAGACTGTCCAAAAAATGGATATTAAAAGTCTGAAAGCTTGCTCAGATATAGTCAGCTATGTTGTAACTAAAAAACTTACTTTAAAACTTTCTGAACTTTCTGAAACAGATTACAAAAAAAAGGTTTCATTTACTTAAGATAAGATAATAGAAATGCAACTGACTATTAATGTAGGCGTGTAGTCAGTGATAATTGTTTCTATTGTGCATGAAAATCATAATTTATTTCTTTTTTGACATTTAGATTTAATAATGCCGCTCTCTTTGCTATAATTGCTATAATAATAGTGTATAGTACATACTGAATTGCACTTTTGGGAAGTAACTATTCTTAAAACAAAGTTTAACTATTCAGGTGCTATTGCTTTTTCATTTAGTGGTATTCAGAATACAGTGACTTTTGTAAAAACAAAGAAATACTTTGCAGTAATTGATTACACAATTTTGGCTTCAAACAGCACAAAAACAGTGAGAGAATTTGCTCTTATACCGTGTGCATGTGTAACTTTTCCTTCTCCAGTCAGTGTGGAAATGCTTAACAGCCATAAAGCTGTTTTCAATCCTTTGTTGCATCTTTACTCTATAATTCATGTGCAGCTCTGTGCGAAAGTATCCTGAGTATTCAGAATACAGTACTCTGACTGGCCCATGTATCAGAATACGTTACAAAATATATTATAAGGCATTCAGTATTCTATAACTAAAGACATTTTATATACAAATTTTATATCCCATCACTGTTAAATTGACATTTTTCTTTCTAAATTGCCACAACTTTAATTTCTTTAGTTCTGAAAAAACATGATTACTGATGGACCAGTGTGGTCCACATACAAAACTACTGCATATACTGGATTATTCATAGAGCAGAATGAGCAGGTTCATTCACCTCTCAAAACCTCTGCAAATAAGTTGAAATTAATTTAGCAGAAAATTGCACACAGATTCTCCTGCCCTTTTATATTCCAAAGAAGCACAATTCCTCATCACTGACTCTAATATAAACTCTGGAGCAGTTTTTAATTTCACACTTCTGTTCCCTCTTCCAGCTCGAGTGGGGGCCTGTGGTGGCAACTACACTTCCCCCTCTGGAGTCATCTACTCTCCTGATTTTCCTGACAAATACAACCCTGGCCGTGTGTGTTACTGGACCATACAAGTACCAGGCGCCTCTGCCATCCTCTTCAACTTCACCTTCTTTGACATTTCGCACCAGACGGACATGGTGGAGATGCTGGACGGGTACACGAACCAGGTGGTGGCGCGTTTTGACTGGCGTAGCCCACCACGAGAGCTGGTCAATATCACTGGAGATTTTGTCATCTTGTATTTCTTCTCCGATCGCACCAACCAGGCCCAAGGATTCGCCCTGCTCTACCAAGGTCAGAGAAAAGTGATAATAAAAAGTGTGTGAAAGTTTTGAGCGATGAAATGTTGTGCTGCCTCCAACAAGGGTGACTACAGTAGTAAAAATGGGACATAGTGGCTCTATAAATACACTATAGATAGGCCTGTCACTAGAACAAACTTTAAAGCATGATATATTGCTACAGAGGTATACCATCATATAAATAATGATAATATTGAAACTACTTCATGTCACTGACATAAAAACTATAAAAATTACATTATCATTAAAGGTGCTTTATTGCTTTGTCTGCATTGTTTCACAGTGTGGTATTAAACCTTTTTATCTTCATGGAGACCAAACCAGACCAACTTACAGGTCACTGTCAGAATCCCTGCTTTTCTAGGCATTTTTGAGCTATAAAACCACCTGTAATTTAATAAATGTAAACTGTTTAATGCCATACTGTGGAACATTCCAGAAAGAGCAATGACATATCCATAGAAACAAGTAGGGACAGACCCCCAATCAAAAAGTTACATAGTGCAGCTTTAACAGACTTAAGCTGCAACATATACATAACTGTATTGGTTAATAATTAGCCATAGAAGTCATCTTAAATGTTATTGTATTACAACAAATATACCAAATACATTCAAATTTTATTTTTACAAAGAAACTCTGAAGGACCCTCCACCAGAAAAGTTACACCATGCACCTTTAACAACTTTAAAGGCGCAGTAAGTCACTTTTGTAGTGGAGGAGACGGCCATCTGCTTTTCTCTATGGAGATGTAATTGCTTGGCCTGTAATATTCCACAGTATGGCATTATCTTATCTAGATTTTCTGATCTATGTTATAATGTTGTTTCCTCATCAAAAACATACCTGGAGTTGTGTTTTGTTTCATTCACACATTTTTAACAGAAACCGCTTTGTTCCACCTTGTGATGTCATGTAGTAATACAGGAAGTGTTGTTTTCAGCCCCGAAATCGCCATCTCTAGTGAACTAAAGGTAAAAGGGAGCTGTTAATTTGAAAACTACCACTACATGACATCACAAGGTGGAACAGAGCATTTTGAGCTTTGGAGATGCTGACAGCCTTATAATCCAGTATTACTCAAACACACATCAATGAAAAAAACACAGCTTCAGGCGGAGTTCTGCACAGGTTTGAGTACGCGCGGATATCCAACGGGTGAACCTCAAATTTTAATGAAAAAAGTTAAAAATGTTGTGCTGTGTCAGATGCGGGTTCGGGTTGGGCCGGACGCAGGACAGCTCCGGTCTAATCTGCGGTTTACAAAAACAAGGGCTGTATTTTAGTGAAATGCAAAAATGCCATTGTTTTTACAGGATGATTAAATGTCAAATCCATATGTTTTTGCCTGCACGCACACATTCCCCCGAAATCACTGCCATTTTCATTTTCAAACCACACTTGCAATATCCTGCAGTTCAAAATGTACTCGAGGAGCTGAAGAGAAAATTAGCGAGTAGAGAGTATAAAACTGTGGCCAACACCTCGACTAAATTCAAATCTGACGTGCGGACGCATTTTGGCAATAAACTTTCAAATTTAATTTTGGCTCTCGGACTGATATTCATTCGTGTGCAGTTCAAGTGTCGGGATATATTTATAGCGGGTCGGATTGGGTGCGGAATTTTATTTCAATTCTGTCAAAAAACGGGTGGGGTGCGGATTGAGGTATGACGGGTACGGGCGGGTGCATTTCTCTGACTCCAGGTACGTTTTTGATCAGGTAACAACATCCCAACATGGCTTAAAGCTCACAAGAGTCCTGTTTGCGTATTGTAGGACCTTTAATTTTACTTTTTGTAAACAATTCACATGGCACCAATAAAAAGCTAGCACATTAAACCTAAACCTGTCTATGGGGTGAGAGCGCTAACCAACAGAAGGACAGATGGTTGCCTCTCCCTCAGCTCCAGCCTCACATTTGTATGTCCAGGTGTGCGCTGTGCTCTGTGGCTGTCTGGTGCAGATTTTCATGGCACTACTTGAATGGACTCTGGCTTTTAGCTGCAGTGAGGCACTTGTCACACCACTGGCGAGCCTTTCTCTTTCCATTTGCCAGTCAATGTCTCAGTGCCCGGGGTAACGCTGCATATTTAAATAAGGGTTTTGTTTTTTTCTAAGAGCCCCCTGTTATCAGACTGCGGCAGCCTGGTCTCTGCTCCTAAACCAATATCACAGCCAGCTGAACTCTTCATGCCTCCTACTTGGACTAAATCAACACGGGGCTATATGAAGTATGCTGGGGTCAAGTATATCCCATATAAAGTAACGGTTTTCAAGTGTAGACCATATACTGAGTAAAAACAAATGCACTATTCCACCTTGTGATGTTTTGAAGTGGTAGTTTTTAAGTTAACAGCTCCCTTTTACTTTTAGTTAAGTAGAGATGGGCATTTCCAGGGCCAAAATCATCCAAATAATCTACTGAAGGTGTACAGAATTGAAAAAACAGTGGAGCTTTTCCTGTATTGCCTCATAACTAGGGTGACCAGATTTTCAGAATAACAAAAACTGGGACGTCCCTGGTTTGTGGTGGTTGGTAAAAAATTAAATTGTGAAACAAGTGCATCATTAAGAAAAACTGTTACGCACTCGGCACTAATGTGAGTCAGTATACGTACATTTTCTTTGTGTTTTGGTCATTTTTAAGCAGCTTTTCTATATTTTACCTAAACAAATGACAATGTATGCCTCTCTTTACTGTTGGCAGGGGTCAAATTGGTCAAAAATAGGGACACCTGGGACATTTCATGTATAAAACTGGGACAAATCACTGGTTTTGGATAAATCTGCTGGGACAGGGGACACAGGGCTCAAAACTGGGACTGTCCTGGGTAAATAGGGATGTCTGGTCACCCTACTCATGACACAAGGTGGACTGTTTTCCATCTGAGACAAGAACTCACACACTCACTCATACTAACATGCTAAAATACAAAAAACGTGAGGCGAACCATTTGAGAACCAGTTACGTCAAAGTTAAATAAATATATCCATCCATCCATCCATCCATCTTCTTCCGCTTTATCCGGGGCCGGAGTCGCGGGGGCAGCAGTCTAAGCAGGGGCTCCCAAGCTTCCTTCTCCCCAGCCACTTCCTCCAGCTCCTCCCGGACGGACCCCGAGGCGTTCCCAGGTCAGCCGAGAGACATAGTCCCTCCAGCGTGTCCTGGGTCTTCCCCGGGGCCTCCTACCGGTGGGACATGCCCGGAACACCTCCCGAGGGAGGCGTCCAGGAGGCATCCGGACCAGATGCCCGAACCACCTCAGCTGGCTCCTCTCGACGTGGAGGAGCAGCGACTCTACTCAGAGCTCCTCCCGTGTGACCGAGCTCCTCACCCTATCTCTAAGGGAGCGCCGGCCACTCTGCGAAGGAAACTCATTTCGGCCGCTTGTATCCGCGATCTCGTTCTTTCGGTCATTACCCAGAGCTCATGACCATAGGTGAGGGTAGGAACGTAGATTGACCGGTAAATCGAGAGCTTCGCCTTTCGGCTCAGCTCCCTCTTCACCACAACGGTCCGATACAGCGACTGCATCACTGCCGACACCGCACTGTCAATCTCGCGCTCCATCCTCCCCTCACTCGTGAACAAGACCCCGAGATACTTGAACTCCTCCACTTGAGGCAGAGACTCCCCACCCACCCGGAGAGGGCAAAACCACCTTTTTCCGGTCGAGAACCATGGCCTGGGATTTGGAATAGCTGATTCTCATCCCAGCCGCTTCACACTCGGCTGCAAACCGCCCCACTGCACGCTGCAGGTCCTGGTTCGATGGAGCCAACAGGACAACATCATCCGCAAAAAGCAGCGATGAAATCCTGTGGTCCCCGAACTGGACCCCCTCCGGCCCCTGGCTGCGCCTAGAAATTCTGTCCATAAATACAATGAACAGAACCGGTGACAAAGGGCAGCCCTGGCGGAGTCAAACATGCACCGGGAACAGGTCTGACTTACTGCCGGCAATGCGAACACAGCTCCTGCTCCGGTCATACAGGACAGCCCTTAGCAAAGGGCCCCCGGACCCCATACTCGGAGCACCCCCCACAGGGGCACCGCGAGGGACACGGTCGAATGCCTTCTCCAAGTCCACAAAACACATGTGGACTGGTTGGGCAAACTCCCATGAACCCTCGAGCACCCGATGGAGGGTGTAGAGCTGGTCCAGTGTTCCACGACCAGGCCGAAAACCACACTGCTCCTCTTGAATCCGAGGTTCGACTAGCGGCCGAACTCTCCTCTCCAGCACCCTGGCATAGACTTTACCGGGAGGCTGAGAGTGTGATTCCCCTGTAGTTGGAACACACCCTCCGGTCCCCAGCACATACAGAGGACCACCACCCCGGTCTGCCAGTCCAGAGGTACTGTTCCCGACCGCCACGCGATGTTGTAGAGACGTGTCAGCCAAGACAGCCCCACAACACCCAGAGACTTAAGGTACTCAGGACGGATCTCATCCACCCCCGGAGCCTTGCCACCGAGGAGCTTTCTGACCACCTCAGTGACTTCGGCCAGGGTGATGGATGAGTCCGCCTCTGGGTCCCCAGCCTCGGCCTCCTCTTCGGAGGACGTGACGGTGGGATTGAGGAGATCCCAAAGTATTCCTTCCACCGCCCGACAACATCCCCAGTCGAGGTCAGCAGCTCTCCCCCGCACTGTAAACAGTATTGGTGAAGGGCCGCTTCCCCCTCCTGAGGCGCCGGACGGTTTGCCAGAATTTCCTTGGGGCCGTCCGATAGTCCTCCTCCCATGGCCTCCCGAACTCCTCCCAGACCCGAGTTTTGCCTCTGCAACCGCCCGGGCTGCAGCACGCTTGGCCCGACGGGTACCCGTCAGCTGCCTCAGGAGTCCACCGGGCCAGTAAGGCCGGTAGGACTCCTTCTTCAGCTTGACGGCATCCCTTACTTCCGGTGTCCACCACCGGGTTCGGGGATTGCCGCCGCGACAGGCACCGCAGGCCCACGGCCACAGCTGACGGCCGCATCGACAATGGAGGCCGAGAACGAAGCCCACTCGAGGCTCCATGTCCCCAGCCTCCTCAGGATCTGGGAGAAGCTCTCCCGGAGGTGTGAGTTGAAGGCCACACTGACAGAAGGTTCCGCCAGACGTTCCCAGCAGACCCTCACGATACGCTTGGGCCTGCCAGGCCCTTCCGGCTTCCTCCTCCGCCAGCGGACCCAACTCACCACCAGGTGGTGATCAGTTGACAGCTCTGCCCCTCTCTTCACCCGAGTGTCCAAGACACACGGCCGGAGGTCAGATGACACGACAACAAAGTCGATCATCGACCTCCGGCCCTAGGGAGTCCTGGTGCCACGTGCACCGATGGACCCCCTTGTGCTTGAACATGGTGTTCGTTATGGACAAACTGTGACTAGCACAGAGGTCCAATAACAGAACACCGCTCGGGGTTCAGATCAGGGAGGCCGTTCCTCCCAATCACCCCCTCTCCAAGTGTCACTGTCGTTGCCCACATGGGCGTTGAAGTCCCCAGTAGAACAACGGAGTCCCGGTCGGTGCACTATCCAGTACCCCTCCCAGAGACTCCAAGAAGGCCGGGTACTCTGCACTGCAGTTCGGCCCATAGGCCGACACCACAGTGAGAGACCTGTCCCCGACCCGAAGGCGCAGGGACGCGACCCTCTGCGTTCACCGGGTAAACTCCAGCACGCAGCGGCTGAGCTGTGGGGCTATAAGCAAGCCTCCACGCCAGCTCGCCGCCGCTCCCGCGGCCAACGCCAGAGAAATGGAGAGTCCAACCCCTCTCAAGGAGTTGGGTTCCAGAGCCCAAGCTGTGCGTGGAGGTGAGGCCGACTATATCTAGCCGGTAACGCTCGACCTCCCGCACAAGCTCAGGCTCCTTTCCCCCCAGCGAGGTGACATTCCATGTCCCCAGAGCTAGTCTCCATGTCCGGAGATCTGGTCGCCGAGGCCCCTGCCTTCGACCGCCACCCAGATCTCTCCGCACCCAACCCCTATGGCTCCTCTCGCGGGTGGTGGGCCCACCAGAGGGCGGCCCCACGTCGCTCCTTTCGGGCCGGGCCCGGCCGGGCCCCCGTGGGGAAGGCCCGGCCACCAGGCGCTCGCCGGCGTGCACCCACCCCAGGCCTGGCTCCAGGGTGGGGCCCCGGTGTCGCCATTCCGGGCGACGTAACTGGCCTCTGTATATTTATCATCATTCGGGGCTTCTGAACCGCTCTTCGTCTGACCCGTCCCCCAGACCTGTTTGCCTTGGGTGACCCTACCAGGGGCATAAAGCCCCCCGACAACATAGCTCCTGGGATCATTCGGTACTCAAACCCCTCCACCACGTTAAGGTGGCGGTTCGAGGAGGGGTAAATAAATATAATAAAATACAAATAATAAAAAACTGCAAGCTGTTCTATAGATGAGAGCCTTGAACGTGTGTCCTGACTTTGGAAAGGAGCCTGGTGCTGGAGGAGCGCAGGATCCGCGAAGGTTCATAGGGTAAAAGCAGTTCTGAAAGATAAGAATGCCCAAAACTGTTAAGACATTTGAAAACCATTAAAAGAGCTTTAAAATTAGAAAAACATTGTGCCCACTAGACACACGTTAATGAATCAGCTCTACGTTTTTTTAATCCTTTCCTCATGTGCACAAAGCTGCGTCTGGCGGTGCGTTCAGGTTAAAATAAACTACATTTATTGCAAACACTTTTTCCAGTGTATCTGGAGTAGCCCTCGACACCACATGTTTACAGCTTACACAGATGGTCCTGCAACTTCAGCTGCTTTGGCGCAATATTAAGCATTTGCTCGTGCTTTGCTGTATATAAGTCCTTTCAACATTCGCGTCAACACTGTGTATCCTATTACTGCGAGAGGAGCGCTTAGCCACAGTAACAGCTCTGCTAAGTGATCCATGTCCAGCGAGAGGTGAAACTACAAACAACATGGCCGCCGCGGGATCTTGGGTTTCACCATACACTATCACTCGTCGCTCCCTAAAACAGAAATACAACTGTCACATTTTATAAATTGGAAATGGAGAGTTGAACCACAGTAGTGTGAGGCAGCTGCCGAAAGGGAACCAGAAAACATGTCCAATGAGCTGGTCCATGTCCAGGGTGTTCTACTGTGTATTTGACAAATGCTGGTGAAATCTAAACAGAAACATATGGAAAGTTGAGTTTAGTTCACATTAGTGTAGGCCTGTCATGGTAATTACTATATCAAACAATCACGTGTACTTATTCTTTGTATTAGAGGGGAAATATAGGTTATTTTTCTCTAGTATGATCAAATTTGAGCTGTAGAAGGTTGAATTATGAACTTCTATGATTCATTACAGACACAATCTAACTACTTACAAGTGATTTTGTTATTTATTCATCAACAGATCATATTTTTTGACAATATTGTACATTTAGAATATGTTTTGGGGGTAATTCTGCTTAATGCTCAATATTATTGTGCATTGTCTGTATTGACTATAGGGCATTTTAAAAGAATGAGTAGGAATGATATTTGAATAAAATGTTCTTTGTAATAAATTGTAAACCTTTAAGAATGTTTTGGAGAATTTTGGACATCAAAAAACAAGGCAATGTATGGAGTAAAGAATAAATTATACGTAGTCATTTATAGTACTATAGTCACTATAGTAAACGTATACCAGAGTAAGGGAGTACTCAAAGTGTGAGACAAAGCTTTGGGGGTACCCGAGCCAAAAAAGGTTCGGACTGTCTTAGATGCAAAGACAGTCGTCCATCATCCAGTGTAAATGTTTAATCCAATATTAGAATATTTAATCCCACTAAAACGTATACCCATATTTTGCCTTCCAGCGCTCCAAGGCCCAGGCAGACCCGACTCAGAGGAGGATGGGGAGGGCATTTCCAGTACCACGGGCCCACAGCCGGCTGGAGGAGTGACTGAGCGTTCCAATGGCACCACCGGGGGGCGCTCTCCTTCAATCCTCTACGTCATCACGTCCAGCCCTGGGAAACCGGAGCACAACATGCCAGGTCAGTGGGCTGGACACCCCCAGACCACCGGCCACAGCGCTAGTATGTGTCCCCCATGTCTGTCCTTGTTCCCTTCTACTGTACCTCTTTCTGCTGTGGTCCATATAAATCTTTACAATCAAATAATTAGTCAACCAGTGAAAAACATACGGACAGATCCACAGCTCTAAATCCAAGGAACGGAATAGTCAGAGTCACATTTAGACAGTGGTGGAACGTGACATAGGAAAAGTTGCTAATTGATGCAAGTGGATTCTTTTTAGTTTTACTGCCTTACATTTGAGAGCAGGTATCTGTACTTTCTCCACTACATTTTTTAACTGGACTGAAAAGTAAAAGTATATTATTATCTGAGACCTGCTGAAAAGCCTGCAGGGTTTATATTTTATCAAGGTCATAGTTTGTGCAAACGAAAATAAGTGTCTCTGTTGAACAAAATTCAGCACAAATCTCTCTCAAAATCACTACATTTGAAGATTTATTAGATCTCAAACTCTGCGCAAAATACTTTAACTCTTTAAGGACATTTTTAACAAGTTCTTTAATATTTTTACTTAGAGTCCTTCATGTCATACTTTTACTTAAGTAGTTTTTTCTTCAGTATCTATACTTTCATTTAAGTAACAAAACCACTACACTACATTTAGAGATAAACTTTATTAGTAGTAGCAGGCATGACGCAACTTAACATTTGTCTATTCTCCATTTATATAATTTGGCTCGTACAACACTTATCAATTACTTTTTTGTTTATTAGCTTGACAAGATGTATGGTTAAAAAATATGTTTTCCTTGTATTGATCAGTCAATACAATACCTATTGATATTTTGCAGTAACATCATCCTGGGGGTGTTCTACATGTATTTCTAGAGCGGAATGTTTCTGCTGTTACCACGGTGACACAATGCACACATTAGCAAACGCTGCCTAAAAGGTTTTAAGGTCTGAAAACTCACATTTTCAGGAGCCTGTGTTCATGGTCCTGTTAAGGTGTTTAATTTATATAAAAAAAACAACAACTTGTGACTAAGAGGGTTTAATGGCACAGATCTTCTTACCTGCTTTAGTTTCAACCAAGTCAGATTTAAACAGAGTAGTGCTTACAGTTAGCGTCACACCCCCAGAGAAAGATGATCACATCAAAGTATCAGTTAAAAACCAGTGCATATAGCTTTCGATCTCAGTTACATAAACAGGACTTTATGCCATGTAACAGAAAAACATGCAGCGTCCAATGTTTTACTCTTTACTCTCCTCCAAACCACATCCTTCTATTGACAGAGGACTGGCTGAAGACCTCTTTATCAAAAAACCCCAAGCAGATCACGGATAATTGAAAATGATTGCGTCTAGATTTGATTGAGAGCTCTTCTTTTCCTTTTAACCTCTGCACAAATTGCTCATAAGTTTCTGTCTTAAAGAGCTATTCATCAGATCTATTTCTCAACTAAAGGAAACCAGATGTTCTCCCAAAATCAGCACTATTTCCCAGCTCCTTTCTTGCCAAACACATCTAACAGGTGTGTTTGTGCTCGGACCATTTGCTCATTCTATCATTATGTTACTCTATACGGTAAAGATAATGTGTGTTGCTGTGGTTCAGGCACTGAGGTCTTGTTCTGTCTGTTTTCAGTGTGGACCATCTACGCTCTGGCCGCTCTGCTCGTCCTCACTGTTATCGCCATGGTGGCCAAGCTCCTGCTGCACATCACAGTCAAGTAAGTTTAGACTTTCATTTTATTTAGATTTTATTTGAGCAAATAATTACACAGGGTAATGCAAGGACAGCATTTTTAAATAAATACTACAGATGCAATACAAAAAGACTTAATGACTTAACTAAATGACTCTATCAATACAAAACATGCTAAGAAGTTATGCACATGGTACATTACAAATATGTCTACATATTATGTGAAATTATTAATTAAAATAAGTCACCTTTTCTGGAAGTCTGTGGTCACGGTGCTACTATTCTCCTACATACATTTTGGTGCCAATCTTAAAATATATAATAAGTTTTCATGTCCTCTCCATGTTACTTAGCTGAAAGAGGATGACAAATATGAAGGAAAAGTCATCGTGTTAATATTTTTGGGTTCAAAATTGTGTGATTTAAAGTAAAAATTCCTGAAGTTGGGGATACTGTAATTTAATCGAATGCAATAGTATGTTAAAATGTATATTGATGTATATTGCTTATCTATAATCAATACAAAAACATGATTTCAGTTATATCACAACCCACATGTATTGTCTGGTAGTATTAATAATCTTCATTAACACTTTACTGCAAGAAGTTTTTGACCCCTTAACCATTGGAGACCTAAATTAGACATAGACCGATATATCGGCTGGTAGATATATCACGCAGATATTTGGACTTTTTAGCGTATTGGCCGTTGGACTCAAATCTTCTACATCGGCCGTTATTTCATTTTGGTCAATCTGCTGCCTAAAAAATACACACAAAGCGACTATACAGTTCTCTGATAGGTTTGTGGTAAAAGGGGCTTGGGGGTAGTTTATCATGAATTTAAATTGCATAATTTAGGAAAAATCATTTAAATCAGCCCAAAATATCACAGGGCTTACGGCATTGGCCCTGAAAAAACCCATATCGGTCTATCTCCAACCTAAATCAAAACAGACTTTAATATGTTCTGTGTCAAACCTTTTTTATGGAATCCTTATGAGAGACATATCATGTTTAAAAGTGAACTTTTCCCACTGCTATCGCCGCTGGTGTTTGGAGTACACCTGGCAAAGCATGAATGAAACATAGCAGCACACAGACGAGCCAGTCCCTTTGTAGAGCTGCACGTTTGCTCTTTTAAGCTTTCTCTTTATTGTCTTTACACCTTTGGGCACTTTCCTTTGTGGTAGTTTTATTTCAACTTTCTCTCTTTCTCTTACCTTTTCTTCCCTTTCTTCTCTCAGTGCTTCTGGCCTTTTCCCTTTTTGCCTGATTCTCATCCAAGCTGTTTTTTGTGTCTCAGGGCTCCGAACATTCCAACAGTAAGTGGTTCAGACAGCTGCAGTCAGAGCACCACATCCTCAGAGCCTTGGATCATCCTTTACCGACCTTCTACCATCTCCCTGTTCAAGAAGAAGCTAAAGAACCACCACGGAGACCTCAGCCCCCTGGTGGGCAACTAGTGCCACTGCCGCCATCGTTGCTGCTGCTGCTGCTGCTGATAATAATGATGATGCGCTTCACTGAGAACTAATCACTTCCCTCAATTCTTTTGTGTATGCCGAACGCCTGGGCTACACCAAATAGGACTCGGATGAGCAAGCTAAGGCTAACAAGCTAAACAAGTGCGTGGCTAACAGCTAATGAATGGGGAACTGCTACTAAAATGGCAATAAGGCCAGAGCAGTTGGGCCAAAGTGGAGAGGACACGAGGGGTATTTTGTGAAAGCAGTGGACTATCAAGTAAAACAAATTGTTCGTAAAGGGTTTTGTAGTTCGATTACTACAAAATGATTCCCTTCAAGATATTGCAGACTATGTTGAGGGACTAAAATAAGATTTTACTGTACGTACTGCTAGCGCTACCTGCAGTTCACCAGTGTCAAAACAAGTTGGACACACACATAACTGCCTCATATGGACCAAAAATAATCCTTCCATCCAAAGAAACACGTATTTGTTTTCTTGTGCAAACTTTTCTGTCAAGTTTTGCAGGACATGAGCTCTCCGCGGATGACGGCATGAAATAATAATAAGTCGGAAAGATGGATACCACAGCACTTTGGGGAATAAATCATGCGTTATAAAAGATCTAAGGCTGGTGCTCGCCCACTCTTCACTCGCTGTGGATTCGGGTGGGGAGAAGAAACCGCAACATGTACCCGAGGGGGTTAGTTGTGTTGGAAAGACGGGTGGTGCAGATTGCAGACAAGCGAACTGCCATTTAGGGATTGGCTGGGGTAGATCTGAGAGAGGTGTATGCAAGCTCCTGAGTGGGTGGGTGGGTGGGTGGTTTTCCGGTCTGATCGGGTTTAAGTAAAGTGCCTTAAGGATCTGTGTTGGAAGGCTCACGTCTATTTGTGTGACCAAGGCTCCTCTGTGGACTGAGCACTAGTTTAAGATCACTGAGGTCTTAGATTAAGAAAGGGCAGAAATGAATGGTAAATGTTGATACCATATAAGCAGAGGTGGGTAGCAGGAAACAAGTGGTGGGTACAAGTAAAAATACAGTGCAAATACAAGAGCAAAGAAATACTCAACTAAAATTAGAAGTATCACATGAGAAAATTTACTTAACTACAAGTATTAAAGTAGGCTAGTTGTTTAAAAATGTATTTCAAGAGTAAAAAGTATTTTGCGCAGGTTTTGAGATCTTTTCAGAACTGTTCAAAAATGTAGTGGAGTAGAAAGTACAGATACCTGCTCTCAAATGTAGTGAAGTAAAAGTAAAAAGTATTCATTATAAAATGTACTTAAGTAAAGTACAGATACCTAAAATGTATGCTTAAGTACAGTACTTAACTACTTTTACGTAATTACATTTCAGCACTGGCAATCAGTTACATTTACTTTAGTAATCATTAAAGAAAAATGCAATTCTCAAAATAGCTTTCTCAATACCTGACTTTTACTTCTACTTTAGTATTTTAAAGTAACTGTACTTTTTTTGGAAATACCAGATCCTGCACTTTGGAGTCTGATTTGTCTGTCCAGTTACATAAATTACATTCCAGTTACGCAGTGAGATATAATGTTTACCAAATACTGTTATATTTGGGGCACGACTATTTACTTCTGCTAATACTATTTTGAAGTACTGTACTCTGTACATGAGTACAGTACTACTCTACCCACCTCTGACTATAAGTATAAACCAAGAGTGAACCTAATAGACTGGATAGTGGACATTGTGAGCACATTGTCTTAAAGGGCCCATATTATGCTATAATCTGACCTGTTATAATATTTTCTCATCATAAACACACCTGGAGAAAACACTCTGTTCCACCTTGTGATGTCATCCGGTAAAATGGTGCTCCACTGTGTTTTTAAACTACATACATCTTCACTAGAATCATTTGCATAACTTCAGCCCTGTAATGGCCAATTTCTACTGAACAAAAGGTAAAAGGAGCTGTTAACTTGAAAACTACCACTTCATGACATCACAAGGTGGAACAGAGCTTTTTGAGCTTTCGAGCTTTACTCAAGCATGTGTAAAGGAACAAAACTTAACTCTGGGTATGTTTTTGAGGAAGTAACAACATTATAACATGTCTTAAAGCCCACAAGAGTTAATTTAGCATAATATAGGATCTTTAAAGTACCAACCTCTTTCTGTAGTACAAGATGGCTGTTATTTCTCATGTCTGTCAGTGTGCTCTGTCTGCATAGTCTGGGACATTTACTGAGCATATTGTTCACATTTAGTTGTCCTCTGATTAGAAGGGGGCACATGTCATTGTTGTACATTATGTAATTCAGTCTGGGGATGATGATATTTATGTCAGCTCTTTTATCTGGTGTTTTGACAAAAGCAAAAACAGAAAACTTTTATATATTCACACGTAAGCTTCTCAAATGTGGGATACAATTTTATGCAGTAAAATATTTGCAACTTGCTACAGGACATGTAATCCAGTTGAAATACAGGGAGGTTGAGGTATGTTGTTACAATTCTTAAAGATGCATTGTGTAACTTTTCTGGTGGAGGATCCATCAAAGGTCCATGGAGGCATAATTGCTTTGTCTGGATTGGTTCACAATATGTTATTAAACCTTTCTACCTTCATGGAGACCAAACCAGACCAAGTTACAGGTCAGATCTGTGGAGAGGCGACCCCGCTCACAGTCAGAATACCTGTTTTTCTAGGTATTTTTTTAGCTATAAAACCATCTGTAATTGAATGAATGTAAGATAGAGCTGTTTAATCATACTGTGGAACATTCCAGGTAGAGCAATGACATATCCATAGAAACAAGTATGAGTGAGACGGACCCCCAACCAGAATGTTACACAATGCACCTTAAAGATTTACTAAACACCAGAAAACACATTTTTTTACTGATTAACAGCGTCATTTTATTAGTCACGTGCAATTTCCATCCTATTATGTTATGATTAATAATGTTCAGTGTTTCCAAATATACAAACCCATAATGTATGTAGCAAATTAGATGTTTGCACAGAGAACAACTGTTTCCCAACCTTTTCTCTTGGAAATATCAGCGTCATCGTGACAAACTTACCCAGTGTAACAACATGTCTCTGGAGCCTGAGCAGTGACTTTTAAACTACTTCTGAAAGGTCAAAATACAGCCACTGCACCATCTGCATAGTAATTGTCCTTCACTGTTAAACTAAAGAGAAGTCCTCTCAGTACAGGGTCAACGCATTAAATCAACCGACTTGCTGTAAACAATGATTAGCATATTGATTGGATGTTAACATGAGATTTATATCAGATGCCCTTCCTTTTTATTTAGGTTTGGGACTGTCACAACATTGCTTTTTAACAAACTTTCTATCTATTGTGCGCTTACATTGCATCCACATTACTGAACTATTTTTCAATTAGAGCAATTTAAAGAAATGTACTTACCACATCTGAGCACTTGAGGCATGATTTAAAATGTAAACAGAAGTAGAATAGCTAATTTGTCGTTCCATTCATTTTTGCTTGCAAGAAAAAAACTCTTTCTAACTCTATTTTAAGTACAACAGGCCAAAAAAAAAGACAAGTGAAAGTAAAGGGAAAGTTTGTGTATGTTCGTGTCAACTTCAGATCTGACAGTAGAGCTCAGAGGGGGATTTTGGAAATCCAATGTTTTTATTTTATTATGCAGACTGAAATATTTAGGCCTGTCAAGAATCTTCGGAGAGATTTGAAAGGGAAGTCCCCTTAGCTGACATAAGAATCACAAACTTCATAAGTTGTGCATTGACCAAATCATTGTTTTCATGCAATTGTAAATAGTTTAGTGAAATGTTTAATTTATACAGTAAATTATTGATTGTTCTTTTGTATGTGAATGGGATATAATCTATCTTTTGTATAAGTGAAGTACTTTGTAGTTTTATTTAATGTGTCCTGGTCGCAATAAACACTGTATGCATGTTTCGTAATTGTGGTGTTGTCATTTTTTTGTAATTATTAATGCATGTGGAAAATGAAATGCATCTTGAAAGACAAAATTGCCACATGATTGCACACACATGAGAAAAATTATCTTGTGAGTTTTTTTGTCCAAGTCTTTACATTTGGATTGGACAAAAAGTGTTACAGGTTGGTGAGTTACATCTTTTACAGTTCCAAAAAGCAGTGCTAAAATGGAAACAAAACTATGAAATCAAATAAATAAAAATAGTGAGATCAAAATTGGAAACTGAATCGTGAAATTTATATATTCAGAATCATGTTGTCTTGTTCTCCTGTACCCAATCTCGTCTCATAATGTTGAAATTGTGTCTTTTCTCATCCTAAAAATCCATGGATATACTGCCATTAGCAAACCCGAAAGACACAGTGGTTATAATAGTATTCATATAAATGTGGCATAGTTATTTTCACCAGTTGTAGATAGTTGGTTTACACAGTGCTGAAAGAATTTCCTCTTGAATTTGAGTCCTTGAGGCATCTGAGTCTTAGAATAGCTTCATTCATCACGAGGGAAGCCACTTGGTAACTCAATAGTACAATATAAACACTATATGACAATAGTTGAAATCACTAAAAGGTGAGTACATATGAATGGACATAGATAACCTGCTGTGAGCACGGGGACACTTCAGGCTCCACTCTCCAACTGACGTGATATTAAAATGTTTGTATTAACCCTACTATACGTGATCCTGGGGTTTTTATTTCACTGTTTTGTCTGTAAATAAATTCCTATTCCTAATACAGACATGACCCAGAATCCGCTCCTATCACTGCTGTCCTCGTGAGCTTTATTTGACTGGAGGTGAATGTGACGTCACACTCCTTTAGTCCATTTCTTTATACAGTATTGCTTTGCCTGAAATGTTCCACAGTACACCACAAAGTGTTTTTATTGCTTGTTTATTTCTTTCTCTAGAGTACCAATAGGAAACCTATTTGGATATGTTTTCCACTTGTGCCGTACATGGAATTCAAAAAGCCATTTTGGTCTTTTCCGCACTCAGTAGTCCATCCATGACCCAGCTTATCAGATCTGTGAAATGACTCCCAGACGTTGTTAGCGACGCTCACCATGGAAGGGGGGTCCTGGGTCCCATGTGTAACCCATTGGCCCCCTGTGAGAAGAAGGTCAAGCATGCAGCCTGTGTTTTCTGGAGAACAGCAGGACGCCAGCTTCACAGCAGAGATAATGTGAAAAAACAAACAAAAACTGCATCTAAAAACACTTTGAATGATTTCTTAATCCATTAAAGGTGTTGCTTTGATCCTGCTCTGGAAATACTTAGAGAAAAAGCAGCGATGGTTGCAATATGTTGGCGAGAAATGTTAACAAGCCTAATCCTCCTATAGAAGCACAAGTGTAAAACCAATGTGTGCTAATTTATACAACATGAACTTATTAGTGCTTCTTGTAAAATGCAATGGCCTATTGATCATTGGAGACCCATAATTCTCAATCCTCACGTCATAACTGGCACGAAAGGAAAAAAAAAAAAGCCTGGGAAACACATTAGTTTAGTTAAGACAAGCGGTGGCATAGTGGTGAGTATTTTTGCCTCATTACCGCAAGTTACTGAGTTCCTTTCTCGGACCATATGGGCATTTCTTAGGCCTTTTTTAGCCTTCACGTTTGCATGTTAACCCCTGTGTCATGGACCATGTATTAAATGTGCACGATGTAACTTTTCTGGTGGAGGGTCTGCCATCTGCTTGTCTCCACTGAAATATTATTGCTTTGCCTGGAATGTTCCACAGTATGACATTAAAATGATTTATCTTGCATTTATTTCAGGAAGCATGCTTAAAGTGCTTGAAACACATGCACTGTTACTGTGAATGGGGGTTGCCTCTCAACAGATCTGACCTGTAACCTGGCCCGGTGGCATTACCTGCTTGTCTCCATGGAGATTGACAAGTTAAATACCATACTGTGGAACATTCCGGGCATAGCTATAACATCTCCCTGCGGACAGTTGTATACACCTATAAATAATTTCCTAAGTGTGATTTTTCTGAAAAGCAATTAAAAGTAATAGGCTAAGTTCAGAGAGACTGTAATATGAGCTGTTTATCTATCAGAAGAATCCAGTGCATTTCAGAACATGTTTGTGAAAGTCTAAACTACAAGGTTAATACGTTTTGTTTGTAATGAGATACTGTATTTTGTTGCTTGCAGAGGAAATTAGGTTACAGTCTTTCAAAGTGATTGCTATGAATCTTGCAGTGCTGCCAGGTACCCTCTTGGTTCTCTATTTATTCTCATCAGCCTCAAATACACTGATCCAAAAAGCTCGCTCTGCTCTTGTTGTCTGTCTGTAAGTAGCACCATTCAGCTGATTTTGTTTTAGTTAACCCCCATCAACTCAAAATCATCTTTGTTACCTGCATTTTAGAAATTATTTGGACACAGTAACGCACACATCGCAATGTATTATAATAACAAAGAACAACAATATAAATGGTAATAATAATTTTCTCTGCAATTTTAAATGAATAAATAAGGAGAGCCACAACAGTCAACATCTTTACAAATCAGTTAAATATACAGAGAGGTTGTGATCAATAAAGAAACTTATGAAATAATTTACACTGAAAGCAAACCCCCAAATTATACACAAGGCACTCTTACTCCCCCTGGTGGAATTATAGAAGCAGTTGAATGAATTGTGTCTGACTTTACAGCAAACGACAGGACAAGATTAATTTAGGATTTGAGTATTTGTTTTGTTGTTGACTGCAACTCTTCCATTAACCCCTCAAATGTAACTAAAGCTACTTATTGCACAATGCAGTAGGCAAATTGGTGCAGCACGTTATGGCAATCACATTTACTTTTATTTTTCCTTTTTTTTTTTTTTAAACTATGCTTCTGAGAGTGATATCACAATACACCTTTGACATGTCTAATAATAAAGTTACAGAGAGTTATTGCAAACATTTTGGCTGTGACTATAGGCTATTACATTTGCATGATAATATGTGGTGAAGGAGAGAAATAGGTGTTTCTTGTACAACAAAAATCAAAAATGTTCTATATTACACCAGACTGAGTAAGCTTTAAGCATGCTATGTTTTTACCAAAAACACACACACACACACACCTGGGGTTGTGTTTTGTTTCATTTACACATGTTTGAGTAACTCCCTGTCTACATCTTATTTGTCCCACAATGATGAAATTTCAATGTTGCAACGCACAATTAAGAGAACAGCAAGAAAACAGTAGCAGCAATAGAAGTACAAACTTACTTAAAAACAGACAAACACTTTAAAGATCTATAAAGATCAGGATTATAAAACTATATATACATTAAATTGCTATCTTAAATTTCACAGTATTGCACATATCATGAGGCGATGGTCTTCAAGTTGTAAGTTCCTTTTACTTAGTTCAGTAGAGGTTGGCAAAACATTATCCAAATGATTCTAGTTTAAACAGTCTAAAAACACAATGCATGACATGCCAAGGTGGAACTGTGTTCAAGAGAAGAACTAAATAAATATGCAGGGCTTTTGTGTTAACTCCAGGTATGTTTGTGAGGTAAAAATATTATAACATAGATCACAAAATAGCGTAACATGGGCCCTTTAAGTAATACAATTTATGAAACAGTATACTCCTAAGCTTATATCTGTCATATGGTTCTATTTCTTAATTCATTTAAAACTATGCAACTCTCTCTCTCTGCAGTAAGTAAAACTGCATTATGGAAGTTTTTCTGATGTGGGTAGAATTAGGCTCTGTGACTGCGATGGATTTGTGTGCATATAAATCTGGATTACTGGCTCTGCGCTGACTTGTCTGTTTTGATCCTCCTCACTCTATAATGTTGTCTATGACCCCAGAGCATTTTAGTCATCCCCTTCAGAGTGTTTTGAAAGCGTGTGTCGGCCTGTTTAATACTGGAGATTTTCATGTATTATTGTAGCTTTATGTTGCTGACAGAAGTTTATGTACAGTAGCCCGTGATTTTCAAAGTTGATTTTGATAGGTCAGTACAATAAACCATTTAGCGTATTTCCGAGAATATCATTTTAATGTTATTCTTTTTTTTTGCCCCAAGGTGAAAGTAAAGTAAAGTAGTATTAAAAACGTTTGTCAACTAAGATTAGGTCTGTCTAGGAAGGCTACTGTTTATGTAACATAGCAAAATAAATCTGCATTTATGTCATTTTAACACTAATTATTATTAGGTTTCAGCTCCCTGTTATACGGTGCCATTTTGAGCACAGTTGATCTTTCAAAATGTAATATTTTAATTAGACTTGTTTATTACTATGGCAACAGTTCCACCTTTGCATCAATCTGAAAGCTAATCTAAAGTTAATCTTCCTATGGTTCTAAGCTTTCTGTTCATAATTGATATTTTTAGGACATTGGCCCATTAAAAAAAGAAAAGAAAAGAATTATGCTAAATTTGTATGAGCACAATTTATATTATAGTATTTGGGTAGAGTGCTGCATGTTTACAATATTTTCTAAACCAGTACTCAAAATAATCCTACTACAAAAATGGTGTAGAAACTGTCCTCAGTGCAATATCATCTTATTATAGATCGATGGTTATAGTAGCCTAGATTAGCAACTAGTATTATATAATATTTCTGAATTATTATGAATTATAGAAATGTATACTTCTAATTCAATACATTTATTTATTTGTTTGTGTATTTATTTATTTATTAATTTTTACTTTATTAAATACACACAAGTGATATAACAAACATGGCTGTGTGTTGACATCAGTTACATGTCAGGGTGAGGGAAAAGAAATAGCAAATTTTATATTAAAATAGTACTGTACACTAATAATAAAACAGCATAAAAAAGTGCATTTAGGAAAAGAAAAGGATGATAGCAAGAGGAGTAGAATTCATTCAGTCCAAGGAAAACTCACATGTAGGAATACACTTCTTTTGGTCCCTTCATATGTTTCATTTTATATATAATTTCACTTCATTTTTTAAAATAAGTAAGATTAGGGGGTCAAAATTCAAAAATTAACATTCAATAAAAAAAATAAAAAATAAATAAATAAAAATTAAAGCCGCTCGCGGCAATGATGGCTCGCCCGGCGCACGCCCATGCCAGGCAACCGCTGAGGTCTTGTGACCGCCCTGGCACGACTCTCTCCTCCCGACAGCTCGTCCCCCAGAAAAATTACATAGGGCACCTTTAATATTTGAAAATGGGAACGATCTAGAGCCAAATTATAGAAACGATGCCACAGGTCACATGACTTTTATAATCAAGAGCACTGTCAGACTAAGACTGTGCATAAAAACAGACCCTCCAACAGAAAAGTTACATAGTGCACCTTTAAACATATTTTTTGGGGGGGGGTATTTGCGCCCTTTGTGGCCAACCATGGAAAATACCCCATATCCATAATGTATTTTTTTGGTCGTAGACACGCATAGAATTTAATACCCATATTTGGTACAAATCCCATAATGCTGATGTTTCATGTCTGGATAGGGGGCGCAATAGAGTTCACTTTTCATATACTTTATAGTTTATTATATTCAGTCCATGTTCAAGCTTTAGTGATTCAGATTTCAGCACAATCAGACAAAGTCTGTGCGTGTAGTAATTTTTGAACTATTTATTGGGGGAGTCTTTGAGCCCCTGCTGGCCAACCGTGGGAAACACCCCATATCCATAATATATATATTTGCTTGCTTTGATACAGAGAATTGAATACTCAAATTTGGTACAAATCCGATAATGTTGACGTTTCACGTATACACTAGGTGGCGCTACAGAGTTCACTTTTATTATATTTCATATTTCATCACATTCAGGCCGGGATCACACAATAGTGATGTGACTTTGAGCTCTGTAGGCCAAAGCCTGTGGCCGTGAGAGGTCATCAAAGAAACAGGAAACGAAGGTGTTATTCGCCGGCGTGCTACGGACAAACCGTGAAAAACTGCGCTGAGAAAAATGATGCGTTTGTGGACCCACATCTGTAGATGTGACGTGTCAAATCTGAGCTCGTTTGGACCAAAACCAAGACACTTGAAGACTTTGGCGTACACGCAGTCAAAACGGCGGTGAATTTTTGATCCAATATGGCCGACTTCCTGTTGGTCATAGGGCGGTGTGACAATGACATTTTCTGCTTGTCTCCTTGTTTTCTATCACTGTCCTGAATTTTGTCGGCTCTACGCCAAAATATGCTTTTCAGCTCCCCATAGGCTTTCAATTTTTGACTTTTCCAGGGCGCTGTCGAGTAAGGGCACTTTGGGCATTGTCGCGATGCGCGTTTATCAAATTTTTTGCCGGGCCGGTCGATCTGATACCCCCATGTGAGACTTTTCGTCGATGTTCAGGGGGCCAAAAATGCGATCATTTTGGCGGAAGAATAATAATAAAAAGAAACCAACGAAGAACAATAGCCCTCGCCACTTCGTTAGGCGAAGGCCAATAAACAGCTGCCAAAACATTCCGTCGCATATTTATGACGCACAGGTGACGGCATAAACATTGGCCTGTCATCATGGCCGCCTCCGTCAAGTTATTTGCTCGGAGAATTCTCCGTGATTTTCGTAGAAATGTTTACGTTTCTACTAACGCAGTGTCGGTTGCGTCTAACCACTGTAGGGCTGCACAGTCCTGCCGCTGTCTGAGCCACGAAGCGGGCGACAGGAGCACACATTTCGGCTTTGAGACGGTGCTGGAGGAGGAGAAGGCGAAGAAAGGTGAGAGGCGAGACAACTGCGTTTAACATTGAAAGGGCACCAGGCTCGATTATACGCACTCTATGGCTTCAGCCGAAAAACAGCAATAAATACCTCTTGCTTCTCCCTTTCGCCGACCTCTGAGAGTTAAGTCATGAGGTCAACTATAAGGATCGAGGAGACGGAGCTGTCGCTGCTTTAGGTAGATCCGGATCCTCCAGCAGCGGAAACTACAGTCAAAACTACAACTCCCAGAAAACGGACTACAACAAGCGCATCATGCTCCTCTCATAGACCGTATATATTCTTTTATACAGTATATGGCTCCACTACTGCGCGAGTCTTATGAGAATTATTTACACCTTTCAGTCTTTTCGTCACAATGGAGCCAACATAAATAAAGTGACTGTACATGAGTTAAAAGAGCTGCACACATTTCTCACTCCTTCCTAACTTCACTCATCAATTCAGATGGTCCCTGTCATGGCACACGTCCTGGTCAATGATAAGGAAATAACTTTGTAAGCGCAATTGAAGCATTTTTGGATGCAGCCTTAGGCAATTACGGTAATAATGTATCAGTTTTATATTGTGCTTTTCTGGACCCTCAAAGACGTTTTACGGAGCATTATTCATTCACTCCACCATCTTTGGTGGTGAACTACTATTGTAGCCACAACTGCTCTGGGGCAGACTGACAAAAGTGAGGCTGCCAATCATCCCTCTGACCACCACCATCAATCACAATGTGGGTGAAGTGCCTTGCCTAAGGACACAAGGGCAGTTTTTGTGACTGGTGCCCCACTGTGGCACCTGATTTTCCCAGTGGTCTCCCATCCAAGTACTAACTAGGCCCAGGCCTGCTGAGCTTCTGAGATCTGATGAGATCAGGCTTTGACAAGCTGGTATGGCCAAATATTGTGTAACATAATATTTAGGTAGTTATGAGGTTTGATACTGAAAGAATACACACGTATACACACATATACTCCGTTGGCTTGAGATCCAGAGTACACACTTCCAGTACTTTACAGAGAGATATCATCCTGCACTTGCCAGGCAAACGCACTGAGACACCCATCTATCCTTGGCTTGGCTGATTTATGTTATCCCATTGTTGAAATGTCATGTAAACAGTTACATCTAATGTGAGCAATCTGATTTCTTTATGAATGTTTACACCTGTGCAAGTTATTACAATGGACATTATGCATAAAATGGCATGGTTTTATTTATTTTTTTTAAGATGAACATTTGCTACAAAAAAAGATCCTGTGATTCTGACATATTTCACAAGGTGTTTTTGATAAGCACTAGATTCCTTTTGTGCATGTAAACACACACAATAATTAGATATAATTATTGGATTATCTGTTTTATACTGACCATGTAAATGTAACCACTGACAGTTTACCAGGTGTTTGAGAATGTGGCTCAGAAATACGACGTGATGAACGATGCCATGAGCCTGGGCATTCACAGACTGTGGAAGGACACCCTGTTACACGCCATGAACCCACAACCTGGGGCACGACTTCTCGATGTAGCAGGAGGCACTGGTACTGTACTATTTGAATTAACAAATCACATCCTCTCTCCTGTTGATTTTGCATTGAATGTTTTGTTCCTTCTTGAAGGTGACATTGCTTTTCGTTTTCTGGAATACATCAAGTCCCAGGAAGAGAAGATGAGGAGGAGAGAGGCGAGGGCCATGCAGACTCCATCCTGGCAGGAGATTTCCTCCAAGTATTCTGAGGAGCCGGGAGCAGAGCCTCAAGAGTCTGGAGCTGTGGTGTGTGACATCAATAAGGAGATGCTCAAAGTGGGCAAACAGAAAGCTGACAGCATGGGCATCACATCTGGTAAGGGTGTCTATGATACTGCTGAAGACCACTTTATGCCACTAACACAATAAAGCATAATCTCTCCTTTCTAAATGAGCCACATAGTTAAAAAAAAAAAACCAACAACTCACAATTCCAAAGACATGTTAATTACTTGACCAGCTACACCACAAATATGCAAAAAAACAACAAAACTCAGTAGTGTGTTTCTCCCATAAATCCAAAACGTGCACAATAGGCAAACCTCCAGCCAAGGTATTCCTGACTAAGCTTGGTTAAAGATGTGTACTCCTAACAGGGCTGATCCAGAGATTACTCACTCGTGCATGTTTCAGGCCTGTCGTGGGTGGTGGGAGATGCCGAGGAGCTGCCATTTGGTGATGACGAGTTTGACATTTACACTATAGCCTTTGGAATTCGTAATGTAACTCACATAGAGCAGGTTAGTGAGCAGATTCATGTTTAATATTTTGGTACAACATTCTTTGCCAATAAATTCAGTTGCTTTGTCAGGCTCTTCAAGAGGCTCAGCGGGTCCTCAAACCAGGAGGAAGGTTTATGTGCTTGGAGTTCAGCAAAGTGTCTAATCCTCTTTTGTCAAAGTAAGCACAAAAGTTTTCATTTATTGTCCTACTGTAAAAACAGTATTAAGATCACTTAATACATAACAGGAATTCTTGCAGCACTGCCCTCTTCTGGACTGTTTTGGCTCTTACACTCTCACTACCAATACCATTAACATGTACATTGCAACACATAAAATAACATTTATGTTTATGTTGCACATTGAAATACAAAAGATGAGGAATATTATTATCTATTTTCTTTTAGTACATAGACTACCAGTCAAAAGTTTGGACATAGTTTTTCATTCACTGTTTATATAAGTATATAAGAAAGTGTTTAAAAAAATTATATATATTTTTTACCACTTTCTACCTTTTTTGATACATACAGAAGACATCAAATATAACCTACTTATTTGGGTTTCTTGGCATCAAATAATCACAATTATATATATTTTTTTTTTCTTTAATTTTCTCTCCACAAACTAGGATTTATGACACCTACAGTTTCCAAGTAATTCCTGTTTTGGGAGAAGTTATTGCTGGAGATTGGAAGTCTTACCAGTATTTGGTAGAGAGCATTCGACGGTTCCCAGACCAGGTAATAAATCCTGCATCATTGACATTAAAATAGTGTTTTAGTGCATTATTTGACCTATGTGTTTGTTGTATAGGAGGAGTTCAAGACTATGATAGATGATGCTGGTTTCTACTGTGTGAGCTACAAGAACCTGACAGGAGGAATTGTTGCTCTTCACTCTGGGTTCAAGCTATGAGGAGCAAAGCGGATTCATCTCTCCATTCACTGCATAGTCTAGTCCAGGAATGTTGGATCAAAGATGGAGGTCCTCTGTTTACACTGGACTAAACCATAATGAACAGTTCAAACTTCTTAATGATCACTTCTATTTAACCAGGATCAGGACTGGATGGGACTTTCTGCTGTCAGGTTGAAGACAATGGACTCAGTGGTCTAAACGGTCTCAAAACAACAATATATTATATATGTAGAATATGAAAAAAATGTTCACTTCATCATCTAATGATTAAAAAGTATATAATGGAATTGTATATTTTCTTACCATTTGAAAGTAAAAAGACAGCCACAACATGCTTGAATAAAACTGTATATTTTACAGATCTTTGTACACTTGATTACAAAACTGTATGGTACTAAAATTTTAAAATCAGTTTTTGGTCAGAAAGATTTAATCGTCTTGTGTGCAATTACCATGTATATACAAAGTCTTATGTTAGTGATTTTTCTCAATAAAAAGCATCTCAAACGTCCATACACTCTGAACATAAGACATGGCTTAAAGATAAATATATTAGTAAATAAATATTCGGAGAACATATTTCCATTTATGAAATGTGTTGCTATACACGTACAGAAATATACACAGATTGATTTCTAGCCTTTTTAAACATTTGTAATGGTAATGACAGAAAATAATTATATTCTTAGAAAATTAAAAAATATTAATTTTGTACACTTTAATCTTTTTAAGTGCTAGAAACAATAACAACAATTAAATAGTGACTCAAGTACCCCAAAATGTTCTATTTGCAGTAGGTATATATCTCTATCCAAAAGGCAAGATTAGATTCTCATTCTCACATGATTACAGCACTGGGTTAACTTAAATATTGTTATTTGAGAAGGTTCTCCTCTGTGTAGAGAATGTGTATTTCATAGAAACAGTATAAAACAGTCTGTAGGACAAACAAAGACATGAATGACACAGCATTGACTTAGTGAAACGGATACATTGTAGTGTGTATGAACTGCATCAATACAAAGTCACAGTAAATTAGGAACCATTATGAATCGTGAGTCTTCTCCTTTGGCCTTGACACAAACTACATTTTAAATACCATAGATACAACACGCCTCATGGAGGACATCTGTAAGTGGCCGCAGCATTAAAGGGTGCTACACCATCTGCACACATGGTCCCTGCTCTGCAGAAGGGGCGGTGTGTTGAACTGTCACGGCTCTGCAGAGGGGACCGTGTGTGTAGATGGGGCTACAAATGGAGCACCTTCTTAAGGCTTAAGGTTATTCTGGCACATCTCTTACAGGCCACAGCTGGACATGCATGTAATGCCTTTAGCTATATGATACTTAACAGAACAGTGTCAGCCTTGCATTCACATTACTATGCTTTCTCCTAGACAATGTAGCTTCTCATTACAAACTGTGTGGGTCACAAAATGTAGACCCTTTTCCCTGCGCTTTTAAAAAGTAAATAAAAAATGTCTGATTTGGTATAGTTATATGTCCTTATAAACTATGTGAAATGTGGTTTACGCTTCATGGCAATGTAAAATATACATTTGTTTATGCAGATGTTTTCATGACAAATTACTTTTTATTTTAATAAATATTGCTTTAATAGACCTTCTAGAAAATAAGAATTCATTACTATTTAACATCTGTTCATGACTGCAGTTCAAATTTAGTTTGGTGCTGTGAGGTGGCCACAGGAATGAACTTGACACACTATATGTAGAAATGACAGGCCATTTCAGTAGAAATTCACACATTTAAGATGATAACATTCAGAGCTCAGAGAGCAACAAGGCAACTCCAGGTTTAAATGATTGACACTGGTGAAGATACAGCAGAGTTCATATCTTCACTACTCCCTTACTGACTGCAGTACTGTTACCCGATGTACTGGGCTTAGCAGAGAGAGGAGGATGGAAGAGGGCGTGTGTCTCGTCCTCCTGAGTGTACACCTGCCCCCGACCCCTCTGTCCTGTTGTGTACAGACCCTCTCTGTGCTCAAGCTGCTCTCCTGTCCACGCCTCTGCCTCCATTTTGACACTAGGTGGCAGCAAACTGCTTTGAGTTTCTGACACAGAGCCCAGTTCACAGTCTGTGTCTTCTGGAATTATGGGTATTCTCTGGTTAAGTTCACAGCAGCCTTGTGCAGAGCATGTGTCCGAGTCTGCGTGTGCATACTGCACATTGACAGAGTAGTCCTCTGAGAAGTGTCCTGCAGCCGCTCTGTGAACCTTCATTTCTTTGTAGAAGCAGCAGGGCAGGCCCTCAAAGCCCTGCTCTGCTGAGGGGCACATGTGCTCAGTGTAGTAGTTCTTGGAGCTCTGAAAGTCTGCTCCTGCTCTGTGGCAGCGTCCAGAGGCCAGAGCCCCTCCGCGCTCACACTCTGCCCCCTTACACTCCACATTAGGAGGCAGCACATCGAAGCAGCAGCTGCAAGCCGCCACCCCGTGCTCTCCTAACTCGTCCTGGACCTTGCCCCGCTCGTGCTCCGGAGCAGAGGCTGAGGTAGTGCTAGTATTGTCCCTGGGCTCCAGACTGCAGCTGGAGGTTTGGTCCCCCCCAGATGGGAGCTGGTGGGGAGCCGGAGAGGCTGAGGATTCATCTGTGGGAGCGGTGCAGGTCCCTGCCTCAGTGGCCCCCCTGCATGGGCTCTTGCTGCGGTACACAAAGGGATCGTAGTCACTGCTCAGAGAGCTGCGGAAGGTGGAGCAGCTGCCGTACACTCCCTGATTACTGACCTCAGTGCAGTCCAACATGGAGTCACTGGAGGAGCAGTGGCACTGTCCCGAGCTGCTGCTGCTGCTGTCGCTCCCGGGACAGTCCGCCAGATACCCGCTGCACATGGAGCGGTGACCATGGTAACAGCTCAGCCCAGATGTACTGCCGCTCTCTGCTATCCGGGACGATGTGGTGGGTCCCATATGGACCACCGTGGGGTAGAGCAGGCCCTGCTGAAAGGCCCGGCTGTGGTGTCCCTTATGGACCCCTCCCCCAGACATGGCCCCTGCTCCTGGTCCCGGGACTCCGTCCTGCTGGGGGAAGGTCAGACCCTGGAAGTAGTAGTGTTGGTACATAGTCTCGTACTGGGAGAAGCACGCCGCACGGGAGAAGCTCCGTCCATGGAACTTGGGCCTTTTAAAAGCAGCGTGATGAGGCTGGGCTCCATATGGAGGGGGCCCACGGTGCTCCAGCCCACAGTGGTGTGCCCCCAGAGAGTGCTCCAGGTGCAGGGCGGGATGGTAGCTCCGCAGAAAGGTGGAGCTGGACTGGGGCGGGTACATGCCCTGAGGGTCTGGGTGCTGGTCCACTGTGAGCACTGTGATGGGGTTCCCATGCGGGTCCATACTGGTCCTGGTAGGGTAAGCGGTGACTCCTCCGGCCCGGTGAACACGGCCAGGATAATGGACAGGTAACACCACCCTCTGCTGCCTCCCGTGCATTGGGTTACCTGGGTCCAAACAACCTGGGCCAAGGCCCCCCTTCTTTTGCTCTATAAAACACACACAAGGAAAATCTTTATAATAATTCTGTATAATGAGACAAAAATACATTTTGTTTGTTGACTTACCTATTATGTTGTGTCTACAGTGGGGGCAGGTGTGATGCTGCAGCAGCCAGGGGTCCACACACTTCTTATGAAACCTGTGTGCACATGGAATGACCCGCAACTCCTGCAAACAGTGACAAAACATTTATATCATAAACTGTACGTGCAACTATCCTTTCTATCACTACTACTGTATTTCTCAATGCATTTTGTGACCCAAAATAGTCAGGATACACTAGCTGTTTGATATGAAAATGTGTTTTATATTCAAATGGAGAGCTGGCATTAAAGTTGTCAGGGCACAGCAGAAGCAGACCTGTGAATACAAACTCTGTGCCGTGTGACTCATCTTTTTACTCTTTTTTTTACCCAGGCTTTTGTTGCCAGGTATGAGACTCAAAAATGGCTTTGATGCCATTGAGCCTTTTATATCAGCACTTCCTCCATGAATTGTGGCGCCATGCTTTGTTCTGTTTTCTTCTCCTTACCCAAAAGACACATCCTGATGAAATAAGACAATATCCACTCATGCCCTAAATATGTCCCCTGGGCTTGTGTCCCTGCAGCATCCCTGAATCAGGACGTGTACAGCATTATACTGAATCCCCAAAGACCACAGCAGATAGAATGATGGAGTCAGGATTAAAGGAGGCCAGTGGGAAAACAGGAAGCCCAATCACACTCTGAGCTCTTTGGGACCGTTATCTCTCCAGGTGCTCTCAAAGCCTCGACTAAACATCTACAAGGTGGAGGAAACCACGTCAGTCCAGAGAAGCAGGGCTCTCTCACTCACATCAGGGGACTTCCATGCCATTGTCCACACGCTGCATTATGTTCTATGTTACAGAATAAGCATGAAGAATACAAACTCTCAGCTGACAGGGTTGGGAAAATAACCTGGATTTACATAAAATACAACCTCCTCTACTGGGACTATGTGAGGTGTTCAGGGTACAGAGAAGAAATGTCCATTTTCACTGTCAATTTTAAGGTTGACGTACACTATATGGTCTCTGGAGGATCATACCTATAGTCAGTTTTATCTAAAGATCTCTTCATTGGGGTTACATCTACTGTTTTATGAATACAATATACACAATCAGTAAAAACATTTGGATAATTACAGTCCTGGAATTTCCAATATCTACTTAACTAAAGGTAAAAGGGAGCTGTTAACTTGAAAAATACTGCTGCATGACATCACAATGTGGTGAGGAGGATTTTCAGCATTTTGAGTAGATTTTGTGTAGTATATAGTATAGTATTTAAGATTAGGGTTAAGATTAGGGCCTGGTTTTGAAGTTATAGTTAAGGTTAGGGTCTGGGCGAGGATGTAACGGTGCTGTAGGAACATAGAGCCCTTTTATCAAAACTTTCTAAGAGCCATGAGAACAAAGAACCAGGTCTGAAGGTCTGTACATGTTCAAACCCAGTGCAGTATGACATGTTTGCATCCTAACAACTTCTTGGCTCCTTTGGTAGAGCCAGCGCATGGGTCTTCTCACCTCTCCGTCGATGTACTTCTCCAGGCAGATGGCACAGTCCGAGGTGGAGCTGCTGCTCAGAGAGTCCGAGGTCCCACAGCTGTTCTCACGCACCACCTTCCCTTTGGCCTTGAACTTCCGCGTCTCCATCTTCTCTAGAGCCTGGATGGCCATTCTGTTCATGGAGCTCTGAGGAGACAGGGACAATCAGTGTTAAAAGGATTTCAATAGGTATCTGTATTTATTTTCTTTTATTGCTTGATTAAACATGATCTTGCTTAAATAAGACAGTTAAAGGCACACTATATAACTTTTCTGATGGAAGGTCTGCCGCCTGTTTATCATAGGAATGGTAAAGCTTTGTACAGAATATTCCTCAATATGGCATTAAGTTTACCTGGGGTTGTGTTTTGTTTCATTCACACATGTTTAACACACAGATCCTGGATATTTAGAGTTCTTTCAAACAGAAATCAATCTATTCCATCTTGTGGTGATACAGGAATAGCTATGATGTGTTTTTAAACCCCATACACCTTCACTGGAATCGTTTGAATCATTTCAGCCCTGGAATTGCCTATTTCTACTGAACCAAAGCTTGAAAACTCCAACTACATGACATCACAATGTATAACAGAGCATTTTGAGCTTTGAAAACATAAAGAGACATGAAGGAATACTCAAACATGTGTGAATGAAACTACAAAACACAACTCCAGGTCCATTTTTGATGATTTAACATCATTCTAACATGGCTTAAAACTCACAAGAGTCAGTTTTGCTTAATACAGGACCTTTAACCACAAGTGCAAAGAAACGGCACACAAAATATTCCAGCTTTCATATACTGATACTGACCGATTGATAATAATTTGATTTATCTAACTGTTTGTAGCAGTAATTGTAATGATTAAAACGGGAGTGCATCCTAATACAGACACTTGTTCCAACAGTGAAATCATGACAACATTCAGAAATTTGCATTTGTTACTCAATGGGGGAAAAAATTAACACTTCAATTTATGTAGTGCTGCCTGCCCCTGATAATTATTTTGTAGGTGTCATATGTAAATGCTGATATGTGTTATTGGCCCTGCTTTGTACCATCTGTGACAGGGCTCCTCTGTTTGGGAGGCTATGAACCAAAATTAACCCTTTCTATATTTTTAATCAGCTCCATCATATAATTTTAAGTATTTACAATGTTTTTTAATCAGTTATTATGAATACCACATGCTGAAAAACAACCAAGCAGAGTTAATTCACAATCAAATCAGTTAAAGGTCCTATATTTACTATACTTCCTGTATTACCACATATTTTTTCTTCAGCATTATATCAGACTTGTAGGTACTTGTATGCTTTTAATTATATGTTTTAAGTGTACTTAATTTGTTTATGTTGTTATAAGGCGACCTTGGGTGTCCAGAATGGTGCCTAATAAATAAAATGTATTATTATTATTACTTCAGAATGCGTTGTTGTAACAGGCTTAGTTCAGAGATGGAGAATTACACCATGTTTTATTCAAATGAGAATCAAAACAAGTATGCACACCATGAGTCCTTCATTAATGTTTCAGATTCAGGATGGTGCAGTTTATGTGCTGAGCTCCTGGTGTGATCTGCTCTTAATTATCCACCGAGGGAAGTGACTGCTTGCCGCTATGACACCCATCTCCCTTCAGCCCCTCACAGCCCCCGCGGCACACCTCCTCTCCTAGGTCTAAGCGGAGTCACGATTTCTGAATGCTTAATGCCCATTAGCCCTAATTAAATGGTAATTCAGATTCAAGTGGTGTGCTTAGGCCTCCACCTGAGACTCATGTCAATACAGGCCAATCTCTCCCACGATAACAACTTAACTAACTGCAAAATGGCCATGTTAGAGTCAAATATGCTTGGATTAAAGGTGCATTGTGGAACTTTTCTGGTGGAGGATACGCCACCTGCTTTTCTCCCAGGAGGTGTCATTGCTTTGTCTAAAATGTTTCAAAGTTGAGCATTAAACCTAAGTGCTGAGGAGAGGCAGTGCCGCTCACGCTCATGTTTTTCAAGGTAATTTTGAGCTATAAAACCACCTGTAACTGAATACATATAAGGTTGATCACTAATGTTATACTGTGGAACATTCAAAGCCGAGCAGTAACATATCCATGGAAACTAAAAGGTGACGGACCCTCAACCAAAAAAGTTGCATAGTGCACCTTTAAGTGGTAAGCAGGGTCATCTCTCCATATATCTGACATGAAATTTGGTTTGGTGCCATCACTTGCTTGTCTCCATGGAGATAGTTACATTTAATGCCATACTGTGAAACATTCCAGACTATAAGCTTGACATGGAGTCTGGCTTTTTAAAAATGTAATGTATGTTTAAGTACAGAGCAGTGGGAGGAGATAGAGGTTAATGGAAAACAGAAATTTTCTGTGCACTCAAGCCTTGAATACAGAACAAACTTGCACTAATCAATCAAAATGCAACTCTGAGTAAGCAAATGATGAGGAAAGTTGTCTCTTCTAAGTAAAGCAGAGTAAGTTTAGCTGTTGTCGTACCTGGCTCCTCCTCTGCTTCAGTTTGATCTTGATGAGCAGAACGAGGCAGACGAGCGACACAACCACAAAGAAGGCGAGGAAGATGCCCATATCGAAGTACTCAGTAGGCTGCTGTGAGAGAGAGAAATACATGTGTCAAATACATGGTGTTACTTTATTATAAAATGTGTGTACACTGTAAAACTGTAAATGTGCTCCCTATTTCCCCGTTTTCTAAGTCAGTGGTTCTCAAAATAGGGTCCAGGGACTGCTGGGGGCCATGTGTGATAACATGGAAGATTATGTGAATATTAGAATTCATTATGACACACAATCCCAAACATACATTTTGATGGAAACGACAGCAATTAAGTAAACACTATGAGACATAAATCTTTCATCCAGATTTCATTATAAAGATGGTTTGAACTTTGTGGGATCTGATAGAGGGACTTTGGCATATTTTCACACCGATAAACGGTCTCTCGCCTCAGAAACCCCTGTTCTAAATTATGTTCCGCAAATTAACTGTATTGTAAATTAATATCCTGACCTAAAGCATGTAACCACGCTTTGGTAATACACAATGTGCTAGTCATTAGGTGTTGATAGAGTGATCTGTTTACAAATGAAAACCCAAAGCTAGCACGCCATGCACTAATGTGTTTTGGTGGCTCATAAACTGGGGAAAGCTGCTTTACTTCAGTCAGGACACGACTTGTCTCCAGTGTTGGAAAGTAACTGAATACTAATTTTGAGTACCGTAATTGTAGTTCGGTACAGTTACTCTTTGATTTGGTGGAATTCAGAACACAGTTTCTTTTCTAAAATCAGTCAGAAATACATTACAGGATTTGATCATAGAATTTAACTTCAAACTGCCCAGAAACAGTGAGAAAAAACACTGCTCTTGTGGTGAGTGCATGTGTGGTTTTTCCTTCTCCAGTCAGTGATAGGAAATTCTTTAAAACAGAGAAACAAATATAAAGCTGTTATTAATCGTATGTTGCGTCTTTACACTCTAATTTTAATGCGACTCGATGCCAAAGTATTCTATGTATTCAGAATTCAGTACTCTGATTGGGTCATGAATCAGAAATAGTTACAAAAGACATGTTAATGCAGGTTTTCAGTATTTTGTAACTACCGGTAAATGTATTTTCAAAGGATTCTTCCCATCACAGCTTGTTTTTGACACATTAAAACCGAATCAAAAGCCAGCGATTTAGACATTTATTACACAGATACAGAAAGGGCCGATTGTGGCAGTTTTTGGTCCGTAACATTTCTTATCAGCTTTCTCTGGGGCCTTCATTATGGTTGAGTTATTTGACCTCATGGAGTGGAGCTTCCTTATCAAATATTCCAAGCAAACAAACAGGTCTTTGAATGACCGATATCCATCTGGAGCAGCGTCGTGCTAATGTCTTAAGCCTGAGGGCAGTGGCTACGGCCCACTACAAAGAAAGCTCTCACATTTCACAGCTGGAATTTGGGTTTGTCTTCACATCTAAGCAGGGTTTGAAAAAATTATCCCCAAGCTGTTACTCATGGTTAAAGGGCCCATATTTCAATACTTTCTGATCTATGTTGTAATGTTGTTTACATCAAAAACATCCCTGCAGTTGTGTTTTGTTTCATTCACACATGTTTAACACACACATTAAGGCTGTGTTCTCAAACAGAAAACACTCTACCTTGTGATGTCACACAGTAATACAGGACGTGCTCCACTGTGTTTTTAAACTCCATAGACCTTCACTAGAATCATTTGGATAATTTCAGCCCAGGAATTGCCCATCTCTACTGAACAAGGAAATGTGAACTTAAAAACTACAACTACATGACATCACAGGGTGGAACAGAGCTTTTTGAGATTTGGAGATGTAGACAGACTAATAATAAAAGGTTATTCCAACGTATAAATGAAACAAAACACAACTCCAGATATGTTTTTGATGAGGTATCAACATTGTAATATGTCTTAAAGCTCACATTTGTGTGTAATTTCATGTAATTTGAGTGTTTCCTGTTTGATAGAAATACTTAGCCTATATATAGACTCTTGATGAGGAAACCACATTATAACATAGATCAGAAAATAGCGTAATATGAGCTCTTTAAGTCACGACTGATATAGTTTTAATTTGAGCAGAAACATTGCAGAAATTACAAACTACAAAATGTAATACTGCTTAGTCCCTGGTCTTACCCTGGGCGGGCGGTGCTGGATACGAGCGCGGGCCACTTTCTGTTTGTTGACAATGTTCATGAGCTTCACGGCGTCGTTTCCCTTCACGTAGACCACCGGCCGCTTCAGAGGGTCCTCCGCCACCTGGTTCAGCTGCACACAACACAACAGGGACGGTTAGGGGATCTGTTATCAGGAGTGAACACAATATAAACACATATATTGCGTTTTCACAGACACTGGGGACAAAACTTTGGCCAGTGTAACTTGTAGGTAGAATAACACACATATATTTTAGTTATATTATGTTTAAATGCAATGATAGAAACAGTAAAAAAAGAAAAACTGTAAAACATGGTAAAAAAAAATGTGCTCAACTACTGGTGCCAAATTTGAAATACAACTTTTAGTAGCATTTCTGATCAAGGTTTAATATAAAACTTTATTAATGAGATAAAGTAATATATTTTTTATGACAACCCATAAACATGTGTATTTTATTCATATCATAATGACTGAAGAAGTCAAAATTACATTATAAAGTAAAAATGAAGTTCTTGAAATGCAAAACAATATTCTGAAGTCACCTGAACTGTACTGAACAAAGATTTAATTTTATTTTTTTATGACATATTCTCAAAATAGACTAATAATTTAGACTTTTAGCAACATGTATTGGAATAAGTAGGTTTGGAAAAAAACTAGAGCAATAATAATTAATGCATATACAACTTTCAGAGACTTGAGCTGAACACATTTGTATGCAGAACTACAAGCCCCAGCAGCTTTGTAGTTCTTTCCCAGCAGATTTCCCTTCTGTGTTCAGGCACAGCTAAAGAAACTTGGCTAAAGTGTAACATGTTATAAGTTGGTTTGTTCTGCACGGCTGGGCTGAGAAACCCCATGCAGGTGAAGAAGTGGAAGGACCACAGAGATTGCACAGAGGCAGCCTAGGGGCGCATTCTCCTCTTTGACCAAACCAGGAAAGACGCCACGAACTTTAACCTCCTCCTCAGGGCTGAAGCCATGGAAACTGTGGTTAAGGACAGCTCTGAGACTCTCCTCCTCTCGTCTCTGCTCCCTCTCAGAATCTGTAATTTGAAAAGCCCAAGGGAAATACCGTGGATATTCGCTTTTCTATTTCTCGTGCTGTCGTCATGCTCCCCAGTGGAATAAGCGATGTTCTGGTTTCAAAAGTATAGACAGTGGGCTGTTTGATCTGCCGCCAAGCGTGGAGATCTGGGGCTTTTGACAAAGAAGACAGCAATGCAAATTATAGCTGTCACACTTGTGCTACACAAGTCAAGAAAAGAGAGTGTACTTTCTGTACACAAAAAGAAAGAACATGAAATCAAGTATAAAAGGACAGGATTTGCACTCAAAAATTCCTTCAACAACAAACTTCACTACTGCCTTTCCCTTCACTTCAACTACATGAACTACTACTACTACTACTACTGCCACTGTGAGGCTATTGCTATTCAAGGCCTATATTTTATGACACATTTAGCTATTACTACTGCTACTACTGCTACTACTCCTGCTATTGCTATTAAACTGCTGTAACAATGAGGCTACTACTAGGCTTCTACTACTACAAGGCTACTTCTACTACTTCATCTACTACTACAACATACATATTACCAATTACTTCTACTAATACATTGAAAACAAACAAATAACCAGAGCCTTCACCTATTCAAAGTCAATAATCAGTAGTTACACAAACTTTCTCATACTCCAAGAAAGTTTTCCTAAGATATAAAGCTCCAGCTCTTGTATCTTAATTTGCTGAGTGATATGTGAATATATGATTAGATCTAGTCCTGATCTAGTCCCAGGTTACTCCGGGTCTAGTCCAGATCTAGTCCTCCTGTTGTAGACCTGGTCACATATTCATACCAACAACATTTTCAGTTTGGAAGTCAGTGATCAGTAGTTACACAAACTTTCTCATACTCCAAAAAAGTTTCCCGTGGACAAAAAGCTGCAGCTCTTGTATCTTAATAATTTGCTGACTGCCTTGGCTCCTCCCCCCTGCCCCTCGGCCTTCTGGGTGCTGTCTTCTTGAGCCGCCCTGACTGGAAAAGCCTTTCAGGGGAATTTAACACAGCTTCCTTTCATGTGGTCCGCTCGCAATCCCTTTTATCTCTGTGCTCCTCCGCTCTTTACGAGGAGCGCGAAGAGACCGAGGAAGAAACCAAGCAACTACAAGTCCAGGCCTGGCGCGGCGAGCTGCAATACCGCGGGAGAATTCTTCCTACAAAGAGACACAAACCTACGCATTATGTACACTGTAAAAATAACTACAGGAGCTAAATTGACTCGGGGTTGGTATATTTATCTTGATGTGAGTAGTTTTGATTACTATAGTTGAGATTTATATAGTGAGTATCTCAAGATTCTGGACTTTTCTCAGGCTATTTCTGACTATTTAACAGTAATGCTAGTGTTGTGATACTAAACTTTCAAACTTAGACATAGACTTGATGCCCGATACCGATTCTGATACCACTATGACAATTAAAAACACTCAATAGGATGTGATTTTCAGCATTAAAGCATACTACTTTCTTTTATATTACCATGTGGTCTTATATCTGTGTAATAAGTAGGTATTAAGTAGGTTCTGTAGTGATCCAGGGGCATATACTAGACTATGTGCTCTTAAATTTATATGATACTATTCGGGAAAGGTTCATTTCTGTCCTTTCAATGTGACTTGGTTTGGTATCGATTAGTCTTAGTTGCAAGAGAAAAGATTAGTATTTGCTTTTTGATACTTTTGACACCCATCACCAACGCTACTGGCTTTATTTCTTTTACTGCATTGTATGAATTCTATTGATTTTTATGAACTGCACTGATTGAAGCATCTGCACAATTTTTCTCTGTAATAAACTTTTTTTCTGGATTGCACTTTGTTGATTCTGCACCTTTGTACTTCGTCCCCAAGAGAAATTTCCCCTTTTGGGTAAGGTAAGGTAAGGTAAGTTTACAACAAATATATGTGTCCTTTGCGAATAAGTGCGTGTTTTTAAGTTATTTTTTGTAATAACACAATTTAATTAATCCATGATTGGCAGGAAAATTACATACTGCTCCTTTAATTGCAACTTTGCCAGTCCACTGAAAGATAATTTTTGTTCATTTTTTCCCTAAATTTCAATCACCTAACGAAATAAAACAATGCATGGTTGTAACATGAAGCTCATTTCAGTAACGCCCAGTGCTTTTTGCAGTGTGCATAATAAAAAGTATGTAGCGACGAGAAGAATTGTGTGTGAGTGTTTTTCTTTAACAACTTTGTTCTCAAACTTTCAGACACATCTAAAGTCTTAAGGGATGAGGTAATGTGTGTTTGCGCCCGCTACCTGCACAATTATGAGCTCAACAAGGTACACTGCAGTGAAAGCCTCGTCTATTTACAGCTCTCAGTCTCATTCCCCCTTTGCACAAGCGACACCTCAAAGGAACCGAGGGCTGCAGGCTCCGTTCACACTTGCACACACTCTACATCAAAACTGGGACTAAACCAGGACTACAACAAGACTAGACCAAAGACTAGAACAGGGCTAGACCAGGACTAAACCAGGGCTAGACCAGGATTAAACCAACACTAAACCAGGGCTAGAACATGACTAGACCAAAGACTAGAACAGGACTAGACCGGGATAAGACCAGGGCTAGACTGGGACTAAACCAAGGCTAAACCAGGGCTAGACCAGGACTAGACCAGGACTAGACCAGGACTAGACCAGGATTAAACCAAGCCTAAACCAGGGCTAGAACATGACTAGACCAGGACTAGACCAGGGCTAAACCAGGGCTAAACCGGGACTAAACCAGGACTAGAAAAGGACTAGAAGAGAATTAGATCAGGACTAGACCGGGACTAAACCAGAACTAGACCCAGACTAGACCAGGACTAGAACAGGACAGACCAGCGCTAAAACAGGATTAAACAAGGACAAAACCAGGACCAAACCAGGGCTAGAACGTGACTAGACCAGGCCTAGACCAGGGCTAAAACCAGGACTAAACCAGAACTAAACCCGGACTAAATCACTGAATGAATTCAGTTTTAAAATGTATTTAAAATGTATGTATAAAAACTGACAAAACAAAGTATATGTTCATGCAAGTGCCTTTATGTTCTTTGCTAATAACTTATCTCCATAATGATAGATATGTTTAATGCCATACTGTGTAACATTCCATGCAAAGAAATAACAACCTAAAAACACTATTATTCTGTGGTTTGTGCAGATATTGACTGTGGTGATTAGGCCATGTGAAAAAGCCCTCTGCACCACATCCTGTCTCTCCTCTGTGGTGTGTGATTCAGTGTCTGAGGAGACAAACCTGGTCAATGGCATCTGGATTCTCAGACACGTCAAAGATGACAGCTGTCGCGCCCCGCTGCACTGCTCGCTTCGCCTGGGAAAACAAAGGCAAAACATAACGATTTTAAGTAGCTTGTCTCACTATACTGTACTAGTACTAAACATCATGAGGTAAAGAAGTCGAGGAACCGCCATTTATTTTACACTTTTATCATATCAATCATCATATTTTTTACAATCGTTCATTTCGCCTTCTTTTGCACTTGGGTTCTTTTAAACTCCCTGGGTTCTTTTTAGCCGAAACATGTCAACAGCATAAATTCACCTCCTGTATTGTCTTTAAAAAGAACTCATAAAGTTAGTTAATAATACAAAGCTTGAAAAAACATGAAAAAACAGCCAAAATTCTTCACACAAACTCACTTCCATGTTCCCGTGAAAGCCACTAGAGGGTGTACGCTTTCCAAACCTCTCTGCATTCATCCTCTGTATTAAAGCACACACACACACACACACACACACACACACACACACACAGACTGATAGCATGTTGTGGTTCACATGTGGATCCATAACTCTGTCATGAAGTCATCCCAGTAAATATGAATCTGATTAGACGTATCACACATACAAGGAACTCGTGCAAACCAATGCAACGGGACTAGTACACAATCCCGTTTTGAATTAAAGGCTGTGGAATTAATCAAGTTTGCAAATCATAATTTTCCCACTGTGGTGTTTTAAATGTAAATGTTTAAATCAAAATTACCTGCGGGTGTGATGCTAACTATACACACTGCTCTGTCTGATGCTCTGTGACTCAAGTTAGACTTTAATCTGAGCTTTATTTTAACACAATGTGTCCAGGAAGAAGTGATTTAGCTGGAGATACAACCAGTGACATGATCTGTGGTGTGAAAAAGTCCCTCTCATGCAACACTGCAGTCACAACCTAGCCTAGCATCATCCAGCAGTTAGTCACTCTCTCATTTTTATTTACTTTAATTTTTTTTTTTTTTATTAAACTGTTAAACATGATGATGAATGCTGTTTTGTTTAAATCCATTTGGTGTATTTTTCTTCTTTGACTCCTTTGATTCTCTTTTTTTTGATGATGTGTGCATCGTGTCACCATGGTAACTCCTAAATATTCCACTATTTGAGATCCATGTAGAAAACCCCCAGCATGATCTCACTGCAAAGTATGAATAAGCGAATACTGCAGCAGTCTGTAGTATGTTGTTTGAAGAAGTTCAAATTTTGGAGGTGAGATTGATAGATTTTCTTTTTATTCTTAAATGTGCACAAAGGAACTTTTGGAGGAGCTGTCACCGGCTCGTACATATGGTATTTAACATTTCTCTATGGAAACAAGCAGGCAAAGCCACTAGGCCAAGTTACAAGTCTGTGGATAGACAAGCCTGTTCAAGAATCAAGGTGTTTTTTTAGCAATAAACACACCAGTGAATGAATGCAGTTATAGATACGTTTAATGCCTAACGTGGTTCATTCCAGCCAAAGCAACAACATATCCATGGAGACGAGCAATATCGATTTGAAAACAGGACTGAAATATGTTAATGGTCAACAACACAATAACAAGGGATCAAATAGAGGTGATTCTTTTTTCCATATCGCCCAGGCCCATTTGAAAAGTGGAATAAAACTGTCAAGGACTGCTACTGTACCCACACTGCTCTACACAAGGGGCTCTTTTCTGTTGAACTTCTGAAGGCTTCAGTGATATCAGGCCAGAGATAAAGGAAACGCTTGGATCTGCACAAGCAGATCTCCTTGCTGAATCCAAATTGGTTCTCCCTTTTGTGAAAAAAAATGAAAAGAAAAACTGTACTTTATCATGGCTCTGCTCAGACAGTCTCACCGCACGAGCTTGGACTGGATCTGAAAGAGTGTATCCTGGAATTATGCAGTGCCCTTGGTCTGCGGCCAGCGCTGCTCATAACTAAAGGGAAGACAGAGATCAAAGTGACAATGTACAGCAGCGGTGTGACTGGGCTGGACACTGTCACTGATCTTCCTGCATATACACACACCCACATAAATACACACACACATACAAATACATACATTTAACTACACACACAAATACACACAGGCACACACACAGGAATACACACATGAACGCACATTTATGTCATTCACATAGCAGCACATTGCCTTATCTACAGCCACATTAGAGATAGTATAACAATACTATCCAATTATACCATGTCAGACTAGTATCAATACTCATTTGGACGAGTATTGATACTGAAACATTACATAAATAAATAGGATGAACTTTGACCTTTGCTGAATAGAACTAGAACTGAAGAACTGAAAGACTGCATGGTAATACTAAAGAAAGAAGGACTATTATCAAGAACTTTATGGTTCCTTAACTCCTTAACTATAACATTTTGTTCACAAATGAAGTCTGGCTTACAGGAAATTAGGATACTAAATGCTTTTCCTGTCATTTCCAGCTAAGGAGTCAATATTACGGAGTCAATTTTGAGTCCAATTTAGTTCAAAGAACGCTTTAAAACATCTAGCAAAACATTCTAAATCAAAATACCAAGTAAAAAAAACATAAGATTGCAATCAATTATTTGTTTAATTTCTCAGTTTTGTTTGATGCCAGGTTTTTTGTTTTTTTTTTGGTTATGATTCCAGCCTTCTCATTTGTCTTCTCAATGTGGAACAAAAACAAAATGTTTCTAAAGAGGCAAAGACAGATATTTTACATGATTACACAAATTATTTATTTTACGGTACTTTTTTTGTTTGATTTTCTTTTATTTGTTATTCTGATTTATACCTTTTTGATGTTTGAACTATTTGACTCAAAAATTATTCAAAATTATACAATATAAGACATGATTGTTTGCTTTGATCAGAAATATGTTATGAAATTATATATGAAACTACAAACATAAGGAGTGGAGGGGAACATTTGGTTTACAGTTTAAGATTATGTTAGAAGTCAGCAATTAAATTTCAATAATTTTTTAACCAGATAAAAGTAGAAGTATGCAGACCGACATCGTCTACATAGTTTTGAATAGTCAACAGTTCATATAATAGTCAACTTCATTGTTACACACCAGCATAGTTCTTCAGTACGTCAATATTTCCATTGGTATTGTAAAAAGGACTATATTCTTGTAAAGAATCTCTTGCAGTCTCCTTATCGCTTTGAAAATAGTGTTACAACTTAGATTTGATGACATATTTCTTAAGGCTGGGACTCACAGGGTCCCTCACGATTCAGTACGCTCCACGATACATGGCATTGTAAGAACCAAATACAATAATAATTCTTTTTTAAACCACTACTTGTGCAAAGTGAATATGACACACCTTTTGTACAAAAGAGTGAATATGTCAAGTGTACTGCATAAACAAGTTTCCTTCCACTAATTAAGCAACAAAATTATAGCGCAGTCACAAAAAAACAAACAAAAAAACTAATGATACTGTATCATCAAATTTAGTATCACAGTATTTCCGTATTTCTGCACACCCCTAATATTTTTTAGCGTGTTGTAAACTTCAGAGTATTGCTTGGATACAACAATGAACAATAGCCTAATATAACAAAACAAACACCAGCTAACTATTTACTCCTGCTGTGTATTGTCCTGTTAAGTTGTATAAAACCGGTATCTTGTGTTTGTACCCATGTCCCATTTCATCCTTTATTATTAAACTGTTAGAGGCCCGTTGCAGGATTGTTTTCCAGTGCATTCATGTGCCTTTCAAGTGTCAAAGGAGTATTTATTTTTCCTCAAAAGCACAAATGAGCTGTCATCCAGGAGAGAAGTACTAAAGTTGAGTGTGTATGAGCCAGCTCAGGTGTGCCTTTATGACCTAAACAGACTAGGCTTGGGCTGTGTCACTGTCTGGGCTTGTTACTAAAGGAGGAGGGACATCGAACTAATAAAATGATCACTTCTATGAAACATTTATTGTGAATGAGAAACAAAACACATAAACATGACAACTGGGACTGGTACTTTATATACTATGCCTCAATTAACTGCACAGCTATCAAGGTATAGGAGAATACTATTACTCCCACAAGAACTATATTTATAGTACTATCAAGTGATGAAAATATGATCCATTACCATAACAATTTATTCTTATGGTATAATGGCTTTTTAATGACTAAAAGTCCTTAAAATGGCATCCACAAGAAAAGTCACATGACAGGAAGTAAGAGAAAGAGACAGAATATAAGTCAGAGTGTCAAAAAGAAGCGAAACAATAAAAAACAGCCTATATCTGGAATTGGGTAAACGTTATTACTGGTGCATGTGATTTAAGTTTGTGAAAAATGCTTGTTGAAATTATTATTATATTTTCACTTTAAAGAAAGATAACTAGTGCAATACACTATCTGAACGTGACGGTGATGGCATTTTAAGGTGAAAATGGGAAAAAAAAAAAGACATTCACTGAATAACGAACATGTAATAATTAGAACATGTTGTAAAAGCGGGAGTATTTTGGATAATAAGAGTAGGAACACTCTAATAATCTTTAGAAATACGTACTTTTGAGCTGGTAATTGAATACGTTATGATCACAGGTAATTCTTATCCAAACACAAACTTTCTCTTGACACTTTTGCACTTTTACATGTTGTTCAGAGGCGTCGTTCGTGAGTGAGGTGGGCTTTCCCTTCTCACCCGCTTCCCCCCTACAGCTCCATTCAGCACCAGTCCGCTGCTTTGAAGTTAGCTCTCCAGGTTAATAATTAATAACTGTTGGTAAGACGCTCGCACAAGAAAGCCCTCTCCCTCTCTCGCCTCCTCTCTGGGGCAGGCCCACGTTCAGTGTGTGGACTTGCCTGACGACAACAAAAATGCACCCATGGGCGCACTGCAGAAGTGACACATCTCCCCTCCAGCCCCACGCACACCAGAGGGAGATTTCACTGTGGTAATGTGGTTTTATGGTCTGGGAGAGGCCAAGGGAATCAAACCGTAAAAATGTTAAGAGCACTCACATGAACCTCAGGAGAGTTTATTGTCATTGTCCTGTGTGTAAAAATATTGATATTTTTGGAAAACAAACAATATACAAAGTTCTAAAATATATTTCTTAGAAGTATTACTTTTATTACTTAAAAAAACATATAATGCTATTTGAATTTTCTTTCCCCATCAAAAACATACCTGGATTTGTGTTTTGTTCATTCACACGTTTAACATAAAACACTGCATACACCTTCACTAGAATTGATTTGGATCATTTCATCCATGGAATTTCCAATCTCTACCAAGCAAAAGGTAAAAGGCTGTAGAGGTTAACTTAAAAACTATCACTTCATGACATCACAAGGTGGAGCAGAGCATTTTGAGCTCTGGAAATAGACAGACTAATAATAAAGGGTCACTCAAACATGCCAATGAAACAAAACACAACTCCAGGTCTGTTTCTGAGGAAATAACATTCTTAAAGCTCACAAGAATTTTGCGTAATAATGGACCTTTAAATATAAAGTGTATAACTTTATTATTATTCCATCAAAGCATTTTCTTGTTCTGTGACAATATCTTGGCTTAAATTGTGTTATTTGATCAGTATGTTTCAGCGGTTCATGTGGTTTCAAGTAAATACAACGTTGTTATGATCTTACTTTGATGTGAACTCTGATTCTACTTTTAGTCCACTTTGAATTTTTTATACTCCTCCATTCCTCATTGTAAGAGCTTATGTAACCCAACCAAAAATACCGAAGCTGCAGTGCACTTTACTTTGAGAGGTGTTCACAGGTACTTTGCAACAACTGCTGGCTAAACAAACTTCCCGCTGTCTTGCAGGCATGAGAATCCAGCTACAATCTTCGAAAAGTGCCCCAAAACCACACCAGAAAGTAGAAAGCCCGTCTAGACACGGAACAGAAATGAAAACCTATGTTTAGTATCCCGAAGCGAGCCTGCCAGTTTGTAAGATCTGAGCATCCCACATGTTATCACCACTGCAGTACTTATAGCTGATACTTTTAAACTTACATTGTGCAACTTTTCTAGTGGAGGGTCCATCAAATGCTTTTCTCCATGGAGATATTATTGTTTTGTGTGGAATATTTCACAGTATGGTATTAAACCTTTCTATCCTCATGAAGATCAAACCAGACCAAGTTACAGGTCAGATCTGTGGAGAGGCGACCCCGCTCTCAATCAGAATGTCATGTTTTTCAAGGTATTTTTGAGCTATAAAACCATCTGTAATATAATAAATGTAAGGTAGAGCTGTTTAATGTCATACTGTGGAACATTTCGAGCCGAGTTAAGACATATCCACTGAAACAAACAGGTGACGGACCCCAAACCAAAAAGCTCCATACTGCACCTTTAAACATTACCACTCAAAATACCTATACGCACACCTGGACTACACCTGCCTTCTGTCTGGGATACTCTTCCCAAATCCACCCATACTTTTGAATTTTTCTTCTTTCTTTCTTCCTTTCTTTCTTCTACTGCTTTCCTTCCAAGTTTCCTCCGCTATAATTAAAGCAATTAAGTCTTCAGAGGACTCTCCACTACTATTATGGTGTAATTTCATGTTGCCTCCTGGATTTACGGTTTATTAAAAGATAAAGGCATATTTTGTCCTCAGGATTCGTTTCCATGTGGTCGGCCCTCTTCCCCCCCGTCTTGGCCGACTTCAGCGGCGAAATCAAGCACACCAAGGCGATATTTACACTGGACTAAAATAAAATCAAACTTTGAGCAAGCTGTACGCGTGTCACTGGATTGGAATGACAAGCTTCTCCTGAGCGTTTAGAGTAATCTTCAGCTTCTGACAGTTTCATTAGACATTTCCGTTGATCAGTGAGAGCGGTGCTTGCCAGTTTCCTCCTCCCCTGCTGTGAACAAAGTGTTGTGTAATTGTTAAGATGAGCAATTCCTGTTACAGTAGAGTCACACTCTACTTTTTACAGATTGAGACAGTGCTGATGTTTTATCAAAAGAATCGTTGATTAAAAAGCCCATATTACACCATTTTCCGATTTATGTTATGTTATTCCTCATCAAAAAACATACTCAGACCTATATTTTGTTTCATTCACACATGTTCAACGCACAAATCTTGCATATTTAAGATGAGTTCTTGGATGATTTCAGCCCTGGAATTGCCCATCTCTTCTGAACAAAAGGTAAAACGTAGCTTGAAAACTACTACTACATGACACTACACGGTGGAAAAGAGCATTCAGAGTTTGGGAGATGTAGACAGACTAATAATAAGACTTAGTCAAACATGTGTGAATCAAAGAAAACACGACTCCGGGTACAGTTGTGCTCATATGTTTACATACCCTGGCAGAATTTATGAGGTCATCTGTGTAGTTTCTGTGGTCATTATGATTTAAAAAGTGTAAACACAGTTGTCTGATAAAAAATGGCTTCACCCAAGCACTAACCATGAGTGAAAGAAAAGTTTTTGTGTTAACATTCATATTCTCTGAAAAATGGCCAAGAAATCATAAATTCTACCAGGGTATATAACCTTATGAGCACAACTGTATCTTTCTGAAAAGGTAAGACCATTATAACATGGCTTAAAGCTGACAAGAATCTATTTCAATAATAAAACTACATTTACCATTACCAGGATCTTCTCTGAGTCGTCTATTGCCATTTCAGATTCATTTGAGCACTCATCAGTCCAGAGCCAAAGCCCTTTTTACAGCAGCCCCGGGACATCTGAGGCAGCGTTTTTTTAAAGCTGGAGAAAAAGTGTTTACGAAGCACATAAAAATCCACTTGTGTGTCACTGGGAGAAGAGAGGCCCGCTCGGAATTCTGCAGCTCATCTAGTGTCTGTATAAACTGTCAGTTAAGCCAACGTAAACACAAGGGGGATACAGACACTCCAAGCACTAAGAGAGCTCTGCTGCACCATCAATAAAAGCCCTTAGATAAGAAGACACGACATCTCCGCTCCACTACACTCCTCCTCACGAGAACGGGAATAAACTTTAAAGTCGAAAGTTACCAGGCTTTGTCAAGTCGCTTTTGCAGATCTGCTCGAATTTCCAATATCCAAAATAATATTATACTGTTTTGATTGCTGCTGTATTGATAATTTGTAGTGACATGATGCAAGGGGGTAGTGCATATACGTCTATGGAGGAATGATCAGCAGTTACCATGGTGACACTATGCACACATTTGCAAAGCTCCCCTCCCCTTCGTCATTTTGCTGTACATTGCTATTCTGTGTAGCTCTTTGGAAAATCACTTGTTTATAAATTGTGCTATACAAATAAAGTTAAATTGGATTAGAAGAATTTTCAATATCCAAAATAAAGAAACGGACACACAAATAAATCACTCATTACAAAGTTAAAGGTAATACTGTAGAAGTAACTTGCGTTAATAACTAATTTTAATTGTAGAACCTGGCAACCCAAGCCTGAGAACTGAAACACCAAATGTCATCATGAACTGTCATCAAACATGTCAGCAAATAACTTGTGTAATTAGGAATGGGAAAAAAAAAACAGAATAATTGTCAGTATTTGAAGTCAACATGTTTATTTCATCTCCCAGTACACGCTAATGGTGTTAATTGCCACAACAGATTTTACAAGAATAATTTAGACACAACAATATCTGTTTTAATTGCAGTCAACGTTAAGCATGTGGCGCCATTTTCTGATCTATGCTAAAATGTTTCCTCATCACAAACATGCCTGGATTTGTGTTTTGCTTTATTCACACGTTTAACACACATTAGGCATATTTAGGCGGAGTTCTTCTCTTAAACTGAAAACATTCAGCTCCACTTTGTGATGTCGTGTGGTACAGGAAGTGCTCCACTGTGTTTTTAAACTCAATACACCTTCAGTAGAATATTTGGAGTTGTAGACAGAATAATAAAAGAAGATCACTCAAACATGTGTGAATTAAGCAAAACACAACTCCAGGTATTTTTTTTGATTAGGTCAGAATATTAGAACACGGTTTAAAGCTCACAAGAGTCACTTTTTTGTAATATATTCCTAATATGCATGTCACGGTCTCATGGTGACACACAAAAATGTCTAGTCCCACACAGAATCTCACTCTTTGTATGTCGTCCTAAAGTTTCACATGATGCTGGTGGTAGCCTATTTTGCATGGAACATTGCACGTCCCAAATGTGCAAAGGGTTGTGGGTAATGAGTCCAGAAGGACAGGGGACAGAGAGACACACACAGCTGATGTAATAAACTCACTATCTGACAAAGACATGAGCAGTGCTATGGGTGCTGGCGTACTGTGTAATGACTGCAACCACAGGGTCCCACTGCGATGCCCTCCCAAAGGAAACAGGCCCCATGCGGCAACCCTACACAAGCAGAAGTGCAATAAACAGCAAAATATGAAAGTAATCCGTCATTTTGTACTGCTACATAGGGGTATAGGGGTTGTAAGAACACCAAAATCGCCCAGTGACATACTTTTATGGTTTTAAAGGGCCCATATTTTCTGATCCACGCTATAAAGTCGTTTCCTCATCACAAACATACCATTTGTGTTGTGTTTCATTTATGCCTGTTTAACACACAAACAGAAAGCACTCTGTTCCACCTTGTGATGTCATGTGGTAATACAGGAAGTGCTTCACTGTGTTTTCAAACTCCATACGCCGTCACTAAAATCTCCCTGCCCAAACACACTCCCCAGGTTTTAAAAAGCTCTGAAAACCCATCTCTTTAAAACCACCTTTCATTATTAATCTTATTTCTTTTGCCTTTGTCTCTCTATGTAAAGCGTCTTTGAGTATCTTAAAAAGCGCTATACAAGTGTTATCTATTATTCTTCTTAATATTATGTGGATAGTTTCAGCCCTGGATGCCAATCTCCACTGAACTAAAAGGTCAAAGTTAACAGTTAAAACTGTTGAAAACTACCACTTCATGACATCACAAGGTGGAACACAGAACGCAGAACATTTTGTAGCTTTGTAGACAAATGAATAATGCAGGGTTACTTAAACATTTGTGAATGAAACAAAACAACTCCAGGTATATCCTAGCTTTTCTGGTGGATGGTACTTCACCTGATTGTTTCCATGGATATATTTTTGCTCTGTCGGGAATGGCCCACAGTATGGCATTAACCTTATCTATGTCCATGAAAGAAAGCAAGTCACAGTAAGAATGTGTGTTTTTCCAAGGTATTTTCACTTAACAGGTTTTTGAAGTGAAGCAATGCAGTTAATACAATGCTACACTGTCTCGAACATTCACAAGTGATTGCAAAAGAAATGCTATTTTTACATGAGAGGGCTGCAATTAGACCATAATTCTGAATAAAAAAGATATAAATGAAATAAAGGCTTGCACCGCTTAAATGAGGCAAATGACATAAAGGTCCCTCTCTTTTTTACAATGCCGAAGCAACAAAACAATGCTGTAAAATTGAGAGAGATTGAATACAACTTTGCCACTATTATCACAGAGACAGGTTCATGTGTTTTTGTGTTTTCCTCCAAATCTAAAACTGTGTCCCAACTTCCCAGGCTGACTGTTCTGCCCCTGTCTCCAGCAGCCCCTCTCCTGCCTCAGTGCACAATATGGGGTGGCCATTCACTCATTGCATAACCAGAATTATACAAGTGAATAGTGCTATCAAGTGTGTGTGTGTTTGTGTGTGTGTGTGCACCCTGAGGAGGCCTGCCAGAGGAACTTGGCACCAAGCTGTCCCATTAAAAGCTACAGAGCTGTATCTGAACACACCTCAGGGCTGACAGCTCCCATGTAAAACAGTTATCAATAAAGACACTTCACTTTAGTTTCTCTCATGGGACTGCTCAAGACTAAGATCTGAAAGCTGAGGAAACCCAGTCTGGCCTGCACTTCATTAGACTTGCCAAGCTTCTCCAACCTTTAAAACACTAAAAAAAAAAAAAAAAAAGCATTCTACCTAAAGTCCAACATTACTGAATCGTGTGCGTATCATCTATTAAGAACTGGAGAACGAAGTAAGTACAGAGCAGTGGAAGTATGCCAGTGAAAATGGGGACTGATATAAGAGATTAAAGAGTGCTCAAACATGCAAAAACACTCCCAATACAACTTTGGGTGAGTAAATGATGATGGGAAACAAGTATAACAGTCGATTATGCACAGTTGGTCTACTTTAATCATGTTTGCTGTTTACCAAGTTATTTACACTATATTGTCAGAACAAAACACAGGGCCCTAGTTGTAGACAATAAAACAGGTTTTATGAATTAACAAACTCTAATACAATATTCAGAGGCTCAGGGTTGTTTACTTTCACTACCAAATCTGATAAGCCATTACGTGCGAAAACTAATTGAGAACATACTCACAAAAAACCTGAGGCTAAAGCTTATAGTCTCGGATAGAAAACAACAAGAAGCATCCAGAACTGTAATTTTTTTCTAGCAGGTAATAATTCTGGTGAAACTGGCCTCTTTACATGATGATATTCCATAATATGGCTTTAAACATACCTATTTTGCATTTATTTTAATTGAAAATGCCTTCTGCAAGCTTGCCTCTCCACAGATGTTGCCTGTAACTTGGCCTGTTGGTGACATCTGATTGTCTCCATGGAAAAAGAGTTAGGTCTAAGTTAAATTTAAGTTAAGTTGCATAGTGTAAAGGATGTATAGAGAAAGATCCAGCAAGTATCAACATACGAAAGAGTATGAATATGTATAAAGTGTTTTCTCTAACATAGGCGGCACTCCAGAGGTTTACAAGACCAGAACAATTAGCAACTTATATGCATATTGCACATGAATCCTCATTTTCACCTCCACATACGCCCGCTGATCTGTACTTTATTCATTCTTCAGTTTTTATGTTCTTATTCACTGATACACTAGCATAATCTACAGCTATGGATGGGCTGAATCCTTAGATGAATACTATTTAAAAATGTGCAAATCATAACATAATGATCCATGGGTGTCATAGGTTATAACTATGTAGAAGAACCAAGCACAGGAAGAGATGTATTTAACTTGTTGACTTGTTTCAGCTGCTAGTTCAAGACCAAAACAACTGAAAAACAAGGCCAGACTTTAAAACCATCTCTGTAAATAACTTTTGTTTTAGTGCCCCCCTCAGGCTGTGTTTCCTCCCACTTGGGCTCAAGACTTGTGGCTGCAACACTTAAAAAAGCACAATTGGACAAACAAGATTTAGAGAGCACCTCATCAACTGGAGATGCAAAATGTAACATCTAAATACGTTCAAATTACTCAAAATAAGAAGATTTAAGTTGATTTCAGTAGATTTCACTTGACAAATAAACTTATTTACCAATATATTTTTCTTAATTCAAACAACATGCAATTTAGCTTCTTATTTTAAAGCTGCACTGTGTAACTTTTCTTGGGGAAGGTCTGCCACCGGCTCGTCTCCATGGAGATGTTATTGTTTTGTCTGGAATGTCCCTAAACGTATACTACGAGTAGGCTTGCATCTCCACAGATCTGTCTATCCGTAGAGGTAAACAAGTGTAATGCCATACTGTGGAACATTCCAGGTAATATCTCCATGGAGACAAGCAGATGATGAACCAGATGTAGCAGAAACGTTACACATTGCACCTTTGAGTACAAAGAGTTGTTCTTTCTCGCATCTTCAGTGTAGGCGTATTTTACCATTTCAACTACAGAAAGTCCTGTTCCACTGGCTGATCATTTTACTTGTCATGTGGAATTGACTCAAATCAATAAACATGTTCTTTTCAAGTCGTTATAACTTGGCAAGAGTTTAGTTTTTGTAGTGTGCCCACTACTGTGCCTGGCAGAGACCAGCCGCTGAGGCCCGAGCGATGGACAACCACTAATTAAATTTCCTCCTCTTTTCTCCTCGTCTCTCCCCAGTTGTTTTCTTACCGGTTTGGGCTCTGGCCTTTGTGATTCACAGGAAAATAAACAGGCTTTCGGCCGAAGGACAAGAATACTGCTTTTTAAAGGGCCCATATTACGCCTTTTTCCGATCTATGTTATAACTATTTCCTCATCAAAACCTGGAGTTGTGTTTTGTTTCACTCACACAAGTTTAACACACAAACCCTGCATACTTAGGCTGAGTTCTTCTCTAAAACAGAAAAAACTTGCGATGTCATATGATAATAGGAAGTGCTCCACTGTGTTTTTAAACTCCATACACCTTCACAAGATTCTTTTAGATAATTTCAGTCCTGAAATTACCCGTCTCTACTGAAAGGTAAAAGGTAGCTGATAATTTGAAAACTACAAAGTGAAACAGGGCATTTTGAGCTTTGGAAATAAAGCTTTGGAGATATAGCAATAAAGGATACCTCAAAAATGTGTGAATGAAACAAAACACAACTCCAGGTATGTTTTTGAAAAGTTAACAACATTCTAACATGGCTAAAAGCCACAGTTTTTCTTAATATAGGACCTTTAAACTAAATAAAGCTAATTTGACCAAATATCCATCCATCCATCTTCTCCCGCTTAATCCGGTTGGGTCGCGGGGGCAGCGTGCTGCCCAATACTCATAGCACCTGACCCCCCCTATGAACCCCTCTGCAGGTGTTTGACCAAATATGTAAGCGTTAATCCTAGAATGGTGACAAGCAATCTATTTCTTAAATGGTGTCTATGCCTATGTCCAAAGTCAAAACACATACAACTCACCCTCACACCTCAACATTCAGGTAGTATGTAGGATTTTTGTTAAATACTGTTAAATATGTCATAAACACATGTCCTCAAATATGAAGTATCTGTTCAAATCAGACATTCTTTTAGATTAACTGTAATGCTGATTTGCAATCAGTAAAAAATGGGTTGTTTACAGTTTGTGATTTGATCCTCAAGCTAATTATTCAATCAGAAAGCAGAATGGAGCTGTCAGATCATAAAACTGAAATCAGTTTGCAATAAAACAAAGTCTCAATGAGGAGAATATAATATAAATATAAAAATAAATAAAGGCTCTTACTCTGATCCTATATGATGTGCCCTGTGACAACTAATGAGAAGTGAGATTCATTTGTAAACTTGCAGAATTGTGGGCATTATAGGTGTAGTGGACTAAAGAGATTCTTGGTCAACATGAGACATGCTCGACCAGTTGATTAGTTGACTAAAAAGGGGTCGTGGGAAATGCTCTTACAACTATTCAATATCTATGATCTGATCCAAACTGCAACCACAAGACTAAAATTGCATCTGAGTTCATGCAAACACAACTATTTATACTGTACAGAAAACAACACAGGATATACTCCCACATCTTCAGTTAACACACTAAAAAAGTCAATAAATATAAGTTTTAACGCAAGACACCAACCAGTTAATCAGCTAAAGAAAGACTACAGCCTTAATTACAGCTATCACTTCTAAGTAGGGGTGGCACAGTATATGTATTCGTACTGAACCGTCGCGGTACGGGGGTCACGGTTCGGTGCGCACATTTTGATGGAGAATATACGGTACAAAAGTTTAATATTGAACTGACCACGGCACTTTCCTTTTGCGACGGTTTCCTTAACCATTGCCATGTGCAAGCCCTGATTGGTCCATGAACATGTATACATGTCTGGATTGGTCTAGCTAGCAAACTCTGCCTTCAAATACAAAACTGCTGTTGTTGAAAGTTGCTGCTGTTAGCTCGTTGCGAGAGGGGTGAAAGACGATGGCGAGTAATTCAAGCCCGGAATTAGAAGACCCACCACCATCATTTAAGTCGGTGGTGTGGGCAGGCCTCTACAGTGCGCCCATTTCACTCGCATTTGCGAGTAAATATTTCGGCGTGCGAACGAGAAAAACAAAACAGGGGCACCTGTGCGAGTGCTTCTGCAGCCACAATAAGGAGCTGCGCACAGACGTAACGTGACAAGTTAAACGTTCTAAATGTATCAAACATTAGGGGCGCACTCACACTAGGACTTCAGAATCGTGCCCAAGCCTGGATCGCCCCTAAAGCGCGGCACGCTTTCCCAGCGCGAGCGCAACCGAACACCTCCGACCGTTTTACTTGTTTTACTACAAGTTGCAGTTATCTCAGATGGAGATTTAGGCAATAAAAAGCTGAATTTGAGGACAGCCTTTCTGGTTATGTTTTTTTTGCACTGCACTGTACTGAAAATGTACCAAACCGTGGGGTCTGTATCGAGGTATGTACCGTACCGTGAATTTTGTGTACCGTGCCACCCCTACTTCTAAGCCTATTTTAAAGCAAAATCAAAACTATTTAAAGGTGCACGGTGTAACTTTTCTGTTATTCTGTTGCCTGGGATGTTCCGCAGTATGGCATTAAACAGATATATCTTGTATTTATTCAATTAGAGGAGTTTTTGTTTCTCAAAACTATAACAAAAGCATTCTTGCTTTGAGCGGGCCTGCTTCTCTACAGATCTGACCTGTAACTTGATCTGGTGATGTGTCTCCATGGAAATAGTTAAATTAAATGCCATGCTGCGGACGATGCAGGAAAAAATGCGCGGCTGCCAACAATAAAACTGGCAATGTGCGGCTGCCAATCTGTGCCGATGGCTGTAAAATGTCTTTGAGTGTCCAGAAAAGTGCTTTATAAAAGTGATGCAGTAGTAGTAGTAGTAGTAGTAGTAGTAGTAGTAGCAGGAGAAGGAGTAGGAGTAGTAGTAGGAATAGGAGTAGGAGTAGGATTAGTAGTAGTAGGAGTAGTAGTAGTAGTAGTAGTTGTAGTAGTAGGAATAGGAGTAGGAGTAGTAGGAGTAGGAGTAGGAGGAGCAGTAGTAGGAGTAGTAGTAGGAATAGGAGTAGGAGGTAGTAGTATTAGTAGTAATAATAATAGTAATAATAACATCTACATGCAGTCAAGCAGGTAGTGGACCCTATACCAGAAATGTTACGCAATGCACTTTTAAGTTACTCTCTTAAATTTCTCTCTCTACTTTTCTATTCTACTTTTTTCCCATGATGCCTCAGCTCCACCTGTGAGTGCCTGAGCCGCCACTGGGGCTCTGTCTAATCTCTTTGTGCCCGAGAGCTGTGGGGATGGTCCGTGTTGCTGCATGCTTCCTGTGCTGGGATGAGGCTGTGCAGTTGAATCTGTGCCTGGGGTGGGCTCCTGTTTCTGCATGTCCTCCTCTGTCCTGGCCAAGGCTCCTCTGAAACGCGCCAACTCTCAACTCCACCACCTGCTAATGCCATGTACGTGTAAGTAAGCAGGCTACTCTCCGACGCCATGAGAAGCCAGCGAGCCGGGGTTCAGATATCATCACAACATTCTGTAAGCCGCTAATATTTAATACGGATGGGGGTAAATAAAATGTATATCGTTAAAATGCAGGTACAGGTAGTTCTAATGCCATGTAGCAAGACATTTGTCAGTTAAAAAGGGAAAGCTGGTCCAAAAAAAAATAATCTCCATGTCAACTATATATTAGACTTCACCGGGCTTGTCTTTACTGAGTGAGTCATTGTTAAAGAGAGATGGATTAGCGGTAGAATCCCATATTTTTCAGATTATTTATGTTTATGACAGGCCATGACATGGCGCCTCCTCTTACTCTTCTAAGATTGTTGTAACTGGAATTGAACCGCCAACTTATTTGTGGATAAACACCCTGACCACTGAGCCACTCCTGCCCTTATATGACCAAAATAAATGTTTAAACAGCAATAGGTAAAAAAAAGAAAAAGTATTAAATGTAGTGTCTTGCACAGGGACACAGAGACAGGGGTCACTTCTCCAAAGATCTGACCTGTAAACTGTCATGAGTATTCCTAGTATATACTTAAATAAGCAGCCTAATTTTACCATAAGCCCCTCCTTAAATGGGCTTGACTTCACTTTCAAACGTTACCCGATGATTGTCAGCGCTTTCTTTCCTAGAATCTACTTGATACAACCCTATTCAAACCTCCCCCTTTCCTTCCCCGCTGCCCTTTCTCTCTTACCTCACCTTCTAATAAGCAGTCCCACACAGACCCTGTTCTTCCCCTTCTCCTTCAACGGGCCCTAACCTTGGCTCCCTGGCGAAACATTAAAGGCAAAATCGGAATGCCATTTTCACCCGCTCTCACCCTGGGCCCAGGGAACCATCTGTGGGAGGGATAGCCAGGCATCAGATTAGCCGCGTGGGGAGCGAGGGGGCTTGGGTTTCCAGCTTCCGTGCCAGATAGCGGCTCTGGAGCTTTTAAAGACAAACAGGGCCCTGACATACGCAGCGGGGTGCGGGACACTGACCATTCTCACGCACACACACAGACACCAGCGCGATTCTAGCATAAAGCTCACAGCTTAGGGGGGGAGTGGTGCAGAGAAAAGACAGGGCTTTGCTTGACGTAGGTGGGAAGTCTGCTCCTATGTTTACATTTTCCGTTTCGTTTGATCCAGAACGGAGGATCTCGACTGCAGCTGCTGTTCGATTCTTAAAGGTGCACTGCGTAACTTTTCTAGTGGAGGGTCCGTCGTCTGCTTCTCTCCATGGAGATGTCGTCTAGAACATTACACAGTATTGCATTACATTTATATTGTGGCCATTCTGGCTTGTCAAAGCCTGATCCCGTCAGATCTCAGAAGCTCAGCAGGGCCGGGCCTGGTTAGTACTTGGATGGGAGACCACTGGGAATTCCAGGTGCCACAAGGGGGCGCCAGTGGCAAAAACTGTTGTAGTGTCCTTAGGCAAGACACTTCACCCACATTGCCTAGTATGAAAGTGGTGTGTGCGTGAGTGTTGGTGGTGGTTGGAGGGGCCGATGGCGCAGATTGGAGCCTCGCTTCCGTCAGTCTGCCCCAGGGCAGCTGTGGCTACAATAGTAGTTTACCACCACCGGGTCTGGAGTGAATTAATAATGCTGTAAAGCGTCTTTGAGTGTCCTGAAAATCGCTGTATAAAACTGATGCATTATTATTATTATTATTATTATTATTATTATTATTATTATATATCTCTATGGAAAGAGCATGTGGGTCAGGTTACATGTTAGACCTGTGGAGAGGCAAACCCGCTCAAAGTAAGACCTTCACAAGTTTTTAAGTCAATAAAAACCCATATTATTGAGTAAATGCAACATGGATACCTTTAATGCCACAAAAAGCATCCACTGAGCAGGGGTCGCCTCTCCACAGGTCTGACCTGTAACTTAGCTTAACGCCACTTGTCTCTATAGACAGGTTTAATGCCATACCGTGGAACATTCCAGGCAAATCAAATCAAATCTCAAAAAGTTGTAAACCTTCCACTAAAAAAGTCAAAATTTGCAATCTGTCAGCCAATATATTCGACAAAAGTTAGCCATTCTATAGTTTGTCACAGTAGATTTAGATTTTAGATTTCAATTTCTTCAGCAGCTTAAAAATATTCACATAAGAACATTAGTAACTTAATGCATGTTTTCATTATAATAAGCCAAAAATAAAGGGAGACCAGTAACGTTAACTTTGTTGTAGTGACATTTCCTCACTGTCTCTCCCTCCATCCCTCTCCTCTGAAGTCCCCAGGGATCCTTTCTTCTCTCTTTAAATAGGGCTGAGCTGTGAAGTCTAATAATGCTCATTTGGCCCCCCATTGAAAGCCAGGGGGTAATTCTGGCCAGGGACGGCTCACTTTGAACCACATGACACATGGCGCTTCCCAGTGACCATGGAAACGGGCGCAGTGGGAACCCAAGTAGCGTGAAACATGGGGCTGCAGTGATTTAAGGCATGGGAGAGGGGAGAGAGAGGACGGAGGGTATGGCCGTAAGGAAGACGTGGGGTCCGGCGGTGAGGGCGGAGAGGAAAAGAGAGAGAGACCCCCTGCCAGGAAGAGATAATATCAACGAGTGGAAGGATACACAAACATGAAAGAGTAGAGAGGCAGACCCCAGATCAAACTTTTCCTTCGCTCTGGCTCCTCCTCTTCGCTCTTTCACGTCTGCTCTCCTCCATGCATTCCTTTCAAAGTGCTTTATGTCCCGAATCAAACCAGAGGCCAAAAGGTATGCTCTTGCACAATGTGTCAAAGGAATATAGAATGCCTTTCAAAGAGAATTACAAAAAATATAGTTTGGGCGTTGGTAGTAAAGCGATATCCTCATTCAAACATGTTAATTTCTGTTACATATATTTAAAGGGCCCATATTACGCTTGATTGAGTTTCTCTTTCATGTTTTTAAACTCCATACACCTTCACTAGAGTCATTTGGATGATTTCAGACCTGGAATTACCAATCGCTACTGAACAAAAGGTAAAAGGTAGCTGTTAATTTGAAAACTACCACTTCATGACATCAGAAGGTGGAACAGAGCATAGACCGTCTAGAGCAGGGGTGTCCAAACTTTTTTAATCAAGGGCCACATATTAAAACACAGACCAGCGTGAGGACCGATCGAGGGTCATAGACTGATGGTCAAAACAGTGAGTCATTCAAATCTGTGCATTTATAACAGGTTTAATGACCCTCCAGACCTTTGTTCATGCTTAGAACCTCAAAAGGACACACTCAATTTGCTTGATCAAGGTACATTTTAAAAACATGCAGTAAAAACTACCACTTGCGGTAGTATGGTCCAATTCACCTGGAAGTCTAAAGGCCAAAACATTTGGTTTGAAGGTCACATTTGGCCCCCTGACCCTAGTTTGGACATGCCTGGTCTATAGTCTGTAAAGAGACTAAAAATAAAGGATTTATCAAGCATGTCTGAATGACATAAAACACAAAACACCAGGTATGTCTTTGATGGGGTAACAACATCATAACATGGCTTACAGCTCACAAGAGACGCTTCAATTACGAGACATGGCAAACTTTTACACTTACCACTCATTTATGGGGTGCAATGTCAATGTTTTTAGTTTTAAGATCTTTCAAAGTCCCAAAGTCAAATTCCTCGAAACAGCACATGAAACTAAACTCCCATTAGCCTCCATTACTGTGCACTTCACACAGCAGCTGCCAGTGTCCGTTGCTCTCATCTCCACCGCTCAGTATTGACTTAACATTGAGCACCCAGGGAAGTCAAAGCCACTGATTTCAAACTGCAAGAATAGGGAAGAATACTTTCATCAATATCTCTTTGTGTCTGCTATCAAAAGTTAGCTCTTTAAAAAACTTTATTATGACCAGCTCTGTCTGAATTGGACAAAAGGCAAAGCTGGGGAATCAATAGTTATCATGGCTCCTCTGCAATTTAACCAAACACGGCAGGTTATTAAATGACTTGCAATTTGGATGGTATTATAGGCGCTGTGGGCTATGGGAAGGTCTTTGCAGATGAAAAAGAAAAGAAATCATGCAAATGGACAGAAGGAGAGAGAGTGAGTCATTGAGTGTGTGGCTCAAGAGTCTCTTTCACACAAGCCTCTGTGTGAAAGCCTGTCATTTGTTAGTCAATTTAAGTAGAACATAGCAGGAAATTATGGATTGATTTCTGGTTATGTCTGATAGGGATCCATCCAAAGAATAAGACATTCCGAAACTCCCAATCAGCAAAATATTGTAAAAAAAATAATAATAATAAAAAATTTCAAGGCTTTTCAAGGTGCACTATGTAATTTTTCTGGTAAAGAAGCAGTCACCTCATTGTGTGGATTGCCTGGAATGTTTTATAAAATGGTATTACTCTTATAAATCCCCATAAACACAAGGAAGGGAAGCCACCAGGCCAAGTTCCAGGTCAGATTTGTGTAGAGTCCACCCCGCCTGTTATCACTGTAAGAATGCATGTTTTTCTTGGCAATAACATCACATTTCCTAATTGAATAAAAGTGTACTGCAACACTGAAGAATATTCAATACAATATAGTGATAGCATCTCCATAGAGACAATCTTGTGGCACACCTCCTACCCAAAAAGTTACATAAATGTATCTTTAAATAATTGGCAATAATTTAAGTTAAACAATTCCAGTGTTATGACGTGGACTTTCTTGCAACTTCTTACCTTCGGTTTATCAGTTCATTGAGCTTTTATATGCAGCCTAAGTATTCAAACATTCCCAACAGAACTCCTTCCCGTGCGCAAATACATGACAGGCACAGATCTGAGACTCTTACGGGAATCTTGGTCAGTGTGGGCTAGTCTGAACTCAGGGAAGCCCGCTCTGAACAAGGCCATGACACCCTCTTGGCACTGGCCCGGCCTCCAGACGACCTCACACACCTGAGTGAGCAGCACAGCACACAACCTCTGCCGCCTGCAAACTCCGCTCTGTCTGCAGCCCGTCTTTGGTTTAAAGAGCCGATATTATGCAAAATTGACCTCAAAAACATACCTGGAGTTGTGTTTTGTTTTTGTTGCATTATTAGTCTGTCCACATCTTCAAAACTCCAAACTGCCCTGTTCCACCTTGTGATATCAGTAGTTATCAAGTTACTGGATTCTTTTTACCTTTGGATTGACAATTCCAGGGCTGAAATCATCCAAATGAGTCTAGTGAAGGTGTATGGAGTTTAAAAACATAGTGGAGCACTTCCTGTATTACCACATGACATCTCAAGGAGTAACAGAGTGTTTTTGCTTTGAGAGAAGAACTTCGCCTAAATATCCAGAGTTTACGTGTCAGATGTGTGAATAAAACAAAACAAAGCTTAGGTGTTATTTGATGAGGGAACAATGTTATAACATAGATAAGAAAACAGTGTAATATGAGCTCTTTAAAAAGCAAACCTCCCACTATGAAGCCACAACCCAAGGTGAAGTGCAAAGAGCCCACATTGTTCCATGACAACTGTGGCTGAGGCCTGTGTTTGTAACGGAGTCAAAGACACAGCAGCTTCCCACACAGGATACACTTTTTATGGATGTACGCCTCTGGCACGACTTGAAAGCAGCTATCTTTATTTCAGGGGAGGATACGTGGGTAATGATCTTGAAACCTGTCCCATTGCTCTAGTAGTTATTTTGGCGTTGCTTTGTAGTGGCCCGGCCGGACTTGGACCAGTTGCCGTAACGAAATGTTGTCTTTGGCTGGTGCTTAAGGTGGATTCAGTTATGGGGGGAGAGGAGTTGGTGGTAGAGGGCAGTGCCAGGCTTCACACAACAGTTACATACCAGCTACACAGCCAAGAGGCCTGCTTTACACAAGGCATGAGGAGCTGTGTGGGAGGACGGAGCACATTTTTGAGCTTTTGCAAAATTTGTACCAACTGAGACACAAATCCTAGCCACCCACTTACCAGAGCAGACATTCACTTTCGTAATCGGCCAGAGAAGCCAAAAATATTCCTTCGTAGCCCTTTGAAATCCCACTCCTCTCCATGTGCGCCACTATGCCCTCTTCAAGTCTGATGTCATGAGAGGCCGAGTGAGATCAAAGGCTACATGGACCATGGCGAGTTCCACGGCAACCGCCAGGACTCTCAACCATTACAGGAAGTCAGGAAAGACCGTTCAAGCATGCTGCGTCCTCTTAACAAAGTGGTACACAATGAAACGGAGTGGCATTTTGGCAAAGCTATTTAAAGGTAGGCCATATAAGCAAAAGTCAGAAATTCCTGTTTTGAAGATTTATGAGACTATTGAGAAATCTGTGAAAAAATGTCTGAAGAGCTGATAAAATACAGAGGATATGAGGTGTTATTTTGCCTCTTTTGTGTTTACAGTTTCTTCATTATAGCATTTAAAGGTGCACTATCTTTTTGGTTGGGGGTCCGTCACCTGCTTGTTCTTTGAATATGTCATTGCCCTGCATGAAATGTTCCACAGTATGACTTTAAACAGCTCTACATTACATTCATTCAATTACAGATGGTTTTACTGCTCAAAAATACCTAGAAAAACAGGCATTCCAGACCAGACCAGAGTTGCCTCTCCACAGATCTGACCTGTAACTTGATCTGGATTAGTCTCATAGTGATTTGGTATTTTTTCAGTGTCTAATATCCTACACAATGGGTCTTGGTAGGGGCAAAGAGGAATGAGACAGCAAAAAAAAAAAAAAAATCAAGTCAATGTCAATTTTTCTTACAAAAAATGTTATTAACTGTCTTTCGAAATGAACTTTTACAAACATAAACAAGGCAAGAAGTTGTCAAATAAATCCCTTCAAAGTCTGAACTCTGCTCCAAACCACATGCTTTTACTGGCAGAGGATTGTCTGTAGACCTCCCAATAAAAAATGCAGATCAATGACAATTTGATCTCAATTTAATATCAATCTGATTAATATCCAATCAATTGCACAGCCCCAGGTCTGTTCTGTGCCCGTGAAGGATGGGCAGCTGGGTTGGCACATGGAGGTCGGGGTTTAGCGTCCCTGTAGTCTCACAGGAAGCAGACAGGAAGTGCAGGAAAAAACTGTGTACATATACATGACACGCCAACGCTTTGGTGAGGGCAGCACGTGGGCTTCAGACCAGACCCCCCTCTCCTCCACTTCCTCTGAGGCTCAAACTCGCTGATGTCAGGGTAACAAAGATGTCTGGACGATAAAGTCTGTCATTTGCTCAAAGAACGTACTGTATAGAGATTAAAGATAGAACAATATATTGAGCCTTGGCCTTTTCAGTGTATTGGATATCAGCAGCAGAGACCCATATTTTGTTTGGGTCGACCTCCTACCTAAAAATTATGCATAAAACTTTATTTGAGCATTTTAAACTGCTCTCTTAAAGGTTTATGATAAAAAGGACTGAGTGAGTTAGAAGTAAATTTAAAATACAAAATTTGGGAAAATGATCAAAACATATGGCCCAAAAATATTGGCAGAGCTGATCGGTTATCGTTTTCTTTCAAACAACTGGTATCGGCATTGGTTATGGAAAAAAAAAAAAGTCAGTTGATCTCTAATAAAACTGTTGATATTGTCTCATATTATCAAAATATTTCCCAGTCTTGTCAAAGATTGTGATTCAGTATTTCTCAAACACACCCACTTCTCCTATTGGTCAGTTAGTCTCAGAGTGAGTGACAGGTGGATTTAGCCCATCATAGTGAAGTGTGAACTTTAAGAAGAATAAAAAATAATCAAAAATAATGGTATTAATGTTTTCTCATTATATAAATATCCATAGGGGTTAGGGAAATATTCATAGGGTTTCTCTTAAAGATAAGAGAAACGCCAATAGATTTAATTTCAACTTTCAAGCTTGACACACAGGAAAGTGCTTGATATAAGATACCAGTTTTGATGTTCCAATATTAAAAACCTCTCTTTTATACACAATAGACTTTCATTTCGCACAGGGAGAATCATGGAGGTTTAAGCTATGGCCCCTCTGACCAACAAAATCTAATCATAGAGACAAGGTTGCCTTAGGACACAATTACCGAATAAATTGACCTGACAATCACACAGTTTAGTGAAAGATTCTTAACTACGATCTGAACAACCAAAAAACAAGCCCCTTCCTCCATTCCAAAAACGACTACATAATTACGGCTGACCAGCACCTTTAGCATTATCGGCAGTATTGTATTCCCAGACGAACTATATTTAGACACAGATTAGAACAAACAGCAATTTTTCCAGCCCGTGCGATAGCTGGGCCTGGCGTAATTAAATGGAATCTAATTTGAGCAGACGATACCCTAACACTTTTGGCGGCAAAGAGGAGCGGGCTCTTTGGGTTCAGGGAGCGGCCAGTCGGGCAGGGCGAGTGCAGACGTGGGCTGCCAGACGAAGCAGTTGACAGTGTACCAGTGGACAAAGTACCCAGGGTGCCACTGGGTATTGACGGGTATTGGGGGGCTTGGGGGGGAGGGTGAGATCTGCCCTGTCTGGACCAAGCAAAAGCACTGGTGCCAACTGAAAGCACCCAGCTGTGATAAGAGTGCTGCTGTTGTATCGGTTAAGATTCTAGTTTTGTGAATTACATGGACTCATAAGATCAGATGTAGTCTTGGTTTGGTTCTGTCCAAGTCCTGGTGTAGTCCTGGTCTACGGAGTTAGTTCCAGGTTTAGTCCCAGTTTAGATGCATAAAAGTAATTCTGATTTTGATGTGGTGATGTACAAATGTGAACTAGGCATTAGAGGTCTGCGCGGGACTGAAATTTTCAGTCCCGCTCCAGCCCACATCTGCGATATTTTGTCCCGCTCCCGCCCGCAAATCCCTCGAGACGGGTACGTTCGCTTGAAAGCTCTATCAAACACGGAAAAGCGTTAATGAATTGTCTAAAATGTGTGCGAGATTAGACCACATCTGCAAGTTTAGGCTTCTTAAAATGTTTTTATTAAAGCCAAAGAAAATACAGTGCAAATTATGTATGATAGGCATACATTAATCATTTGTATATTTAACTTTACACTCATATTTAGTTTGTGGGACTGCAGTTTATCATCCCACCCGCCCACAATGAAGTGTCGGGTCCTACAGGGTTCTACTAGGCATAGGTCCAAGGTGATAGAAGTTATGGGGTTTGTTTTTATTTATATCATTAGATCATTGGCTCCAATCTGCCCCCAGAAAATCATACATTCCTGTCACTTTTATTCAAGTCATAAAATATTAAATAAACAACCTATTAAAATTCTGCCCAATTGGTTTTATGTGGACAATACCGGAGTTTGGGGTTTTGTTTTAGTATTTATTATGCTTTAGCATTGAGACACTAGCAGCTCTTTCTAAATACAGAAGTACTTTTAAACATATTTTTAGTCACGTCCACTCACAACTCAATGTCCAGTGCCTTATTATGAAATATTAATTCATTTTAGCACAACTCAGCAAAAATAATAATAAAAAAAACAATAAAAAACATAGATACACAATTGGACAGGAAGTACTAACGCTAAGAGTATGATTGCCGAGTGGTGTTGTGCACAGAGCCTTTTTCCATCTTTTAAAAACATAAACACAAGACTGCATCCGCAATGTTTGTACTTAAAACAACTCTATGCAAGATGTGGTTTTTGCGTAGGGCGGCCTTTGGGAGGGACCGACCGATGTTGTTGATCAGTCTCTCCATCAATCAAAACCATCTCATACACAATGCAGGATGTTTCCAAACTTGGGCTGTTATATAATGTTGTTGTTTAGCTACATTTTACTTATCATGCCTAACGGTAACGCAGAACAAACAGGACCCAATGGTGATTTCGTAGAATCTAATCCAAAACTAATACAGCAAAAACAATAATATTTACCAAAAGGTGGAGTAACACATTTAAACAGTAGCCTATATCTGCATTTGTCTCTCTTAACATTGTATTTTATGACCAATATGACTACTATTTTTGTCAAACTCCCTTAAATCTTTAGTCCAAGCATAGTATTAATCCACAATGTAATATCTAGGATGTGAGACGGGGTAGTAGAGGAGTTTATAAGCTTAAATTTCTTCATACTCCTTACACAATACAATATTCACAATAATAGTTCACGTGGACATCATAATATTTCATGTTCAAATAAATGAACTGAACTGACTGATGTACCATTTCTATAGGTTTTGGTCCTCCATTACAGCAGCCATAGTCAAATCACGCAAGTACTCGTGTCATATTAGGTCACTGAAGAAAGTGGATCATTTGCATGTCTATACAACACGAGGGCTCCTTAAATTATTATAAGGCTGCTCTCTTTCTGTCACTGCCCGTGCGCTGGATAAATGAGACTATAGCCGGCCCGTCCCCTCCGCTGCCCCCACCCCCATCCTCCAGGGGGATGTTGGTACATTCCATTAAGAGGAACACTTAATTAAAGCATGATAAAATACCACTCCGAGACTCCAGAGGGGTCTGAGCACAAAAAGAGGAGGGAGCAGACAAGCAGCAGATGGGAGGGGCTAATAAACCTCTAGTTAAGTCCCATACAGCTTTATTCCAGGGAAGTGAATGCACAAAAGTAGGCCATATACCAGTAAGTATTGATAGTTTTATGAATCCTGAAGGTATATAAAATTTGAAAATTATGTGTGATGAAAAAGAAAATGTTGCAGAGGAGCTGATTAAAAACAAAAGGAGACTTCTGTTGTAAACTTCCATGCTGCAAAGGGATATTTCTGCACTTCTTCACAGACCATGTAACTATTTTCTGATTTATATTATATTGTTGTTTCCTCATCACAAACACACCTGGAGTTGGGTTTTGTTTCATTCATACCGTGTTTAACACACACACAGTACATATTTCTCAAACAGAAAACACTATTCCATTCAATGTATATTTTTGAGGAGGTAAGACCATTATAACAAGCTCACTAGAGTTCATTTTGTGTAATATAGGCCCTTTAACATTTGTGTGCATTAGTTCAGATTTAAAGACATGTTAAGGTGCATTTCTGTTGCATTTGTTGGCCAAAATATCTTCTGATTAGTGTGAAAATATATCTCAATTTATTTGTTTTCATCAATATTGCTCATAAATGCCCATTATGTTATTAATCACACAGAAGCAACAAGAACATAACCCCATTTTCTTACCTTTCCAAGCACAGTCAGGCAGCTGGGGTCTAACTCAGGCTGCTCCAGCTTCACCACTCCGACCCAGCCGTACTCATATAGGTCCTCTTCATCATTGTTGTTACATAGTCCCAGAGGATGCATCTGCAAACCAAATACAGGGCTCATTAGCATACAAATTAAAGGACCTTAGTTCAAACCTGAGACTGCATAGACCTGGAGTATAACACACATATAAATAAATGATAATCTTAATCTAATCATACTGATAAAGCTTTTTTTTTTATAATACTACAAGATTAATATTGGTGGCTTTCACAGTGATGCTTTGCAGTGACATCATTTGAGAACGAGAAAATGCATACATTAGCTTTGTAGCATTGTGCATTTAAACAACACATTTTCAGAAGCCTATGAAGTGTCCATGGTCCTGTTTCGGAGTTAGATTTTTAAGTGTGACTAACTGAAACAACTGATGGCTAGTGCGATCGAGCTTGTGGCCGTCGTTTTCTGTGAGAGAGACTTCTTTGTTTGTTGAGCACAAATCATCTCCCCTATTGTAGTTCCAGCTCGTACTTTATGGTCAGACTGTGTTAAAATAAAGGTCAGATTAAAGTCTAACTTGCGTAACAGAGCTTCAGACAGAGCAGTGTAAAAAATAAAAATCATTTTGCTGGCCCCAAGTATTATTGACCTATAGAAAGAATATGAATGCAATATGAAACCCAACAATAGAGCATTACATAATTTCAAGTAGAATTTACTTCACATTACATTCTCAAAACACCAAACAATAAATGCTGCACACAACACACGGTACCATGTCCTCTTACTTATTTCCTTACATAAGCAGGGGTGAAAAGACAATGCAAACACATAGTAGACGTCCAGTCCACTACAAGCCATTCGTTTTTAGTACCATAGTTCCTATCCTCACCTCACCCAGCTACACATGTGTATGTATTGTCTACAGTAAATTCGCACAATAAGACACATACAGTATAGCACCAGATGGGCCAGGATTAATGTGCTTGCCTGAGTCTGCTGAAGAGGCATTTTTACATTTCTACTTTAAGCAGTGGTGTCTAGTCTCCTACATGTGCTCCATATGATTAATAACACCAGTATTTCTTTGTTATGTGGACAAAAAGATGCAGTATTGTTGAATTTTACTCTCCATAAAGCAGAACAGTGGGTGCATTTACGTAAAAATCAGATAACTCAAATAATTAGACAATAATAACACATAACTGCTGTATTTTACCATGCACAAAAGTAGTCTGATCATGACTGTCACAAATTCAAACACCAGTGTGCGCATACAATGGGGCATGGTGGATTAAGTGTCTTGCCCAAGGACAGAACAACAGCATTGATTTGTGGGGAGCTGGAATTGCACCACCAACCTGTGGGTCAGTGGATGTGACCACTCAACCAATTATGTTTATATCAAGAGCAGGATTCACACCACCAACAAGAAAACAAAAAAACAAGACAAAAACAAGACACTACCAACTGAACTACTGGTGTCTTATCAAAAACTTGTGACACGTTTCAGTTATATATATTTTTTTTTAGCAACTGTCATTTCTAGAAGACAAAATCTGTTGGTTAGCCTCTTTATGCATAATTTTTACATGCCCAGGCCTGAACTATCAGAAAGAACTCACATCAGATGTAGCATTTTGCATGACATTTCAATAATACAACTCCAGCAATCAGATAATCACAAACATAACCACTGTCTCTTAAGTTACCCTCACACGGGGCATGTAAATTGGCCCCGTTTTTGTTGCCAGAGGAGAAGAGCACTGCCCGCCTTTAGAAGATGTCTGCAAAGGAGATTAAAGCCAACGGAAGTCAGACATCACAAACACTGAGTCACTGCCAGGCTCCAAAAAGAGGTGGTGGCCTCCTTAATTGCGAGCTGACAAAAGCACTTATCTTGAAACATTTATCTCAAAGGGCTCCTCTAACTCGGCCCATGGGTACAAAGTGAACAGCATGATAAAAGGAAAGATTCACTGTGGTTAGAAACTAAATAAAACATAAACGCGATGATAAGGCCTGTCACAATAATCACTATATATACATTTATCGTTCATTATAACTGGAACAACATATTTTGGAGCTCAGTATTTCTCATAGGTACTTTTTCTTTGCATTTTTGTTATTTTAGTTGTGATATGCTAAGATTTGAGCTGTATAGGCTCAAATAAATAACTTCTATGGCTAATTATGGGTTCATTGTGCTATTTGTTGCAGCTCAGGACTTGTAATGATACTGTCTATTTAAAAGGGTTTACCGGGATTATTTTATTGGCATAAAGTAGTTTCAAAGTTATCGCAATATTTCTCCGCTTCCGAGTTTTTATCGTGTCACGCCTAGTGATGATTTGAAAACTTTTAGATTCTGTTCTAGGCTATTCTACGAAGCTAAGTCAATGTCTACAATTGATGATGTAAAATGTGTGAAAATAGTGATGATATGATGAGTTCTGTGTGAGCGATTGTGTTTTAACTGTGCTCATGGCTTCATTCAATTACAAAAGTGGTGTGAAACTATCATGGGTGCTTGTTCTGTCCTAAAATACTACAGCAGTATGTACTTTTAACAAATGTGTTGTGTAACTTTTCTGGTGTAGCTTCTGTCAAATGTTTTTATCCATGGAAATGTGATTGTTTTGTCTGAGATGTGTCACAGTATAGTATTAAACCTTCATGGAGACCAAACCAAACCAAGTTACAGGTCAGCCCTGTGGAGAGGCGACCCCGGCTCAGAGTCAGAATGCCTGTTTTAATGGGTATTTTGAGGCTATAAAACCACAAGCAGGTGACAGACCCTCTAACCAGAAAATATGCACAATGAACTTTTAAAGCATCAAAAATAAAAGATGAGATTAAGAGTGTCGCCAATGAAAGGGCTGTGAATCCTGCATTAATCCCACTGGGCAACGGAGCACGGCCTATAGCTCCAGTATTAGCATTCGAAGTGGGCCACACTCAACTCCAGGTCACTTTATCCTATTAACCCAATGACCAAAACACCCCAATGAGCCAGGACTATGGGCGCCAAACTGCGGACCACTGTAGCCCCAAGCCAAAGCAGATGACCACCACTGATAGCCCTATACTGTGACCTCTGAACCCTGCTGCGTCGCATGGGTAGCAGGTTAGAACTGCGATGGAGCTATTGAAGGATCTAGTGAAAAGGTGCCTACTTCAGTGCCATTGGGCCCAAGGGTCAAGCCTCTGACCTGAGGGGATTTTGGACAAGAGTAAAAGGGGTTCAAATGCAAATCAGCTGGACTTTGGGACCAGAAGAACCAGGGAGGAATGCGAAGATCGTGTGCCACTAGTTTAGAGAGTCATTCAGTGGAGATAATCTGATCAAAATATGGAAAGCCTTAACACTTTGAAAGCAAGCAGAAAGAGATACTAACAATGCAAGATATTGAATTGTAAAAGAGGTAGGATGTTAGGTATTTTTATGCATCTTTAAACAAAATTTACTCGAGAGTTTTTAGCCATGTTATGTTGTTACCTCCTCAAAAACATACCTGGAGATGTAAACAGACTAATAATAAAGGTTTACTCAAAGCTCAAAATGCTCTGTCCACCTTGTGATGTCATGTAGTGGTTGTTTTGACGTAAACAGCTATAGCTTTACCTTTAGTTCAGTAGAGATTGGACATTTCAGCCTGAATTTCAGCTAGAATTGCCAAACGGTTCTAGTGAAGGGGTGTTATTTAACATTATAACATAGATCAGAAAACTGGATAATATAGACCCTTGACATATTAATATCCATCCATCCATCCATCCATCTTCTCCCGCTTAATCCGGCTGGGTCGCGGGGGCAGCTTGCTGCCCAATACTCATAGCACCTGACCCCCCTATGAACCCCTCTGCAGGTGGTGAACCCACAGGAGGACATATTAATATATGTCAGGTTATTTATTATTTAAATTGTTTTTCTTGAATGCTTAAAGGAAGAATAGGTATGTATTTGAAATTCCATAAACATTACCTATTCATGTCTCCAGATTTGTATCTATATGCATTGTAATTTGGGGTTTTTGGTTCTCAAGACAGAAAAAAGAATGAATCTCACTCTTATTGACTCTTTGGGTTGCCAGTTCCAGGGACAAAAACCAGCCGGACATAAACCTAGGAGGACTTGCTCTGGTCTGAATTCTCTGTACTTAAATCTCAGCACCTGCATGAATCTGTTCTATTTCCTAAATGACAGAATGTAATGATTACAAAAATCTATTATGTTAGTTGCCCAAAACACTAAGCAAAGCACGACGGTCTACGTACAGTAGTTTGCAGCTTTTTACCATACTGCTTTGATTTTCCATTACTGAATACACATCATCCTAATTGTCCTAACACAGAAGCTTGATGAAGCACAACAAAAAGACTTTGCCTTGATGAAGAGACGTAGTAGCAGCTTGCTCCCGGTGATTTTTTCTGCTAAAAAGATGTAGAAAATCTGATTTGACAGAACACAATTTAGCCTTGAATCTTCCTACGCAGGCCTCCCACGCACTGAATACAGAGTGTACACTAGCACGCTTTGGCCTGTCAATAGGAGTCCTTGAAAAAGTAAATCTTTTTTACACCTGACATAGAAGGAACTCAGACAAAAGACAAGGTCAGGGCTAGTTTGAAACCCACAATATGTGCCCAGCCGCAGAGCTTGGTGAAATATCCTGGTTATTAGGAGAATAAATTGAATAAAATATAAAAAATAAAAAATAGGAGTGACTCTGATTTGACAGTTGAGAATGATTGTGCATTATTTTATTAAATTTATAAAATAGCTAATCAAACCTTCAATTACAGTGTGTTGAAATCTTAAACAGTTTATCATTGTAACCAAGGACAACTTAAGGGCAGACCTCCTCCAAGGCATGGGGTTATGTCGTAATGCCAATTTAATTTCAATTTCAATCATAGGTGATTTCACAGTTGCTAAAGGCTATTTTGTTCATCTTTTGTTCATCTTTTTATTTTATTTATTCATTATAGGGCTCATATTATGCTATTATGCTATTTTATGATCTGTGTTATAATCAAAAACATACCTGAAGTTGCGTTTCGTTCCCTCACACGTTTTACACACAAATCCTGCATATTTAGGCTTCTTCTCTCAAACAGAAAACACCCTGTTCCACCTTGTGATGTCAGTCAGTAATGTAGGAAGTGCACCACTGTGTTTTTAAACCCCACACAACTTAACTAGACATCAGTTGGATAATTTCAGCAATGGAAGTGCCAATCTCTACTGAAAAATGTTGAAAACTACCATTGCATGACATCACAAGGTGGAAAAGAACATTCTGAGCTTTGGAGACATGTGTGAATGAAACAAAACACAACTCGGGGTATGTTTTTTGATGCGGTAACAACATTGTAACATGGCTAAAAACAGACAATTTCATGCAATTCAATTTATTTCCACACTAGACAACTGAGTGGACAATGGTCTGACTGGGACCTGATGCAATGACCCGATGGTTTTGGGGCAGTCTGATCCACCACTAAATGACTGAATGAAAAAGTAAACAAATCCAATCAATAAATAAAATCTATGAATTGCCGGCAATACCATGACCACAAGTTTTTCTCCCACAAAGCAACTATTACAACTACACATTTGAGTGCATGTTACGGCATATCATTTCACATAGGGGTGCATGATCCAGTATTATATAGATATCAGATATTGGTGCCAATACTGAAAAATTTGCTGGATCGGATTTTGGCTTCCAGGAATCAGTTCAATTGATAATCTGGTTGGGCATATAAATTGATGTTTTTTTCCTGATTTCATTATATCCGATTCATCTGATTCATTATATCTGTTATATGCTTGTAAATTTGTACATTTTGGTGTTATATTATAGTTTGTTTTCTACTTTATTTTATCCTATTTTATTTATTGCATGTTTAGTGCTTCAAGTACTGCAGCAAATTCCTAATGTTGTGAACCTGTTCATATGGCAATAAAGCCTTTCTGATTTTGATCTTTATTTTAGAGTCATTTTCAGTCCCTCCATTGTATCAGCTTTCGAGCATCGGCGGATGGAATAATATCAGAACTGAAAAGACTGGATTGGCACATCCCTAATTTCACAGTGTACAAACTTCCTAGAAAAACAAATATAAGCGTGTTATCTTGATCACACGTCATTCATCTGTACTGCATATCCCCACTTGCCTCTCTCTATAATAACTTCAGTCAAGTGCACTACATACCAAACCTCCCCGTCACCACAGTTTTGATGGGAAACTAAAATGAGTCAGGGCTGTACATCGTTTGAACAGTGAAGATGCGGAAGTGCAGCGCTGCTTGTAATTGCCGCCTCCGTGGCACTGTGCTCCTTGTCTAACCGTCGGGGTGGCAGAGTGGGGAGCCCTGCCTGCGCCCCAGGTCCCAAACACTGGTCCATTGTGCGGCCGGGTTCTCTTCCTCTCCAAATGGGGCAGCTTGCTTGTTGTTGTGGTGCTGGTGGTCCATGTTATTTTAGAAGCTAGGGCATTAACTCCCAAAGCATGGATTTGCCCTTTTCTGATCACATCTGGGTAAGAGTTCAGGAGCAAAAACAGATATCGATGTTTTGAAAAATTGCCAAAAAGTTGTTTACTTTGTTATCACGATATTAACAATGACAATAATAACGTGAATTTTATCAATTAAATAGGTTTGGCTTTTCTTATCTACCTCCATGGAGATAAGCAGGTCATGAAACCAAGGCTGGGCAAAATTATAGGTCAGATCTGTGGTGAGGCAACCCCACTTACAGTTTATTGGCATTTTTGAGCAATAAAACCATAATAAGCTCTGTGCACAGCAGCTTGCTCATTTTATTAAAATTGTAAACTATAAAATAAACAGCATATTAAAATTCAAATTAATTTAAGTAAAGACTACACAATTATCTTTATATGTAGAATACAGTTTGTTGCATTGTTGTAATATTTATTATGCCTCAAAATTTCTAAACACAGAAGTGTCCTCTGCTGAAGTGTTTGATTTGTGTAGTTTTTAACACAGGCATAAAATTGGACGGAAAGTCGTGAAGTGGTGGTGCATCCCTATGTCAGATTGCCGGGCGCTGTTGTGCGCAAAGCCTATTGCAAAAATGGTATGTATGTTTAAAACTATATGGTCGAACATTTCAGACACAACAATAATCACCTTAGAGACGAGCAATGGGTATAGTTTTCCAAATGATAAGACGTGAGCAGTAAAAAACTGAGCTGAATGATAAAACAGATTTGTAGTGTTGTGCAAGACTGTTATAAGAGATATCTAGAGTCTTCCTAATAGCTACTGTAATATTTTCTTCACTTCAGGCCTGCATGTGGATAGATGGTTGGTAGAAATTGGGGGGCAAATAAGTGGATGGCAGTTTTGATGGAAGTGGGTCAGAGTAACAAAAGAGCACCCAATGCAAACATGCCTTTATCCACACACACCAAAATGACAATGACTCTCCTCTCCAGCTTTCCCTGCTAGGCCTCAGCGTGCACAAACCCAATAGAATCACCAAGTTTTTTCTTTTTTTGGTGAGTGGGGCGTGAGGTAGTTTTGGATTAAGCCACTAGGGGGGGCGTATTAGGCTATTTTCTGATCTATGTTATAGTGTTTCCTCATCAAAAACATACCTGGAGTTGTGATTTCATTCACATATGTTTAACACAAAGTTTTTGTTTTAGATTGTTTTCGATAAAGCCACTAGGAGGCAAATGCTGTCCTGCCCGGTCTGTTGTGGTCCCTGGGGAAGGCAGCATTTCACATGAATATCCCCTTACATGGGCCACACTCTCAATGAAAGCCTGGCAGGGATTTGTACTCCGCTTGTCACTCAAGATGGCCACACCTCCTGCTAGCCACCGAACCACCTGTAGAAAAGGATACCCAGGTGATAAGCCTCTATGTTTTAATATTCATTTGAGCCATGACATAGTATTGAATGTACGACTTAAAAAAACTGTTCAGATGAAACCTTTTCTACCATGGACCACTCATGAATGAAATGAGGGACCCTACGAACTCAATTCAAAGCAGATTTTTTTTTTTTTAATGCATATTGGTATTAAATCATGTACAATTTCACTGAGCTACTAGTTATCATCCAATATCATAACAACAGACTGTATAAAGAAGTGGACTATGGGATCCAGTCAAATGAGAAAGTTATTTACAGACAAAATAGTGAAATAAAAACAGCAGGATTAAGGCCAAAATGGTGAGGATCAGGGGTAACATTTTTCAGTGTAATGTCAATTGGAAACTGTCGATGGAAACGGAAATGCCCCCATGCTCACTTCCTCTTTAGAATGGTGGCTAGCGGGTTAGCTATGGCCATTTATATATACAGTCTATGATCATAACACAATGTTGCAGCTCAGATTACGCATAAAATCTCAACTACTGATGGGTGATATTGTCAAAAATTAAGGAGTCAGTTTTCTAGAATTAATACTCATACATTATTAAGGCAAGCTATCAGAAATGTGCCTGAAAATGTCACGGTCATCTTTCAAACAGTGAATGGACAGTAAACTTAACTACATCAGTGGAGCAATACATCTCTGCATGCACTACTACTAGAGCTGTGTTTCTTTTATTCTAATGAGGTATTTGCCACCTTTTTAAACAGTTTCTCACAGTAAACATGATATTCTAATTTTGCACATCTTGAAATTGTAATTGTATCTCCTTTAATATACCTCGCACCTCTAAATATCAGTACATTTGAGCTGGTTGTTGTTGCTACGCTCTTCTCTCACTTGGATCAAAACAGGACCCTCCTCCTTAAAAACGCCCACCCCAACACCACCCCCTCCCCTCGCCTCGCAAAAGGAAATCAAAATGCGAGTCACACCATCCAACGCCATTCTCTCAGTCTGTTCTCTGAGCCTTTGATCAAATAACAATCACTTCTTCACCCCCCTTTCTCTTCTACTCCACTTCTCCTCTTCCTCAAAATTACTGGAGCCTCCCCACTCCCCACTACTCCAAAACACTAGCCCCGAAACGCTTTATATTTTTGCCTCCAATGTACACAACGCTACCGACATATCAGATGTTTTACTAGTACCAATAGTTATCATCATTCATCTCTGCCTAGTAACTTTATATAGTACCCTTTCAGGACCCAGCAGGCATCAACTTGTAGTGTTTGGATGCATTTTTGGTACCGTATTTCAGTCCCAGCATTTTTCGGTATCGATAGTACTGTAGTGGTGCCATATAACGCTAGCCAGCAGTAGTAATCAGCAACTTTTCTTCTTCTTCTTTTGTTAACTTTTACAACTCTGCTAGGAGCGATTCAAATCTTCATAAGTATTCAAAAACAATACCGCAGGGTAAGCAAATTTTCTGCTAGACACGGCTTAAGTTTCAAAGGGATTTCTCCGATCCCCATTGGCTGTATATTAAAAAAAAAAAAAATTCAAAATAGCATTGATTACGAGCATGCTGTTTAAAGAAATGCTGATGTGCACTTACATCACAAAGCCCGCTATAAGAGAGACATTATGGCTCTCATGTTTAAGCTTCAGGCTTAATATTTCTGTTAGTATGGTGGTTTATGGAAATTAGCATCATTTACTTGGCATCATATGAACGATTTTAGTTTGATGAATATGAGGCTGTTATCTCATATGCCGCCATTACAGCACATAGCCAAACTCAAGCATGTTCTTTAAGAGTTCTTTGTATTTTGCAAGTCCAAAGTACACGGAGTCTATAGCAGGAAAATTTGCTAATCTTATTTTACCAATTCATGCAGGGACTAAACAAATTTGGTGGTCCTTCTGAAAACATCTTTGCTGTAAGTAGCTAAAGTGAAATAGTCTTAAATTTCAACTTTAATGTGAATTAAGACATGTGAATTATAATGCCAATACAAAGCATAAATTTTGTATATATACTAGGATGACCAGATGTCCCTATTTACCTGGGACAGTCCCAGTTTTGAGCCCTGCGTGCCCTGTCCCAAAAGATTTATCCAAAACCAGTGCCCCAGTTTCATACAAGAAATGTCCCAGGTGTCCCTATTTTTGACCAATTTGATACCTGCCAAAAGTAAAGAGAGGCATAAATTGTCATTTGTTCAGGTAAAATACAGAAAAGCTCCTTAAAAATGACCAAAACACAAAGAAAATGTGACTATACTGACTCACATTAGTGTCAAGTGCGTAACAGTCCTTAATTACACACTTGTTTCACAATTTTATTATTACCAACCACCACAAACCAGGGATGTCCCAGTTTTTTTGTTTTTATTTTAAGAATCTGGTCCCCCTAATATATACACAAAACCTCCTTTTTCACTAGAGGTTTCAACTAAAGTCATAAAGTAGGTCAGTATTTGCTCCAGATTTCATCCTATGCATTGTCTCATCCAACTTCAATAAAATACACCATCTCATGAAAAGCAAAAGAAAACTGAATTTGATTTTCTTGCAACAAACTCTAACTGGAGAGATTGCATAGACATATCTAGACAAAAAGACAAAAAAGCATCATCAGAAATGTCTGTTTAACAAAAAAAAAAAAAAAGGTCCTCAAATTTCTTGCGCTAACCTGACAATTATAATCAGACGATTTTATCCCAATCCACCAGAAATTAGCTTCTACACACCTAAAACGTCTTGGCTGAGGTTCAAGTAATGCACAATACGTCACTCTAAAATTGGACTCTAAAATGGACTCTAAAATTAAGTGTAAACCAACCATAACTAACTGCTGTAACCCCTGCTGAGGTCAGACCTTTTCACCCAGGCATTTGGGGTCAGTTGGAAGGTGGCATCAAAGCTTCCTTGTTTTCCGAAGCCAAACGAGCCAACAGGACATGAATCACCACCCTCATATCTTGTTCAGTTTTCTTTTATACATTTTGGAAGAAAAGTTGCCACCTATTCGCCAATGACACAAAACCCCGAAGGAAGAAAACGCCGGGCACAGTGCCAGTCCTCGCACCCTCTCCGCGAATGTTTCTACGTTTATCTATGTTTGAGAACCCCGCGGATGACCTGGGTATAGCCAAGGACCACCTCTCACTGACCGTCTGAACACACTGAACCCATTCACCCCAAAACGAAGGACAGACCCCCACCCCGGTTCTTTTTACAGCCCCCCACAGCCCCAGTGCTTTTGTGGGGGAAGAAGCATTGTCAATTTCCTGGAACATTGGTCGGTGGTCAGGACGAGCAGTGTTGTCATCATTGCCACAAATGAGACTGTGGTTTTCTAACTGCATCAGAATTGAGTCATGTGGGCACAAAGTCTATGTGTAAGTACATCCAACCATTTTAAGAAAGATTTGTCAGCCAAAGAAGGTTTATTTTAGCCAAGTAAGTGCATTATTATTATTATTATTATTATTACTAAGAAAATCTATGGTTTGTAAATTACAGCTTGTACTTAATGAAATTTAAATTGAGATTGAGTACAAGACAATTAATGCATCAATGCTTAGAGTTAGGGTTGTCAAAAGTATCAAAAATCAGATACTAACCAATACTAAAACTAGTATCGAAACTAGATATTAATTTGAGCAGGTATTGATACAAAAAAAAAGTCACATTCCCAGGACAGAAATGAACCTTGAGCTGTCAAAACAAGATCACATGGATTAGTACACAGATATAAGACCTCATGATAATATAAAAGAAAATACTATTATTTAATGTTGTAAATTACATGGTATTGTCTAAATATTGGCATTGCCGTATCATAACTGGTCCAGTCCTTAGTATAAAAATCGAAAAAAGGAATCAATTTCTTTTCCTCATATTGATCATCTCAAACTAGGGGTATAACAATAACCAAAATATCGTGATATCGTATCGTCAAAGGTCTCACAATAATATCGTGGACCATCACAACATATCGAATCACAAGTCTCTTTGCTTAAATGAATAGTTCTGATGCAGAAATAGCTAAAAAAAACACAGGGAACTACATAGACCATGATCCTTTTCTCCGTTTCAGTGCAGACTACATGAAGAAATAACTGTTCGAAGCACTTTGAAATCTTTATTTTTTGGATTAAGTCTTGTGACGGCATTTTTAGTGGAAAAAGTAGCAGATTCACAGTTTTGTGAGCCTCCACAAAATATTGTATAAATATTGTACCGTGAGATGTATATTGTGAAAATATCATACAGAGAGATTTGGATATTGTTACATCCCTAATGACAATGTTGTAACAAATGACTGGTGAAAACGTTTTAGAATGTCTTGTTATTATGTATAATATGGTAATTTCGTGACCCTCTCCACCATATCGTGAGCTTTCCCACGATATTGCAATAAATATCGGACCGTGAGTTTCATACTGTGACGATATAGTATCGTGAGACTTGATTATTGTTACACCCCTATGTCAAACTGAATTTTATTTTCTCAAAAACAAAATAAAAGTGAACATCCAGTATTGATTTTATGAACTTGAACAGCAGAGACTTTTACTCAGTGCCTCTTAACGAAAAAAAAGATTTATTCCGGCAAAGTCTGAACTCTGTTCCAAACCACATGTTCCCAACCGAGGACTGACTGTAAACCTCTTCACCCAAGCGTATCACCGAGGATTAAACATGACTGAATCTCAATTCGGATTCAAATTCTAATAATTGCCCAGCCTTTGCTAGCCCAGTACATCACCATATATTTAAACTGTGCCAAATCTTTCCATTATGCAACTTCCAGCAAACAAGCCCAAAGACCAGGCCAAAACATACAAACAGTAAAATGTCAGCACCACATTAACACCAGGCAGGCTCCACGTCTGTGCGGGACCTTCCCCGACAGCTCAGGGGTTGTTCAGGATGCAGTCACCCACCCTGCCTGCAGCAAACAGACCACCAGATCTCCACCAGTTACAACCGGGCAACCATGACTAACTATACACTTATCTAAAACTATAAGCTGTCATGATCTATATCAAACAATATATATCTTTATGTCAGTATTTATCATGTGTACATTTTTTTGCACTAGTGGGATTTTTTATTTTTTTTATTTTTGCAATAGGATAAGATATTGAGCTGTAGAAGTTTGAATTAATAACTTCTATAACTCATTACAGAGAAACGGAGAAAAGTGTTTCATTCTGCTGTTTATTTATTGCAGCTCATGCTTTTTTAACAATATTGTAGATTTAGAAGAGTTTTTATGGGTTAAATCTGATCTTGAGCCTTTACGTCAGTGGCATCAATGAGGTTCAGTATTAGGATTTATCGTCTATATTTACTTCAAAATGTGTGATCTATGTTATAATGTTGTTTCTTCATCACAAACATACCTGGAGTTGTGTTTTGTTTAATGCACAAAACCTGCATATTTACCTGGAACAAGGGTTTGGAGACGTACACAGACTAATAATAAAGGATTGCACAAACATGTGAATGAAACAAAACAAAAAAACCAACAACTTTGCATACGTTTTTGAGGAGATAGCAACATTATAACAAGGCTAAAAGCTCACAAGTCAAGTCTGTGTAAAACTGACTTGTGTAGGACCTTTAAACATTTCTATAAACGTGCCAGCTAGTTTCCAATATCCAACTGTAGTCCCCAGGCAAGGTGTAAAATGCTCTCAATGACAGGTGAGCTCTTCTTAGTACAATAGTGTCTGTGTGAATGAGACATTTTAATATATGAGCAAGAAATACAGGCGTAAATTAGCCGCATTTATTACTAATTAAAGCAACGTCTCACACATTTGTCTAACACTCCAAAAGTCATGAGCATTATGCAGCGGGCCTAGCAATTCCATGTCAAGAAGCTAAAATATAACATGCTACCACATATAAGAAATAATCAGTGTTTGAGTTAATCTATTTATTCTAGTATTTATCTGCTCTGTGTGCTTAAATTGCCACTCTATGTTAAATAAAGTTATCTTGATTTACTGATTGATTTCTTTTACGGGCAGTTCAGGTGAGGTGAAGCAGACAACGCATGCTCACGAGTGACTGGAAATTACTCAAACTAAGTAACAGGATTTCTAAAAATCACATGCATCTGCTAAAACTTGTGTACATTGGACAACATTTAGCCAACAATTCAAACCATTGCATTTAGCCAACAATTCACCATTGCATTTGCTGTACAAGTTTGATGAAAATGGGCATAACAGAAAAAGTACTAGGAAACAGGGGATTTATATAAAGTTATTAAACGTGTAAATCGAGAGTTTAATCTGCCTTTTCACCTATAAATACAAAAAAATCTTCAGCTAACTCACTCACTAACTTCTTTCTGCTGTTTTCCCATTTTCAGTTTGCCACTCTCACCTTTTTGCTGAAAATTAAACACCTAAACAGGACGTATTGAATCACAAGCTCCTGAAAAGGTGTTGTTTAAATCTATTTTGTATTTTTTCTTGATCCTAAAACTTGTTTTTGCCCGTGTTTGCATCACTAACGTAACTATTGAGCATTCCACCATACGCATACATGTAGAACACCCCAAACATGATGCCACTGCAAAGTATCAACGCCATACAAGGGTGCATTTTGGGGGGACTCTGCAGTTTGACATTGAACCTGTGCACAGAGATAAGCGGCACACAGGCACACAGGAAAGCAGCAGGAGTCTTGAATTGCATCCTTCTATGTTTAGAATGCTTAAAGAGACTCACAACTTTGAGACTGCGAGCGCCAACACACTACATATACACACAGCACCTCTCCAAGTCTTCCGTCAGTACGTGCCCCTCTTTCCCAGCACTGGAAATAACTTCAAAGGGGGCTGGTAGCCTTGAGGAGAGAAGGAGCAGGATCTAGTTACAGGCGAGCAGCTGGGAGGGCCCTATACAGGTGGGGCCAGCACTCCTCCTCAGTAACACTAGCACCCAAAAGATCCTGCTCCTCCACACACAGAATGAAGACTTCCTCCCCTTTGTCTCCCCAGAGCTCAACAGCCATCTTTGAGCGTGGCCAAATCTGTGCAAGCGTTTTTTTGGGGGGGGTTTATATCGCAGAAGTTTAAAGGGCCCGTATTACATTACTGTCTGATGTGTGTTATAATGTTTCCTCATCACAAACAAACCTGGAGTTGTGTTTTGCGTCATGTACAAAGTTTAACAAACATTTAGGCTGAGCTCTTCTCTCAAATGGAAAACACTCTGATCCACCTTGTGACGTCATGTGGTGACACAGGAAGTGCCCCACTGTGTTTTTCCAACTCCACACACCTTCACTAAATCATTTGGATAATTTCAGCAATGGAATTTTCCATCTCTACCGAACTAAAGGTAAAAGGAGCTGTTAAAAACTACCACTACATGTCATCACAAGGTGGAACAGAGCATTATGAGCTCTGGAGACAAACTAATAATAAACAGTTACTCAAACAGGTGCGACTGAAACAAAAGGAGGTAACAACATTATCACAAAAGCTCACAAGAGCACATTTTCCATAATATAGGACCTTTAATGTGCACTATGTAAGTTTTCAGGTGGAGGGTCCGTCACCTGCTTGTCTCCATGAATTATTGTTGTCCCTGGAATATTCCCCAGTATGTAATTAAAGTTATCCATCTTGTATTTTTTAGTTAAATGTGTTTTTGTTGCTCAAAAATAGCTTGATAAATACATTTTCTCACTGTGTGTAAACTTGCCTTTGCACAGATCTGACTACAATTTGACATCGATCATTTATCCAATTACGGGCATTTTTATATTTAACAAATATTGATTTGGTGGCTTAATCTGTTTGTCTCCATGGAGAGTGCAAACCTGTATGCCATCTTTTGGAAATAGTCGACATAATCCCTCATTCGTCCAGGAGTGGTCCATGGTAGAAAGGGTTTCAAAGGTAGTCATGTCAACACACCTTTGGAAACTATGGCAAAACTAGCAACAACATCTGCAAAGACTTTATTCAAATCCCGCTCTTCTGTGTCGTGAGCCACTGGACAATCTTCCTGTTTGTTTGCCCCACACCAAAGTCAACTCCAGCATTACACCCCCCCAATAACCTCCATGCAATCTCCATAGCAACAGGCAAAGCAAACAAGTGTCATGGTTTCAGCGTGAGCTTGAGGACACCTAATATCATGTAAATGTCCTGATATGTGGCAGAAGGCAGTGGGGCTGACAGCTTTAACACTGGGGAGGACGCGCCGCTTGTGACTCTATTAACTATGGCCCAGTGCAGCGACGTGTGCTGTGTGCGAGGGCCCGGTGTCATTTTCAGCCCTGCACCCTTTAAAACCACAGCGGCACCAACAATGAAGGACAGCCCAGCAAAGTTCAAGGGTCAACACCGGGATTCATGCCATCATTTTGGAACTGAGAGCGGGGAGTGGAAACAGCTGTCCACTCTCGCGCTCCTTCCCACAGATCACACGTTTAAGAATGACATTGTGTTGTATGGGACAAGTGCTGTCATTTTCATATGCAGCAGGACCATTATAATAGCAATTTGACACTTGTAAGCTATGTTCCCTCTAAGCTGCACGCCTGCACAGGCCTCTCGGACCTGCCGTGCACATGATTTTTCAGGCCGCGCATTAAATAATTGCTCATAGTTTTTTTTAGTAGACTCATATCTCCAACACAATATACCCACAGAACAGACTCACCATCAGCAGACATCCCTCTGTCACAGAAAGAACACATGATCCACTGTCCTTTAGTCTGACAGCAGCTCACGCATCAGTGGACTGAGCTGTTTTTTTCAGCAGTTTATGCAAATGAGCCATGCTATTTTAAGTTTCGTTTCTGTAAAAAGTAAACAAATGTGCACAAAGCTCCATTATATTATCAAATGGGCTGATGTGGCTCTATTGTAGTTATGGTTTATATGTTGTAAAGTTGAGTTTATTTATTTGCAGAATATTTTAATTAAGAATCTGCTGCAGTGTAGAACTTGTACAACAGTGGTTGGAAATGTTCATTTTGATCTGTGCAGGATTGTGGTTCACAAAGAAATCTTCCAAAGTTGTTTAAACCAGCTCAGACAGTATTTATATTATATTTAACCCTATGTATAAGATTCTAATTCATTTGGACTTAATGTAAAGACACAGATATGACTGTAATGGGAGGATCAAAGCTAATTACCCACATTTGAGTATATTTAATACATGCTGTGTCACAGTTTCAGAGGTGTGTCATTTGCCAGCTGAAAAAAAACTAGAGGGAACATTGCCTGCAAGTGTTATTCATGCAAATCATTTCAGTTTTCTCTTATACAGATAGATATACTTTACTCATACTGAAGGAAAATGTTAATGGCAACTGTCGTAATTTTTAATCATTCTGAGAAACATACATAAACTTGTTTTACCAAAGCCAGCATATCTTTGATTTGGTCATAAAAATATCTTTAAAATAGCAGCACAGGTGATCTTGGAGGGTTCAAATCTCAGCAGAATGTGGTCCTAATAATAATAATAATAATTATAATGTAAAAATGGGAACGTTACAAACCCGAGCCACACAGAGGAGGGATGGCAACATATCTTTATAAGGCGGTTTATGAGTTTACACATTACACAACAGAATAACATCACAACACAAACCAAAAGTGCAGTGAATACAAAGCAAACAGTCCCACAGCTGCAAAACCAGTCCGGACGTCATTTAAATTCTCCACAATAAAGTCCAGCAGCTTTGATTTCCTGTTGCTTCACTTTCATGGCCACAAGCACCGCCCCAAATATTGAAGGCATCTGCTGCTCCTCTTCTATCCGGATCTATCTGTGCGAGGATGGGGCGCATACTGACAGTCCCACGTGTGGATGTGTACAGCGCGCAGAGGTGTCTAAAAACAGACCGAAGGGAGGATTGCAGTCATCAACACCTAAGCTCTGAGTGCTCTTTGATGTAGCGCGGTGTCTTTGATGGGCCCGGGCCGTGGAGGAATGCTCTGCCCCTCCGCCCCTCCACCCCTCTTTCCCTCCTCGAAAAAAAAGTCTGAAGTTGTGGAATGTGGTCCAAGCTGCTGCCGCTGCTGGGCCCTGTGGAATGGGATTATAGCATTGGCCATATTGCTCCCTCATACCCGCTTTCATGTCTCGTACCCCCGCCGACCTGCCCTCTGGAGCGGACAATATGGTGGCAACTAGACACATAGAGTCTAGACACTGAAGAATTGTGTGAGGGCAAACATAGAATAGACTGCCAACAACACAAAGTTGTTTTTCTTAGTGTATATAATACACAAAATTGACTCTTATGAGCTGGAATGTTGTTACCTCATCAATATTATGTCAATCCAACAGAAATGTGTAAAAAACATTATTTAAAGCGTTCATATTATATTATTATTTTCTAATCTGGGTTATAATGTTGTTTCCTCATCACAAACATACCTGGAGCTGTGTCTTGCTTCATTCACGCATGTTTAACACATAACTCATGCATATTTAGGCTGAGCTCTTGTGTCAAACTGAAAACTCTCTGTTCCATCTTGTGATGTCATGTGGTAATACGGGTGCTACAAGTGCTCCACTGTGTTATTAAACTCCATACACATTCACTAGAATCATTTGGATTATTTCAGCCCTGGAATTCCCAGTATGTACTAAACAAACGGTAAAAGGAGCTGTTAACTTGAAAACTACTGCTTCATGACATGGAACAGAGCATTTTGAGCTTTGGAGCAAATATGGGTGAATGAAATAAAACACAACTCCAGATTTTTATGATGAGGTAACAACATTATCACCTGACTTAAAGCTCAAAGGAGTTGATTTAGCATAATATAAGGCCTGGATAAGTGTATTAGTTGATGTTTAAGCATAAAAAAGTGATAAATTACAGTAAAATACCCAAAAAGTGTACAAATAGTCTATTCTCACTTCTACTCTAGATACAAATTGTACTTGGATCTATGAAATACAACTAGAATTGTCTGGTACAAATCTATCAAAACAAACAATACTGGATCCAAGTCTGGAATGTTTCACAGTATGGTACTGAACATTTTTATCTTCATGGACACCAAACCAGATCAAGTTATAGATCAGATCTGTGGAGACACAACTGTGCACACAGAATGCCTGTTTTTCTTGGTATTTTTGAGGAGCGAAACCACCTGTAAGTGAATAAATGTAAGAGGCTGTTTAATGTCATACTGGAACCTTCCAGTCAGAGCAATGACATATCCACAGAAAGAGGCAGGTGACGGACAGACCCCCAACCAAAAGGTTACACAGTGCACCTTTAAAGATTCAAATAAACATAATTTATAGTCCACAAATTAAAAAGAAAAGGAAATTATTTGTGGAACCACAGTCTCCTCCAAATCTATGGGAAACACTGATCATAATAGTGCATAATAGAGCTTCATAACAGTTTAAAACACAATATAATCACACTCATATTTACATTTCTTCACTGGATCAAACGTGATTTGACGAGACTTGGCCATTTTAAATCCTGTGATGGTTGACGATCAAAGACAGATCTTGGCCAGCGTTCAACAGCAACAACACCTAAAGCCCGATGGTTTACGGCAGATTAGAGTGGAGATGCCCCAACGCAGCTGCTGTAAACAGGCCGGAGCTGAGCGGCCATCAAAGTGGGCGCTATGGCGATGGCACGGCGGTGTGTTTGTGATGCCGTGTGTCACTTACAGCAAGAGATGAGGGCTGTAATCCCACCACTCCTCAAAGGGAAGACAGACAGGGCTTTCTGTAAAGGTCAGGTTCATCATTTGGTACACACACACACACACACACAATACAGCAACTGCACAAACAGGTCACTCTGCTCTCTATGTATCCATTGTGTGATAGATGGGTTACAGTAAATTATAGAAAATTTTGTGAACAGTGATGGAAAGAATACTGTACTTAGTTATAATAATAATAATGCATTTTATTTATTTTGCGCCTTTCTGGACACCCAAAGTCGCCTTACAACAACAGCTATAGCGCTTTTTCACAGACACATGTCCTCAAAGACGCTTTACAGAGCATTATTAACAGAGCATTGTTCATTCACTCCAGACCCGATGGTACCACCAACACTCACGCACACACCACTTTCACACCTACAGTGCATGGTTTGGGTTTATTGTATGAATACCTGAATACCTACATTAAATTGCATTTTGTAATATATTCTGATCTATTTTGTTCTTCATGTCGTCTGTCTGCCATACAGTGCGACCTGTTGCTTATGATCTCCTCATGCCATATCTATAAAGGTTTTAGACTAAAATTTATCCATCCACAAGGGAGAATATTTGGACACAGTAGGTCGCACATCACACTATATTATAATAACAAAGAGCAAAAACATAAATGGCAATAATAAAGTCAAAATAAGTAGCAAAAATAACAGCATACTGGTGTCAAGTAAGGTATAATTATACAAATGTATATGTGCAAGAAAAAATAGAAATATAGTAATACAAAATATATCTCGGCAACATACAAAAGATGGGTAAGGTTTAAGCTCTTTACCTAATGCCTCCTCTGTTCTGCTCATTCAGTCTTTCAATTTCATTCAATCTTCCTCCACACCACCAGTCTAGGCCCTGAGGGGAGATATTTACAAAGGCTCCACTGTTGTCTGTATATCACGTAAACGTTTTATTGGACACTTGCAAAAAGTTAAAACTAAAGTCATAATTTACATATCTCACAAAATCATCTTAAAGCACGATGTAGTACACCGTATAGCACAAGTCATACTAACAAATTCACATTTTGATCACCAAATTTAGGGGAGATGTAACAAGCTAAACGCATTTTCACCTCAGTGCTATTCTGTCTTTGTCATTTCAATGTCTGACTGAATGTCTTTAACGTTCTTTTAATGGTTAAGCAATTTGACCTTTACGTAATTGTGTTGTAAAGCTACTGTAGGCTGTTATTTAACTATAGGCTTTAATGTATTGTCCTGCTCTCACTGTACTATTATCTTGTCCTACCATTTAGTTTTGAGGTAGACAATTTTAACATCTGCCCAGGGACTTTTGGCTACTTCTGGTATATTTACAGTAGTGTTGATTAATGTACATTCTCCCTGTGAAATCAATCAATAAAATAAAATAAAAAAAAACAAGCTGGAACAGAGCATTTTGAGTTTTGGAGATGGAGATGGTTTTGAGGAGGCAACAACATTTTAACATGGCTTAAATGTGCACTATGTAACTTTTTGGTTAGAGGTCCGTCACCTGCTTGTTGAGTATTTTACCAAAGAGAAACAGGCATTCTGAGAGCGGGGTTGCGTTTCCATAGATCTGACCTGTAATTTGGTCTGGTTTGGTCTCCATGAAGGTTGAAAAGTATAATACCACACTGTGAAACATTCCAGACAAAGCAATGGATGGACCCTCTACCAGAAAAGTGACACAATGCACCTTTAAAGCTCACTAGTTTGGTCAATTTTGAGTAACTGGACCTTTAATGTGCACTCTGAATGACAATACAGCGTATGTGTCTATCTGACTACATGTATCTATACACTGACTATGACTTGCCCCCTCCCTGTTCTTTACCTTGGCTTTCCCCCGGAGCCAAAGGGCACGAAGAGGAGAAGGCAGGGTGGGGGAGGGTGGGGGAGGCCAGCATTAGCACTGGTTTAAGGTTTCCGAAGCCTCTCTCCTGTTTTCTTTGAGAAACACTTACTAGGGGCTCCGACTTCACCCAAAGCCTACATCACTTCCGGCTAAGGTCAGAGCGTGCTTGCTTGAGGAGATGAAAAGCATGTGGGGAGCGCTATGAACACACACAATGTTTGAAATGTCACCAACTATTAGCTTAAAGGGTTGTTTCCAATGCACAAATGTTTTAAAAGAAAACAGCCCACTGAAAGATCAATTATTGTTGTAAAAGCTGCAAATCAGTCGACACTTCAGGGACTTGGCTGTGCACAGTTTTAGTCCCACCCCTAGCTATTCTATTCACTACCTCTCTTGTTTCTATGAATGGCTATGTGATCACCTTTCATGACAACCTGGAAGCGGAGTAAAAAAAAAATATAAAAAAAGGAAGGAAAGCCTAATCCAAGAGCTCAAGGCCCTCGGAGATCATGATATTCAACGGAAAGGAGAAGGAGAAGGAGGATAAACAAAAGTGCTTGCCATTTCCAAGAATAAAGGAATAGTGGAACATGTGTCAGGCTGGAAGTAGGTCTATAATTAATATATCGACTTACCATTCAGTATATGAAAGCTGTACAGTGTTTTCGGGGATCAGTATTTATCATGTGTATATTTTTTTACAACAGCAGAGGACAGTTTTGCTATTGTTGTGCATTAAAAACGCGCTGTGTAACATTTTTAGTAGAGGGTCGGGCACCTGCTTATCTCCCCAGTTTAGATTAAACCTATCGATCTCTACGAAGCAACTTCAGCACTACGCTAAGTCAGATATGTGGAGAGTCCCCTCAATTCAAAGAAAAAATTATGATTTTTTGAGCAATAGAAACACCCGTAATGAATGAATGCTACATGGATGTGTTTAATGTCATACCATGGAACATTCCAGGCAAAGCAATAGAATCTCCATGGAGAGAAGAAGGTAGCGGATCAGTAATATTTGAGGTGTAGAGGGTTGAATAAATAACTTTTATGACTAATTATGGGTTCCTTCTGTTATTTATTTGTTGCAGCTCAAGCTTTAAACAGTGTCCATTCAAAAGCTGGTTTTACCTGCATTATCCTGCTTTGTTTCAGTGGCATAACGTCGCTTCGCTTCAATATTACTGTTTTATTGCGATATTTCTTTCTAGCAATATATTGTGCTTCAAAATGTGTTTTCGTGACAGGTCAAGCTGGAAGCAGTAGTCATTTCCTGCTCTTGGGTTGAACTTTGTGGTGCGTGTTCAGTAGTAGTAGCACAGATCAAGTTCTCGGTAATGATGTAACGATTAGAGGTAGAAATGGAAAATGTTTGTGCGGTTTGATAAGAGTTCCAAGATATGACCGCGACAGGAAGACTTCAGAGTCCATATGCTTTTTAGATCAAACTTTTACTACAGAGGCTTTGAAATTTGTGGTTGCTGTTCTCGCAGCTTGGGTCACATATCCAGATTGTGGGTGATGCTAGTTTATGCCCATCACCACTTGTCAGTAAATTATGTCAATAGCATCAGGCTAAAACTCTTAAAGGACGTTTGTTATAAAAAAAATGGATTCTTGTGCGCTTCAAGCCATGTTATAATGTTCTTACCTCATCAAAAACATACCCAGAATTGTGTTTGAAGAAAATAGTGTTCGCTGTTACTAATTTTAAATCTTATTACAAATTTTACAATTGTTTCATGCGTGTTACATTGCAGCAGAAATAATAACGTCATGGCTCTTATTTACATGAAGGTGGAAAGGGCTATTTTAACACATTACACTATTCATCTACAACACAATGCTTTGATCCTGCAACCAGAGCCACGGAAATGACTAAACCGTATATTTTCATCTCCTCATGAATTCACCGCTCATTTTGGCCACTTATTTTGACATATTCCAAAAAAAGGAGGAGTGGAGGTGGACACGAAGAAGAGGTGGAAATAATCCTAACTGAGAGCCTATCCGACAGCACCCAGCCGAGCTCCAAGCACTGGGGCTCACTGACTCCCTCTGTCCAATCTGAGCCAGCAGTCTCTTGTTCAAAAGCAAAGCATGTCTTTGATAGTCGACTGGAAGGAATCTGGGGGCGTAACAGCTTCTTTTGTGCTTCTCTACTCTCGAACTGCGTGCGTATACGTGTATGCATGTGTGCGTGTGTGCATGTGTGCGTATGTGCTCGCTTGGGATCTCTTTTCTTCACCCCCCTCGTCTTTTCTTTCTCTCCTTTTGCCTTCATCCCCAGCTCCTCCCCTTTCCCCCACCCCAAACACTAAATCACTGAATCATAAAAGTTTTTGCACCACTAACTATCAAAAACACAGCTTTTCAGTTTTCATCAGCTGGAAAAAAGTGCTATTTTCTTGTCTCTTCGGGAGGTTTTGGGTTGTTTGGTTGGATGGTTAGCGTTTGGATGAACAAGGGGTGTTGGTGAAGAACTGGAGGGAGAGATGTTACTCCCTGGAGATTTTCTTAAACCTATTACATCAGCTTCTTTCTGCTTCATGGACTCCAAGTCAGGTTTTTGTCAGGAAAGAAAATGACCTAAGTTGACATCCTGAATGCTTCTGGTCGCTTAATTGTGGTCAGGCATTCTAGCTAATCAAAAACAAAATTCCAGAGGTCCAAACAGATCCTTTTTCCCAATTGTGGTCACCTTCTAAGCTCATGTTATGATCACTTTGAGACGATCTGTCATGCATATTACATTTAAAGGGCTATCACACTCTTTTCTGATCTATGTCATAATGTTATCCAGGATTTGTGTTTAACATGTGAATGAAACAAAACACAACTCCAGGAGTGTTTTTGATGAGGTAAAAACATTCTAAAAAGACTTAAAGGCTACATCCACATGATAACGCTCCTGGATTTTTTTTTTTATAGGTTGAAAAAAGTTTGCATCCACACATGTGTCTGATCAATAAATATTCATGTCCAGACGACAACGGAGCACTCAGTGACAACGATGTAATACATATGCCACACCTATATGTGGTGATGGTGGTACAGGATACAGCCAGAGCCAGGTCTCACCCAAAATCTTCTTCTGGTGGCCCTTCTAGTTCTACACGGTAGTGGGTTTAAAAGGATCCAATGCGTGTAATTGTGTATGTGTCTCCGCTGGTGCTGTACTGCATACTAGATTTAAGAAGTTTTGATGCAACAGTGCAACTCAACTCTGTTGTCTGCCATGGATGTTTTTATGGATGGGTGTTACCGGGTTCTCTTATGGTCAGGTGGCGATGACAGTGTCGCAATGTCATCGTTTTCCAAAAGCTGTGGTTTGCTTGTCCACATGACAACGCAACACCGGCCAAATTTCTCCACTCTGGAACCAGTTTTCAAAAAACACAGTTTTCGCCCTCCTGAAACACCAGCTCCATTTGGACAAAAGGCCAAAACAAATAAAAACTCCATCGCTTCAACCAAAAAACACTGTCGTCTGGACACCACCTAAGGCTCACAAGAGTTCATTTTGTGTAATACAAAGACCTTTAAAATTTAGCATTATATAATGCTAAATATAATACACAGAATTTGGTTTGGTCATTGGTTTGATCTGTGGAATTAAATTACAGTCTGAAACAGTAATGCGTTTCTGGCTAGTTCAGTGTTTATAATACTTCTGATAAGCTTTTAAGTCACAATGGGGAATTCAACTATGGCCCTTTGATATGTGAGGAATCTAAGGCATGCGTGAAACCAAGTATCAAAATGTATAAAAGCTGTTCCCTGACCACACTCATTTATAATCTTGGCATATTTCTTTAGTACAATGTTTTAGTTCCTTAGAGATGCCAGATTTTGTGTTGATTATTGTGAGAACTTCTCATGGTAATAGAAACTGTGACAACAGTGAAATCCTTAATTAACTAATACTTTACTAACCTTCTAGTATATGACCACTTTATTATTTAGGCTTATTTTTCCAGAGTGTAGATTGGCTTGTATCATTCAGATGTAGATGTAGATGTGTAGCTGGCAGGGGACCAGAAGATGTGGTGTAAATGTGTAACTCAATGCGGGATGGATAACAGATTGAAATAACTTGTTTTTGCTTCTAAAGATGTCAAGATAATATATCTGGATAATTTTTTTTTTAGTTCTTACAATTATACAACTTCAATAATCCTGATTATTGATACTTTGCAGTGAGATCAAGATGGGGGTGTTCTACATGTAGCTTTAATGGTGGATTTTTTAGGAGTTACTATGGTGACACAATGCACACGTTAGCAAACAGACCAAAAGACACAAAATGGATTTAAACAATACATTTTTAGGAGTCTGTGATCAATACGCATCTCCTGTTAAGGCGTTTGATTTTCATGGTGAGAGTGAGTAACTGAAAAGCTTGGGACTGTAGTGTTATTAAATTCTTTCTGGACAGATTGTGCTAAAATAAACCTCAGATTCAGTGTAATAAATCCTCAGACAAAGCCTACAGTCAGCGTCACATCCCCAGGGAACGTAGATGACATCAGCTGCAAATTATCAATATAGTCACCAAAAAAGTTTGACATTTATAATTATGAAGCATGCATCCACTTACAGCTTAGATCCTTAGACTACTGAATATATGATACTCAAAATATGTTGGTTATTCTCTGCAGAAATAAGTAGACAACTGTCAGATGGCAAAAGAGGTACATATACGCTTCCCAAAACAAAAAAACTGCCATTACTGTGCACCCACGCGTGAGCTGTGACTCATGTTTGGCTTCAGTTTGTGCCAGTTGTGCACTATAACCATCTCTAGCATCCCTCTGTGCTGTTTGTCAATCGCGACACAAAGCTGTCAGGGTCGGACGTTTTCAAACTGGGGAGTCTTTCTCTCAATTGTCAATGTTGTCTAACAGAAATGGTCACAGTGTATGGGGCATTCAAATCTCTCAGTACGATATTTATAGTGATATTTCGTGAAGGCTAACAAAATTGTGAATATGCTACTTTTTCTTTTTGAAATGTCTTGACAAGGGTTTGGTTTAGTCATCATCCAAAGAACCAACATTAAAAAAGCTTAATAACAGTTATTTCTTCATGCAGTCTGCACTTAAACAGAGTAAAGCATTATTGTCTATGTAGTTCCCTCTGTTTTTTTAACTATTGCTGCACAATAACAATGAATTTAAGACAGATTTGTTATATTGTGATGGTCCACGATATCACTGAGATTTTTGACAATACAATAGTTGACATGTCCATAAAAGGCACTTAAAACACAATCAAACTCTTGTCAAATGATAGGAGCTTTTAATGAGCCTGTACCTGATTTGGAACCATGAGTCAGGAGCGAGTTTAACTGTTAAGCTCACTGAGTAGTTTCTGCCACTATAACATTGCACCATGACACAGAAAAAAAACAGTCTGTGATAGTCTCATGCTGTTGTTTCCATGTGGTTCTCTTTAATCTCTGTTCACTTTGAGTTTTTCTTTTCGCACTCTTGATAAAACACCGTGACAGAGGATCAACTGTCTAGAGCCTGACAGCTGTTATTCCATGTTTCTTAGTGAACAATGCGCTTGATTGGAGAAACACTGAAGTTGCATGATTTTACATAGGACTGCCAATCTCAAGAGCAAGAAATTATGTACAGACTACAAAGCTACAGTATATTCAAGCCTCCCAGAGAAAGGATTCATTGTTGATTCATTGGCGCACATAAACACTGAACACTTTACACACATCAAATGACTTAATGTAAGATTTTAGATGCAAAATGAATGGGATTACCTCTTAAAGGGTCTATATTATCCAGTTATTACCCAGTTTTCTGATCTATGTTATTACGCTGTTTCCTCATCAAAAACATACCTGGATTTGTTTTGTTTCCTTCACATATTTAACACACAAACCCTGCATATTTAGGTCAGGAGTTCTTCTCTCAGACAGAAGAAACTGAACCATGTGAGGTCAGGTGGTAATACAGGAAGCGCTCTACTCTGTTTTTTAAAATCCAGATACCTTCACAAGAATCATTTGGATAATTGCAGCCCTGAAATTGCCAATCTCTTCCATGCAAAAAGTAAAAGGTAACCGTTAACTTGAAAATGACTGCTTCATGAACAGCACATTCTGACTTTTGGAGATGTACACAGATTAATAATCCAGGACAATTTAAACATGTGCGAATGAAACAAAACACACTTCCAAGTATGTTTTTGATGAGTTAACAGCATTTTAACATGACTTAAAGCTCACAATAGTCAACTTTGCATAATATAGGACCTTTAACTGCAAGGGCCTATCACAACGGTAGCAATCAGCAAAGCAAAAGTGGCCTTATGTATTATGTCTTTCTCAAGTCATTTTTTTTTTTATGTAGTTGTTTTTACAATATTATTCTAGTCAAGAAAAATGCTCCTTACATCATGCATAAGTCAGCAAGAGCCCTTTAATCACGAGAAGACTGTGAAATGCGAAAAGATGCAGCGATCCAGCTAAAAGTACTACCCGCACATACTAATCAAAGGACTATACAAAAGATGGCCTGAAATCTAAACGAATAAAGAGAAATTCAAAGGAGGCGCCATGCTGGTAACGGGCAAACCGATCGGCAGCGTACAAGACTGTCAAAAGCTACAGGGAATGTCAAAAACACCGCTGATCTCTCTTTTTCAGCTCTAATGTGATCAAGCAGGGGCTGGCTCACTGGAGGGGGTCAAAGGTGGGAACCGAGTCTGCAGAAGAAGAAGTGAATGAAAGCTTTGGTGCACGACAGGAAGCCGACCACCAGTGGTACAACCAAACAGCGAGCACAAAACAGCACTGATGATGGCAAGCTTCACTCCAGGGCCGGGCAAACAGTCAGGGGTAAGGAGTGAGAAAGGAGCTGTTGCCTGGGTGAAGGAGGCCTGCTGGTCCAACTATGTCATCCAAACCCACGGAGGTGCTCTCCTGGTGCTGCTGGAGCCTAACTGACCTGACAAGCAGATGGGTGAAGAAAAACTACCAGGATTTATTTGAAATTGTAAATATTTTGACATTTTCTGGTCTGTTATAATGCTGTTTCCTCATCAAAAACATATGTGGAGTTTTGTTTTGCTTCATTCACACATGTTTAACACACAAATACTGCATGTTTTTTCAGACAGAAAAAAAATCTGTTCCAGCTTGCGAGGCCATGTGGTAATACAGAAAGGGCACCACCGTGTTTTTAAACTCCATACACCTTTATTAGTTTTATCTGATGATCAACAAAAGGTAAAAGGTTGCAGTTGATTTGAAAACTAATGACATTTTGAGCTTTGGAGACTAATAATAAAGCATTACTCAAACATGAATGAAACAAAACCCAACTCCAGGTATGTTTTTGAACAGATAAAAACTTTATAACATGATTTAAAGCACTCAAGAATTCTTTTGGTATAATATAAGACCTTCAGTTATGAAACTTATGATATCAAAAAGGGTTTCGGGTGTTAATGACTTTAGATTATCACCGTGTCCTAATTAGATGAGAAGCAGAAGTTGCTGTAGTGTTGTCATAATAAGAAAAAACTCAACATAATTCAGTAAACGTTCAATTTTGTTTCGTTAGTTTTTAAATCAATCCTCGCTGCTTCAACAAGTGTTTCTCATCTGAAAAAAAATGACTATCCTTGGCAATAACAAGAGAGAGTTCAGAGTTTAACTGGAGTACAATACAATGGATTTCATTTTACGATGTATAGTAAGTTAAGTTCACCCGTGTCAAATAGCAATAAACCAAACATGATTTCCTGTTTGCCCATAACCTGCTGTACACCCCGCCAATAAAAGGGGGGCGGGGCTGCAGTGATGGGAGAAGCACTGTTTTTGGAAGTCTGCCTGGAGGGCCATTGTTGAAGAGAGAGCACTAAAGAGAGAGGGAGAGACAGAGAGAAAGAGAGGGGGAGGGAGAGAGAGAAGGAGGGAGAGAGGGAGAAAGTGAAGGAAGGGTGGGGGTGGGCACTGGGACCTCTTCAATGACAGTGGGTGGGGCTAGAAAGCAACAAGGTACTGGGCGAAGAGACAAACTACTACTATGGCCTGTTACAATGATTATTTTATTGACAAATCATTCAATAAATATAAGACGATCAATACTTTGGAGTTTATCATGTGTACCTTTTCTTTGCACTAGCTTTTGTTCAGTAGAGATGGGCAATTCAACAGCTGAATTATTCAATCATATAGTAATGGCAAGGCAAGGCAAGTTTATTTGTATAGCACAATTCGTACACAAAGTAATTCAAAGTTCTTTACAGACTAAGAAATACATTAAAATCACAATACAAACAAATATAAATAATCATCATAAAATTTAAAAATAGAGATGGGACATTAAATTAGAAAGAATTAGAGAGAAGAGTAGAGTGCGGAATGGAAAATGAAAACCTTTCAGTCATATATTGGTGTATAATGGTGTATAAAGTTTAAAAACAAAGTGGAGCACGTGTTGTATTGCAGGGTGAAGTGTGTTTTCCGCTTGAATATGCAGGATTTGTGCGTTAAACATGTGTGAATGAAACAAAAACAAGTCTCCATGTATGTTTTTGATGAGGAAACAACGTTATTAGATAATTATTATAACATAGATCAGGAAATAATGTAATACGAGCTCTTTAAAGGTTGTTAATGGCATGAAGTAGCTTATATAATATTGTTGATCATAGAGCCATATAGTTACAGGGCAAACTGCTGCACGGGTAAAATATACTGTTAATGAATACGGACACACAAGGAGGGCCCTGTGTAGCAGTTTGCCCGACTTAAAATGTCACAAATGATCTTCCATGAGAGGATCATTTTACCTGTCACCTCAGGGCCCCGTAAGCCTGGGGTCTGGGTGTGGAGACATGTCAACCGGCCATTGAAGCCCCTCGTCTCTCTGCAGTCAGCCACACCAGCGCCTGCGGACAAGGCTGAGGAGACCAGGCATTCCACTGCAGCTTCAGATAACTATGACATTAACCACTTAGTGATAATCTCAACCACTATTTTGTATCATGAAAAACTCATTTTGCGGTTCGTGTCTGTAGGACCAAGAATAGTGAAGTTTCACATTTAAGCGGTTTTAGAGATGGAGAACATATAATGGAAGACTGAAGGCAAAATAGAAAACCGTTTATCATCTAGTTCACATTTGCCTCCAGTTGCACCCATTCACATGTAAAACTCAAAAGCATTTTAAATCATCGGTCGTCTGGACAGTAACAGGCACCCCAGTCCTCCCCCAAACCAAAACCCATAGACAAAAATGACTTTTATTTCTACAACCGGAACAAAATAACTAGCCTACTGGAGGGCAAGGGCAGAGCAAAGTAAACTTTAATAGCTGTGGAAATAATGCCTTTACCATAAAACGGTGCGTAAAGGCTGAGCTACTCCTTTGATCCCTCCACTGACTGTTTATGAAGTCACTATGGGATCAACTTGGGCCTAGGGGCAAGGCCAGCCACTAGAATTCCTCAGTACATTTGTTTAGCAGCTAGCCAAGTCCGGAGCAGCACACAAGTGCAGTATTGTTCATCTGCCCTCACTGGGCGCGCTGTGAGAGGCAGAAGCTGAGAGGACAGGACACAGGACACAGAGCCAAGGGACCGGGCCTGGACCTCAGGGAGAGCTGCCCCAATGGGGTTAAACATCAAACCAGCAGTGCCACATCCCCTTTGAAAAGCTAATGGCCAACTTCTAATGTCTTTTCCACAGCCCAAGAGCCATTCCTCAACTTCATGTAGGGTGTCAAAGATGGGCCGGTTAATCAATAATCTGTAAATTGATCATTTTGATTGTTCAGGTCACAATATGATGGTAACTAAAATAACAGTCATGAAAATAGAAAATGTTTAGCTTTATGTTTATGTCTGTTTATGATGGATGATGTACCACCTGCTCACTGCCATGGAGATTCTATTGTCTCACAGTATGGCATTGAACTTTTCTAATTCCAAACAGACAAGATTTGGTCTGTGGAGATGTAACCTCGCTCACAGTAAGTATGAGAATATTTCTGAGCAATTAAAAACATGCAGAATTGAATAAATAAGTTTAGATAATTTACTGTGAAAAATTCCAGGCAAAGCATCACCTGCGGAGCACCCATCGCAAAAGTTACATGACTTGATCATGGATAAATTTTAATATATTTCATAAAAATGGCCACATACTATGTGATCAATCAATGAATGTGAAAACAAAAAACATAATAATTTCACAATTGGTTTTGTCATTCTTCTCAATGGTAAAACTATATCTGGAGCAGATAAATCATTTCAGGGGTTCATGAGTGTTATAAACCTTGAGAGATTCATGTTATTTGATTTGTTTTTTATTAGAAACAAGGAACCACTTAGCTGGCTGTAACCTTCAGGGCATCTGGCCTCAAATCTAAGAGGATTGCAAGTTGAAAGGGACAGACACGGTAAATACCTTCAACAGATGAAAAACAAGTCTCTGAATCTACAAAAGCAACTGTAACTAAAACAGGATGTCACAGCTCTGCCAAATGGACAATTATATACAACAATATTATGACTACTCTTGAGTAAATGGGATTCCTGTAAACAAATCAGCCTAAAGAGGACTAAAGCACTGGTGTTTTTATGCATATGAACTGAATTTGCTTCATGAATGAGACCACAGGGTTCTTTAAACTACAGGACTTCACACAAACAACTAAACCACATGTTAAACCCTTAGATAGAACATTTCAACAAATGAAAAACAGTGTTTTTCAAGACAGCAGAAACACTGAAACATGGCAGCATGCTCACACTCAGTGTTAATTTACTTCATTTTATAAACCCTTGAGCTTGATTAGAACAATAATTGAAATCAAAATTTAAAATGTAAATCCTTTACACCATATTCTTTAGAAGAAGGAACATTGGTATGGCACAAAGCTCAATTATATATTCTAAAATATATGTTCAGGACACAGTATTTTGTTGTTTTTGTAAACATTTGAACATGATTAAAGAGAAAATACTGAAACACTGAAATGCTCAGGATAGTGTTTTTGAGACAAAATATTAGGAGAGGGACTTTTCCACAAAACTGTGCACAAAAGAGTAAAATTATCTGTGTTATTGTCTATTTTTTACCCCCACATGTTTCCACTTGAGAAGCTAAGGTTCCAAAAAGCAGTGCTACAATACAAATAAATCAAACAAGTAAATCAAAAATGGTGTGACCAAAATTATGAACTGCACAGTTTATTTATTATGAATAATGTAAAAATCTCATCTCATCTTGTGGAGGTTGTGTGTCATCCCACCTTTACAAATCATCCAATCTGAAGCTGCATTAAGTCTGAGTAAACATGACCAGTCAAAAGTTTGGACTCAACCATTCAACCTCTCATTCATTGTTTTTTTCTTTATGTTTACCACTTTCAACATTTTATATACTAGTAATTCCGTATGTCTTGTTTCATATATTTGATGCCTTCTGTATGTATATAAAATGAAGAAAGTAGAGAACATATAGAAAAAAAAAACATTCGGCTGGTAATGTACATGTGCTCCAGTGATGTACCTCAAAACTCCCAAAAGCAAGGTGCTGGTCAGATCCACCGAACAGTGTCTCTTTTGTAGCCGAGACAAGGACGACCAGCATCTCCTGTCTGCAGCCGCCTGCATCTGAGTCAGCCAGCCTGGGCCCAACCTGGAGAGGCCTGTCATCACCATCACAGAAGCCCCTATTCATCCTCATAAAGACAAAGCCAAAGTGTACAGCAGTCATCCAAGGCATCTCAGGCATCCAGATATCCACCAGCGATATCATTTTAGGCTTTTGTGGAGCGGAGCTTTCTTTCACCCGCCGAGCACAGAATTTTGCTTATAGTTTTAACCTGTGTCTGGGATGTTTTGGTTTCGAGGACCTCACAAGCAGTGCGTTTAAGACAGGAAAACATGGTGGAAAACTGAGATTCTTTGATGAAGTGTAACTGCAACTGCAAATTACATACATTTAATCAAATATACACTACCAGTCAAAAATTTGGACACTCTCATTTAGTGTTTTTATTTATATGTTTATATTACTTTCTATATTTGATAGAGAAGACATCAAATATATGAAGATGTACAAAAAGTTTAATAACTTTTTTTTGCTTTGTCGAAAAAATATTTAGTAAAGTTATTAATGTTTTTTCTTAACTAAATAATTCCATATATCTTGCTTCATATATTTGATGTCTTCTCTATGCATCTAAATTGTAAAAAGCGGTACACCTTCACTAGAATTATTTTAGCCCTGGAATTTCCCATCTCTACTGATCAAAAAGGTAAAAGGGAACTGTTAACTTGAAAACTACCGCTTCATGACATCACAAAGGGGAACAAAGCATTTTAAGCTTTGGAGATGTAGCCAGACTAATAATAAAGGGTGACTCAAATGTGTGAATGAAGCAAAACACAACTCCATGTATGTTTTGATGAGGACGCTACACTCTAACAGGACTTAAAGCTCAAAAGAGTCTATTTTGTGGACCTTTAAGTGCTTTGCCAAAGGACACAAAGACAATATGCGCTGGTCAAAGCTGGAATCAGGCTATAACTCAGACTATAACTCTTCATTATGTTTACTTTAATGTAAGCAATACATGTGAGACTAAGAATTTTCAGAGTTTGCACATGTCAATCTCAAATCTCTACAAGGGCCTCTGAATGCACTGGCAAAACCTCCACCAGCTGATAACATTGACTGACCAGTGCCCCGTCCCTGTCCTCCCCTCCCCTGCCCTCTCCTCTCTGGGGCATGTGTGGGGACCGCTGATAAAAGGAGAAAGAAAAGAGCAAACACAAGCTGTGATGAGGAACACATTTCTGTCAAGAGAACAAGGGAAGAGGCGAGAAAAAAACTATAGTGACCCAGATTTATGGGATTTAAGGTTTTGATGTGAACAGTTCCATGGAAAAACATAGGATAAGAAGGTTTGGGAGGTGGTATTGCTATTACCAACGTGCTGTAATGATGAAAAATGGTCCAACACATTATAAAAGGATTTCAAATATAGGCCGATGCCAAACAATGAGTATGACCATTTTGTTGGCACTAGATCGTAATTTCAATTTTTATCACGATTTAAGTAAAAGTTAGTCTCTTTATATTGCCTTGAAGATGTAATGAAAGTCATCTGATTCTTATGAAAGTTCACATTTCACTGCAATTGCTTAAATATACATGTTACTCACTTAGAACATTGCAAAGGCAGGGGAAACTTTTTTGTTTCTGTTTTTTTTTAGCATAGAGGCACTTTAAAGAGAATATTAGTGAAGTGTGGTGATTTACTCAAAATAGCATATTACCACTGAAATTAAATAAAGATTCATTTTTTATCCCCATGTTGTCCAGAACTAATATAACTGCTCTATTGACATCCCATTTCAACCAACATTCTGCATAATAAAGCAAAGTGAACAGTATAGTCCAATAAGACATTACAGTGGTCCTTCCTTATCTGTTGAGCCCCTGGAAAACAAGAGTGAATGTAAATAAATCTGAGTTGTTGACGTGGGTTGAGAGTGGAGGGGACAGGTGCCACAATGACACCAGCGACCTCCAGGGGATGTATGCATCCCATAGCGGTGTCCCCTTTCAAAATGGACACTGCAGGGGACAAACCAGTTGGTCTGAGCCAGGGTGTGACACGGGCAGGTTAGCCAACACATCTAGTATTGTTTAAGAGAGCGGGTAAATGATCCTAAGATTCCCAACTATTTCCTACTGGGCATTGACCATAGACATATATTTATAAATGGATATAGTTAACCCACTAGCCGCTGCGTTCCAAATAGGAAGTAAACAAGGTGGTGCTTCCAGTTTTATCTGGCTTCAATTTACTTTACACTGAAAAGTTGTTGCCCCGCTCTCTGTTACTGCTGCTGTGTCGTCATTTTGGTCTTAAAATGTTCGCATGAACCTACATCTACATGATCCTGGTGTTTTTATTTCAGTATTTTGTGCTCTGCTTCAGATTCGCTCCTATAACTACTAGCATCTTGAGCCTCATTTGACTGGAGTCGAATGCTATAGGTGACGTTACACTTCCTTTGTGCACCTCTTTACACAGTTTATTGCATTGATTTACAAACAAATGTTTACCTGCTTTACATAATCATACATGTTATATATGACTGCAGCTGAAAGTTTCTATATGAAAACATTGAACTTTACTGATCATACAATGTGGACAACAATATTAATGGTCAGTGTTCAATGTTGACCACAGAAATATATCACACAAAAATGCCAATAACTTGAAAAAACAAGCCCATACAACATGATAAAACGTCCTACAGTCAGTGTCTAACTTAGTGTAAGCCATGGTGGATAAAAGCAGCGCTGGAATGCCTGAAATGTAATCTAATATAGTAGCTCAAAAGAATCTATTAGCCTGTGTTTGACCAATAGGGCCTGCTCCTGGCTGAGCTTTTTCCGATTGGCCCAGAGTCAACGCAAAGTGTCTCGCTAATCCACCAGTTGTCTGCTACACTGAAAGTCACCTTTGAGTCCAGCTCCAGCACTGGTGTCAGGAATCCACGAGCTCTTTGCATACCGAGCGGCCGGATATCCTCTAGTTAAAGAGGGCTCTCTAAGCCAGGGCCATGTGTTGGTCGGCTGGGGAGGGTGTGAAGGGGAGCAGCCTGCTTTGGGGTGGTGGCATTGATGTACAGGCAGTGCTTAAAAGGCCAGTGGAATGACATCAGCATTGCTTTGAACGGTCATAAAACTCAGGAGGGCAGAAGGACCGCTGCAGCCGCTCACTGGAAACTCTTTTTCCACAGATCCTCAAAGCTGTGCGCTGCCAGCTGAGAGCGCAGTTGGTCGGCCCAGAGCACGCCAATGTCTGCATCTGTGAATGGCCTTTGTGCAGCTCTGGGACAGAACAAAGTGAGTTCAGGTTACTGCACTCCTCCTGTTATTGGCCCACATTGTCTCTAATTATTCCAGCAAACATTGACACAGCATGTGTGGTCTCACTTTTATACTCTCCCCTCCCTTCCCCAAGCTTAGCCAGAGAGGGAAAGCAGCAGAGAGGTACAGGCAGTTCCAGAAGTAAGCATGGAGGATCAGGGGAAAGACACAGTTCTTTAATAAAACCAAGCAGTGCTGTTTGCTCTTGTGTGTTTAGAGCAGGGCATGAGACCTCAGGGGATTTCCCTCACCTTGCCTCATGCCACTGCATCTCATGAGTCAACAACATCTTGTGCCAACACAAGCTGTACCAGCAACACAGGGAGAGGGATGCTCTCCTTTGAGAAATGTGACCAGAAAAGAGAAAGTGTGCTTCTCCAAAATATTCAGATATAATCAGACTTTGATTTGAATTCTCAAGCTTAAGCGTTGCCTGGGTGACTAACTCCAGCTTTTGCAAAACAATAATTATGACCAATGCATGCAGCGTACCACTGCCCACGAGCTTTGATGGAAGCAAAACTGCAGATCTGGATGGAATATGTTGCATACAATCAGAATGTCTCTCAAAAGCAATATAATGGGATTAGAGTGTCCACTAAAATGGGTTAAACAGCTGCTATTTTCTGATCTATATTATAATGTAGGTTCCTCATCAAAACATACCTGGAGTTTTGTTTTGTTTCATTCATGCATGTTTAACACACAAACCCTGCATATTTAGGCTGAGTTCTCTCAAACTGAAAACTCTCTCTTTTACCTTGTGATGTCATGTGGTAATACAGTAAGTGCAGCACTGTGTTTTACAGTTCATACACCTTCACTAGAATCATTTGGATAATTTCATCCCTGTAATTGCCGATCTCTACTGAACGAAAGGCTGGTAACTTGAAAACTTGAAAACTACGACTTCATGACATCACACCGTGGAACAGAGGATTTTGAGCTAGAGGTTTAGGCAGACGAATAAAGGGTAACTCCAACATGTGTGAATGAATCAAAACACAATGCCAGATATGCTTTTTAGGAGATATTAACATTATAAAATGGCTTAAAGCTCAAAGGAATCTGTTGTGTGTAATATAAGACCTTTAAGTGTTGACAGTGTGGCCCCATATTGTTGAGGGTATCTTACTGCAGGAGGCTTCAGGAGTGACAATTTGCTTGTGCCACATTCCTGTGGGATGCAGACGGGATAGGGCTGCATTCGCCCGTCTTTTTCTGTCATTCCTCTCAGCTTCCCATTTCTCAAAACAGCATTGTGAGAAACTGGATTCCTTGACATGTCCAAGGACAAGTTATCATTAGCAAGCCAAGTGTGTTGACAAACCGCCCACAGACTGCCAGGCAAAAGATAGTACACTTCTTGTCTGGAAACTTTTTATACCTTGCAGTGAAGAGTCCAGATTTTACAGTAGAAAATGGAGCTTTAAGAGTGGCAGAGGAGGAACACAACATACTTTCTTCTAGTGATGTGATGTTCATGAAGGAGTTGGCTCTTTTGCACAGTTCCTTACTGTAAATCATTCAAATCTGATCTCATTTTAAATTTAAATTAAAGAATGTAATGTCTTTCTTTCAAATTTTTGTGCATTTTTACTGGGTAACGCTGAACCAACACAAGAATCAAAAGAGAAGCAGATTAGGGCAATGCGAGTGAGAGCTTTGTGCACAAAAAAAAATTGGCATCATAGTAACAGTTTATTCTTAAATTATTATTATTATCGTAGAGCAACAATTTTTTTCTCTCTGTGATTAATTTGTAGATAAAATTTGTTCTAACATTGACTTCTGATATATAAACAAATAGGGAAAAACAGGTGAACGGCCCTTTGAAGTGAGCAGAGCCAAAAGTTTCAGATCTCACAAAGGAGCCGAAAGTCTGACTTTGTGAATATTCAAGAGGTTTGTGACCTGAGAAATGACATACACCAAGAGATTTTTTCCTTGATAGGCAAAAAAAGACAGCAGCACAGGTCAAGCAGACGTCACACAGAGACACACAGCTGGGCAGCAGTGACCTCCTCCAGTGCACCTTACTCCAACCATCTGTGGAGGCTCATTACCATTAGAGCCTATATATTATTTATGGATATATGGATGTTTGGGTAAACCTTTTGTTTTTAGTCTATGCATCTCCAAACCTCAAAATACTCTGAAGCGGTAATTTTCAAGTTCCCAGCTCCTTTCACCTTTAGTTCAGTAGAAGATTGGCAATTCCGGGGCTGAAATTGTTCATATTATTCTAGTGAAGAAGTGTGGATTTTAAAAACACAGTGGAGCATTTCTTGTATTACCATATGACATCACAAGGTGGAACAGTGTTTTCTGTTTGAGAGAAGAACTCAGGGGCAGGGTTTGTATGTTAAACGTGAATAAAGCAAAACACAGCTCGGGTATGTTTTTGGTGAGGAAATATCATTATAACCTAGATGAGAAAACAGCGTAATGTGGGCTTTTTAAGAGCTTTAGCGCAATGCAACCAACTATTAACCCAGTTGTTTCTTTAACAGTCATGCCTAGACAGCTCTAATCCATCTTACATTCTCAACTGAGGCAAGAAATAATCTTAATATGGCTCTTTGATGTATTATAGCTGCAAGGCATGCTTTCAAAATGGCTGAATTTAGAAATGCTATAATAGTTTCACATTAAAAAGAAAGCACATGAATCTAATTAAACTTGATCCTTGTTCCTGTAAGATGATTTAATTCTCACATGGGGGCAGGAGTCTGTATTTCTATACCTTCCTGTATGGGTATTATCCATAAAAAAACACAAAAACAGTATTCATTCATGTTGAACTTTTTTATATTTATTTTGAGTTTGAAGTCCTTCACTCCTGTATTTATCCAACCGCAAAATCCATAATATAAATATCCCTTGGCATCCATCTCAAACACTGCAGACCTCTGTAATATTGTAATCTTTACTGAACTAAAAGGTAAAAGGTAGATGCTAACTTGAAAACTACCACTTTATGACATCACAAGGTGGAGCCGAGCATTTTGAGGATGAAGATTAATATTAAGGGTTATTCAAACATGTGTGAAAGAAACAAAACACAACTCCATGTATAACAACATTACAAAATGGCTCCATTTTGCGTAATAAAAGTATGAAGTCCTTTAGTCCTGTATTTATTCAACCGCAACATTCATATACTATGCCTAAGCATCCATCTCAAACACTACAGACCTTTGTAATATTGTGAATTCTTTTTATATAAACATTAGTTGTATAGTGAAATCCTTAATTATGTCCTTAAAAATATCCTATGCGCAACCACAACCTAAAAACAAGCATGGAATTGACAGTAATAACACAGTTTTGAATAGAGTGATAATTCTAGCTGTACAGAGTGTTTGCTGCGGACGGGGTTTCCCTTCCCTTCTTTTATTTTTCTTTTATTGGTCCTGTGACAGTCAGTCTACACGCATAAAACAAGGAAAGCCCTTTTAAAGCTATAACAAAGGCTTTGTTCTCCCGTCCGGACGTAACATTCTGACCTGAGCGTGAACTCTAAATACATAAAAGTGCACATGTTTACCAGTAAATTATCATCAAAGGCTTACACAATGAGAAAACAACTGGGCGAGGAGTGGAAACTTTAACCTGAGGCATGCAAGCACCTTTAGCAAACTGAAACAACCACTGAGTTATAGTTTTCGACAGGTCCTCATCCTGGTGTGTGGTTATATGAACTGTCACAGAGCTGTCAGTGACTTTTCACACAGACCATTGCAGGGAGAGGACACAACGCTGTATAAACTTTATAAAGAACAGGGCCCAGGCTGTTCCACCTGTTGTGTACTTTAGGAACGCCTACTGGATTAACTTATCATCACAAATCAGATAAAAGCTGTTTCCTGTTCCAAGTTCTCCATCAGAAACATAAATAACTTAAAAGGTGCATTGTGTAACTTTTCTGGTGGAGGGTTTGCGAATGCTTTTCTCCATAGACGTGTTATTGCTTTGTCTGGAATGATTCATAGTATACGGTATTAAACCTTTCTATCTTCGTGGAGACCAAACCAGACCAAGTTACAGGTCAGAGCTATGGAGAGGAGACCCGACTTACAATCAGAAGGCCTGTTTTAGGTATTTTTAAGCTATAAAACCACCTGTAACGGAATAAATGCAAGTTAGAGCTGTTTAACGTCATACTGTGGAGCTTTCCAGGCAGGCACATATCCATATAAACAAACAGGTGACAGACCCCTAACCAAAAAGTTGCATAGCGCACCTTTAAAAAGAAAAAAAAACTCCCACTGGTTTTGTATCAGGAGGCGGTCTAACTCTTTCGAACAAGTACAAACTAAATAAGTCTTCTCACCGCACTTGTGCAAGAAAACACCTTCACCTTTATGTGTATTGGAGCGGATTTAGCTTGGAGGCTTGCAATTACATCATCATTGAGTTTTGCAGCACTGCATATCTCGGCCGGCATTACTCAGAGGCGCCTTTGAAGAGTTTGGCCCTGCCCTGCTCCGTCTTCAGCCCTCCTCCCCTCTCTCGCCCTCCTCCTCCCCTCTTCACCCCTCCTCCCCCTCGCAGCATTGCCTTTGAAGTGAGCGCGTGTAGCTGCACCGCACGCCTCACCCGCCCGGCCTGATCCTATCTGCTCTGGCGGTGCATTTATGTGGTTTACACCCGCAGCCAAGTCTCCCGGCAACTATTCACCCCCTGGCCACTCCCACTCCGGGGTCCAGGGCCAGAAGAAGGGGTAGAAAGGCCTGGACTGTTCATGGGAGGTGAGTGTAAGGTAGACGGAACATTGTTTTCAAAGGAATCTATGCAAAGAAAAGGTCTGTATTGATCTGCTGGAATAGAAAAAGTTGTTTCTTGCGGTTTGATTTGACTTAACTGCACATTAACAACAGTTTGGAAATCAGGTTTAGGGTGAACTGGGTGAGCATTCTCAAGTCCATCCAAGGTGCAAAGAAAGATGAAACAGCTACAACTACCAATAAACAACTGAACTTTTTTCACCAATGTTAAGGAAAAGGCTTGAAACAGAGCTGATAAAGGAATAACACTCTATTTTAAGACAATGAAATGTAAATGTTCAACTGAAAGAAATTGCACTTTCTAAAATATAAATAAGTCTTGCAGTACTAGTTGAAAAATACAAGATATCTGTAGAATCTCTCAGCTGTCCAGGTGGGATCTACAGTAAAAAAGAAATAGATTCTGTCAAATAGACAAATGTTATAAATCCTGATCCTGACAAGAACTGAAAGAAGTACTGAAAGATAAAGATCATTCTAAAGACTTTCAGGAATAGTTAGATTTCTAGTTTCCGTACTGATGACACTTCACAACCCAACTCAAGGCTATGATGGTTCATATTGTCTGTGTAGAGTTTGGTGCTCATTTACGTTGTGATTTTTCTGTTTTACTTCCGCTAAACAAGTGCAAAAATGTTGTTGTTTTTTGTAATGAGTTAAAAATATATACAAATATTAACAGTAAAACTCAAACCTATAAGAAAGTTCCCAAAAACTTTTATTCACACAAATTTGTTCTGTGGTTACTTGAGATAAATAGCATCTCTATAACACATTTGGATCAGTTCTGTCTTCTTTTATTTTAAGGAAATAAATGTCTCTGCGCTGTTATCAGCTGATATCAGGTAACGGCAGATGCTTAAAGCCGTAGTATCGGAATCAAAACCGAAAAACCTGGATCCCTAGTTTCATAGCCAAGGCAGAGATAAGAGATGCTTTCAATTTCTAGCTGGATGAACCAAAATGTTGAAATGTAAACAACGTCAGAAAGGACTGAGTGTGATAAAATGGTGAATAAATATTAGCATTCTGGCATGTACAGTCCATGAGGAATAGAAAACCCCAGGGTCCCTAAATATGTCCTCAGTAAATTCACAATACAAGGAAAACCTAAGAAAACCCCATCTGTCATCCTAAATATATGGCAGGCTTGCACGTGCAGGATGATGTTGTAATGCATCTTCTCAGCCATTATATAGAACCAGGAATAAGCTAGTTTGTTTTCAACCAACCAATCCATCATTACCTGACCCCATTGTGTTAAGGGTCCACAACATCCTCATTACTGCGGCGTATACCTGCTCCTGACAAACAACCACTGGCTCCAGAGCGTGCAGAGGGGTCAGTACACCACCTGATCCAAATAATTGACCGTTTTCACAGTTTGGAGCAAATCTATTACAGGAAGAAAAAAATAGAGGTGGTTTTGAGTCCGGAGTGCTTAGATTTTAGCTACAGTCGGTTTTAGTGCAGGTGGGTTAGCACAGCACCTGTAATGTTAGATCGTAAAAACATACCTGGAGCTGTGTTTTGTCTCATTCTTGTGTTTAATAACCCTTTATTATTAGTTGGTCTATATATCTCTAAAGCTCAAAATGCTCTGTTCCACCTTGTGATGTTATGTAGTGGTAGTTTTCACGTTAACAGCTTTGTTTTACCTTTAGTTCAGTAAAGCAATTGGCAATTCCAGGGCTGAAATTAGGTGTTTTGAGTTTAAAACCACATTGAAGCAAGTTCTATATTACCACATTAGAGAAGAACTCACCCTAAATGTGCAGGATTTGTGTGCTAAACATGTGTAAATTAAACGAAACAAAACTCTGGGTATGGAGAAATTGTGATGAAGAAACATTAAAATAGAAACCACAACATGGAAACTCACATGTGAATTACTTTGTTATCATGAAAACAGTAATGGAGGTATGGAGCTATAGATTGTCTTCCAGATAATTCAAAACTAGGGCTTTAACTATATCCAAGTCTCACGATATGACATCGTCACTGTATGAATTTATTGCGATATCATGGGAAAGCTCACGATATGACGTGGAGGCTCACGATATTACAATATTCTACATAATATCAAGACTGACATTATAAAATGCTGTCACCAGTCATTTGGTACAACATTTATTGTCATTAGGGATGTAACGATATCCAAATCTCTCTGTATGATATTTTCACCATATACATCTCACAGTACGATATTTTTTCCTCTAAAAATGCCTTCATCCAAAAATCCAAAGAATTAAGATTTAAAAGTGCTTAGAACAGTTATTTCTTCAAGTAGCAAAATGAAAAAAAGCATCATGGTCTATGTAGTTCTGTTTTTTTTTAGCCATTTCTGCATCATAACTATTCATTTAAGCAAAGAGACTTGGGATTCGATATATTATGATGGTCCACGATATTCTTGTGAGACCTTTGACAAAACAATGTCACAATATTTCGGTTATTGGTACATCCCTATTCAAAACCACAAGATAATTGTTTGTTTTAATCAATTACATATTGCGGTTAATGAGGTATAATTTAGTTAATAAAGGCTACAAAGGAGTTACTGGCAATTTAAACTGCTAATTATGTAACTAGGTCAGTAAAATAACACAAACACATCGGTATTTCTTTTTCATCTTCATTATTTGTTTATTACGACTGGCATGCTTAAAGGTGTACTGTGTAACTTGCATGCTCATCTCCATGTAGATGTTGTTGATGAGTGTTCCACAGGTCACATCTATAGAGAGGTGACCCTGCCCCATATGAATGCATATTTTTCAAGCAATTAGAATGCATATTGAATAAAACCAAGTTACCTTAATTTAATGCTATGCTGAACATTCCTAGAAGATAATTAGGCCTGTCACACCTATCATTACTTTATTGACTCGTTCAATACATGTTAGATGGAACAATTTTTAGGGGGTATTTGGGGTCAGTATTTATCCTGGGCACTTTTTCTTTGTAGTAGTGGGAAACATTTTGTTATTCTTCAGTACTACGATGAGACATGAGCTGTAGAGGGATGAATAAATCACTTCTATGACTCATTACAGATACAAACTAACTACTAAATCGTTCCATTCTGCTGTGTATTTTTTGCAGCTCATGTTTTTTTAATAATACTGCACATTTAGAGTATGCTTTGGGTGTCAGTGGCATAAATTAGTTTCAATAATATATTGTCTATATTTACTTAACAGTAAATATATCGCACTTCAAAATTTGTTATCGTGACAGGCCTAGCAAAATGACTTCTGTATGCAGGTGGTGGACCCTCCACCAGAAAAAAAGACAGAAAAGATATTTCTTCCCACACCTCTACAACTGTATATTATTGTTTACTACTTGCAGCCAAGTTTTTTCAGAACAACAAGAAATTCTCAGATAAACACAATGAGGACTTATGAACCTGAGGCATACTGTATAATTATGTAATGATGTACACAAAAGGAAGCACTTTGTACCTTGTGTTCTTGAACTTAGGTGAGAGCAGCATTGAGCTGTGATAAGACCTCTCCTTTCGTAAAAATAAATACAAGTTGTACATTACCGGTGCACTTAAGAGTCTGTGACACTATCCTCCGCATCTAAAGAAGAACTCCCCAGGCAGATCTCTTTATAGTCTATTGGTCCCAACGCTAAACAAAAGAGGAGGTTGGCGTTGCAGCCTTGTGCAGATCGTCAGCACATTCCTGGTCCATATAACAAAGCCCGCCTCTGCCTGGATGAGCTGCGGAGACTATTGTGGAGACCCTTTTGCTTTTGTCCTGCAGAAGAACCTCCATGTCCCTGGATCAAAACGGAGGCTGAGAAAATGGACTCAACCTTCAGCAAGTTGATGGATGACATTCTGAAAGCAACATTCACCTTTGGGAGCACTGTCAACTTTTTCCCATTACCGTGATAATAAAGATATTACCGGTATAATAATACAATGCAATACAATACAGTACAGTACAATAATTCTGCAGGGACCCAGTTTTAGCTAGTGGATCAGTGAAGTCTGTTAATGAGGTCTGTCACTTGCTTCAACAATATGGCATTAAATATATCTCCATAGAAACAAGCAGGTGATGCTACCATGTCAATAAAATGGTCAGTAGTCAGATCTGTGGAGATAATCCCACATGTACAAGAAGGAAGAAGGACATCCTTTGTTAAAAAAAAAACAAAAAACATCATTGTAACTTATGCATTGGCACTGAGACAAGCAGGTGATGCTACCAAGTAAATATACAGGTCAGATCTATGGAGGCGATCCCACTCACATATAAAAATAAATGCAAGATATATAATGCGCTCTCATTAGGTAGGGCATCCAGTGCAAAATCACAAGTGTAACCATAACAATCATGCCTCATGCAAATAGGACAGTATCAGAAATTTCTAACAAAATAGAAAATAGATATTCATTGTACTTTGAACCACTGCTTGAAACGGCATACTACCAAAAGCAGTACAAAAACAAGAAATAGCATCTCTATTACTCAATAATGACTTTGAGGTTCAGTTGCAGTAATGTTAAAGCTCCTCACTAAAACAAAGTCTGTGGTAAACTGTTGTGCTCTGCTGGAGACACAGACAGATGGTCACGGACACAAGGCTTTCAAACCAGAGGACAAAAATCAATGGGATATCAAAAGGAAAGGAACATGAGAGAAGAATGTTCCCTCAGGAGATGTTTGAGAATCAAATAGTGTGGATCACCGAAGGAGCTACACATCAAAAAACAAAAAATGAAATGAAATAGGAAACAATGATAAGTTTAGATTAATATACCGTAACAATTTGGAATAATCTGTAATATTCAAATTTAGCTTACAATAAAGTAAAGTTGGGGCCATTGTTAAAAGCGCACTATGTAGCTATAACTATTTGAAGGCTTTGTTTGAGCCAAAATATTCCTCATATTGGCTTTAAACTTAAACTCTATGAAGATAGTACCAGGCCATGTCACAAGTCAGGTCTGAGGCCAAGCGATTCAGCTTACTTCAGCTTAGTAAGAATGCATGTTTTCGAGACATTTTTGAGCAATAAAAACCTGTTCAATTCAACAAAGCAAAATAGATAAGCTTATTGTAATACTGTGGAACATTCCAAAGACTAAGATGCAGGACATGAGCAAATCAGAATGACTTTTGCCTTCCAAGCCTGACTTTTATCCCTTATAATAACATGCATAAAAAGTGCTTTGTAATGGGATCTAGTGTGTGTTTCTGTGGGGGGTGTCAAGACAGGAAAAGAGAAAAACAGTTTAGTCTGTTCTATTCTGAAAAGGGGAGAATCGCAGCCTCAAATTACTTTGGCTGGTACATGAAAGCCAACCAGGGTGGTGGTTTAGAGACGATAGCACTTAAAATACAGCTGCAACCGCCAAGCCAGTAAATGGGAAAGAGTAGGGAGAAGCACTTAGAAGCATTTTAAACCATGCTTGTGTACTGCTACTGTTGCTTCGGAGCTGGGAGTGGCTCAGGCCCTGGCACCTCCCGTCTGGGACCAGCCCATTATGGCCTCTTGGGGTTTTCAGGCTGTGGTGAGAAAGCGAGCTGGATGTTTGAAACCACTAACGCTTTCATTATAGTCTAAATGCAGCGCGACACAACTCCTGCCAGAGCCAAAGGTAGGCGCTCCACTCTACTCCGGCTCATCGTTGTCTTGGCTCAAAACCACCACTTTGTCCCTAAGCATTGAAAAAACTTTCTCAGAATCACTACAACTGTTAGGGCTAAACTGGGCTAACTGCACATGCCAATTCTGAGCAAAGTAGGGCTTATTTGCATGGCAGTTGAATGGGAGAAATAAAAAAAATTAAGTTGGTCAAAGTTTACAGGTGGGTGGCACATTGTCTGGAAATTAAAATGTTAAAGTTTGAGCTTGGGCTGAATGATTTTGAAAATAATCTTGAGTTACATGATTTTCAAAGAAGCCAAAACTACTGGGGTAGCAGTAAATTTTCTTTCACATATTACATATTTAGAATCGAATGTTTCACGCTGTGGCATTAAACATATACCTTCAATTATAGGTGTTGTTATTGATCAAAAACATGCATTTCAAGTGCAAATAGACTGGCCTCTCCACAGATTCTGTAACTTGACTTTGTGGCTTCTAATGCTTGCGTTCATGGAGATAGAAAAATGTAATGCCAAACTGTGAAACATTCTCGACAATGCAACAACATCTCCATGTTGCTATATCCCACACCAAAAAAGTGACATCTTAAAAATTTGCAGACATGATTTGGAAGAATCTTGTGCTTAGTTCTTGGCTGCCTGTGGGCCTTTAGTCGATTAATCGGTTGATGGAGTCTTGGTCAACCAAAATGAGTCAACTAATTATTTTATTTTTTAAAGATATTAATATGGGGGAGAGGTTAATGAGTGAATTAGCTTTAGATTTTGTATTTTTTGGTATTTATAAACTAAAAGGCAGACTACACTCATAATTCACAAACTGAATCTGTCTTTTTTAAATCCATCGTTTCCTAGTACTTTTTCTGCATAAATAGTTGTTTTTGCAGACAGTTAAGAGTACAGTGGGTGTCAGGTGCATAGAGGTACTTAATAGTTTTGAGAACTTTTGCCGCGTCTCCATTTTAGTCGACTAATCGATGGGCAAGATGCATCTTATGTTGACCAAGAATTTCTACCATCGAATACAGCCCTACTTAGTTCACCCCTTTGATTTTTGAGCAGTAACACCTCCATCTGGTCCCGTGTCTCCATGCCCATGCCACGTCCACTGGCTTGCACGCTTATAACACAAGGCCTGGCTGAAATCAGAGGCAGATGTGCATGGTTCATTCAACACACTGAATGTCTATCTCTCAACAGGAAGAACAATTTAGCATCGCAGAGACAATGTAGCATGATGAGCAGCAGATGGCGGTTCCCTTGAAATCGATTGCATTCTGATTATGAAAGCTGTGAGTCAGACATTATCAACAACAACAACAACAACAAAGCTGTGAAAAATGGCCACTCAAATGGACAACTAGAGAAATGCTTTTTAGATCCATGCCAAGATGACTACCGCACCTGCTGTGCCCATTGCCGAGCAGCTTAACTCGCTCTAAGCTTCTGTTGTGGAGGAGTGACCTTACTTGGCAGAAGATTCTAAGTCCAGTTGTATGAATCATAGTAGTGGGATAGATAATGTTTCTTTGAGATCTGATGTTGTAATCGTCTGTGGCGTTGGAACAGTAAAAAAGAAGTAGAAATGATTACAGAGCCAATTCAAGCGATTAAGTGGAGTTCATAACCAAAACGTTTGTTGTAAGGATACTTTTACACACTTAATAAAAAGTCACTCAAGTACATTTCTAGTGGAAGATCTGCCACCTGCTCGTCTCTGTGAAGATGTGTGTTGCATTGACTGAAATGTTGTACAGTATGATAGTCAACTTCATGGAGACAAGCAATGTAACTGTGACCAAGATACAGGTCAGATCTGTGAGGAGGCTACACTGCATATCTTTCAATGTGTTTTTAAGCAATACAATCGCCTGTAATTGAATCAATTAAATATATAGTTTAGTGGCATACTGTGGAACATTCCAGGTAAAGCTTACCATAGAGACAAGCAGGATCTACCACCAGAAATGTTACATAGTGCAGCTTTGACTTAACCCCTTTTCAAGGTTAAATACAGTAAATATAGCCAAGCCTTCCGCAAGAACACATCATCATCATTCTAGCTTTACCAGATGCACTGTCTTGAAGATCTAATCACAAAAACATATTATTGTCAAATATTTGTCAGCGATTGTCTACTGTGTGCTCAGAAACAATGTGAGCTGTATTAAAAAGTCTGCTTTCCATTGTGTCTGTGGCCTGCGCTGCAGATGTGTTTGTTTTTCTTCCCTGGCCTTGTGAAAGATCAGTTAGCATCCATGGTTAGAACAGAATAACATTCAACAAATGCATTGAGGGATACATTATTAAACCAATTAATAAGATCATTATTCTGTAATAAAAATAAACAAATAAAATGTTATAATTTCAGGAAATATACAAAAAAATCAATAGGTGAATTGCTATGCCAGCTACACAATATTAAAAAAACAGGACCACCAAAGTAAATATCCTAAAACTGATCAAATGTGCCCCCATATTTCTGCTAAGGTGTGTATGGTAACTCTGAAAGCCCCTGTAATTGAGTTGTCAAAAGGAAGGACCAGCTTGGGAAGCCTGAGGTTTTGGCCTGGTAATCTATCAGCCTTCATATTGCCTCCTTAGAGCAGAGTGCGAGGCAAATTAACTTAATTTATTATTTTTGGCTTGGTAGCGTATGCCACTTTTCACACTCTTCTGGCCAAAAGTAGTGGTTGTTAGCTTTGGGGAATTAGCAAAGGAGAGTTGGGAGTCGAGCCGTGGTGATCATGTTCGGGTTTCTGCCGAGGAATGCTGTCAAGCCCCCCTTTCCCCTGTATTTGAACCCATACCTGCTGAGGTCTGACCACTACTGTACACATGCGGTAATGCAAACCCCGAGAGGCCCTCTTCCGCCAGCCGAATAGAGGCCTCCAAGCCCCATAAACTTTGGGCAAATCGAATCAAGCTGCCTTCTCACTGACTGCACACGTGGAAACTCCGAAAAACGTACCAAAAAGTCTGCAAAGGTCACCACGGACAACCGACTTCACAAGAACCTCAATATTTGTGTTGAACCTACTTCCAGAGTAATACTACCCTCATTACAACGCCACAACCATTTCCCAACACGTTATTGCAATGTTATTTCACAAGTATAGAATAAGCAAGTGGGGAATTTGATAGCGGCTTAAAATTACACGGTCATCAGTGTATAGTTGTCACGCACAGTCAGTTTCAGATTTCATAACTTTGTAAAAACAGGATGCAGTGTGCCATGCAGGAATAAGCTGGCAATGATAGCAGAGAAAGCAAACTGAAATAGATGTGGTCTGCAACGTAAAGCTGAGGTCCGACATTTCTCTGTGGTTTGTGTGTGGCGCCAAATGGCACTAACATAGTAGCTGAGTATCCCTTCTGTGATGCCCCTTTTTGTTCTAAGAGCACCACAACTCTCTGAGTGAAAAAAGTGCCAACATGGAATGAAAATAAGTTCCAAGAATCCACAAAGTATTCAGCGAACTTTACAAGAAATGAGTGTTCTATTGTAATGCCTCTTAAAATGCAAGGTAGGTGGTTGAGAGTCCAGCACTGATACCTCAAAGCAAGAAGGTCCTGTGCTTTTCAGGGCAGTTTGCATGTTCTCTCGGTGTGTATGGGTTTTCTTCAGGTACTCTGATTTCTACCCCAAATCATGCACAGTTGACTAATCTTCCATCTAATCCTGATCAAGATCCTGGCTCTAGATTCTGGAGAGGGGTCCTGTTGGCCCAGAGGCACTAGTTGATGGATAGTTCAAAAAATACAAAGGTGCAAATGTGAAAAAAATCCCTACTTGAACAAATCTACCAATGACTACAAATAGTCATTGGCAGAGCTGCGGCACATATGCAGATGACCTTTACATGGTGAGTTGCAGCCCAGTTTCTCAAATATTCCTTCCCTTTGTGTATCTAACTGTCCTTTCAAATAAAATCCACTATCTTCAAAGACTGCTCTGGATTTTATTGACAGTAATCGCAACCTGGTCATGTGACCTCTCAACAAAGAACACACCACAAATCAAACTCACTTGCATGTTAGTTATAAATGGACAGGCTTATTGGACTACCAGGAACCAACTCTTGAATTATGGATCGTAAATTACCATAATGCAGGTAAAAACAGTATATGGCATGTGAGGTCAATAACAAGTCATACCAAATGTGACAAAGAAAGACTAATGCGCATTGCAATACATGGATAGACTAGGCCTAACTCATGCATGAAAACTGGCCACTACACTCAACACCACAAACCTCAAATATTAAGTTGTTGAGCAGCCATGTGCAACACTAGTTTATAGTTGGATAAATACAAAGCCAATCTCTCCCAGCTTATAAAGAAAACGTGGAAATCTGCACACAGGTTGTCTAAGCACGCACACACTGGGCACACGGGACAGCAGGCGGCGGGACCTGTGGTTAGTTCACACGCTGCTCCGTTCAATATCAGCCAACATTTGCGCTTCTAATATCAAAAGGACTTCTGATAGGTCCAGGTCTCACTGGCACCAACAACCTGTGAAATACTCCAGAGCGCACTGTATCACGTTGCATTACCACCAGTGATATAACCCCAGCAACACGCTACGTCAAAGTTTACAAACTTTTTGCATGGGAAGAGGTTGAGTTTTCCAAAGAATAGACAGATAAATGCATGCGCGCGTTACAAATGGGTGTTAAACTCATGCAAAAGTTTGGTACATGCTTCAACTGAGCAACCTGCAGGACCATGTTTCTCCTGTGAATGAATTCCACAAGATAGGAGCCATCTTGTGACCGCATATGCTCGAACGGAGACCATCCTCACGCGTACACACCACCACGTAGGCTACACAACTCCTGTCAGCCCCCCAAACGGACAGGAGAAAAGTTTTACAAAGCTTAGCCAGGGTAATCTGTGGAAACGCAAAACGAAACGCCGCTTCCAATGAGCGCGTATTATTCCGCGGTGAGAAGAAAAGGTAGTTTCACGTACTTGAACGATCTCCCCCTCCGCGCTGATAGTGGCTCCGGCTCGGGAGAAGCGCCCTTGCAAGCCAGTCGTGTAGGTTGTATAGTCTCCATTGGGACTGGACTCGAACAGAACCACTTCCACAAAGGCGGTATCCTTGGAGCGAGCGCTACCGAGAGCGGAGGCGAGCACCAGGGACACCAGTAGCAGCGAGTCGGCTACACGATCCAAGCCTCTCCGCGGTAGAGTCATCATCTTGCCGGCTGGATCTGCGCCGAACGGGACATAATTTCACACGGATTAATGAAGCGGGTTGATGGTAATTGAATTCGCGTCTCTGAGTCCGAAGCGTAATATCTGTGCAGTACGCGCACAGCCCGGTCTAAAGCGTGTTTATTTCACCACTGCGAGCCTTGTCAATTACTTTGCTCGCAAACGCTGCCTCTCTCGCTCGCTCTTCCTCCCTCCCTCGTTCCCTCGTTCTTTCTCACCCCCCTCCCCTGTCTCTACAAAGCGGATCTCCTTTGATCTGCAAACACGTGATTTTTTAAAGTTTTTTTTCTCTCTCTCTCCCAAAAGGGTTCTATCCCCACCCACCAATCTTTCTGACCCTCTCCTTTGCACTCCCCTCTCTGAAGTACCAGCACTCAGTTAAGGAGGCACTGCGCACAACACGGCGCAGCCACGAATAGATTTATTGGTGGGAAAAACACAAAGACTGAAGTTTGTTCACATTTGTGAAGTTGATGATCAACCGCAGTAGTCACATGACACTTGAAAGGATCTTCCCTTGCTTCTACCTGTATGTAGCTGCAATACCACCTTAAAACAAACACTACCCTCTTCAGGACACTCCACTGTTTAACCTAAAGCCCATAAGGTGGGCATATATGCACGTTATTTGAAGTATTCTTTTATTTGTTTTCAGTCCACATTGCACCATAGGCTGTTGTTTGACATAGTTGTAAAGTATCACGTTTATTTAATCTGGATTCCCCGAACAACAACTTTCAGAAATGAGCTGTACCATCTGTGATCATTATTTATTTCTTGATACCTAGAAGGCTATTACTGTATTATCACAGTTGTTTACAATGACTGCAAAACATGCTTAACAGGTGGTGAGGCACATTCACATATAGCCTAATCATTTTTAGGTTTCTGTAAATATCCTCACTCATCTACAGCTAATTTTGCAGGAACCAAGTGGTAATAACAGTTATACATAATGGAGAATTACTGAATTCTATCCAGATGAAAATTGTGTGTGATAATTTTTTCCATCTTGGCAGGACAGATCCGCTATAAATGTGTTAAACCCAACGATCTGAAATATGTGACATGTCAATTGGATGGTTTGAATGGCGTACAAGCGTCTCAGTTCTTCTAGTCTTTGATCTTCAGAATGACTGTGTTAAAGAAACAGGCTTGACAAGCTAAGCATAGCTCTTTCCTTAAACTAAAATCACATTTCATTTTTTACATTTTTTAAATGTGCCAAGTACCAAAACTAGCTACCAACCCTACCAAAGACTTCATCATAATGCTGCACCCTGATGCAGCCACTCTGACTTACTGCTTTGTTATTTATTCTCTAACAACGTTTTTTAGAGAAATAATCTGATTTGTTTCGTCAAAGAAAACCATTGAGCTGTTTAATTTTTTAATTCATGGTTTTCAACTTCCATTTATATTTACATTTCATACTTTTCCCCATTCAGATGATATAGTATTTGTTTTAAACTGTTAATTGCCATGGTAACTATGCTAATTTTCCTTCATTCACCCATGCATAGGTGTCCAAAAGCCCACAGAACAGAGCATCTTGCTGTCAGCTGTATGGCCATGCGTTTGCAAAGGTCAAGAATGCAGAGGCTCTTATGAAGTGTGCTGATGGTCCACATGTGTCAGACTCACAGAGAAGCCTTCAGAGATCCTCAGCACCTCCACAAGGACTCTCACTGATCACACTGTGTGTCACTCCACTTTATGAAGCCTTATTCACTCCACATGTTCTGCATCTGTCTTCTGTGACAGTCCCTCTGGTTCAACAACACACCCTCTCTCTTTGACATTTCATTAAATGTTTGCAGACATAAACTGCTCACGCATCTTGTAGATGTTTAGCTTTGGTCCCAGAAATAGCAGAAATAGCTTTCTGTGAGTGCTGAGTCAAGAACAAATTATTTAATATCCAATATACATCGATTTTGTTGCAAAAGTGAAAAAGAATTGAATTTTACTATAAGTTCACATAACTTTGTTAAACTTCAGTTCCCCCTATGCGACCCCTAGGAGCTATGGACCACAGAAGCTAGACAAATATCAGATACATATTGGATCAAAAATCTTTTTTGGACCATCCCTACTTATCCTATAACAGCTTTTCTGTTGTGACTCCTAAAAATCCTAGTGGTTCATATTTAAAATAACTTGCCACAGAGACTGTGGAGCAGAAATGTTTGTGGCAACCCGTGATTGAGACTATAAATTATTAATCCTCAAAAATAGGTCTATAAACAGCTTTGTGATTAGAGTGCCCTCTACTGGGAGCCTCTGTTTCAGCACCACAGTTATGTTTTTAAACATTTTAAATGAATGTGAGTAACTTTATACATTGTGTGTGCCTTTTTTCCTGACAGTTTCTTCATCTCTGGCCCTGAGCCTCATGTGGACAGCAGCTGTGGATCTTCTTGAAGCACTTTCCATGGCTCCATGTTCTGAAGTCTAAGCCGCTGTTGTATTGATGAGGTTCAGCTGCCACATGTGTGATACAGAAAAGAAAGAGTCTGGTCCACATTACAGTGGTGTGGACTGGCAGGTCGAGTCAGACTTCAGACTCGATTTGATCAAATGAACTAAGACTTGGGCCTTGACATGGACTTAAATGCCAGTCACTTGGGCTCATCCCTGTGACTAAAAGGTGATAGTTGAACTTTCAGTGTTTAATTTTAAACAAGAAAACTGGAACCTCCCACCCATATGGCCCCTGCTCACTTCCCTCTTTGTTAACAGGACTTTTAAAGAGTAGGACAGTTTACAAAAATCACATAAATTGCAAAAATATGTGCTGTATTCCATAAATTGGTACGACTGGAAAGCATAGAACTTGAGACTTGACTCAGATTCGAGGCCAACGACTTGAGATTTCCCCCCTTTATATTACGGACATGAATTGATATTACAATGAGCTAAACTTTTCTTCTTCTTCTTCCTCTTCTTCTTCTTCTTCTTCTTCTTCTTCTTCTTCTTCTTCTTCCATATTGATTCTCAGTAGTTACAGTAAAGTTGTTTTTTATACTTCTCACAATCCTAACTCAAGACCTACTGTGCCTTCAGTCAATATATTGTCCTTAACTGACTCAAAATCTATAATTTACAAATGTGGATAGCTATAGGTTTCTAATAATACCCAAACAGAACATGGTATTGGGTTGTGTTTGTTGAGAGTGGCACTATGTGTACCCAGTGTGCTGAAGTGTTCCTTTGTTGGCACTGTGCTGACGTTATGTTTTAATGAAGAAAGAGATGATGAGGAGGGGAGGGCTCGGGCCCGTTTACATTCAGAGCTGAGCGTTACTGTGGCATATGATTACATAAAGCAATTAGGGGCCTCTCAGTACCCCGGGATTGTTGGAGATGCTTTCCCCATGATGACACACTATGGTGCTACCCTGACTCCCAAGCTCCCAGCAGCAGCAATGTTGCATGTTTGGGATGATGTCATGGCCCAGCCTCCAGTCGGAAACTCTCATGAAACGTGGGGCAGTAAAAAGCAAAGGGGAAATGCCAGGGAGGGATAAGGGACAGGCCTTTAATAGCAAAACATCAAAACTCTACTGCAGATATTAACAAGAGACAAGTACAGCTACATTACACAATCGCAACCATAAACAAATGCCTTCTTTCTATCTAAGCTAAAGTTATCTTTTATTTCTTATAGTGTATCTAAATATATTGCAGAAAATGAATTATTAGTTGCCAGTGAGTGAATTGTGGTTGCCTTTGCTCTTAACAGTCATGCAGCCTGATGGAGAAACTAGCAAAGTCGCACCATTCAAAGCCTTATTGTGGAAACTTCCCTTTTATGTGCCCCTGCTTTACAAGAGCGACTAAACTGTCACAAAATACATAAACAAACATTGTATTATTTATGGTGGTTACTAAATTTAGATAAATGCCTATGTTTAAAGGGACCGTTTGGAATTTTGGACATAGGGCCTCATTTCCTAGTGAGCCAGAGTGTTGGAGACGTGTGGAGACACTTTTTTAAATATCCAGTCCATCCAGTCCTTGTGTTTGGAGAGGTGTATTTGGTGCTAGACTAGTGCATGTCAATGGGCATAGTTGGCCTGCCACTCCACAGTGCACCCGAAGCAAATCATTTATTATGCCAGACTATTGCTGTAAATTTCTGTGTCGACAGAATAATGTTTGAAATAAATCTAACGTTGCATCGCATGAATCGTTGCATATTGAGGGACTATTTTCTCATATATCAATCCGCCTCTGCCGAGCTTTCTATCAGGAAGTACAACTCGCTGCTGCTCAGACATAAATCCTTCAAATACAAGGTTGGTTTCACTTCTAAAGTTATTCTATGGACACAGACATTTACATCGACAATCTGGAGTTATAACTGATTTGCCTCTGTGCTCTGTGGAGTGCGTAAGACTGTTTTTAGTGGCAGGACAACTATGGCCATTGACATGCACTAGCCTAGCACCAGCAACCTCTGCAAATACAAGAACCGGATGAAATAGTTAAAAAAGTGTCTCCACACGTCTCCAACACTCTGGCTCACAAGGAAATGAGGCCCTACGTCCAAAATTCCGAACTGTCCCTTTAATTTAATAAATAGTTAGCCAACATTTCCATGGAGACAAGCACGTGTCAACCTCCAAATTATGAATTAGGTTTGTGGAGAGTAGAACTTGTTTAAGGATGCTTGTTTTTCAAAGTATTAATTAGAAATCAAAGTTATGAATTGTTAAAGGGTCTATATTAAACAGTTTTATAATGTTTTCTTGCCATCAAATACATACTTGGAGTGTTTTGTTACATTCACACAAGTTTAACACACAAACCCTGCATATTTAGAACAGAAAATACTCTCTTCCACCTTGTGATGTCATGTGTTAATAGTGCTCCACTGTGTTTTTAAACTCCACACCCATTCACTAGAGTCATTTGGATAATTTCAGGTCTGGAAATGCCCATCTCTACTGAACTAAAGGTAGAAGGTAACTTGAAAACTACTGCTTCATGACATTACAACGTGGAAAAGAGCATTTTGAGCTTTGGAAACTCAAACACTCAAACATGTGTGAATGAAACAAAACACATCAGGTAAGTTTTTGATGAGATAACATTTTAACATGAGTCAGTTTCACTTATTATACAAAATTAAGGCTTGTATTTTAGTAGTTTTATTGGCAAAAGTCTTACACATCAGGGACCACAATTACAGGCCTATATCAATGACTATTTATTTATTCATTCATGCATTAATACTCAGAAAAAAACACCCCATCCCCTACTTCAAGCATTTGGCAGCAGATGTCGAGAGAACTTTTCCAGCTCTGAAGTCAAGGGCTGGTGGTTTTGAGACAGCCCCCTCAGATGTGGCCGGAGGAGTGAGAGTGGACTTTGAAGTGCCCCCAGACCAGAGGGAGGTATTCAGTTCAGTGCAGGTCTAGAGTTGCGGCCGCGAGGAACAGGGGGATAGAGGAGGAGGGGCACAAGAAAAGGGGGAGTGAGAAGAGCAGACAGCAGCCTTTTGAAAGCAGGCACCTGTACGTCTGAGGCTTGAAACAACAGGTAGAGTCCCAGGGGATAGCAAGCTGAGAATGGAGCGACTCAAGGAACATAAGCCAAAAAAGGGGTACTTTCTATTTCACATAATCTGTTAACTGGAAATAGCCAATGGTCTCAAAGTTAGAATGATCCAAGTTAAATCCATTTAATCAGTCCCTTTCTCATCTTAAAGGGACTATGATATAATTTTTCCTGCAGTTGTGTTTTGTTTCATTCACACATGTTCTTGTCTCAGCCTGAAAACACTCTGTTCCACCTTGTGATGCCATGTAGTAATACAAGAAGTGCTCCACTGTGTTTTTAAACTCCATACGCCTTCAGTAGAATAATTTGCATAATTTCATGCCTGGAATTGCCAATCGCTACTGAACAAAACGTCAAAGGTAGACAAAATAATAAACGATTACTCATACTTGTGTGAATGAAACAAAACACAACTTCATGTATGAGGTATTCTAACATTGGTCAAAACTAACAAAAGAGTAATATAGGACCTTTAAAATATGATTGTATAAACTATAATATAATATAATATAATTGGCAATATTATAATACAGTGCAATGCAGTATATTACAGTATGACATAAGATAACAATACGCTTGGCAAAGTGGGTCAAGTTGAGATCGAATAAAGGTGAGCCAACCCTAAAAAGAGATAAACAAAAACCTTCCTTGGAGCTTGTTATAAGGTGTGTTCACAGAAAACTGTCTTTAACAGGCTGTACACATTTCCAGTTTCATATTCACTGGTTTGTTGCTTCTATCACATTAAAAGTTTAATGTTCACGAACGGTTTATTTAATCGCACAAGAGAAAAAAAAATGGACAACTTACTCCCTCTACTGGCCAGGATTTGTCATGACGCCTTTATCCACAAAGCTATCGATGACAAAGTTGGTGATTTTAAAAAATAAAAAGTAAAAGATCCGTGAACAAAATCAGTATAAACATGAAACAACAATCTTAATAAATGGTTTCAAATACACTGTCAATTACATTTGTATTATTTTGTGGAACTGCTATCCACAATTGTGCAATACTGTTGTTTATAAGATTACATTGCAAATTTCTGTTCCTTTTTATTTTCAGCTCTTGTTGCAGCATTATATTACATATTTTTATTTTCTTATTATGGTCAATTATACTTGCATAGCTCAATATTTCAATTTTGTAATAAAGACTTATTTAAAGGTTGGACTTTTCGTAGATTAGTGAGTGCATCTTTGTTATCCTTCCATTAGGTCATGTATATAAGAGCAGAACAAAACAAGACACTGTTAGAATTCCTCCAGCACTTTATTCAACTCACATTTTCCAACTCAGACTTTCACACAAAACACTTTTCTGCACATACATCAGATTTTTAGGTTGACGTTTTTGGTCTTTCCCCACAAATCATCATAAAGTACAGAAAGTATTCCAACTGTAAATGTCTCCACACTTTTCCTACAACTTTGCCATACGCTGGAGTCTTCATGTATTTTAATCTCGTAAAGGAATTTGTCAAGAGTGCAAATTGCTATAAAAAGCTGAAACATTCTCAAAATAAAAGGAAAGCAGATGACAAATGCAAGATGTAACAAAACATAAGAGCGATCTGATTTCAAAACACCATTCATTCCACATTTTGGTTTATAATGTGTTTATAGTTTGACATAGATCTTTAGATTCACACATTTTTCTTTTTAAAATCCATTCATATTGTATATTTTTTTTTATTGACCATGTTCATGTTTCAGAATCTCCGCTTTCTCCTTCCAAATTTCAGACAGATGCCACTAGAGCGTAGTTTCTGCATCTGCCTTCATAGACGAAGGAGAGAGCAATATGGAAAAACCCAACCTCTGAACATAACAATATTAAGTTACACTGCTGAGAAAGGATTGGAGGAACCCAGGATGGTAATTAGTTTGTAAAAAATTTAGAATACGTTTCCAATAATATAAAGGGGAACTATATACCGCTATGGATAATGACATTACATCTAAGACAATGTCATTTCAGTGTTTAGACCTTGTTATTTTTGAACTGTAGTTTTTGCCAAACTAATTAGGCTATAACATCCTCCCTTATGTGTTATTGTAAAGTCATAACTCTTTTGAAGATGATTGTGAGTCCCTCCCTCCTCTCTCAGAGTAATACTAGTTGGTAAAATGAGCCATAAGGACTCACAATGTTCAGAGCTGGTGTTAAAAATTAGCATGACTTTGTAGCCAATTTACATGTGCTGTCATTCTCAGCTCTGCACGTGTGTGGGTCAGGCTCAGGGGGCTGCTGGCTGTGGCGGTGGTCAGTCAGCAGGGGGAGCTCGTCACTGTCAGCTCTCAGTGACAGTGCTGAGCTCACTGTGTCCGTGTCACTGTCAGGAAGCCGGTAGGGCATCCTGACAGTGTCACAGGCCCACGGGCTGCTGCTGCTCAACCCCGGTCCCACCCTCGCCAAACAGCCTCCGTCAGTGTCAGCATCAGCTGGCTTTGGGAGTAGCCTCATTGTCAGAATTGGCTGCCCACTGTCAGCTGTGCTTTAACTTTCATTTGGCTTTCTGTACGGCTCAGGGTCTGTGCATGACCTGAGGCTCCAGTGCTGCCTGTACCACCTGCTGCACCTGGCTCAGGTCGGCATCGCTCAGAACCTGCTGGCTAACTTGCTGTTGGTTGCCATGGTCCTGTTCATGGCCATCATGGCGACCCAATGGAGGAGGGTCATGGTGGTGGCCGTGGTGGTGGCCGTGGTGATGGCCGTGTTGGTGGCCGTGGTGGTCGCCGTGATGATGCCCATGGTGTCTTGGGTGTGAGTCCGCAGCTGGGGCAGCCTCGGTGTCTGGCTGAGCCTCAGTTGGACTCTCTCTGCACTCCGCTGGGACGTCTGAGCTCTGAGTTTGAAAAAGAAGAGTAGAGTATTATAAGTGCAAAGTTATTGTGTATATTTTCTTAATTTTTCTTTCTTTTATGAACCTTTGCTAGCCTATACTTAGTTTGCATATTTCCCCTTTAAATAATTAGATATGAAAACATTACATATGTTACCTCATGAGTGCAGTCTCCACAGACACGTGTGCAGTAAGTGTCTCGAATAGCTTTCTCAACATGACCCTGTCCAATGATGGAATATGGAAGGGAAATGTGCTGAGTCAAGCGTCCACATCTGAGAGGAAGAAAAAGTATTGTGAAGTGTTACAAACAAAGTGAATTGTCCTTATCATTTCTCTGCTTCAGACATCTAACCTGTCATAAATGAAGAAGTCGTCCTTCTCTCCTTTCAGTGTCTGCCACACATCAGGCTGGTCCTCTGACTGTTTGTACAGTGCGATGTTCGCTGACAGTTTCTCTGCCAGAAGTGAGTGAAGGCGCTGTGCTTGCGCCCCCTGATGGTTGATGACCATGTACACTATATTGTTAAGTCCCTGGTTCTCCAGCTTCAGGCGCAGGCTGTCCATTCTATGTGAAAAATAAGATTTTATGTCTCTTATTAACTTTGCAATATCAGAGGGAAAGAATGTTTACTTTATCCCAAATAATGTGACATAAGTATAATTATTAAGAGTACTCATAAATCATTTTCTTTAAATAGTCTTGAACTTTAAAACTAATTTTAAAACATATTCCTCTTTGTCTATGTGTTAAATGAAGCACAATAAGTCTAATAGCTTGGACTTTGTGTCCCTTTTACTTGTATTAACATGCACTTGTAACTGTTCTTCCACGCCCTTATCCAGCAGTATTAAGATAACAAAGCAGTCAGTGTACCTGCCAGCCTGCACCAGACAGAAGAGTCAGCTGGCCTGGAATAGTGCCACCACAGTCACCTTGCCCATGGCCTCCTTCATGGGCTCCACCTCTCCGATCCTCCAGGAGGGGGGCGTCTGGCAGCGCGGCCCCCCTCCCTCGCTCTCAGCCCCGCCCCCATGGAGCAGGCCGAGCGCGAGGAGCAGGCTTAGCCACGCCCACATCCCCCGCTCTGCCTCTTCTGCCCAAACTGCTGACCATAAAGAAAGAGCAGGAACATTAGAGAGTGAAAGAAGAGAAGGTGGGAGGAGAGAAAGACAGTGATTGGTTGCATAATGGTACAAAAGGTCAACAAAAGGTTTTGCATACCTTTTACGGTTACATCTTTTGCCCAGCTTTAAAGTTTTTCACAAAGTCAGTGGTAATATGTATTATGTCAAGTCATGTCAAATTATAAAATGTTTGTGTGATAAGAAAAAAAATACTGAAAAAAGCTGTATTCATGCAACTATTCTAGTAGTCATTAAAAATCTTTGCAAATGATTGCATATATTAAAACACACTTTACTCTCTATGCACATTTCAATGTATTTCTTAACCAAAGATTTTAAAGTTATATAAGTTATATAAGCACTCACCGATATGAAAGATGTCTCCTCCCTCGTACGCTGCTGCAACTGCTCGAAGAAAAACAAGTCTCTTCCTCAAGTGCTGCCCCTTTTATACCTCCCCTGTTGTTGTGCTGTCAGGAAGGAGGACAAAGTTCACTCTGGGCTAACTGCTGATTCCGACAGTTTTAGGCGTTAAAAACATCAGAAAAAACAATAGAGTTCAAATTGTGCAATAAATAAGACGGATTTAAATCCGATAGTGTCAAACATTTTCAATTATTTAAAATTGTGAATTGTGTTAATGAAATAAAAATTAATAGAAAAAACATGGATGAAAAAGGCAGGTAACATCACCAAGCCAAGTAACAGATCAGATCTGTAGAGACAACCCTAGTGACAATAAGAATGCACTTCACCCACATTGCCTAGTGTGAAAGTGATGTGTGCATGGCAGGACTCCCTTGAAAAAGAGATTAGTAATCTCAATGGGACTTTCCTGGGTAAATAAAGGTTAAATAAAAAAAATAAAAAATTAGCAATTAAATAGAAATTAAATAGCAATAGCAACAAAAAGACATATCATTGGTTAAATCCAATAAACATTCAGTGCAATACAGTGGAACGTTCTAGTGAAAGGAAACAGGCTCCACTAGAAAAGTTACACATTGTACTGTTGAGTCTGCAATTAACAAGTGACCCACTTTATCAGTGCAACCAAGCAACAGCTGGACGCATAACTGACCTGACCTGATCAGAGGGTTATTTTAGTTTATGCACGTACTTTGTGGTGCCTGCGATATATTTGAGCTAATGCCACAAAAAGTTACTTATTTACAATATGTACAATGACAAGATCACAATGATATAACCAACACCTCATGAAGTGTATGAGGTAAGGTTCAAAAGGCAATGAAAAAATGTATTTTTCTTGAGGGATTCGTGTGGCAATGCAACTTTGTGGTTACTTAACAACAAACTTTTTTGCAGGGAAGGGGGTACCTTTTAAATTATTTTTTGAAAGCATTTGAATAAAGATGTTGTGTCCTTCACTGAGCCGGTGTGATCTTCATTTGAATGGTCCGTGGTAAAAAAGGAGTCACAGGTTTCATCTGAACAGTTTTTGAAATGGAAGCTTCAACTTCCATTCAGCATTTTTAATTAACCTGAAGCTCGGATTAGGCCGGACTAACTCTGCTAAGGGCAGGAGTACTTCACTTCCACCCTCACAAAGCATTCACAATCCAGGAAAAAGATTAATAAACTTGAAGTAAACGGCACTGAAATTGACAATGAAGATACAAATTCAAAATACAGAAATATGCACATTCTATTGAAACTTATACAAATCATATTTTAAACAAAATTATGATAGTGATGCCATGTTTGAAGAAATTAAAAATGATATTACAGTGTTGAATGACAATGTTAGAAGTGAACACTGACAGAAATGGATTCTGTAGTGAAACAAATGAAAAATGGAAAATCTCCAAGTATAGATGGTGTTACTACTGAATTTTTCAAACATTTTTGGGATGACATAAAACATTACATAAAGCCTGTTTAGATTTAATTCAGCAGGGACAACTGTCTCCTGCTATGAAAATAGGTTTAATTATTTTAATACCCAAACCTAAAACATATGGATATAAATATCCACTAATATTAGATAATTGTTGATAATTGACAATTGACACATTGTTTTGCACAGACTATAAAATAGACTTACTTAGACGTAGACAGACTTTATTATCATTAAGGAAATTACTTGGACACAGTAGCTCACACATCACATTATATTACAATACCACAGAGTAAAAAATATTTACAAGAGGTAATAAACTTCTAAATAAGTAGCATCCCTGGAGGGATTGGTATCAGTAAGACATAAATTATATATGTATGTATAGTAAGTAAAAAACAAATATCATAATATAAATGCAGTATATCACAGTTTATACAAGAAACAGGAAACGGTGCAAAGATGATATGATGATTGACAGAAACACAGGCTTATCTGTTAACTAAGGGTGAGTTATTGTTCATCTGTATGGAGTACAGTATGAATGTTTCCTGTACCTCTCACTGTTTGAGCGGAGCTGTAGGAGCCTGTTGGAGAATGAGCTTCTCTGTCCCTCTGGTGCAGTGGGTGAGCAGGAGTGTCCATGATGGGGAGCAGTTTGTCCAGTGTCCTCCTGTCCCTCACAGTAACAAATGTCTCCAGCTCACAGCTGATCACGTGACCAGGTTTACGGATCAGTTTGTCAAGTACAGTTTGCCACCACAGACTTTTATAAGATCTCCAGTAACTTGCTGCAATCATTTGAAAGAAACATGATACAATAGATGATTATGTACTCTAGTGTTTTGATTCAGTTACTAGAGTTGAAAATTAATGAAATATCTGTTAATGATACGAAATGTACTAATGGGATGACTGGTAAGAAACTATAAGGCAAGTTGTTTTCAGGTTTTGCAATTCCACCCAAGATTAAAATAATTTAACCTAGAATTTAAGGGGAAAACAAACATTATACATTTCTAAAATGGTTAGTCTTGCCCAAAATAAAAGAGATGCAATTCAAAATCTTAAAGATATATCTCTCTGCTGAAACACTGAGGAAAAGATTCAACTTTGAAGTTGAGCTATTTGTATTTTTCACACAAACCACAGAACTCTTTTTCAGTTGCTCAGTGACCTAAAGGTTTTAGCTGGATATTTTTGTTTGGATGCAATTTGACCATTTTAACTACCATTCAGTGATGTCCAAATTCTAATCTGTATGGATGGTCCTTCTAATATTATGTCCCTAGCTTTAACTATAACCATACTTGTAGGTAAATATAATTTTCACAAATGTAAATGGAAAAACTGTACACCTCCTGTGACTTGTTTTAAAAATGAATTGAAGAACTATTTCTCATCTTTAAAAATTATTAGCCAAACTAATAAGTGCCTGTATCCCCTGTATAATATTCTTTTTGAACTGACTACTACACAACCACAGCTCCTTTTGTACAAAGAACTATAAGCCTATATAACAAGAACTTTAACCCTTTTATGGACTCTGAACTATCTCCCCTGTTGGATAATGAATTGATTTGTATGTCTTCACTATATCTTTGCTTAATTGCATATTAACTTAGATAATCCCTACAATATGAAATGTATTCTCTGTGTGCTTTTAAAGTTCTTCTATTATTATTGATTTATTATTCTTCACATCACCCTGTCAGTGGTATCACAACATTTTTCTATTTTTGTTATTGCCCAACTTGTGTCTTCTATATTCGAAGTTACTTATTAAAAAAAAAAAAAAAAAAATCGCACGGATTTGTCGCACATGTGTTTGAGACAAGAGACGTAAACACCTGTCACCAGGCAACGCTGCGCGGCGTCCATGGATTCGCAGAGGCTTCTGGGAAATTGAGGCCTAAAGTGGAACGACCGCCCTTTCTGGAGCTACTAGCAGAGAAGAGCGCTACATGCGTCGGTTGATTAGTGTTCTCAAACTACTCTTCAGAAGTACAACAGTCTAACTTCAGGTATTTATATGTGTTGTCTCCAGTATTAACGACATCTCCGTGTGCTTATAATCAAGAAATACTCTTGGAAAATTAGTATTTTAATGCGCGGTTTGATGACGTAATGTTGATGGTCAAACACGAAATGGCGAGGATGCTAGGCCTGTTACCGAGAGCTCAGTGGGGTGATTATATGCTTATTTTCCCCGTTTTTTATTTAAAAAACCCAAACATGGCTCAGTGGTATTCTGATAAGGCTAAAATAGATGTGTGATACACAAATATTTTAATCTTATGCTGTAACGTACGCCAGAACATGATTAGCGCTAATGCTACATTAAAGCTAGCTGTAACACATGTGTTATATAGGAAGGATCTCATATGGCGTTAACATGTTTACTTATTGCCTGAGCATGATTTACTTAAACTGCAAACACAACTTAATGCAGTTTCTTTATAAGAATTTGAAAGGCGTGTTTGGTGAATAACCTGTATGTTGGAGTAGCTGAAGGTGCTGTTTCTGCTTCATATTTACAGAACAGAATCCCGCTAACTATGGCAGAGGTGGAGGTGGAAGTGGAACTGGATGACAGTACCCTGTATCCCGAACATTACAAAGTCATGATGGACAAACTGAATGAACAGCGGCAGCTGGATCAGTTCACTGACATTACCTTGATTGTGGATGGTAAACAACTTAAACACTCTCTTGACAGTGGCTGCATATATGTTTGTTTTTTTTCAAAATGAGAAATTACTGGCTTTCTTTTTTTATTTGTAGGACACCAATTCAGAGCCCATAAAGCTGTGCTGGCTGCCTGCAGTCAGTTCTTTCATAACTTCTTCCAAGATTTTACTCAGGAGCCACTGGTTGAGATTGAAGGTATTCTATGTTCAAACCCCATAATAACATCAGCTTTTTGATGAATTAATATGAAAGTAGAACTAACAAATCTTATGTATATACTTATTTTAAATACCTATTTAATGCCAGGACCCTCCTAAAAACCCACATTTTCTGTTTATATACAGGAGTCAGTAATACAGCTTTTCGACAGCTGATGGAATTTACATATACTGCCACTTTGGCTATAACTGGTGAAGAGGAGGCAAATGATGTTTGGAAGGCAGCAGAGTATCTTCAGATGCAGGAAGCCATCAAAGCACTCGATGGCAGGTAATATTTCCAAATATGATGACATGTTTTTGTAGCAAATGCTGAGCATACTGTATATGAAAGAGATAATCTAACTCTATTCTTTTAACTTTTAGGACAAACGACAGTTCAGCTCTAACAAAGGGAAAGGTTAAAAAGAGAAAAATTGCAGAGACTTCAAATGTGATCACTGAAACCCTACCAACAGTAGAGGGAGAACAGGTCTGTTTACATTTTTTTACTTTAATTTATTTTTAGTACCACTGAATACATAAGATTTGACTAACCTATAATTCAGTTTGAGAACGTTTTGTACTATGTATTTAATAGAAGTGATTTCTTTTATATTATCCAGGTGAAAATTGAAGTAATTGGAGATGTTGCTATTGAAGAAGTGATTGAGGCAACAAAGCATTCTCAGGCTTCATCAGATGACTCTGCTTTGGCTCTTCTTGCTGACATCACCAGCAAGTACCAACAGGGGGAGCCAACGGTGCAGGTTGTCAAAAAGGGAGAACTAGAAGAGGTGCGTATACTTTTTATACAGTACAATCCTTATAAATATGTTTCTATGAGACGATTTGACTTTTTGTATTTTTTAAGGAAATTGCATATCAGGAGGAAACTGTAACTGCTTCTAAATCACTGGAGGTAGATGTGGTAGAAGTCCAGATTTCTCAAGTGGACAACATATTTCGGTGTAGTAAATGTAATCGCAGCTTTAAGTTGTACTACCACCTGAAGCAGCACATGAAGGCACATGTGGGCTCCCTGGAGAAACCACATGTATGCGGTCACTGTGGGAAGGCCTACACCAGAGAGGGCGCTCTTAAGCAGCACGTCAGCACTTTTCATTATGATGCAGAAGACCTACCACTAAACCAAAAGCCACAGAAGAAGGTGCATGTTTGTGAATACTGCCAAAAAAACTTTGACCACTTTGGACACTTTAAGGAGCATCTACGAAAACACACAGGTACATTTCTGTTTTTAGATATTTTTACTTGTAGATAGCTTTTAAATGCTCAATACAGTACCCCTCTTTCTTAGGTGAAAAACCTTATGAGTGTCCAGACTGTCATGAAAAATTTGCAAGGAACAGTACGCTCAAGTGTCATATGACTGCCTGTCAGAATGGAGTGGGAGCCAAGAAGGGACGCAAGAAAATCTATGAATGCCAGGTATAGTCATCAGAAAATGCTATTTTCTAACCTCCAAAGCAGTGATTTTCAGTCATTCACCAACTTTATTAATCCCAAAAGGCAATTCAGGTTGCAGATCTCTGATCATGCTCAAACCATAAATAAAATCATGTACATACAGCATATGCATAATTCAACCCTCAGTGCACCAGGGGACATTTCCTTTTAATTTAAAAATGTATATGGCAGAAAGAAAAGATATAGTATAGCGGTCAGTCTTTTCTTCCGGGGTGACATATTGCCTCCCAGTGGGCATTAGGACAAACTGCGAGCACAACACACGGTTAGTCTGGCTCAGAATGACCATAATCTTTTGGAGCACCCTTTTTCTCCACAGAGAGACCAGGTCGTCCATCTGAACACCTGATTTTACCACAAACTTTGACTATGTGGTTTAGATTGTTCTTGTCCTCACAGTAGATTTAGATTTTTAATAGATACAGTAGATATGGGTATAGAATTTGCTATACATCTTGTAAATGCAGATTACTGTCAGATTACTATATAATTTTATAAAAACAATTAAACCATTTCCTGTGGTAATCCCTAGATTATTGTGAATTAATGTTTTTTTTTCTCAAAGAACTGACAGAAGTGTTGTTAACTAATTAAATGTTTAACAAATTACACCACAATTTCAGTGTCATAGAATATTTGGTATTCACTGATGAAATTGTCAAATCTCCCTCACTTTTTCACACAGGTTTGTGACAGTGTGTTTAATATCTGGGAGGAGTTCAAGGACCATCTAGTGAGCCACACTGGAGACAAACCTAACCACTGTACTTTATGTGATATGTGGTTCACCCATCCCAAAGAACTGAAAGAACATCTAAAGGACATCCACTCCATTGAAGACAAGTCCAGTGACGAGCTGGTGGTCCCGGATGCCGCTGCCACTGCCGCATTGACTATAACTGCACAGAACATAGAGGCAGGGGATAATGTACTGTTGGAGGATGGTATTCAGATGGAGCACATCACTGTAGAGCCTGTGCACATGATGGAGATGGAGCAGACGGCGACAGTGGTGGTGAACGAGGAAGGAGTGGCAGAGATGTGCGAAGAAGACGTGGAGAGACTGAAGCAGGCCGGGGTGGAGATCCAGGTGGTACAGGTGGAGGGGGGCCTGGTCACCATGGAGGATGTGGTTGTATGAGGACATTGAATGACTTTTTTATTTGTATCATAGTTTTCAGCATTTTGAAGGAAATGCTCCACTTTGAACTGTGCATGTTAGTTACAGCTGACCCTCGTAAAAGCACTTGGCCTTCAACTCTTTTCTTGATGAAGAGCAATGTTGATTCATGCCACAATTACATGTTGTTTTTTTTTAGGTTAGTTGCCAATGATTGTACATTACATGAATTCTGAAGCTCTGCAACATTTTTAGTGTTTTGTTTTTTGATGAAAAATACTTATTTAGAAAATACTTCTTTACAAACAAATATAAGCAATTTAAATTAAATTAAGATGCTTTGAGATACAATGAGTGCATTTTCATTGCTTTAAGCTGAGGTCTATGACCTGACATCTGGTTATGCAGTACCTTTTGGAAAAGAGCATACATAAAAAGTACAAGACAAGTACAGGCTTTTCCCAGATTGTAGATGTTTGAATCTGAATCTATTTTGAAGTTGAAATGAGTAATATTTCACAAATTATATGACAATTAAATTCTGTTTATAGGAAAATTACAGATTTAAAATAATATGTGAGGACTGTTAAAACCACTACTGCTAGAAGTTCTGTGTTTTTGGTTCAACTGCTGGTTCCTTTACTATAAGAATTTACATTAAAGGTGACCTTATATGCTACCATATAAAAAAAATGAAACTCAAGCTCAGTTAGACTCATACTGTATAGCCTACAGTAGTACTGTATAGCCTACAGTAGTGTTAGCAGGCAGTAATTGTCGTTAGCTTAATAGCATAATTGCCCAAGTCATTTTGTTGGCCAAACTGTGATATCTGCTTAACTTTACTCTCCTATCACTGCTGCATCACCCTGCCTTATTGCCGTTCAAATATGACTTTACTATTAGACTAACAATATGTAGACCATAGACCAACATTACTCTTATATTTACTGGACCCTAAATTGTTCTGGGAAAGCTTATCAAGTACTCATATAGCCCCACGCAGCGTTACGTACTCGGCTTGTTTCCCTGGTGGTTGCTGGACAGCTCCTGGTGCTGAAGTACAATCACTTTCGCCCGCCCCTTTTTGTGTAATCCGCGCTTCTGATTGGTCAAGACACGTTTCCTATTGGCCAATCCAGGTGCTATTTATGCTAAACGCTCTTCTCCACAGCACAGACTTTACCGGAGGCAGCTGCGGTGAGAACCCAATGTCATCACCGGCAGCACGGGGGAGAGACCAACGCCAACGCTAGCTTCTGAGGATTTGAGAGGGTCTGATGGATGCAGGTACAATGCTTTATACGTTATCTCGTTATAATTATTTTAGCGTGGTTGCTGTAAATGTGAAGAATGGCGTGCTGCGACAGGAAGATAACTGTTGACTGTCATTGGCGCGGATTCACAAATCAGATTTATGTTACACCGACACGAAAAACAGTTACAGATACAGCTAACAGCTAATTTACAAATATTTAACTAGCATATGAGTTCACAGTAACTATTATCATTATGTTGCGGTCTTAAATGATCATAAATTATACAGCTAACTTTAACCTGTAGCCTACAAAAAGCTAATAAATCAAACGAATGCCTAACTTCACTGGCCATGTTTTTATTTTATTTTTCTATTTTTTTAATCGTTCTATAATGATCTAGAAAGACAGTTACATCACTGTAATTCACAGTTTGCCATTACTTAATCCCTAAATATAGCCAGCTATATTTAAATACATGTGATAGCTTTTGGCACTTGTTGCATAGCCTACTTTTAGTATTTTATTACCAATGCAAGGGCTTAAAATTACATAGGCTAATTAATTATTAAAAGCAAATTGAACCAATTTCTCCCTATGCATATACTGTGCTAGAAAATTAATTAAATTGTGGGTTTTATTTTTTCACTTAGGCCTAATATAAGCAATATCATTTCTCCAAAAATGTACCTGCTAATCTGTCTTCAAGATAAGGTTTGCATGACTCAACCATTTTATTTCAGTGTCAGGAATTGCTTTTACCTGAGCGTCCTCCAGCTAGTATTCATGTTTATCTTCCACCACTTACTATGCATTGGAAAACCAGACCAAACGCTGAAATTTACATACTTTTGAAGCAAACATAGTCCTGATTAGTCCTGTTTTTGATGCGTTTGATGCTCTGTCAGTCGGACATTATTAAAACAGAACCATTTCCGTTTGTGATCTCTTCAATGCAACACTTTGAAATCCAAATTAAAAGAAAGATGCATGCTACTAACTTTACTTTAGTACTAATTTACTTTATTGAAAAACACCAAATGTGCCTTAGCTGCCTTAAATGTCAACTTGTCACATTTATATTCCTACAAATCTGTGTCATCGGCCAACCATATGCCTCAGATAATTAGATAAACCCAAGGAAAGTCTGAATATCTGTTTTGAACTTATGTTTATTCAAAGAGCAGGAGTCATGTTTAGGGCTGCGGCCAGTAATCAAAATAACAGTGACTAGTAGACTATTAAAATCAATATAATTGTATTTTGATTATTGTTATCTTCACTACAGACTCTAAAACACATGCAAAAAATCCTTGCACAATGACCTTATTAAATCAAATTGTCAAAAAGGAAGAAGTGAAAAGTGATTTGTATCAATAATACACTTTACTCGTAAGTATTCTTTATCTAGAAGCCTTCAGTAACTATATTTAGTCCTTTATTTGGTCAAAAATGTAACTGTAAATGTAATGTAGTAGTAGTGTGTAGGCTAGTAGAACAATAAAAGCTGACTAATCAATTTAAAATGAACTAAAATAATCATAAGTCATGGATATGTAGCTCAGTACTTTATTCTGGTCAGTTGTCCGTTCTGATGAGTACACACGGGACAGAGGGGCGGCCCAGTGTTTGTTTAGCATTGGTTTGAATAGCAGGCTGCGCAGTACCTGCTACAATAGAACGTGTTTAATTTTCTATATCTGTGCTGTGCCTCCATAGAGAGAAAAACGAGGCCTGGAATGTGAGAACTTATGGAAACACGGATAAGTTTACAAGACGAAAGATAAAAGTGTTGCTATATGGTCAGCGGGTTCATTTGTGCAGTTTGGCTATGGTTAAAACTGCTAAGCTTCAAAAATAAATGTCAATTGAACACTAGAAAAATTGAATATATATATATTTTTAATTGTACACTTACCTTTAATTCTTTTTTTGTATTGTGTTAAACGGGAGCATACAAATATTTCTTTTTACTGTGTATGTGTAACATTTGTGTTCTACTGATACAAAATTTTGACTTGCTAATGGTATATTTTTTCTTTGTATTGGTCTTGAATCAGTGTGAAAGATTTTGTCTGTGGGTCTGTAACGCATTTGAGACACGCTATGCTACATGAATATATGATTATATGTTATGAATGGTCCACAGGTGCGGCGGACGGCACGGAGCTCTCAGGTTTTCCGTTGTTGAGCTGCTGAAGTGGCCGACACCGACTGACGGGTGAGTAAGGACCTGCATGATGGCTTGTGGTGTTTTGTTTCTTGTAATGAATGTGGTCTGACACTCCTTTCTACTTGTCTATAGCCTTTAGCAATTAACACTTTACTTTAATGAAAACAGTATTGGAGAACCGCTTGGCAATGCAGTGCCCTCTCAAATATGTTTTCCGGAAAATACAAATAGCTTGAGCCAAAACCTGCTGCCCGACTTAAGTACTTGACGTCACCTGCTTTAAAATTGATCTTTAATATATGAGCTCTTTGACTAAATGCTACTATTTCTAGGCCTCACTCTGATCTGTCCAGGGCTTAATTAGATTTTTTAAGGATTCTGGAAAGAATTTGGACGAACTTAAACTAAGATCCTTTTTGAGAGATTATAATGCAGTGTCATTTGAGGGATCTGTCAGCTGTTTGGCCTGTTTCCAACTAGACAAATGACTGCATTTTAGAAACCCGAGCACCCGAGGACCACCGCAAGTCCCATACTAAATAATGCCAACATCCATTTGTAATAAGAAAGTGATTTCTATAAGTGATGATAATAATAATAATAATAATAATAATAATAATAATAATAATAATAATAATAATAATAACACTTTTTATTTATTAAGCATCTTTCTGGACACCCAAGGTCGCCTTACAACAACATAAACAAATTAAGTACGATTAAAGCACAGTTAAAAGCTTACAGTTAAAGTGGGACCATATTTAGTGTTGTATTTTCGTTGTTTTTAGTAAGTTATGGTTGTTTAGATCTGACTTTAAGGACGGAAATTTATGTTTATGTTGCTATAGGCCTGTTATGATAATTACTATCCAGACTTATCATTCAATATACAGTATGAAAGCTGAAACAATATATTTTGGGGCTCAATATTTACCGTGTGTAAAATTTCTTAGCAAAAAATTTTGAGATTTTGGATGTTTTTGTTGTAATACAATAAGATTTGAGCTGTAGAGGGTTGAATAAATTTCTAGGGCTAATTATTCATTCTACTATTTATTTGTTGCAGCCCTTTTAATGATACTGTCTATTTACAAATGGTTTACTGGGAATACCCTGTTTTATTAATACTGTGTCAGTTGCATAAAGTAGTTTCAATATCATTTCTCGCAATACATGTCTGAAGCAATATATCCTGCTTCAAAAACTATCGTGGCAGGCCTACGTTGCTAAGAGGCAAAATTAAACTTATGTCAATAGTGCAGAATCCATTCACTGATCCATTATGATCCAATTCTTAGTACTGTTTCCTCTGCCTCCACAGCCGTAGAATGTGTTCCCCATTTTGATCGAGCACATGATTATCCTCTGTACCGGCCTCTTCCTTCTTGAGCCTGAGTGCGAGTTAATGCCTAATCCTCAGCCAGAAAAAAGACAAACAAACACACTTGGTCAGCATCTATCGCCAGGCAACCAACAGCGCTGTTATCCAAGAGGCAAAACACAACGCTATGTGCAGCCTGGGTTAGGTCTGCTCTGTGGGGACTCTGCTCTTTCTACCAGGTCAATTCTGGATCAATAAACTGCCTCTCTGCATTACTTTTAATGGTAGGTAATTACTGTATTAAGCCTGAGTGATTTAGGAAAAAGATCTAATCAAGATATTTTTGTGTTGCGGCTACATTTGTGATTTGTTTTGTAATATCTATACCAGTTTAACATGCACATTTTAATCACTTACCAGAGCTTTGTCATTTGAGATTGGACTGAAATATTATCATGTAGGCCTGCAAGATATATATATATATATATATGCCACAATAGAATAGACATTGTGATGAGATTAGCAAATTTCACAGCATTTCTGCTGCAAACATAATTAATTTTATTATGTTAAAAATGTGTAGTTTAGACCATAGATGTATAAAGAAGTGGACTAAGGTAGAGTGAGGGCTCCAGTCAAAAGAAGCTCACCAAGGCTAACAGTTATAGAAGCAGATTTGGAAAAGGAATTGATGCAGTATAAAATAGCGAAATAAAAACCCCAGGATCATGTGGGTTTTATTTTAAGACCAAAATGACAAGCCTGGCAACCGCAGTTACAGAGAGAGGTGATATTTCTTCAGTACAAAGTGAACTCGAGCTGGAGTCGAAGGAACTGGAAGCGCGCCCATGTTCACCTCCTGTATGAAATGCGGTGGCCAGTGTGTTGGCTATGCGCATTTATACTTTCTATTGTTTAGACTTTAACAAACATATTCTGAAATGCGAATATCCAATTGCAAAGCTTGTCCCAAAAAATAAATGAATGAAGACAATTTGAAAATTCTCATGTCTTGGTTTAAACTAAATAATAGTTTTGGAGGATATTTGTATAAGATTTCGTACAGAAGATTATGTCACCTAAATAATTGCTGCCTTTGCGACTTGTTAATGCCACAATTCAACTGGTTTATATTAAATTACGATTCATTATGCAGCCCTATCTTGCATTTCTCTGTACATTTTTGTATGGATTTAGCAACATAAAAGGTTCTAAAGCATGTTACATTGTGCCTTTAAGTGGATACCTCTTGTGTGAGTGTTATTAGCTGTGCTTTTGGTTTCCCCTCATCAATGGTCACTTATTCATAGTGGCAGCCCAAAGGTGTTTGAAGACAGAGCTGGTCTCACAGATCTGAATGGCTTTGATTTTCCTTTTAGAGCCGACGGATTCATCCATCTTAATATAGAGCTGAATGGGAGAGAACATGTGACCTGACCCAGCATGTAATAGAATAAGCCTTGTCATGTTTCTTCTTTGGTTTGTTTGGTTGTTTAGTTGATGTTTTTTTTTCTTTTTTCCCCCACAAGACCCACAGTGCTAATAAGCACATGGCAGTACTGCTTAATTTTTTACAATCACAAAATAAAAGACAACATTTGCAATAATAATCATATACTTAAATCTGCTTGATAGTGCTTTGGCCTATTTACATGGTTCAGGCTATTTATGTTAGTTCAGCTCCCACGTCTTATCTTCTTTATTTGAGTTTTTAGAGCCTCCACAATCAGTTGCTTTTGATTTTAGAAGCTGTGGTGTCTACGATAAAACTCATCTGCAGCACATGCACAATGGAGCTCAATAGTGACAACCTGCTCCCGTTCCAGATTTACATTTTCCCATAGACTTTGAAAACCTCAAACATGTTCAAAAGTATCACAGTAGTTTTAAGTCCAAAAAGGCAGTATAAAACACAAGGTTCTGCTAAATGTTTTAATAACAGGTTTAAATAAAATTACTAGTTACCATGTTGCTCATTATGCCTGAGCTTTCAAACTCTTATAATATATATATATTTTTTATCAGAAGTTCTATAAGAAAGATGAATGGGAAGTTTTGTTCTGAAACTGTGGTGTGGGTGGTCACCTTTGAGCTCCATTATATCACTTTACGCCAAATGTCCCATCGCCCCCATCTATCACAATATATCACCATATCGTGACTAAATTGTGACTAAATGATCTGTTTAAGTTTGATTTACGTCTTTAAAAGTTGGGAAAGAAGTCATTACTGTTTGTGTACAGTGGAGATGCTTTCTCAACACCTTGTAGAGTAAGTAAATACATTTGTAGGGAGTGTACCAATTGTTTTGATTAATTAAAGGACCCATATTACACTATTTTCTCATCTATGTTATAATTTAGTTTTCTCCTCACAAACATACCTGGAGGTGTGTGTGTGTGTGTGTGTGTTTCTTGCTCACACATGTTTAACACACAAACCCTGTATATTTAGGCTGTGTTCTTCTCTCAAACAGAAAACACTGTGATGCTATGTGGTAATACAGGAAGGGCTCCACTGTGTTTTTAAACTCCATACACCTTCACTAGAATCATTTCAATAATCACAGTCCTAGATTTTCCAGTCTGTACGGAACTAAAGGTAAAACATGGCTGTTAACTTGAAAACTACCCCCACTTGACATCACAGGTGGAACAGAGCATTCTGAGCTTTGGAGATGAAGACAGACTAAATAATAAAGGGTTACTCAAAAATGTGTGAGTGAAACAAAACAAAAACTAACTCTGGGTATGTTTTTGATGAGGTAACAACATTACAACACGGCTTAAAGCTCATATAAGACCTTTAATTATCAAGGCTTAAGAAGCAATCACACAGTCACAGCGATTAATCATTAAGGAGATCTCTGTTGTCCCAGAATTCCACCTTCAGCAAAAGGTTCAGCAGCTCAGTTAATCCTCACCATTACTGACATTGGGATTGGGGTATGTTTTTCAGTATGTTCTTTATGCTTGGGAAGCACGGTACAATTAAAATAATTTGTTTAGATGGCGGTCATGGCAACCATAGCCTATTTGCAGCTTGTTCAAGTACTGAATGAAGTACTGTACAATTAGACTGGGCGGGGCAGGACTCAGTGATTAATGATTAACTGATACTAGATCATTTTGAAGAGTTTCTGTAATTATGAGATAGAGATCTGATTTGCTTTTTGCGTTTGCTTTATTATTTCAGTGTAAAAAAAACAAACTATTGTTAGAACTGGATTTGGGTTGGATTACATGCACATATTCATTGTTATCTGCAGTTTACGTGCTGCCATGACCATTGAATTTCTACACTCCAAGATCGGGTTCCCAATTTGTATTTTCTAGTCCATATTTCTTCTCTTATATTGACCATTTTAATTATTTTAAAATGTTTACACAATTAGACAGTTGCAGATGTGTACAAATAAACAACGTCCCATTGCACAGGCACCACCTCTTTCTCCACACACCCATCCAACATCTCCTCACAAGCTCAGGTCACCTTTAACTCTTCTCTTGAATGTTTTGTGTCGTTTGACAGGTTATCTCCCAGCACAGCCCCTGACAGTATCATCTGTTATCCTCTGCTCTGCTCCTCACCCCTCCTCCTCAACCAGAGTGTCCTATTTATACACTGGAGACTTCCCAAGACTGCTGTGGTCCCAGTGACAGGGAGCATGCATCCTGTCATTTCACCTGCCACTGTACCTGAGCACTGCTGAGGTCTCAAAAGCAGTTGCAGAGTTATAAGGAGGATGTAGAACATAGTGGAGACGGGGACAGATTTGCTGCTTTATAGATAGAAGGTGAGTTTAGTTTGATCAAATATTTAGTTTTGTTAAATTTTGATGTACCAGTACTGAATTATTATGGACTGGATTATAGATCGTAACAAAAAGAATGGGGAGGACAACATTTAAACCGTCTATTGCAACATTTATTTAAAAATTGTTAATGTTTTACTCTTGTCACTGTATGTGGACTGTGTGTTATAACAGTTGTAATGAAATGTTAGTGTTGAAATGCAGGTGCAAGCTGTCAATAAACAATGATTAATAATACTTTAGGTAATTTAAATCTATGAGAAAATAACAAGGTTCAGTCTGTATCTCTGTTGTTCTTACAGTTATTTAATGTAGTGCTGTTGCTAGAGTTCATACTTATTTGTTGGTCATCTGAGTAAGTCCCAACAAAGCAATCAAAATTGGCATTCAGTATATTTTATTGTAGTGTCATGATTGAAGATAAAAGGAACAAATATATAATATAAAAACACAACACATAATTCAAATATGTCTCTACATTTGTTTTGTTTATTGTATACAATTCAACATCCAAAATAGTGCTGCTGTCCTGCTTGAGATAATGGGATCTGAGATCATGTGGACTAGCAACAGTCTCCTTCTTTGTGTCTAAGCACCTTCTTGGAATCCACTCAATCTCCTTGGTATTCATGCATTGACAAAGTCACACTAAGTATAGATCTGGATCTCTTGCTTTGTCTTATCTCCAGGGGCAGCCATGAGTTAATCCTGGTCCACACTGGGCACCCCTGCAGGATGACCGCAGTCTGCCCTGTGGACAACAGCCCAGAGGAGGCTGAGACCACCACTAAGGCCTCCCGAGCCTCCAGAGGGTCTGGACCCACAGAGACTGGGGGGAGCAGCTCTGTGTCCGGCCCTGACACTGTGGACTCTAATGGAGACTCAGTTCAGGGCTCCAGTACAGCTGCAGGGGGTGCTGTTCACAGGTACAGCCGCTGCAGCCAACAGGACAGCTCTGACTTCAACACAGATGATGAGGGAGCTACGGTCCGCCGCCTCACGCCGCTCGAGAGGCTCAACCTCGACATGTGCCAAGATGACCGGTCAGTTAGCCACGTATCACAAACTTACTTTTAGTATTTTATGACGCATCAAAACTAAAGCTAAAACTAAAAACAATGTGAATGTGGTCTCAGGTGTTCAAGTGTTTAAGCAGCTCTAGAACAAGCAGGATTTGTTTAAATGGTGATGTTATGTCTTACAGAGTGGTCCGGGAGCTGACAGTTGGAAGAAGAATTGGCTTCTATAAAATCCGAGGAGAAATCGGCTGTGGGAACTTCTCCCATGTGAAACTGGGGATTCATGCTCTGACAAAAGGTGGGCATCGTTTTGCTGTTATCATGATCTTGTAAAATGATCTCATAACCAGAATGGAGGTTTTATATAAAGATTTTATAGCATCACCGGTATTTTGCTGTGTAAGTCTGAACATTAGTGAAATCTCTCTCTCCTTTCCATCTTCCTTTTATTAGATTGGAAGGATAATTTGGCTGATGTGCTGTTTTCTTCAATGGGCTACAACACTCACAAGTGCGTTGTTATGTTGCAATCAACAAATGAAGATCTGTAGGCTTGACCAGGGCTGAATCAGCCACAATGAGACAGAAAGTCTGCTGTCCTTGACCAGATGGATTGATTAGAGATCTCCAGTTTCCGTAGCGACGGCTAAAATTGCTGCATGCCTCATCAAAGGCAGGAGGGTGCAAGGGGAATGATTGTATCAGTGTACGTGAGAGATGTGACCTGCTCCGTGTTATTTTTTGTTTGCTCATGTACAAAGTCTGTATCTGTAAGTGGTTCCATTTGGTCATTTAAAAATAATATGAGCTACATTACATTTTAAATGCACCTCCCTCTGTAACCTATGTCAACTGAAAGTGAGCCTAATGCCACTGTGAATAATGCATACTGATACACAATTAGATATCTCCACACCATTTTACCACCTAAGAACTTTTTCGGATTTAGTTACACAGCATCCATTCTAATCCTATTGGTCATAAATCATTTAGAGGATGCAGTTGTAGTTTGGAATATACACCTACAAATACGTTGACTGTTGCTATATAAAACATAATAATTGAGTAAAAAAATAAGATGTCTGAAACAATCTGCAATGAAACAAAGTAGGCTACAGTTATTCCATTGAGAACTGTGCTATTTTAAGTCTAAGTTGACAGTGTTTATTTCGTGATCCAATAATTAATACTATTATGTGTTCTTTTTAACCAGACAAAGTGGCCATTAAGATCCTGGACAAAACCAAACTGGACCAGAAAACACAGAGACTACTGTCCAGAGAAATCTCGAGCATGGAGAAACTGCATCACCCCAACATCATCCGGCTCTATGAGGTCAGAGCCACACATAAGATCTTTTATATGCACTCAAACTGTAGCAAGCCGCTCTGTTTCTAATGTAAGGCCTGCTGTGTGCTGTTCTTTCCAAAGTAAAAAAAAAAAAGCCTTATCCTTTAGCCCTCACTGCTCCACTCATGCTGTGATTGGGATGGACTCAAAGATGCCTCACAATAGTACATACTATTTTTTTTGTGTTCTTTTAAATGTACAACTGTGAAACAAATTTCACTGCAGGGACAATGAAGCGAGCCACTAACTAAAGTAACTACAGTGCGATGCGCCCTGCAAACAGCTTCAGAACAATGTAACTGGGCCTTGTTATGTCCCTCCTTAATCGAGGCATTAATTTTTTTTTACAAGAAATGTACCTCAAGTTGCTCAGGATCCATAGCAAAGGAGAACTGAAGAAGCAGCTTGGATGAGCTGTGAAAACATATGCAATCAAAAAAACTTTTGTCCACTTGACAGAATTGAATTTCTCCTTTGCTATTTACTAAAATATAAATATTTTTTGTATCAGTCACCATTTTGTCAAATATAGATTTTTATTTAGTTTAGTTTTAGCTCATGAAAATGCCATGGAAATGTAGTAGAATATGCTTAATAATTAATATTTTCAACCAGATAGCAGCATGTTGTATTTTAACTTTGATCTTTGTATTGCGTTGCTTCATGGCGTTGGGTGGAGTTTGTATACGGGTGTTTTGGGGCTCTGGGATTGAAAAGTGGAACTTGGATCTAGCCTCTCTGTTCATTTCATGTATGTTTAGTTTTTATCATTCAATGGGTTTGTATGTCATTTTGGTTGTAGTTTTAGTCACAATTTCTTTACGTAGTTCTAATTTAACACCTCAAACAATCAAGTCTGAGCATGACTTGGTCGCCATGCTGCGAGTGCGTCCAGATGGATCTATATGGATTTCAAGAATGTGGTTTCATATTGAAGAATAAAATAATTCTTTGGTGTTGTACCGTCCTTAGGTGGTGGAGACCTTGTCACGGTTGCACCTGGTGATGGAGTACGCAGGAGGAGGAGAGCTCTACACCAAGATCACCACTGAAGGAAAACTCTCTGACGCCAACAGCAAGATAGTCTTCGCTCAGATTCTCTCTGCTGTGAAACACATGGTCAGCACACACATGATTCAGATACTATAGAGTAAAAAGGGCATTGATCACATTGCAAAGACTAAAATCTGTATTCACGGCCTGGGCAGACCAAACTGACTGAGGTGCATTCGAGTTTCAAAGGGGTGCAAACATAATACGTTTCCATTAAGTGGCAATATTTTAGGTGCCTGAAATGAGGGTGCAAACATGTTTAACTGAGTTTGCAGTGCACCCTTTTGCACATCTGTAACACTAGACCAGTGGTTCTTAACCTTGTTGGAGGTACTGAACCCCACTAGTTTCATATGCACATTCACCAAACCCTTCTTAATTGGAAAAATAAATATATTTTTTTTCAAATTCAAAACATAGGTATATATTGTATTGGTGCACACATGTGAATCCATGTTGCACATATTCATCCAACCACTTTGTTTTGTTGCCCGACGTAGTTAGTATGAAGGGAAAATATTCAGTCACAAGACACACACAAAATTTCCTGCAGCGAATAACGGCCAAATGGCGCGTGTCATCACGAATCATATGAGTTGGATGTGTGTCTTGACCCCTGCCGAACCCCTGAGATTGACTCACCGAACCCCTGGGGTTTGATCGAACCCAGGTTAAGAACCACTGCACTAGACATTTTAACAGATTTTCACCATTATAAAGTAATACATCTAGTATAATATTTTCTTTTTTTTTAGGTGAGTAGTAACTATGATTATGTTGCCAAATCTACAGCCCAATGCACATGCCATAGATAAAATCATCTAGCCAAGGAGCCCTCAACCTAGTTCAAGATCTGGAGGTTGTTGCTGACAGGTTGCCCCCGTGGCCCTGAGGATGAGTCTCTAGCTCTAGGACAAATTTCCCCGGGGGGACAATAAAGTGTTTTACCTTAACAAAGGGAAATCCGACATGTATGCACTTATAGGTATAAAGCACAGACTGTATAAGGACATGGACTAAAGGAGTATGATATCACCCACAGCGTTCAGCTCCACTCAAATGAAGCTCACGATGCAGTTACAGGGGCGAATTTGGTGCAGAGTTCCATATTATTAGCAATAGGAATTTATTTACGTGCAAATTAGCGACTGGGGGTCAGGTGCTATGAGTATTGGGCAGCACGCTGCCCCCGCGACCCAGCCGGATTAAGCGGGAGAAGATGGATGGATGGATGGATGGATGGATGGCAAATTAGCGACGTTAAAACACCAGGATCATGTGGAGTCGTTTAATACAAACATTTTGAGACCAAAATGAGGAGGCTCACTGCAGCCGTTACGGAAAGAGAGGTGACCATTTTTCCATGTTAGGTCAATTGAAGGGCCCATGCTCACTACTATTTGGAACGCAGTGGCTAGTTAGCTATGTCAGTTTATATATACAGTCTATGGTGTAAAGTATATCCATAAAATTCTTCCTATAAAGTTCACTCTGTCTATTTTGTTATATGTTCTTCCTCAGCACGAAAACAACATCATCCACCGTGACCTGAAGGCAGAGAATGTATTCTACACCAGCAGCTCTTGTGTCAAAGTGGGCGACTTCGGCTTCAGCACCCTGAGTCGCCGTGACGAGACTCTAAACACGTTCTGCGGCTCTCCTCCCTACGCTGCCCCCGAGCTCTTCCGTGACGAGAATTATTTGGGCATTTTTGTGGACATCTGGGCACTGGGAGTCATGCTGTTCTTTATGGTGACTGGGACCATGCCTTTCAGAGCAGATACTGTGGCCAAACTGAAGAGGTGCATTCTGGAGGGGGCGTTTGTGCTTCCCTCTTGGGTTTCTGAGCCGTGCCAGAGGTTGATAAGAGGAATTTTACAGCCAGTCCCGAGTGATCGCTGCACAGTGGAGCAGATGATGGGTTGTGAGTGGTTGTTACCCGTGGACTTTCCAAGAGCCATGGTGCCATTCAAACTAGACCCTTCGTACTTAGCAGAAAGTGAACTATCTGAACTGACAGATGAAGAGAGGGACGTGAAAGCTTCATTAGAAACATTAGGAATCACCTCTGAACATATCCTAAACAATCAGGGCAAAGACTGTCGCAGCTCCATCACAGGAGTCTACAGGATCCTGCTGCACCGTGCGCACAGGAAGAGGGCAGTGGACAGTGTGCCCATTGTTACGCAAGTCCCCCCAAACACAAACACCAGTAAGAAAGAGAGATTAAAAGTGTACCGGAGTTTACGACACACATCCAAACTTTGTGCAATTCTGTAGAGTCCCTGCTTGGAAAAAAGGTCTAGGCAGCATGATGTTGAGTAGAAAATCCCGATGTTGCAGTTTAGCAGTATAAAAACATACTAAGGTTGAATTATTCCATAGCTTCTGAAATCTGGGATTTCATAACTTTTATAGTAACTTAACTAGTCTCTGTGAGAATGTTGATTATGGTCAGTCGATTTTGTCTCGTGACAAAAGGAACATCCATATCACAACACAAATAGCCATTATATTTATTTTTTAATTATTTAAAGTTAAAGCCTTATGCTTCATCAACCTATTTTTGTCTTTTCCTTTATCGTTATGAGATCAGTTAAAACACAGAATAATACAATTATTGTGAGGTTTACTGGTTAAAGATGTTTTTATTTACCTACTGTCATGTCCATAATTATCATAAATCAAATAAACTAATAAAAACGTTAAAGATTAGCCTACTGGTTGTGACTTGCCAAATACAATACTGTGTTTAATGTGCCCTAAGGGGATCAAATGTGCTGGGGAGTGATAACGCCACGTTCATTTGTTCTTTTTGGACTACAACTCCCAGAAGCCTTGGGGGCAGGAAGAAGACGGACCTGCCTCTTCCGCCGCTGCGCCGTGACGCAATTTTTGCCTTGTTGGAAGGTGCTTTCTTCGGAAGCGCAGTGTGGCAGGAGGCGGTGTCAGCGGACAAACGGCAAATAGACAAACCCACCACCACGGGACCCACTCACTCCGTTGGTATTTTGACTTCTGAGGCTAAAACGGTAAGATATTTACACCAAGATTCGTTATGAGGGACGCGGATAACGTGCTTAGCTGTGCCAGTAAAGACCACACCCTCCCTGGCGATCTAAGTCAGGATTATAACACAAACATTATGGCGAATGGGTTAAATACATGTTCCTTTTGTAGTGTAGTGAAAAGTACGACTGTTGGTGAAAGTGGACGTATTTTTCTTGCATTTTCCTCCTTAGTGGGTCACTGCATAAAATGTAGGTCAGGCATTTTTTTTCTTCTTTGGTCTAGTGGTCTACTGTAGCCCACCGTCTGCAGCTCAGCATGGTGCAGGGCAATACAGTGAGCAGGATTATGCTCCAGTTTATACACTTCATTTGCAGATAATGCAATATTTAAATGACCAGCGTTAAAATGTAAATGTTAAGTAATGTCTTAAGATCGTATTTGTTTTGACACATAAGACATCTCGTGACAAAGGCATGCGGACGTGGGGGCGGGGCGCATTAAGGATGACCTCATGCAGACAATCCGGCCTGATGCAATATTGTAGCTATAATACTCCTTACATAATGCTGGAGTGTACGTGTACTTGACAAACAAAACGTGCCACGTTGCATTTTCATTAATGTGAGTTATTGTTCAATTAGTTAATTTATTAGGCCACAATTAGGGTTATAACTAAATGACTAAGTAACTAGATAGCTTAGCTTATCAGTGGTAATAACATTATTATTAAATGTAATAAAAACACAATAAACAACATGGTAGAAATGCCCTTTGATATTTGTGCAATTCATTTAAATTAACCACAGTGTACATGCTTATACACTATTACTTATATATATATATATATATATATATATATATATATATATATATATATATATATATATATATATATATATATATATATATATATATATATATATATATATATATATATATACTATACGTATTTATACTAACACTGACACTGGCCTAAATGGTAAAATGTGGTGATTATTTACCAATTAATAGCAGCGAGTTTTTAGACATCATTGTAATTTTTGTCCTTTTTGCTTTTTTTTTTTTTTTTTAACATTAATTTGCTCTTACATGAGGAGCACTATACAAAGGAGATGATATTTAAAATGTTTTCCTGTGAAAACCTATACAAACAGGATGCTTTATCATAGGTTTATGCTCTTCTACATAATACTAGAGCAGCAGTGCCCCCTATCGCCAGGAACTGGGATAATAATTATTGTATTAACATATGCCACGTGGAATAAGATATATTTCTAATGTTGTGTATGCTTTTATTGTCTATAGTGACCAATTTCCTGCAGATGTCAGTGACTGAAGACCTCCCAGACATGGAGGGGACAGACCTGTTGGGGCTGATCTTCCAAGACAGTGCAGATGGATCCACAGAGCCTTTGTTTTCAGATGGGAATGAGCTCATCGAATCCTGGCTGTCTGAACAAGATGTAAGAGAATTACTTGAATATAACATAATTATTTTAAAGATGACTACCCTCACTCTTTGTAAATTATAATTTCTAATGTACTTATTAAAGCTGTTTTTTGTAGGGATGCACTTATAATGATACTGGTATCAGATATCTGCACCCATCCAGAAATATGCTTGATGGGTGCATAGATTTTTAAAATTCTTCATAATTCTTTTTAATCAGTCTGTAATTCAGCACAGAATGTTACATTAAGGGTTTCATGTAGATCTGTGCAAAAACATTACATTAAAAATATTGCAGTTTAGCTTATTTTGTGGAAGAAACACTTGACATTCACTGGTTTGATGATTAAAATAAATGTATTTCATATCAACTTTGCACAAAAAGTGGTTTAACAAAGAAATATTGTTGCTAAAATTTGTTTGGTTCTTAAACAACAATATATCACAGAGTATCATGTGCAATAGTGGGCCGTGTATCGTGGCGAAGTGTGGATTTCTTGGGATCGTTGTAATATTAATTTAAGATACATATAAGATAAGAGAACCTTTATTTGTTTCACAATGAGAAACTTCTAGTGCTGCAACACAGTTCAGCAACAGCAGGAGAATAGAAATTAATACGCAAACACAAAAATTGCTGTTCAAATATACTTAAAACTAGCACAACATTGTGCAAGTATAGAGCAAAAATACAAGTTTAGTATTGGCTGTGACTATGGTTATGTACAGTAGTATATGGACAGAATACAAGATATAGCAAGTAAAAAGTGACTTCATTGAACTGACATAAAATAAATTAATAACTCACTTTAGTTTAGTTAGCATAATAATGATTCTTACAAATAATAGCCTACATTATATTTGTCTTACACATACACCTTTGTTTTTTTCTATAGATGCTGCCTGATTTGGACACTGAAGACTTCCTGTCCAGCCTGTTGGACGAGGACATGGATGCAATCTGCCCAACTCACTCTCCTCTGGGCAGTGACAGTGGCATCTCAGACGACAGCAGCGGAGGCGGGCATCACAGCCAGAGCAGCCCCCACAGCAGCGACATGGTGCCCAGCCCCAGCTACTCCCAGCCCAGCCCGGTGCACTCAGAGCCTGGCCCCCTCACTCCCACAGAGTTCCACATGGAGAGCCCCGAGGTGCTGATGGTGCAGGCCGATCACAGCTACTCTCTAATGCAGGGACCAGACAGGGACGCGGACGAGCTGCAGAGTGTCCGCGCCGAGAAACTCGACACAGATGTCTTCATCGATTTAGGTGTGTACTGCTTTAGCGAGTGTGGCTGTGGGTTAGAAATGATTGTACACAAAGACACACAAAGTAGTTTTTCTGGTGGAGATATTATTTTATTGCCTCGAATGTCCCATAGTATGACATTAAACTTATCTATATCCATGGAGACTAGCATGCAAAGCCACCAGGTCAAATTACAGGTCAAATCTGTGGAGAAGCAAACCCACACACAGTAAAATGCATGTAACTGCTAGTTACAAGAAAACACTTCCTCCAGTGAATGCAAACATCTCCATGGAGACAAGCAAATAACATTCAGTCTCGCCAGAAAAGTTACATAGTGCACCTTTAAGTTGGTTGTTGTCCATTAAGTGATGCAAAATAGTGACTTTTCATTATAGGTATGAATTGTGTTAACACATTTCGTTTTATGGGTTTGTTAGCATTTATTAAAAAATAATGACTACCTGAAACATTAAAAAAGGTTTAAAACACCTTACATATTACACATTATTATATTATGCGTTCTTATTTTCTAGTGAAGAAAATATTTTTTTTATTTAGAGAATGTATGTATTCATGGATTCCCTAGTTTCCAATATCTTTGGGACTAGTAGCATTCAATACCATATCTAAGAATCCAATTTGCATCAGTATTATTAGTATTAGTATCAGTATTATAGTATTGATTTGAAGGTGTAGTTAATACATCGCATGAGTTGCTGTTGTTAAGGCAGATGTTTTTGTCCCCTCAGATGACCTGGTGGGTGAGGCCATGGAGGAAGAGGATGACGTCACCAGTGAGCTGCCCTGTACTCTGGATGTGGAGGACATGGCCGAAGACTCGGCTCAGTTCAAACAAATAGAACAGGTTTGTTGTTTTTCCTCCACTCTGTGACATCAAGACTGTGTTAACCATGCAACAGCCTGATACATACTCAACAAGCTCAAATCCCAGATACAATCAAATCTGTTCTTCTACACAACATGTCCTAATGCATTTATATGAGGAACTAACAAACTTAAGCACCTGTTTGCTAAATAAATATGTTTATGTGATTAAATGTCAAGATGACAATTCCTTAAATAATCAAACTATTGAAATTAAAAACAATATACACAATCAGATGGAGGATTCAATTAATATATATTTGCTATATAGATAGAGTAATATTTTTGAAATATATTGTTACAGAGAAAGTCGATTCTATTTAGAGAAAATTTAATTTGAAATTTCTTTTCTAATTCCAGTTCAAAGAGCTTGTGCTCACAGAGGAGGAGAAGCGGCTTCTGGACAAAGAGGGCGCCACGATTCCAACACACATGCCGCTCACAAAGGTAAGATAAAATAATAACAAACTATTATATTGTAGTTGTTTAGTTATTGTCAAAGTAGTCATGTGCTGATACTTTGACTTTGTTCCCTTTACCAGGATAACTGTATTTGTGTGCTAAAGGCTGTGAGCAGGACCTCTGTTTGCAGCCTGGTTGTGAATAGGAGCTCTTTGTGTAACAGGCCGAGGAGAGGACCCTGAAGAGAGTCCGGAGAAAGATCCGGAACAAGCAGTCCGCCCAGGAGAGCCGCAAGAAGAAGAAGGTCTATGTGGACGGACTGGAAAACAGGTGAGGGATATATTTTCACCTAAAGGGTTCAAGGGTTTTGTGAAACAGCCTTAAATCTAGGTCCAGTCATATCTGCGTTTCAAGAAAACACAGTAGCCAAACCTAATTTTTAACATCTTATCCTCCAGAGTGATGATATTTTGTACTTTTTAAAATATCAGTATTGCAGTATCTTTAAAATCATTATTTTTAAGAATTTAGTACCAAATTTGTGTAAAAACAAAACTTTTGCCAGGTAAACATGTCACCTTTTTGTGAATAAATCTGAATGATGTAACACAAATCTGTCTGTTCCCAGAGTTGCCATCTGCACAGCGCACAACTTGGAGCTGCAGAAGAAAGTCCAGATGCTCCAAAAACAGAACATGTAAGAGTTAAGACTACTTTATACCAACACGAGAAGAAGGAAGAATCAATAGAATTTTATCATAGAAGAAAATCAAAATACGATATTCCATTTTTTGTAACTACAGGTACATCTCCAAAAATTAGACCCATGTAACCAGTGTATTGTATAGACTCAGATGACACACAGAGTGAATGAAGCTTTGAAGACTATTTTTTTTATGAATATGGCTTACAGATAATGAAAGCCCAAAGTTTCTCGGAAAATTAGGATATTATATAAGAGCAATAAAAAGGATGTATATTTTTTTTTCTATGCACTCAATCATTATTTATTCAGCTTTCCCTTGTTAACTTTTAACTTTGAATAGTCATATTTCTCTTATAGTCTTACAAACAATCTGAAATCAGTCTAAATCGGAATTAATCAGTGCGTCTCATTCGGAAATTGCTTTGAATTTAACATAATAATATTAAAGGACATTAAAGGACACTGAAAAATTCACACCCCTCATGTACTGTATGTTTATCTGATGTGTTCTGATTTCTCTCCCAGGTCATTGGTCGAGCAGCTGAAGAAGCTCCAGTCCATTGTAAAGATGTCCACCTTGAAAGCCAGCACCACTAGCACATGTGTTATGGTAAGGGCCGTGAACACACAGAGCATTGTTGTTGTTGCTATAGCGCCCGGCGGGTAAACTGATACTGAGCCGTTGCTAACTTTGTATGTGGGGCTTTCCTTTCAGGTGTTCCTGTTGTCCTTCTGCCTCATCATCTTTCCTTCTGTCAATCCCTTTGGCAGCAAACCAGAACAGAAAGAGCCGTACACTCCGTCCTCAGGTAAGAACGCTGTCTGGAAAAGAGCCCTGAAGAGTTTAAAGGTGCATTGTGTAACTTTTCTGGTGGAATGTCCGTTAAATACTTTTCTTCATGGAGATATTATTGCTTTAATAATAATAATACATCAAACTTGTATAGCGCTTTTTTGGACACTCAAAGACGCTTTACAAACATTTTCTCATGTTTCACAGTATAGCATTAAACCTTTTTATCTTCATGGACACCAAACCAGATCAAGTTGCAGGTCAGATCTGTGGAGATGTGCCCCGCTCAGTCAGAATGCCTGTTTTTCTTGGTATTTTTTAGCTAAAAAACCACATGTAACTGAATAAATGTAAGGCAGAACTGTTTAATGTCATACTGTGGAACATTCCAGACAGGGCAATCACATACCCATAGAAACAGATAGGTGACCACCAATCAAAATAATGGTAGACATGGACTTTTTGAAAATATAAAGCAAAATCGCCATGTTTAAAAATGAAAATTCAGTGCTGACCAAATTTCTAGTTGGGAATTTTGTCACTTTCACTTTGATAGTTATAAATTTTTTACTAAGGAAGATGGGGGTTGTTTAGTACTTTTACTTAAACAAACAAATAAATAAAAATAATAAAATAAATATTGAGCTATTAAAAAATAATGGCAACTAACATAGTTCCTGATGATATACAATTTAATCCGAACGCTTTATACATTCTTACATTATTTTATTTTTTATTACATATATTACGTGACATGTATTTAAGGTATTTGTTCATAAATTTACAACATTGAGCTTTTCAAAATAGCCCTAACATTGAAACTACATTTTAATCACTGTCTAAAATCTATCTTTTTAATTGTTATGTTTACTTGTCTTATTCCAGTCATCTCCAGGACCCTGCGCTCCCTGCCTCCGGACAGCGATTCCGTCCCGTACTTCGAGCCTGATGACGACGATTCGCTCATCTTAGTCACCCAGGAATTAGAAAATGTAAAGGCCATCTTCGCCGGAGGTCAGAACAACCACACTCCAGACTATCAGCAAGTGGAGCAGCCCGACTCCGAAACAGGTGTCAACAGCAACTCATCTGCGGACTTCCCCAACCCCAACCAGGCTCTGGAAATCAAACCGGGACAGGCAGGTGGAGGGGGGACGCTCCAGGAAGGTCCTATAGATAAAGTGTCCGCCTCTGCTGTTGCCTATGAGGTACAAAACTCCAAAGAGAACTGGATAGAAAGAAATCCCCCGTCTGTCATACTACAACAACACCGTTCAGATGAGATGTAGTAGTTGAGGTGGACCAGCAGAGGGAGCCATATGATTTTAGCTAGGGAAGTTTGTAAAAAGATGGAAGGGAACTATATGGTATCAACTATCTAGAGTCATGTTTCTATCTATGCTACTTACCCCTTTTAATCGCCTTTCGATGTACTACTGTTACTTCATTTGCACTTTGGTCTACCTTGTTTGGCAGGAAAAGTCGAGATTCCCTAGTATCAGTACTGTGTTGGCTACCTATGAATACCACTCTGCTGAGATGGAAATTGTGTAAACATCACCAAAAAAGAGAATGCAAACGTGTCTTAGTTTATTAAATGAAGTTATAGCAATCATGTCCATGCCATAAAATTACAGGGATAACTTTGTTAGACTTGAAGGGGTAACTAGGGCTGCACCAGTGTAGAAAACCTTTGTATTTTAAATAATGCAGTCAGTCGAATGATCATTTGACTAAAATGAACTAAAACGACTGAAATGAACTAAAACGAGGTGTTATTGAATACCCAAGCTCTGGCATTATTTTAGCAGGTCATTTTACTAACAGATAACTAATCCTTATATAAAAGTAAGACTTTAGGCACAAAGCCTAGAACAAAATTATTTCTAAACTAGGACTTTTTATATGAACATTTTAATTTGTTTGGGACTTCTTCAGGGAAATAATGACTTTATTACAGCCACATGTTTGTGATATGTATTTTGCTGTAACATGAAGTATTTAGTGCAGCCCTGGTGAGACCCAGCCCTCATTGATCGTAGAAGAATGCTGCTTTAACCTCATGATGCTTGACCGAAAGTGGTTGTTGGACCACTGTGACGCTTCAGCCATTGCAGGACATTTGGCCATGTAGAAGACTTGTAAAGGTATTAGTAATTCCCTTGTAACAAGGGTGTCATGCTTCTGTAATTTTTGGAATATTTGTTTTATTTTTTATTTTATTTTTATGTTGTACAGTGAAGCAATGAGTAATGCAAGCTCTAGTTTAAGCAGACGCCAAACCATTGACCATGCAGTAGTTGTCAGACCCTTAACTCTTTCTCCAACCAACACCTCTTGTATTTTCTATGCTGTTCGTCTTGATACTTTGCACTTGAAAAAGGGATTTGATACATATTTACTCCGTAAAGTGTCGCAGTAAAGTATACTCAAAAATGTAATGACCTGTATTTGTCAGTGAGGCATTTTTGTTTTGTTTTTATGAATATTTTCTATGTTATTAAACATAATCTTAATGTATCTGGAACTGATCTGTTCTAATCTGTACGTATGAGATTTTACATGTGGATCAAGCACTGGCGTTTGACATAGTGTAAATAAGCTTCTATGATTGTAGTTCGCCTGTACATTTCAATTGTTTATGTATAAGACATGTCTGAACATCTATAATAAACCTTTTTTACATCAACAAAATTTATGTTTTCTTATCAGTAACCGTGATAATTCTCCTAATCATTCAACAAGAGGCTTCTGACCTTTTTAATGTAGGCTAATCAAGCATTTAAATATAATGGAGTGCTTAAGAACACTGAGCACAGCAAGAAAGCTCAAATCATTTTAATTAGTTCATTCACCGGCTTCATGACATAATTGCCTATGTTTTTCCCCCCAAATTAAGTTTTCTGCGTCATACTCCTGGCTTTGTTCTGTCCAATCAGAAAGACTTTTACAGCCAAAAAAGCACTTGACGATAACTTAGGTAATTGCACTATAAGGCAAACACAAACATATAGAACAATATACTGGTTCGCTGATATTCTGAGCCAAAAATTACACTTTTTGGTGAATTGACTATAGGCCTTAAATCTCTAGCACGGGCCGATATTTTGTTTTGGCCGAAATAATATACACACAGCTTTATTTGAACACTTAAATGCAAACAGGTAACTGCTCAAAATGTGACTATGTGGCCCTCTTGAAAGTTTGTGGTAAACAGAAACATACTTTGGCAAAAGTAATCCAAATCACAACTACATATTCGGTCAAAATATAGAATTTATCGAACTTATCGGCCATCAGTTGTTCCTGGATTTTAAATAATCAGTATCTGCACGGGCCATGAAAAAACCCATATCAGTCCATCCCTAGCTAATACTACATTTACCTTATGTTATCATTTTGGAAACCCTCAAAAATGTGTTTACATTTGTTCATTTATATTGTATACTTGATGAAGACGGTAAAATGCCTGCTGCAGCTGACTACAGGCGTGGCGAGCAAAACCGCAGTGTCATTTCAACTTGTTTGTTTTAGAGTCGGGTTTAATTAATGACACTTTATGGGAATCATTTATGCACCCTTTTCTCACACATTCATCCAATCACGATGGCTGAAGTGTCTTGCCTAAGGACACAATGATATTATGCAGATCAGATTTCGTTTATTATTTTCATCTCCAGCATGTCAGAACTGTAAATTGCTTTTAACATAACACACACACAAGACAAAAAAGAAGAAAAAGTTAATTAAAAGGAACTATGCATTATACAAAAATCCAAGACAGAATTGAACCACTAACTCTTGCATTTGTAGGTTTGCAGCCACTGAGCCACAGCCAATGCTAAAACCTCTGTTATAAATTAGCTTAAGCGTGCAAAACAACCCAAATTCTCCATAGTTTTTAACCTACATCGCACTGTAATTTTTTATTTTTTTTTCTGGCACAATGCTGGCAAGACCACGAGGTATTTTTTTCAGTCATGTACTTCCACAAAAGTGACTTGACAAAACTACATCATGTTTTACTTGATCTTTGTGGGAAATCCCCTGCTTCCCTCCCAGTGTGTTGTTTCAATCACATTTTCTTTACAGACACTAGGAAGTTTTCAATTTCCAAATGAAACACCACTAAGAGAAAACATTTATTTGATTTGAATAACAATTTAGACAACCCTGACATGGCATTTCCTTGAGTGTTTTTGTTTTCGCCCCGGATAGACTATATTTGTGTCTGTGCAAACATATTAAGGGGAAAACACACAGGGAAAAACAGGATGAATCACCATTAGGCGCTTTTAACCGTGACTCATCACACTGTATAAGCCTTACCAGCAGCTTGTCAGGGCTTGTTATTTAGGCCAAAGGTCGCACCGCGCATCCACCACCAGAGGGCGCACTGTGACCAGAAAACGCACGGGGCCCCTGCTGCAGACGAACCACGGGAACTGGCGGGGGCGTAAGGTCTTTGAAATGTCAGAAATCGCCAGCATTTGTATCGAAACGTCAACGTGGTTTGGCATTTGAATATGACAACAACTCTGACCTACTTGTAACTATGGGGGAAGATTTTACTGGATAATTAATAATGTTAATAATTTAGTATGGTGCTTTTAAGGCCCTTAGTTGCTCAGATTTGATTGACTAATTGAGTTTAAACTCATCAGTTACTTTATAGTTTACAATATTTGCAGTTTCGTTGCTGGTTGGAATTCAATACACATTATTTTCATGGTGCAGTCCATTAAAATAAATCCATAAATAAATAAATGAACACAACTTTTCTTTTTCTTTCTCCTGCACACACACACAAACACATGGGTGCACACCATAAACCAGGGTCTCCAACCAGTAGCTCTCCACCCCCTTCCAAGTAGCTCGCCAAAGGATTTCTGAATTCTATGTATTGTGGATTATAAGTAAAATTTGATTAACTACCATTGATGCACCAATAAATGGACCATGGTTTATGTTTTATAAGTGTCTAACGGCTTTTATATGTACTCAGTTCCTTTGGGGCTGCTGAAACTGGTAGCTTAGGAGGAAAAAGGTTGGAGACTCCTGCCATAGACTGTAGATTATATTTAATACAGTCTGTGGTGCACACACATGTACATATAAACATACATCGACAATTACACTTGTTTTTAAATGGCCACAATGAGCCCATGTTTCGTATTACAAACACTATCACCATATTGGCTCAAAATGGAGTGGGAAGACTACAAACTCACATTAAACAGACATTATAAACATACCACAGAGATATGCATTTATTTATATTTGCATTATACTATTCTTTGGTAGATCTTCATTGCCTGTTGAGTTTTGGAAAAGACCTTATGCATGTGTTGATCAAATGCTCATTGAGTTTCATTGTTCCCTGCAGAAACAGTCTTGATTTCTTTTAAATGAAACAGCTACAAGGAAGTCCGTGTAATTCCTTGTGATAGCACATGACATTTCATTTCATCAGCAATTCCTACTTGTGCAATGATGAAATGCCAACGCTTTGACATATTTATTCTGTTGCTGTTGCTTATTGTGTACCTCGTGTCTTTCTGTACTTTCTGGGGTATTTCATTTTTCTTTTGATTTTACTTTATTTCATACAGGAAATTTGTCTTGGAAAGAACTATGGCCTTTGCCACACATGATTTTTTGTTTACAGATTCAAGCTTATATTGTACTTTCATAATATATTTAACATATTGATCCACAAGCTGTGTAACAAAGCAACTGTACCATACCCAAACCCATATGTTAACTCTTGCATAGTAGAATTACCTGCCCCCCTAGGATGACTGGATTTTCAAAATAAAAAACTGGAAGACACCTGCTTTAGGATAGCTGGCATAAATAAAATTGTGGAAAAAAGTGCATAACATTGTCTATTCTCAACTCACATATGGGTCCAAATGCAATGTAAGTGATCTCTTGGGGCACTTTTTTCCGAGTGGTGATTATGTAGGTACTTTTCTCTTAATATGTTTACAACTAATGATGAATAATTTTCGGTAGTACAGCTTATCTGAAAAGCTTTTTGCATATCTTTTCATTTAGCCTACCCTTTAGGTCTTTGTATCTCTGTTGTAATCTTTTGAACATATCTTAGTTGACAGTTTTGACAACCCCTATTTCATTTAAAACAAACTTAGTATAAACAGTTTGGATGCTTCTGTGTTTACCCCCCAATACTTCACTGTCGTTGCATTGAAAAGTGATAAGTGCCTGGCGCGTGTCAATACGGGAAGGGGGTCTCCACGCGCATCTGTCGAGCATCTGCCAAGAGCCACCGGAGTGTGCCGCCTTCAAAGACCCCCGGGGGCCCTAAGAAAGACTAGGAGCAGGTGGAGGCCTATTGTTACCAGCCGGGCACAAAGTCGTCTTTTTATTCCGACACGCGTCCAGTCGGGACAGACCAGGGCCAATTAAGTGCGCACTCTGAACAAAGGCGAAGAGTGGCGTGTGCCGAGGCTACAAGCTGCTCTCTGCTGCTTCTGAAGTGACACCTCTGCACTTCCTTGTGTCCTTCCTTGGGTCATGACTATCATAGCATGCTTAGTTGGATACACACCGCTGGCGTGAATGTGTTTACCGTCTGCAGGTGCCGGCTAAGGCTAAGACTGAGGGGAAGGATCTAAAAATAGCGCAGGGTCCGGCTGCTTGGGAAGTTCCAGGCTAGACTGGAACAGCCATCTATCCAAGTGCTTCCCCGGCTGATGCGCAGTCCACATATTGACCAAACATCATGTTTTGGGCATTTGTTAACATGGAGTCTACGATTGCTTTCACTTTGCACAACTTACATAGCGCGTAAAATATTCGTTGTAAGGTGTACATAAAGACATAATTAAACTTAAGCAGCATATTGCTACACTGAATGAAATAAAATATAATAACATTGAAAGGAGAAGGTGCCAAACGCCTGTTATAATGTGTACCCTTTAAAACAAGCAACATGGGAGTCATAATAATAAGGTCACATTTTGTTTCTTACAAAGGAGTGGTGTTGACTATAGTGCAAGGGCTGTTAATGGAAGGATCGAATGGGGATTTCTTGAAAACGCGTAATTCTCGCCCCCACGTGGGGTTGTCAACAAGCCGGGGATGAACCTTTGCGCTGGGACTTTTGCTTTCCTCACCAAAACTGAGCGCTCTGAGCCAATGGCAGCGGGCGCCAGGGGAAAGCCCTCCCCTTGCCGAGAAGCCACGCTGACACCGTATAAGAGCAGGCACAGCCCGCTCAGAGCTCAGAATATCGACAGACACGACTCAAGAGCAACTTACCCTCTAACGAGACTTACTCTATCCGCTGTTCGCTACTCGGGATTCTATTCGCTTGTGGATTATAACTATGACTCTGGAAGAGATGCAAGGACAAGAGACAACCATGGAGAACACTGACAGGTAAATGCGCACTAAATATGACTTTAGGAAAACATTCCTAATGCTTTTTCTCAGCGGGATATTGTGTGCTACAGTGTTCTTATGGTGCTGTATTGTCTTGTCAGGGTGCAAAGTGCAGGCACTGAGCTGGAGGAGCTGCTCCTCGCCGCTAAAAAGGAAGACTACCTGACAGTCGGGGTTTACGAGTCTGCAAAAGTCATGAATGTGTAAGTATCCAAATCATATATTTGTATATTTTTATACTTTTATGCCTTTTCATATAGCAAATGCAACTTTTCCCAGATTGTAATCCTTTGTCTCCCTGTCTACCCACAGTGACCCAGACAGCGTGGCTTTCTGTGTGCTGGCCACAGACGAAGAGTACGAGTGCGACATCGCGCTGCAGATTCACTTCACACTCATCCAGGCTTTCTGCTTTGATAACGACATCAACGTGGTGCGGGTGAACGATATCGACCGCCTCGCAGATCTCGTGGGCGCCGATGAGAGTGGGGAGCCCAAGGACGTGCACTGCATTCTAGTCACGGTACGCACCAGCACCCACGTTTGTGTCATGTCTGATAGTGAGGACAGCTCACGGTGACTCACGCTAGTTTGACCACGCTGTACTAATGAATACTTTGTCTTTTTCATTGCAGAGCCCCAGTGCCAGCCCATGGAAGCACTCCTCTTTGGATACTCTGGGGATGTTTTGTGATGAGAGACGCAGCGTTTACGACTGGGTACCGGCTATCACCCTGCCTGAGCGCTGAACTGCACGCAACCATGACATTGTTGAAGAAATTCCAAGAGCTTGAGGCGTAGATCTTATTCCGCCTAAACTCCTGTCTGGATTAAAGAGGTTTTGCCGCGAGTGTGTGCCCAGTAGCAGCGGCCTCCTCTCCTCGGTGCATCCAGGGACAGTGACAGGCGCATGGGGTCCAAGCTAAGGTCGTGTGAGGACCAAGATGGAGCATAATGGACACTGAGAAGGAAGTGGTGGATTGGTGTCCTGAATGAAGGGACCAATAAAAGCAAAGAGAAGACTGCAAGAGATGAGCAGGTGGACTTTGAAAGGAATACAGACATTTTGAAAGAATATGGACATTTAAGTTTCTTTTTGCAAATCAGCCAACACTAGGCTACATGGATGGAGCAATCAGAGACTGATCCTGATACAAGCTGTATACATGGACTATATTTTTTTACTTAATGATGCAAAATCAATGCATAAATATTTTATTGATTGTAAAGCTTGAAATCTTTCTTAATAAATGCTCAAAACGAAGTGATCTTGTCAGACATTTCTTTTACCACTGTGCACAGCTCACTTTGCATAGCAGGAAGTAGAGTGCAGAGGCAGAGTTGCAGAGAAATCACGTGGGTGGTAGATGGGAAGATAAAACGTAATGGTACAAGGAAGGAAAGACCCAGAGCCATGGTACCGATACGTCATAATAGAAACGGTTTGTGGTAGCAGCAGCAGTACATTAGCAGTAGTAGTGGTAGTAGCAGCAGTAGTGGTAGTAGCAGCAGTAGTGGTAGTAGCAGCAGTAGTGGTATTAGTAGCAGTACTAACAGTAGGAGAAACTACCTGCTGAATGCACTTTGCACAAAGGCAGTAGTAGCAATGCAGTATTCAGTAGTAACAGTAGTAGTAGTGGTAAAAATAGTGATGTAGTATTAATATTACTAGTAGCAGTAGTACAGTAGTAGTAACAGTAAGACAAACTATCTGCTGACATATGCACTTTGCACAAAGGCAGTAGAATAGTGGTTGTGTTGTGGGGGAAGGGGTTGTTCTTTGTTCAGTGGGGTGACTGATGTCAGTGCAAGTGCAAAATAAAGCACATTAAACTAAACCAAAAACTGTAAATTCAAAATGTTGCATATAATTCACAACATTGTAAGATATAGTTAACAAAGTGGGCCTATGAAAGAGGAGCTCTCACATAGTTTAAATTATAGCCCTACAAATACAGATACATAATGTCATTCTAACAGTTGCATGCAGCTTAACATAGCCGCCTGCAAGTTTCAAAGAATACCATTTATTTAAAAGAAACACAAATGGCCACTGTATTGAATCATAGACTGCATAGAATTATAAGTGCAAACAAAAGACACACTATTCCACATGTCTGGTGCTCTACACTGATGTTGTGCAGAGGCTGTGACACAAAGGGGAGCATTATAATCTTACAGAGTTGCACACATAAACCGCATATTGGTAATAAAAAGAGTAAGCGAATGAAAATATATCAAAAATAACATTAATGGCTGTGAAGCTGAAGTTAAGATGAACCCAATAGCCAAACCAAACAACTGCAAGCAAGGAGTTCTGTTGTGTTAGAATGAAAGTACATGAGTGCAGTGGTGATCTGCCATGTGTTACATCCTAATAGAGCATTGTAAGAAATAATATTAAATGTATATGAACAGCTAGACTACCGTATTTTTCGGATTATAAGTTTTATTCAGGGTTTGGGTGATCCTACGACTTATACTGAGGTGCGACTTATATATTACATTTTTCACACTGACAGTCCATAGAACAAATATATGAATTGTATATATGAATCAAAAATGAAAAAAACAATCGTTCGTTAATCATTTTTTTATTTTGGTTTTAGAGTTGTTTTTTTCGTTTTCTTATTTTTGGTTATATTGAAAAATTAATGAATGAATGATACATGGATTCTTCTCTCTAGGGTTGTTTTTATTACTATAACTTCTATAACTCGCCTTTCAAGATGAAATGTCCATTCTTGGTCTCTGATTTTATAAAATAAATTTCCCCCTTATAGTCCAGTGCGACTTAACTTATATATGTTTTTTTTCTTCATTGTGCATTTTTTGGCTTGTGTGATGTCCGAAAAATACGATATATTTTTTGTATTGCATTGTGTAGGTGTTTAGTTAAAGGTGCACTATATAACTTTTGGTTGGGGATCCATCACCTGCTTGTTCCTGTGGATATGTCATTATTCTTTACAACAGCTGTACCTTACATTTATTTAATTACACATGGTTTTATAGATCAAAAATACCTAGAACAACAAGAGCGCGGTTGCCTCTTTTCAGATCGGACCTGTAACTTAGTCTGGTTTGGTCTCCATGAAGATAGAAAGGTTTAATACCAAACTGTGAAACATTCCAGACAAAGCACTAACATGGAAAACCAGGATTTAAAGGGCCCTCAAATCAAGCATCAAATACTTCTCCATAGTGTTAATATCTTTCCAAACCAGCCCATGATTATAGTCTATTACAGTATTTTAACCTTCAGGAAAAAATGTTGACATAGTTTCAAAATAGACATTCTACAGTAAGTAATTTCTCCTCGATAATCTCCATTCTAACAACAATTGGACCCCCATTGTTATTCCCCGCGTACAGTAAGTGCACAGGTCTTGCAACATGTCTGGGTTTGGATCATGCAAACACAGCACAAAATCTACCTGGAAACTTGACTAGACTCACAGTATAAGGGTCAGTGTTGCGCCACGGCAGATAGAGGAGGAAACTAGGTGAGGTTTGTGGTCGGGTCTGACAGTAAAAGCTTCAGACCACTTCAAAGACTCATGCGGCTTCACCTGAAGTCAATCTGCGCTTCCAGGCAACACGTCCGACCACCGCAGTGAGTCCATAGAGCGCACGTGGCCATGTTAATGTGAAATGAAAGTTAAAGGTGCATTGTGGCACAGCTTTTCTAATGCAGGGTCCGCCACATGCTTTTCTTTATGCAGATGTTATTGCTGAAATGTTTCACAGTATGGAATTAAAACTTTCTATCATCATGGAGACCAGATCAGGCCAAGTTACAGGTCAGACCTATGGAGTGCCAACCCCTCTCACAGTCAGAATGCCTGTTAAAAGCACCTGTAATTTAATAAACTTAAAGTAGATCTGTGGAATATTCAAAGCAGAGCAATGACATATCTGTAGGAACAAAAAGTTGACAGACCCTCAACCGAAAAGTTACATAGTGCACCTTTAAAGTCTACAGCAGCGGTTCCCAAACTTTTCAAACCAAGCACCACCTAAGGTCATATATGGATTTCCAAGTAGCACCACATCTAAAGCAGGAATTCATCAGTCATTGGGAAAAACCAGGACTAAATCCACGGAAAGGAGGATAAAAACATGTATGGATTTGTTTCTCAAGCTGAAGAAAGAATGTCATTGATAAATCAGCCAGTGACGTCTTAGCATGTGACGTGCATGATTCCAATGAAAAATAAAAAAATTGACAGCAGATTAAAAACCCTTCTAGATGGAGACAGATAAGTTTTGCATCATACTGTGGAAGGTTGCCACACTTCCATGGAAAAAAATGAATGGCCTCTTCTAGTAAAATGAGTTTGTGAAGATGCAAGCCTGCTCACAGCCATAAACACACCCCAAAAAACTTTTATTTTAGTCTAATTTTGGCTTAAAAGTTACATACTTAATCCATTTACGTTTTTTTAGCTGACTAATTATTTGATTAAGATTATAGGGGTTTATATGGACCACAGCAGAAAGGAGAGTGTGTGGAGTGAGTCAGCTGAAGTTTTGGCAGTAACTGAACAGCTTATTCTGCCTTTTCTCCCTTTTTTTTTTGCTTGAGATCGTAATTAGAGCTTTTGCAACTGCCACACAGAAACCCCAGCTTGTATGCGAATCGGTCCACAGGGCATGTTTTTAGTCAGCCAACATTTCTGCAGCGTATAGTCCAACTGCACATGCTCATACTGTTGGTAGACATTCTTAGAAGTAAGGAAGCCGTACTCAGAACACCGACGTGGGGAGAATACACACGAGGATTTCCTTCATTCGAAAAGTGAGTAGTGACCAAATCATACCAAAACCAAAGCGATGAGTGAAATTGTGAAGAAAATGACAACTGAAGCACTGGGTAAATCCATGTGGGAGGTGGTGACACTTTGAAATTGAGAAAGCAGTGACCTGAAACCATGAATTGAAAGGAAAATATTTATTATGGAAGTTTGCATTGAAAGTAGGGACAGCCCCCACCAACCTGGAGGCTTGTCTTTATCATCGGTAAAAGCAGGAGGACACATTTTCTCTTATGCACATAGATAATATGATACAAGTTTAGGCAACGGTCAGGCTTGAGTGCATCAAAAGGTGAATTAAAGATAGAGTTCTTTTAGCATTTTCACCTTATCTTAAGTGAATCTCTGCGTCTTGTAGAATGCATTTTGATTACTTTGCGGCGACATCACGCTTAGGGGGGTTCCGCATGCATGTCTATGGCGGAATGTTCAGCAGTTACCATGGTGACACATTTCACACAGCAGCAAACACAACCAAAAAGTTTTAAGATAATCTGAAAATCCATATATATATATACAAAATTCATTTAAACAGCACTGTGATCATTGAGCCTGTGGTTCATGGTACTATTGTGTCATTGGGCAAGACCCTTATTTATCTAATCTTGTATTCATTTATTTAGGTCATTATGTGTTTGGTGTGCAGCCCCGTCTTCACCAGTTTAACCCAGGGAAGCAATAGTACCTCAAGTGACTATTCCACCTTATTGTAAAGCACCTTTGTGTACGTATAGACAATTATATATTCCACTCCCTCTTCCCTTGTGTGTGTGCAGACAACCACTGCGGAGACACCTCAAGAATTTGCCCTATCGTCTCGCCATTATCTTCTCATTGCACTAAAGTATGCAATAACTAAACATGCATTGTCTTCTGAAACAAATTTAAACTATGCACTTGAAACCAGTTACACACAGTTCTTCATCGCACAACTATATCTGTGTATCCAGCCAAATCTTATACAACAAAGGAGCACAGTGAACGTACAATGAAACAATGTGATCGCCCTTGACCCAGTTGAGATAAACGTTACACTGACAGTAATAAATGGCCTTTGTTTTCCCTTTAAACCAACTACAATCTGCCCCTGTCTGTGTGCAGTGCTGGGAAGAGTAATGAAAATTTCTAGTCAAATAAAAGTACAGTTTCATGACTATAAATAATTGCAAGAAATTGCATGAAAAAGTACTGCAACCAATATGTAAAAGACACAAAGAGTGCATGAAAAATACAACTCAAAGTACAAGTTCCTTATTAATGTGATTATTTTAGTATATCTGTTTTCATCTATAACTTGATTAATTAACAGTTGAAATATGAATTATGTTATTATTAAAGTGTAATCCGAGTATTCTCTGAGATCTGGCCAATCAGAGCGGGTTTGTGTTTGTCGATATAGAAAGGAGCAGATGCATTAGGTAGACAGCCATGTATTAAAGGAGCTAAATATACAATTATATGACTAGAATTATACTCAATTACAAGTACAACCACATGTAAAAAATCTACTCCATAAAGTAAAATATTTACTCTTACTATAAAGTCACCATTTGTATTGATTTATTTGTTATAAATGTACATTAAAGATCCTATATTATATAATATTGACTCTTGACTCGTGAGATTTTACCCATGTTATAATGCTAATGTTATAATGTTTGTGTAACCCTTTATTATTAATCTGTACATATCCAAAGCTCAGAATGCTCTATTCCACCTTGTGATGTCATGAAGTGATAGTGTTCACATTACCAGCTGCCTTTTACCTTTAGTTCAGTAGCGATGCGCAAATCCAGGGCTGGAATGATCCGATTGATTCTAGTGAAGGTGTATGGAGCTTAAAAACACAGTGGAGCACTTCCTGTATTAACACATGACATCACAAGGTGGAACAGAGTGTTTTCTGTTTGAGAGAAGAACCCATGGATTGATGTGTTAAACGTGTGAATGAAACAAAGCACAACCCCAGACATGTCTGTGAAGCGGAAACAACATTATAACATAGATCAGAAAATAGCGTAGAGTATGGGTCCTTTAAAAGTAATTTCAATTCACCACTATTGTATAACTGATGTAAGTTTGCTGTAGCTTTCTTGTTTTCCATGTGCTTTGGCTACTGCTAAACGACTAAGAAAGCCCCACTTCTGCTATTGAGCGGATCTGTGCTATTTAAGTAGAGCTAACACAATCTCTGGTGTGTGTGCCAGCGCCTGCAGCCACAGCCCGGCCTGTCTGTCTGCACACGGTCTGAGCCAAAGATCCAAACCCCTGATAGACTAGACCAATAGGCAATGTCTCACTCACAAAGCCACACATGTTATTACTCCCCGCTCATAAACTGCAAACATCACAAGTCTGCATATGTCTGCTATCTGCTTATGTAAAACCAGTAAGAGCCAAGAGTGATGAAAAACTCAGACTTTATAGGCAGTAAATGTACTAATTCGTGGAGGTCTAATGTGTTCCATACAGGGAGGAGTCAAACGCTGGAGGTGGTGTCGTGTCATGGAGCTGGAGGCCTGTCTCTTCCATTGTGCTTAAAAGTACCCTATCTGACAATCACAATCTCCCCAGATCTGACCTATTAATATGTTATGACTAACGTGATCAACATTCCCTGGGGGTGTGATGCTAACTACAGGCTCTGCTCTGTCTGAAGCTTCATTGGACTTTATTTTTCTCTCATCAGAAAGAGCTGATTTATTTATAACTACTACACATGAGCTGATTTGTGCTGTTAAATGAGTCTCTCATGGACAAAACTACAGTCACAAATGTGATATTAAAATCCATTTCGTTTCAGTGAGTTTTCAGACAATCTTAAAACTTTTTTGACAGCGTTTGCTAATGTGTGCATTGTGTCACCATGGTAACTCCTGAACATCCCACCATACAGATACATGTCACTGTAAAGTTGGGGTGACCAGACGTCCTTATTTACCCAGGACAGTCCCAGTTTTGAGCCCTGTGTCCCCTGTCCCAGCAGATTTATCTAAAACCTATGATTTGTCTCAGTTTTATACAAGAAATGTCCCTGGTGTCCCTATTTTGGACCAATTTGACCTAAACCAGGACTATATCAGGTCTAAACCAAGTCTAAACTTGGACTAAATCAGGTCTATTTCAGGTTTAGATCAGGACTAAACTAGGGCTAAAATAGGACTATTTCAGTTCTAAACCAGACAAGCATACATTGCATTTGTATTTGTATTGTATTTTTTGTCTCAGATTATACACTGACCCACACGTCGATAATGGACAATGCTACACGCCTTTTTCACACTTTTATTTTTACCATCCCAACCCAGCCCAGTTGTGTCCCAGTTTTTAATTTAGAAAATCTGATCACCCTATGCAAAGTATCAGTAACTTGACCTGCTTATCTCCATAGAGAAAGATATGTTTAAGATATGTTTAATGCCGTACTGTGAAACAACCCATGCAAATGAATAACAATGCAGTTTTAGTTATTTATTTAAAGCCCCACAGTTTAACATTTTAGCCAAAAAATAGAAGTCAAAGCATGTTTTTATAATCAATGTTTGTTTGCACTAAAGAACTTTGAAAAACACCCATCTTTACCGTGAGTGGGCTTGCATGTCCAGAAACGTGGCCTGGAGGAGGAGGGCCATCTGCTTGTCGCCATGGGAATTCTACAGCACCGGCTAACACGTTATCATCATGATTTTAACACTTTGCACATAAGCAGGTGAGGTGGCGCTATCACAAAGTTATGCACTGTTGCTTTAATACGTTAACTGCTGTAAACATTGACACCTCAAATGCATTGGCCCAAAGCACTGACAGAAAGAGCATGTGTGAACTGACAGTGCCCATAGCGTAAGTCCATCATTACCAGTTATTCTCTGCTTTCTTCCTTTTGTGCAGTGGTTACAGTTACTCTCTCCCATATCGGGATCCCCTGTGATTCCCACACCCATCACCGGACTGTAAGTGACTGCTTCCCAGGCCGATCGTACAGAGTGATACAGGCCCCGCCCACCTTCCCACAGCCATTTACGCCCTAACCCGAGCAGTGGCCTTCTCCTCTTCTGACTTACAGTAACCACAGCCGGGATGACATTACGAGATGAGCTGGCAGGCAGGAATCGTCCTCACTCGCCGCGCCCTGCTCCAACTCCCTCCCTCTCATTTCCCATTCTTTTCATACTCTCTCTTTCCCTTTCCCCCCATACTCTCTCCCTCTCTTTCTGTCTCTCCCCTTCCTCTCTCTCCCTCCCTCTCTCTTTCCCATTCTCCCCATACTCTCTCCCTCTCTTTCTGTCTCTCCCCTTCCCCTCTCTCTCTCCCTCTATCTTTCCCATTCTCCCCATACTCTCTCCCTCTCTTTCTGTCTCTCCCCTTCCCCTCTCTCTCTCACTCTATCTTGTCCATTCCACCATACTCTCTCCCTCTCTTTCTGTCTCTCCCCTTCCCCTCTCTCCCTCCCTCTATCTTTCCCATTCTCCCCATACTCTCTCCCTCTCTTTCTGTCTCTCCCCTTCCCCTCTCTCTCTCCCTCTATCTTTCCCATTCTCCTCATTCTCTCTCCCTCTCTTTCTGTCTCTCTCTTTCCCCCTCTCTCTCTCCCTCTCTTTCTGTCTCTCCCCTTCCCCTCTCTCTCCCTCTATCTTTCCCATTCTCCTCATTCTCTCTCCCTCTCTTTCCCTTTCCCCCCCTCTCTTTCCACTTTCTCGCTCTGTCCGTCTCGTATCTCTTGCTCTCTCTCTTCCCTCTCTTTTTCTCCTCACCCTCCCTCGTTCTCTCTTTCTTTCTCCCCATTCTCTCTCCCTCTCATTCTCTTTCCACTCTCTCTCTGTCCGTCTCTCGTATCTCTCGCTCTCTCTTCCCTCTCTTTTTCTCCTCACCCTCCCTTGTTCTCTCTTTCTCTCTCCCCATTCTCTATCCCTCTCTTTCCCTTTTCCCCCTCTCTTTACCTCTTCCTCTCCTTCTTCCCTCTCTTTTTCTCCCTTTCTCATCCCCTCTCCCTTCTTCTCTCTCCCCATTGCTCTTTATTCCTCCTCTCTTGTTCTCTCTCTCTCTCTTTCCACGCTCTCCCCTTCCCCTCTCTCTTGCTCTCCCTTTCTCCATCCCCTCTCCCTTCTCTCTCCCGATCACTCTTTATATCTCTCTCTTCCCTCTCATTCCCTCTCTTTCCCTTTCTCCCTCTCTTTCCACTCTCCCCTCTGTCCCTCTCTCATGTCTCTTGCTCTCTTTCTTCCCCTCTCTTTTCCCCTTCTCTCTCCATCCCCTCTCTTCCTTCTTCTCTCTCCCCATTGCTCTTTATCTCTCTTTTTCTCCTCCCTCTCTCTTTCTCTCTCTTCCTCTCTCCCTCGCTTTCTGTCTCTCCCCCATCTGTCTCTCCCCCATTCCCCTCTCTCTCTCCCCCTCTATCCATTCTCCCCATACTCTCTCCCTCTCTTTCTGTCTCTCCCCTTCCCCTCTCTCTCCCTCTATCTTTCCCATTCTCCTCAGTCTCTCTCCCTCTCTTTCTGTCTCTCCCCTTCTCTCTCCATCCCCTCTCTCCCTTCTTCTCTCTCCCCATTGCTCTTTATCTCTCTTCCCTCGCTTTTTCTCCCTTTCTTTCGATCCCCTCTCTCCCTTCTTCTCTCTCCCCATTGCTCTTTATATCTCTCTCTCTCTCCCTCTTTTTCTCTCTCTTCCACTCTCCCTCGCTTTCTGTCCCCCCCTTCCCCTCTCTTTCTTTCCCCCTCTCTCTCTCCCACTCTCTTTCCCATTCTCCCCATACTCTCTCCCTCTCATTCCCTTTCCCTTCTCTTTCCACTCTCTCGCTCTGTCCCTCTCTCGTATCTCTTGCTCTCTCTCTTCCCTCTCTTTTTCTCCTCACCCTCTCTCTTTCTCCTCTATTTCTTTCCCCCTCTCTCCCACCCTCTTTCTCATTCTCCCCATACTCTCTCCTGATCACTCTTTATCTCTCTCTCTTCCCTCTTGTTTTCTCCTCCCTCTCTCTTTCTCTCTCTACCCTCTTTCCACTCTCTCGCTCTGTCCCTCTCTCGTATCTCTCGCTTTCTTTCTTCCCTTCTCCCTTTCTCGCCATCCCCCTCTCTTCCTTCTCTCTCCTGATCACTCTTTATCTCTCTTTCTCCTCCCCCCTCTCTCTCTCTCTCTGTGAGGTCAGGGCCCAGCCGGCTGCACACAGGGAGCGAGGGAGAGATAAAAAGATGGATGGATGGGATGGCGGCTGGTGTAGGGTGACTCTGGTCTAAGTACAGCATTTGCAGTACAATATGAATCTTTTATGACTTCTTCAGTTCACGGTGCAGGGTTTTTCTCATGGCTGCTGCGGTCGGTGGCCAAGGTTACTAAATCAGTCTGTGGGATAAGATACACAATACATAAGACATAGAAGATAAGAAATACTAGCAGAAGAAAGTAGTACAAATAAACCACTATAAAGTTCACTCTTGCCTTGTTTCACATTACATAACAGTTATCAGGGAGGTCTATTATTATTTATAAATAGTAATAGGATTATCACTATACTAAATGATGAGGTTCAACATTTTCAGGTCTACTTTCGCCATGTTACCTACGTACGTATTGTCAGCTATGATTTTGCATTGCCCGAGCGAGCATTTCTAAAGCAACCTGAAGGCACTCTAGGTAACATTTCTGATGGAGGGTTGTTACGTTGACCTACATCTTCCACTTTATGCCATTAAACGTATCTATTTCCATGGAGGCAAGCAGATAATGGACCAGTTTACAGTTTAGATCCTCCTCACAGTTAGAAGAAGTTAGAGGGTTAGAGTTAGTTTTACAAGTTATTTTTGAGTTATAAAAACACCTCCCATTGAGTAATCGCATAACAGACAACTTTCATGCCATACTGTGAAACATTCCAGGCAAAGCGATAACATCTCCATGGAGACAAGCAGGTAATAGTACTAATTTACAGATCAGATCTGTATAGAAGTGATCCCCCTTACAGTTAGAATGCATATTTTACAAGATAGTTTTAAAGATTATAAAGTTATTGAGTTAAAAAAAAAAACCTCACATTGATTAATGCACAATAGACAAGTTTTCAATCAATCAAACTTTATTTATAGAGCATTTTTCATACAAAAATGCAACACAAAGCACTTTATGGTGACTAAAAAAAGAACATTCCCACATTTCCCACACTTCTCTCCACTCCCCACCCCCCATAAAGCTAAACAATCCCACATTTCCCACCATTTTTTAAATTAAAATTTTCCATTTATCGCATACACACTTTTTTAAATATGTTGTCAGTGAAGGTAATGAAAGATTTAACTATTTGAAATATATAGTTATCAGTTTTGTACTAATGAACGTATATATGGCTGAAGTATATATATTTTTGTCAAATTATTTTATTTAAACTCCAGGATGAAAAAAGGCAGCTCGTCTGTGCTAATAGGATCACACCAATAAACAATAAACAATGAACTAGGAAACATCCCAGGCAAAACACTGACAACTCCATGGAGACGAGCAGGCGAAAGGCGAAACCTCCAAGAAAGATTACGCAGCGGACCTTTAAATGAGCCGAGAGTCACCGGGACCCGTTGTCAGGACAAACAACAAACACATCGTCGCTTACACGTGTTGTTTGAGCAAAGACAGTATCGTATGGTCAGCGTGACCCGACCCCCTCGCGTGCGGTTGCTACTGCTCCCACCCTCAAAGCAAAGTAAGCGAACCTCTGCGTAGTAAACAACACACCTGGATCTAAGGCAGCGACCTCACTCACAGAAGGGCTGACCTCATCGCGCCTTACCGAGTCTATAATCATGACTCAAGCACAGTGACCGAGGACTTGTGCACACCTGACCCAACCGGGCTGCGTCCCCGAGGGCAGGCTGACATCCACACACCGGGTTGTCAGAGGTGATGTCACTGGACACTGTTAGCTGTAGTTAAATGGTGCTAACGGTTATAAATAGTATGTGATATTTAGCTGCCAAGTTTGAACTATACAGTGAGAGGCTGCGAATAGAAGATGGCAGAATGAGGTATACAGACTGAAATAGATTTGCGTAAGTAAGGGGAATCTGATGGATACATGTAAAAGAAAAGAAAAAAGAAAAAGTTCAGTTCCACGTCTAGCCAGTTTTTTATAATATTGTCATGTCCTTGAGCAAGACTCTTCATCCAAATTAAAGATTGAATGACGTGGGGTATTGGTGGTGGTTGGGGAAGCCATGTTTCTGTCAGATACCCCAGGGCAACTGTGGCTAGAATGGATTGAACCTTTCCTCTTTTTTTTAGAAAATAAACAACTTTTGGTGACACTTTTTAATAACACACCGCAAAGAACAAAGATGACTTGAATTAAGAAAGTTTCATCATGATCTGAGTAAATTTCACTTTACAAATAAAATTATCTGCCAGTGGAATGAGACGTTTTGTACTGGTTACACTTAAAATAAGAAAAATAACAACTTTTGCACTTAAAATAAGAAATAAAATCGAATGTTGCTTGAATTAAGAAAAACACACTTATTCAACTGGCAAATAATTTTACGTGTCAAGCTGAATCTACTCAAATAAAGTAAAATGTTCTTAATTTAAGTCATTTTTACTTACCTAGATATGTGCACTACTTTAAGAGCAAACTATTTATTAAAAAAAACATTACCCTAACCCCATAATGAATTCATTTATTAATTATTTACCCAGTCTGAATCATTCTCAATCTTCATACATCTTAATAAGCTATTTTTTTTGTTATTAATGTCTTTGATCATGCGTTATTATGGATAAGTAAAGTGTAGTTTTTATAAATTGGGACACAGTCGTATTAGTGTTTCAGATTTCTTCTGAATAGATATTGAACAGTTTTTTGTAAATTGCCATTTAAAATATGCTCCCCATCCTTGTGACATGAGCTGTCAAGCGGTTTGTTTTTCTAAATGTTCACAAATTGCCCAGGGATTGCATCATGCTGTTTATTTGGTAGCACCCAAATACACTTAATATAACGTGCAATACCAATAAGTATAAAGAACGTATTCCAAGCCTTGACATGTTTACTGTTTAACTGAATTACCTTTTCAATCACAAAATATTGGATTTCGCACATGATCGACCCATTTTAACTTGACACCTTGAAAACAGCCAGATCTTACAGAGGTTAAAATATCTATCTGGTATCGAAGAGAGTCTCAAATGTTCTAGAGGTGATATGATGCCTTATAACGATCACATGAGGCTAGCTAGCAGACAGACTGTGTTTGTCTTTTAGCATTAGCCAAGATCTGTTGAAATGCCAAAGGGTATTTAAGGACACATATAGGGAGAGTCTCTTGGATTATTCTAGTCTAAAGTCAGGAGAGGACAGCAGCAGAGGGTGGAGGGAGAGAAATAGAAGGTAAACAGGTTCAAATGCACCATGCAGAAATAGATGCATGTATTATTAGTGAACCAAAAGGTAAAAATATCTGTGCAAGATTGATGCATTGCAGTTGTTTGCACAGCATGCTTTGTGCACACGTGTCACTGACTCAAAAACATGTTAAAATGAAATATTAATTTTAAAAAATCAAGCTAACATTTAGAGTTTTAGAGCCAGACAAGAAAGAATATTGACAGCTTGTATCGCTGGCAGTATAGTGGCTACTGTGGCTAACACTCATGCCTCACAGCAGGAAGGTCCCGGGTTTGACTCTTGGAATTCCTGGTTTTCCCCAATCCAAAACATTTAGCAAAATCCTCCAGTGAGGTTATCCACCACCAAGGATGGATAACCTCACTGGAGGATTTTGCTAAATGTTTTCCTGCGTCACTGCTCCTGACAGGTTTCCCCAGCAGCATTTGATTAAAGGTTGTGTCAAATGTAGAGAGGATGCACAAATTATACTTTACGCACTTTAATAATGGTTACCTAACAAATTTGCATAGATACTGGTTGTGATGTTTATACTAGCTGGTGTTAACTAGCACGCACTCTCCACACCTGCACTCTGCTTGGTGTACGCCTAATACATAATGTGTTTAAGGTGAAATGATTTTCTAGAGAAATCACATTGTTCTGCCTATGTGCAGGCACACCCTTGCTTATATAGTTACATTGTAATGGATCTTAGTCGGAATCCCTCACTTACACAGCAGCCTATCATAAAGACTCCTTATTGGAATGAAGCCAGACCTATGACGTGTGCTGACATCAATTCAAATGAGAAAACAAAAAATTGCTTTGTCACAATCTTATTTAAGGTCTGTCTAGCGTGTTGTGTCTATGCAAATCTTTTACGACTTCACAGAATTTTGAAGTGTTACACAGGCATTCCTGTTTCTCCCGTAATGCTAAATATTGACAAAGCCCACACATGGCCATCATTGAGTTTCTTTGAGTCACATTTTTAAACAATTGTGGTATGTAATGAATGCACGGACGGTTTCTGTTTTGTAGCCCACTCTTTTGTTCTGCAGACATCAGCATTCACTCCATATCTTTACACTTTACACTGAATACCAGACGCGAGGTGGTTCACTGGAAATGATTGCAGAGTTGCCAAATATGGAGGATGGTCTGTAATCTCAAGCTTGGGCTGGGACATTACTAACATAGCTCAACTTATCCCCTCTGAAACACATGGACCAGAAGCCACGCCAGGAATCTCCCAGCAGGCAACAGGAAGCAGTGACCATACATGCACAGGGAGTTTGCTATGGTCAATACTATGCCACACACACATATACAAGAGGGGAACAAATGGGTGGAAAGTTGCATGCTTTTTGTCCTGGGCTGATCTGATCAAAGACGCCGCCGCTAACCCAGACTGCAGGGAGGGAGGGAGAGAAAGAGAAGAGGGGGGAGGGAGAGAGAGAGAGGAGTCAAGGAGAGTGTAAACAGGAGACAGTGCCTCGCCGGTGTGGATTCCAGATTCCAGAGCGATGAGGTGAGGGCGCTGTTTTGGGCCATACAAAGTGGTACAGGACATACCACAAGTCATTCCATTCCTAATACGGATCAGGCGACAATGTAGAAGAGACATGCACTGTACATGAATCAGTAAGGCAGAAAAACAAGTTCAGATATGGCCAAGAGGTAAAACATCATTTGATCCTTTTTTTTTTTTTTTTTTTTTACAGTAGTGTCAAAATAGACCATAATCTGATCCAAGTTTGAAGTAGTATTTATATAGCAAGATCTAGTTATGAGATATCTTTGAGAGATATAATAATAAACTCCAAAATTAGAAGGAATAAATAGACGTATGATTGTTATAGCGCTCTGGATCAAATGACATTTCTTTCTGGTAACAGTGCAAATGTCCACGGAGAAGCATTAGCCAAAACAACATTAAAAAGACAAACAAAAACTGTGGAACAAACTGGTTCTGGGTCATGGCATGGGGCACATACATTTATCACACACTGACAGGGTACTGAATGACTGCCAAATATTTAGCCTCTTCAAATCTCCATTGGTTTAACATTAGACAAACTGAAACCTCAATGTGTGCCTCTTAGTAATTAAGGACTTCGATTGCTTCTGACGTAATTTGGTGGAGGTGCAAGGCATGTTGAGAATGCGCTATTTTGGTTCTTTGCACGCTCAGTCATCTGTAAAGAATTTCAGCTGAAACAATGCAACAATGCAAAAACAACACATTGACATTTATAACTCCACACTCTGGGGAGGTTTAGTTTTATGTGTTATGTCTTCAAAATTTCTGCAAAAACATGTTTTTCTTCAGCTTTGCATTCAAAAGCTGCACCATTTCATACTGCCGGTCTAATGGTCTAATTGTGTTCTTGGAAGTTTAATATTAGTTGATGGGACATGGGTTTCGAATGCTTGAATTTTAATTTGAAAGTTAATAGCCCCCTTGCTTACACCGCTTTTAATACAGACTCCAAATGCGTAAGAACAATACCACATATTTGTTCTGAACAGTTTGCATGCCTGTCCAAAGGTTGTTATGGCAAAGAAGTCTATGTCCTTTTCAGCAATGAATATGTCTGCATGAGCACTAGTACACAGCACAAGTGCCAGACCGTGTCTCCAGTTTCTCTTCACATACTAATTAGGATCCTTGAGAGGCGGCGAGGGACACCGCATGCTAGGACACTGAGAACGAACAGTTGAGAGGAGAAGAGAGGGAGAGAGATGGAAAGAAGAGAAAGAAAGAGGGGGAGAAGCCAGACACTCCATGCTGACAACCTCACTTCTTCACAGACCGTTGGTTTAAGCAGGTCACGGTTTTTGGACCGATGATATAAGAATGTCTGCGCAAATGGAAAAAAAAGAGAGAAAGAATTACAGCTAAACACACTGAAGAATTTGAGCACTGTGATAACATGTGCACGTAACATATCTTGGTGATAGTAGGTGGAAAGTTGGTTAAAGATTAAATGACGACAACATGTTTACTGTCATTCCTCTGCATATATTTTGTAGCTCAAAACATCTCGACCTGAAATGGGCAGGTGTTGTGTAATAATGTCATGTGTGGACAAGGTGACCATGTTCTAAGAAAGTGTCTGATCAGCTGACCCATTGGCTTCAACAACATCTGCGTTACACAAGTTATCAACAAGTACAAGTATTGTTTATTTACTGTGGAGAGCTCTTTACAAAGACACTGCAAGAATACCAGACAGTTACAGTGATGATGTTTAGATTAACAATGCATTTTAAGTAAGTAGATCACAACATTTATCGTGTAGGATCTGCCACCCTCTTGTATGGAGATGTTATTGCTTTGCCTACAATTTTCCACAGTATGGCATTAAATACATTTGGTTAGGTTAGTTTATTTGCCATTTGTGGTTAAAAAAGTTGGAAAAACATGTCCAAAAGTGCACCATGAGACATTAAAAACGACCAAATAAACAAATGACACAACAGTGATGCCACCAGACCAAGTTACGGATCATATTTGTGGAGAGGCGACTCCCGCACAGTAAGAATACATGTTTTAGCAGTGCAAGATGCAAATGAGGATAGATACGTTTAACGCCATACTGAGGAACATTATAGGAAATGCAAACTCCATGGAGACAAGCAGACGGTGGATGCTCTCACCAGAAAAGTAACCCGGTGCAGCCTTTAAACTATGAACTTGAAATAGTTATGCAAAAAATTTCAATATGTACATGTTCTTGCTTGTTTAAACTGTAAATATTCCATCAATACCTCCTTTTTCAGCACTGCAAAACATCTGGAGTCACATTAAATTCCACCAGCAGGACTTTTCTGTGAGAATTTTGCAGTCCAAGGAAATGTCAAGCTGACCTTAACTGCACAGTCAGTGAAACTTCCCTTGTCCTACCACTATATGAGCTGGTCTGAAACAATTTGTAAGCAAGAAAGAAGGCTAGAAAGAAAAACTGCACTTGCTTAAATTGAAAGTTTCTTCAGGCATAGCCAAACTGAGATAAACCTGCTGAATCTCAATGTGAAATTCCCCCAGTGGAAGATGAGAAGGGCACAGCTCTTTCTGCAGAGGGTGTGAAAAGGAGAGTGCTGTTTTCCAAGGACTTTTCAAAGGGGTGATGCAATTGCCCCTCTTCCTTGCTCATTTTTTTTCATAGCAACATACCACAGTTAACCCAGTAACACAGTGAGGGCGCATGGCAACAGTGGGCGCTTCATCTCTCCTCCTCCTCCTCCTCTGCACATCTCTACAGACATTTGTGTCTTTGTCACATACCAGCCTTCTGCACCTACACATTTACTGCTTATACGCCAGTCCTGCCATTGATGAAAAACAAATATAAGCTCTTTTTGTTTTGCCAGTGTTGCTTAATCTCCCGGCACATGCAGAGGGGAAAAAGAGAAGGGGGGCAGTGGGTAGTGCTGGGAGCAAAGCATGCAGCCAATCAGAGCGCAGGATTACCTAGAGGCAGGCATAAACACACACTGTTGCTGTTGGTAACAGAAATGTGATTGGCTGTTGGGGGACGTTGCTCAACACGATAGGTGTCCCAGTGTGAGGGTATTTTCATCAATGTTATGAATGTTTATGTTCTGTTGCGCTCTTTAATAACCTTGTTATTGCTCAAACAAATGTTCTCATAATCATGTTGGTCTAACAGTAGGCTGGGCCAGGACAAAGTGCTCAGGGTTATATCTGCTGAACTTTCGTTACCTTCAGCAACAGTAAACAAGCACACTTGACAATGGGCAGATACTTGAGGGGAGGGTGAGTGACACTGGAGCACAGGTCAGTGACCCTGATACCTGCACCTGACGTAACACTGTTGTTGATGTTAATGTTCTTTAACTAATCATACCAGTTTGTCACAACCCATCTATAATGATTCATATCTGAGTGATGCATAGGACAGGTTACACAACAAACATTTAGAAGAACTTCGGCAAAAAGTTTGTGCAAATTTCTTCACTGTTGCAGTACTTTGTTTACAAACAGTTGATTATTCACATCGACTTTTTTCCTAATATATCTACAAGAATATTACATTATATTGCATCATTTGTATGTGGAAACTATTGGATGCCAACACAGAACACAACAAATAAAATAATATTTGGCAGTATTATTCTCTATGACTTATAATAAGTGCAGTCTTATTATTAGTTATTATTACCATTATATTTTTGCTCTTGTTTATTATATTATATTCTGATGAGTGAGCTTCTGTGTCTAAACAGTTTCCCTTGTTGATCAATAAAGTTTGTCTAAGTCTAAACCTGAGAATTTGAGCCACATGTTGCAGTCTATTTTATTATCTGTTTCTTAGTAAGCCTCTTGACAGTGTGAGGTGGAAAATCACATGCTAAACCCAAACAGAAAGCATCTCGTGTCTGTGAAGCAAGAGAGCAAAGATCAGCTCAGCTCATTTCTCTGTTTTTCTCCAGAGCCCAGTGCTGCACATGCTGTCTTTGTTTACATGCTGCTGCTTCCTGAAAGGGGAGGAGCCTCCGGCAGGCATGCCTGAGTTGCTTTGGAAACAGTGCCCGTACAGTAGCCAATGAGAAGGCGGGGGATTATGACATATGTGTTTGTGTACAAAATAATGAAATAGTGGACTCTGATAGTGTGTTAACTGAAGGAGATAATAAATTTAATCAGCTCTGGACAGAATGGGGGTAATGCTATTGAACGTAATAGTTTTAGTTGCTGGGTGTTTTTGTTAGATACACTGAAAAATTGTGAGTGCAGTTACTTTTCCACAGATCAGACCTGTAACTTAAACTAGTGTCACCACCTGCTTGTCTCCATACAGATAAATTTCAACCCTCCATAGGAAAATTTGCATATAATTTTTTTGTTTTTTAATTCTAATTTTTATTGTCAATCACATAGAGATGACAGTTGCAAATCACAAAAGTCCTTTTTTTTCATTCTTCTTTCACATACTTGGTTTCTTTCACTTCACATATATTTTTTGCCCTTTAAGAATATAAAGTAAAAAAACAAAACAAGAAAAGACAAATATTTAAACATTTGAGTAGCAATGAATAAAGAATGTGACTAATGTTCCTTTTTTATGTTTGGGTGTTAATAAAGTCTTTCCATGGTTTCCAGTCTTCCTCATGACTGTCGTATGCCAGTCTTTGTGTGAGTGTCAGTCTTTCCATTTGTGAAATGTCTTCAAAAATATTAATCCAGTTCTCCAAATTCGGTAGTTTGTCACTCATCATTTTTTAGTTATTGCTTTCTTGCTTGCGACCAGTAGAATATTCCACATATTTTTTTTTGTTCCTTTGATGTCAAATTTATATAGTATTACAAGTAATTGATTATACAAATTATATATATTTTTTCTAATTGGCCTATTTTTATTTTCTATTATTTTATTTTATTTTATTTTTGCTATTTGTTATTGTTATTCCCATTTGCTGCTGTTGTGGAACAAACTGATTCTTTCTTACCTAATCACTGTGACTATGGTACATGCTGTACCTTTAAGTTTACCTTTAACCAGTTTGTTTTTTCTTATTGATTATTTGGCATTTTATTGCTGTTGTGGGACAAATAGATCATTTCCCATCTATCCTCTCACTGTGTTCAAACCTCCACCAGGAAAGTTACATCGTGTACCTTTAATTATTTGATTAAACACTGTGTATCTTTCTATCTTTTTTTAATTTAGTCATTTTATTTTGACTCTTTGGCATCCTCATTCACTATTGTAGGACAACTATCTTCTTTCTTATCTAATCACTGCGATCAAATATCAAAACATAAATTAGATCTCCTTTGTAAACTCCTATTGGTCTTTATAGTTGTCCAGCAGATGTTTCGGCGCACAGTTTTCATAATGGCCTCACATAAAAGCTGTTTGCATAAGCACTTATCGCACCATATTCCCCCAAAGTGCGCCGCACCTGTGTACATGCAGTGTGGAGTTTACAGCTGCTATTGTTATGACACACAGAGGCCGGTCCCTGCGGCACCTGGTCTGGTTCCTTTTACCATCAGTCACATGAACGCGCTTCCAGTTAAACAACCACTTTATTACGGGCAGCAAACAGGGATAGGAAACTTTATACAACATGCACATAGATAAATATATAGATAAATAGATTTTGCAAACAGTACTTTAATGTTTTCTTTTATGTCTTTTATAGCGCCCTTATTACACGTTTTCTGATCTATGTTATAAAGTTGTTTCCTCATCACAAACATACCGGGTGTTGTGTTTTGTTTCATTCACACATGTTAAACACACAAATCCTGCATATTTAGGCTTAGTTCTTCTCTAAAACTGAAAACACTCTGTTCCACCTTGTGATGTCATGTGGTAATACAGGGAGTGCTCTGTGCTACCTTCCCTAGAGTCAGACGCAAAACTTCAGACCTGGAAGGAACAATCCCTACTGAACAAAAGGTAAAAGGAGCTGTTAACTTCAAAACTACTGCTGCTTCGTGAAATCACAAGGTGGAACAGAACATTCTGAGCTTTCCAGATGCAGACGCACTAGTAACAAAAGGTTATTCAAACATGTGTGAATGAAACAAAACACAACTCCATGTATGTTTTGATGAGACAACAGCATTTTAAAAGGGCTTAAATGCTTAACTATAGGACCTTTATGGTACACTTTATTGTCCAAGTATATTTATCCACTGCATTTAACCCAAACTCCCTGTAGGACTGTGACTTTCCTGAAGTTGCATGAATTCATATTTTTTTATTAACATTATGATTGTTTATATTGTATTCTATTGCTCGGTGAACATCCAGGGAAGGGGAATGAGCGAATGGACTTTCCCGGATGCTCATCTGAAACAAACTGGTCTGACCAACTTAAACCAGAAACAAATTAATTGTTCAAACCGGAAACAAATTAATTGTTTCACCATTTGACTTCTGTTTCCTTATGACTGTATCATGCATTATGTGATTAAAGAAACCGCATGCAAATGTAGAAAAACAGGCTCTAACCAGACTCTTTATACACTTGTTTACATTGATTGATGCAGTCTGTTTATCTCTTCAGTTGTTCATTTGCTCGTTTGCCAATATTAACTTTCACAGAGAAGCTCTTGACCGCACTGGCAGATGAACTATTCTGAATGCTCATATCTGTGTCAGTGGGTGTGATTATTACTTTCATTTACTGGATGAAATTGAATAGTACGTCTTATCGCATAATATCACAGTATTTTGAAAAGTGCTTTTACTCTTCTCACTATGAGGAAGTTTATATGTTACTACAGCTCATTTATAATCATTTGCACATAGTCTTAAAAAGAGGTATTGTGCTTGTGTCTGCTATATAGCTATAATCTATGATATCTGTGGATCATTATGTTATAATCTGCACATTTTTAATTATATTTATAAATTGTATAGTTACCACTGTATAGACTTACATTATTATAGTGACTTAATAAAAGAAACAACCACTGACTTTGTGTGGGAGCTGACGTCGCCATAAATGTCGTCACAACAAAGAGTCAGCATCTCCAGTGGATAGCTGTGGATCATTCATTCTTTTTCATTTGTTCAAAACAAATCCAACGTATATCACCGATTAAGAAAATAAAATTGGAGAATGATATAAATATAGAGCACTGGGCGTATGTCAGTAGCTCTGAAAACAGGAATATTTCTGCAATATGGCGTCTTGAAAATAAGTGATGCACAATTCACTATATGAAAACTACTTTGAGAGGGTACATGAGAAGGGGAAACAACTCTAACATGGTTAAAAGCTCTAAAAAGTTGATTTAGATTTTTAGTCTGTATCCTCCTTGTATCCTTACATATAAGTCAATGCTCTAAAACCAAAACTAAACCTTGAGCTACTTGCAAATGTTATCTATTCATGTTCTTCACAAAGTTTCTTTTACACGTTTTACTAGTTTGAGGAGCTATCACTAATATAAAATTGTCTTAGTCAACTTCAATGTTTTAAATCAGTGGTTCACAATCTTTTTTTTCTCAAAAGAACCGGTAATAGGTAATAAACATAACATATAAACATAAACATATTTTCAGGGACTGATGGAGCGGGGCAAGGCCAGTAATAACAGTTCAAAATGCAAAATGGTCTTCATACTCTTGTTTGCTGTTTACCAGGTTAAGTATTGTACTATTTTACAGAATATAACACATAGAGTCCATTTAAAGAGATATAATATTTTTCTGTGGGGCCCAGTACCAGACATCCCGCGGCCAGGTCTTGGGCCCTGGACCAGTGGTTGGGACCCCTGCTTTAAATGGCACAGGATTACAGGTGCTGCCTACACTAATATTACTCACTTTTAAGGACTATACTTAGAAACATCATTATCTCTTAGGCAACAGGTCTCTGTTTGTATACTTGGTTGAGTGCAGAAGACTTACACTTGAAACCACGTGTTGCCTTTTGTACAGGATGCAGCTGCAGCTATAGTAAACATATTGATCTATAAGCACACTCTTCTCCATCTGTGTGAGCTTTCTGACAAAAGTGCATTCTGGGGCTTGCTTTGAGTGGACGTCATCCTCTTTTCTTCTAATCCTCAAGTGCCCCTTCATTTAAATGTGGTCTAAGGATAGAAGATTGCTCTAATCTAATCAGTAGTCCACTTTTTAGCTCCTCTACTAGTATATGCTGCGACTACAATCGTGTCTAGACCAATCACTTCAAAACAGCTACCACAAATGCATTTGCAATACAGTGACGTTATAGGTTAGTTATTCTGAAAATGAATTATTTTTGTCACAGTGGGAAATAATGAACACAGGGTATAGCTAAGAGGACTGGTGTTCACCTTAGACAACCTCAGATAGTTGGCAGTCAGGACATGATATAGAACCAATAGTGTGGGTACATTTCTGGCGAGCAGCAGATACAAGAGGAGAAGAAGATGGTTTTAAAAAGAGCATTTTGTCAAAGTGTCAACAAATCCAAAAGAAAACAGTCTAGTCACTTAAGGACATTGCTAGCAGTTGTGAATGTTCTGATAAATATAGTACAAAACAACTGCCCTTGTGATTTGCTGCATGCTGTTTGAAAAGAGTCTAGCCAGGATAATGTATGCAGCACCTCAGGGTGCAATAACAATGAAGGTAATATGAGAAGGAACTGAGCTGAGATAATATAATAAAAATATATATTATATTTTAGAACCCAATTTAACATCTATACTAGTAATTATAATAGTAATTATAAAACAATTATTGAATACATGCAGTTGCAAACACATAATAATTGATGTAAGAATTGTCAGTTCTTTGACTTAAATGTTGGCAGATCAATTCCCACTCAGACAGTGCATACTATTCTTGTGTCCTTTGGCAAGGCACTTAACTCAGCTGCTCTCCTGTGTTTTAGTAGACAAACTTGTATATCAGTAAAGTTTGTCTAAGTCCAGTTCTAGTACATATAGACTATATATAAATGGACATAGCTAACCCACTAGCCGCTGCGTCAGAAATGTCCCTGGAGGTGCCTCCAGCCCCATCGACTTTACATTCAGAAGCTGTCACCCCTCTGTCTGTAACTGCTGCAGTGACATTATTATTTTGACATTTCGTTTTAACAAACTCCTAATATGAACCTGGGTGACCTCACACTCCCTTCTTTATACAGTCTATGCGAGTACTCTTGCATATAATACACATGATATGTGGGTAAGTGATTCCTTGATGTAAAGTGCCCCATGGACTTAGGAAAGGGCTGAATGTATCACTGTGTCAATAAAAGATGAGGCTTCCTTCAGGGAGGATATCTGGTTCAATGTTTGGATTTAGTCTGGATTACTTACGGTAAAACAGGTCAAGTTCTGTCCACAGCAGCATAATGCAGCATAAAGTTAATGGCCAAATGTTACTCTGACAATGAATGTTTTTTTGTGATGAAAATAGAACACTTACTAATTAATGCATTTGAGTTGCAGTGACGTGTACAATAACAGGGTGGTAGTTCATTCATTTGCAAGTTAATTATAATTAAATTTATTAGATCTGTAATTAATTAGTAAAACATTTTTGCAGACTGATCAGCCCAACCTTTTATTAACCCTCATATTAAGATGCTTAGCCAACCGAAACCAATTTGTAACACATTGCAATTTCTTTTGATTCCTTTGTCCTGGACTTGTGCCAGACGAGCAGCAACAAAGACAGAAACTCGACCAACCACATCACCCTCAGAGGACTCCTCCAACTCTACCCGGCAACCACTGCAGCCAAGTGTGCCGGTAAAAACAAACACAGACATGCATGCGTGCTCCTCTGCTCTGGGCACACCTGAAACTCCAAACCAAAAGTTCCTCCTCCCTTGTCTCTGTGGTTTTGCATATACAGACTAACTAAATGATAAGCTGCTGTTTCTGTGGAAGATGGTGAATGAGGAAGTCTGCCTCTCACGATAACAAAAATGAGGTTTCTATAGAAGATTCTGAAGAAGATTCTAATATTGATACTAATTTATACAACAGATAATGCTACTGTCATTGCTACTATTACCTGTGCAATAACCTGCTCCACAACCCACGTGCAATACTATATTATGTGCAATACGGAACCCATCTGAAGCAATTTTACCACCTGGGAAATACTCTACTTAGACCTTATTTAATCCTACCTGCACCTTTGTATTTTATTATATTTTATTACATTTTATTATATCTGTATTTTGTGTTTTATTATATTTTTTTTTACTATATTGTTTACTTATTTCCCTTGCATTTGCAAACACTTTTTAGCAGTATTATTTATTGCATATGACAAATAAACAATCTTGAATCTTGGATATATAGACTGACAAGGGAATAAAGGCGCTGTTCCTGATTTTTACTGTTTAATAAATGTTTACTCTTGATCTCTCATGTCTTAATAACATGAAAACAGAACTAGTTCATTTAAAAAGATTTGCAGTGGTCCAAAGATATCCGTGCTTACCGTGCATCCCAAGCATCCTATTTATTAGTTATGAGCACTTTTTAAAACTTTCGGAGACAGTAAAGTTTTGTAGTCACGGTAAAGCTAACAACAGCTATGCTAATTATACATGCTAACGTGCACGTCCTGATTATCGGGCAATGCAATGTTTTTATTGATGCAGACATATTTTGACCTCAAGAGCTGCTTATACAATATATCTGTACTGGTGCAAGACACATTTTGCTCATATAGGTACAGGGTCTTTAAAGAAACAGATAAATGAAACACTTTAGTAGTTATACTAGCAGTAATTTACATCTAGAAGTTATTTATCGAACTCTCTGCAGCTCAAATGTAATTGTAGTACAGAAAAATTCGTTTAAAAAAGTTCCTCACTAGCACACAGGAAAATCCCTTTCCAATAGTGACCGACAACATTTTTTATTCCATACAATTTACTTACAGTTACAAATCATGTAGTAATTATCATGACAGGCCAATGAGGAAGTTTGCATTTTTCTTACTGTAAAATGCTAATTTCCATGAAGTGGGGGAATGTGTGGGCATGCGTTTCTGCAGGCCCGGAGGAAGGCGATTTCATTGACGTCGTACATAGGAGCGGACAATACTGGACTTTGTTGGCACTAGTGGGCGACTGTATGAATGAAACTGCCTCTGAGTGCTTTTGATTGCGCATGTTTTTGCTCCCTCACTGTTTGGCTCACCAGAAAATCTTCAGGCTATTGTTGCCGACGCCATCTCAGACGCACTTCACATGAGCAATGAACCCACACTGAAGGAAAAAAAAGGAAAAACTGTGCATAAATTTGATTATGTGAAAAATGTATTTCGTTTTGTTAGGTTTTTACTGCTTATTTTTAGTAAATATGTCTTTTTAAATGACTTGAGCAAGAGAAATTGTTTAAAGGTCCACGAGGTAACTTTTCTGGACGGCCTGCCACCTGCTTATCTCCATAAAGATGTGTTTTTTGGCTGGAATGTTACACAGTATGGCATCAAACTTATCTATCTCCATGGAGACAAGCAAGTGGCATGATCAGGCCAGTGTTGTAGGTCAGATCTGTGGAGAGGAGATTCCGCTCACTGTTAGAATACATGTTTTTTAAGATATGTTTTGCACAATAATGACATCCATCACTGCAAAAAACACAATCTAGTCAAGATAAAATGACTTGGATTAAGAAAGTTTTACCATATTTGAGTAAATGTCAGCAAGATTTCTGTACTTAAACTATGAAAATACATCTAAATACATCATACACAAAAACAACTTTTTACACTTAAAATAAGAAATAAAATCAAATGTTGCTTGAATTAAAAGAAAAACACTTATTCCACTGTAGATAATTTGACTTGTCAAGATGAATCGACTCAAATAAAGTAAAATGCTCTTAATTAAAGTCATTTTAACTTATGTAGATATTGTTTTTTTTCCAGTGATTATTAAATAAATGCAAGACTGAAAATTGAAAACGCATGCATACACACACATGCACATCAAAAAGTTACATATGGCACCTTTAATAAACCAGAATATGTATTGAAACCCGCCTGAATACCTGGTCCTTACCCTGTCAATCTGCAAAAACATAATCTAAAGTAGTCCAAACTACAATAAACTAAATACATTACTACTAAGTAAGCTACTAGGACTAAGACAAATATTTAAATGCCAATACTCCCTGACTGAAGTATTCGTTTTTTGAATCAAAAGCTCCTCCTCCTGTCACTCACACACACGCCACGCAGTAAAGTGAGCCATATGGAGACTCTTTAAAACCTCTTTGAGACCTCTAAGTTTCCTCTTCTTCCTCTCCTGCTTCTCTCCCCGGGGGCTCACTGTCTTTTGAAGTTGTCTTGCTCTGTGGCAGGTGTGCGGCAACCTTCAAGTCTCACTGTGCGTCACCTGCCATATGCCTCCTTTTGTTTTTACTGCACCTGACCGCTCTCGGTACACAGCTACACAAATTGTAGCAAATAATTCATTCATCTTTTCTTACCCCCCCTCCCCATTCTTCTCTCTTTCTCCCTTTCTCTAAGTCAACAAAGCAGCTGCAGACTGTTTACAAACCAGCACGAGCACAAAGCAAGGGCAAATCACAGCAATCGCCATGCAGACAATCCACCAATCACAGGCTACGCACACAAACCCTCGGCCAATCAGGATTCAGACCTGCTGTCACCCAATAGCAACAGGAGCCAGACGCCGGAGCAGTTAGAGATAGTTACACCAATCCAGAGGAAAGCTTTGAAGTGTTGTTTTTCAGTTTCTTTTCTTCATCGCCAAGGATTTTTGATTCTCAAGCATGTTGTAATCCTAAATTTAGAGGTGTTAATGCACAGTTGATACAACTCCAGCCCAGATCAGCCAGAGGAGGAAAAACATCAGTGTTTTTGTCAAGAGTGTGAACAAAGTGAGAGCAACAAGAGGCACATGCTGTTGGATGATGAAATTAGAGACCAAACTGGCAATAGTTTTCAAGGTTTTGAAGCAATACTGTTGTACCCACACGCCTTTGTGCTTCTTTGTTACAATTACAGTATCTGTATCAACCTTTTATGAGTTTAGTTTAATTTAAATTACAGTTTACTGTTACAATTTGCAAAAATATTAATTAGTTTCAACGTCTTTTAACATGTAACTGTATATATGAGAAAACAATATAGTTGCAATTGGATAACTCTGACACTAGATTTACTAGCACTTACATTTGACCTGAATATAAACTCAATTCTACACTAAATGTGTGCACTTGTAAATGTAGAAGTCACCAAAACTCTACAGTGTGGTTAAAATCTATCAGGTCAAGTTACATGTCAGATCTGTGGCGAGGTGACCCTGCTCCCAGTGTCTGGATGGGTTTCCTCCGGGCTCCAGTTTCCCCCATCAACTCAAAACATGCAGCACCCTATGAACTAACATCAAGGACCATGACGTCCACCCTCCTGTGGGCTCACCACTCACAGAGGGGTTCATAGGGGGGGTCAGGTGCTATGAGGATTGGGCAGCAAACTGCCCCCGCAACCCAACTGGATAAAGCGGGAGAAGATGGATGTTTAATCATCATCTATCTTTACATCTATCTATGTTTAATCATAATCTATCTATCTTTGTATCTATGCATATATTCTATTATTTAGGCGTGACACATGATTAAAATATTTTATCAAGCTTTGTAATTAATTAATCTCAGTTAATCACACAACAGTATTTGCCCTAAACGCAACATTTATGTATTTTACTGGATTCATTTTCTTCCTGAAGCCTGTCATTTGTTGGAGTTTGGGCTGTTGACACCTATGCTCCTGCCAGTACTGCTCCCGCCAACAGCTCCAGCAGTTTCTGTGTCGCTGTGACACGTTTTGCATTTAAATTGTGTTGTAGGGTTGAGGTGCTTTTGTGATATGCAAACTCTTTTCTGAATGGTTTGCAATAAACAACACATTTGTCAATACTTCCATTGGGTAGTTTTTTTTAATAGAAATTTACCTCCAGCAGACCTAGAGCACTTTCATGCACTGTTGTTGTTGTCGTCAGAACTGTGTGCATCAGTATTATTGCCGTACCACAACATGTTGCACTGACAAACGTTCCGAGTCGTTTGCAATAAACTGCTTTAATATTTTAATGCATTATTCTCTGTTATTAATTAATTGTAATTAACACGTTAATGTCCCGTCCCTGCTATTAATACTTTGCAACTGATGCCATCAACATTATCTAAAAGTGTGATGCTAACTGTAGACACTGCTCTGTCTGACTTCACACTTTAATCTGCACTTTGTTTTAACACAATCTGACCAGAAGGAACAGAGTTGGAACTACAACAGGGGAGATGATTTCTGCTGGAAACAAATCTCTCACACATAAAATTACATTATATATCTATCAGCCATACTGTGGAATATTCCAGGCAAATCAATAAGATCTCTATTATAGCACAATGCATAATGCAGCATAAATATTATCATATCACTTTTATAATTCAGAAACCAATTAGCAAGATCATTATCACAACAGCAACGCACTTGCGTTCCAGCTAACCTCAGTGCATAATGATTCCTTGGAATGGATGTGTCCTCCTCTGGAGTACTCCAGAGTGCTCTGAGGACACATCCACTGTCTCTAAGCACAATAAAAGCAGAGGCGTGTCATTGGCACACGTGCTGCCAACTGTTGCAGAGACACAAAACCTCCATAAAAGCCACTTCAGGACCCCCTCCTCACCACCACGGCACACTTCGGATGAGGGGTCTGTACACCCTATCCCCACTCTTTTGTCCCCATGAATGAACAGGAGGAGGGGGGTGTTTGTGTGGGGACAGCTGGCTCTCTGGCTCCATCAGTAGCAGCTGCCCCAGCCACGAGCCCTCAGGGTGAAGCAGGCCAGATTAGAGGCGGCTGCAGGGCCAGAGGAGGGTCCCTTTAGTCTGTATACATGTGTGTATGTGTGTATATGTGTGTGTCTGTGTGTGTGCGTGTGTGTGGGTGTGTGTGCGTGTGTGTGTGTGTGGTAGGCCAAGTCATTGAGTGTAGAGGACTAGACATTTCTTTGTTCACTGTGCCATTTTCTGTCTCCTTTTTATTCACTCTCCTTTATGACAAAAGCTGTGCTGAACAGTACAGTCTTCTGTACATACAATATGGAAAATGTCTACTTTCTTCTGCAGAAGACTAAACTACTTGACTGCATGAAATATTGACAGATTTCATGTTTTTGCAGTGCTTTTCTGTCTCATTTGTTAATACTATTCATGCTACTGCAGCATTAACATGAGTTATATCTACTTTAGCATGCTAACATACATTCATATTGTGAATTTACATTATGGGAGCAGCCACCCCTGGTTCCTAATTGAAGAAAACCAAATTAAAAGATCATTATGTAACTTTTCTGATGGAGGTCTGCCATTTGCTTGTCTCCATGAACATATATGCAATGGTCCACAGTATTGCATTAATTAAACGTATCTAACTTAATGGAGAGTAAGATAAAGGTCAGATCTGTGGAGAGGTGAACCTGTTCAGAGTAAGAATGCATGTTTTTCAAAGTGTGTTTAGCAATAAAAACATGTAATTGAACAAATAGAAAATAGAAAATTCAAGCGAAGCAGCAATAACATTTATATGGATTCAAGCAGGTGGTGAAACCTTCAGAAAAGTTACATATTGCACTTTTAAGAGAGCCCAATAAGCAAAAATGATCTTGTTCCTGATTTTTCATGACTCAAACCTGCAAAACAAACCATTTTTCCATTTATACTGTGCTGCTACAGACAAGACTCCAGTTTCTATTAGATCAAAGCAAACCGTTGTAAATGTTCTCGCAGGGCCCATTACAGTTGCAGGGTGTGGATGCGGAAGGAGCCAGTGAAAGTCTATGGGGCGGCAGACAGCAGGTTGGAGCCGGGGGAGCAGAAGTTTAAATCCCCACTGACTTTGGCGTGAAGGCGGGCCAGTAACCATGACAGCTGCTGCTCCTGCCTCTGCGACATTTGAGACACAAGCTTTCAAAAAGTACAAGCTGCTGATGAAGAATGAAGGGACCTGAAAAGAAAAGAAAGCTGTTTTGAAAAGACGTGTGGAGATAAAGAGTGGCACACTTCTGGGAGCGTGGATAATAAATCTATACAAGATGTGGAATTTGCTGTTTAGGGAAAAAAAAAGTGTACGAAAATAGTCAAAAAACTAAAAATAAAGAGTTATAGAAGTGGATGGTAACATCATGTAAAGTTGAACTAGGTAACGAACTATGTTTCTGGTGGTAGGCCCGGCTGATTGTCTCCATGGAGATGTTATTTCTTTGTAAATGTTGAAATGTTTGACAGTATGGCATTAAATGTATCTATCTTGCATTTACTTAAGTGGAGAGTTTTTATTGCTTAAAATACCTTGAAAAACATGCATTGGACAAAACTTCTATAAGTCATCTGGCCATGTTTCAAGCCATACCATGGAGCATTTTGTAGGCAAAGCAATTAGATCTCCTTGGAAACAAGCAAGTGCAATTTTATAGTCTTTTTTTTTTTTTTTTTTTGCAATATTGTAACCACAACCAAGACACTTCCTGGCATGTTGTGGCGCATTTCCGATGCACATGCAAATCGAGGAATGCTTGGCTGCACATGCTTAATCAAAAAAATAAAAAAATAATAAATAAATAAAAAATCTATCAATGATAGAGATACAGAGCTATTCATTTTTGTCCATATTGCCCACCCCTTTGACGTTTTGCAGGTTGGGCCCCTCCCTCGCGATGCCATTTACAGCCCTGTTTTCTGACCAGAGCCGGATGCAGTTAAGCACAAAGCCCCTGATGCCAGACGCACTTTGTGGACACAGAGGAGTCACCGGGGGCTTGACAACAATGTGATATTTACACAGCAGCCCGGGCCCCGTGCAAACTGAAGAGCCTGTTAATCAAAAGAAGCATTCTGGAGTGATTCTGTATAACTAAAATGATGGACCGGTTTAAATGTGTGGACATAAGAGGAGGTTAAAAGCCCCGATGAGGATTGAGTCATGGCGTATGCTCGGGTAATGGACGCGAATCATGGAAAAAGGGAGAGTGAATCGATGAGACAATGCTAGTGCTGTTTAAATGTTTGTATAATGAAAAATACAGAGAGATAAAATGGAGATCGAAAAGCATTTGGCTGATTCTACAATTCAGGTCAAGTTTATGACTAAGCCACTGTATAATGTCAAGAGTGCAATCAACTGGATAAGTCTGTAATGAATATTGCAAATGTCAAATATAGTGGTGAAACGGCATCTCTGATAGGGCACCTTTAAGTATGTAGTAAAATTTAAAGGTCACATATAGTAATGAATAATAAAATGCATTTTCCCACATATCATAGATAAATAAATACAATACAGACATATTATATGTATCATACATTCATAATTATACACTATACAACAAATAGAAATACAAGATATTAATAGAACAATTATAAAATGACACATAATGATTTGCATTGTCACAAGTAACAACATAATCACACTTAGACATTTACTTTTTTTATTTGGAGAACTGCCTTTGATCAATTCACCATTTGTATGTGCATTTGTATTTAAACAATTTAATTTAATACAATAAAAAGATGCCATTCTATTCAGAGAGACCTCATGGGGATGAACAGGACCTGCAGCTATTCCTCCCTTCATTTCAATAAAAATATTCATAAACATACATTTTCTCCCATCAGCCATTGCTGCATGTCTTCCAGTGTTCATTGCAACCTTGTGCAGTGTCTTTGTTGGTATCAAATGCTAATGTGAATCCCAGTTGTTCCTTGGATCTCCACCGTGCAGCCTCCTCCAGTTATCATAACACATCCCCACTGGCACCGCGAACCCCCTGACCCCCTCATCGCCACGGTAACGTCAGTCAGTCTGATCCAGCGAGATGACTTCATTCAGACCACCATTGTCTCCCACGGCGACCAACGAGCATCCTTAATTAGGCCGAGGGATGCCCCAGTAATTAAAGTGACGGTTGATTCTATTACAGAGCCTTTGTCCGGCCCCTTTTGTTTATAGCACCGTCTCTATTGTCTGAAAACATAACTCCACACTCAAAGCAAACACAGAACAATGGAGAGTTTTGGAATTGTGAAAAGTTAAATAAGGTCGAGAAGGACAATAAGAGAATTTAAATACATTGTAAAAGGTTAATTTAACTGTCAGTAGTGCATTCATCTGCAACCTTGTAATACCAATGGACAGCCAAGACACTGCATACAAAACATAACCACAAACAATTTGCTTGTCTGCAACAGTCTGACACCATTTCAATAGATCTAAGTGATGATCAATTATCACAAATGCCTGGAAAAGCTTTAAAATGACATTAGAAGGCATTGTATTCTCATTCTTGACCCATTTGTGAACCAATGGAGCTGTGGCCATTCACAATACACCAAGATCCCTTCTCTAGTACTTACTTCTAGGAGCTTGATTGAGGTTTGATTGGGTTTATTTTGTTGAGAAATTTGACTCAGATCAAGGGTTAATAGTATTAACATACATATCTGACATAACAAAAGAGAAAAAACATGTAGAAATAAACAATATACAATCACTCAGGCTCCACACATCTGTTCAGTCAATCCATTCTGTTAATATATATTTTAAGGACTGGTACTAGCAAATTTTTATAGCTGTTACTTTTGCAAAAAGGAACTCTGTATCTTCTCCCAGACTGCAGGAGCTCATACTGTGAGTACCTAGCTGGATGTGTAACCTATAATGTGCATGTTTGAGGTCGCAAAGCCAAGACATATGTTTAGCTGAATACAAACTAAAGAACCATCCATCCATCCATCTTCTCCCGCTTAATCCGGCTGGGTCGCGGGGGCAGCGTGCTGCCCAATACTCATAGCACCTGACCCCCCCTATGAACCCCTCTGCAGGTGGTGAGCCCACCTGCAGAGGGGTTCAAACTAAAGAACCAATTTTCCAAAATGTAATGTCCATCACTTTTAACCTGCTGCCACCCACCTCATTTTGTGTGCACAACGGTAACATATACCCAAATATCATAGCTCATTAAAAGAAAATCTTAGACCCCACATGCTTGTGTGATGCATCATATTAAAGCTTAGACCTTCTAGTTTCTGTAGATATGCATATGGAGACTGTGAGTGCAGGCTAACCTACAGCACAGACATTCAAAAATTTCTAAAAATGTATTATTTTTTGCCTCTGGGAGGAAAAAAAAAAAAAGCTCTAACTTGGACATACTTTGTCCTAGGCATTTGTTGCTCACTGCACTCACTGTTTACGTTGTTGGCAACAACTGTGTCACATTTCAGCTCTCTAGTACTAAGGGTTTTGATGCTGTGAGCCTTTTTCTATACAAAATGACAATTTGGCACGAGTGTGCAAAATATGTGCCAAATGTGCCAAATGTTCCAAACTGTAATAAGATGTAATGTGTAATAAGTAAGTTTTCTTCTGAGCTTTAGGCATGTTTTCTCAAGATAAAAACCTAAAACAAGCCAAAAATGTTTTCCAAGATGCGTCTGATGCACTACCTTAGTGTTTGTGCATCACCGCTAAACTACAGCCTCTGCAAACAGCCTTACGCAGCTCAACACTGAGCCACTCTCTCAACTCTGCCACACGTCCCACCCATCATCGGAAAGCTCTGATAATCGACTAAAACAATATGTCAATCACTTTCTGGAAGAACCAATGACTGAAGAGCTTTGCTGTAAACAACATGGCCCGGACATGCGTAAAAGTGTCGCTAAGAGGATGCGCTTCTTTTATTAAACGGGCGGTGCCAGCTACACTGAACCACGTATTGTCTCGGGTCTCATTTTGAAGACAAGAGTATGAGGAAAACAAGCATACCCAACACCGCCAACAAAAGTGGAAGCTGTTTGCGAAAGTTTGGAAAATATGCATTAATTCATCCATTCATACAAACAAGGTCTTTCTGGATTATTTCCCCACATGGAATTATTTTATAGAAAAAATAACTTGATCTTTTTCTGTGGATTGTTACGGACTAATTGAGCACAGCTATTCCTGGACTGAACCCGTTTAGGACCGTCAGAACCGGCTCAAAGGTAAGAAATGCGTATTGTTGGTTTGGTTATTTTCAAGAATTATAAGTTATTGCTCTTTGGACTCGCTGTGTGGCATAAAATGAATGATATGGTTGTTTTACTGAGGAATTAAGCTTTCAAACGATGTATAATAACGAAAAATAATTAAGGTGAATATCCAGCTTGACTTTTTAATGTCGTATAATCGCCCACGGGCAGGCGGGTGGGTGTTACACAATTAGATAAAACTTGTACCTTTGGACATTTAAATAACCTTTAGATAAAGCGATGTTGCTAATATGTAGGTGAAGGCTTCATCTGTGACCATTTGGACTGGTTTTGTTTTGAACCTGTTTGGTTATGAATAACATGTACTGTAATTCACCCAACCATGCGTTGTGTCCTTATTTTTGTTGCTACAGCTGAGAAATTATGAAAAATCGAATCAAACACTTCAGGGCACTTTATTACACTTGCAGCAAATTTTGTTAATCCTTATATAAAGTTTAGCAGAGATTAAGTTCGCCTCTTTAGGAAACTTCAAGGTGTGCTCAGTTTACATAGGTAGATATTATCGGAAACTACAAAAGTAAACAGGACACATCGAGCTTGAATCTAATCCTGTTTAATTCACTCAGCTGTATTTGACTGGAAGTGTGAAAGATGTGTGTGTCAGGGCCAGAGGTCACTAGACCTGCTTAAGGGAAGGTAAACTGAGGAACAAACCTGGCTGTGGAGAATGAATAATGTATAATATGTATAAAAATATGAGAACACTGTGACTATTAAAGGAACACATCTTAAGATTGGTGACTTTTTTAGACTATTATCTGAATATCTGTGATATTGTAAGGCTGCTTGTTCGTCTAGTGTTCATATAGCTCTGATGGCTTGATGCATTATCCAATTTTACAACTGCGATAGGAGGAAAAATCTTTTTAAATTAAGTCAACCCCAGCTCTCAAAAACCCTTTGGCACATTGTTAATATTCACATTCTCTTTTTAAAAAAAATTTCAGATGCCAAAGTGAAGCCATAGGTCTTCTGGTTTTATGATCTCTAAAAATACTTCGGTATATAGACAGGAAAAATGTACTAATTTTCATGAAGAGTGAGATCCTCCAGTTTATAATAGAAATTAAATGGAAATTTGACAGTTCTATTTTGCGTTATAGACTGTGCTATCAGAGAGAAAGTAGAACATGCAAAGTCATGACAAAACTGTTTCTGTGACATTGCATGTTTGACATGTCTACACTGTAGACATTTCACACAGTCCCCTTGTTTTCACTCTCATCTTCATTATCTGATCTGTTGACAACTCTGCTTTCCCCCACCCCCTCATTCGATGGTGCAAAGAGTAATGGAAATTTACAGTTACTTAGCTAACAATGTATTCAGTTACAGTACAAGTACCCCCATCCCCACATGGACATAAATAAGCTGAAATGTTCCTAAATACACACTGACCTGCATGCACCACACACTTGCGCATATGGTTACGTAGGCAAAACGCTAGCTCTTGTGTACTTTTTCTACAATCAATGAGAGTGATTCAGTGCCCCTATCTGCCCCACTGTTTGTATGGGCAACAACACACGCGACCAGGGAGATGATAACAATCTGTTGAGCACACTTTTACCTGCTCCTATCAGCTAGGGCTGTTAGCAGTCTGGCGATATTTAAGTTGTCAGCTAAGGCAGGATAGGCTGAATGAAAACATGTTGTGTATATATAACAATACCAACTGAGCTAGAACCCTGTCCTGTGTGTCACTACACGATACCAATAACATAGTGATCAAATTATGCTGTCTCAGTTTTTTTGGTTTCTGTATTAAGTGCGTTCATTGGCGTGACAGTGGTGCAGTGGGTTAAGTGTTCACCCACCAACCTGAGGCTCAGCAGTTCAATCCTTGTACAATTCTCTTTTCAATGGCTTTTGTTGGGGTCCACTTGGCAATTTATGCATTTCAATTTTCTGTTTATAGTAGGGTGAGCAGATTTTCAAAATAAAAAACTCATCAGACATGCTGGGTTTGGCGTGGTTGGTAGTGTTAAAACTGTGAAACGAATCCATAATTAAGGGAAATTGTTATGCACTTAGCACTAATGTGAGTCAGTATAGTTATATTTTCATTGTTTTTTGTCATTTTTAAGCAGCTTTTCTGTATTTTACCTGAACAATTGACAATTTATGCTTCTCTTTGCTGTTGACAGGTTTCAAATTGGTCAAAAATAGGGACACCTGGGACGCCTCTTGTATAAAATGGACAAATCACTGGTTTTGGATAAATCTGCTGGGACTGGGGACACAGGGCTCAAAACTGGGGCTGTCCCATGTCACCCTAGTTTATAGGTGCCATTTTGAGGACTTTTCAATAGATATGATATTTTAGCTTAAACTGCTATCTGCTGTGGCATGTGTTCGAATATTTGATCCACCTGTATTTTAATAGATTCATGCCTGATACTCATGGATTCATTTCTCCGCCAGTTCATGTTAAAACCAAGAGGCTCTGCACAGTGGCACACTAGCTGACTCACTACGCCTCAAAGCTAACAGCCACTTTTATTCATAAAACATAAAATTCAAACTGATTAAAACATTGTGGGGGCTGTCCGGACGTGGGGGGGCAGAATGTTCCAGAGTTTGGTGCCGGCCACAGAGAAGGTCCGGTCTCCCCTGGTTTTAAGTCTCGTCTTAGGCACCATGAGCTGGAGCTGCCCCCCGGACCTCGGAGCACGTGCGGGGGTGTAAATCTGGAGGAGGTCCGAGACGTATTGTGGGACCAGTCCATTCAAAGCTTTAACAACAAATAATAAAATCTTAAAGTCAATTCTAAACAGGACAGGAACAGGAAGCCAGTGCAACAGCGCAAGAATTGGGGTCATGTGATCGCGCTTTTTGCGCTTGTTGGTGCCTGGTTGGTACAGGTAGAGCATCTGACGTAAAAATCAACATGCATCTTGTTCACTCCACGGAGAAGCTGAATGATTAGAGAAACACAAAGGTCAGTAACGATGATGACTGATTATACAATGCAGCCTATAGTACCATATGTCTGTACCATATGTTCTGGAGCATTTAAATGAGTTATTAATGGCACTATTCATCGCCCTGTTCGGCTGATTTGCAATGCTTTAACTCATGGGTCTCTGTACATAGCTGTGGTCGACTGTCAACACGCCTTATGGCCTATTCTATAAGGCTGGTAGCTGTCCTTGATGCACCCTATCTCACCGCATATAAACTAGCATGTGTTTTCCAGACGCCTATGTGTTTATCCTCAGCTAATCCCTGTTATGCACACGGAGGAACAAGCTACTATTAACCGCCATTTCTGACATTTCTTTAAACAAATAAACACTTTTTTCAAATTCCTGTTTTTCTTCCTACCCACGAGTTCCTTTGAGGTCAGATCTGCAGGGTAGAGTGTGCATGTTGCTTTGTTATAATGACTTAAGGCACCATCCCAGTCACAGTATAGAAACTGTGTTTATCATGATGTGACAAAGTGTGACAAAAACAGGTGCATGACAGGTGCATGTTTATGTCTGCGTCTATGTTTGCGTGAGTGGATTTTCTTGCTTCTTGGGCACTTACATTGACGTACATTTATTTTCTGGAGACTGGTTCTTACCTTTATAGTCACTACTTGCCTTAACCTTAACCTGTTTAATGATGTTTTACATATGAGGTCCTGATTATTGTCCCCTGAAAGCTACCATCTGCACATTTCTTCTTTATTTAATTTAATTTTTTACAACTGGTTATGTCTGATGTGAAACCCGTCCCCCATTGTTTACTGGTTTTCTTCTGTCAGTCCAAAAATCAAACTGAAGTAAAATAGACAGCATTTAGTGGTGAAATCAAAGGATGCAGCAGGGATGGGCCAGCCAATCATTTCAGACAGTCAAATAAAAAATAGGCAGGTCCCCATGATATGAATGCGTATACAGATTTTTGGCCCCACAATGTGATGATGTGAATTATAAATACTTGCTTGTTTGCGTGTGATGGGTGTGTTCTGGTTCAGTGTGAGCAGAGGAGTAGCCTCACGTGAACTTAGGTTAACAGAGGTGAGAAGCGGTATGCATTCCCTTTGTGAACAAAACAACGGTGTCAACATACACTTTGAAGTTACAAGAAACAAATCCGGTAACTATGATCTAAAATATTGCCTGGAACGAAAGGCAAGCATGCTCAGATTTGATGCATGTGCCAAAAAGTGCTTTGAGGGCAAGAATCTTCGCTGTTTGTTCCAAGATATAAGATCTGCTAAATCAAAGCAGTTCAATCGCTGCGACTCAATGTGTGTAAATAGCATAGGAGCAAAACAAGAGTCACTTATTTAAAGTCTGATCTCTGCAGCTCTGCAAAATCTATTGTCCTGAAATGACCAAACAACCCTCACAGCTCATTCACAATGTTTCCTCATTATACAGACATTTGCAGACATAACAGATGGGGCTCTAAAACTGTCTATGTAACTAATGATAAAATCAATATGGAAGAACAATGTTGAAACAAGCGTGGTTTGATATCAGTTGCTATGAACAAAGCCAACTTCCTATGACCTCATGCACTGCACAGGTGAACAGAGTGCATGGTCTTGTAGTAACAGGAATGGCTATACTCTGTTCATTTAGTCATGGGTGTTTTTCTTGGTCAAATATACATTGAAAAACATAATTCTTACAGTTATTTATTGAGATAGTTAGTTTAATGTCTGTGGAACATCTCCATGGAGATCAAGATGGTAACAGACCCTCCACCAGAAAAGTAACATAATGCCCCTTTAAAATGGTCTAGACTGGACAATTTGTCAATAAAGAGGAAAATAACTTAGCAGTAGTAGTAAGTTCCATTAGCTTCCTTTATGCAGTGACAATTGTTTATCTGTTTTGAGGAATACTATGACCTTGAGGACATTTAGTAAACAAGATTAAAGTTCAAAAAACAGAAAACTTCCTGTTTGTATGATCCATTGACTGAGTCTTACAGCAAGAGGAAGCATCTCCCTTCCTCCAAGTTTTATCTTGGAGACAATATATGAACAAAGACAACAACAATCATATTGTTTATCTGCACAAAGTGGGCTGTTCTGACCAAGCTTGTTGTCAAATTATGGCCTGTTTTTTGTAGAACTATTGTGTCTGTGGTTTCTTTTTATAAAAGCCTTTTGCTGGGTTTCAAATGACATCAGAAGATGCTATAGGTCAATAATATAAAATGAACACTTTTGAAATACAGCGAGTGAGTGTACAGCTCCTGCATTTGGTCACTTTTAGAAGCTACTAATACTTGCAGTGACATCACACTGGGGATGTTCTCCATGTATGTGTTTGGCATATGGCATGTTGGTGATACAATGACGCAATAAGAAGGTCTTAAAACTCAAGAAAAAATACTAAATAAATTTAAACGGCACATTTTCAGGAGCCTGTGATCAATAAAAGCCTTCATGGTCCAGTTTAGATGTTTGATTTTCGATGGAAATGTGAGAGTGAGAGCAACTGATGCTACCAGCTGTAAGAAACTTGTGTAAGAGGATAAATCTGCTCACCTGTTGTAGTTCCAAATAAGTCTGTTCTTTCTGGTCAGATTGTGTTAAAATAAAACTCAGATTAAGTCTAATAAAGCCTCAGACAGAGCAAGTTTACAGTTAGTGTCACACCCCCAGGGAATATTCATCAGATGCAAAGTATTGATTGTGGAAAATTCAAATAACAATTTTCTTCATTTGGTTGGTGTAAGTGAGCGTGTATGTACAAGTAGTGAGTAATAAGAGCTGCCTCACAACTTCACCATAGCAACACAACCATTAGATTGCTATCTGAACCTGCACGCAACGATTGAATAGGCACTTCATGTTCAGTGGTTATGTCGTGATACTCCGTGTCCTTGGTCAATGCATTCAACACATTCTCTTCAACCACACGGGCTGGTGGCGTGCAGATTCCAACTGCTGTTTTGTTTACTTTGCAATATCTACGAAACGGTCGCTATTTCTCAAATGAGTTTCAAGCTCAGGTGTGAAACTGGACTCTGCATTGGCACACTCTAGCACCTAGGTAACAGTACACTCAACATGCATGCTATAGACCCAAAGTCCCCAAGAACAGAGTCAGAGAGGAGGCTAAAGGTGAAGGTTTGGGCTAGCACTGCGCTGTGACATGAGGCTGTTCCAATCGCTGGTCAGGGCGGGTGCTTTGAGTTTAGAAGAGGTGAATGTCCTTCGCTTCAGGGAAATGCTGGAGCTAAAAGGTGAGGAGGTAAGATGTTAAATAGCTCTGAGACATGTTCACTTTCACAGAAAAGAGTGAAAAATAGGGTTACCATGACTGCGTTTTGCGTGTTCTGTAACAACGTGGTGAGCATTGAATACCGCTATATGACTATTCTCCTGGAAGGGGGTGGGGGGAGGTGGGTGTCCATGCTCTGCTCAACTTGCCTTCATGGAGATGTTTATATTTTGCTTGGAATGTTTCACAGTATGGCATTAAATTATCCATATCTCAAACTGAAGCTTCTATTACTAAAAGCATATCCTGAAAAACATGCATTCTTAGTGTGAGCAATTCGCCTCTGCCCAGATCTGACCAGTAACTCATCCTAATTGTCTCCATGGAGATATTCCAGACCAAACAATAGCAGATCACGGAAGCTCCATCAGAAAAGTTACACAATGCACATTTAAGTCTATCTAAGTCCTTTTATGATTGGATGGATGAATTCATAAGACACAATGATCTTTAACTTTACATTATATCACACAATTATGGTTTAGGTTTATTGGTTTATTTTTTGAGCATAGTACACAAAATCATATGTACAGACATGCAAACTCCAAATACAAGAAACAAAATTGAAACAAGGACGATCAAATTTGTTTACATGCCCGAAAAGGAGTGTCAGGAAGTAAAAAAACGTATTAAATCTCACCCCTTCTCCAATTCTCTCTCCATTATAACTGTAAAGTCAGTAAGAAAATATAAATAAAGCATTACATTTATACCATTTTAGATAAACAAATGACTGGTCTGGTTGAATTGTTGAATTGTTTGAATGAGAAATTGCAGTTCCCACTTTTCTTGGCCCCAAATTGAAATAATAAAAGCACAAAGCTGAACACAAATGACTATATGTCTACTATACTTATATACTATGCTATACTCATATATAGCAAAGTGTTTGGCCGCTGTTTTATGACCTGAAGTAACTGACAAAAAATCTACATTTCGCCTCCAAAAAATGAGGTGCAAATCCTGCTATCTGCTTTGTAAATCATAAAGATTATAACTTATTACAACAGTGAGTTCTTGTAGCTCCAGGCCAAGTTCACAGCTTCGAAACACAAGCATCACTTAAGCAATAACTGCATGATGTCACTGTCTCGTTTCCCACTCTATATTTCTTAACAGACATTACAGCAGAAAGGTGGGCCTCTTTAAAGTTAGGTCCGGCTGCAAACATGACTTTAGTTAACAGGAAAGAGGCAGGTACCAGAGAATCAGAAGCACAGATCTGGAAAGTCCATGCTGACTCACCATGTTGTCACCTGCTTCCATTGCAGCAGGCAAAAAAGCCTTTTTTTTCTGTCTCTCACACATTTTTTTTACAACCATGTGTTCTTATGCCAGTTTTCAAAGTTTTTTTTTAAGCAGAGGAAAGCGTAAGATGTTTCGGGAGCTTTGAAGTCAGCTAGAGTGAGAGAGAGAGGGGAAGGTTCTTAAGATGTCTTTGATCATGTGTCAGGGACTTTTGGCCTTTGTCTGGGAGATGAGTGAAGGAGAATAACTGCTCTGGTTGTATGTCAGCTGAGTGCACACCGCACAGCAGCGTACAGTGGCTTTGTCTCGGCGTGCAGTCTGTGAGTCACTCCTGATACAGCACAAGAGCTCACACAAAGCAATCAAAAACAAAGTAATATAGTAACACTTCATTTTACAACACACTTACTGTATATTAGCAATAGCTTGCATTTACATAGCAACTTAAAGCATCTGTACTCAATTTGTCCCACGCGTTTGACTAAAATATGTCTCACTCTTGAGATCAAAATAAGTCTGCCGCGTTCTGTCTGCATCTAATTAAAATGCAGTTTATTGTTTGATAATCAGGAAATGCACGTGAGCTTGTTAGTTGCAGTTGTTACGGTCTCAAAAAACTCTCAAAACTCCACTCTGATCACTGAAAGTTGTGAAAAGAGTCTGTCTGATCTAATTAGAAAGTATTTTATTGTTCATAAACAGGAGGTGTGTGTGAGCATGCTAGTTGTCATTAGATTTACTGTCTCAAAATTCCACTCTGGTCATTCAAAGTTGTGAAAAGCATTTACAAGCTCATCTTTGTGAATAATTAGAACGCTTGGGATGCATAAGGGAAGTGAGGAATAACTTTGGATCACTTTTATTTTTATTTTTTTTTAAGTTTTAACAGAGGACAAATCATGTGTTGTGCCTTTACGTTATTGCTTTTTTTCATTCACTCTCCACACTCTAACCTCTAACTTTGACCCAGTTGTGGCTGCAGATCGCTGCCTCGCTTACCATCACCAAACGCGACCTCTTATTGCGTTTTGGGCATCTAATTTGCTCTTTATTTTCTGTGGATGCCTCTGTCGTTGTTATTGATACTGTTCTTTGCTGTCTGCTGACCACTATGATACTTAGATGCTCAAAAGAGAGAATAAATTCCCATGATTGACGTGTTTTGCCCGACATCAACAGTACACCTTAAGGTCAAAACTGGGATTTAGAAAGTGAGACAAAGCCTGCACACTTATTCCCAAACTGCTTTTCATGAATGACAACGTTTCGATCAGCGGATTTTTGTCAGGTCATGGGATTTAACCACCGACCCTCTGAGCTACTGTCACATCCCATTTAGAACATCAGATCTGACAAAGCTTCTGACTGTCCGGTTTGACCTTTCATAACATTGCAGCTGGAATAGACACAACCAGATTGAAATTAGGTTGCCATATTGGTCAATAGTACCACATAACCACATCCTTATCACAAATGTATCCCTTACTAAGCTTACGGATGATGTTCTTATTCTTCGCATGCACTATTCCCACATCTGTCCCAATTACTAAGACAACTCATACCCCTTTAAAGGCATTGCAGGGAATAGTCAGCAGACTTTTTCTCCCCCTCTTCCTCCTCTTTGATGAGAAATCACACTACTAATACAAACACATGAACACCAGAGCCTTCACTGAAGTGGCTTTTTATTTGTCTGCACCACTTTGATGTGATCAACAGCAGCGCAGCCCACCCTGAACTCAAATGAACTGGAACACCAAACAGACTTTTTTTCCGTTTTTTTTTTTTTTTTTTTTTCACCGTCACCTGCTTTGCACCATTACCCAGAAGCCACCACTGCCCTCTCAGCTCTGTGTAGTGACCTTACTGCGAACCACTTGAGGGAAAGCTAGGTTCAGCCCAGTGCACGCAGTGAGCAGCGTACACAGAGGAAGGGAGAGGAGTCGGAAATGAACCAGCATAATAGTAGTATGGGCGTAACTGATCTAAACAGCCCAGGGACATGCTGTACCTGTGTTTTTGGCAGAACAGGATGATTCATTCTTTTAAGGTGCACTGGGTAACTTTTCCTGTGCACAACTTGCTTTTGCCTACAATAGTTTAGAATGATTTGCAGAATGGTATTGAAGTTCCATTTGTTCAGGGAGAGAATGCAGAGCAACCAGGGCAAGTTACAGAAAGAGGGAGTGAGTGAAAAAGAGAGACACTTTATTGATCCGTGTCCAAGAAGGAAATTCAAGTTTTGCTGCAGCATTTACACTGCTCTTATCAGTCGCCTTTGTGTCTCAATCTCTGAGTAGTTTACCAGTTTAACAGGAGGCCTGGTCAGGTAGGGTCAGGTAGGGTCAGCAGATCTGTGGCAGTTTGAGGGGACTAACAGCCCCCAGGACAAAGGTGCCTCTCCTCTGTGTCCTGCAGCATCATAGCAGCGCCCAGGCAGAGCTAGGCCAGATCTGTGGGAAGGCAAGCCCGCTCACAATACGAATGCAAGGTTTTAATCAGAAATAAGGACACATGTAAGTGAATAAGCAAAATAGTAATTCTGAGACAGACACACATGAATGAGGGACTGTTTAAGTCATGCATGTTTTGAATGCATAGAAGAGAAGATGGTAAAACTTTGATAATGACGATGTTAAAGAGGATGAGATGGAGAGGTTGAGGAGGCTGGTGGTTCTGCTGCTGTGGTGAAGACAGGATATAGTCCATGTTGGATAAAACACAGAAATGTATCTGCTAGAAGATTAAACACATTGATTTATGACCTAATGAAGTGTTTCCAGTCAGATCAGTTATGTACAGACAATGTTAATGTGTCCATTATTATAGTTGCTTACTCTGTACAAAATGTCCTGTCCAAATGACATGTACTAGCCATGCAGTGGCACAAACTATAATGGATGTACTGTGCTGCTGCGGGTGAAATCAGTACAGAACTCTGAGTAAAGAGAATAAGTAATGCAGATGTAACATTAATGAGACAGAGCTGCATGGAGATTCCTAAAACAGCCACTGCTGCACAGGCTCTGGTTCAGGCTACAGTTACACTTTCTGAGTAGGACAGAGTGTCTTCTGCTTTCCAAGTAAAGTGCTCCTGTTTATCTCCAACATGCTCAGGAAACAACATTCTCACACACACTCAGTCTGGAAAGTTTCACTAAAACATTCATTTGCATTCCCAGAAACTAATGGAACAAGTTGTAGCTATTAGAGTGCAAATAAATGTCATAACAGAGATCATAAGATAGAGCCTTTAAAATGAATAGGGGAGAATGATGGCAATGAGCAGTAACAGAAGTGCCCAGTGTAGCACTGAGGCTGCATAAGGTTATAGCTTTAATATTCAGTATTTTAGTAATACTTTAGCGTGTATGTGTCCTCCCCCGCCCATGCTCTGTCTCCAGAGGGCTAACTGCAGCAGCCCGTGCTGAGGTTTCATAAACACAGACACACATGGGCTGACACATTTTCACTTGAGCCGATCTGTTCTGCTGCAGACATGTGCAGACACATGTGGCTAATCACCCACACTGAAGCATATCCACGATATGAATGGACTCAGCCTGAATGTAGTTACTTAAGTGGTCCTTCAGCTGGCCCTCTGCTTCTTATGTTATGAGTCTCAAGACCACAGCAGCTGCCCCACGCGCATAAAACCTTTAAATCCGCACTGGACAGGTAGTGGCACATGTGTGGACTTAAAGCCCCTCTCAGAGTACAGGCTCGGGTTCTCAGCTGCACGCGACAGCTGCCTCCAAAAGGATCAGCTTTCTGCTGCTTTTTGTACAGTTGCTGATGGATCTGCAGAAAAAGCAGGAATTGTTCTCCCCTCCCCAGACCCCAGAGTCTCTGCACGGAGCTGTGACTGTCAGGGACAGCAGGCTATTATACACACTCTACCACCTCCATGACCTGGTACATCCACTTTGCAGAAGGACTTGAGAATGAAAAGGCTGACTCAATGTCCAAAATCAAATAACAGCAACTTTTGCCCATTTTAAGTTGAAAGTTATGAAAATACTTGTAATACAAATGGTTTCCTGCCTTCCCCTCATGCAGGCCATACAAGGACAGGGAGAGGGTCGCACAGACCCAGAGGGATCTGCTCTTCACTTCTTTTGTGCAGAGAAATAGTCTGAAATACAGCGTGAGTATGATGTCTCTGAGCCCTATCTGATACAGTTTAATCTAGCGACACTGTGTCTGCACAGACTGTGAGTCCACTGCAGCCTCAACAACAACGAGGCACTGAGATGCACGGAGAATAGCCTCTTATCTGAGAAGAGCGTGGTGGCTTTGAGATAGTGGCTCATTCATATGTGGAGATGGAGGTTTCTGTCCGGACACTGGTGTATAGGTCTTTATGTGACTGCAGTACTGCACAGTGGGTCTCATATCAGCACTCACTCTTACAGATTGTGTCTTAACATGATGTCACTTATGAGAGGGATAGTACTGTATTGTTCTCTATGGTGTATTTCTTAGGGAAAGGATGCGATCATCTTGATAACACAACAGTGCTCATATTGTATCACACATAGACTGACATTAAATAAACAGTGAACTCAAAGGGCTTTTGAGAAGATAGAAGTGTTTTCTGTATGAATCAGGCTGCAAAGGTATTCTGTCAATACAAAGGAATCTGGAGTTAAATTTTAAGATGGAAAATAGACACAAAACATCCAGCTTAGAGAGTTGTATTTACCTTATAGCTGCAATTTTGTGGGTACAATAACAATTTAGTACAACGCGTTCTTTGTTTTTCTTGAGCTGTGGTTTGCTCTTGTACCACTTTCCACATTTCAACTGTCTACCACTGCCATAAACACTGTGAAAGATTCTCACCCTGCTATTATATTTGTTTTGTGTTGCTGATGTAATAAATTAATTATTGGTTAACTTTATTTGCCTAACCTCATCCATGTGAACCTATTGGAGGATGTGGTTTATAAATGTTTTGTTTTTGCCTCTTTCTAGTAGTCTGCCATACAACTTTGGGCCTGTCAAAATACACTGCAATTGTGAGGGCTGCACAGTGTATTGCGATTGAAGTACTTCACAGAATGTACTTACAGCAGACACCTTATGAAAAATTGACTGTTCAGATCTCTGAACCATATGATAGTTCTCTCCCTTCTTACTTACCCCCTCGGAGTTGTATTTGAAGTGATTCGTGCGTGTTTGAGCAGTCTTTAATCACTTATATTCAAGGTGCCATATTGCAGATCAACTCCCTGGTATACGGCCACTCATCTATTTACTTCATTCTCCAATTTAATTTTCTTAATCGGTGATACATGTAAGACAGAGTCGTGTTGTCATTTTCAAATATATTTCTTATTTTACTGACGGACAAAACAAAACAAACGTCAACCAAAAACTCTCTTTTACCTTTTAGTTTAGGATGCTACAGACACCTTATGGAATGCGTGGGATTAGATTATTAGATTAGCATTATTAAATTAGTATTAGATTAGCAATTCATATTTTTTTTCTCTTGTTTTCTCAGGTAGATGCTACAAACTCATGCACTGTGAACTAAATCTACAAAAGATAAAATTAAATCTAATCACAATCATTTTTTAAACTGAAATTGTGCCGCCCTTGCACATATATTTACCTCACAATGTAAACAAAAGGCGTGAGCTGATCACCTCTCCACCTACACAGAGATGGTTTCTATTGACTCAGAACTCAACATGTGCTTGTGCTGGTGCATGTGCAGTGTTTTACATAAAGAGCAGTGGAGCATAAACAGAGGTGGTCCTTATGTAACATGATGATCAGTTTCACCAGGCGTATCAGGCTAAGACGGTATAAACCAGTGTTATTGATTATGACAGGAGTGGACATCTGTCTAAAGAATCACTGACACCTGAGGAGGCAGGTGAGTGCAGGTTAAGTGAACAAGGATGAGCAGTCCTCTCATTTCATGTTTGTTTTTATTATTATTTAAGGCTATAGATAATTCTTGAGTGAGACAAAACAAGTACATATTAGTTTTGAGACGAAAATAGGACCATGGTCAGAAGGTCTAATTTTTTTGTCCTCTACAACAGTTCAGATTTTTCACCTTCTCAAAATCAATAAGTACATACTGTGTGTTAAAGATGCAGCACATTAACATTTGAAAGGTTTTGCGTTTTGCTTTTTAGATAAATGTATGTGTATATTATTTGTACATCACTAGCGCTGCAGCGTTGTGTAACCCATGGGTGCACGGGGACCCTTCACGCCGCTGTTTGGCCGAGTGCTTCTCCAGGAGGAAATGTGATCTGTCACATGGGCAGCACTACTCCATTGTTGCATGTAACACCTCCCCTGGTGTGTGTTTATTTTCAGGTCAAGTGGACAACACACACCCAGCACATAACAAGCATTATATACAGCACAGGATGCATGCAGCTATAGGCAATGCACTCAGCGTGGACAGTTATGTTTGTGGAAATACATAAATAAATAACCGTGGTTAAAGAAACGCACGGAGGATACAAACATGCAATGCCTCTCACACAAGAACTCTTATATGTGACGCTATTCAAATACACAAACACGCAAATCTGTTAAATAAATGACACAACAGCAAACTGACCAAATGATTTAAAGGTGCAATATGTAACTTTTCTGGTTTAGGGTCTGCCACTTGCTTGTCTTGAGTATGCTTTATTTACGCAGTATGGGATTAAACTTTTCTTTTTCCCTGGAAACAAGCAACTACACCGCCAAGCCAAATATGGGCCAGATTTATGAGGTGCATGCTTTTTCTAATGTATTTTAATATATTTTCTAGCAATAAAAATACCAGTGATTAAATACTTTCTCGACAGAAATGTTTAATGTCACACTGTAAAAATTTCAAGGCAAAGCAATAACATATCCATAAAAAGAACCTCCACCAGAAAGGTTACATAGTTCACATTTGAAACAAACAAACAAACAAACAAACAGATACATAAAAGTTTAAAGATGCACTGTGTAACTTTTCAACAATTCAATACAGACATCAGCAATAAAACAAAAAGTTCTCATTCCCCAGTGAAATGAAAATCCGCTGTGTATTTCATTATCTAACTGGCTACAACAAGGACATTGTGATCTGAAAAACTTGAACAGTCTCAGAAGTCAGTGACAAAACTCATTCTGTTTCGGCAGCTCTGTTATAACTGCTATCATAAGCCCTGGCTCAGAGCTGTTATTTTTATCTTCTCTGAAAACTCCACTGGTCATGATGTTCTTCATACTCACCCAGTCTTTATCACAATAGTTCACAAGACTATACGCTAATGCTGCCTTATCAGGTACATGCGTGGAAGCAGAAAGGAGATCTCTCAGTATCGTGTGAACTATTATGCATTCTAAAAGAGGTATCAAAGTGACCCAATTATAAACTGAATGGAATACAGAGAAGAAGCAATGAAGGCATGCACAATGACTCAACACTAACCTCTTACCTGTTTGAATTTGAGGCTATAAAAAACTCTCTTTGTGCAACTTGATCTGTGCAGAGTTCTAAGTCCATATTATCAACTTTATCCCATATAGTAGTTATTGTAGAGGTACTGCATCAGACTGTGAAGTAATCCAAAAGTTTATGTCGGGTGATTCTGACTTCTACAAAACATCTGACGATCAAGGACAACGGCTTTTACAGTGACTTACTTCTCAATACACAAGATTGTGCATACTGTATGTCTTGGGTTTTTGCTAAGCTATTATTTTGTATGGTTTTATTTTATCAATATGACAACAGCCCTCCATAGTAATCAATCAGTTGAAATAAAAATACTTAGTATTTTCAATCTGGAAAAGTTCACAATCTAGCTGGAGGCACTGCTCTGTCTGAAGCTCTTCACTGTTTTTTCATGGAATTGGGCAGATTTTTAAGAACTTTTGTGCCTAAATATTGTCCACAATGTCCATCCATCTTCTTTCACTTATCCGGGCCTTGAAGGCAGCAGTCTAAGCAGGGACTCCCAGATTTCCCTTACTGAAGACACTTCCTGTGGGACCTCAAGGCGTTCCCAGGCAAGCCAAGAGAAATAGTCCCTCCAGCAACATGCCCACAATTTATAGATTCCTAATGGGTTTAAATAATCAAATTAAGCAAGAATATCTTATAATATGTTATATAATAAAAGACAAATTGCATTTCAAAATACACCAAACTAATGTCAGTTTTGGCAGCCCTGACAGTAAGGATTGATTAGTTACTGATTTGCGGAGTCCAAGGAACAAATGGAGAGAGGAGGTTTGTTCCAGAATCATAGAGAAAAAGCGTTAAAGGACCCTCTCTTGCCCAACCCTCTCTTACTTATATAGTTTTCTTTTAGTCAGACACATGTTTGGACATCCTTCCTGGAGGAATGGTCAGCCTCCAGGAAGGATGTCCCAGGTGTGTGACAGGAAGAACGCTCCTTCATTACGGTTGATGGTGCCTGTGTCTCAATAATCTTCTTGTTCCAGCATTTGAACGTGTTGGTTTCAGCTCCCGTGACCCATTTCCTGTCCTTATTATTATTATCATTCCTTTTGCAGTGATCTGATATAGCAGAGTTTACATTTGTTTGGTGTTCCTTCTTCCTGATGCAAAAGCACACCAAACCAAATGCCAGAAGGAAACAACCAGAAAACTCACAAGGACAAAGAAAGACAAATCAGAAGACAAATATTCAAACTCTCATTGAGTTGTTTAGCTTTAAATTGTTACTAAATTTGGCCATGACTCATTTTGTTTATGTAAGTATGATGCCAAGAATATCTTGACTCATCAACACACGCCGGCTTCTTTGGACGCATTCACTTTCATTACGCAACACGTATTGTTGCTCTCCTGCTGCTAAGACTAAACTGTATGCAAATTTAGAGTCAATAAAATGCCAAATTTCTCCTCTTTCAGTGAAGGCCATTGTGAAGTCAAATGAGTGATTATACTGAACAAAGAAGAAGACATGAATGCATGCAACAGGTGAAAAGCCAATGACTCATCACCAATAAACAGACTGACCTTTTGTGCATCTGTGTGGAGTTCTAAGTCCATATTGTCAACTTTCCCCCATTTACAAGTTATTGCAGAAGTATTGCACTTTATTACAGCTGGGAGATTATCCAGTAGCTGCTTTTATGTGGGGGTGATTCTGACCTTCACAAAACATTTGACTATCAAGGTCTGCTTTTTATGCTGACTAATTTACTAGTTTTTAAAGACCCTTGTTATTTTATGTTTTAATGGTATTTCCTTATCTGGAGTTTCATTCACAGAGTTCTTGTCTCAAACTAAAAACTCTCTGTTGCACCTTGTGTTGTCATGTGGTAGTAGCGAAAGTGCTCCACTGCGTTTTTAAACTCCATACACCCTCACTAGGATCATTTGGATGATTTCTGCCCTTGCCAATCTCTACTGAACTAAAGGTAAAAGGAGCTGTTGACTTGCAAACTACCACTTCATGACATCATAATGTGGAACAGAGCTTTTTGAGCTTTGGAGAGGTAGACAGACTAATAATAAAGGGTTACTCAAACATCTGTGAATGAAATAAAACACAACACCAGGTATGTTTTAAGGAGGTAACAGTATTCTAACATGGCTTAAAGCGTGCAAGAGTCAATTTTGTGTAATATACAATTTTTAACATAAGAAGGCACATATTCCTTGATTGCCAGGTCTGGTTTCTGCGTATTTGGAGCTGTCACAATTTGCTTGTTCTCCAGCAGCAAAACCATCAACCACCTCAGCCTCTTAGTGTCCTCTTCTTTTCCCCTATCTAGGCTTTAAGGATAGCTATTTAAACACATTACTCAAAACCATCTTTTACGAGCATCTTTTTGCCATTTTACCATCATCATGGTGCCAGATGCAGACAATCTATTTTGCAGTTTTGAGTAAGAATTTTACTTGACCTTTTTCTATTATTACGTTGTTTTAGATCATAAATGTGCTTTCCAATTAATGTAAAGTAGAACATTGACGTCAAATTATACTTTCCCTTCATTGAATTGCTTATTTCCCAAGCTCTTTTTGTCTGTTGTGTCTCTCCTTTTACAACATTTACTGGTAGAGCAAGCAAAAACTGGAAGAACATGCGTAGTGAATTTCATACAGTAAGCCTTCTGTTGTGTTGTTGTGGGGGGCATTTAACAGTATCTGATTCACTCTTACCCCCCACACGCCAGTCGACAGCACACGGCCTCCTCTGCTATAACAGCCTTGTAATGGGTCCAATGTGTCTTCTCTGACGTAGGAGAGGTTTGTGTCCAGCCAGAGTTTACACTGTAGATCTGCAAAAGCCCAACCTTCAGTGGATAAAGCAACCCCGATGTGTAGCTGGGGTCAGGGACGCTAAGTTCAGGGTCCAACTGTTGCTGATACTGAGGAGTCCCGCACACAGATCTGTTATGAGCATAGAATATTGAAGGAGTTACCTATGTAAACAAATATAGTATTGATTTATAGGCAGCAACATTTCCTATAGATGTAATGTGGATATTGTATTGTATTATATTAAATAAACAGGCAAATTGACAGTACCGATCATGCATGCTTGAGGTCCAGAGGGCTTCCCATTAAAATCTCAAGTGGACAGTATGGTTGTGATATATATCTGAGTTTGTTTATGAGTTTATCATATGAAAATTATGGAACATTTTTACATTTTTAACATTTTAAAGCAGCTCTGCTCATTTAAAAGTCTCTCCATGGCCGAGCACCAAAGTCCATCTGTGACATGCTGGTGCCGTATGAACCATCTCGCACTCTGAGGACCTCAGGGACCGGCCTCCTGCTGGTGCCCAGAGCCAGGACTGACCACAGGGAGCCAGCGTTTCAGATTCATGCAACTAAAACCTGGAACAGTCTGAACATGTGAGACAAGCCTCTACTTTTGACAGGCTCAAAACGGTTCTGTTTAGCTGCAGCTGACTGAAAGGTTTTCATTTCTCATTCACTCTTCTCTCTAATTTAATGTCTCCCTCTCTTTTTAATTTTATGATGATTATTTATGTTTTGATTTGTTTGTATTGTGATTTTAATGTCTTTCTTATTCTGTAAAGCACTTCGAATTGCTTTGTGTACAAATTGTGCTATACAAATAATCTTGCCTTTCTTTGCCATTTTATTAGACAAAACATAATATAATATGTTTAGAATGGGAATATAAAGTCCTACTACTTTTGCATTTAACATGCGTCACAGAAAGGCACTGGAGTCAAGAAACAAAATATGCAAAGTATAGGGAAACATACGGATAGCACTAGTCCCCAATGAGCTGGGTCCAATATAAGTTTGAAATTCATACTGTACATATCAAACAATGCTGGACAAGTGACAGTAACAACTTCAAATTATAACTTTGTCTATTTTGAAATGTCAGGTCTATCATAACACAAGTACTCCATTATATTTTTAGCCGTATAAACACATACATGAGCTATAATTACGCTAATTCCTATGCAGAGAAAGCGGGAGGATCGCCTTAGGGGTACAGTGCGGAGAGCTGTATTTGTGGGGGTATCCCAGTGCAGATGTTTGATGTCCTCTGTTGCCTTTTTGTTGCATCAGCACAAGGCCGTCTTTGTGAGAGTAGAGGAGCAGAGCTAGTGCGGTCTGTGTGGAGAGAGCGATGTAGGCCAGGCTGATCTGGGTCACATGAGGGACTGGGTGAGGTGAGTGCAAGACCAGTGCCAGTTTCTGTGGTTAGACTTTCAGAGGGTTGAGGACAAAGAAGACGCATGTTTACAGACTGTACAGCTGCTCTATAGATCTCACTATGTCTCCACTGTTCTTTGCTAAACATTAGAAAAACATTATTAGACACAATATTGGAATTTGTGATTGCTTGCCCCCAAAGGTTAAAGGTGCATTGTGTAACTTTTCTAGTGCAGGGCCTGTCAAATGCTTTTCTCTGTGGAGATGTTATTGCTTTCTCTGGAATGTTTCACAGTGTGGTCAGATCTGTGGAGGGGTAACCAACTCACAGTCTGAATGCTTGTTTTTCAAGATATTTTTAACCTATAAAACCACCTGTAGTTGAATAAATGTAAGGTAGAGCTGTTTAATGTCACACTGTGGAACATTCCAGGCAGAGCAAGAGGTGATGGCCCCCCAACCAAAAAGTTACATAGTGGACCTTTCATTATTCTAAGAAAAATCTCTTCATGTTGGTTGTTAGTATCTGTAATTACACAACATCTGCATAAATATTTGGACTAAAAAGTCTGGATTTACTGTTTCTGTCTCAACACCACAGTTCATCAGAATTTAGCAAGAAAGATTTTGGACTTTAGCATGTTTACAAGTAGCCAGGCTGGTGCCACCTAGTGCCTCAGCTCAATTTCATTCCTCTCCAGCGACTAGGCCAGGAATTGTAATACACTCAGTGGTTTGTAAGAACCCCGGAAGTTGTAGTCGGTGCACCGGCCAATCAGCGAAACGATTTGTTGGCTAGAACCAGCTCGAGTTGCAATAGTAGACTGCACATGCTATCCTCCTTTGGACTTCCTTTGTTAAATAATAACTTTGCATATTTTATCGTACCTTTAATTCACAAGTTCACCTCGCAGAAACGACAGTGCTCATTGACAGACATGTTCACTCTCTGCTTTGTTTGCTGTTGTAACGCAATTACTTGGACACCACTGAGCGTCCCGGCGCATTATGTACATCACGACCAAATAGCAGCAATTGGTCAAATAAAAAACTACCGTCGAGCGAACAAATCCTAATGTTGCGAGGTCAGATGGTTTCCACAAAGTGAAACCGGCTGTTGAATCAGGCTAGTTTACAAGCTGTTCAACCAAAAAACACTTGAGTCTGGCAGGTCTAGTGTTATGTTTGATTATGTATACATAATCAACATACATAATTGGAGTGACATTCGATTAGGTTAGATTTCTTTTCATATTCTTTTTGTTAGCCTCCTGCTATGTTAAATTTGCTTGCTTATTTGCTTTTGATCAACAAAATGTAATGCAATGCACATAGTGATATAATATATTCAAATGGGGTCAACATTTTATTTATAGAAAATTTCGCAATATTTCATGTTGGAGATTTTATTCAATACAATTTAATGAAGGCAGCTGGCACATAGTTCAGTTAAACACCACCTTTTGAACTGTCAAATGAGCTCTAAAACTGAGAGGAGCCCATAACAGAGCAGCCCCAGAGTCCTGAAAACACAAACAGAGCATTGAGTTTGATACATGTTTACATATTGTCAGTGACAGAGGCTCAGTCTGAGTTAAATCCTCTGTTTTTCACATCAGTCCAAGAGCCCACAGCCCTGTCCACAGAGGAGACAGTGAAGGGAGACAGAGAGCTCTTTGAGAAATGTCTTCAAAATATACTGTGATAAATTCTTTCTTGGCTGATTACAGACATTTTGGGACTTGTGGTGTGGTGAGGTTCTATACTATAAATATTTCCATGTATCGTGAACAACATGAATAATCAAGGTCTTTTTTGGGAGTATCGTAGTAACAATATTCAGGCACTTTTCTTATGTCCCTCCATCAGAAATGTGAATGTGTCTTAACCTTGATCAGTTGAGAATCAATCTACAAAATGTGGAATGTAAAATGACCAACAAAGTACAGAAATATCCCTTTATGGAAAGTTTAACATACACAGTATGACAATATCTTCGTAGTGATAACTAGTGAGATGTATATTTACTATGTCAATGTAGAATAATTTTTGGACATTAGAATAAAAAACAAAAAAAAGTTATAGTAGTTACAGTATAGGGAGCAAACATGTACTACCTAAATTATATGTTTTTTTCTTAGTTGTGAACATAGATTGTATAAAGAAGTGAACTAGGGGAGTGTGACTTCACCCATAGCATAGCGTTCAGCTCCAGACAAATGAAGCTCATTGAGACCAGCAGTTATGGAGCAAATGTGGAGCTCCAGACAAGATTTACAAAATAGTGAAATGAAAACACCAGGATCATGTAGAGAAGGTTAAAGTGTAAATTTTAAGACCAAGGCATCAGTTATAGGGAGAAGGGCGGCGCTAGCACGTTAGCTATGTTAATTTATTATATAGTCTATGGTTGTGAATCAATCAATAAATTGCGAACCACATCTCAACCCCCTATGTTAAGAAAAGATATCGGATGACATGCTTTTTGTATTTAGTCATATAAGTATTTTATTTTCCATTAATCTCTGCTTTTGTTTTCAGGAATATGGAAACAATAAATCCGGAGGAATTTAAAACATAATCTGACAGAGGGATTAACACTTTGTAAATAACCATACGGAAGCTGAGGATCATGCTACGGTCAGCACAAAATGGGAAAACAATGGAATTACCTGCTTGTGTTTATTTTTGCACGTTATTTTAAACCCCCAAAACTCTAAAACCCAAAACAGTTGAAGAATCACTTATCTAAATACTGCGAAATGTCTTCCCAGTAAATGTATGCATTTCCTTTGTCTGATTCGGAAGTAGAGGGTTGAGGAGGATGAGCTGTAATACTGACTGAGGAAGCCCTTTGTTTTGAAGTTGTAATCCGTGGCTGAACCAAAGTAGAGCAGATAATGAATGTATGGAGATTAACACATGCAGCAGATTACACTAACCTAACAATCGCTTCATATAGACACAGACCTGCTGGCGTGTGGGGCTAAGGTGGAGTCCTGCTAAAATGTAGAATCGCCTGAGCGCATGTCGGCCCGGTTAGATTGGTCTAAAAAGTCTAAAAATTCAGATTTTGATGGATTTGAATGCTAAATTATTCAATGGAGTACAGTGAAATGCTAATATTGCCATTATAGTGTCATTGTCTAAACACAAAGACTATGATTTCTATACAAAATCATACAGAAAACCAGCTTCTTGTGACTTTTGTAGTGGAGGTCCGCCACCTGCTTGTCTTCATGGAGATGGGATGACAGTAGCGAGTCGTGAGTGGTTCCTTGATGTAAAGTGCTGGGAGTGCCTTGAAGGTGGAAATATTTATGCAGTTAAATTTTGTTCAATTACATGTGGTTTAGTATAGATTTATATTGCTAAAAATCTACCTTGAAAAACGTCAGTCTTTTAGACTATTATCACAATGTCAGGAAGTGCCGCGATGTTGAGACGCGCAACTTCCAGTCAATACTTTTCTCTGGCAAAATACCTTTTTGACCAGCTTCATAAATCTACCCCAACACCAAATCTTCATCCAACAAGGTCGACAAACAACATATTCTGTCCATGAAGAATTTATTTACAACTATCAAGGTAAAAAAGATGAAAAGTTAAGGCAAACAACAATTAGCATTAGTTATGGTCATGAATAAAACATAAATAACTTGTTCACGCAGACTGATTCTAGATTTAAAATGAAAAAATTGATTTTGTGATGTCGATTAGCAAAGACAGATAGATTTGTGCAGTTTAAATGCTATATATGTTCACAGATTAAATGTCACCATTTAAACTAAACAAATCTCAGGTAAAGCATTGACTGGAAGTTGCGTGACTCAACATCACTTCCTGCCGTTGTGATAATAATCTATTGAGACTGACCTGAACTGTAACTTGGCCATGATTGTATCCAGGGCAACAGGTAGATTTAAGGACATTGAACATTGAAACATTCAAGCCATGCAGCAACAGGCACACCCTCCTCCAGAAGAATTACATAGTGCAAGACACTGCTAGGCCTGTCAGCAGCAGCTTTTAGGCCTGTAGCTCCCAAAAAACCCACAACTGGACAGCGTTCATGCCTATAAGCCCACTTCAAACCAGCATTACTACAATACACAGATGCCCGGAGAGGTTCACGGGGAGTGCATACCACCTTGGAGGATTTACGATGCATTTTGAACGGTTGATGTTCGCCGGCAGGTTTGGCCTATGTCACACACTTGTGCTCGCAGCTGTTGTGGTTGAAAAGTCAGAGAAGGCCTCGCCAGGGATCCCCTCTGCTGGGTCTGCTCACTGTCCATGTGGGCTGCCTAAAATGAATGGAATCAGTGGTATGTGTCCTCCGCTCCAAAGCCAGACTGGAGTTCAGCATAGCATTCCAGTGAAGCCTCTTGAATTAAAAAGAGACAGTGGGGAGAAAAGTATGCGCATGATCAAAATGTAAAAATATTGCTTTAATGTGGTCAGAGTGCCCACGACTTGCCTACAAGTGAATGATGTGTTTCTGCTGTGTACTGCTGTGTACTGTGGTGTTTATGTAGCTACAAATACTCATGTTGCTGTATTTGAGTAGATCTTCTGGGTAACTTTACTTTTTTAAAACATGTACATGCACTTCCAATTAAGTACAATTCTAATTCACTAAAATAGTCAATAAAATATGTTTTTGTCATCTAATTGAAGCATCCAGCTAGTCCCTGATTAGGCTTTTTTCTATATATACTCAAATTAACAGTTCATACCATTATAAAGCACAGTCTTTAAAGCAGACCTATTATGCAAAATCAGCTTCTTTCCAGTTTTCACCACCCACTGCTCTGTACCCTGTTCTCCTATACGTGCACTTTTAATTGGCTAAAGTATAGGAGTCACCGAGTACAGCCAAGTACTATTCATCCAATGCACAGCTGCCTCACTGCTGTCTGTACTCCTCTGTCTCCACTAACTCCACTAAAACTCACCTGCTCTGACTGGCCAGAGATCTGAGAAAATGAAGATTATGACTTAAAACAATATAATTCTGCTTTACATGCTAAATACTATAATCATTTAAAAAAAGTAACTATAGTAAATTGTACTTTATGTCATTCATTTCCATGCAAACTTTTAATTAAGTACAATTTTGCAGCATTATTAGTACTTGCAACTTGTCACCACAGCTGGGTTGAGTTTTGGGGGATTTTTTAGTATAGTTTAAAGTATATTTTGACATATTCTTATTATTACTGTTGAAAATATTATCTAGAGAAAGATTGGACAACTATGTTCTCCAGACATTTATTGAATGCTGATCATTTTTTATGTAGTATTTATACAATTTTGGGGGAGAAATCTAAATACATTGCTCTGGTCATGCTTTACTATATTGCATTTTTTAAAACTTTATCTTATACTGTTAAATCATACAGTAAATACATATGTTCACAAGTAAGAGTCACCTTAGTGCCCTGTTCCGGTACGTTTAGCTCCCCATTCCCAATATAACTCCATTTACAGTCAGTTCATTGAAGTTTCTGCTCATTTCATCCAAATCCCTGTTCTCGTAAATCTTCTTAGCTCCGAGCGAATTGTTTCAATAATACTACGTGCCCAGCCTCAGAGTGTGACCGTGCTCTCCATGGGGTCCCTGAACTCCTTTATTGGCCTAATGAGCTTGATCTGCATTAAACATGAGTGAGTGTTGGAGTGGGCCTCAGGGGGGCTTCAGGACGTCCCACTTGAATAACATTGACCAAGTAATTAATCCACGAACTAAGCATCTGATAAGGAGCTCATTATCGGGGTTAAAACACACAGTCTATGGGGTTAATGTGGGGACTGGAGGTGTAAGGGCGGAGCAGTGGGCTTTAACATGTGCGTTCACACCTTGTACAAACTGAAAGATCAAGACCAACTGGTTTAAAATACAACATTCTGAAATACATGCAGTACTTTTTGTCTTTGTAAGTCTGTTTTTTACCTTACTTTAATGGGTTATTTTTACATAGTTATTTGATCAAAGTTTATAGTATTATTGTTTGTGTAATATGGCAATATAATGCTGATTTTTAAATAAATTATAAGGCCATTAAAGTAAGGTAAAATGGCGTTCTGCTTGTCTAGAAATAGACTTGGAATTTCCCAGAATATATGATATTAAACGCTCCATGGAGACAAGCAAGAGGTTTTAATGGTATTTTGGAGTAGGGCTGCACGGGTACAATACAGATATATCAGATATATCAGATATTGGCACAAAATTAAAAATGTTGATAAATTATATATTGGTTAAAGATATTACTTCAGTCGATATCCCATTTTGATTTATCAATTGGTGTAATAAAATGACAACGTTGGCCCAAAACATAGAGTTATGCACTATAATATATAGTTACACTGTAGTTACTACAGTTAGAGTTATTCTATCAATATTTGGATAATTTTTTATTTACCATATGCTGTTTGTGTTTAAAGGAAATGCATTATGTCTTCCTAATATCAATTTATTTCAGGTTTTGTCAGATACTTAAAGCCAAATTAAATATATGCTAAATTAATCATGTTAAGTATATGAGTTCAGAAGTGGAATCTGTAAGTGTTCTTTGTATCTACACTTCACAAATCAGGACCATGTAATGACGTGCGCTTTCAAACCCTTAAATGGCGACATAAACCATTGCTGAAGTGAAATATGTTTGTACTATTACTATTTGTACTTAATATTGTCTGGAGTATGTCCTACTCGCTCTGGTCCTGTCTTCCTGGTACGTTAAGCTTGCTTCCACTTGTTGTGTAATATAAACAGTGGTTTCTTTTCCGGGAGCACATGTCTTCTAGGAAACACTGTTGTTGTTGAAGCCCCAATCTTCTTGTTAACACCTCCTTCTCGTGTTTATCCGGGTGGGTCCTGGGTCAGAGGGGGCGTCAGACTTAAAGGGTGGGGCCGATGAGGTGAACGTACTTATTAAAACTCAGCTAATTTGCTTTTCCTATTCAGAGGTGCTTTTTATGTAATGCTAATGCTAACTAATGCCAGTGCTTGCCCCATGTTCTTTAGTAAGTGCAGTGGCAGACTTCTGAATTTCCCTATGCAAACAGCCTAATGTTTTGTAACATAATCCTGTTTGCACCAAGGGGTCTGTACTCATATAACCAAACAAAACATATTTGCCTCGACTGCCAAAGAGTATTGAAACAGCTAGACAAGATTATTGTGGCTGGAAGAGAATTAGTTTGTTGATTGGTTTAACGATGATACATGCCCGTCGCTGTCAGTTACTAATATTTCATCTGTTTAAGGATCATCCATCACCCATTAAGCGTTACGTGGTTGGGATTCTTTTTAACAATTCATTTGTTTGTCTGACATGCTTAATGCTTAAAATACTCCCAAATTAAGATAGAACTTTCAGTATTATTTATTTATTTGCAAATGATCAGAAACCAATGTATTTTTATCACCTACCTGTATGTAATAATAATATAATGTATATATTGTTATATTTATAAATTAATTAATTTTATTCAATCAACAAGGACAATGCAGTCATACATTGTTACAAGCAGAGCATGCAGTGACGTTCACTGTAAGCTAATTTTTAACTCCTGTCCCTGGTTGGTCTTTTCCTTGTACCGTACAGTAACAAGTCCTAACACTAAAAGCACAAGCTTTAAAGCGATCCTATTGACGCAAACTTGGCTTTTCAGAGCTTTTAACCAGGTTATAGTTGTTTCCCCTTCTCATTTACTCCCTTAATGGAGTGATTCATACATGTTTAAATAATCTTTCTAAGAATCGCTTATTCTCAAAAAGCTATTTTACCGAACAATCCCTGTTTTCACCGCCACTGGCATACACCCGCTATGTACTTTGATCTCCTAATTAATTCTCTTAATTCCTGGCATGCATATGATTTGGCAGCGCTGCATAGTCAAATGACAATAAAAATCTGCTGCTTGCTATAATGATCTGCATCTATCCATCTGAGTTTCCAGCGCTTTGTAGTAATGACGTTTACAGCAACGTCAGCTCCCATTGGGCACCGCGGTTTCCTAACGCAAAAGTCAACTGGCTTGTTTCTTTTATTTAGTGATTTTAAATGAATATAGCCATTTAATGTGAAAATGATAACATAATTATCCTGAGGTGTCGTAGATTTATATACAGCACAATATGTCACATGCGTATACAACAGATGTGCACATGCGTATACAAAATATACATTCACACACATTCACATAGGTTCACATGAGTCATGTGTTTTCACTGTGTGCTTTGTGCTGCTGCTGCATGTGAGGCCTGCTTCACGTCACACATTTACATTTGTGACGCACTCCACCTACTCGCCCTCTCTGTGGAATTACTAGTGCAGGATTCCCCATGCAAACCCACCCACTGCTCTGTCCTTCATACCTCTAACGAATGGAGCCAAAGTTCAAGTTTCAACCATGACCTTCAAGATGTTTTTTAACCAGATAGCATCCATTTTAACCCAAGACATCTGCTTATTTTTCAGCCAGACAAAGGGACCTTCTCATAGTTCCTTGAGGCGCTCTTCAGTATCGGAGTACACGCACACACAGTTACAGCCCCACAGTAAATGTAGTGTGTGATAGACCCCAGCTAAGCAGCTGGTTATCTCCCATGTTTTGACCTGGCTGCTCTGAGTCCAGGTGGAGCTGGTCCTGCAGCCTGATAGTGGACCATCAATCAGGGAGAAGTTTGCAGTGGTCCATAGTTATTCCTGACATACAGTACCTTATGTATCTCAAGCATCCTACTTATTCACCATGATGAGTTTATAAGAGCTTTTCAGAATTCTCAAACAAAAGAGTGGAGTTTTGCACTGACAGTAAAGCAGCAACTAGCATGCTTACATGTACTTCCTGATTATTGGAAAAGTAAAAGTTTTATTATTGGATGCAGAAACGATGCAGCTGACTTATTTTAACGTCAAGGACAAATTTTACCCAATTACATGATCAAATACAGATCCTTTAAAGGTGCATTACGTAACTTTTCTGGTGTTCTGCCATGTCCTCTTCTCCATGGAGATGAAATAGAGACATAGGGTTAATTTACAGGTTAGATCTGTGGACAGGCAACCATACAGTTAGAAGGTATGTTTTTCATTGTATTTCTGACCAACGGCTGTAACAGAATAAATGGAAAATAGGAGTTTATTGCCCTATTGTCACAACATCTCAGTGGAGATAAGCAGGTGGGACCAAGAAAGCTACACAGTGTATCTTAAACAAAGCAGGATTTTTATGTGATACTCTCACTTGATAAATTGTTAACTTAGCTAAAGACGTTTTGTACTCCTTCCACCACTTATTTTGGATAATGTTTTTAAGATTATAAGTATACAGGCTTATCTGAAAACACAATGTTGACTGGGCGGGTCTATATTTAGTCATTCAGTGCAACACTATAGTTACAAAAGGGACATTCTGTCAAGTCACAAACAGTTATCTGTGCTGAGGACTTCTGTAAAATGTTGTGTAATGAAATGTTACTTTTGCCTCACAGGTAAATAGTAACAATGCACAGTTTGCAGAATTAATATCCTTTTATAGGTCTATCAGTATATCCAAACCTTTAATCTGTTTGTTTCCAAGAACATGTTTTCACTTTGCCTGTAATGTTCCACAGTATGATATGCAACTTATTCATCTCCATGGAAACAAACAGGTGATCCCAGCAGGCCAGTTTACAGGTCAGATCTGTGAAGAGGGGACCCATCTTACCACTCATGGTAAGAATGGATATTTCTTCATTTTCTAGCAATAAAAACAGAATTACAGGACATAGACCATATTTTTCGGACTAAAAGTTGCACTTTTTTCAGGGTTTGGGTGGTCCTGCGACTTATACTCAGGTGTGACTTATATATAAAAATTTTTCACATGGACAGCCCATGGACCAAATATATGAATCCTATATATGAAGCAAAATGTAAAAAAAACTATTTGTTATCCATTTTTTCATTTTGTTTTTAAAGACAAATAATAAAGAAAAGAGTTTTTTCGTTTCCTTATTTTTGGTTCTATATTGAAAAACTAACAAACGAATGATACATGGATTGGTCTCTATTTTGGAAAATATATTTACCCCAAAAAGTGCCACTTATAGTCTGGTGCGACTTATACATGTTTTTTCTTATTCGTTACACATTTTTTGGCTGGTGTGACTTATACCCCGGTAATACGGTAAGTTAAATGCCCTACTGTGGAACATTACAGGCAAAGAAACAGAATCTCATAGAGACAAACGAGTGTTGAGAAAGTTAGCAGTAGCATATTTAATGTTACAGGTGAGCATAATCTCTTTTTTTCAATACATCCAATCAAACCAGACCTTAAAATATAACATAAGGAGCCAGATCATGGCAGTGAAGTGCTGTATTAACCCCAGTGATATGTGTCCCATATGTTTGTCCAGTATTTGCTCAGAGCAGCTGTGTGTGGGGCCCCTCCTCCTGCGGCCCTCTCAGCTGTGACAGATGTAAGCACACTCAGCAGCTGGGCCTCACCTGTCGGCCTGGGCTAATGAGACGTGAGATGTCACCGGGCGTCCAGCGAAGACAGGGTGCCTTGTGAGGAAGGGAGCGGTGAGGGGCCGAGGGGGTACGATACACGAGTGCCTCTCTGACCGCACAAAGACGCACTACATGACTTGGTGACACACTGACCTGCTTCTTGTTGTATACAATATTCAGCCTCCAGTACTAATCCCCAGGGCTCGAGGGTTTTATGACTCCTGATGATGCTAACAGACCAGAGGGATGATAAAGTGCAGGGTCACCTGTTCAGTGTTTTTTGTTTTTAATAAGATTGTGTTACTGTGTTACTTAAATTACACCAGTCGTACTAAAAACATGACCCAAAATTACAATTACAAGAGATTATCCTGACATGGCAGAAAAGTTACACTGTATACACTATTTGTTCATTTGATTTATTATATTATACTCAATGAGAAGCCACATTCAAAGCTGCCTATTTGCCATCTGGTAAGAGCATATGGTATGGTGAAGCACTTCCTGCATAACCACATAATGACGTCACTAGGTAGAGCAGTTGTTTTTGGATTCTGGAGATGGTAAAAGCCTGTTTATGCATGATTACTCAACATACGCAAATTATACAACTCCACGTTTGTTTCTGCTGAGAATGCAACGTTATAGTTAAAAGCTATCATCAACACAAAGTTGGTGAAGCTTAATAAGGGACCTTTAACACATATGGTGCTATTTACAGAATTAAAGTCATTTAAAGGGTTCATACTGCACTATTTTCTGATCTCTGTTAAAATGTTGTTTCATCAAAAACATAAATGGAGTGTTTTGTTTCATTCTCACGTTAAACATACAAATCCTGCATATTTAGGCTGAGTTCTAAAACTGAAAACACTACTGAAAACTACTGAAAACACTCCCGTTCCACCTTATGATGTCATGTGATAGTACAGGAGGTGCTCCACTGTGTTTTTAAAATCTATACACCTTCACAAGAATCATTTAGATGATTTCAGCCCTGTAAGTGCTTATCTGTATTGAACAAAAGGTAAAAGTTAACTTAACACTATATTAACTTAACACAATATTATTTTCTAATTCTATTTTTATTGAGGAAATCTCCAACCATCTTGTTGTTGTTGTTTATAGTCAGTGCCTTGTTGTCTCTAACACCATCACTGCAGAAGCCCAAAGGGCACTGCTAACTGCTAACTGTTGACTGTCAGTGTACAATGGTTTTACTGCAAACTCTTATCACTGTTTATGCTTGAAGTCGATTCTCCTCACTGAACACAAACAGTCATTGTGGAGCAGCTGCTGAGTTTTTCTACAAGTAACAAAGCGCTTAATGACAACCTTCATTCTTCAAAACAAGTCTCCTCTACCTCTTTCTCGCCCACTCTTTTTAGATTCACGCCCTTAAACCTGCGTGACGGTGCACGTGAGACTGAGGTGCCAAACTGCAGAGGAGAAAAGAAAGCAAAAGAAAGGGATGAAAAGAGGAGAGTGTGTTGTACTGTGTGCGCTGTGAGCTCTTCAAACGGAGGATGAGAAAAGATGAAACACTGCCATGAGGAGACAGAGCAGAGGCAGGCGAGGATAGTGTTTGATGTGGGTTCTGCAGCACTACAGACGCTGCTGCACCCAATGAACTCAAACTATAGCCTTAATACTAAAGTTGTCACACATGGTCATTATAAAGAAAAGACCACTTTCTTAATTGTCCTCTGCATTGTAATTATGTTTACAACTGTTCCATCCAATATAAAGGTGAAAAGAAATCAAGATGACAAAGATATAAGCATGCAGTTTTAATGGGCAGTTGTCTGTTTACAGAAAGAAAGTTTTGTCAAATGGTGTTTTGTCACTCAGCCAAGAAGCTTCTTCAGTTCTGACAGGGTTCTGGTAACCCACACATGATAAAGAGTAGGCTACTTTCTTTTCTAGTATACAAAATCACTCCAGTTTTATGGTAACTCTTGAGTTGAAATGTGTGTAATGCATTATCATACCTTTATTACTTCCATTTTGATGACATAAACCACAGCGAAGGAGGGCATCTTTTTCACCATAAAAGAGATACAAACATTATGAGTGTAATGTAATTTATGTGTCATTTATGAAACTAATTCACTTGTTTCATCATAGACTCAAATACAGACACACAAGTGATAATCTCCCACTTAAAAATGGTTGACATTTGGGTGATTCCATAGACTTCATGAATTTTAACCCAATACATCAAATCTTACCAATGTTCATTATGCATATAGATTTTCCTTCTGACAGTAGACCCAAATTCTCCAAATTCTAGGTTACCGGTATATGAATATGAAGGTGGTCATGGCTCAGTCGGTAGAGTGTTTCTCCACTAATCCACAGGTTGGCAGTTCAGATCCCACTTTTAACATAAATGTCATTAGCTGAGTGGTCAGAATCACAGGTTGTCGGTGCGATTTCAGCCTCCATAGATGAAACCAGCTGTTGTATCCATGGGAAGACACTTGTGCATGAGTGGGTGAATGGTTCCTCTTTACCATTTATGTTGAAAAATAATTACTTTAATAATCCACCATTAGCTTTTCATGAATGTGGCCTTTCTTTCCTTTGGTGCATAGTTATCATTGCCTTATAAATTCAAGGATGTTTGAAAAATGTAAGTTAACGTAGTTCTCTTAAATATAAATTAGCATAATGACAATATACTTATTCAAATGCTAATGTGATTCATTATGTAAACACAAAGCTGGTAACAAACTGACCCTTGACCTTTTCAAGTGTAGGCAGTAAACTGAACCTCTCCTATTATTATCTATAGGTGATTCCCCCTTTATTGCTCTATAACTGCCTGTAATGTTCAGAGGGCTTTCCTGATATGACCATAAAACTCAAGAGTTTGTTCAGTTTTGTAAGCCATAAAAAACAGCTTGTTCCTTTCATTAACACCTTTTAACAAGGCTTCTGTAGTTATTATTTTAAACCAGGCTACATCCACATGCTATACAGGAGCATAAGGCTGTTTGGTCTAAGTTCTTAAACACAATGTCCACAACATCATTAACCCTACCTCTGAATTCCTACCACACTCCACAGCAGAAATCCTCTCACAAATATGTTTTAATGAGCAATAATTCTGTCACAATAGCAGCTCAAGCCTCTGTATGTTAATCCTAACTCTGCGTGTTTCTAGTGACTGTGTGTGGACCCATATGTTGGCCCCTTTGAACTCATTAGTCAAGGATTGGCAAAGGGGAGAAAATGCATAAAAACATACAGGATTGTGGAGGATTATAGCAATGCAGTTGTTAAAAGGTATTAATTTGGTGCCTCTTGGATGGATAGGATTTGATCAGGGTCATGAACGCTGAGCAAAGGCTTAAGCAGCAAACAAAGAGAAAGGGTTTGTAACAGCTCATTGTGCAGGTTGTCATGGCAAAAATGTAATATGTTTATATGAGGAAAAAATACACATGGGAAAGAGTCATTTATTGTGTAACAAAGTGAAGAAATTAATCACTGATTATTGACACTTTGCAGTGAACCCAAGATGGTCTCGTATTGTTTTCAGCAGCCTGTGCTCATCGCGCCAAACACATTACTTCCACATTACTTCCTGAATACAAGCCTCACTTTTAGGCATTTAGACGATTTAAAATTTACAAATAAAGTTCAAATTGTAAAAATACAAAAGAATCCCTGCAAAATCCAACCTTTATGAAAGCTGGCGATTCCCTTTCAGCCGAAGACGTGCAGTTTGATTTCACAAAAAAATCACTGCGCTTCTAAGGGACAAGTCTTTCTGGGCTGGAACTCCCAGGAGCTTGAGTACCTATAGACCCTTTTAGTGTTAATAAACAGTGATGACGAGCTCTGTGGAAGAATTATCGTCAAAAGATTGTGAGAATATTTCCTCAACAAGCTGACTTTGACAAATGGTGTCCGACTGGCAGATCCTTGTGCGATCAGTGAGTAAAACTTGAAAATTTTAGTTCGCCGGTAGAATATCGAGTCTGACAATCACACAGATAACACCCAGACATTTTGGTGCTAGAAATGTTTTTATCTCCGTCTTCTTCTGTCCGTGTTCAGTCTGAATGAATCAGAATGAATGGGGAACAATACCACTTCCGTTGCCAAAATGCATGCACATCTTTTTGTCCTAAAAAGGTCTATAGAGCGGTCGATCCTGCTCACGGCAGAGGGGAGTGCCTTATCTAGTTATTAAGAAGTGTGTAGAATCCCTCTGTCATCCAGTTAAATTCATGGCAAAGGGTGGAGTTCAATTTGTCAACTGGACAAGAGTTTGTACTGAAGAAGCAGCTTGGATGAGCGGCGAAACATTGTCCAGTTGACAAATTGATCTTTACTCTTTGCCTTATCCAGTTATTCTTATAGATCCATGTGTTCTATATGTAAGGCAGAATGTTCAGTTTCCATGTGACACAATGCACACATTAACAAACACAGCCAAAGTCTGAAAACTCGAGAAAAAATACATTATTGATTTAAAGAACACATTTTCAGGAGCCTAATGATAAAAGGAAGGCATCAAATATATATAAAAAAGGTAAATAAATGAAAAAAGTGCATCCAGACTTTTGACTGGTAGTGTATAGTAGTGTCATAGACTGTAGATCATGTGTAGTGAAATGATTGAACTCTGTATAACACACACTTAATACTGTGTAGTTTGACCTATTTATTTATTTGTCTTCATAATTTATAATGTGGCCTACTAATGTATTATGTCCTGTGTACAGGATTAACTGAGAACAGCTTTTAAAATGTCATTGTGCAGTTTATGCAATAACAATAAAGGCCTTCTGATTCAGATATAAATAGTGCACACAGGTAAGCTCCATTACTGGATTTCCAATCTATAAAAGAAAAAGGAAGTACTGCAGGTATTTAAAACTAACTACTTCCTAGCGCTCACAAACCTTTCGGCACATTGTTTATTATTAACAAGAAGGACATTTCTGGCATGTGCACAGCTTCAGAATGTATTAAAATGTGGGTGTGACAGAATATTTTATTATTGGAAGCAGACAGCACAGTGCTCGCATTTATTCAGATGCTTTGACTAACTCCTTTACTGTAAAAGGGAAAAGTAGAGGTACTCATTTACAAAAATAAACTCACGTGCTGCACCACAACACACACTACCAGTCAAAAGCTTGGACACACCATCTTATTCAATGTTTTATTCACTTTACTTTTACCACTTTCTATATTTTAGATACACATGGAAGACATCAAATTTATAAAGAAAGATATATGGAATTATGTAGTAAATGTAAAAAAGTTAGCCTAAATAAAGTAAAGGGAATATAAAATGTAGAAAGTAGTAAAAATAAAATAAAATACTGAATGAGATGTGTCCAAACTTTTGACTGGTAGGGTATGACGGGCATTTTGTTAAGAAAAGGTGCAAACGCTTCTCTTTTTGAAAACAACACAGCGCTGCATAAGAACTCAAATCCCAGACATGAGACATTCGCCAAGTTTATTCTCTGTGGCCCGGCTGACTATATTTAGCGAAGCCTGGTCTAAAAATAGCAGGGCTCTCCCTATTTAAAAACCTTCACCCTCATTTGTGGCTGTATTTCCTGCTCGGCCAAAGTTCAAGCCCACATTTTTCCAAGTCTTGTTCTTTGTGCACAGTCACTGTGACAGAAAAACCAGCGTCACCAACAATACCACCTCAGTCCACTCTGGCTCCTGATACCTGTAATTCTAGTAATGCTGGGGGAATCCTAATCTCCGTAATAAGACGTCTTTGCCTTTTGTTTACAGTATAGGGGCTAATTTTGGAGCTTCTCTTTTTAGCTGTGGTGACATAAATATCTTTAGGTTTGGTGTTTGTAGCATACACTGATGTCATGGGCGAGGTGAAGAGGTGGTGAGTGCGTAAGCAGACCGGTTTGAAGATTCAGTCTTATTTTTGGAAAGGGCAATCCTGAAAACTGGTATTTAAGCTTAAGGCTATTGGTTTAGCCGTGGGAGAAAAATAACAATTGGTCAAGATTATATATGACATATGAAATGTTATGCGTATGTGGAGGGCGTGTGACGTCGTGGGACTCTGGTTATATGGAAAGTCTTGCAAACAAGTAAAACAACATTCTAATCTGGTGCTAACATTTTATGCACTAAAAGGTTTGTGAGATAAATTTATAGATATATTCTGAAATACATGTCTTAACTTTGGCATGACTTGATTTTGTAGTTTCTGGGAATGATTATTCTGTAATAAAAACAATGCATTGGATTGATGTGGTGCCTTTTAATCCAAATACTGGAGCAAAAGATACTCAAGTTAAAGTAAAAATATTACAAGAAAAATCGACTTAAAGTACCCGTTTAAAATATTAAAGTCTTAAAGTACCTGTTTAAATTATATTTTGTGATCTAATAAAGCTTCAACTGTAGTGTTTTTAATTCAAATTTGTGCTGAATTTTGTTCAGAAGCACATTTTTCTAGCTGTTTTTATTTGTATATATTTATGTGTTAAAAATAAACCTCTCAGACTTATTTGTAGGTCTCACACAATGGTAAAAACACTTGTACTTTTCGGTCCAAAAATATAGTGGAGAAGAAAGTACAAATAAATAACTTCCGTCAAATTTAATGAAGTAAAAGTAAATAGTATCCCTTCAAAATGTACTTAAGTAAAGTACAGATACCTAAAGCTTTAGGTTCAGTACAGTACTTTACTGTGTTTAGTTTGTTAGGTTCCACCACTCCATTCACTCCACAATGGTACTAACTGCCCTGGGGTAGACTGACAGAAACAAGACCCCTCCGATCACCACCAGTCACTCACACACACACACACACAAGACATTTATACTGGGCAAGGTGGAGGATGTATCTTCCCCAAGGACACAACAACCTCAAGCCACGACCCTCCACTGTGGCACCTCGTATCCCCGGTGGTCTCCTGTTCAAGTACTAACCATGCTGACCCCGTTTTGCTTCTGAGATCTGAGCAGACTGGGCATAGTCAAGGTGGTCGGTAATAATTATCATGAAAAATATACGGGATTTGCGATGCAGAATATGGTAATAATTCTCCATTAAAGGGCCCATATTTACTCATCTGTTATAATGTTGTTTTCTCATCACAAACATACCTGGAGTTTTGTTTTATTTCATTAACACACAAATCCTGCCTAAGTATGCAGGGTTTGTGAAAGGATATTAGTTCTTCTCTTAAACTGAAAACACTCTGTTCCACCTGGTGATGTCATACAGTAATACAGGAAGTGCTCCACTGTGTTTTTAAACTACACCTTCACTAGAGAGAATTCGGATAATTTCAGTCCTGGAATTATTCATATTTACTAATAATAAATGTAAATGTTAAAAACTACTATTTCATGGCATCACAAGGTGGAACAGAGCATTTTGAGTTTTGTAGATTCAGAAAGACTAAAAATAAAGGGTTACTCAAATATGTGTGAACAAAAGAAAACACAACTCCACAAGTTTAATGTGACGATCATGACACAGAGGGATAAGTATTGGCCCCTATTGGAAATTATAGTCTGCACTTTGATCTACATAGCACATTAACTTGCTTTTGCATAAAGTGTGCCTGGTGTGAATGCAGTGAAAAACAGAAACAGATCAAACTGCGTCAGAGCTTTGTTTACTCTTACGCAAAATGGACTTTTATGAAACAAAAATGCACGTCTTATGACCTTGTACGGCTATTGTATATTGGCAGTGGAGGCCTCAAAATTGCTTCATCGTCCTGGTCGCTTTGTTTCTTCTATCAATAACTTTGTATGTGAAATCACAGGGAGCCTCTCATAAGTGTTCATCATCCTGGCACTGATATAACCAAACACTCACACCCTCTTTCTTCCTCTTATCTGTTTCCAAGCTTATGCCACATGAAAAGGAGAGATCACTTTATTCCACCGCAATCACTAATTACATTACAGTTGTATATGCTAACGAGGATTGCTCATTACAATAGAGGGTTTGTGATGACTTTGCACATGCACGATTTCAACTTCTAATGGTTTCGATACAAGGAGCTACAGATACATTCTTTGTCCTCCGTTAACCCGCCAGAAAGAAAGACGATTTGTCATTGCGAAAGTTTCACTGCTCGGAGGGGGAATTTAGGGAAGAGCTCTGAGATTTTCTGTGAAACTACAGCACCTGAGAATCCAACTTGCTCAGTATTGTTCATTGTGCATTTTTCTGTTGCACTGCCAACATGAAAAGAAACCACAAAGAACGAGAGTGCCAATCTGAGACAAGTATAGTGTGGGAATTCCAAAATGTGTGGCAAAAGAGTGAAACTAACCTTTGTCTTAACAGCAAAAATAATCAGATACATGCATAGTATTTAAATGGATTGTAATGCATGTTATTATTGACAAATTCACGTTTATTCATGTTTGTTTGTCTAGAAATTTTGGGATAGTTTTAAAGTATTATGGTCTGGAATACAGGTGAATATGAGTGAAGATTCAGGACAGTACTTCACTAAAGTTTACTTTGAGTGCCGTAGGTGGAAAACGCTATATAAAAATGTGACTATTTATCATGATTAAAAATGCAGGTTACGAGAGGGACATATAATATTTCTTTGCAACAACAACAAGCATAATAAAACCTATTGTAAGTACCACAAAACAAGTCAAAAAGTACTACAACTAACTATATCTAAACCCATCAAAACTACTCAGACGTTCATTTGTGGTGGAAAACCCTGGTACACGAGGATCCTCCACTTACTTGTGTCACAGGTATTAAACAAAATCTAGTATTAAACAAATCTGTCTTGTATTTATTTAGTTGCATGTGTTTTGAAAGTTTTAAAAAATACTTTGAAAAGCATTTCTTCTTACTATGAGCCGGGTCGCCTCTTCACAGAACTGACCTATAAGTTAAACCTCCTTGGAGATATCTTTCTTTATGCTTTATTTATTCTAGTATATATGTTTAACTGCACTGAGACCATTGACCGAGATACGAAAGAGACTGAGAAACGCAGTACGTTGCTGCAGCTAAACTTGAATTCCTGTGGTATCTATAACGTATCTATATATAGTAAAGAAACAAGCAGGTAATGAATCCTCTTCCTGAGTTTCACGTAACAGTGTTCTTTTAAGTATGTTTTACTAATGTTTCCGGTTAATGTTTACAGTGTACATGAAACGGTGTGGGCTATTGTGCAGTGTTCTTGGAGGTCTAATGTCTTTCTTCAAATGAAAGTCCGATTTGCAGCTTTTGATTTGAGGAATGGCAGCATAATCGGCACCAATGATTTACTGAGCCCCTGTGTAACTTACATGACTTTGAAGTGCACTTCAGAGTGGCAATCCCTTTAATGCTTTGTGTATGGACATGAATGCAGTAGTAACTCATTCAGTGGAAGAGCTGTTGGCACACACATCATAAATGAAAAGAGAACTGATCTGAAGTGTTATGTGACAATCTTTAATCATCCTTGGCTGGCATTGACTTTGACATTTTTACAAGGCGTTAAATTGTTAAGGTTAATGTAAACGTTTTTGCCCTTGTAGAGAAAGTTAACCTCTGCGTTTAACAGAAACAGTTTGTGAAAAGTGTTCTCTGTAGCCGAAGGCATTTTGAATTAACTGCAGAACTAGTTACTTTAAAACAACTTGCAGTTATTCTTCACTTTCCTGACACATTCCTAGCATCCTAGTTATTCACAGTGATGAGTTTTAAAGTGCAGTATTGCTGACAGCTACTAGCATGCATACATCGAATCTGCAGTACTCCTTGATTCGACCCTGAGAGCTGTTTGCCAATATATATATATGTACTGAGAAAGACCATTGACTCTATAAAGAAGTGGATTAAGGGAATGTGATTTGTGTTTTATTTGATTTATGGACAAAATAGCAAAATAAAACCACCAGGATCATGTAGAGCGGGTTAATGCACAGATTTCAAGACCAAAATCTGGAGCCTGACACGAGACTGAGGGGTGACGTTTTTTCAATACAAAGTGAATTGGAGCCAAGGTCGATGGAGCTGGAAGTGCCTCCATTCTCGCTTCCTATCTGGAATGCGATGGCTAGCAGGTTAGCTATGTCCATATAGTCTATGGGTAAGATTCATTTTATTTTATTACTTTAGAAAATCCAATTCTGCATCATTAGATCAGTAGATCCTTATAGTGTTTGTCTATTTTTAACTTAACTGTACTCTATTGCTGCTACTGTTTCTTGCTGTTCTCTTTACTGTGCCTTTACTGTAATTTCCCCATTGTGGGACAAATAAAGGATATCTTATCTTATCTTATCTTATCTTATTAGGACCGAGCTGGGAGATTAGCCTATTGTGCACCTTGTCATAGGGAGAAAATGCAAACTTCACGGTGTAAATTGATAAAACTTAGAATCTTCTTGATGTGAGGCTCAGTAGTAACCACCCATTCTGCTCAGAGTAAGGCTATTCTATTCAACTGTTGATGCATGTGCTTTTACCAAGTTTCAGTGAGCCCTTTCTACTTCTGCTTTGTCAAGTTTCTGTGTGGGTACAAAAGAATATTGTTTTCAGTGAAACCAGAGTATTTTTGGAAGAGACAATGAGAATGCCTTAGAAAGCTTGCCATTATGACCCACCCAGCCCATATCACTTCAATGGGCCACAATTGTCCAATTCGTAGACAGTAGATTACAGGCCTGAGAAAACACAGGGCAACACGCAAAGGCAAGGCTGTTCTTTCCATCTCACTTGACCCACATTTGGTTTTTAAAATCTTACTCACAACCGTGGTGCAGTGGTTTAGTCTTTCGCCTCTCAGCAAGAAAGTCCTGGGTTTGATTCTGTGGAATTTGCATGTTACTCTCGTTCACTACTGTAAATGTCCAAAAACATGCAGGTCCGCTAGGCCCATTGTGACAAAATGCAAAGTCAAAGCAACAGAAGACTAAATCTATCTATAAAACATGTACCTATTGAAAAAAAGAATATATCTTTCTGTGATTTTTAAACATGCACTAGGTAACTTTTCTGGTAAAGAACCTGCCTGTTTGTCTCCATGGAAATATTACTGATTTGCAGTGAATGTGTTCCAGTTATGTTTTTCCATGGAGATAAGTAGATAACACCACCAGGCCAGTTCTGTGGAGAGGTGACTCTGCCCTCAGTATTTTTAGCGTAGCTGCACTTCAGTAAATGCAAAGACACTGATACTTTGCAGCTGATGTCAACAGCATTCCCTGGGGGTGAGATGCTAACTGTAGGCATGCTTTGTCTGAGGCTTTGCTAGATTTTAATCTGATCTTTATTTTGACTTACTCTAACCAGAAAGAAATTACTTAGAATTACAGCAGGTTAGTTGATTTGAGCTGTTAAACAAATCTCTCTCAGATAACATTGTTGTTGCTAGCATTAGCATTAGCCAACAGTTTTTCAGTTGGTCACTCTCACCTTTTTGTTGAAAATAACCTACACCTTTTTTAAGTTTTTAGATGATCTTCGAATTTATTTGGCTGTGTTTGCTAATGTTTGCATTATGTCTCCATGGTAACCACCCCCAATGTGATATTGATACTGCAAAGTATGAAGTTTAACATCTGCAAAACATTATGCGGTACATTTCTCCATGGAGCAGGTGGCAGATATTCCCACCAGAAAAGTTACATAGTGCACCTGTAGTCTCCTATATGTCCAACACATTTTGGGTTGTTCAGGCACTTAAAAAATAGTTTTTGTCATTATTCAATTGTGACTTTATTGTGGTCAAAATGACTAAAATATAACATTCTATATTTTTTTCTCAGTAACTACATCATGTAAAAATATAATTCTTTGTTTTTGCACTTATCGGGTCCCAATCAGCCCAAATAACAAAGAAAAATCACTGAAGCTGCCATGTAAGAGTTTGGGTCCTAGGAGGTTAAGTATTGTAGTTTTATATGTAAAACTATGGTGGAAAAGTGACCTTATTTCCCTGAACATATTGTGCAAGATTCATCTCTTATGCATGCATTTTTCATGACATTTCTGCGGCCCATATATCCTTTCTTTTCCATCTGACTCTCTTTTCAAGTCAGATTGGAGCCAAGTCCCCATAGACTCACTGCATACAGTAACCTGAACACATAAAAGCGTGCAGGCCATCTGAGCTCTGTGCAGCTGCAGCCCGGTGACTTTGAACTCCCTCACAAGACAATTCACCGTCCAAAAAGCAAGTGTTCTCTCTAATTACACTGCCTCTGTATTACAGGGCGGCCCCAGTCAAGTCAACTGTGCAACCTTGCCTGTCGCTTTGAAAGGGCCAATAAGAGAGCTCTGGCTTTAATTACTCCACTACTGCTTAGAATCACTTTTAAGGAAGGCTAATTAACAGGTAACAAAGGAGTATGAGGATCAAGTTGGATAGCTTTATTACTGTGGTAGACATGATGGATTGTAATTTATGTTTACATTACACTGAGGGTTTACTTAAAGGTCCTTATGCAAAGTAGACGCTTGTGAGCTTTTAGTCACTTTATAATGTTGTTACCTAATCAAAAATATACCTGGAGTTGTGTTTTGTTTCATTCACACATGTTTGAGTAAACTTTTGTTATTAGTGTGTCGACATCTTCAAAGCTCAAAATGTTCCGTTCCACCTTGTGATGCCATGAAGTGGGAATTTTCAACTTAAGAGGGGCCTTTTACATTTAATTCAGTAGAGATGGACAATTTCAGGGCTGAAATGGTCCAACTAGGTGCTCCTGACTAAGCTCCTGGTGCAAAATCTGATGAGCATTAGATTGTGACGGCCAGTGGAACAGCTACTCTATCCATGGGTTTCAGAATGATGAAAAAGTTAGACAGTTGCCATAACGATTACTAATTTAAAACAAAAAATTCCATCTTTTGACTGAAAAATGCTCAAAATATTACACATTAGCAGGAAGAAACTTTAAAAAAGAAAATATTCCTGGCAGAGCAATAACATCTCCATAGAGACAAGCACTAGAAAAGTTACATAGTGCATCTTTAATAAACTTACACTATATTCTACATCAAAAACTGCACGTCCTCATTCATCCCGTCACTTAATATGGCAGCATACATTGTTAAGGATCTGTTAATGAAATCCCAGACTTCTTTGACATGGACCAGTCTGTAATGCTCTGGTTCACTGTTCCCATTCACCTTTAAAAACACCAAGATATGGGTTAAGATGTGGGCCAAAACACATAAGATACTCTGACCTACATCCACAGAGACAGAGGTGTACGTGTGTCACCAAAATAAAAAAGCATGAATGGAACAGAATGGGCACTTTACAGAAATGGGTTTCTAAAATAGCTTATTAACCCCAGGTTCACTGTTACTAGAGTTATATGGTGCATTTGTGTGTAATTGTGTGTGAGATCCGTGACGCATAACGCCTGTGTAAATGTTACTTCCAAAATGATCACATCAAAATTGAGACTAAACAAGGAACTAAATCTAAACTAGACCAGGACTATAACCGGACCCAGCCAAATCGATAACAGGACCAAACCAAGATGAGTATGCGTGCACCCAAACCCTGTATGTGTGGAGTTAAACAGGCTAATCTAGGTCAGACATGTCCATTTGTTTTCCAGAGGTCCTTGTCTTGAAACATAAGCCCTATTCGCACGGGATTAGTTGCCTTACCTGTGGACCTTTGGTTATTTGTAATAATTGCGGAGAATGTCTGAGATCTTAATGTCTGAGATCTTAATTCCATGTCTGTAATTTGTAAAGTAAAAATTCCGCCGCAAATTACCTACTATACTTCACCAAACACAGATGTCTGGTGATCATACTTGTCCCGTGCGAATCTGCATGTCAATGATTGTTGTTGTAATTGAACGTCTTTTCTGTCTATTCTTTTTATTTCCGCGGTCTTTTCACTATATATTGCGCACATTTTATATCTCTTTCCGTCTTGAGTAATGGAGGCTGTGGTAGAGATTTTGATCAGCAGTTTTGAGCTTTTTAGGGTCAAATTTTAACACAGCCTCATAGCCTCTACATGGAAACCGATCCGCAAAAAGGGAAAGAGATCCAAGAGGAGAGACAATTCTCACAGGATGTTGACCTGGATGACATGTGTAGCAGCATGTGGTAAGGAACATTTTTTAAATATTTTTTTTTAACATACTTTATAAATTTACTTACTTAGCAGCGCAAAAGACATAGAAACGGATGTGATGTTACGACATATCCGGTCGTAATTTCAGTAAAATAGAGTAATTTACAGACTTCGCTTTTCCCGTGCGAATGCGCTGCGAGTAACAGAGGCGGGGCGGGAATTTGCAAATTACCAGACGCCCCAGGTTATACTTATCCCGTGCGAATAGGGTTATAGTCGAAGCAGAGGGCCACAGACTGCGGATAAATACAGTGGAGCAATCAGATGTGTGCATTTAACATAGGTTTGCCACCATTCCTTTAATAAGACCTGGGCTATTTGTTTTAGGTCTATACCACAATGCAGTCTGATGTTATTGAGGTTTGGATCTCCCTGAGCTAGGAACTGATTCTTGTTTGACAAACCAAGATAATCCACTGTATTGGTGCATTATGGTTGCCCACTGCTATACTTTTTGAAGCTCACGGATAGCCTACCCTTTATTCAATAGCCTCCCTTGTAAACAAACAAGAGTATGTAATATTATATCCATCTGTTTGTGCAAAGCGCAGTGTGAGAGGGGAGTGAGTCAGTGCTCCACATCTAATGGCTCTACTCTTCACTTGAGAATTGAAAGTGCTCATCATTTAAATGGGTTCATGAGATAAGCAGTTAGTCATACAGCAGCTGAGATGGATGATATCTGATATAATCTTTGGCCTGGAGAAAAGGACACTGTTTAATGCGGACTCTGATCCCAGTGTGGATCACAGTGACGGAATGGTCCTCTCTAATATGACGAATCCTGACAACAGCTCAGTGTGCTAAAGCTCGGTGGCTTAAGGCAGAGGTGATTCACATGGATGTAACAACAGGAAATAAAGGAGTTGTAATGACAAACTTTCAAATGTACTTTTATCCATTCTGATAGTTTTGTCTGACAGTGCTGAAGGCGTCTACCTAAGCAGCTCAAATCAAATGTAATGTCATATTTTTTGATCGGTTTTATTCATATATTCACATGCCATAACATTGAGAAGTTGACATTGAAATTATACATTTGACATTTGTGCATGCACTGTACACATAAGAAACAAGAACCAAAAATGATATTATGTAGTATGTACTAGTACTGATGTTGACAACTATAAAACTATTCACTACCAGCCAAAGTTTGGGCACACTTTTTCATGTTTCTTCTTGATTTACTGATTATTTCCATTGTAGAGTTATACTGAAGGCAACAGAACTATGAATGACACACGTGGGAAGCGAGGCTGCCAATCTGCGCCATCGGCCCCTCCGACCACCACCAACACTCACGCACACACCACTTTCATACTAGGCAATGTGGGTGAAGTGTCTTGCCTAAGGACACAACGTGTCTGGCGCCTCACTGTGGCACCTGGAATTCCCAGTGGTCTCCCATCCAAGTACTAACCAGGCCCGGCCCTGCTGAGCTTCTGAGATCTGACAGGATCAGGCTTTGACAAGCCGGTATGGCCACTGTTTTTCACTATATTGCCATTCTTTGACCCTGACATGGCACACCGTGAGTTAAAACCCATTTCAGGAGACTATTGTAAAGCCCAGTGAGAGAAGACCAAGGGTTTGCAGTGGTGTCAACAAACCAAAAATGGCTACTTTGAGGAAATTGAATATAAAAAATAAAGCATATTTAGTTATTTACCTTTTTCCTTGACTACATAATTCCACATATCTTATCATAAATTTTATGGCTTCCTTATGTATATAAAATGTGGAAAGTGTAAACATTTAAAAATAAATAAATACATAAATACACAAAACAGTGTGTGTCAAAACTTTTGGCTTATAGTGTATACATAAATTTGAAATTGTAATTTGGGAAGTCTCAATTATCCAATGCATGCAGCGATACAAAATATACTGTTGTGGTAAACCTTAGTGGTGTTCATATTATAGTTTGAGTTCCTGGCTGTGTTTAAAATGTGCGATTAATTCTAAAAATATCTCACAAATCTAACCCCAATCGCAGTTGTCAAATAGCTGAGTTCTGTTGTGCAGTGTGCATAATAATGAGCAGCTCCGGGAAGGGAAGGGGAAGTGTAGAAGGGGGAAGTAGATTAACGGCAGGATGTCACAGAGACTCCCATTCGCCCGACTGGAGCTCAACAATACAACATGCGAAGTGTGTGACAGACACAGGCAAAACATACTGAAGTACAGAGCAACCCGAGGATGAGACGAGGGGCCAAACGGTCAATACCAACAAGGCTGAGTCATGCAGTCTATAGATATACATGACATCACTAATGGACTATGCAGATTTTTTTATTATATTAGAGTGCATGAGTGGACAGATGCAATGATGTTGTACTGTGCAGTATATATGCAGAAAAATACACTGTACTGCTTTGTCATATACATTATTTAGAAGTACAGTATTTTCCGGACTATAGAGCGCACCTGTATATAAGCCACATTCCACTCTATTAAAAAAAAAAAAAGTATATACAAGCCGCAACCGGGCTATAAGCCGCTGATATCTATGTTGAATCATGAGATATTTACTGCATATACAGAACGATTTTGTACTGTAAATGTACATTTATGTACCTGAACAGATTCTTTCCAAACAGTGCCTTTTACCACGGCAGCAACTGTGCTGATTAATAAAACAGGTAGCATCTTCTTCTTTGCATTCATTTTCCGTCTATCTTGTTTTTGACATTCCGGTTAGAGCGCCCCTAGTGGTGGAAGAAAAATCCACAGATTAGCCGCTCCTTTGTAAAAGCCGCATGGTTCAAAGCCTGGGAAAAAAGTAGCAGCTTACAGTCCGGAAAATATGGTACTCAAAATTACTCAAAATGTGCCGGGTTTGTGTGAATGAAACAAAAGACTTCAGGCATGTTTCTGATGATGAAAAAACATGAACTTAAATAGAGTAGCTTTAAAAATGGAATAACATGTCATACTCAGACTTTTTTATATTCTAGTTAGATGCCACTGTAGCCATGAGTAAAACATTACCATAAAAACAATATGCAGCCAGCTAATCCGCCCACTAAGCATGTTGTTATCAGTATGGTTTGCAGTATAAATTATATATAAAAAACTGTACTGAAGAATTATTTTGTATATTTCATAAACAAAAATACAATAAATAAATACAGGTGCATGCAAGTGGTCAAATGTTATGACCTTCCTGTTTCTTTGATAGGCTGTTTACTGTGTCCAAGTGGCACTGTACGTTCTGAACAAGACTCCCACTACTTCTAACTTCAGCACACTCTGGTCCATGCTATTGATAACCTGCTGGCAGAAATACACTGTCTGTGTTTTAATAGCTTTAACCAGAAAGAAACAGATTGTTCAGCAGGTAGAGTCTCACCTACAACAGCGGATTAACAAACGTCCCGCCAGCGCTGTGGGGAAATAGGGCAACTATAAAAGGAATATGTGCTAGACTTAAGTGGATAGATCTGCAAATACCTCCTAAGATGTCTATATAAGATATTTAGATTCCTGCCTTGTATTAACTTGATCGGAGAAAGAACTATTTATGGAACGCTGGGAACTTTTTTAAGCAGTCAGTCCTATTTTGGGTAACTAACAGCTCGTGGTTTACATCAGTGTTGCTAATAAAGTCCCTGACCATTCTCAGTATAATAGGCTGTGTACTGCTGGAGAGTGAGCTCATGTGATAGTGGTTATGAGGAACAGGTCATGCTCCAAGACTTGACTCGGAACATTCAGATCATTAGATGAGTTACGTAAGATAAAAAGCCAAAAATAAAAAAAACATGTTTGTAAGAATTGTGTAACGCTGAACAAAAGCAAACTTGTTTAACGGTGCACTATGTACCTTTTCTTGCAGAGATTTCACCACTTGCTTGTTGCCATGGAGATGTTTTGATTTGCCCAGAATGTTTCACAGTACGGCATTAAACTTATCTCTGTAAAAACAAGCAGGTGACACAACAGGGCAAAGTTACAGGTCAAAGTTACAGGTCAAAAATGTGGAAGGATGACCGTGTTTTGCAAGGTTTTTTTGAGAGGCACAAACTCTAACTGAATACTAGTATATGCAAAAGATACGTTTAGTTCTGCACTTTGGAACATTCTTGGTAAAACAATAACATCTTCATGGAGACAAGCAGACGGCAGACCACTTCACCCCACATCTTTAAAAGTAGAAGTTCAGAACATAAGCTCACAAGTACCAACTACCTCTGACATCAAGTATTGCCCTAAAGATCGTAGATTACACAAAAATGACTCACTTAAACCTGTGTCATAATGTTGTCACCTCATCAAAAACATACTTGGAGTTTGCATTATTGGACTGTCGACATCTCCAAAGCTCAAAATGCTCTGTTCCACCTTGTGATGTTAGGAAGCTGGTAGTTTTCAAGTTAATAGCGACAGTACTTTTTACCTTTAGTTCAGCAGAGATGGGCAGTTTCAATGCTGCATGTGTTTAAAGGGACAGTTTGGAATTTTGGACATAGGGCCTCATTTCCTCGTGAGCCAGAGTGTTGGAGACATGTGGAGTCACTTTTTAAAAATTCCATCCAGTCCTTGTATTTGGAGAGGTTGCTGGTGCTAGGCTAGTGCATGTCAATGGCCATAGTTGTCCTGCCACTAAAAACAGTCTCGCTCCACAGTGCACCCGAGGCAAATCATTCAGTTATAACACCAGATGTGAATGTCTGTGTCGATAGAATAATTTTAGAAGTAAAACCAACTTTGCATTTGAAGGATTTATGTCTGAGCAGCAGCAGCGAGTTGTACTTTAGGATAAAATACAGACATAGAAAATAGATGATTCATGCGATGCAAGGTTAGTTTTACTTCTGAAATGATTCAACTGACACAGACATTTACATTGACAGTCTGAGGTAATAATTGTTTTGCCTCAGGTGCACTGTGGAGTGGGTAAGACTGTTTTTAGTGGCAGACTAACAATGCCCATTGACATGCACTGAACTAGCACCAACGACGTCTCCAAATACAAGGACTTGGAATTTAAAAAAGTCTCTCCACACGTCTCCAACACTCTGGCTCACTAGGAAATGTGGCCCAAAATTCTGAACTGTCCCTTTAAAACACAGTGGAGCACTTCCTGTATTACCGCATGACATCACAAAGCGGCACAGTGTTTGGTTTAAGAGAACTCAGCCTAAATAAACGCGTGACTGAAGCAAGACAAGGTATGTTTTTGATGAGGATGCGTTATAACATAGATCAGACAATAGCCTTTAATTACCTGCAGTAGTGGCGCAGTTGTGGCAGAAGTAGTTTATTATGGCCTGAGTCTGGAAATGTGCTTAATCTGTACGGAAACAATCAGTATCTGAACTAACCAGCCCTTAGATTTGTAATTTGTTTGCTTGTCCTTGCTAATCAAATCAGCAGTGGGGCTAACAACATATGGAGGCAATTGTGTAAAAGTTGGCCTTGCACGCTGCAGTCTGCAAAATCACAGGCTTGTAGCTGTGGCAGTTACTACCTACTTAAGTACCTGTGTCTGTCTGCCTCCCTTCCCAACATCACTCTTAGTTTTGCATCGCTTTACCAGGCCCTAATGCTTTTGCCTTGTCATTTTCAGCTATCTCTATGAGTGTTAATAGCCTGTTGAGTCAGTGTCTGCAGTCTGGAGAGGAGTTTCAGTTAGACTATGGGCCAAAGCCAAGAGACTGGGTGTGTAGCTCGCTAGCGTCTGGGAGGAGAACAAATGAGTGTGAATGGGATACATGCGTGTAGTGGGTGTGTGTGTTGTTAGCCATCTGTCTGCGGGTGTGTAGCACTGGCAGTTACGAAAACAGTTCCCCCCAATGCGCGAGACACCTGCGAATGGGCCCCGGCTGGCGGATTGGACCAGTCATGTTACAAGATATCACCGACTCGCACCCAAAATGCTCAAAACAAGACACTTTCATGCACGGGATCTCACGTGGAAGGTTTAGTTGGATATGCTGGTGAGGAAGGCGGGATCTGGGGGTGAAAAGAGGGGCCTGAGCAAGCTCCTGTCCAACTTACTCCTTTTCCAGCGCCCCCTGCACAGCAACATCACCGGACAGGAGAGCGTCTTTGGGGACAGGCTCAGGCTATTGTCCAAATATGCAAAAATATAAAACAAACTTGTAAGAATTCGATAATGCAGAAAAAGTATCTGAAACAGGCAAACTTATTTAATGCACTAGGCAAGGCAAGTTTATTTGTATAGCACAATTTGTACACAAAGTAGTTCAAAGTGCTTTACAGAATAGAAATGCATTAAAATACAATACAAATAATACAATACAAACAAATCAAAACAAAAACAAAATAATCATCATAAAATTTCAAAATAGAAAGAGACATTAAATTAGACATTAAATTAGAGAGAATTAGAGAACTTTTCATGTAACTTTCCTCCGTCACTTGATGTCTTACAGTATGGCATTAAGCGTATCTATAGAAACAAGCAGGTGACACAACAAGGCCAATTACAGGTCAACTCTGTGGAGTGACCCTGTTTTGGTATTTCTGAGCAATGCAAGCTGCAATTGAATCAATGCAAGAGGCAAGTTTAATGCTTTACTGTGGAACATTGTAGATTTAACAGTAACATTGTCATGGAGACAAGCCCCGACACACTAGAAAAGTTACACAGTGCACCTTTAAAAGCAAAAGTTCAGAACATAAACTCACAGTATCAAAAGTACCAAATGCCTTTTACATCAAGGAATTGCCTTAAAGGTCCTATATGAATTACAATTTTAAATGCAAAAGGATGGACTGCTAATATAAAATATCTTTCACTGCAAAAAAGGCCTATCAAAAATAAGAAAAAAATACCAATTTGAGGTTAAAATGTCCTATTTTAAGTGAAATTATCTGCCAGACCAAATACAAATCTTGTTCTAAGGAGAAAACACTAGTTTCAAGTATTTATGACCTTATTGGTTTGAGAATGAAGTTAAAGAGGCTTAACCTGGCTTGATTTAATATAAGTTCTTAGATTAAGTTGTAATATCAAGATAAGATATATCAGGATGGAATATATTGAAACAAGTAAAAAAATATCATCTTAAGTAAAAAAAATCTTAAAATTGATCTTTTAAGCTGAATCTGATGAAATTTCCTCTATCTATCTATCTATCTATCTTACTGGTTTTGACTGGAGAGAAGTGGAGCTGTATCTGCCATATGCTTCCATTGGAGGTGTGTGTGGAAGGTGGCGCTGTAGACGTCAGTGGAGTGACGTGTGGTGTGAACATCCCGCAGTGGCATACGGAGAAGCTGTATGGAATGTGAAACAAAGGGCAGGATTCCAGCGTCGATGAAAAGCCTATTGTTTGTGAAAGTGACGGTCGTCAAACGAGATGCTATCTGAGGTCAAAGCAGAAAGCAACATAATGATAATTATAATGAAATAGTTAGAGCGATTATGGCTTTTGCAATAATGAACATGTCATAAATAAAAGATACATACATATAAATCCATGTAAATTATTAAACTTAATGAACCATTGAACCATAATGAATAATAAAGCTGTATTACATTCATTCATTGAAGTTTGCAACTGTTAAAGATTCACTGTGTAACTTTTCCTGTGGAGAAACTACTGCTGCTTGTTTCTCATTTAACTTTGTGAACATAAAGAGTTTCAGGTGACGCCACCAAGCCAAGTCAGATCTGTGGAGAGGTGAGCCTGCTTACATTAAAGATGCACTGTGCAACTTCTAAGGTGGAGGGTTCGCTACTTGTTTCTATGGAGATGTAATTTCTTTGTCTGGAGTATTCCACATTAGGGCATTAAACATATCTCCCATGCATTTGTTCAGTTACAGGAGTTTTATAGTTCAAAAAATACCCATAAAAACATACATTTTTACCATGTGCAGGCTTGCTTCTCCATAGAGCTGACCATTATTCTGTCTCTATTGTGATTATCAAGTTTATTTCCATACTGTGGAATAATCAAGGCAAAACTGTAATATCTCCACGGAGACAACCACTCGAAAGTTTCACAGTGCACCTTTACGACTGCATGTTTTTCAAGGCATTTTCCAGCTACAAAAACATGTAATTAAATATTTGCATGTTCAAAGCTATAAACTCTGGCACACCTATCAATATCTCCATGGAGACAAGCAGTCCTCACTACAAAAATGACACAGTGCACCTTTAACTAAGCTGTTTATGAGATTTGAGACACACTTAACATTTGAACAAAATTGCATATGACATATTTTCCCCTGACATAGCTCGTAAACACTTCCAAAACTGGGCCATGCATTCAGACACAGCACACGGCAATCACGAAGAGCGAGTTTTCAAAAGATGCTCTGTCAACAAGAGCGCTAAAATCCCGCCGCCGCTCATGCTGCACGCTGAAAAACACCACGGAGAACAGATATGGACACGCCTGACTGGGGAGTAGGCGAACTGCACTGTGCCCTCGGCTGCACCCTGGCCTAGCATCTCCTTTAAGCGCGAGCGTCCCACCACAACCCTCTAATACTCTGAGCTTATGTAATGGGTGCCTGCTTGGAGACTGCTGGAAGACTCCTGAGAAGACGACGTGAAGAATCAACTCTTTGTGCGTTTGTTATGCAATCGGTGAAAGTACATGGCCGGTGCTGTATAGAATGTCCAAAAAGATGTGTGAATGTTACAAGACTGTGGAAAGTTGAAGTTTTATAAAGTTAGAGGAGGTATTTTACTTTTATTCACCGTGTTAACTTTTATTGCTTTGAAAATGCTCTATTCCCACAAAACAACGTATTAACATGTTTTAAGCTTCACTTTCATTTTTAAAGCTCTACATCTCTCCTCATTAAGTCGCTCCCCGTTCAGAATGCTATTTCCTAATGAAACTATTGCACATCACATCAGGTTTGTGAAGTTGTAGTTGCTGTGTATCACGTTATATTTATGAGAATTGTTGTGTGGGAGCTTTCGACTTAGGCTGAGCACTGGACAAATCTAACGGCAAACCAGAATTAGAGATGGAAAAATGATTGAAACCTATTTTTTTTGAAGAGGGAATGTTAGAATATGGTGAAATTTCTCCAAAAAATTAACAAACCAACTTTCACACATAATTCCCAGTAAACTGCTGGGCCCAAAATACCATTCACACATGCCCCAGTCCCAGAACATTGACAGGCACATTTTGAATAACAATCATCTTACAAAAGCAACTGCATAATATGGACATGTAGTTATAAATATATATTATTTAACTGTTTTTCCTCTCCAGCATGCAGTCCATACACATGTTTCCTCCCATACAAAGATGTGTAATCTGGACACATGGGTTTAGCTCCCTGTATTCAGATTGGTGTGATTGACAGGTGGGTTAGCCAATCAGGGGCAAGAAAACTTTGTGGCTTTCTGTAGAAACTGAGTGAAGCTAATCGCGTTTCGAATCACCTCGAATCTGATGTGGGAGAAGTTTGAGTGTGATTGAAATTATAGATGCCCAGTGAGTTTGTTTGTCTCCAATGCATAATTAGAATGGATTTATTGTGAGGTTGTTAGACAGTTACAAAGAAATGGGGAACCTTCTTTCATTAAAGGTCCTATATTATGCAAAATTGACTCTTGTGAGCTTTAAGCCATGTTATAATGTTGTTACCTCATCACATACCTGGAGGTGTGTTTTGTTTCATAGAAGTATAGACTTTAAAAACACCGTGGAGCGCTTCCTGTATTACCACATGGCAGCATAAGGTAAGTTTTTTCAATTTAAGAGACAAACTCATCCTAAATATGCAGGGTTTGTGTGTTAAACATGTGTAAATGAAACAAAACTCAACACAACTCCAGGTTTGTTTGCGATGAGGAAACAACATTATAACATAGATCCGAAAATAGCACAATATCCTTAAAAAAGTCACCCATTTTCAAGCCTCTGATGTTCCAGTAGGGTCCGCGGTTGCAAGCCTAACAGAATTACTTTACAAATGCATTTCAAAAGTAGATTTTAGTTCAAAGGCAGGATTACAGGCATCGCATTTGTGATCCTGAACAGACGCGTGCCGTGCAGTAGTTGCACAGTTTAAGCCGTGTATCAGTGGACACTGTCTCACTTGTTTTGTTCAGAGCCCAGATAACACTGAGCCCAGGATGATGAGATGAAGAACTCGTGTTAATGGGATTACTCGGCTCTCCACCTGCCACTGCATTATGGGTAAAAAGCAGTATGTCTTTTAAGTCGGACGATCCCCTCTCGCAGTTTCAAAAGTCCATTTCATTAGATTAGAGCAGGGGCAGACAAAGAGGGAGCAGACGGGCACATCGGTGACAATACGATTAGAAAGACCTAGAGACATTTTGTTGCACATGCAAACAAACTGCTCTAATTGGTCAAATCGGTGAAGTCAATTATGTCTTATGTGACACTTTTTACTTTTGCTACTTATTTTTAACTTATTAGTACCATTTATATTGTTGCTCTTTGTTATTATATTTTGATGAGTGAGCTACGGTGTCCAAAAAATTCTTGCATGAATCAATAAAATTTTAAGTCTAACAAAACAAAAACTAATTCTATAGTAAATATGGTGTTTATTGGAACAGTTCAGGTTTTAATTGGCTTTTGTTTAAATGTGATAAGACTATTTAAATGACATTAAAACCGCAAAATCTGTGTAATCAGAGGGGATTAGAAAGAAATCATGGCCCCTCTGATTTTGCTGTTTTAACAATCTTATACCACCAAAGTTCACTCTGTTAAAATCAACATGTTATATTTGAACTCAAAATTTGGATGTTGTTGAAAACCATTGATACTAAAACTTCTTGCTTCAGCCATGAATGTTTTACATTCTTTGTAAGTTTGTTAGTTATTAGCAGACATTATTTTGCCTTATTTTGTGCAGCTTTAAATGAATTAAATAGGTATACAGGCTTTTATACATTTGCAACTCCTTAAACAACATATTTTACATAGTGATATTTTTATTTCTACATTTGAATGAGACTAGGGAGACCTGGAAATCTCCCTGTGAGTCACCAGTGTATAAACTATTGTCACGAGGGCTCCCCTGAGTTTGCATAATGACGTATTTAACCAGGCTTTCCCATTCATTTACATGTAGCATTTACATGACCATCCCACAAGACACCACTACGGAAAAAAAACAAATATTTTCATGTGACATGTACTGTGGTATAATAGCGCTTCACCGGTCCAGGTTTTTCAGTTCCGATACTTATGTCGATACTTTAGCTTTAATTATCTGCTGAAACCCAATATCAACAAATGCTAGGAAAATATTAATTTCCTTTATGAAACAGCACAGAAAAATGTTATTTATCATTTAAAGTAACTACAGAACAACTTTAAAAATATTACGAGGTGTTGTCTTATTACAACAATTCCTGGACCAAAAGTGGGATATCGACTTAACCAGTATCGGTTAAATATCAGTGCCGATACCCGATATTAGCATCCTTAACCTCTTGAGACCCTGTGGCCTCATACGAGGACATTACATTTTTGCCTCTTAGCACCATGATTTTCAATTATTTTAAACTTTCACCTGTAATCAACTAAAAACCTCTACAGCAGCTCCCGAAAGTAAAAAAACTGCATTGTAAAGTTTAGATGCAAAATTTATGAATAAAACCAATGTATTTATGTGCAATAATGTCTCTTCATGTATCTTAATGTATCTTCATTTGGCATTAAAATTTGACACATTTTATTGACCACAGCAGACGAGAGCATCAGGAAATGTCATGTCCTCGTTTGAAGACATTGGGACTATGTTATATTATTGATTGTACATGTTGTTAGGTAAACTTGGGAATATTTAGATGAGTTTACAGTTGTAAATTGCTGGACGTTTCTGCTGCTATAGGAAACTGCTGCCTGTCTCCACTTTTTGCACCTCTACTTTTTTTGTAACGATTGAAAACCAGAAAAAATTAAAACTGTGGACCACATTTTCAGGCCTTTTTGTGTGTTTTTAACCTCACTCACTGAACCCCAACCCGCTCACGGTCGACCTACGTCACATTTGGCAGGTTTAGGGCTTGAAATAAACAGCTAATTGCTGTTTTTTTTTTTTTTTTTGTAATTTATTTATACATTTTAATGTTTTTACATTTTTTAACCAATGGTGTCATACAGAAGACTTACTTAGTAGGTCCTACTTATCCCAAATAGCAAGAAGAAATGAAAAATGCACACCAGACAAAAGCTCGGGTCTCAGGAGGTTAATTAATTCGAAGCCGCCCACTTTTACTTCACCTTGTCTCTCAAATATTATAAGTATAGGTTAAAGTATAAGTATAAGCTGATATGTGTGAAATGTTTCGCACCAACAGGTCAACACTGTTCCTCTTTCTGGACTAGACCAACGTGTTTTTCTGAGGTTTCAAATCAAATTTTTCTGAGTCTTCCTTTGCAGCAGCAGCAGGACCCCAGGAGAACTCCAGTGATTTTCCTGGTAAGACGCAAAGAGATGTCAGCTGTGTATAGTGTTAAAACAATGGTCCCACAGTGTTTTCCTTCCCGCACAAATGACCAGCTGGATTAGAAGGGCCATAACAGACCATTTTGTTTGTTATAATGTTGTTTTCTCATCAAAACATACCCGGAGTTGTGTTTAGTTTCATTCACACGTTTAACACGCAAACCCTCCATATTTACACTGAAACTCTTTACTCTTAAACAGGAAACACTCCGTTCTGCCTTGTGATGTCATGTAGGCCTTGTAATACAGAAAGTGCTCCACTGTGTTTTAAAACTCCTCACACCTTCACTATCATTTGAATCATTTGGATCATTTCAGCCATGGAATTGCCAAACTCTACTGAACTAAAGGTAAAATGGAGCTGTTAACTTAAACACTTCATAACCACACTAGTACGTATCTGAGTCGTTTTTGTTGTGTATGCAGTGTTCATCCACTAATCCAATGGAAAACAGCTCTAGAGATGGAACGATTTGGTGCAACGTTTTCACCTGAGCACAGATCTGATCTGGCACTGTGTGGACGTCCTTAATGGACCATGTCACTGTGACTTCCTGATCCACTGGGTTCGTGACATCAGGCTACTGCAAACACTACTGCAAAAAAACATTTTAAACAAATGCGAAAAAGGTCCACGAAAAGACTGTTTTCCATTTCCCTCTGCTCAAAATCGACTGCTTTTCCATAGAACTACGGCAACTTCAGACATGGTGCTCCACTTCCTTGTTTTTACCAGCCATATAGTGTCATGACGTTGTGACGATGTGACACCAGCCTAGTCATGTGACTAGCGTTTCAGGAGGTCGTGTAGTTAGGAGGTCGTGTAGTATAGTTTCCGATCCAGTGTTTCGTTTCAGTGTAAACATAACCTAATAATAAAGGATTACTCAACTGTGTGAATGAAACAAAACACAACTCCAGGTATGTTTTTGATGAGGTAACAACATTGTAACATGGCTCAAAACTCACAAGAGTCAATTTTGTGTAATATAATAACATTTAATAATGAAATGCAAATTTAGAGTAGAACATGTTATAAATGAAATGCAAAATTTGTATTAATATTTGTGGAGCAAGCGGAAAACTCACCAACACATCAAAATGCAAACATGAAAACATCCGCTCCGAATCTAAATCTTAACATTGCACGAAACCAGAGGAAAACCCTGAGGATCCCCTGATTTCCATATTCTGCTTTACATACGGCCTACCTCTTGTTTGCATTGTGTTTTCTTTTCCAGCGGCGGCCTGAGGAAACCTTCCACAGTTTTCCGTGAGAACATTATTTCACATTATAATGCCATTCCAAAGAAACATTAAACAAAGACAAAATGACAATGTGAAGGTGGATACGCAGTGATACCAAAAGGGAACCCTGCTCTGGGGAAGTCCGAGTCATTTGCCTAAACGTTGCACTTCAACTTTGCATTGAAGGTCTCATTTAATCTTTATTTAATATTTCACTTCCTCTACTCTTCTCTCCCACTTATTTCTGTGTATTGCCACTGGTGACTCACTATGCAAAACTAATATTGATGTGTCTACAAATTTTAAATACGTTGAACTAGATATTTAACTCCGCTCATGACTCACAAATGATAAATCATGAATTCACACACTATAATACAGTTTGTTGTTAATTATTAAATGTGCAGTGTCTTTAGTGTGTGGTGTTCTTTCCACTGTAAAAACCACTGTATTTACACTTTGCAGCAGAGGTCATCAATGCTAACTGTAGGCACTGCTCTGTCCGGAGCTCTGTTACTCAACTTACACTTTAATAGAATAGAATAGAACAGAACAACTTTATTGTCTGTCACACAAAAAGCATTGGCAGAAATGTGTCTTTGGCTTGCTCAGACATACATCAGGGCACAAAAGAATTTTTATAAATGTTTTTCTTAGCACAGGGTAGTCTGTATCTTTGCCCTGATGGGAGAAGCTCAAAGTGATGAAACAGTGGACGGCTGTCATCATCTATGATCTTATAAATGAGGCGGTGTACGGCCTGACTATAGTGCACGGACAGCTGAGTTTGGGATTGACCTGTGATTTTACTGCCTTGTTTCACCACTCTGCTCAATTTGGCTTAATTTGATCTTTATTTAAGACAATTTGACCATAAAGAACTGACTGGCTGGAACTACAACATCAAATAACATTACAGAGCTAGAATCACTCGTTTTCAGTTAGTCATTCTTACCTTTTTGTTGAAAATCAAACCCCTAAACAGGACCAGGAACACTTGTATTGATCACAGGCTCCGGAAAATGTTTTGTTTATATCCATTTTGTGCAATATACATGTACAATACAATGTAAAATAAAGGAGCAAAAGCCTTTTTAAGACAAAGTATTTCAAAGTATTTCCGTGGAAACTTCTGTTGCCTCTGTTTAAGGCCCCTGCATTAATCAAACTTTACAAACCTTGTGTAAACTATTGAAAGCTTTTAAGTGAAAACCGCTGCCATTAGAGTTAAAGAGCACTATGTAACTTTTATGGTGGAAGGTCTGCCACCTGCTTGTGTCCAGGTAACTGCTTTGTCTAGAGCAGGGGTGCCCAAACTTTTTTCATCTAGGGCCACATATTAAAACACAGAGCAGCGTGAGGGCCGATCGGGGGTCATAGACTGATGATCAAAACAGTGAGTAATTCAAATCTGTGCATTTATAACAGGTTTGAATGACCCTCCAGACCTTTGTTCAGGCTTAGACCCTCAGAAGGACACACTACATTTGCTTGATCAAGGTAGATTTCAAAAACATGCAGTAAAAAGTACTAATTGTGGTAATATGGGCCAATTCACCTGGAAGCCTGAGGGCCAAAAACAATTGGTCTTAGGGCCACATTTGGCCCCCGGGCCATAGTTTGGACATGCCTGGTCTAGAGTAAAATGTCCAACTGTGTCATTAAACATGTATATTATACATAAAGTAGTTTACGTGTATATACTGCTTTAAAGTACCCAGAGAAACACACACCTGACCTGACCTGTAACTCAACCTGGAGAGATCCACTGTTGGAGATAAACCTGTGACCCTTCAAGTATTATATGTTTTGGCCAACTCAAAACACAAAATATTTTATGTTTTTTTCCCTTTTACATCTCAAACTGGTCAAATAAACAAATAATATAGGTCAGCGCAATGCAGACCCCATGAAAGGAGCAGGCCAACCAGACGGTGAGTGAAAACTGGGGCAAGATTATGACACAGCTCTGGCCTCAGCCCACAAACATACACACACACACACACACACACATGCTCCGGTCTGCTGGTTCGGCGGTAAGTACCACAATTACCACTCGTAAACATGTGAGGTGTGGAGTCTGCCACTTCAAAACACATTTCTACGGCCGCCGGAGCACCTGTGCATAAACACCGTGTGAGAGTAAAGCCTGGAAAGCACAGTACAGACCAGAGGGACTTTTAGATGGAAGTGAACCACACAAGTCGAGCTCAATTGTTCTCAGAAATATTTCGCTGTTATTCCTCAGAAACATACATAGTTGTTTGCTTCATTCACATATGTTTGAGTAATCCTGCATTATTAATCTGCTCTGGTCTTTGTGATGTTATGATGTTGTGATGTTTGCAATGAGCAGCTGCCTTTTACCTTTAGTTCAGAAGAGATGGGCAAATCCAGTGTTCCCAGTGATTCAAGAGAAGGTGTATGGAGTTTAAAAACAATGGAGCACTTCCTGTATTATACATAACAACACAAGGTGGGGGAGTGTTTTCAGTTTGAGAGAAGAATTCAGCCTAAACGTGTGAATAAAACAAAACAAGAGCTCGTTTGTGTTTGTGATGAGGAAACACCATTATAACAAAGATCAGATAGCATAGCATGGGCTCTTTAACTGAAATGTGCACTTTAATGGTTCATATCGCCTGGTTCTCCGGATGATGTTGACTAAATTACCTGGAATATCCCACAGTATGGCACTGAACAAAACCAGGTCTGAAATAAAACACTTACACAAACTATTAAATCACTTGAGCAAATAGTTAGTAGTAATAGTTTATAAAGCATAAAACAAAATAACACTTTTTATGTGATGCCTCTTTAAATGTATACCACCGATAATCTGGTTTCCTTTTCTGTGACGTGAGCAGGTTTCCAGCTCGGGTTAAAGATAAGATTTGAATTTCCTGTTTTTTAAAGCTAAATGTTAAAAAAGCATAAATGGCAAATACAAACATACTTGTAGGCTACATGTTTTACTAAAGTATGGATCCACTTTGAAGGTGTAGCTGTATTTTCTCTTGAAAATCCAGTTCTTCAGTGGAAAGTGAAAGTGAAAAAGATGACTTAGTGCTCTCACTGCCTCTGTGACATGTGACATTCTGCAAAGGTTGCACAATTTTGTTTTTGCCACAAAGCTCCAGAAAATCCTTAATCACGAGAAAGTCATTTGAACAGGTATTGATTTTAAAAAGTCACGGTCTGGTACATCCAGAATGATCTCTCTATTTTTTTCTTATTTTTTTTCAATATGACAAACCAAGCATGTCCCTGATTGGCTAATCCACCTGTCAATCATGCTTATCTGAACTCAAGGAGATTCACCAGTGAGTAGTAAAGTATTGAAGTGTGTATTTGGGTCAAAGGCAATAAAAATCAAACACACAACACACAAAGTGAAACAAATACAAAATAACTTCACAAATAACTTCAAAATGGACATTCCTAAATAGTTTTCATAATATTTATTTGTGTTAAAATGAGTATCAGACAAAACCAAGTACTATTATTTTGTGTTAAAAATGTAATTCTATTGCCAAATCTGCACTGGTATTGCGCACTGAGCCTTTTCTGTTTATTTATTATGACAAGTGGCAAAACTACTACACAGATTTTACAGATTTTTCCTAAGACATGTTTTTTCCTGTCTGATAAACATATTAGGAGCATCATCACCCATTACCTGTTCCTCTGTAGGCTTGCACACTGCTACACTTTCCTCTGGTTGGTGGTGGTTAAGGGTTCCCCGTGACCCTCTCCTACGTCACCTCCTTTGCAGGCAGCTCGCTAAACCCTGCGACAAAACGCTTCCTGTGCGCTAGCTAAACACGCTCTCCTCCACTTCCTCACACTGATCCAGGCCTCGCGCTTTTGTCTCATGCTAATCTGGGCACGCGGCGACGGTGGTCAGAGTTCAAGGGTCATCGTAGTTCATTAGTGGGGTCATCACAATACACAAGAGTTTGTTTGAGCTGGGACAAGCCCGCAGGTAGTAAGTTCCTGTTTAAGCAAGCATCAAATGTAATACTGAAAGTCCCCACTGGAAAATCCTGAGATATTTATTAGTACGGAAAATGAAACTGAACCATTTTGTTGTTGCATGAGAATTACACAGGAATTCCACACTTCATAGAGTAAACAGTCCATAGCAACACAGACGGCTCAGAAGAGTTGAAATGTTTTTTTTACTTTAATGTTGAACTCTGGTCTATGTTATAATATTGTTTCCTCATCACAATTATACCTGGAGCTGTGTTTTGTTTCATTCACACACAAACACACACAGTTTAACACATAAACCATCCATATTATTATTATTTTTTACTCCACAGAGGAAAAAAACGATGGATTCAAATTGACAAGTAAAATTATGTCAGTAGAATAATTTTTTTGTCAGTGGAATAATTTTTTTTTTCTTAATTCAAGCAACAACAGATTTTATTTTATATTTTTAGTGCAAAAAGTTGTTGTTTTTCTTATTTTAAGTGTAACAAGATGTATTTTCATATTTTAAGTACAAAAAGTCTTATTCCACAGGCAGATCATTTTACTTGTCAAGTGAAATTTACTCAAATCATGGTAAAACTTTCTTAAATCAAGTCTTTTAACTTGACTAGATTTTGTTTTTTCTGTATACATTATTACATGCAATGTGTATGTTTACTTTATTTTTTTTATTTTTCTTTAGAAACTATGACCCAGATATTCTTAATAAAGATCGAATCGAATACTTACAACCTAAGAAGTGTATTTGCTGGAGTACTACAATAGGTTGTTCTGCCAGTGCAAGATCACTGACATATTTTATAATTTTTTTTTCCAATATCAAGACTTAATGAAAACTGAGTATCTAGTCAGGCATCTTTCTGTGTTAAAGATGCATAAACATATAGGCTTTATGAAGTGATGTGTGTGCCATGATGAGGTGTCCCTTACTAAGCCACATTTATCAGTGACCTACAGTACGATAAGAGTAAAACAGACGTGTACTGGCGTCAGACTGTGACATACAAAGCGTAATGTTGTAAAGGTCTAAAGTGAAAGCAGCGGGGGCAGTAGTGGTGGTAGGTGGGCTGGAGGGGCTGGGGCATTCCTCTGCTTCAGGAAACTCCGCTCTGTGTGTACACTGCAGCATCGTGGTGGGAAACAGATTGTCGTTAGTTTCATTTCTCTTTTCTCTTCACTGTACTTACCTGCAAAGAAATGCATATTAAAATGTGATATGCAAACTGACTTTTTTGCAGAGTTTTTACTCAGTCCTGTTGAAGTACTCTAGAGCTGGGGCAAAAGCAGAGATAGAAAATAGTGTTTGAAAAATAACTTGTAACCTCATGCAATTTTGTTCTTATTAATTTTTTAACTTGACTCATTCTGATCAATTTCCCACTCAAATCGCCTCGACTATGAAGCATCTCTTGCTAATAACTGACATTAGCTTTAAGGCTGGTCATAGATGCTTCATAGTGGAGCGCTCTTAACCTTATTTAAACTGCTTTAGGACATATGAGTTTTCCTCTGCTCTGTACTCAAGGCTGAAATACACGGCCCATTGTATGTGACTTTTCTGGTGGGGGGTCTGCCACCTGGTTGTCACTATGAAGATGTTATGGCTTTGTCTAGAATGTTCCACAGTACAGCATAAACTAAACCTATATATCATGACAGAGACAAGACTACGCTACATAACAATTCAGATCTGTGGAGAGTCGCCCCTATTCACAAAAGGAATTAAAGGGACAGTTCAGAATTTTGGACATAGGGCCTCATTTCCTCGTGAGCCAGAGCGTTGGAGACATGTGGAGACACTTTTTAAAATATTCTATCCAGTCCTTGTATTTGCAGAGGTTGCTGGTGCTAGGCTAGTGCATGTCAATGTTCATAGTTGTCTAAAAACAGTCTTACACACTCCACAGTGCACCCGAGGCAAATCAATAATAACTCCAGACTCTTCATGTGAATGTCTGAGTCCATAGAATAATTTTAGAAGTAAAACTAACCTTGCATTTATAGAATGTATGTCTGAGCATCAGCAGTGAGTTGTACTTCCTGATAGAAAGCTCGGCAGCGGCGGACTGATATATGAGAAAATAGTCCCTCAACGTGCGAAGATTCATGCGATGCAAGGTTAGTTTTATTTCAAACATTATTCTATCAGCACAGATATTTACATCTATAGTCTGGTGTAATAATAGATTTGCCTCTGGTGCACTGTGGAGTAGGTAAGACTATGGCCCTTGACATGCGCTAGCCTAGCACCAGCAACCTCTCCAAATACAAGGACTGAAAAGTGTCTCCACACGTCTCCAACACTCTGGCTCACTAGGAAATGAGGCCCTATGTCCAAAATTCCGAACTGTTCCTTTAATGTCGGATTTTTGGAGCAGTACAAGCACCGTAATGAATAAATGCTGGGTGAATATGTTTAATGTTATACCATGGAACATTCGAGGCAAAGCAATCAATAGACAAGCAGGTGGCGGACCCTCCACTACAAAAGCTACACCGAGCAACAGCTTGAAAAAGGTGCATTCTTATTATATATCCACAGATCTAATGATATAAAAGTTTCATAGGGCAGCTTTAATGCACTGCAGAAACACATAGAATACAGCAAATATCCACTAGCTTTTTATGACTCTATTTGCTTTGAGCAGTGAAGCGAGTGGCATTTGAGGGTGTAAATGAGACGCTACCACACACATAGCGAGGCCCACATACAGACTCTCACCCACCACCCGCCAAGAGAGAGAGAGAGAAAGAGAGAAGTGACTCACATGTCTCACTAGTGCAAGTTCTCTCTTCCCTCTCTTCAGTCGCTCCTCTTTTCTTCTCCACGTGGGGCTGCCTTTGCTTAAGACACACCACCCACAAGATTACACCCACTGACTCACACCCTCTTCAAAAAGGTCACACACACATCACAGCACAACATGTTACAAAGACCTTTTTGAAAAACTCCATATTCTTTCATCTCCAAAAGGACAAGAAGATAATCAAATGTTGGCCAGAATCACATGGAAAAGGCTGCACGGCGCTCAGTGAAATAGGTCAGGTTTTTCCCTCTGTTAAGTGCGGTTCTGCGGAGGTTGTATCCTCCATAGGTCAGCTGAAGGATCATTTAAAGTCATGGAGTTTTGAAAAGTTTTGTGCAGTTTGCCTATAGTACAGATAGATTTGTGAATGCATATTTAATTAGAATTTAGTATCTGTGAAAGTAGTAGAGTTATCATGCGAGAAATTAGATGGCACTAAAAACAAAACCACTTTAAGTTAGAAGCTAAAACTATTTTATATGTAGATAAAGTGTTAGCTTGTTTTTAGATATATAATAATCATTAGCCAGATGAGTTGCTTTTATATTCTAGGTTTTTCTTTAAGTGAATATTTCAATGATGTGATGCAGCTAGTGAACCTGTGACTTCCTTGAATCTATATTTATTCTCTAAAACTATATGAATGCTCTGCAAAGCATGCCTTGTAATAACGAAATGGTAATACAAATGTTCAACAAAACTCCACCCCTGTGAACTGAAATCAAGGACCATGACGTCACCCAGTCCAAAAGGGGGTTCATAGGGGGGGTCAGGTGCACAGATGACTGGGCCTCGGCTGCTGCCTCCGTGACGCAGCCGGATGGATGGAACAAAACTCCATCTCTGTCTCCAATCTCCATGGAGATGAGCAGCTAACTCCACCAAACCAGGCAATTTTTAGGCAATAAAAAGACCCTGTAATTGAAATGAAAGATAGACGAGCATGCATTTACACCATACTGTGGGACATTCCAGGAAAAGACATTTTCTAAAGACAGAGCAATTGACAGAAACTTTACCAGAAAACACCCCCAGTGCAACTGTATTGACAGAAGTAAAATGTAGCCTATTTTACATTAGTAATACCTGTGCACCACTGTGTAATAAGCACTACTTTATGTTCATATGGCAGTTGTTCGATTGATACGTTGCAGCTGGTGTCATCAACATTATCTGGGGGTGTGATGCTAACTGTAGGCTCTGCTCTGTCTGGAGCTATGTTACTCAAGTAGCAGCTTGAATTTTAACACCATCCGACCAGGAAGAGCTGACTAGGTTGGCACTACAGGTATGCTTATTTGTGTTGTTAAACAAGTCTCTCACACATAAAATTACAGTCACAAGCTAGCAAGCATTAGCCAACAGTTTATAAACGGGACCGTGGACTCGTATTGATCACAGGCTCCTGAAAATGTGCTGTTTAAATCCTTTTTTTGTTTCAATATTTCTTAAAACTTTGTTAACAGTGTTTGCCAATGTATGCATTATGTCACCATGGTAACATCTGAACATCCAGCCATAGAAGTACATGTAAAACTCCCCCAGCATGATATCACTGCAAAATATCAATATTCTGCCATAAAACTGCCATATGTTATATGGCAGTTGTTGAATAAAGACACTTAAACTTTATCAGAGTTTAACCATTCTGTGTAAGTAAACATAACACGGATGCAGCTGTACTAACACAATATACTGGTATTTTAATGCAATCCAACACCGCACGCATCCACCTGTACCTCCTCTTCACTCTAAAAGTGATTGTCACTTGCCCATTGAAGGGCCGCTTGGAACAGTTGCCGTGGTGACTCAGACTCCACATTGTACATCTGCTGCCTCTTCAACAAGCACCCCCGGGCCGGCCTTCTGCTCGCCACCCAAACCCCATGCACTCTGTCCACTTCACCCTGTCCTGACTCACTCCAACGGCAGCACCCGAGGGAGACCAGGAGGCAGGGGCGCGGAGAGCGGGGGTGGGGGCAAGACTGTGATTCACCCGTCGGGAGCGTGCGGTGCGGTGCCGTTGGGTGCCGGTTGATTCACTTGTGTGGGCTGTGAAACCTGAGCAGTAGGATGAGAGAAAGCAGTATGACACAGGCGGTGAAAAGGGCATGGTCTCGGCTCCTCTTTGTGCCTATGGGGGGAAGACAACAGCTGTGGATAAATAGGCGCGCCGCCCCTTTAAGAGTCACAAACACAATTAAGTTTGAAATACAGGCCCTTTGACTTTTGAAAGACGGAGTGACTAAGAACCACGTGTGTTTTGTGTGCAGGATTTTGTTGCATGTTTTGTATGAAGGACAGTTAAAAAAAGACTTAAATGTCACTGGTGATTAACAGGTGGCTTTCATGGCTTGTATCTACTGTCATAGACTCAAAGGTTCTGCATGGTTTTAGGCTTGAATGTTAGTTGTACAGGGCAGTTATGGCTTCAAGAGGTGCAGGTCTTTACTCTTCTTATTTAAAAACTGAATGCATGAGCTAATTTGCATTGTTATGTGCACCCATAAACATTCTACAAAGAAGTGCCTTGCAATTGACTCAGCAACCTTTGGGTTAATGGCATCATTCCTTGTCTGAGTCTCTTAAAAGAAAAGGCAAAACACTCTTAACACATTTGAAATGGAATATTTGAGCTTTACTTTGTCTTGTCTAACCTTAAGTGAAAACCTTTTATTTAAACAGCCGTTAATACCTAAAGCAAATAGCATAAATTACCTAAAATACTGTTTACTACACTGTGGGAAGAATGCTTGATCATGTCTACAGGCAAGATCTGACTTGGACTCACTTTCACAATGACTCAGAGGGATTTCACAAAAGTTCAAAACAAGAACAAAACCCACTGAAGTGTTTAAAATTCTAACATTATTAATAATAAGTAATGGCAATGGAATGATCATGACATTAATCCTGATGGTTGTGCAGGCCCGTGCAGATACTGTACAAGAATCTCAAAAATGCCATAGGTATGTTGGCCTATTGCACCAACACATTTTCCCATCATTGAACCTGGTGAAAGACTGTGTAATTTAAAATAAAGTGCTATCTAAATTAAAGAAGTGTGTTGTTTCCAGTTTCCATGGTAAAGTAACAAGTCGGATCTCTGGGAAGGTGAGATCGCTCGTAGTTTTTCAAGGCAATAGAAATAAACAGCAAGGTAAAAACATGCCATACCAAGTTCAAGCAACAATTCTCACCTTACCCTTACCCCTGACATGGTATTACAAGTTACACTATTGTATTGCATTGGAATGTTACCCAGTTTTCTTATTTGAATAAACTTTATGAATTAAATTACCTGATCGTATCAAACATACTTTAGTCTTTTTCCACATTATTACAACACTCTTTTCATATTTTAACCACTTGTTTTCCAGCCATTACCCATGAATAGGCCCTGATTGTGGTCGGCCAGAGCAGGGTTAATGTGTTTTTATGCACCGGCGCAGCTGTCCAGTCCCTCTTTACACAACCCAAGGGACACGGCACACTTACAATACAGACACTCCCCCTGCGACCCTGTGACCCCATGACCTCTGGGCTTCCAACCGACTGACCTTTCCCCTCTCGTTGACGGGCCAGTGTTGAATCAGGCAGAAGCTTTCGTGTAAGGTAATGATGAAATCCAGTACAATAACCATGCACAAACTAGCAGAAAACAGTCCTTGCCACATGATCAAGATGATAAGAATGTAAATTGTAAAAATTCTATGTATGTAGTTGTTTTAAACTATAAGAAATCTATTGTATGAGCTATCTTTGGCTGCAAGATAGCAAAAAAAATCTCACTGTACTCCCATAACCCAAAAGTTCCACGCTATTTGACTGGTGCATACTTATGTTGTGCCCTTGATCAAGACACTGTATGCATGTGTGGTCAAAAGTATAAAATAGTAGAGCTAAAATGTCCATAAACCAGTGATCCAGGAACGTGTCTCTTTAAATGATTAAAAATAAAACAGTTTTTTCAAAATGTAGTAGGAGGGGTGAGTTGTTCAGTCTGACATTGGCGTAAGTTCCCAGGATTTTCCACATTGGACAAACCACTTAGAAATACACACTTTGGCCCGTTGGTCAACAGTGACGACAACTGAGTGGGAATTCACTTTGAGAACATCCAGTGCACTCGACAGCATTTACTGTTGATATTGTGAAACTGAGCCTAGTGTTCAGGAACAGAAGATCTTTGCTCTCTTGGCCAGTGGACACAGAAATGCACAATACAGGACATCTGCAAATAAACAGACATGACTGCAGTTAGACAGGACTTTTCATAATGGTGATTAACGATTAACAAAAGTGATGTGAAAGGTATAAAATAAATGCTGAATCATGGTCAAATGCGCAGATGAAAACCTTTTAGTAGTAGTGATTTTTACTATGGGTAGAATAGGAGGCAGTAAAAGTGATGGTATGTAATAGCAGTTTAGTATGGCCTACTTAAAGCAACACAGTGTAACTTTCTGGAAATGGCACATCACCTACCTTCCATGGAAATAGTAACTTAAAACCATAATTAGGACCATTCTGAGACAGATATGTTTTATGCAGTGTAATATTATAGCCGAAGGAACAACATTGTCTTGGAAATACACAGGAAGAGGCCGTGCTTGGAGGTTTAGGGAAATGCAAGGATGCATGTTTTTTTCTGCATTTTCAGTGCAATAAACACATCAAAAATGTATTTATTCTATTATTGCCTAAAAGGTTGCATGGTGAAGCTTTAATGATAATGTATGTAGAAGATAAAAAGCATAATGTCAAGAGTGATTTTATGTATCTATTATTATATCACTAAAGACTTTCCAATGTGTAAAAATAACACCTTCCTTCCTCTGACACTCCCAACTTCTTGAGAAATCTTTTACCCAAAGTCAAATATACCCAGAGCACATAAGGAGTAACAGTCTGTGCTGCTCGTAAGATGGAGCAGTTACAGTAACAGCCGCAGAGCACAAGAAATGGGTTTGCACTTTTCCTGAAACAAATGACGGGCTGCACTTTGGAGGAGTGAAAACACAGCCCGCATCGGCCTGATCATAAATATTGATCCTGTTTCTGCTGCAGCACTAACACTGAGCTGTCAGCTTTTACAGTGGGCGCTCTCAAGTAGCTCTTTAGGGCTGATAATAAGACAAAGCAGCTATTAACAAATCAAGAAGCCTTTGAATACTTACTTACTGAAACTACTGTTTTTGTTGCAACTAACCTACTGCAATTACTTCTATTCTTCTGAAATGATGACAATATCAAATCTCACAACCTAGAGAAGGGCTAACTGGATGTTTAAGGCTCCGTCCACACTAGTAGGCAGTGCGGATGCAGTGTTCGTCCACACTAATCTGATGGAAAACGGCTCCGGAGACGGAACGATCTGGATACACCAGCTCCTATGTATTCACCTGAGTACAGATCTGATCTGGCGCTGTGTGGACACATGAAAACACTGATACGCTGACGTCGGGGCTCTAGCTGTCGTTCTTATTGGACCATTGTCACTGTGACTTGCACCTTCCTGATTCGCTGGGTTTGTGGCATCGGGCATGCAACGCTATTGCGGAAAACAGTTTAAACAAACCTGAGACAAACGGGAAACAGTATCGGTCCACAAAAATACTGTTTTCACACCTGCCATCTTCCTCCCCTCAAAATTGGCTGCTGCAACTTCCATAGAACAATGACAACTTCAGATACGGTTCTCCGCTCCTTGTTTTTACTGGCCACGTGGTGTCGTGATGACGTGACGCCAGCCTAGTCATGTGACTAGCGTTTCAGATGATCCAGACACGGCGTGTGTGGACGCAAATAGTTTCCAGTACGGTGATACAGTGATATGGTGATTCATTTCAGTGTAAACACAGTCTAAGAGTGGTGAAGTAGACCAGAGCAGCTAATACTTTGCTTTGTTATCAATAGTCCCTGGGGGCATGATGCTAACCGTAGGCCCTGCTCTGTCTGAGGCTTTGTTAGACTAGTCACAATTAGCCAACAGTTTTTCAGTTAGTCCCTCTCCATTTTTTTTCAAGAGTTTTCAAGCAATCTTAAAACTTGTTTGGCTGTGTTTGCTAATGTGCATTTTGTCTCCATGGTAGCAACTAAACATTCCACCATTAGAGATATAAGCAGCCCCCCCCCCAAACATGCAAACTCCATATTGTAATGCTTTGGATTTGTAAATGCCGATATGGTCACTTTTGATTTGTTCACCTTTACTCCACTCAGCTCACATTACACATGGGTTAGGTACGGCTGTTGTTAGGTACGGCACATGCCAACCAGGAACACCATGTGAGAGTTCATATTAACAGGGGTCAAAGTCATAGCATGTGAATTCAGCAAGATGCCAGAGTGAATCAGGCGCTAAGAGAGACCTGTGAAAATGTGTATCGATGTAAAATACTTAGAAAGATACTGCATAACAAAGACAACTCCATTATTTCTACTACCACCACTATTACTTCCACAACTACTACTACTACTACTTCTACTGCTACAAGGCGACAGTAGCTCAGTTGGTAGAGCTACCGATCAGAAGGTTGGTGGTTCGAATCCCACTCTTGACATAAACATCCCAAAGATCCCAAAGTTGAATGCTATTGTTATGTCTTTGGGCAAGGCACTTAACCCACCTCGCTCCCAGTGTCTGCGTACTCTGAGTGGATGCGAAATGCTTTGAGTGCTTTGACGGTGGAAAAGCGCAATATTAAATGTGACCAGCTACTACTACTGTTACTGCAAATAACTACGCTTTAAATAGGCCTAGTAAAGCGTGATCAAAGACTTAATAAACTATTTGTTCATTATGAATTAAAATTTTGTTCATTTCTCAGTTATTATAAAGTGGTACCCTAATAATTCTTCTTCAACATCTGAGTAATGTTTCTCATATTTTGTAATCTACTAAACGCAGATTTGAAAGAGCTTGACATTTGATAGTCATGCAATGAGTTGTTTTGTGCTTTGAATCACTGGCCCAGTCCCCTGTGGCCCTTGGAGGTGCTTTACGGTAAAAAGATGTTTTCAGTTTTGTCGCTGGGCTTCTGTCGGTGCAACTGTCTGTGTCCCAGGAGCACAGAGCGGAAGGGGGTGTCCGCAACCTCGTCACCTCCTCCAGAACAGAACAGAACTGAGGGAGGGACAGAGGGGACAGAGGGAGGGTGAGAGAGAGAGAGGAGAGAGGGAAGGAGAGAGAGAAAAGAGGGAGAGAAGGAGGGAGGCAGAGTGAGCAGAGAGAGCGAGGGAGAGGGAGGACAGAGAGAGTGAAAGAAAGAGAGGGGAGAGATAGCATGAGTGGGCTGTGCACGTTGACTCAGCACTGGGCTTCTGTCTCTAAGCTCATGGATCAGAAAGAACAAACTGACAAACAAACATCTGTTCAGGACAAAGTGAGTTTAAAGCAGGAGATACAGGAAAACTGCACTGAAATAGATTTACACCGTTTATTATGAATGTATTAAACAAGGTTTTCTTTCACCACCAAAGATTAACCATTACTTATTACTAATTTATGCACGGAAATGCATGAACATTTCTGTTTTCACCTATAGCAATATTCCACAGTATGACATTACAATGGTATATCTCCATGGAGACAAGCAGGTGACAGCAGTAAGCCAAGTTACAGGTCAGATCTATGGAAAGGAGAGCCTGAATGTCAGTTTTTCACTGTCTTTTTCAGGAATAAAACAACTTAATTTAATGTCATAGTTGCACAGAGCACTTTTTCACAGTTCTCTTACAAAGTTTCATACTGTAGCCCATATCAAAAGTGCAGAAACAGGCTACAACCTTTGGCCCAGCTCGACTGTCTGCACCTCCGCACCTGTCTGTTCCTCTTCCTGCGCCACTGTCTGCGCCTGTCTGCTCCTGTCTGCTCCTGCCCTCTCCCCGCTCTGTGTCGTAGGTTCAGTACCTTCCAGCACATGACAGGCAGAGTGTGTCCTGTGCTCAGGGGAGTACAGAGTCTGGGTAAAGGTCCTGTTCATTTACTGTACATTTTAACCCAGACTTTGTGCTCTGTCACTCAGTCACTTACCAGCAGCTTCACAATGCAAACAGTCTTATCAGGTTTCCTTGTATTAGATCCTGGAGCTATTGTTGTATTTCCGCAAAGATGAGTTTACGGTTACAGGTTTAAGTCACATATTCACTTTTATGTTTGTAGTATGTTGTATTATGAAACTATATTATGAAATATTATTTTTTAGTTGTGTCTTATATCAAAATAAGACTTTTATTGGCATTGTGCACACAAAATCAACCATGTCCCTGTAGCAAACTCAAGTTATGAAATAAAAAGTTAAAAGTCAATGAAACCCAATAAAGGAAAGTTGGACTGATTGTTCTGTTTGTTCTCATAGAGATAAACTGTTCAAATAAGTTACACTAGTTTTGCAATATGACCTTTCTGCTTGAAATAGTAAGTGACTATTGATATTTTGCTATCACGCTGGGGGTGTTCGACTTGTATGTGTATGGTGAAATGTTTAAAAGTTGCCATGGTGACACAATTCACATATTAGCAAACAAACAAACAAGTTTTCCGAAGCCTGTGATTAATATGAGTGTTCATGGTCCTGTTGCGTGATTGATTTTCAACAAGCATCGAGTAGAGGAGACTGTAAAATCCCATTGAGAAAGACTTCATTTGGACAGTCGGCCTTTTCAGTTCGTGCCGGAAACTCCTGGAATCTGGTCCCCACAGAAATAAGGAACATAACCTCCATCCAGAGCTTTAGTAGATTTGTGAAACAGCGGCTTCTGGACAGACATGTGAACACAACTACTCTGTATGTGTTTTTACATCACAGCAAATGTCTCTGTCTCGTAGTATGATTGTGATTTGTGTCTATCGTCTTTAATCTATGTGCTGTATGTGCTTTTAGCATGTTCCCATTTTACTATGTTTACAATTAATATTCAGTGATATTTAATGTCTTTGTCATGTGTGAAGGGCTGAATGTTATTGTGCCTTTGTCCTGTTTTTCGTCTCGCCATCAACCTGCCAATGGGACTACGGATGAAAATTATCCTGCATGACAAACTTTGGTACATTTACACGCTGCACTAACACATGTTGATTAATGTGCACTGTCCCATATTTAATAAATAAACATTAAAAAAAAGGTGAGAGAGACTAACTGAACAACTGGTGGCTAATGCTATCGAGCTTGTGACTATAATTTCAGTTCTGACATACAGCACTATTCAAATCACCTGTTGTAGTTCCTGGTAAATCATCTTTTTATGGTCAGATTGCATTAAATTAAAACTCAGATTCAAATCTAATTTGAGTAACAGAGTTTCAGACAGAGCAGTGCCCACAGTTAGCATCACACCCTCAGGGAATGTTGATGACATCAGCTGTAAGTATCAATAGAGAACACATTTGCAAATAGCACACTATAAATGTGCACCGCAATATACTGTTGGACATCAATCTGCAGCATCTGTTCATGAGTGAATCATTTCTTTTGCCATTTCATTTGTCCATTACCAACACATAAAAACATTGTAACTGTGACTGGGCTTGACTCTCCACAGATCAGACCTGTAAGGCCTAGCATTGCAGCTTGTCTTCAATGGGAGAATGCTATACCGTTAACTAATCCAGGTAAATCTCTGCTGATACTTTGCAGTGACATCATGCTGGGGGTGTTCTACATATAGGCCCTATTTCTAATGGTGAAATGTTTAGGAGTTACCATGGAGACACAGTGCACATATTAGCAAACAATGTCTGAAAACTATAGGAAAAAAAACACTAAATGGATTTAAACAACACATTTTTAGGAACCTGTGATCAGTGAGTTCACGATCCTGTTTAGGTGTTTGATTTTCAAGCATCTCTTTTTTAAAATTTTATGATGATTATTTATGTTTTGATTTGTTTGTATTGTGATTTTAATGTATTGTTTAACAGCACAAATCACTTGTAGTTCCATCTTGATCAGTTTTTTATGGTTAGATTGTGTCTAATAAAGCCTTAGACAGAACAGTGCCTACAGTTAGCATCACCTTCCTAGAGAATGTTGACGACATCAGCGGCAAAGTATGTGCAGAGACAAGCAGATAGCATCGCACTCCACCAGAAAAAGTTACATGCTGTACTTTATAACTGCACGATTCTGATCTCATTACAACTGAACCGTGCAAAAAATGAAAACTGACCTTAACCAACTGTACAAAACTGTAAACAAAACACATCAGACTACAGAGAAAACCTTCACTCATTTTGTCCTGAAGTCTGAACCCGAGGAGACAGACTGGGAGGAGACGCCGAGGAAAGTTGCAGACGAGTTAGTGCCCGGGACACTGTGTACAGGAGGTGCCCTTCAGATGAGAGGTGATATTGCCCGCTCACCAGTGAAAACAGCTTACATGATCCATTATGTAAGCCCCCGTTTGGGCCGGGGCTGCACCCAAGGGACCTCACAAACATCCACAAAAACACCGTGATTCCATCGCATTTTAGCTTGTCTGCTGGAAGCTCTGTCAGCCTAGAATGTTCCACAGCATGACCATGAGCTTGCGAATCACCACGGAGACTTGCAAGCCAAATGACAGGTTAGATTTGTGGAGAGGCGATCCCTACTCGCAGTAATAATTGACGTTTTTGAAGATATTTTTGCACAATAACTAACACCTGTAGTTCAATAAATGCAACGCAGAGACAAACAAGTTGCTGACCGCTTCCAGAAAAGTGACACAGTGCACCTTTAATCGAACTTTTGCTTTGTTCTTGAGATGCGTGCACACAGTAGCAACTCCAAATAGTCCTGGTGACGTCATGGCAAAGTTAGCCCTAGCATTCCTATAGCGCATGACAGAAGAGGGTCAGAGCAGCCACTTCAAATACTGTACGCTTGGTTATGGCCTTCATGGTCAGGTGACACCATGTGAGTACGGAGACACTCCAGTCATGTCGGTTATGTGCTGCAAAGGGCTTCACAAATGAAAAAAACACAACTAAAACTAAACTAAATGCAGTATATAATAGGCTTTTAAAGTTAGCATGATTTTTAGACACTTCACCTTATGCATAGTTATTATAATCTTAATAGGCCGATGGAATTGTGGTTGCAAATCTATGCAGGAATTTCCAGCACCACTTACGGTACTTACTACACAATCACGCAAACAAGGACACAGCAATGCTCTGAACTGAATACCGCTTGTCTCCTTGTTGTTGTTTTGCCTAATATGATCCACAGTAAACTTATGTCCATGGAGAGACAGGTCAGATCTCACTGTTTTTCAATGTGTGGCAGATCCCCCAGCAAAATGTTACACAGTGTACTTGTAATTATGAAATGCTACCCAGTAATATTATACATGGGTCATGTTTTGATCCTGTCCTGATGAATCCATGATGAAAACACATTTGTGACAGGCTGGAGGGAGTTGAGTAACACACTCGTGGTGCTGGGGCTGTGACTATCCCACTTCTATGGAACACAAATCGTTTCCCTGATTTTATCTTTAGTCACAGATAAACTATTTGTTTCTGCTTTGAAGTAAGGGTCAGAGTAATCTCATTGTACATTAACATAATTTATTAAAAAGGCATGCATTTATTAATTAAAATTGTATGCTGCTTTTACACACAATTATTGGATTTAAAAACAACAACAACAAAAACAAAAAAATAACAAAACAACTAAATTCTGTCTTGTAGTTTCAATGCTTCCAACAGTCCCCAAAACCATTGTTAACCGGAAAAGGGTCAATTTCGGTGTTACACTGATACTAGTGACAGACATTTCCGCAGAATTGCACGTTCTGTGCGTTGTCGTCGTTTTAAAAGAAAGACCGTGCTGCCCTCTAGTGGAGGAACACCTGCATCTCAGCTCATCTTACAAAACAGGATAACAACTGCATTGTTTTTAACATGACTCTTCCAGTTATTGCAACATGTAAGAAATAGTAAAAGTCACAAATTGAAGGACAATTTGCAGAAAAGTTTTCTTAATAATGGCAAATTTGTGTAACATTTATTACATTAATATTTAGTTTTATTGGCAACTGCAGTAGTTACTACGTATTGCAATTTTTGTTGCAAATTCTCCAATGTTAATGCATTTACATGTACAAATACAGATCATGTAACCCCTATACTTCATTTTATGTTAGTGTGTTATGTTAAATTAGTAATCCTTAAATTAATGGTCCACTATGTAACTTTTTTGGTGAGAGGTCCACCACCTGCTTGTCTCCATGGAGATGTTATTGTTCTGCTAATAATGTAACCACAGTATGGCATCAAAGTGATCTATCTTTCATTTATCAATAACATGTGTTTAGTTGCTTAAATATACCTGAAACACTGTGCTTGCAGTCTTACTGTGAGGACGGTTGCCTCTGCACAGATCTGACGTGTAACTTGGCCTGGTGCTGTCTCCACAGAACTAGAAAAGTTAAATGCCATACTGTGAAACTTTCCAAGCAAAACAATAACATGCATGGAAAAGCCCGGGGTTACATAGCACTCCTTCAGTGTAGTAAATGACTTACTTGAATCATTCTCATAAACAGAAAATGGTTTGGGACATGCACACTCAAGGCACTTTTCAGTCAATGCATTAAAAAGATTGCAAATAGTAAATGCTGGAATTGCTATTATAGCCCTGCACCTCTGATTGGGAAACACTGTTCTCTATGAGGAAAAATGGAGCTTATCTCTTCCCGGAAGCATTATCATGAGCTTCTGGCAAATTGTTCTAATGATTTCTATCGTAAAGGAGGCGGGAACAGGAGAAACTAGGGTGATTATATAAGGTGTTTTGCAGCCTGCCAGTTGTGACTTTGTTTCCCAGAATCCAACAGTCTTCTCTCAAAGCGTTCATCTGAAGCACTCTTCCGACTCTGGGCTAGCCAATCACAGCTCTCCTCAGGCTCTCTCCTCTCAGCTGATGCTCCGGTTCTGACCCCCGCCCAGATCTTTATTGGAAAGACGATGCTCAGATTTGATCATGAAGAAGATGAGTCACTCTGAGATAGAAAAACAAAAGTGCTTTTGAGCAAACTGAAAGTGAGGGGCTAAGTGATCTGACAGCATATTTGTAGGTCAGCTTCCCATATAATGTAATGGGAGCTAGCATCTGGTCCCAGGCTATTTTTAACATGGGGCAGTACATACTGAACAACAGCGCACGCTAATGGCCATATGCTGTTTGACATTCAAGGCTCATTCTGTGACCACCGGCCGGGGATGTACAGAGGAGGTGCAGAAAGTCCCCTGCAAAATCAGCACAACTATTTGAAATTCAGAGTCTGGGAATGTTTAGACTGGTCTTTGAGCATGCTGTTTGGACCTCAAAAACAACTTCTTCTTTTTTTCAGCTGAAGCCTCTGTCAGTGCTATTGGCATTAGACACAACACAAACAGTGATATGAGGACAAAAGACCCGTCCAGGGACTGCAGATGGAAACTGATTTAACTAAATCTGGTGTAAAGCATCTCTTCTTGAAATGAAATGAATGAAATTAATGTGTTTGCACATGGTCCCTGTTAAAATAAATCCATAAACTAAATGAACTGTGACTCTAGTGTCTCTGTGAATGTGAGGAGGAAGGTAAAAAGGTGTACCGTTTATCTCTGTTATCTTTGTCTCCCACAGAACCACAGTTCTCAGGTTCATTCCCTGCTGTCTGCCCTTTATTTAACCAGGAAAGCCCCACTGAGACTCAGAGCCTCATGTGTAGTCTAGGGTCCAGAGGAGAGCCGGGTGTTTTAGTGGATCCAAAACACTAGTGGGACATAAGCTGGAGCAACCTACTCCCGAGACCTCACAGTAACTGAACCATAGGACCTTTGCGTGCAAACTAGGTGTCCTGTCGATTTGAGCTCCCTAGGCAGAAGTGGAGGAACAAGTAACGTTTTAAAAGTGTATGGGTCGTACTGTATGTTTGGACCAGTTAAGCCTGTAAGCATCGACATGTGCATGTTAGATTCAAGGCAGAATAACTACGTCAGATGATTGAATAGTTTGGATTTAATATTGGATTTTATCATTATCATTTTCATTACACCGTATTTTATTTTGTTTCCATGTGTAGAAAACACTATAGCCTATGATATTAGCTTTAAATATTCTGTATTTAATATAAATATCTTAGTGTTTCCACTCTTTTCTTTCCCTTATATAGTGGGAGCCTTATTTGATAGAAGATATAGTCCTGTCGAAATGAGCTATCTTTACATATATTCATATAAATGAGTAAATAATGGTGATTCTACAGTGGAAGCATTATTCAATGGTTAAACTGGCCTGTCGATATGTGCTCCCTTTGCTAACCCTATTTTAAAGCGTAATACAGCTGTCCAAATGAACTACGCATATTCATATTAATGTGTAATGAGTGTAAATTTGACATAACTAAGGTATAAAGTGTGGTCACCGTGTGCAAACAGGATCAAACCCACTGTCTCTAATCCAGCCCTTCTCAAATAGACCTCAGGGAACATGCTTTTATGGCGTACTAGAATAAAGTGTAATTGCACATCCACTACAGTAGTTGGCAGTGACGCTCTCATTGTCAGAGTGTGCGCAGTATTAGTGCTGTAGTGTGGGGTTTTTGCACCAGGTAAACGCACACAGCACAGAGCAGGAGACATGCAGTGCAGAGAACAAACCGTCTGTAAAGCGTCTGCAGCGCTCGGCTTCACTGTGACTACGGTGGAAACGAGGAAAGACCATTTATTATAGTTCTGTGGGAAAGACCGCTGTGTTTACGTGTTTCAAACTGCTGGCATCGGACAGCACGAAGCCAAATAAATGACAGTGTTGCTTAAAGACATTACACCCCAGTCACGCTGATAAGCCGCTTGAGTTTTTTTTTTTTTATCGTAAACGTGCCGAATATCGCCAACAATCCTCCCGCTTTGTGAATGCTCCTTCAGTAAACCAGCAGCACTGTTGGCATCATATAAGGACCAAGCAGCAGAGGAGCTGATACTGCTGCAGCATTAGACATGGATTCTGCCACGCTGGATGAAGCAATTGTCCCCGAACTATAACACGGACATCTCCTTTAAAGACGAGGAGGACACAGGAGTGCACCGCGTCATGACGCAGGTGAGCGCAGTGCGGGATGCAGACCGGTGCGACGCGACTAAAACCTTTGCTCTCGTATGTAGGTTACTGAAGGCGAGGGTGCGATTTGTCCATGTTTGGTAGTGGTTCTGTGGTTTTTCACGGCATCCCTAGTTAGTCCCTGGTTTAAAGACCTCGCTCACAAAGGAGTGAGCTAAAAAAAGAGGCCCGTGCCGCACTGTTTTGCGTCGGGTCCCGCAGAAGTGCAGCACTCCACCCTGGTTTAGTCCGGGTTTAGTCCCTGGTTCAGTCCTGGATCATTCTTGGTTTAGTCCCTGGTTCAGTCTTGGTTTAGTCCTGGCTTAGTCCTAATTCAGTCCTGGTTCAGTTCTGGTTTAGTCGCTGATTTAGTCCTAGGGCAGGCGTGAATTGTTTTCTTCTTCCTAGGAGGGGCGTGACAGAAAATAATCGAGAAGCACTGCTCTAATCCAAAGAAATATGTTGTAAAACTGGGGAGGGTCTTTGTTGGATCTTTACAACTGTAAACGGAAAAGCGTAAACTATCTTATTTCGACGGGGGAGTGTGAATCGATAGGCGTCACTGTTGATTTAGGCTGCGGGGAGCTCATTTCGACGAGGCCTATAAATGAAATAAACAGCTGCTTAGGGTCCTGAGGCCACCAGAGGGCCCCCAAGAGCCCATACATTGATACTGAAATATATATATACCTATTGTAAAGTAATTTTTTTCAATAAGGCGCTCAGGTTTTAAGACATCTAAGTATCAGTTTAAAGTAATTAAATTTGTTTTGTTTATATAAGTTAAATATTTCTTACCAATATTTATTTTTGTGGGCAGTGAGGGCCTCTCCTGCAGCGCCGCTTGTGCTGCTGAAGCGGAGGTATAGTTGAATGGCTGTTTTACAAGTTAGACTAAAGTTTATGAAGTAAAGTTTATCTGAAGTACTGGACAATGCATCAACAGCCCCAGCGGAAGATTGTTTTTCAAAGAGATAAATTTGTCACCACTTTACACGTTTGGACATGCCTGTGGACATGCCAGGACAAAAACTGTGATACTGAATCTGGCAAATAATAGTGTTTAGCTGCTTTGAATAACAACCATTTCCACTAGAGGGCGCTCTCTGCAAACCCAAAGCCTCTTCACTTGTCTGGGTTTTACTTTCAGACAGGAGCATAGACCGTGGACAGGACTTAGGCTCTAGAAACAGTTTAACCTGTTTGTAATTATTTACTTTTGGGTTTGTGATTGAAACAGTGACATCGTGTGGACATGAGAAGAAACTGGACATTTACAGCTGAATGATTTGGGCAAATATAAGACTGATTTTGTTCAGCAAATATTGTACATCGATTTTTTTATAGCCAAGTTTTAGAGAATACTTTTTAACACCAAGATGTTTGCAGAGAAAAACAAACAAAAAACAAAATTATTTGAACAATTTCAAGAAGGTCCACAGTCTCATCACAATCATTCACGCTTCAGTTGCAATTTTCTCCCTATAAATCTTTTTTATTCGTTGTTAGTTTCAACTAATTATTCATAACTGCACCAAACTACACTAACTGGTTTTTACATTACAGTTTACAGCCCTTTAAATACTGCCCTCTGCTGGATGAGTCTTGCCTTGCACACTATGGACGTCTCTTCCCTCCTGCTTGTTTTGAGGCAAATACTGGTTAGTAAATAGAATAATTGTTTGTACTAAATGAACAAATACATTAATAACTTATAAATAAAGCTTTAAAACTTCCCCAAGATGTAGGAAATATTCTCAAAAGAAAAGTAGTGAGTTTTTTATGTATTTATAATTTCCTTGTATTTAATGTTAGCGTGTCGATTTTTCTTCCCTGCTGTTAATTTTTCTCTTTGGCTTTCTTCTCTCCGGGAGGCTTATTTGGTATTTTGAAATATAAAAGCTTCAGCGCTTTTACCTGAGTTATTACAGCCCTTTTCTGTGAAGGTCAGATGAAGTCACCAGATTCTGAATGGGCAATTTTGGGTCATTTCATACTTGTGCTTAAAGTGGATAAGTGAAAGTTTGGCAGTTGGATTTTGTCCTCTAGAGCATTTAAGGTTATTATGGTGAAAGCAGTTAGAGGTTTTAGAAGGTTAGCACTTTCCAAATAACAGAGAGAAAATATTAATGAAAAATTCAGTTGGAAGTGGTCACTCTGAATTTCCATGCTGTTATGTTGTTTTTAAAGGTGCACAACGTCATTTCTAGTGCAGTGTTGGCCACATGCTCCTCTCTATTAGTGATATGATGTTCGTGAACTAGTCGGCTCTTTTGAACAGTTCTTTAAAGTGAATGGTTGGAACTGGGTCTCATTTTTTAAAAGAACCGAATCATTTTTCTGTCTAATTTATATGCACTTTTATACTGGACCAACACACGAATCAGCACAGAAGCGGAGCAGGCCGGAGTTATTTTGCACAAAAAACATATCTGACATCATTGTAACAGTTAATTTTTTTATTTTTTATTATTATAGTGAAGCGTAATTACACCCTCAGTTTCAGTTTGAACCATTTTAAGCAGATCTGAGCCTTGGTCAGTTCTCTCTGTAATTATTTTGAAGATAATCTGAGTTTTCACATTGGCATTTGTCATATAAATATACAAAGAGACAGTCTTTTGAACGTGTCTTCAATGCATCCAAAAGATTCGGATCTCGTAAAAGAGGCAAAAGTCCCATCGCTAGACTCCATGGAGATAGAATGTTCCACAGTAAGGCATTAAAATGTATGTATGTATGTGGTGTTGCTACATGTCACATCTGTGGAGACACAACCACAAAAACAAACCATTAAAACACCTGCATTTGAGTAAAGACAAAACATGTTTAATGCCATATTGTGGAACTTTCCTGGCATGACAACATAACATGTGAAACACGCAGGTGGTGGGACCTCTGTTGTGTATGTGTCATGGTCTGAAGATGGCGGCGGTGCTTTGGCATGGCATTGTAACCAATTAACATCGCTCAGCGCACAATCGGTTTAAGACGACAGCAATCATGGTCTGATCAAAGAGGCAGCAGCTCAGTTAATGCCATACCCTGGAAGGTTTAAGGCATAACAATAACATTTCCATGGAGACAAGCAGGAGCTGGACCCTATAAAATAAAATGGTCTGTCAGCCATTTTCTAAGGATATAGTTTAGTGCATTGTTTAGCCTTGATTATCATGCCTCAGTATATAACGGTTTAGGATTTGCAATCAGGCAGTAGCTCAGTGGTGACTGTTTGTCCACCAACCTCGTGTTTGCAGTTTGATTCTTGGGGCAGGGGCTCAAAATCAGAAAAAGGCAGCATATACGCAAATTTTTTTTTGGCCCTTAACTATGGAGTACGAAAGCTATCAAAAATATTCCATGCAAATTTGGGAAATCCGTGCATATTTGGCTGTAGTTGAGCATAACACATATTCGTAAACTGCGGAATGAGTCCAGTCGTACATATAAAGTGTACTGTGTATTTTATCCATCAAAATACAAATTGAAAAGTCACAACATCAAGAATTATAATAATGAAGTGAAAATTTTCAATGATGCTTTCTTCAGTACGATTACGAACTCACAGATGCGACTCTACTGTAAAAATATGTCATCACTTCACATAGATATCGAACAGTAGATCTCGAGTTCAGCCTCTTCGCGTTATTACCGCCGCCATCTTGGTACAGGCTTCTATGGTCCAAAGTGTCACTGACCAAAGCTTTTTCACAGTATCAGCCACTGACGGACTGAATCAGAACTAAACCAGGAATAAACCAGAACTGAACCAGGCTAAACCAAGTCTAAACTAGAACTGAACCAGGACTAAACCAGGTCTAAACCAGAAATGAACCAGGACTAAACCAGGACTAAACCAGGACTACACCAGGACTAAACCAGGTCTAAACCAGGACTAAACCAGAACTGAACCAGGACTAAACCAGGTCTAAACCAGGACTACACCAGGACTAAACCAGGACTAAACCAGAAATGAACCAGGACTAAACCAGGACTAAACAAAGACTAAACCAGGACTAAACCAGAACTGAACAAGGACTAAGCCAGGTCTAAACCAAGTCTAAACCAGGTATAACCCAGGACTGAACCAGGACTGAACCCGGACAGAACCAGGACTAAACCAGGTATAAACCAGAACTAATCTGAGAACCCAGAGCCCATGGAGCAGGGTGTCCACAAAGTGCGATGGGGCGATGGCCGTGACGACTCCCTGTGGAGCGGGGAGCTCTGGCTGGTCCTTTCGCCTGTGCCTGCCGGGGGCACACGATGCTACTTGGTCTGAGGGAAACACTCGGGGTTTTCTCTCTTTCTCTGGGGGAGCAGAGCTGCAATGCACAGAGAAGCGGCTCAACACACACAACAACCCCGTATTAAGAAAATAGGTATGGTAGAATACTAATAGTGGAGTTTTGTACCTCCATCGTTTTACATCCCTAACAGGAATTTATTAATATTATTTTAAAAAACACACACAGAGGGCACTTTTTAACACAAGGCAAAAAGGGCAGGGGCTCAAACACCCCTAGGGGCCAATGTGTGCACATGCCTGAACCACCTTGTCTAGTATGAATGTGGTTTGTGTGTAAGTAATTTGTGGTTATAGAGCCCATTGCCTCAATCAGTCTACCCCAGTATTACCCTGCAGTTTTTGTGATTTTTATACACTTGAAATGCGTTTATCATATTCACTGACGATATACTGATTTAAAGGTGCACTATGTAACTTTTCTGCAGTGTAGGTCTGTCACATTCTTGTCCCCATGGAGATGTTACAGATGGCACTGCCAGGCCGAAAGATACTACCTCACTCAAAGTAGGAAAGCATGATTTTCAAGGTAAGTTAAATGCCATACTGTGGAACATTCCAAACAAAGCTGTGATATCTGAATGGAGACAAGCAGGAACCATCCAATAAAATATTAGAGTGAACCTTTAAAAGTCCTATATTACGCAAACTGACTCTTGGGAGCTTTTAGCCATGTTCTAATTTAAATACACATATAAATATAAAAGGAGTTGTGTTTTCTTTCATTCATACATGTGTAACCCTTCATTATTAGTTTGTCTATATCTCAAAAGCTCCATGCCCTCTCCCACCTTGTGATGTCACGTAGTGGTAGTTCAAGTCAAGTGGTACCTTTTACGATTTGTCCAGTAGAGATGGGAAATTCCCTTGATCATCCAAATGATTCTAGAGAGTGTTTTCAGCTTGAAATATGAATCTAAATGTGTAGGGTTTGTGTTAAACATGTGTGAATGAAACTAAATCCAAGTCCAAACAAAATGATAACATACAGAAAATAGGGTAAATGGGCCCTTCATGCTTCTACATTAAAAATTGGAAAGCTCATGCGTAATAAATGTACTGTATGTACTTTCCTTGATTGTCTATGGATCTTCATTCAGCCTTCATTTGTTGTCTGTCAGCAGCAGGTGGGCCGGAGCATGACCGAACTCCACAACCATGTCAACATCGCATTAATAACATACATGGACACACACATGGACACACACACACTGTATAATGACTGCATAGAGACACAGTGCACCGGATCAGCACATGCTTTGTCTGTGGGACCACCCAAAGAGGCGCCACAAGCTCCCGCACATGCAATAAATCCACAAACATGTCTCTCTGTGTCACACAAGATGGAGATTCAGTGACTGCAGACGCAACAGTATGGCCCTCTACTTAAATTCAGATTCACACAAGGAGTCTATGTGCTAAAAGGCATCGCTCATTGCCAAACGTGAGAATTTATGTGTTCAGATATTCTATGCAGGCATTCCTATGCGACCCACAAATGCAAAAATGTGCTGTAGGGAAACTCTATGAGAAAGCGTTGATTTATTGCACACACACTCACGCAGGGAATTAGTAGCACGTGTAAAGTTTGTTTGTTATCTGGCCTGGAATTGAACCAGCAACCCACTAACGATAAAGAGGATTACTGTTCTTCCATTATGGATCTAGTGGTTTTTAATGTATTAAATGTTGAAGAAAGTTTTGATTATCCATGTTAAAGAGCCCATGTTATGCTATTTTCTGATCTGTGTTATATATACTGTTACCCGGATTGTGATTTGTTTTATTCACACATGTTTAACCCAAATCCTGCATATTTATTTATTATAGAGTTCTGTTCCACATTGTGATGTCATGTAATCGAGGAGATGCTTGTTTTTAAACACCAAATACCATCACTAGAATAATTTCAGCCCTGCAATTGCAAATTTCTACTTACAAAAGGTAAAACACAAACTCCAGGCATTTGAGGAAGTAAATAACATGGCTTGAAGGTTATAGTACCTTTTATATAACATTCATAAGACAGGAAGTTAATAGGACAATTGTTATAAAAAGATAAAATCACTTAAATTGTCATTTTGCACCAGTAAATTGAGCCATTTTGAGCCTTGATTTGAATATTGTCAGTAAAAGGCTTGTGTCCCATCATCTCCACCTCAATTAGCACCATAATTAGATTCATAATTTAAGTTATTTCCCTTTACACAGTCCGTTTTAACCAATTACACATGTTGCTGACTGAGGTTCACATCCTGGCCACATGAGGGCAGTACACGTCTGAGAATACCAAGCCATTTAAAGCGGTTAAAAGTCCTCTTGAGCGATTTCTCCCCAGATTACAAACCTCTAGGGCCAAACCAGAGACACAGACCATGCAGCGTCCACAACAGTGATGTAAGCAATTGATAGTTACCTAGCAAAGCGTCTCCACGGTGATAGATATTTAAAAGTGCTGACGCGGAACATCCGACCTCACTCATTCAAAACTCCAGATGTGAGATCACCGGTGGTCTGCGGTGTCGAGGAATGGTCTCCGTCAAAGTGTGGTGAAGATATTAACGCTTTGCATTGCTGGCTACGTATGGTTGTTTTGAACAGTTTTATTTATTTTGTATGATGATTTTTATTTAAGTTTTTTTGTAACTTCAATGCAAACGAGGTTGATACTACAGGTGGGGTTTTCAACATTCCCACCGGTGTGGTGCTAAAACAGGACCATAAACACTCGTATTGATCACAAGCTCCTGAAAATGTGATATTTAAATCCATTTTGTATTTTTTATTGCATTTTTAACTGTTTTTTAGCTGTGATTTTTTTTACCATGGTAACTGCTGAACATTATGCCATACACATGCATGCAGAACACCCCCCACTTTAGTTCAAGTTGAAATCACCCTGTATCTTATTTAATCTGGTGTTTTTTTAATGTAACTAGTTTTTAAGCAGCTTTATTGATCCACAATGGAAATTACTTGGCAGATCATAGATATACAATGTAAATAACAAGGGGATGAAAAATGACCCTTGTGGTACTCCTGTTTTAATGAGAACTTTTCATTTTCATTATCGACCTGTACATGCTGTTCCAAGTATGATTCGATTGAGTTTTATTGATGTTAAAAGTAGGCACTGAATCACAATTTCATATATTCAACACTTCAGAGATTCAGAGATGTTAAGGATATATTTAGTATCATGTCTCACTCAATACCGAACTACTGGCAAATTTATAGGATCCATGTAACACTATATTTTGATCTGTGTTATAATGTTGTTTCCTCATCATACATGTTTAACACACAGACCCTGCATATTTATGTCATGTTTACCATATGGTGCCCCACTGTGTTTTTGATTCCAAACACCTTCCCTTTACTAGAATTTTGTGGATAATTTCAGCCCTGGATTTGTTCGCCTTTTCTGAACAAAAGGTAAAAAGGTAGCAGTTAACTTGAAAACTACCACTACATGATATCTTGAGGTAGAACAGAGCTTTTTGAGCTTTGGAGATGTAATAAAGTGTTACTTAAACATGCGTGAGTGAAACAAAACACAACTCCAGGTCAGTTTTTGAGCGGGTAACAAGATTATAACATGGCTTAAAGCTTACGGGATCCATTTTGTGTAGCATAGGGCCTTTAAGTAGTATCTAAAGAAAATGTTTTACTTCACAAAAAAGTAGTTTAGGGTTTCTTTTGTAAAAAAAAGAAAGAAAAAAAGAAAGCAGAAATAGCGGTGGCATAACCCACAGAGACTCCTGACAGATCTCTGATAATACATTCTTCCCTGAGTCCTGAAGATCTGGGAGGGGGCACTTTGACAGTCCAGATCCTACCTGTCACCACACTCAAAGTGCGCTGGGTAATTTGTACAGAACTGACCACCCATGCCCCTCCCACTGCCACCCCCTCCTCCGCCAACATAACTCCCTCTCATACACATTCATACACCACAACAGAGGGTCCGGCGATGCCCCGGTGAGTCTGTGACAGCCCGTCAATCACTCAAACATGTCCCGCCCTTCTCACCTGTAAACGTCAGTCTCCAGGGCAGCGATTGGCCGATCGACTCTGTCACTCACAGTGTCAGGCAAATGTAGATCTATGGGGGCCCATTCAGAGGCAGCCCCCAGAAGATTTACACTTTTCTTCACAGTCATGCACCGATGATGGCAGTTGTCACCGGCGACGGGCCTTTCCTGACTCCTGAGTGAGTGGCCAAACAGGAGAGGCGTGGGTGTGGGAGGGGTGAGTGTGGGATGTGGGGTAACATGGGGTAAACTTCATAAATATGCAATGATTTCAGAGGCAGACGAAACATGGGAGATGACAGGGCACAACTGCAGGCACCGGCTGAGGGTGGAAAGTTCTCGAGAAATGGGAAAAAGAAAAGTATAACTAGCAACACGGTAACATAATGGTTAGAACTTAAACCTCACAGCAATAAGGTCCAGTGTCTTTTATATGGAGTTTGCATGTTTCATCTTTCAGAGGTTACAGATAAATAATGTATGTTTTTCTGTGAGGGATTCGTCATGTGTTTCCCTCCATGGAATCACTATGCTGTAATGTTCTTAAGTAAAGCAAGAAAGTTTTCATTTGTTTTTATTGCTTAAAGATTTTAAAACATGCGTTCTTATTGTGAGTGGGCTTACCTCTTTATACTGTGGAACTTTCTAGCAATCACATGTCCATGGAGACAAACAAGAAGTGTGGACCTATACATGAGAAAAGTTACAAAGTGCACTTAAATAAAAGTTAAATCAATATATGTTGTCACTTGCATGAAGAATAATTTGATTATGAAAAGGAGGAATTATTATTTCAAACAGATTTGGATTTGTTGTTGATCAGTGAGAAGTGCAGCTCCTAGAAGCACTGTGTCTCAGTGTGACATGGATCAGATTGGCCCATGGTGTGACTGTAATAATGTGCACAGTGTGAAGGCAAGACTCCGAACGTGACATCTATGCTGTTTCCCATGCAATCATCTGGACTGTTTAGAGATTAATGAATATATGAAATGTGAGAACTATTTACATCTTGCAATACTTTAAAGACATTTGAAAAAAGGAGAACATCTAGCTCAGTTGGTGGAGTGCTAGTCCACTCTTTTGAAGATTGGCAGTTCGATTTCCGCTCTCGACAAACATTAGTAGAGCGATCACGTCCACTGACCCACAGGTTGGGAGACTTAAGCTCTCACAGATGAATGCTGTTGTTGTGTCCTTGAGCAAGACACTTAACCTACACCAGTGTTGGGGTACACTGGTGTATGAGTGTATGTGTGTGAATGGGTGAGTGGTTCCTTGATCTAAAGCGCTTGATTGTTTTGATGGTGGAAAAGTGCCAAAAATGTGGCCATTACTAATTTGCTCCCGGTGTCAAATCCAAAATGTGTTTGTGTGTTTTTAAGCAATTATTTCAATATAAAACAAACATCTATTCTAGTCCCTCAACAACAAATTAAATGCCATACTGTGGAAGATTCTAGGCAAACCAATAACATCTCCATGATGGCAGACCCTCTACCAGAAACGCTGTGTATTGCCCCTTTAATTGCCCATGTACAAAACGAAAGAATTGTTTGGAGACATCTCACAGATCATTGTATCCTTTTAAGTCCTTGAATCATCCAGTGGTTATAATAAACACAGATGATATAGTCCCCATTAATTAATGACTTAACGTAACCTTAAGAAAATTTCAAAGTAGATGTGATAACTTATTGTGATCACTCTGGAGATAAGTTAATCTAAGGTAAGCAAAGAAACTATAATAATGTAAAACCGCAGGGATTGTATTTTTTACTACACATTTTCTCATAGTTTCATAGTTCTGTGAGGCCGTTTACCTGGAAGAACTGCAGGAGGTTCACTCAGGGTGACTGGTTCCTGATGGCCCAATACTAAACATCCAACACTCATCTTTTACATACAACTCTGTACCTTTTATTCCCTCTTCACAGATCTAACCAGTAACTTGGCCTATTTAATGACATTCAATGCCGTACAAAACAATATACAGTATATCTCTATAGTGGACCCTTTAAGTCAGGGATACCCACACTTTTTCAGCATGCAAGCTAAATGATCAATGATCAAAATGATCTACCTACTACAAAAGTAGAAATCATTTATTTATAAATATACTAAGAATCAGTCATGGTGGAACAGTACTTGGACTTAATGATCTTCATGTGGGAAAAGGCTGACTCACATAAATACGTTTTTTTATAAATCTATCTCCATTTTATTTGATAAATGTTAATACATGCCAAACAAACTGTACTGCACTGAAACACTGTGTGCCTTTTTTGCACCCTCACCCACAATTTGACCCTTCTTTAAGATAACTTCCACTGGTATTTTACAGAAAACTGAAAAAAAGTGAAGAAAGTGGGTAGGATTTTAAACCTGTTTTTTCAAGTTCCTAACTGGAGTTACATTATCTTTCTGGTTTTGCAGTGGTATTTAGCAGCCTCTGTACATTTACCAAACGCACATCGTGACAAATACAGATGCATTTGTGCACTTTTAACTTGAACCACAAGTCCTGATCTGTTCTGTAGGCCTGCTCTGTGCTGTAGGCCTGCTCTGTGCTGTAGGCCTGCTCTGTGCTGTAGGCCTGCTCTGTGCTGTAGGCCTGCTCTGTGCTGTAGGCCTGCTCTGTGCTGTAGGCCTGCTCTGTGCTGTAGGCCTGCTCTGTGCTGTAGGCCTGCTTTGTGCCAACATTGTGACATAAAGTCAGATTAGTTTTCCTTCGCATTACATCTTGCCCTTCTAATCAGCGCACATCGAGGTAGGAGTCTATGTGCACTATACATGGGGAGGATCGAGAGCACGAAATGTTGAAGAGCAGCGCTCTGATATGAGGCAGATGTTTTAAAAAGTAACCTGTCCTGTGATACACGCTGGTTCATGAGTGGACACGCTGCTGTCGACAAGCTGCAGGTGCTGTGGGTGCGTGTGGTGACGTGTCACGCAGTTTCCGTGGGCTCCAGTGCTGCAGAGAGACGCCCCGTGCTCTCCCGCACACCCGTACAAGTTTATTGCAGACAACAGTGGCCGTAATGAAATATGATCACACTCAACGCGGCCGAGTCCAAGACGAGACAAAGACGGTCTTGAGGCCGGTCTCAAGTACTACACTACGATCTACCTTAGCGATCGATTGGTAGATCGCGATTGAAGTATTGGGCACCTCTGCTTTAAGTTATGTAGCGCACCTTTTAATTTTACATAGAAAGCTTAAGAGTTGTATGGGAGACATTTCACCTATTTTGTCCCTATGGCTCTAATGAGCACAATTATGTACAGCACTTCAATTAACTCCTATAAAAAATGTTTAGGTGAATTTTATGAGTCTAGGGCTTAGTGGTTTAGGCCATACTAAATAACGGGGTTAATGTTACACAGTGTTGGTCGCCTGTTGACTGTCTGTGTCCAGTCTCTTAGATCTGCAATGGTGTGGTCAATTAAAAGGTGAAAAGTTTACACACATTTCTGTTGGATTAGTAAAGGACTAGATGACAGTCACAATCTTACATGCACATTGTATTTTTAGTTTAAAGTGGTTTAACTTGAAAAACTGCATGAGGGTCACTCTGGGTTACTAGTTCCTGTGTGAATCTCTCTCTCCTGGACTAATTGCCCTACTCTTCCCTATCACAAACATGGCCCAATACTAAACATCTTACTCTCTTCTTTTGCATACAACCTTGTACCTTTTATTCCCACAAGCCACTCTGCTATTTGCTCTTCCTCTCCTCCTCTTCTACCTCTTCACGAATTCTCCAAGTCCTTGTTTTGTAGAAGTGGGGGACAGAATGGCTGGCCACTTGAGGACGCAAAGGGAATGAGGTAATCCATTGCGCATTGTAGACCCTTTTTTGTTCGGAATCTCAAGACTTCCCAGAGTTCCATGTGGGAAACTTTGTCTCCTTTTCCGAAGCGGGGCAAGAAAAACTGGCTTGGCATAATCATGTTGACAGGTGAAGAGGTGCTGCTTTGTGTCGGTAGGAGAAAACATGGTATAAAAATGGTTTGTTTCAGAGTGTCCTTGAAAAGCTGCCGTTTTGCCAGCCGTACCACACCAAGGACTTGAGTGATGAGAATGGCCTGGGCATGTTTTCAGCTTGGCCAAGGCAACACAAGACAAATGGAACGTGAAAAGGGACAATCTTTAATGAGGGGCTTACTGTTGCCCAGAAGCCTCGCTGGCGCTGATGGTGCACAGAGCCACAGAGCGACAAAAGGAGCGCATGTTTAATGAAATGATTACAAGTGTCTATTAAATGCCAGTTACTTTTAGTTTACATTCACTGTATGGTGTCTGCTACTAAATTTGTAGCACTATTTTAAGGGGCCATACAATGCTAATTTCTGATCTATGTTATAATGTTTCCTCATCAGAAATAAACCTGCAGTTGTGTTTTTTATGTCATTCGCACGTTTAACACACAAATCCTGCACAGTTGGGCACAGTTTATTCTTCTCTCAAGCTGGAAACACGTCCTTGTTTCATCTTGAGATGTCATGTGGTAATACAGGAAGTGCTCCACTGTGTTTTTAAACTCCATACATCTTCACTAGAGTCATTTGATGATTTCAGCAAATCTCTACAGAACTAAAGGTAAAAGGCAGCTGCTAACTTTAAAACTACTGCTTCATGACATCACAAGGTAGAGCAGAGCATTTTGATATTAGGAGATGTAGACAGATTAATAAACATGTGTGAATGAAAAACCACAACAACAGCCTCCGGGTATGTTTTTGAAGAGGTAACCACATTATAACATGGCTTAAAGCTCATAAGACTCATTTTGTGTCATACCGGCTCTTTAAAAATCATCTTTTTTTTCCCTTTTACAAAAGAGCTGTTAAAAATCTGCACAGAATATTGTGCTATTTGAGTCTGTCCTTCGATTTCATGTTGCAGGTCGGTGTAGACACGGTGTCCAATTTCCTCAGATTACAATTCACAAGGGCCCAATGACTACTAAGCATGACCTCACATTTTCTGTAATAGTATTGATTGGGCTGTTTGTCTGACTTGTATTTGGAAGAGAGCAAACATCCAGTGCAATGTTCAAAAGAAGTAATAAAACATGTACTGTACAAAGTCAGAATGAGAAGTGACAGTATCAGAGCTATAGATCCTCAGAGTAAAAGCTTTTCCCACAAAGAAATGCATGTTCTTTTAGTGGGTGCATTTGGCAGGCGGTCCATACGTAAAAGTTTACACAAAACCTGTTAAACCGAGGTAATACAAACTACACTGATCCCATGGCGACAATGTTGACTTATCTTTCAGTGTTACTGGGCCACTACAGCACTGTGGGAACCCTTTTCTAGAATTTGTGCAGAAGTACCTAACCTAACTGCAGGATAGGCCAGTTATACCTGTTTTAAAGTTGCACTACGTCACTTTACCGGTGAGGGATCTGGAGCTGATATTGCTCTGCCTGGAATGCTGAAAAACATGCATTCTTACTGTGAGCAGGGTTCACCTTTCCACAGATGTGACCGGCCAACTGTCCTGGGGGCGTGCTTGTTTCAATGGAGATAGATCAATTTAATGCCATACTGTGGAACTTCCCATGCAAACTAATATTCTCTTCCTCGAGACAAGCAGATAAGGCAACCTCCATCTGAAAAGTCACATAGCGCACGTCTATATTCCAGACAAAAGCACAGAATGTGTTCATATTTGACTGATTTTTGCACACTATATGTTTTAGTTTATATTCTGACTGCATCACTCTTGTTTTGTTTGACCGGCCATATTTCTGACCAACTTCCATACCCTGCTAATGGGACTTAAATACACCCCAGTACGTGAGATGGAAGGCTCTAATGGTGTTTTCGCATTAAGCTGATTAAACATCCCTCTCTCCTTGTTCAACTTCACCTGCTCAGAAGTGGTAGCCTGTGACAAATGGAATCTTTATGTAATCCGGACTAAATCACATGCAAACTGCACACCAGCCTCTCCATCTCCGGCGTGAAGTCCTCCTTAATCTGTTGTACACGTGGAGTCTTCGGCGCTAATCTCAAACCTTATCTCACTTTTCCAGCACGTTCGCCAAATCGCCACGTCCCGCTGAAGGTCGCCGCAATGTCAGTTTTGAGGTCACTCTGACTCGGCGTGGTGCCTCAGAACTCCCGCTGGTCCAGTTGGGGAGCTTTGGGGCCGATACTGGCTTCAATCACTGATAGAATTAGGATCTCCGCGAGCCTCTCCCCATCGCGTTTAGCCTGCTAATCCCCGCAGGAGATGGGGGGCAGTAGACCATGATAATACTGACGGAGAGATGGTTGGTTGGGAGAGCGCGAAAGAAGAGTAGAGAAAGAGAGAGAAGTGAGAGTGCCAATACTGGTGTCAGCAGCGAAGGTGGTGCCCAAATACATGAGGGCCAATGGGGATGAAAAGTCGCTAGCTCCAGCACTTTTCAGCTCAAGTGTCTGCGATCTGATAAGCTACTGAGATTTAGTTAAGACTTCATATTTAGAGCATGGATTAAGATGAGAAGCAGCATTCTTAACTGTGCTGGTGCCAATGTCACATTGTGCTTGTTATGCGCGGTTTGTATGGGATTTTATCTGCGTTTATGTCCTTCATACTCAAGTGTTCAAGTTACTACTAAATACAGTGGTGAACCGTACCCCCCAGACCTAGGCCTTCAGACTCATATTTGCAAATATATAACCAGTGTTATAAGTAAAAATTCCAAAGCAGCTGTACACAGCCTTTCAGCCTCTGTGCAGACCTGCAGAGGTGCACGTGCAGACACATGATTTGAACCAACCAGTTTTAATGCGGGTGGAAACAGCGTTGACAATCTAAAAACACACGGCTAGTTTCCACACACTTCATCATCACATGTTTTATCAATGTGTTTTTTAACTACAAATGGCAAAGGTGCTCCCGACTGGTCAGATTAAAAATACAATTATTATTTTAATGATTTATTATTTAATAAATAAGGTAATATTTATTATTATTAAAATTTTTGAATATTTATAATATTAAATTCCTACTGTACAAATACTACATTTTTGCACTGAATAGCTGAAGACCGCATGGATCTTCTACACGCATTTTGATTATTCCAAACAGCTCACTTCATCTCACTTTAGCCGCTTCAACTGTGGCGCCATAAAAATCGTTTCCATGTTGGATTTTAGCAGACCCTTCGAGACATTAACAGGGCTGTCACTTTTTCGCATCTGTCAGTTGCAGAACTTCATTTGTGGTTTGGAACAACTATAATTGAGTGTAATTTTCCCTCTTCTCCAGATCCATTTTCAGAGCAGGAGGTCCTATCAAACAAACACTTTGCTTCTCATACGTGACACGCCGATCCCGTCTCCGCGGGGTGTGTGGCAAAGAGCTCAAAATAATAGAATATTTTACCAGGAAAATGATGATGCCAAAGGTGCCTGTTTAACTTGGACTTGCTCTTCTCTGCTCATATTGGTATGAAGAAAACTTAAGACATTTTTTGCCTTTTATGTTTTTACAAGAGTTTTATGTTTCACTGACACAAATGAGGCATCATTGACAAGTGAATACACAGATTTTCTACCTGCGTCTGTTGTAGTACTGAGAGAATGGGCCAGGACCAGTGTATGCTTAAGGAGGAAGGTTACGCTCACTTCAGTATTTTGTCAGTAACTGTATTTTAATTCTTTCTACTTTTATGTTCTTTAAAAAGTCATCTGTTCTTCTTATACTGAACACTGCTTACAACATTTCAAATATCATTAATCATTAGCAGTTCGAAGTGTCTAGTGTCAGTTACTTTGCAGCTGATGCCATGAGCGTTCCCGGGAGTTGTGAAGCTAACAAGAGGCACTATTCTGTCAGAAGTGCAGTTGCTGTAAATCAGACATGAATCTGAATTTTATTTTAAACAACCTGACCAGAAAGAACTGACTTAGTTGGAGCAGGTGAGCTGATTTGTGCTGTTAAACAAGTCTCTCTCACACATACAAGAGTTTTTCAGTTAGTCTCTCTCAGGTTCTAAAACCGGACTGTGAATGCTCGTATTGATCATGGGCGGCATTTGGTAAGAGCGGTCATATCCACTGACCCACAGGTTGGCTGGTGTGATTCCAGCTCCCACAGATGAATGCTGTTGTTGTGTCCTCGGGCAAGACACTTAACCCACCTCACCCCCAGTGTCTGCATACACTGGGGGCGTGAACGGGTGAGTGGTTCCTTATTGTAAAGCGCTTTGAGTGCCTTGAACGTGGAAAATGTGACCAAATGTGACCATCCTGGATCCATTTTGTTTTTTTTCTTGAGACTATTTTAAACATTATTTTTTGCAAATGTGCAGTGTGTCACCATAGTAACTACTGAACATTCCACCAATAGAGATACATGTTGAACACCCCAGCGTGATATCTCTGCAAAGTATCTGCGAAAAAAAAAGGAACTTGATGTTGGCCTGGATGTTCTGATTCGATTTAGTGATAAGATGTGTATATAAATACAGAGCAGTTTGTCAGATAACATTTCACATAGTGGTCAAGGCTTTATTCCAGCCAAAACTAATCATCTATTTCATTATAAACCAATGAACAGACAAAAGATGAGATTTGGAGAGTGGATAGCATCCCCCTCTCTTTCCCTCCTTTGTTAAATGGTTGTTAGCCCGCTGACAGTGGCGGCTTGTACCACACGCTTGAGGCCAACTCAAGCCATTTCTGTAAATGAACAAGCTGGCCAGTGCTGGAAGTGAAGGATGTGCAGCACCAGTCAGAGGTAGACAAATTGATTTTCTTCGGGTGGATAGTTCTGGACCAGTGGCTGCTTTGGGCTACACGGGGAGAGAGAACCAGAGATCTGTCAGTGGCACTTGGAAAAACGGCCCAAAAACAAGAGCAGGAAATGGAGGTTCAGCAGAGAGGTTTTACTATGTGACACTGGTGTAGTCAAGACCACTCTAAATGAAAGTCCAATGCACCAGGAGACTTGGGCAAAGCGCTTGGATAAAGTTCTAAGAATCTAATATAATACAATTTCTTTTTATAGCATTTCCATGAAAACGTCACGGGTACACAGAAAACATGAATGAGCCCAACCGTGTGTGCTTCCTTTCTTGTAGCTGGTTGTTTTTTGAAGTTCGTTCTTTCCAGAAAAATCACATAATTGACCAGAGAACTTCATATAAGACTGAGCGAGCAACGTATATGACTTCTATCTATAGCAGACTATTACACAAATTAAAAAACAGACTTTCTGGATATATGAACTGAAGCAAGAATGAATTCTTTTAGTTTCCATGACAATGAAACACATTGAGCACACGACAACTGAGTCATTTTATTGCATTCGATAGTGTGTAGTTTAAATTGGCTGTTTCAGTACTCTTGTTCGCACAAGATTGTCAACTTTATAAAACTCCCACATACCACACTAAAAACCCAGAATTGTCCTCTGCTTTGTTGCCATTGCATCTGTACTGTAAACATGAGTATTGATTGAATCTTTTCTTGCAAACATCTTTAGTGTGGAATGTCATACAGCTTTTCTTTCTTTCTGCTGCTTAGCATAGTTTGCCATATGCTGCATTAACTTAAAGGTACACTGTGTAACATTTCTGGTGAAGGGTCCACCGCTGAGCTGTTGTTTTGCTTGGAATGTTTTTCAGTATGGCATTAAAGTTATTTATCTGTCATTTATAGTGTTACATTAAACTTTCATGTTTCTCAAAAACTACCTGGTTCCACAGATCTGTCTGCAACTTGTCTCCATGGAGATTTAATGGCACTCTGAAACATTCCAAGCAAAGCATTAGCATCTACAAGGAGACAAGTAACAGACCCTCCACCAGAAAAGTTACACAGTGCTCTTTTATTGTAATAAAATGGAGGAAGAACATTAGTTTGCAAGTTCCCCAAAGCAACTGAAATACAGAGAAAAATCCCCTCACAGCGCAGTGCTCTCTGTGGCACTCATCACCAGGGCCTCAGGAGCTACAGCAGCCCGAGGTAACTGCACTGCTGATTGGCCGCTGGAGCCAGCCCCATGGAGCGGCCTGGGCTTTAGTTCATAAGGTTTGATTAGATGGTCGGTGCACTATTGAAAAGTAAGTGGCTTCAGCCAATTCCACTATGTCATCCTCCCAACAGGATTACGACTCGCTGGCAAGTTTAAAGGGGCAGAAAGTGGAGAGTTCTAAAACTGTCACTCCACCGGCGATGCTTGGGTAATTAAAGGCAGCAATTAAAGCTTTTATAATCAGCACTGCCTGTGAACCGGGCACCAGGATTAACAGTCAAAGTTGCACTTGAAATGACTGAAGGCGTGCAGTGCCAGGCAGCCTTTTCAAATTCATCTCAACATAAAATGAAAGACTTATGGGGTCAGAAAGAAGGGACAAGAGAGGAAATGTTACTGGACGTTTGCCTGGACGCATCAAAGCCACACCGCTTTAGAATACGCTTTGTGATCAAACTGAGCCTCGCTTACGCCTGATGGTTCCCAAACCCCTGACTTTGTTTCTTTCTTAAAGTAGTGGTGAAGTCAGTGAAGCCTGAACCAGAGCACTAGAGCTGTGACTGTTGGGTGTGTTCATCCCACTGGAGGGTCCTCCCTTCTGCTCCCTGTGATAGTGCACCGTAAAACCATAGCCAATGGGAGAGTTTCTCAGTACTGTTCTGAATGAATGTGTCTGTAGACCTTGGCCAAGGGGAGTCCTAGAACAAAATAATGTTGTCTCTGTTTCCAATAAAACAAAACAGTAAATTATTTACAGCGAACTAGTGAACGTGCATCCAGCTCATTTGTATTCTCATCGCCGCAGTGATAGATGTGACATCATGGTGATGAATGAAAGCGCTGGGATTTTAAAAATCGCTTCCTCTGGAAATCAAGGACAGATGGTTATTTTTTATGAGAGCGCTGGAATAATCAAAGCAAATGAGCAGGACTATTTCTGCAGACAGGTTTGCCAGAAACAAAGATGTTTAGAGCAATGAAGATGTCACTTTCCAGAAGCCCATGGAACCCTCTGTATTTCCAGGGAGCCAATAAACAATGCACCAAAACAAATATGTAAATTATAATTAGATTCAAGTGACAAGGTTGATTAAGTTTTTGTTGGAGACAGGACAGTAAATCCCAGCACTTCTGGCTACTGAAATGGTACTAGAATATCTGACCAATCCTATAAGCAATTTCCCATGCAATTGCCAAGCTGCAATGCCCAAATGTACGCTCGCTGAGTCAACTTCATTTGCAAATGTTTGAGGCATATTTATTCCACGACTATTCATAGGTTTTAGGTTTCATTCAAAAATATATTTTGTTTTGAATGGTTAATTACTATGGCAACAGTCATTCATCATGATGAAATCCAGGGACAGTAAAAGTCTAATATTGATCATGCTGAGTGTGTTCTACATGTATGTCTGTGGCAGAAGGTTTAGAAGTTACAATGGTGACAAAATGCACATATTAGCAAACAAGCCCAAAAAAGTTTTAAAATAGTCTGAAAACGCAAGAAAAAATGCAAAATGGATTTAAACAACACATTTTCATAAACCTGTGATCAGTGTTCTGGCCCTGTTCAGGTGTTTTTCAACCAAAAGGTGAGCGTGACTAACTGAAAAACTGTTGGACGACTGTAGCTTGTGACTGTAATGAGATGTTTTACAGACTTGTTTAACAGCACATATCAGACCTGTTGTAGTTCCAGCTAAATAAGCTTTTCATGGTCTGACTGTGGTAAATCAAAGCTCATATTAAAGTCTAATTTGAGCAACAGGTCTTCAGATAGAGTAGTACCTTCAGTTAGCAACACATCCTCAGGGAATGTTGCTGAGATTAGCTGAAAAGAATCAATGGGCAAATTCAGTTCTGTTTCTGAGAGTATAAATTTAAAGTGAAATCCCACACATTTTAACACTTTCGCACTTTCGCTGTTTCGCAGTTGTGGTGTTTGTTTCAACTGAAAAATCCCCGATCTAAACACACTGACTCACTCGGAGGCAGCAGTCATTTCAAGCAAATTTGTTCTTTTCGCACCAAGGTCAGCATATGGGTCTTAAAACATAAATTGCCTCTGAAAGCGTTCCCAGCAGATGGTGGACTTGTTGGCTGACAGAGGCCTGGGCAGAGAGTGAGGGCTGGGCAGCCTCCTCTGACCGAATGATGGAACACAGGTGTAACTGGTGAATTACAGTCTGACTGCTGGACATTAACCCTCTATATGTGCACTGAAATAGTCATTACTGATGACACCCGGCGTAATTGCTAATTTTACGCTTCAGTGCGCACATTTTCCACTCGTCTTCCACCCATTCAACCATCCTTTCTTCTCAATACGTCTCGAGGCTTAAGTTATTCACCTCCCCGCTCTATCTTTCACCACATCCAAAGCCGTTTATTGCTGTCGCCAATGCCATGGTGTCATTCAAATGTGTCAGCAATAACAAAGGCATACAGCTCCTCAGCCCTCTCTCTGTGCATGTTTAGATTTAGCGTGAGGGCGTTACTCATCAATCTCTCACTGACGTACTGTAGCATAGCTGTAATCAACACATCAACGCTGGAAACTGTCAGTGGACCATTTGCACATGCTATAGTCTAAATGGAGGGGAATTTCTGTCAGAATTTCAACTGTCATAACAACATTAATACATTGTTTTTCCTTGTCAATTTAAAATACAAAAATAAATAGTTGGATTTGGGCATAAATAGTTGTATTTGGGAGTAGTACAGAAATATAGCCACTGAAAATGCAGTAGTTGGCATAAACAAAATACTGCCATGATAACGGACAAATAAAGGTAGTACTTGCTTTTTTCCTGTAAAAAAATCAGCACTTTCTGACCAGACTTCATGTTACCACGTCAGTCACACTCCGTATAGAATGGTCAAATTTACTTTTCCACTTCTAAAGGCACTTTACATCCAGAACCACTCAATTCCGTCTGTCCATCCATCCATCTTTTTCCGCTTTATCCAGTTGGGTCGCGGGGGCACCCAGTGTTCACCACTCAGTCCTCTGTCCACCTGCCCCCCCATGAACCCCTCTGTGAGTGGTGAGCCCACAGGAGGGTGGACGTCATGGTCCTTGATGTTAGTTCATAGGAGGTGCTGCATGTTTTGAGTTGATGGGGGAAACCCGAGTGCCTGGAGGAAACCCATCCAGACACGGGAAGAACATGCAAACTCCGCACAGAAAGGCCCTTCTTGCTGTGAGACATGAGCGTTAGCCCCTCAGCCGTTGCGCCGCCCACTCAATTTCAGTGTTGGAATTTATGGAATAACACGCTGGACTGACTATGTCTCTTGGCTGGCCTGGGAACATCTTGGGAATCCCCCAGAGAAGCTGGAGGAAGCGTCCGGGATGAGGGAAGTTTGGGAGTCTCTGTTTAGACTGCTGCCCCGCCACCCAGCCCTGGATAAGTGGAAGAAGATGGATGGAACCACTCGATTCACACTGTTGAAACGTGAGATGCACTTTCTTACCTTATGGGGAAATTTCTGTGTTGCAATCGAAAAGTATAACAAAAGTACTGAAAATATGCAAATTAAATGTCCCAAAGGTTGACTGGACCAACCTCATGAAACATTAGACAACCATTCCGACCACTTCAGTTTATCTCGCACATGGAAAGAAGCTCAGAATAATCTTCTATTGTACAATGAAGCTAATTTCGGCACATCATTTGAAAATCAGTAGCATTAAGAGTAGTAATAACTAGCCTTACTTGCACCTGTAATCTATCCATATTGTGATATCAGTCTCCTCTGTCCTCCTTATGTCACTCATAATTGTACAACGGATAATTATTCCATTTAATCCTTTGTGTAAGTCCTGCTTTCCCTGCCCGACCTCGGTGAACGCAGTGACATTAAACCCACCATTATCACCACGCGCAGAGAAAGGTTAGTGCGCTTAGGAAAATGATGGGGACAGGCCAGAACAAGCACCCTGAGGACAATGGAGCTGATAGGGCGGTCACACAAAAACAAATGTACAACTGCCCATCTCCCAAGGCCAATTGCTAAGGCAGACAATTCAAATTATGTGTTTTGCTACAGTAATAATACAGGATACAGGAGGATATTTGGTATTGAATATATTAATAATAATGCATCAGTTTTATATAGCGCTTTTCTGGACACTCAAAGACGCTTTACAGAGCATTATTCATTCACTCCATACCCGGTGGTGGTAAACTACTATTGTAGCTACAGCTGCCCTGGGGCAGACTGATGGAAGCGAGGCTGCCAATCTGCGCCATCGGCCCCTCCGACCACCACCAACACTCACGCACACACCACTTTCATACTAGGCAATGTGGGTGATGTGCCTTGCCTAAGAACACTACGACAGTTTTTGCAACTGGCGCCCCACTGTGGCACCTGGAATTCCTTGTGGTCTCCCATCCAAGTACTAACCAGGCCTGGCCCTGCTTAGCTTCTGAGATCTGACGGGTTCAGGCTTTGACGAGCCAGTATGGCCACAACATATTAAAGAAGCACTATAGCTTTCCTAGCAGTGGAGATGTTATTGCTTGGTCTGGTATGTTCCACAGTATGGCATTAAACTCAACTATCTCAATGGAGACAAGCAGGTAGCACTCAAACATGTCATTTCATTTGTTTAGCCAAGAAAACATTTGCAGTTGAATATATGCAAGAAAGATACGCTTAATGCCAGACTGTTTCCAGGCAAATCAATAACATCTTCATGGGAACAAGATGGTTTGAAGTAGTGCTGTCAAATCATTCATTTTTTAAATCAGATTAATCACAATTTAGAATTTTGATTAATTATGATTAATTATTATTCAAAAAAGACCTAAATATTTGGCCAAAAATGCAATTTATCAAAAAAGTTATATTATTGACATTTTTTGCATGCTGTGACTCCATTTTGTAAAGGTGTTGGTCATCTTACCTCTGGTAGTTTTGTTGAGAACATTGCCGCGGGTGTGCTCAGCTTGTTGTTGGTACAAGTAGCGTCGTTGCTGCCACTGATTCAAACACGTGTTTTGCTTTAAGATGGTATTTTAAACTTGCTGTGTTTCTGTGGAAAGAGAGTTCATTGCTGCAATATCTGCAAACTACCTTAGTTTTATTTAAAGTCCCATCGGGCAGTTTTTTGAAGAGAAATTTGCCGCTGAGCACCAGTCACATCTCATTTGTCATCTTCACATCGGCGTATGGACAGACCTGATCACTGACCTAATAACCTGCGCCGCCTTTCACGTCACCATCACACTTTCCATAGAGGAGCATGTGTGTTCAAAATAAATTGTGTGATTTTAATTTTAAGGCATATTTTTCACATCAGTAGATAGAAACGTAGCTTCTACAGCAGAGGTTAATATAATTAACAATTCTATAATACTTGTATATCATACACAATTAACCATTATATTATCTTTAATTATAATATAATTAAATTAAGGCAACATTTAAATGTAACTAATAATAAATTGTGTCAGAGCTGAATATTGTTTGAGTTTAAGGACACTACGCTAAAAATGTTGATATAAAAAATGGTTTATTAATATTGAATTAATTAACTAGGCAATACAAAGCTGGGTACATTTCATCAGGAAAATGCATAATGAACTTTGGCCTTTGAATAAACTCACATAAATTAATTAGTTCTAAATCTAATTGTATCTTTTGAAAGACTGACATATAAAAGTGCTAACATTTATTTGCTGGAAAGTGAAGTGAGCAATAAAAAGTCTGGGGTCAGTGTAAGGACTTTAAAAACATGGAGGATCTTTGTGGATGGAGCAATAGTCAGGGAGACAGACTCAAGATTCAGGATTACTCATAAGTGTGAACAGAAAAAAATACTGCCACCTACATTTTATTTATTTATTTATTTGAAAAGGGACAATGCACATTACACATTATATGTCTCCATAGAGATGTTATTGCTTTGCCTAAAATGTTCCAGTCTGTCATGTCTGTGCATTCAGTTAAAGGTTTTTTATAGCTGAACTATATATACAGTATACAGTCGTGTGAAAATGTTTGGGCACCCTGATCATTTTCAAGATTTTCCTTTATAAATCATTGGTTGTTCGGATCAGCAATTTCAGTTAAATATATCATATAGCAGACAAACACAGTGATATTTGAGAAGTGAAATGTTTATAGGATTTACAGAAAGTGTGCAATAATTACTTAAACAAAAGTTGGCATGTGCATGAATTTGGGCACCCTTGTTGTTTCATTGATTTTAATACCTTTAGCACTAATTATTGGAACACAAAATTTGTTTGGTAAGCTCAGTGACCCTTGGCCTACATACACAAGCCAATCATGAGAAAGGGGATTTAAGGTGGCCAGTTGCAAGTTGTTCTCCTCTTTGCATCTTCTCTGAAGAGTGGCATCATGGGAGCCTCAAAACAACTATCAAATGACCTGAAAACAGAGATTGTTCAACATCATGGTTTAGGGGAAGGATACAAAAAGCTCAGAAATTCCAGCTGTCAGTTTCCACTGTGAGGAACATAGTGAGGAAATGGAAGACCACAGGCACAGTTCTAGTTCAGGCCCGGAGTGGCAGGCCAAGAAAAATCTCAGATAAGCAGAGGTGAAGGATGGTGAGAACAGTCAAACTCAACCCACAGACCAGCTCCAGAGACCTACAACATGATCTTGCTGCAGATGGTGTCACTGTGCATCGATCAACTATTCAGCGCACTTTGCACAAGGAGATCCTGTATGGGAGAGTAATGCGATAAAAGCCTTTTCTGCGCACATGCCACAGTTGCTTGAGGTCTGCTAAAGCACATTTGGACAAGCCAGCTTCATTTTGGAATAAGGTGCTGTGGACTGATGAAACAAAAATTTTGTTATTTGGACATAACAAGGGGTGATATGCATGGTGAAAGAAGAGCACAGCATTCCAAGACAAACACTTGGTACCCACAGTAAAATTTGGTGGTGCTTCCATCAGGCTGTGGGCCTGTGGCCAGTGCAGGTACTGGAAATCTTGTTAAAGTTGAAAGTCGCATGGATTCCAGTCAGTATCAGCAGATTCTTGCGAACAATGTTCAAGAATCAGTGACAAAGTTGAAGTTGCACCAGGGCTGGAAACTTCAACAAGACAACAACCCTAAACACTGCTCAAATTCGAATGTGCGCAAGCACGAGTTTGCGTGTGCAGCCTGTTACAGAAGCTCCGATCCTTTCTTCGCTTTTCTTGCTTTTTTGCACTTTTTACCTTTCTATTTGAGCACACTTTTTTGAAATAGTTCTTAACAACACTAGAGTCAGCCGAGGGAGTTTTTTTGGCGACTTTGAGTGACCCTTAAGACTGTTTCTGACTGACACGGGGTTACAATGCTTCGTTACACTCGGGAACAGCTGATGGCGCTGAGAGACGCTGAAGCGGCTGCTATGGGAACCACCGGGAGCTCACCTGACTGCAGGGAGCGGACTGCAGGAGAAGGACACACAGGGGCTGCAGAGGAAATAAAAACTGCGACGGAAGAGGATAGCAGCAATACAACAGAGACTTAAGTTCAAGCCGTGTCTCCCTCTATTGTGATGGGTAACGTGAGATCCCTCGTAAATAAGATGGACGAACTGACAGCGCTAGCCCAGAGTCAGAAGGAATATCGGGAGTGCAGTTTAATGTGTTTCTCCGAGACATGGCTGCATGAAGATGTGCCTGATGACTACGTTTCTATCGCGGACTTCTCCACTGTACGGGCCGACAGAGAGCGTGCCAGCTGCGGGAAGAGCAGAGGCGGCGGGGTCGCTGTGCTCGTCAACCACCGCTGGTGCCATCCATCACACATCACCGTCAAGGAACGGATCTGCAGCCCTGATGTGGAACTATGTACTGTCGGACTACGGCCTTATTATCTACCGAGGGAGTTCTCGCATGTTGTGTTTGTTGCTGTCTACGTGCCTCCGTCAGCCAACGCCCACAGCGCCTGTGACTCTATCCACGCTGCGGTAGCCTGGATTCAGAACGCTCACCCTACAGCCTTCATCGCCATCTCCGGGGACTTCAATCATGTCAGTTTGGCCAAAACTCTCCCCACTTTCTCCCAGTTTGTGAACTGCTCCACCAGGGAGGGAAAAACATTAGACCATCTCTATGCTAAGGTTCGTGGCGCATACCTTGCGTCCCCCCTGCCCCCACTTGGCCATTCAGACCACATCCTGGTGCTCCTCAGGACATCTTACACATCTCTGGTGAAGCGCCTTCCCCCCTCCCCCTGGCCTGTGAGGAGGTGGACAGATGAGTCTCTGGAGGTGTTACAGAGCTGCTTTGAGGTGACAGACTGGGCTGCACTCACTGAGCCCCATGGAGAAGACCTCGACGGGCTGACTGACTGCATCACCAGCTACATAAACTTCTGTGTGGACTCAGTTGTCACAACAAAGACTGTGAGCTGTTATCCAAACAACAAGCCATGGATAACCAAGGACATTAAAGCCATACTCATTGGGAAGAGGAAGGCCTGCAGCTCGGGAAACAAGGAGGAGGCCCGGGCTGCTCAGAAGAAACTGAAGGTGCAGCTGAGCCAGGCCAGACAGAGACATGGGAGGAAGCTGGAGTGGAAACTTCAGCAGAACAACATGCGGGAAGTGTGGAGCGGCATGAGGACCATCACGGGACACAAGCCGACCCGAGGGGGAAGCGTTGAGGGAGACGTGAACACAGCTAATGAGTTCAACATCTTCTTCAATCGCTTTGACACTGCAGGAACTGTCCACCTCCAGCCAGCAGCAGTCACCCCCCTACCCCTCCCTCCCCCGTCTCCTGTGGAAGACCCAGTTCACACCTCAGACAACACCACCCCTCCCCCTCCTGACACCTCCACACTGACTGTCACTGAGGAGCAGGTGAGGTGTCAACTGCAGAGACTGAAGGCCGGGAAAGCACCAGGACCTGATGGAGTGAGCCCCAGAGTCTTGAAGGGCTGTGCTCCCCAGCTCAGTGGTGTCCTGCACCAGATCTTCAGCCTGAGCCTGAGTCTTCAGAGAGTCCCCCTGCTATGGAAGACATCGTGCCTCGTCCCTGTCCCGAAGACGCCGCGCCCCAGCGACCCTAAGGACTACAGGCCCGTGGCACTGACCTCCCACATCATGAAGACTCTGGAAAGACTCATCCTGCAGCAGCTGAGGCCTATGGTCCAACATCTGCAAGACCCTCTCCAGTTTGCCTACCAGCCCCACCTTGGAGTAGATGACGCCATCCTGACCCTACTCCACAGAGTCTACTCCCACCTGGACAAGCCGGCTGCCACTGTGAGGATCATGTTTTTTGACTTCTCCAGTGCGTTCAACACCATCAGGCCGGCTCTGCTGGCTGAGAAGCTGGCAGTGATGCAGGTGGATGCCTCCTTGGTGTCCTGGATTGTGGATTACCTCACTGGAAGACCACAGTATGTGCGTTTGCAGAGCTGTGTGTCGGACAGCGTGGTCAGCAACACCGGGGCGCCACAGGGGACAGTCCTGTCTCCCTTCCTCTTCACTCTCTACACCACAGACTTCAACTACTGCAGCCAATCTTGTCTCCTTCAGAAGTTTTCTGACGACTCTGCAGTGGTGGGATGCATCAGCGGTGGTGACGAGGAGGAGTACAGGACTGTAGTGGACAACTTTGTCACTTGGAGTGAGGAGAACCACCTCCAGCTCAACGTGATGAAGACAAAGGAACTGGTGGTGGACCTTAGGAGGACCAAAGCTGCTGTGACCCCCATCTCCATCCAGGGGGTCAGTGTGGACGTGGTGGAGGAGTACAAGTACCTGGGGGTGTACTTGGACAATAAACTGGACTGGAGCAGGAACGTGGACGCGGTTTACAAGAAGGGCCAGAGCCACCTCTATTTACTGAGGAGGCTGAGGTCCTTTGACATCTGCAGGACAATGCTCAGGATGTTCTACGAGTCTATGGTGGCCAGTGCCATCATGTACGCTGTAGTCTGCTGGGGCAGCAGTCTGCGCGTGAGGGACACTAATAGACTCGAGAAGATCATTAGGAAGGCTGGACATGTTGTGGGGGAGGAGCTGGACTCTCTGGCGGTGGTGTTGGACAGGAGAATGCTGGACAAAATCTGGACTATTCTGGACTCTCCCTCCCACCCCCTCCACAAGGTGCTGGCCAATCAGAGGAGCTCTTTCAGCCATAGACTGCAGCTGCCGCGCTGCTCCACTGAGAGACACAGGAAATCTTTCCTGCCTGTCGCCATCAAACTGTTGAACGCTGCACTTTAACTCACAAACTACTCAATCCTTTTCATCCTATTCCCTGCTCACACATGTATATAGTCATAAATGTGTCACTGATGTAAATAATTTCCCAGAGAGAGCTATTTTATCTTTTATCTTATTGTATTTATCTTATTTTGTAACTTGTTCGATGTACGTGCCCTTGGTCGGTTGCATCTATAACGAAGAAAATTTCCCCTCGGGGATGAATAAAAGTAATTCTGATTCTGATTCTGAAATTCTACTAAGGCAGTTCATGCAGAGGAACAAGTACAATGTTCTGGAATGGCCATCTCAGTCCCCAGACCTGAATATTATTGAAATCTGTGGTGTGATTTAAAGTGGGCTGTCCATGCTTGGGCACCATCAAACTTGACTGAACTGGAGAAAAAAATACCTCAAAAATACCTTCAACCAGAATCCAGACCCTCATTGGAAGCTATAGGAAGTGTTTAGAGGCTGTTATTTCTGCAAAAGGAGGATCTACTAAATACTGATGTAATTTTTCTTTTGGGGTGCCTAAATTTATGCACATGCCTACTTTTGTTTAAGTAATTATTGCACACTTTTTATATATATATATATATATATATATATATATATATATATATATATATATATATATATAAATGCATTTCTCACCTTCCACGGTGGTTGGTCTCTCTCACCCTCATCAGCTCGGGTCCTCTACCAGAGGCCTGGGAGCTTGAGAGTTCTGCGCAGTATCTTTGCTGTTCCCAGTACTGCGCTTTTCTGGACTGAGATGTCTGTTGTCCTTCCTGGGATCTGCTGCAACCACTCCTCTAGTTTGGGGGTCACGGCCCCGAGTGCTCCGATCACCACAGGCACCACCGATGCTTTCACCTTCCAGGCCCTCTCCAGCTCTTCCTTGAGCCCCTGGTATTTAGTTTCTCGTGTTCCTTTTTCCTGACATTGCCATCGCTCGGTATTGCAATGTCCACCACCACGGCTTGGTTCTCCCGCTTATCCAGAACCACGATGTCTGGTTGGTTCGCCATCACCATTCTGTCAGTCTGTATTTGGAAGTCCCACAGGATCTTGGCCCGCTCATTCTCCACAACCTTTGGAGGCGTTTCCCACCTTGATCCTGGGGTTTCCAGCCCGTACTCTGCACAGATGTTTCTGTACACTATGCCCGCTACTTGGTTATGTCGCTCCATGTACGCTTTCCCTGCCAGCATCTTACACCCTGCAGTTATGTGCTGGACTGTCTCAGGCACTTCTTTGCACAACCTACACCTTGGGTCTTGTCTGGTGTGGTAGATCTGGGCCTCTATTGCTCGGGTGCTCAAGGCCTGCTCCTGTGCAGCCAGGATGAGTGCCTCTGTGCTGTCCTTCAGACCAGCCCTCTCCAGCCATTGGTAGGATTTCTTGATATCAGCCACTTCAGTTATGTTCTGGTGGTACGCCCCATGTAGGGGTTTGTCCTGCCATGATGGTCCCTCCAGCACCTCTTCCTCTGCGCCCCACTGTCTGAGACATTCTCTGAGCACGTCATCAGTCTGGGCCTTGTCACTGATGTACTTGTGGAGCTTGGATGTTTCATCCTGGACAGTGGTTCCCACACTCACTAGTCCTCGGCCTCCTTCCTTCCGGCTCGTGTACAGTCTCAGGGTGCTGGACTTGGGATGGAACCCTGCATGCATGGTCAGGAGCTTTCGTGTCTTGACATCTGTGGTCTGTATCTCCTCCTTTGGCCAACTTATGATTCCTGCTGGGTATCTGATCACTGGCAGGGCGTAGCTGTTTATTGCCTGCGCCTTGTTCTTGCCATTGAGCTGGCTTCTTAGGACCTGCCGTACTCTTTGCAGGTATTTGGCTGTCGCCGCTTTCCTTGTTGCCTCGTCAAGGTTGCCATTTGCCTGTGGGATACCAAGGTACTTGTAGCTGTCCTCAATGTCTGTTATTGTTCCCTCTGGGAGTGAGACCCCTCTGTGTGGACTACCTTCCCTCTCTTTGTCACCATCCTACTACATTTCTCAAGCCCGAATGACATATATATATATATATATATATATATATATATATATATACACACAGAATATGAAACAGAATAAGCAAGAAGGTAAAAGGAGCCATTCAGGGGGTATTAAATATAAATAATATAAATGTTCTTTTAATGTGTGAGATCTGGAGAGGTACTTTTAAGTTTGCAGCCTCCTCTTTTTGTTTGCTTTCTTCACTGAACTTAAATGCTCATCACATGGTAGATGCGTTGTGAGAATGATCCTTGCTACTGAAATCATAATGACACGATAGAAAGTTACAGGCAGCTTCCACAGGCATTACAAAAATATTATTCTTTGAACAAAACAATGGGTGAGGGGTGAATAAAAATATAGGGAAAAAAGACAAATTAACAAAAGATTAGATTGCCCCCAAAGATTAATAATTGATACTTTACAGTGACATTATGCTGGGGGTGTTCTACATGTATCTCTAATGGTGAAATATTTTGGAGTTACTACGGTGACACAATGCACACATTAGCAAACAGTGTCAAAATAGTTTTAAGAAACACAAAATGGATTTAAACACCAGACTGCCAGGAGCCTGTGATTTACTATGAACGTTCATGGTCCTGTTTAGGTGTTTGATTTTCAACAAAAAGGTGAAACTGTTGCTGTAAAACTTTTGCTGGCTAACTTGTGACTAAAATGTTACGTGTGACAGACTTGTTTAACAGCACAAATCAGCTGACCTGTTGTAGTTCCAGCTAAGTCATTCCTTCATAGTCAGATTAAAAACAGATAAAAAATAAAACTAAAATAATAAACTAAAAATAAACTAAAATAGAGCACAGATTAAAGTTTGAAAAGTTTCAGACAGTTAGTACCATACCTCCAGGGAATGTCGATTACATCAGCAACAAATTCTCAATAGCGCTGACATTGATATTATAGTTTATTTCTGTGTACCTCTATTTAACTTTTGTGGCTTTGTTACTTGTTTTGTAGGTGTAAGTCCACTGCCTGGCCAAAAAAAAAAAGTCGCCAAATGGATTTAACTAAGCAAATAGGTACGAGGTTGCTGCAGTTGGTCAGGTCCAGGTTCAGCAACAGTGTGTGCTCAAAGAATGAGGTCAGCTGAACCTGAATATACTGAATGACCAGGTTATTCCATAATTTCTTTTTCCCCTGATGGCACAGGTGTATTCCAAAATGACAATGCCAGGATTCATCGGGCTCAATCAATGCAAATGTTGGTGAAAAATGAATGCATTCACTGTGGCATTGTTTCGATAAGCTTCTGCAATGCCACAAGATTTATTTCCATCCAGTGTTGCATTCATTTTTCACTAAGATCTTGCATTGATGATGGTCAAGTCTGACCGCTGCCCAAAGCCTTCTCCAGCATATCCCAAAGATTCTCAATGGGGTTAAGGTCTGGACTCTGTGGAGGCCAATCTATGTGTGAAAATGACGTCTCCTGCTCCCTGAACCACTCTTTGACAATTTGAGCCCGATGAATCCTGGCATTGGCATCTTGGAATACGAAAGAAAAAAATCCATTGATAAGCTGATCTTTCAGTATATTCAGTCAGCTGACCTCAGTCTTTGAGCACACACTGTTGCTGAACCTGGACCTGACCATCTGCAGCAACCTCATACCTATTTGCTTAGTTAAATCCACGTGGCGCCTTTTTTTTGGCCAGGCAGTATATTTTAGACATGCAGTAAATGATATAATTGTGGGCATGTTTTTCCCCCCATAAATATATTACACTACATTTGAATTGCAATGCACGATAAGATAAATTAAAACCATACAAATTCTGACACTTCACATTTGAGTGTCAGCAAATCTAATGACTGAGCCAGTGCATTAGTTCTACTGTATGAATACATGTGATTCAATTGTGTTTTTATGAAATATGTCTGCTGTGTTTCGGGAAACAAGGGTAAAAAGGACAACAAGGTCATAATCATTTGCAGACAGATCTGAGCTCATTACATTTGCTATCACTGAACACAGAACGTCTGCGTGAGGCATCATTACTAACAGACAATGCGCATTTGTAATGACATTCACTTAACCTTAATGGCCCCAAATAAACAAGAATAGTCTAAATGTAAAAATACATTTCTGAAAACCTGACAGGATATGATAAGTTGGGTGGTAGAGATCTATTGTGGTTTGAGTGTGATGTGGAGAATAAACTGTCCTATTAGTCAACATCAAGATCATTTTTCTGATCGGCTGATAGCTTGCAGTACAATTTCATTTTTCATCTCGCATTAGTACAAGAGCATATTAACACATATTACGGAGTGGTGAGCAAACCTATCTTCATCTACAGAGCTTTTCTCTGACATGTGCGTACAGAACACCGTGCTCTATTCTCTGTGAAGCGATTTTATTAATTTGATCTCGTAAAATCAAAGCAAAAAGACTTTCTGAAGCTTTTATTATTTAACATTGTTCCATCATCAAAAACAGACCTAGTTGTATTTTGCTTCATTCATGCTTCAGTTATCCTTTGTAAAATGTCTTTTGCCCCTGAGCCTCAGATAATAGTCTGTTTGAATTTTGTCAAAATTGTTGCGTCACAGGTAGAGTTTATAAAATATTTCAGCCGTCAAATTGCGTTCAATACAACGCACCCTTATAAAGACATTCACTTTACCTTAATGGCCCCAAATAAACAAGAGTCTAAATGTAAAAATTAGGCGTGTAACAATATCCAAGTCTTATGATATGATATCGTCACGGTATTGTGGGAACGCTCACAATATTACGATATTATACATTATAACACGACTGACATTCTAAAATGCTTTGACCAGTCATTTGGTACAACATTTATTGTCATTAGGGATGTAACGATATCCAAATCTCTCTGTACAATATTTTCACGATACGATATTTATTACTTGTGGGGTGCCTTCACAAGACTTAAGCCAAAGAATGAAGATGTAAAAGTGCTTAGAACAGTTATTTCTTCATGTCGTCTACACTGAGATGGCGAAAATGATCATGGTCTATGTAGTTCCCTCTGTTTTTTTTTTTGTTTTTTTTTTTTAAGCTATTTCTGCATCATAACTATTCATTTAAGCAAAGAGGCTTGTGATTTGATATATTGTGATGGGCCATGATATTATTGTGAGACCTTTGACAATACGATATTGCAATATTTCGGTTATTGTTACATCCCTAGTAAAATGCATTTCTGAAAACATGATGTGAAAACATGGGTTGTACAAATGTATTGGGATTTGAGTGTGATGTGGAGAAGGGACTGTTCTCGCACTCAATATTAATCAAATTTTTCTGATAGTTTGAAGTATTGCATTAGTCCAAGGGCTAAATGCGTTCTGTGGTGAGCAAACTTGTCTTTTATCTATAGAGCTTTTTCTCTGACATGTACGTACAGAACACCGTGCACAATTTCTCTGTGAAGCGATTTTTTCATTTTCCGTTGTAAAATCAAAGCAGAAGGACATATTATGCAAAACTGACTTTCTGAATCTTTTAGGCCTGTTATAACATTGTTCCTTCACCGTACACAGAGTTGTTACTGCAACTTAATTCAAGCTGATTTCAGTAATCCTCTGTAAAGTGTCCTTTACCTCTGAGATTCAGATAATGCTCAATTTGAACTTTCCCACAATTGTTGAGTCAGTAAAGTATTTCTGCCCCCAGTTGTTCATTGCTACTGTGGGGCATGTTCGTTATTAACACATTAAAATAGCTCCTTTCCACCTCAAAGCACTTCACACATAGAATCAAAAATAGGCTGCTGGAAAACATGGATGGAAAGTATCTAGTGACTGAGGTCGTTTTTTGGCTACTTTTTGAGTAGATATTTAATCATGTGCTTGTAGCTGTACTTAACTAGGCAGAAAAGTGCACAAATGTGCTACAAATTTGGCAGAGGCACTTGTAGTTGAGTACAGTTTTAGCCATATAACTATATTTCTTTGAAGTACACATATTAAATAGCACTCTTCCACCACTGTTTGTATTTCAGATTGGCAAAATGGTTCAGGTCCACTACCATAGCTGCTCTGTGTACTTAATGCTTGAGCAGTAGTGATGAGGAGAGGTGATGGACTGGTGATTAACTGCAGAACAGGAGCTGAAATGGCAGCAGCTAATGAGGCTCACAGGGACTCGAGGGTTGGTGTCTGTTGTTGCTTTGTAAACAACATGCTGACTCCACCAGTGACAGTGTCTTTTCCTGTCCTGCCACCTTATGCATACAGACCAGGCTTACAGCTATTATACCAGCCGGACGAGTCAGGGGAGCGTATAAGTTCTGTTTATTATTAGTTTGGGGAAGTTATTGGCTCAACGTTATGGCCCTCGCTCTAACCATAACTCATTTTAGACTTTTACATTCTTGTATTAATCCCAAAATATCACCCATATCACTTTTCTTTCAGTGTTGCAACGTGTGTACAGTTTTAATAACTAAAAATCCCATTATCTTATTGTTTGTTTTTTCTTTTGGAAATTTGGTCTCAGCCCAGTACAGATTTATTGCATAAGCAGATCTGAAGGTCAAAGTAAGTCCACTGTGTGCTGTCTGCATCTGATTATAAAGTGTCTTCTCATTTGGGAATCAGGAAGTGCACAGATAGTATGCTAGTTGTTGTTAGCATGTGAAAAATGAAGATGGTCAGGATGCTTAAGGTTAGGTCAGCTATAGTTCTGTACATGTTTTCACGGGTACAGAGCCTTTAATTGCTGTATTAAATTAATTAATTGTTGTCAAATCGGAAAACAATGACTAGGACATTACAGTAAAGGTTCAATAATAAGTTAATGTAGAAAATAAAATTACATAAACAGTTAATTAAGCAATGTTCGACAGTGAACTTGGACTTTTATTGACATTAGCTCTGTGTACAGCTCGCAATAATCAGCATAACGGAGCAACTAAAGGGAAAATAACTAGGGGTGGGACATTAACGCATTCATTGTGATTAATTAATTACAAAAAATAGTGCGTTAAAAATATAAACTCATTTAATCACAGGAACAGTTGTCAGTGGACCATGATGTGGCACGACAATTATACTGACGCACACAGTTTCCACGACAGCAACAAAAACAGTGCGTGAAAGTAAATTTCTATTCAAAAAAACTACCCGATGGAAGTATTGACAAAGGCGCAGAAAAGAGTTTGCATATCACAGAAGCACCTCAACCCTACGATGCCTTTTAAATGCAAAACACGTGACAGCGACACAGAAACTGCTGGAGCTGTTGTGGCAGCAGTTGTGGCGGGAGCAGAGGTGTCAGCAGCCCAAACTCAAACAAACGACTGGCTTCAGGAAGAAAATGAGTCACTAAAATTAATTTATATAAAATAAATGTGGTTTTTGGGGCAAATACTGTTATGTGATTAATTGAGATGAATTAATTACAAAGCCTGTAATGAATTAGACATTTTTTAATCAAGTCCCACCCCTAAAAATAACACAGGTACTATCCATATTTTAACTGTTTAACTATTTCTTACTTGCTCTGAAATGCTCCCAGAGTGTCTGAGAAGAAATTCTGAAATCGCGGCACGTTCGAGTCATCATGTACAAGTTGGAACTCATAAAATCCAACCTCTGAGGATGACTTGAACACACCATGAATCTTACCTTGCTGCCATGATTATGACCTGTTCACATTCAAAAGCTGCTCCATCAACAAGAGGAAAACTACCAGTAAATTCTAAAGTAACTACACTTGTACATCTAAGTCTCTCTTTAATAATTCCTGTTGTTTAGTATTCCAGCTTCACTAGTATTATATGAAATCCTGCCTTGCTTAACATATTCAGACAAAAGGCACATTCTCTTGCACAGATCCCTGCCTGTGCATTAAGCCACTGGGAGATTTGGGAGTTTGCCTTTTCAGTGCAGTTGCAGTGTGTTTGTTGATGGACATCTGAAGTTATCTGCTGCAGCCTATTGATCTGCCCAAAGGCCTGGGAACAGATTTATACTTTCCTGATTTCCTGAGTAAACACAGATTGTTTGGATAGAGATGTAAACCAAAGCCAGGCCTGTTGACTCCATTTGTCATATATTCTGTGCTCAATAACTCAATAAAGTGCCTCAGACAGCAACTGCAGAGGAGAGAGTCGGAGCATCTCACAGCAGATCTGCTCTGAAAAATGAAATGATATGAAGAGTAATCCATAACACACGTCTGCCCACACAGCGCATTCACACTGAGACCGGACTGGAACTTATTTAACCCAGAGCTAAACCAGAACTAGAACAAGACCAGAGGTGGAAAAGGGACTGAAAAAAAAAGTAAAAGTATCTTTAGGTTAGGCTGAAGCATTCTTTTGTTCATCAGTCAATGCTTAAAATAAACAAGGAGCTTAATCCATAACTATCAAAGTGCTAGAAAGCGAGTAAATGTATGTCACATGAATTAATGTTTGTATTGTGTCTGTGTCGCATGTGTTGTGATGTTAATGTGTTGCAACGGAGCTACTGTTTCTGTTCTATCTTTCTATCTATCTTTACTTTGCTTAATTCCTACTCAAGTAAAAGTAAAAATCTAAAAAAGTATTTAATTTAAAATGTAATTTGAGTAAAAGCTGCTTAAACTTCTTAGGTTCCTTTCTAAGACAATGTAGCCAAGTGTATTTGTACCTTGTTATGGGAATACAAGGTACAAATACACTTGACTACATTGTCTTAGAAAGGAACCTAAGAAGTTAAAGCACTAAGAAGACAAAATGAATATTTTTGGCGTAAAAGCTACTTAGTTACTTTAAATGATTTGATTTAAAAAAGGAGGAGTCATAAATCTAATCCCGCACAAGTTGTTTTAATCGACTTTTAGGTGATGCATTGTGAACTCTGGTCAATGCAAACTTTGTATATTTTAAAGACAACTGCGCTACTAACACTTAGTAACACTGAGCTCTTCTTTCTTTGTATAGAACTTTACAGAACTTACAACTTTAACTGCATAACAAATTTAACAAATTACACTGATTAACAATTTAACAAATTCTGAATCATATGGTCCTACTCGCAACACTACAGTAAAAAAGAAAGAAAATTAAACGAGGCTGGTGGTTCTGCACAGTGACTGTACATTCTATAGTGAAAATGACGCCCGCGCAATTTCCTTTCATTTCCAGCAGATTGTTTTTTTGTTCACATTTAATTTTTTTTTCTTTGTCAATCTGATTTCACTCAGTAACGAGGGTGCGTTCCAGTGTAATGAAGTAAAATACCTCAAAATGTGCTTGAGTAAAAGTAAAATTACCTACTGTATTTTGAAAACTACTTAAAAAATTACAAATTACTCAAAAAACTACTCAGTTACAGTGATGTGAGTAAATGTAATCCGTTACTTTCCACTGTTGAACAAGACCAAAAGTTTACACGACCACTTTACTTTGCATCTCTCCCCTGGGGTGTGATGCTAACTGTAGGCTCTGCTCTGTCTGTGTGCTGTTAAGCCCCCCTCAAATAGCATTACAGTTACAAGATTAGGCAACAGTTTTTCAGTCTTTCACTCTTTTTTGTAGAAAATCAAACTCCTAAACAGAACCATAAACGCTCATATTGATCACAGGCACCTGAAAATGTGTTTTTTAAATCAATATTGTGTTTCTTCGTTTCTTTTTTTCGTGTTCTTTTTTTTTCTTGAGTTTTCAGTTAATTTAAAACTCATTTGACAGTGTTTGCTAATATGTGCATCGTCTCCATCATAACTGGTGAATATTCTGCCTGAATATTAGGGGTGTAAGACAAAATCAATTCAGTGATATATCGTCATACTTCATTGAACAATTCCCAGATTGATTCAAAATGCATCTGAATTGATTTTTTTAAATAATATTTTTTCAGAAAAATTCATCAGTTGCATTCACTGTTCTCATGATGTAAAAAAAGTACATAATATTTCATACAATGTGGTTCTCGTGAAGGTGTAGTTGACAATATTATGAAAAGTAATTATTGATAAATTGCCATATGTCATCCATTGTTTTGGTATTGGGATATATATTGGGATATGTATCGTATCGTCAGACTCAAGGCAATGCACACCCCTCATACACATACATGTCCAACATCCCCAGCACGATGTCACTGCAGAGTATTAATACTGGCATCAAAGTGCGAATGCTTCTTATATACAGACCGCAAAATTCAGTAGTGACATTGGGAGACAGAGGCTTATCTAGATTGTGTTTAAGTTTATTGATTGCACCTAAGAATGCTTTGAATGATAAACATTTTTGAAATATCACAGCAAAAGAAAAAAACGTAGCAGATTACTTGTAAATGTCAGTACTGTTTAACAATATTTATGACTTCAGTGTATGATTATTGTGCTTATTTTGTGCTTCAAACATCTGACATTTTCTAAAAGAAGTAAAAAAAAAAAAAAATCTTGGTCTGATAAATAAATTATAAGCAAATTTTAATAGATATTCAATTAATTTAATCCAATTTACATGTATTTTTACAAATAGCCATGATTCTGAGGACCGTGCTTTCAGTTTGAGAGAACTTTTTTTTGATGAGGCAACAATTATAACAGATCAGAAAATAGCTTAATATTGCCCCTTTAAAGATAGACTTCTTTTTACAAGCCCCATAACTAGTTTTTACTTTTACATCATCTTCAACTGAATGCCATTTTTACAATTTTGACATTCACCACGTTTTATGACCTTAATCTATAATCAGTGACATTTTACAGATGGCACTATGTTTAATACAGTGACACATGTCTTTATAATCTGCAATAAGAACAATATGATGCCTCATTTATCACGACGGCGATTCATTTGCTGTTATCTTTACTCTTTGAGCGTGACACAAAGCCTTGACCAATCATGGCTCCAGTGATTATGCAGCCATGACAGCCCATCACACTTATGTCTCACTGATCTCCCAGAAGAGACAGATAGAGGCATCCGAGATTAATACACTGACATGCTAGCAAATGTTAGCCTCTCATTGGCTCATAAATATGCATGAACAAACACACCAGGAGGCTAGTGGTAAGAGCTAGTTCTGCCGTCTTAATGCGCATTACGGTTAGGGAGAGAAGCTACTTAGATGCTATATTTCTCCTGAGCCCCGTCATAAATAAGAGCTTACATGTAGCTTATGCAGATAAATAGGAGCACAAGGGTAAACGATGGGGCCGTTGCCTTCAGTCAAGCTTAGGAAATGCTCAAACCAGTTATTAGACCTACTGATTCTAGCTTTTTTTTTTTTTTTTTAAAGAAGACCTATTGTGATTGTCCATCCATCCATCCATCTTCTCCCGCTTAATCCGGCTGGGTCGCGGGGGCAGTTTGCTGCCCAATACTCATAGCACCTGTCCCCCTATGAACCCCTCTGTGAGTGGGGAGCCCACTGGGGGGTGGACATTATGGTCCTTGATGTTAGTTCATAGGGGTGCGGGCATGTTTTGGTATTGTGATTGTGTTTGCTTATAATCTATGACCCCCATGGATCATTATGTTATAACACACTTTAAATCGCAATGTCCATCTATATTCAATCAATATGTCTAAATTCATCTATAATAATAATAATAAAAATATAGCTGCAAGCGGCAATGATTGGCCGTCGCCTACGCCTCACCCTGACCTTGACCCTAACCCTGACCTCGTAACCCCTAATATATCTTACAATTATTTGATTATGGGTGTATTTCTTGCAAATATCTTGAGATTTATGAAGATGGGTAAGTTTAAAGCCAAACTATTAAGTGTAAAACATCCCAAGCAAAGCTACAACACCTCCATGGACATGATTTTCAACAAAAAGGTGACTAGACTAAGTGAGAAACTGTTGGCTAGTGCTTTCTTGTGTGAAATGTTTGAGCTCAGTGTTGAGATATTAACACGTCAAGTCCAGAAGCATTTACCAGTAGAATAGGTCAATTAAATACAGTCACGTCAAAGAGCCGTACAAAAAAATGGCTCTTTATATATTTATTTATACAACAGAAGCCAATGTGAGAGCTTAGTTTATCTACAAAAAATCAGAGAGAGAAGTGACCGAGGCTGAGATCTGTTTAAAATGGTTCCAACTGAGAGTGGGAGTATGTTTACCCTTTGAAATGATGCATAATCTAAATAAAATGTTCCACAACAATATTAGTAATGTGTAAACAAGCTGTTATTTTGATGCCAAATATGTTTTTTGTGCATAAAATTGTCACCCGTGTTGCCTACTCTGGTTGAGTGTTAATCAGTATACAAAAGTACACAAATTAGAAAGAAAAAGACTCAGTTCTTTAAAAAAAAAAAAAGATCCAGTTCCAACAGTTTTCTTTAGGGAACTGTTCAAAAGAGCCGACTAGTTCACGAATATCACATCACTAAAAGCTAGGCCAATGCAGTGTCATTAACTCCCACTACACCCAGGCCAATTACTCACTATGATGATGAATGGACCCACAGACTAACAATAACTTACAGTTGGTACATAGGGAAGAGCATGCATTATTAATAGTGCTACTCATCAAGGCTGTGGGAAAATACAGGGTTTGCATTTGGGCTTTTGGCTGAAAATATTTACTTCTCTCCAGCACGTGACGGAGCAGGTGGGCTGGCATGCACAAAAAGCCGTAAATCAACACCTACATATAGGATCAATCATTTGGGTGCACTCAGTCTATTTATCTAACCGTACGGGAGCCCATATATTCTGTGGCTTGACACAAGGTTATTAGTTACAGTTTCTCATCCAGTTATCAGATGATGGCTCCCACACTGAAGTTTGTTTATTTATTGCGCACTGGAAGCAGCAATGTTGTAGAAAAAAACAGGTTTTGCAGATTTGGAAAAAAAACAAAAAACCTTTAGGGTATCAAGTAACAGAATTGTTTCATAAAAGCTACAATATTAACGTTTTCAGATATTTTTTTTCAGACTGCAACATTACATGGATGTGGATGCATTTATCCAAAGACTAGCATGTACACTTGTGCTCATAAGTTTACATACCTTGACAGAATTTATGATTTCTTGTCCATCTTTCAGAGAATATGAAAGATAACACAAAAACTTTTCTTTCATTCATGGTTAGTGCTTGGGGGAAGTAATTTATTATCAACAACTGTGTTTCCTCTTTTTAAATCATAATGAGAACAGAAACTACACAAATGACCCAATGAAGCTCGGAGTCTTTTGTGGTAGTTGTGGATGTGTTATTTTCTCTGATGGTAAAACTGCCCATTCTTCTTGGCAAAAGGCTCCAGTTCCTGTAAATTCTTGGGCTCTTGTCTGAACTGCAGCTTGAGATCTGTCCAGAGGCTCAGTGATACTGAGGTCAGAAGAGACGAACACTCCAGAACCTTCACTTTATTCTGCTGGAGCCAGTGACGGGTCCGCTTGCCTTTATGTTTTGGATCATTATCATGTTGGAATATCCAAGTACGTCCCATGTGCAGCTTCTGGACCAAGAAATCATCAATTCTGCCAGGGCATGTAAGCTTATGAGCACAATTGTATGTATATGGAGGAATGTTCAGAAATTACCATAGTGACACAATGCAAAAAAGACTTAAGATTGTCTGAAAACTCAATAACATGATTTTCACATAAATAAAGATCAATGTATATTTGTGTAACGTATAATAGAGCTTCTGACAGAGCAGTGCCATTAGTTAGCATCAAACCCCCGGGGAATGTTGATGAAATAATGTATTAAAAGACCATTAGCTAAGCACAGAGCTATTACTGTGGGACAGAGAAACGCTGCACAATGACAATCATCCATTAGAATACATAGAACGGAAATGTAGATACTGCAAAAATGTGTATTTTTAAGTACCACAATTAAAAAAATAGGCTATTGTGGTACTTAAAAATACTGTGGTCCATGCAGCTTCCTGAGAAATACCATCTTTATGTCTGTACTTTAATCTGCCTTTCTATGTTTTTGTTATATGTGTTCAGTGCTTGGTTTAAAATGTCCTGACCTTACTGTTGTACAGATCAGATATGAGTGCTTGGTTTGTGGGACCCGGAGCCTTTGGACTGCTTTGTTTTGCCGCTGCCTGACAGTGAGAGATGTGTCCGTAACGAGGTGGTGACTGAAAAACTGCGTAATGGGAACCCAACTGTGGGGAGACCATTCATCTTAGTGAGGCTAGAGGAGAGCACGGACCTGGTCTGCTCACTGTAACAGGAAGTAAAACATCTCCTGACTTCTCCCAGGCGTGTCCAGACTCATTTTGATTTCCCCACAGAATTATCTCATCGCATCATCGCAGTCTTCCTGTGTATGAAGCCACTGTGAGGAGGATAATTGATCTAGGTCAGGTCAGTGATCATAAAACATACGAATGCCCATGAAGAGATATATACAGCATGTTTCAGAAAATGTCCAGTCCAGGCCAAAGTAAACCCGGGTTTGTTGTGCATACGTGAAGAATGTCCTCTCGTGGCACATTCATTGTAGTTCATGGATTTGGAGCTGTTTGTCCGTCGTTTCGGTGATGATGATGAACTGGAAGACCATTTCCTATGAAACATGTTGGTGTAATTACTCATCTATCTCTTTAAATGAGGCAAAGTTCCTTGACACAAATCTTTTAAAATAACTGTAACATAATTATACTACATAAAATACTATATAATCGTCAACAAATACGTATGTTAAGGGTTATACAGCGGTTTCTTGTCTAGAAATCTTATTCAGCCAGGAATGTACTGAGATTACAGTGGGGTCCTGGCCTCTGAAAGGACAATATTAATACAGTACAGACACAGGGAGAACATGCAGATTCATATTCTGCTGTGTCACCACACTTTGCATCATCAGTACATTTGTTATTCTAGAAATATGAACTTCACATCAATTGAACAGTGGATTATAGGTTATGTAACTTATCTCCTTTGACACTGGTTCAACAAACTGTCTTATTGTTGATTTATGTCATAACAAGTAAACAAGATACAAACAATATGACAGTATGACAGACTTAACCACTCAGTGCCCTGATGTATATGTCACAACAAAGTGGCTTTAAGATCAGATACTGTTTGGTTCCAGAGATGAATAGTTTTCTCTTTAGTATTATGCATGCGCCCTGTGAGCAACTCTAAATAAGAAATATCAGTAAATGACAGCTTGACTTTGGTGGTGGGATAAAGAATTTGTTTTGTTTTTTTCAAACAGCAACTTTTTTTTTTGCAGCTCTTAGGCCAGCCAGAAAAAAAAAACAAAAACACTTTGTGCAAGCCAAGCAGAGACATGTCATTAAGAATCAAAACCAAAGGTGAAGAGGGAATATTACAAAAGAGTAGAAGAGACAGACTATTACTTATTACCCTCCAAAAGTAAAACACATACACATTCCTATATCATGTGGAAAGAGATACCTAAGGAGTTACAATTTGGGTCCACTCTAAAGTCTGTGTAGTGTCCTATACGTCCTGTGAATAAAGATCAAATGCACTTACTGATGGTCCAGTTTCTTAGATGAGCAAAGCAGAGTCCCTTATTGCTTCCCAGTTTCAAGATTTTTAAGTCATATTACTTATATCACACATTAGATTCTGCACCATTTAGATGCTCGTATTCAATCTTCATCCATTGATTTGAAGTTCTCACCTCTTCAAGGACAGCGGCAACATCCTTGACCTTAAAAGTTGGGCACAGTGTCTCCCTCCTGAGGTTAACATTCATCTCCGCGCTCTGCAGCCTTATAATCAGGACACTAACCCACAAGACCTTCAATAGCCCGAAATAGAAGCCATCTAATACGGCAAACAAAACAGCCGAGAATACAATAGCCCACAACACAGCGCCTGTGCCAGCAGGGTGACAGTGCATGGGACGAGTTGATTGATGAGGGGAGAGGACTGCTCCCTTGCGTTGTCATGGGAGCCTGTAAGAGCACGAGAGGTGAATTCAAGGATTAAATGAAGCCGTAGAGGTGCGGCAGGGTAGCCTCCACTGACAATGACAATGTGTTATTTACTCCTTAGACACGTCTCATTACACACAGAGCTGCTCCGGCACACAGGTGAGAGACTGTGTGCGTAATGTGTGCAAACAGAAGGGTCAGAGAAAACTGCAATGACTAAGAAGAGGCGATAGGACAAAGAATGAAGGCAAGACTTCTGCATTGGGCTGGCTTAAAGGAGAATAAATGTTGATTTTAGCCATTCTTAAAGGTGTACAATGTACCTTTTCTTTTATGTTTTATGCTGTGCCTGGAATATCCCACAGTATAACCCCAAAGTGATACCCGGAGCTTCAGCAACATGTAAGGTAAGCAGAGCTGCATACGTGCGTATTTTTAAAAGCGTCAATTTACAACAGAAGCAACAGAACTGCTCCTGAGAAGCCAGCCTCTGTTTATTCTCATGTTTGTCTGCTCCACACGCCTTTTCCTTCAGAAATTGTTCTTGTAAAGCTGCTGTTTCACACCATAAAGTGGTTTATATTTATTCTCTGCAGCTATAAACTTTCCGTAGTCCATCACGAGTCATTTCCTGAGCTCCTGGAAGCAGCTCATGGTGTTTATGCCACTGTAGTGGTTTTAGAGATTGTATTTTGAAAGTGCAAAGTTTATTTTGATGCCATGTGCTTATATTTCCTGTCTTCCCCCTGCTAAAAAGCCTGGAGACACTCCACTGATGCTGAAAAATTAAAACTCCAACCTAATTTAAGCGACGCATAGCATAATGACGGACCCGTCATGAACGTTGGACCAGTGTGCTGCAGTATGCTGCTGCGCATATGCTGCTCGGTGTAAATTGGGTGAAACATCTAACTTATATGTCAAGTCCAAGAGTTTGTATTGCCCTAAAATACTTTGAAACACTTTTTAACAGCTTGCCTATTCACAGATTGGACTTGTAACTTGGCCTAGTGGCATTGCTTGCTTGTCTCCATGGTGATGGTATAGCTTAAAGGTATGTAACTTTTCTGCTCTCCACCTGCTTGTTTCCATGGAGATATTACTGCTTTGCCTTGATTATTATCACACTATGGGAATAAAGTTGTTTATCATAATGGAGACAAGCTAATGGTCAGATATGGAGAAGCGCCTGTAAATAGTAAGATGTACAGATGTTTTTTTTAGCTATAAAACACATATAATTGAATAAAAGCAAGACATGTTTAATGCTGTACTATGGAACATTCCATGCACAGGAATATCATTTCAATCGCGGCAAGCAAGTAGCGGACACTCCACCTTAGAAGTAAAAACATCTCCGTAGAGTTCTACCAGAGGAGTTACATATTGCATCTTTGATATTTGTGGTTCTAACATTCATCAGTAAAACTCAGTCCCAGCAATAGTTAACAACAAACAGGGTTAAACCAGGAGATACATATCAATGCTACTGAAACTTGCTAAAACCTTGCTTGTTTGTATTTTGTCTATGGCTTTGGAATAACTTTGAATTTAGCATGTAAATCTTTACCTCTGGCCTGGCAAACTGTAATTGTGCTCTTGAGTAAGACATTATATCCAGTAAGCCTGTGTTATGTTACTGCTAAGAAAGATAGACTGATATGTTCACACTCATCAGAACATTGTCTGAAGTTGTTGTACCACTGTATCACTCCATTTTGTTCATATTTTCTTGCTTATGTTTGGAGTAATTTCCCCATCGTCCCTGAACATTTCTTTCCATTGTATAATGCTCCTGTCGCTAAGGCTAGGCACTGTGTTTGTTACTGCTGTTGTCAAATGAGATTCAATTTCCCCTCTTAGCATTTACCACTAATTATAAACACCACAACAGATGGGAGGTAATTCTTTTACGGAAATGATGCAGCCAGGCCAATGCACTGTGGCTACAACTTACTCCACCGTGCAACAGAGAGCCCACTGGTGACGTTTTTGAAATGAGTAATTGCTTAGTTGTATTTTTGTGGAGGACTTTGGCAAACGCAAGTTAGAATAGCAAAAATGCTGAAAACAGAGTGAGTCATCATTGTCTATTGTTCAATGAGAGCAGCGTTGTCTTCTTAACGTACACATGTTTCTCCTTAGAGAGATTCACTGTTGGATAGAATATGAGATGCAAAATGAACGTACATATTTGCTCTAAATGAATTCCACTTTTGAACACCAGAGGGTATATTTCCTCTGCAGCTTTCTACAACACCTCAGGGGCCACTGTTCTGATTTCCTTTCAAGTGTACAGACCCTGTTCTGTGTCATAATCAGGGACCCACCCGTACCACGAGTGACCCTTCAGAAGTCATGTCTCCACCCTGAGAACTGTGCCTTGGTGTGGAGTTTGAGATTCTGCAAACCAAACAGTAAAACACAGGTTCAAGTCCCAGAGGAGACACTTCATTCCTTCAGTCTCTTGTCATGTTGATGACTGCACTTGTATAACATTTAGGGCTGAAGTGGCCTCTCACAAGTCGAGCAGTTGTGCTTGACTGCTTTGGCCATTGAAAAAGTGCCCATACAAAACAAATATCAAAGCAAATGTAATTCAAGCAAAAAAAGAAAAAACTGATGTGAAAGTCGGCACTCCAAATGACCCCGTTTTGATCTCAGTTTTTTTGTCACCTGGTTAAGTAAAGGTTAATAACCAAAAAATATAACTGAGTCAGACTCAATCAGTGTCTAAATTGATAAATTGTTCTTTGAAATGAGAAAAGTGAAAATGGTTCTATGGGGTATCATTTATTTGTTAACATTTTGTAATAACTACACTCTAAACTGTCTTAATAAAGCATACTTAATTAATAATGAACAAACAATTTATTAAGAGTGAGGCAGGCTTAGAAACTACTAATTAAGGGGTTAAGTTCAGGAGTAAAGTCATTAATTATTAGGCTAGTTAAGGTGTACTCATTGGCAGTGGAATACAAAAAGTAAAAACAAGGAAAGAAAAATCCATATAGTAGTTTTGGCCTTTTAGCTTTTGCTGTTCAAGGTGACTGAAGGACTTATCAATACTTGTAGCATTTGTGTTGTCTCACGTTGGTGTGTGTGTCCACTTACAGTTCTAAATCTGAGCCGTGTGTGGCAGTGAGCGATTCTTTGGCAGATGGTGCGTCCTCACTTCTAAACTGGCCTGTATTGGCTGGTGGCTGCGACTGGACAGCCGTCATAAACCTGCCATATGCTCCAGTGTGGCCCACAGACTGAGGCAGGGGTCGAGTGCACTTTTAAGGGCACACAGTGGCAAGATGAGGCACTCACGGGGACCTGGAGCATATGCTGGTATCACATCCTCGTCCTCACTTTATTTTATGAATTCATCAAATGTGACCCCAGGCTGCCACACACATGGATAAAGGACAGGTGGAGCAGACTGGAACACCAAGGAGACTGGGCTGTGACCAATGGCAGCCGAAGTTTGCTTCTTGGCAACAAGTTTACAATATGAAAACTAATGATGGATAGAAATCATTAAGGCACTGTGAGGATTCAGTCACGTGATTTCACTGGCTCAACATGGCTCAACGCTCACAAGAGTTAATTTTGTATAATATAGGACCTTTAACTGGACTAATGGGTCTTTGGGACAGAATTTGTTAAGTTGTCGTGATCTGAAAAGTCAAGTGTCACAATACTTCTCCAGTGGACAAAGATAATGCTCTTAGATGGAACAGTTGGCTGTAGTTAGACCCGCAGAAGAATAAATGACAAGACAAATGACAAGTTTACAATATGAAAACTAATGATGGATAGAACTCATTTAGGCACCGTGAGGATTCTGTCACATGATTTCTTTGTCTCTGATTCAGGCAAATATTACGCATCAACTTCCACAATATGGAAATAAAATTGGTTATCACTGGTTATCACATTGGTTATCACAGTGGAGTTAATGGTCAGATCTATGGAGAATCAAACCTGGTGAATTCTACCATTGTCTCCTTGCATGTGCTATTTCTTTTTGGATAGGACCAGAAAATGCCACCAAACCATGGTCCAAGTTAGATCTATGGCGAGGCAATCCTACTCACAGTCATGATGTAACTGAGAGTAAGAGCGCCTCTAGTGGGACGTCTTTGCATTTAAGGGCAGATACTTGAAACACATTTATGCAAATTTTAGTGAAGAATGCATGTTTTTCTCTGTGATTTTTAGCATCAGAAGCACCTGTCTAGGCAAATAAATGTACACTATGGTAATAAGGTAAATTGTGTCTTTAAATGCATTGCAAAAACACCTCGTGCCAACTTTAATCAACCAGCCACCCTACTTCACACCTGTTTCAACTTCTCTTTTTAAATCTACAGTTGGAGTTTGTGAAGAGAAGGACAGCTGTGATTCTTGTCAGGTGAAACAGTAAGTGAACACGGAAGGAAAAACGGTCAGGGTAGAGCAGTGCGAGAGGAGCCAGTGGCTGCAGGTGTCAAGCCTCTTCAAATTGGTTAGCTCTCCTCCTGGTGAGTGAGCACAAGGCTCTGAAACTGCATAGTGAGTGCTGAGTATTTCATGGCATGGCAAGGGAGAACAGTTTCTCAGCCCATGTATCTGTAGAATAGCATCAAAAGAACTTGACAAATAGAATCCGAATGTTGAGACGCAGTGAAGAGAGCCCTTTTGACACCGCACTGGATGAAATGTGTAGCTTTATCTTGCCTTGGGGGACGGTGCTTCTCCGGCCCTGACAAGTGCGCTTGGAAAGTCCCAGTGACATTTCAGTTTGGTGCTTTGACGTTAAAACCAAACTGCCACAAAAATAATGGATCAGGGCCTCCCACTGGGCAGGTACAAGATCCTTTAATACTCTCTTCTGTATTAAACAATCACCACTGAACCTGCGCTCACAGTGTCTTAACCTGCATATTGACACAAGTTTTTTTTTTTCATGTGAAAACCCACTACATATGGAAGCCTATCTATACAATTTAAAGAGCCCATATTAGGCTATTTTCTGGTACCTGGGGTTGTTTTGTTTTATTCACACGTTTAACATAGGCCTGGGCAAAAAAATACATTTAATTTAAAAATCGAGTTGTTTTTTTTTTTTAAATCAGTATTTAAGATTTCTTTTTATCCCCCTATTTTGCATTTGCCAAGACTTCCTATGGACTTTCCGTAGCGCACCTCCTGCAGTGCGTCTCTCTCACTTTCCCTCCGAGAATGGCACATGCACAAACAAATAACATGGCGGTCGCAACAGGTGGTGAAAGAGGTGAGCTCCTGCCCAAAAAATGTTCTTCGACTTCAGTCGTTTGGAATTGCTTTGGATTAGCAGCATCTAATGAGGAACAGACAACACCTCGATGCAAATTGTCTCAAGGCTGTTGTATTCACTGGTAGCAGTACGACAAATTTGTTTCGCATTTAAAGCGAGGACATGTAGTTGGGTGGGAGAAGTGTTGCCCTGACACCGACCCAGTCGAAGGGTGGAAGCGACATGAGCCCAACTTCACAAGACTCAATTTGTCTCGCAAGAAAATACCTGGCCATTCCAGCAACTAGTGCCCCGTCTCCATTAAACTAAAGAATTACTCAAAGATGTGTGAATGAAACACAACTCCAGGTATGTTCTTTGATGAGGTAACAACATTACAGCTTGGCTTAAAGCTCGCAAGAGTTAATTTTGTGTAATATAGAACCTTTAGCTGGACTAATTGTCCATTGGGACTGAATTTGTTAAGTTCTTCTCCTATAGACAAAGATAATGCTATTAGCAGTGTTGATGGACAGGTTCAGTAGGGTGTAGTTAGACCAGCAGGAGAATACGTGTCACTCATTGTCTGGTCCTGAGGGTAAATGACCCACAGAACTGTAACATCAGTCACATTGGATCTGTTCAGCTCCACAAAACTGACACATGGAGGACTACAGGGAGCTGCCCTATTGTTTTATGAACAACTGTATGTGCTTATAACAGTGATCTATGATTCATTTTTATCAAACGTAATGGTTAAAAATGTTCCAAATATGATGTATATGACACATATTAACTTGTATGTTGTCAAAATAAACAGCACCTAAGTCTTATTGTTAACGTCCAATATATCTAGCTGTAGAGAGACAATTGATCAGCAGTTCTCAATTTCAAGAATTCATAAAAATGCTAAAACCAATCCTCCAAAACTGCAAATTCTCAAATTGTGTACAGCTTGAAATGAATGATTCTCCAAAAGTGCCAGTTAACATTATTTGGATGCTACAATCTACATAATGTCAACAGATGCATCCCATTTAGTCAAAGAAGCTGTAAAATTGTACATCATTCCACAGATGGACTCTTCAGACAATTGATATGATTAATCAGAATTATACCAGCAGAAGGCAGTGAAGATAAATGCGGTTAGTGTATGTGCGCGAGACTCCAGTGTTACCATCGCTGTACAACAATATTTGGTGGGGGTTACTCCAGCGTGCTCTGCTTTGTATCCGTACACTCGTATTACGTTGCCAATCCGAGCCCCCCTGGTAGTCTCACTCTGACTAATAGAGTCTTGTTGGTTTAGGGCCAGAATCGCAGTAAATAAATGATGCTGGTTTATGTTACTCAATCGCCCACAAAATCAGTCGGAGCGAAGTGCATAAATCATATGTAAATCTCTCCCCCCAGAGGAAAGTTTGAAAACCTCAGCAGCCTGTTTTGCTTCTATTGACCCAGGCGAGCCCTCTCAGTCCCTGGCCACGTGCCATGCATTACTGCCTCTCCATCAGCGCGCCGAGTGCTGCCGGGAGGTGCTTGTTGTTCACCAAAGCCCGGCAACCAATTAAAAAACAGCTGGAGTTCTGTGGAGCCATTGAAGATAAGGTCTGTACTCGGGGTTTGGCCTTATTCTAAATGGCCTAACATTATGCTCCAGGGAAAAGCCACAGCACAGAGCCATGCCGTGCACAGCTGTATATAGGTAGACTGGTTTGTAGTTAGGCTCCTATAGGTGGAGTCATGCATGGGCTTTGTCTGCATGGAAAGAGTAAATATTCAAGAGCACATTTCTGCATAATAAAAAGTTTGAAGGCATATTAAAGTCTGGGTTTGATTAGTACCATGTTTTGGGAGAAAAGGTAAAGCTGATGGAGAGTGGAGACTGAAGAAAAGTATAATGCCTGTTTAAACTTAACCTAAAATGTACGAATGGGGGAATAGAAACCTGATTTGCCCATGTTAACATTTTAACCTTACCCAGACATACAATTTGTATAATGGTATTGTAGTTTTAAAGTGCGTATGAGAGGTTTTGATGATTCTCACATGATTTTACTTCACTGGTAGAATAATACCTGTTGTAAATATAAATTATAGCTTTATACCAGTCAAGAAACAATTTGAAAAGTTGAAAAATATATTGAAAAATACAGGATTTTGAGAGTTCTAAAACATACTGATGACATTACACTTGTGACACAATTTACACAGAAGAAACACATTATTCTCAGACCTTAAAAGTGATTTCAGCAAAATAAAGGTGTTTTCTTATCATTTTATTTGTCAAATAATAATTCCTATGTACATTAGAAGAGTTTTTGCTCAGTGTACGACATGGCTACGTAACACTTACAGGATTCCCTAGTGTGATGTTGTGATTTCCAAATGGAGTAAAATTTTAAACCCTAAAGAATTGAAAAATTGGGGGAAAATATAAAATCTTAAGTCAATGAAATTAGTTGTTCAACCTGGCACTCATTTGTCAGGCTGTTTCTGGAATGAACTGAGTCACCTTCAACCCCAAATAAGAAAGAGAAAATATATAAATGAATAAACAAAGCATTACAAAACAAAATCCACACATGTCTGACAGCAGTTTGAATGATCAGATAAGCTTTCATTTTCCCAGCCTACTTCACGGACCAGAATATAACAGAGGCAATAATCTAACCACACAGAATCCACACAAACCAGAATATGGCTTTGATTTTCAGTCCCACAGGAAAAGGAACTGGACAATTATTGGTGCTGAGAGGCAAAATGCAGGAGATGGGTAAATGTGTTTCTGTTTTCTATTCTATACATCTTATAACATCCCCTACACCACCGTTTACCGCTCATATGTATTCTATCAGAACATGTAACAAACAGCCTCTCCGGTAATGGTAGCAGGAGGATTTGGCTGTTACATGGTCTGTTTGGGCAGTGAGGGATGCTTGTGTAGACTGGGTTAGACAGGGCCCTGGGTGGAGGGATGCGGGCAGTGGCTGGCTCAGCACTCTGCACCGCTGATTTCATTAAAGCTCCACATTAATGATGATTGTGTCTCTCAGGGACATGTGCTGTTTGCATTACATCTGCACAGCCACCCCACAGCTCCTACTACGCAGACAGAGACCAGTAAACAGGCCACTCGTAATGTTTTATGTGCTTAACAATAGGGCTGTGCAAAAATACCGAAATATCGTATAATTTAATGTAATGATACAGTATCGATATAGAGAACTGCTGTATCAATATATCACTAAGAGCATTTTTTGGGCATATTTTACTAAATAATTTTGTTACAGCACTAGTTTTGTGGCTTGTTTAGAGGAAGGAAACTCCTTTATGCAACACATTTGACATTTTCACTAATTTGATGGTTAAAATGTTTGTGTTTCATATTAACTTTGCACAAGAAGTGGTTTAACAAAGACTTTTAGTATCTCAGCCATCATTTAGACATTCTTTTTTATTGAACCGTATTGAATCGATTTGAGATATATCGTATCCAACAGAAAGTGCAGTATCGAGATATGTATCGTATCGTGACCTATGTATCGAGGTATGTCATAATCAGCAACTTCTTAAAGATACCCAGCTCTAGGTAACAATAAAGGGAATGCTGTTTAGAAAGTTGTTATTTTGGTTTTCTGGACAGTCTTTAAACTTTAAGAACTGGAACATGGATACAAAAGAAAAAGTTTAGCGTCAAAGCATATAAAGGTCGCAAAATTTACTCTTTAAGTTTTGTTAGAATGCTGTTACCTCCTCAGAAACATACCTGGAGTTTGAGTAACCTTTTATTATAAGTCTGTCTACATCTCCAAAGCTCAAAATGTTCTGTTCCACCTTGTCATGTCATGAAGTAGTCGTTTTCAAGTTTACAGCTTATTTTTACCTGTTGTTCAGTAGAGAGCGGCATTTCCAGGGCTGAAACTATCCAAATGATTCTAGTGAAGGTGTGTGGAGTTTAAAAACACAGTGAGCAACAACTACATCATAACCGTACCTCAGGTTTGTTGTGATGACCTCTGATGGCAAAAAATCCAGTGTAATCACTCCAATAACAATGTAACCATGACACCAAATACTATGTACCGGGGTTTATATCTCCTGGCCTTGATGAATGTTGCCAGATCTTGAGTCAGTTTCCAGGATTATGTCTAGAAATGTCTGATGACACATCTCTGCCCGGTCCCAGACACAACACAAAGCGGCGTATGTTCTGTGAAGTGGTCTCATGACTTTATCTGCCCTCCATGTCTTTGCCTCGGCTTCACAGATTGAATCATTTGGGGTGGAGCCATGTGGAGTTCACAGGCTGAGACTCTGATCCCCGATAACATCTCTGCACTCTGCTGCCTGTCTGTCTGTGCTGTCTGCTCAGCTCACTCGTTCTCTGCCTTTTACCCTCCGTGGCCCTTTTGGGACCTTTAGAACCGAACCGTGATCAATTCTGATAAAAAAAAATGATTTGAAGAGTGAAACAGAGGAGAACGGTCAGAGCATATATTCAGTGGTGTACGTGCATCATCAAAAAAAATAAAAATAAAAAATTGAGATCCTCTTCATAACTCTTCTGGTTTAAATTGGAAAACAATGGCAGAAGGTGTGTAAAATCCCTCAGTCATCCAGGTAGAATCCATGTCAAAGGAGAAAGTTCAAGAATTTTTGGTTGAAGATGTTTTGCTGCTCATCGAAGCTGCTTCTTCAGTTCTGAATTGAAGCAGCTTGGATTTGTCAATCTGAATGTGCAAGCAACTTTTGTCAAGAAATCCTAATCATCAAGTAAGTTATTCATTTCAGTTTAATTCTTCCCTAATTCCCTCCCCTAACTGCTCTCTTTGTGATCTCAAACTGGGACATTTCTACATATTTCCTGGCATTGTCCGTGCATGTTTGGCTGGTACTACAGTACTACTGCCAAACAAATATTTACCTGTAGATGGAAAGAAACATGCAAAAATGGCTTACTGACTTTTTGAACATAAGCAGACTTAAACAATCGGCCTCACAAACGCACAAAGCCAAAATAATAAAATATAAACTTTTGGCACAGTATAATCGCTTCATTCATTCAGAGTGTTTTCTGTTTGAGAGAGGAACTCAATCTAAATATGCAGGGGTTTGTGTGTTAAACATGTGGGAATGAAACACAACACAACTCCAGATATGTTTGTGATGAGGAAACATTAGAACATAGATCAGAAAATAGACTAATATTTAATTATTTTTAAGATAAGATTACGGTTATTTGAAAAGCTTGCATAGATTTAGTAGTAAATGTATATTTTATTGACCATAATAAGCACAAATAAATATATTCCTAACATCACCTGCAGCTGACCTCACTGTTCATGCGTTTCTGGACACATTTGCCCGGTGCTCAGTTTCAGTGTGTCTGTGCAAGTATGTACAAAGCCCCTCTAATGGCGTGTCTCCCCATGATACCGGCTCTATCTGGTGGGCTCCGAGGCTAGGTCGACACCGGCCCGTCAGTCATCCGGCCGACCAACTAAAACCTCTTTATTTCCAATGTCACCAGACCCCATTTGGAAGGCCACAGATTTATTCAACCGCTCTTATCTCATCGGTCCAGTCAGGAATCACATAACCCAAACCCGTGTATCCTTCCACCCGCAGGATACAGAACCCGAAAGGCAAGAAGTCCTTCATGAATCCACAAATCTGTGCTGCAATTTTGATAACATGGGGAAAAAATACCCCAATACTCCAAACAGCAATGTATGCAATAAATATCATAAATGTGTCAGGGGAAATATGGTGCCCCGTGAACAGCATGGAATAGAGTTTGAGCTGTAGCGGATCACTTGACTGCACTGGAGCCGTGCTGAGGCTGTGGGTCAGAGACTGTGAACTTCCATAGATTCACTTACGTTAATGCCCGCTGTGAGTAAGCGCTGTGTTTAGCTGACTCAGATAAAATGCTACACTTGAAGCTTATGGTGGTATATAAATGGTTATTTCTTTATTTGTAAGGGGACAGCACATGTTCATGCATATTCAAAATGTAACTATGTAAAGATTATAGCTTAACATGGCTAGTTTCCATCTTCAGTCCCTCGGGAGGTTGATGTCAAAGGGAGAAATATAGCAACAATCACACAAAAGCAAATGTAGCACCGACCTCTTTATACATACAATTCATTTAAAGGTGCACTGTGTAACTTTTTTGGTGGAGGGTCCGTCAAAAGATTCCTTCATGGAGATCTTATTGCTTTGACCTATTTGCTCTGTGGAGAGGCGACCCCACTCAGAGTCAGACTTCCTGTTTTTCAAGGTATTTTTGAGCTATTAAATCAACTGTAATATAATATAATGTAATGTAAGACAGAGCTGTTTAATGCCATACTGTGGAACATTTCAGGCAGAGCAATGACATATCCATAGAAACAAGCAGATAACAGACCCTCCACCAGAAAAGTCAAATCAATCATGTGTTTAAAATGTCTGAACTGTTTGTTTGAAGACCCACATTTGAAACCCCCGGGGAGTGAGTCAGTTAATTAATAAATCTACAATAGTATTTGGATGTCATTGTGAGCTTAGAGTTTGACTTAGACAAACGTAATGATCCACAAGGGAAATTATTGGGACGCAGTAGCTCACTCATGACAATATATTATAATAGCAAAGAGCAAAAATATAAAAGGTAAAAATAAACTCAAAATAAGTAAAAAAAAAAAAAAAAAAAAAGAAAGAAAGAAAAACTAACACTTAGATTTAGACACTTTCAGTCTTCATCATATTTATCTTGAATCTTTAATACATTAGTTTGCCTTTTTGTTATTTTGTTAGAGATTTGTCATTTCAATAACTGTTGATAATGCTCAGATTTTTTTTTTTTACATAAGATATGGCAGACCCAGCTGTTGGCAGGTGAGCTATAAAATAAGAATAAAATAAGAATAAAAATAAGAGCCCATTCTATATGACTGAAGGCAATTTAAAAGTCCAAATATCAGAGAATTGTTAATTCTCATAATACTGGCATGCTGCTGAGTCCCTCTTTGCATTTGTGCAGTGAACTACAGTGATTTGTCACTCTACTCTGACTGAGGCATTAACATAAGAATGACAACAGAATGACGGGCATTTATTGGATTATATAGTAGCACTGTGTAAATTATAACGTTCCAGCAGAAAAGTTGAGCGCTTATATTCACTGCAAGAGGTTTCGATTGTGAGGAGTTTCCATGGAGATGCCATTGGTTTGCCTGTAATGCTTCACATATGGCATTACACCTATCGTCATGGATACAAGCAAGTAAACTTTTTGGACTAATCTGTGGAGAGGTGGTCAATCACAGTTAAAATGCATGTTTTATCAAGGTATTTTTATAGCAATTAAAATACCTGAACTGTAACTGATGAAAGATAGATGTGTTTAATGCCATAATACTGTTTAAAACTCCCATATTATGCTGTTCGATCTATGTTGTAATGATGTTTGCTCTTCATGAACATAGCTGGAGTTGTGTTTTATTCACATGTTTAACACACAAATCCTGCATATTTAGGTTCTTCTCACAAACAGAAAACATTCCGTTCTACCTTGTGATGTCATGTGGTAATACAGGAAGTGTTTTTAAACTCCATACACCTTCACTACAAGCATTTGGATAATTGATAGCTACCGCTTCATCACATCACAAGGTGGAACAGAGCATTTTGAGCTTTGGAGATGTAGACAGACTAATAGTAAAAGGTTTCTCAAACAGGTATGTTTTTGCTGAGGTATCAACATTCTAACATGACTAAAAGCTCACCATAGTGCGTAATATGGGACTCTTAAAATGGTAGCCTTCTTTACAGCGCAAACAGAGGGAAAAGTCTGAGCAGGCATGTTTCCATTTCACCCGAGCAGCCGTGAGTGAGTGTGCCACAAGCATGCATGAGGCCAGTTAAGAGGTTAGCTCTGGCAACTCATTACTGTCAAAGCTAATGTAGAGCGATGAGGAGAGGGAGGGGAGGTAAGTACACACTAATGAATGAACACACTGCTAAGTTCAACAATTACACGGCCATGTAAATGTAAGGATAACACTCCCCAAACCCGGGGAACAGGAGGCAATCCTGTCCAGACACTCCAGACCCACTGTAGCATGCAGAAGATGAAAGAACCGCCTCCTCTGTGAGCCCGAAGTGGATATGAAGAGTGGACGCGAGAAAAGCAGCCCAGATGCAGAGGAAATGGCTTCTTGTTCTGAAATTTGAAATTGAGCGCAGTCACAGAGCTTTCCAAATTACATGATGGAAAATTGAACTGTGGATTGAGTGGGCATGAAAAAGGACAAATTAATGTGGCTGGTTTTCAGTTTGGAGCAGATACCGTGGGCACTGTTGTTTACCATTATAATGTTCTTTTTTTTAAGGAGACGGAGAGCTACTTTGGTTGAAGTAAAGTAATTAGAGTAGAGTAATTCAAGTTGTACTCTATTACTTCTTTTTAAAAAGCCATAGCTCTCACTTGAGAAAAACAAACCGAATTAAAAAACTGAAAACATGTTTATTTTCACAGGTTTTTAATATGTAATTTATACCGTAGTTAATTCTCTTTAGTCTCCTGTAAATGTGAATGTAAATAGAAATCAATGTTGTTGTTTTTTTCATGGCTGATGCTGGTACCAATTGTTTTGAATCCAGAGAAACTGATGGTCTCTGCTGTTATTTTTGTGCTGATATGGACGCTGGATGGACCAAACAAAATACTGGCCACTGCTGATGAATATAAGCCAATAGCTGATACCCTAAAAAGAGCAAATATCGGCCAACCTATATATCGCTCTATGTCTAAATGTAATAGAGGCATGTGCTATGTAAATCAATAAGTCAATCAATACTTTTATGCAAACGAATACGTTCAATTAATAAAAACTATTCGCACAAATGACCTCAGATTTGAACAAATGTCTTCTGCTGCATATATGTCTACCATATTCTATGTAAATATATGGTTTTACAGTAATAAAACACTCAGTGAAATCACCAAACCAAAATGAAGGCACATCTGGGCTTCAGAGTGACGACCAATTCAAGTTTGTACGATTTTTTTTTTACACATATTTTAAACATCCACATAATTTTATACAATTACCAAGAATCTTTCCATGTGACAGGCCATTACGCTGAGACCACATTCTCCCACAGTGTTTAACATGTAGCAGCACAGCACCTCTCCTGGCTCCTCTCCAACATGAAACTACTACGGGAAACCTGAAATAAAGTGACAGCACAATTACCCCTTATTGTGAATTCCATTGGACTGAAGGTCTGATACCCAAGATTTAAATAAATGGCACATACATAGCACCTTAAGTCTGAAGTATGACTCCACTATATATTTAACCAAACACATCCCCTCTTCCACTACTCACACTTGTCATGTCAAAAGGATTTCTAAAACCTTGGCGGGCTCATAAGCCGTAATCGATCCCATGTGCTTTGTCGACCTTGAGTTGGAGCGGAGAGAGTGAAATGTTCGTACCCGTTTTGGAGTTGCCTCAGGGCAGGACTCGAGCGAGGAGGGAGACCGAGGACCACCAACGGGTACAGGGAGGGTTTGGCGAAGGCTTAGCTGTCCGCCAATCAAAAGTGTTTACCGCGTGATGTCATTCGTTCGCCAACGCCAAGTAAGTATGAGGCTGAAGAATTTTGCATGTCAAGTTTGAATGTTTCGGTATGATAATAATAGGGTGGCCGTCTCATTGAAATGACATATATAATCTCCAGAAGAACTGCTCAAATAGAAGATATTAACCCATAGGAACATGCCCAAAATACACTGTAAACATTGTTCCCTTGGCGATAAAGTTTAACTGTTTACTTTTTAATTTTCAGGCTATGTTGAGTATCATTATATAACAAAAACAACTTTTCTGGTACTAGTTGCTCCATGGAGATGTTTTTCTTTACCTGCAATTTTCTAAAGTTTGGCATGTAACTTTTCAGTCTCCATAGAAACAAGCAGGAGATGTCACCAGGTCAGTTTACAGAGGAGATCTGTGAAGAGGTGACCCCACAGTGATGCCGTGTTCAAACCAAACGCGAATGGCACGAACAAATCGCGTCAAATGCTCCTCGTTGGTTGCTTGACTCTTTTGAGCCATTCAACAGGACGCTTGAGTTTGGGGAATTTGGTCGAGCAAGTAATTTGCTCTATTCGTGTGAGGAGGAGCCACTGCGCCTGTGCGAGGAAAACGAGAAAGACCCGAGAACCGGAGCTCAGCCTTGGACTAAACCAAGACTAGGACTAGACTAGGACTAAACCAGGACTAAACATGTCCGTGGAGCCTGGAGCTTGGCCGTGGACTAAACCAGGACTAAACGCAGCCCCGAACACGGAGCCGCAGAGCTCCAGGGTCCAGGCTCTGGGCTGTGGAGCTCCAGAGGAAGGAACGAAAGAGTGACCTAACCCCTGTCTTGAGTCACCACCAGAATACAGCCTCTGATTGGTTGAGGAGACACAAATATCTGCAAAAAGTTCAAACTTTTCAACTTTGGCGAAATTTATGAGCCCCTTCCTTTTGGGCATTCGCACGGCAAACGCCTGATTCGCTAATTTGCATATTTGGACTGCTCAAAATGCGGAAATTGTGACACCCAATTTGTTGTTCGCGCCACAGAAATGTATTTGCACGTCATCACACCTTTACATAGGGTTAACATGTAAACCATTCGTCTTGTTCACGCCTGATGCATCGAGTGTGAACAGGGCTTAAAAATGCATTCTTTTAAAGGAATTTTTGAGCAATAAAAACATCCATAATTGAATAAATGCATCTTATATAAGTTTAATAACATATTGTGGAACATTACAGGCAAAGCAATAGCACATCCATGGTGGTGGATCCCTGACCTAAAAAATTACACAGTGCACCTTTAACAAATCCCCTCAGGTCTTGATTAAAAACAAATATAAGTGCCTTTTCCATCTTGCCTAATATAATTCCTGTTTTTTTGGCAATGGGCACACAACATATGTGTATTTTTGCTACCTTCTGGAGTGTGGACTAGAATTTAATCCTGTTTTAGAAAGAAACTTAACCCTTTACCATACCAGCCTATTTTTCCTAAAACTAATTAAAATAACTCTCAATTCAAACTGAATCTGTTTCTGCAATACTTTACCCCCATGTGACCAAATCTCAGTCAGAAAAGGATTTAGGTCAAATGCCGATGACAGAAAGGGACCATAAATCGTACGTAAACTTGCCCAATAAAGAAAGGCTGAAATATAAACAGCTTTGCAATCAAAAACTCAGGTTAATCCCATTCTTACAATGCCAAAAGTAGAGTCCTTATTCAATTTATCAAATGGAAAATATAATACAAGGGTAAGGGTTGTCAGATATTGTCTGACAGGTTTAATTCATATCTGGAGCTATAATAAAAAACAGCTATGATATAATTTACTTTTCTTATCAAAGCTTGAGGCATAATCAGGTTACAGACAGGGTGCAGAGCGGCCCACAGGAACTAATGTCTCTAATGTCAGTACTTGGGGAGGATTGACAGCGGCGCACACAGCCAGATAAACCTGAAACAAAGGACCAGTGTCACCACAAGTTTAAATTTATTACTTCAGATCTCGCCTTTCAAAGAACAGAGACGATTACGTTTCATCTGACACATAAGGCATTTTATCTGCTTGGAAAGATATGCTTTTCAGAAGCTGAGGCACTTATCAGATGTCCCTGGTTCTACAGGTAAAAACTTTCATTCTCAGTTGCCCTTGTTACATAACTGCACTTTGTTATTAATCAATGTTTAATGGAGGTTAAGAGTAAGTGATTTTTAATAGTTACTGATTATGAATGATTGCATTGGCTTTTTAATGGAGGTCTACAGCCAATCCTCTGTCAGCAAGAACATGTAGTGGTTAGGGGCAAAAATCAGGCTTTGGAGGGAAAAAGTGACTATTGTGTGGGTAAATCGCAATGGTGAATTGATTAAAAGACTGCAGACAGTTAACACTAAAAGGCATTTTTGTTTAAAATCGAATTGCAAATTGTAGTTGTTTTTGTTTGTTTGTTTTGTGCTTTCATTTTTTCTCATATTGCCTCCTCCTAATTATAATTTTAGATTGGTTTGATCTTCTAATGCTGTTATGGAAAGCACCTTGGTACAGTTGCTGCTGTTGTAATGCCCAAAACAAATGGTTTTATTGATTGAATGAGGTGTAACATTATGAATGCCAAACCTGGTGTTGTGTTTATTGACAGCAGTTTTCACAGTGATTATTCTGTTGTTGTTTGTTGTACAGATCCAAAAAATGACACTGTTGGTAGTTTTTCACCACATACTTCACCAGGGGATTTTGATGTTCATGAATGTAGTTCTTTTTGTCTCTGTGCTAATGCCAATTTTGTAGCATAATAAACAATAGTAATGTACATATAAAGCTAGTCTGCATTTTGGCTTTGAGGATTTTAGTAATTTACTATTAAGTAAGTAAGTAAGTAAGTGTTTATTATATAGCGCTTTTCACAGACAGATGTCACAAAGCTTGGAAACGCAAAAAAACGCAAAAAAAACCTTCATAAAAAAACAGAATAGTCAACACTTTATACACTGTAAGGTTGTAATATACAAACTAATGCTAAGTAATGCAGATTCAAAAACATTGTGTCACTTTTATGCGATTCATAATACAATAGATCAGAGTTTGTCTAAAACAAAAAAACAGTGCTGCAGCTAAGATTTTCCAGTCTATACAATACAACTTAGAGTGCCAAAAAAGAAAATCAAAAGTTAGTTAGACAATGAGGAGGAAGCAGTCCAGATATAAATCATTTGGCTGCATCTGAATGGAGCAGTGTGGAGAAGAGAGAGGAGAGGAGGAAAAGGGAGGAAAGGAGGGACAGAGATGAGAGAGCGGAGAGGCAGGAGAGAGAGAAGGAGAGATAGTGCAGTTGGTGCTTCATCCATCATCTGTTGGGGTTGGATGCCAGCTTGATACTGGGAACATTCACTGATTAATATTCAGAACAGGGCGGAGGCTGCACAGTCACATTGGATGAATTAGGCATCTTCTTCTGAGATCTGCAGATTTCCACTTAGCGGCCAAGCAGTTCTTCAACTTTTAAATCGAGAGTGTTAAGTGAATAGTGATGTATAACTGGTCCTTTTTTTGTTTTAAGTTTGCATGTTCTCCCTTTGTCACGATGGCTTCAGGATTATCAGGATATCCGGTTCATCATGAACTATATAGATCTGGAAATCTCTAAGAGCGGCACTGTATTTGCAACTATTTTCACGTAATATTCACCCATGACTGTGGACTGGGTTCTGAGGGCAGCTGCATGTGACCTGACTCGACCTGATTCAGACAAGAGGACTCAGACTTGGGACAAAGACTCATGAGGACTGCATGTATTAACACGTTTTTAGTCAGTGCTAGTTTAAACTGAGCTATATGAATTCAGTACCAGGTATACTGAATAACCACTTCTTTCTTACGAAGATGTGAGTCTGGTCACCATTGAATCTCCCCAGTTCAGATAAGCGTGATTGACAGGTGGATTAGCCAATAGGGACAAGCATGGGATGTTAATATCAAAATAATTATGGCTGCTAATGAGTAAAAAAAGAAAGGAAAAAATATCACAATATCAGGAGATTGAGAAATATTGAGAATTTCTGCAGAATCTATGCGCAAAACACTAGAAGTTTGATTTTGTTCAAAATGATAGATTTTGATAGACTCCTTTAAATCATAAGTGTCACTGAAATAAACTAATCAGATTGCTCAGCCACGTTTGCTTCTGGCTCGAGGCGTGACCAGACAAATAACCTTCTGGACTTCCCAGGCAATTCATTCATAGGACTTGCCAATGAGGGGGCTGTGTGTCAAAAGGGAAATCTCTGCTTAAATGAGCTGAGCTTGTTACTTGGTTTTAGAATTGACTAAACTTGAACTCAGACTTTACTCTAGTGCTAAATGCCTTTCACTTGTGTGTGACTCGGACTCATCATGAATAACTTGTTGGGTTCTAATACAGTAGGTGATATATTTACCTTTTGCCCTGTTTCGGCTGCTAGCTCCAAGCCATCTCCAAGGGCCTCATTTATTGAGGACTGCGTTGAACTTTTCCTATAGAATCCCACATCACAGCACACTCTCTCCACACCTCTACTTCAGGACTGTGCACCTCTACTAAGGACTGTGCAAAGTGAGTGGTGAATGAGATTTCCCTAAACATGAGCCGATAATCAGTGGGTTTGACCGAGACATGTGGGACAGAAAGGGAGAGGGAGATGTCCCACGCAGCACCACACACTCACATCAAAGGCTTAAAATACACACACAAAATGAAAGTAATTGCACTGACTGATCTCTTAAATTAAAACAGATAAATGAGACTAAATGAGATTCAGATGCCCTCCGCAAGAGAGCGAAAGGAGAAAGGGAGGGATACATGGATCAGCAACCAGAGGATGAGTGTTTCAGCAGGTAGAACACAGATGTAGCATGGAACACATCAGACACATCATGCGCTGTTATTCTGCCAATAAAAGATCACATGGCGCATCCAAACACTATTTACCTCTATGAGTGTGCGGGCTTGAGTCTTACCTCTATGAGTGTGTGGGCTTGAGTCTTACCTTTATGAGTGTGTGGGCTTGAGTCTTACCTCTATGAGTGTGTGGGCTTGAGTCTTACCTTTGTGAGTGCCTGGGTCTGAGTCTTACCTCTATGAGTGTGTGGGCTTGAGTCTTACCTTTATGAGTGTGTGGGCTTGAGTCTTACCTCTATGAGTGTGTGGGCTTGAGTCTTACCTCTGAGTGTGTGGGCTTGAGTCTTACCTCTATGAGTGTGTGGGCTTGAGTCTTACCTCTGAGTGTGAGGGCTTGAGTCTTACCTCTGAGTGTGTGGGCTTGAGTCTTACCTCTATGAGTGTGTGGGCTTGAGTCTTACCTCTGAGTGTGAGGGCTTGAGTCTTACCTCTGAGTGTGTGGGCTTGAGTCTTACCTCTATGACTGTGTGGGCTTGAGTCTTACCTCTATGAGTGTGTGGGCTTGAGTTTTACCTCTATGAGTGTGTGGGCTTGAGTTTTACCTCTATGAGTGTGCGGGCTTGAGTCTTACCTTTATGAGTGTGTGGGCTTGAGTCTTACCTCTATGAGTGTGTGGGCTTGAGTCTTACCTCTATGAGTGTGTGGGCTTGAGTCTTACCTCTATGAGTGTGTGGGCCTGGGTCTTACCTATGTGAGTGTGTGGGCTTGAGTCTTACCTCTATGAGTGTGTGGGCTTGAGTCTTACCTCTATGAGTGTGTGGGCCTGGGTCTTACCTTTGTGAGTGCCCGGGTCTGAGTCTTACCTCTGAGTGTGTGGGACCAGGTTGGGACGGCACAGCCATTATTGTTTCCTTTATCTATCTATCCAGGGAGAGCCCTTAAGAGCTAGCTCTCATTTGCAAGAGCTCCATGTTAGACAGAAAGGCAGGGGATATTTTGGGTTTGGGTCAGGTTCGGTCAGTAGGCTTCATGTCGTCCACAGACTCGGGCCAGTCTGGCACTCGGTGCGTAAAGACAAAAGTAAAAGTGTTGGAGCTGCATTTAGTCCCAGTGCTTCATTAAACCAAAGCCTCGTTCCTGTCCAAGGAAAGAGTTTTTTTCTCATGTCCGCTTGTTATTTCATCCTTTCTGTGGTGGTCACAGCCTTGGACTGGTCTATAGAAGTCGATGGTCACGGCACGGACTGTGGGAGAGCCAGCGCTGCACCAACAAAGTACATGTGCTTGTGCATGCAGTTTCAAATGTATAATATTCTAGAGAATAATTTGTGGAATAAACAGCCCTTCTCCGTGTTTTGGCTAATCTCTAGTTAAATGTGCAGATCTAAATGTAATTCTTTTTATATACATGCATTTTCTGGATGAAAAACTTCCTCAAACTCTCTTCACTTCTGCTTGTCTTCATGAATGTCGCTTTTTCCTGTGTCTCCAGACTTAGTGCAGAGCGTATGGCAGGATATTAGCTGTGGTTAGGAGTTTTGTAAAACCCGGTTGGTGTAAAGGACGCCTATGCAATGGTTGGTGCATAAGCAAACTTTATAAATGAGGCCCCAGAACTGTCATTGGTCATCATGCATACTCAATCCTGATGTTGGTATTGCTACACCCTTTGGCGGATTTGTGTTGTTTTGAAGTTTGCTGCTGAACATACACAGTGAGGTTAATGAACTCTGGATTGTGGGACTTGCATTTGCACAGGAGCCTTCCCATACTGCGGCGTCAGCAGAGGAGTGGTTCGATTGACCGTTGGGGTCAGCATTTCTGTCACATGTACGTCACCGCTGACCGCCGCGGGTGACCACTACTCAGCACAAATGTCACACAGACCCTGGAAATGGCATGCTTTCTTATTCAATACACTCACCCACTCACAATGCCTTACACACAGGCTCTTATTCTATTAAACAAGTTCAACACTATTTAACTAACACGCTGCAGAATTTATGGCCACTACAGAAATCTGTCAGTCTCCACATCACTGCAAAATAATGGTTACATTTCAGTATTCTGTAATGCTCGGTCAGTTAGCGTCACCTTCTAGCATTGTAGCCGCCATGCTCTTACGTAAACATACTCAGTTTTCTTTGACCAAGAATGGTGTATTTGCATTCTTTGATGAAACTTAAAGTTATTCATAAGCCACACATTTGTACAGACTAGGTGGATAAAGCGTGTTGCCAAAGGACACGACAGCAGTATAACTTTTCGGTTATGGCCAACATTTAGTTCTTAGGCAGCAGCGATGGATAATACCTTTGATCCCTTCTTGCTGTTCCTAGCTGCCAAATCCCAATCACAACACCATGTTTGTTTTAAAGATGAGTAGGTGCTAGAGCTGCAGTTTTTAACGTGGGAATAAGCACCAAAACTTCACCCACAACCACATTTCAAATACAGCTGCTAACTATGGGCAGTACCTGGAGGACTAAAAAATGAGTGAGGGAGGTCTGGACATGTGAGGAACAATGTCATTGGTTTAACAGGCATCCACACTTCAAACTCCACCAGTGCGCAGCCAGGCTTTAATCAAGGCAGTCATGTGTGTTGTCATATAGTACTTGAAATGGCAGTAGCAATAGAGTCAGCACACACAGTTAAAATTGCCCTAAAGGAAACAGTAGACAACACTATTAAAACACCACATGTACAGTTTAGTCGCAAACAAAGTAGATTTAATGTTTAGTTCCACTTTAGATTGTAATTTCACATGGATACTGTATTTTGTGGCTGGAGTCTGTGGGTTTCCAGATAGTGTGAATATTTAAAATGAGAACTGCACCATTGTTCCGTGGAGAGTTGAGTCCTGGATTTAATGTTGTATCCGCTGCCTGATGGAAAACCTTGAGTGCCGGCCTTGGAGTCTGCAGCAGATTTGTTTGCCTTCCCTCGTCATGATTTGGCGAGTTTGTAACGCCTGTGTCATCTGGAACAGAAACAGGCCTTATTGTGTGTGACAGAGCGGGTCAAGTCAGTCAAGTCATTTATTTCAATACATGCATTTTAGACACCGTTGTAAAACAATTTAGAAGTAACAGAAGAAGAAACCTTTACACAAAGAGAGAAATTACAACTCTCGGATATGTTGTTAATCAGATGTACTTGAAGAGTGCAGGTCTGGAAAAGATTGCATTCATTTAGTTTGATTCTAAATAGTGTATTATCACCAAGGATCTGCTTGTGAGTCCGTCCGCTGTGCTCTTTAAATGTCATTCCACATCATTCCGGTAATTTAGTAGTTTGCTTGGGATCGTTTGTTTCCACATAAAGTATTTCTAAAGATGTCTAGTTTCAATCACTAAGGAAATTGTCTTCCTCTTATCTTGGGCAGATGTTTGAGCAGAAACTATCTACACTCCAACTCCTCCAGCGGGACCCCGAGGCGTTACCAGGCCCACTGAGAGAAACACTCCCTACAGACAGTCCTTTTTATGCGGAAATTACCCAAAATTTACACTGCGTTCACTGCATCTGCAAGTATTTTTGTTTTCAGTTTGATAGCAAGTCAAAGGCACCACCGCACGCGATTTTTACGCTCTTAAAAATGTGAAAAACAGAATAACTTCGGCTTTCAGCAGTCCAGAGATATTCCTGGCTTTCCTAATTCACTCGTAGCATCCTAATTATTCACCTCAATAAGTTCTAAGCACTTTTCACAACTTTCGGAGACCAGAGCAGAGCTGTGGTACCAATAATAAGCATGCTAACGTCGCACTTTCTGGATCTCAGACAATAAAACGCTTCCTAATTCGATGCAGAGAACAGATAGCCTCAGTGGTTGTTAGAAAAGACAACTAGCGGACCCAAATAGGCAGGAGAAAAAAACGCCTTTATTAACAAAAATAGACTTAGAGGGAAGTGCTTCCAGGGGATCGGACAAAAACTGTTAAGTATAAAGAATCTTTCACAAAAGACATAGGATAAGCCTGAGTTAAGTGGAGCTCAGTGGGTGAGTAATTGGGATCCGCCCAGGAAATTCCAAATAAGGTAAGAGAAGAGGAGAGGGAGCAGGAAAGGAGGGATAGGAGCAGCATGATGAAAACCCTCACAGTGGTCTAAATTTGTCTCAAGAGCTGCATATAAATAGACTAGATAGAAAAGAGTCTCATATGAGTTTTTTAATTTCCCTTTTGGATCAATACAGTTTGTCTTAAATCTAATATTGGTGCAAGACTTTGACAAACTGTATTGATCCAAAAGGGAAATGATTTGGACACAGTAGCCCACATGTCACAATGTATTATAATAACAAAGAGCAACAATATAAATGGTAATCGTAAATTCTTTTTTACTGCTATGAGAAATAAGACAGAAAACTGTATTCCAAAAACGCATAATAAAATATATAAACTAAATTTTCCAAGCCTCACAAAAGCATGCCATCATTACGAACGTGCCCACTGCCCCTTATTTGATTAAACAGAACAGGTAGAGGATGTCAACAGCTCTACCGTTGCTATGTTAACTCCCATGTGTCTTTTATTTACAGTTTTTTCCACCCAATTTGAAGCATTCACAATCTTGGCACCAGCTCGTGAATCAAGTTGCCAGACGACAGCTACGAGATCCAGGTTTGGTGAATGGAGGGGACACGTTGGCACGGTAACAAGGCCAACGCAAAGGGGGGATCAGCCATGTCCGCTACTACCAGTGCTCTAAACGCATACAGCTGGCCTACCTCACTTTTCAATTCCCATTCGAGGTGGATAAACAGCGAGGCAGATGGAGATATGACGCACTAAATTGAACTAGGCTGTCCAAATATTACGTGGAGCGAGACAAGCTTTCAGGGGTCAACCAAACTTACACTAAATGTTGTTTTAGGCTGTGCTGCAACTTCTTTTCAGTTACAGACAGACACGCAGGAAAAATACACACTTTTGTATGATAAGCCATCTCAATCTTTACTGTTTATCTCTATACAGTAGTCCTTAGCAGCTGCGAAATGGTTTTCAGCACCATGGATTCTATTTCAATGTGATATCTGTATATATATATTTCAGATTGCGGGGAAAAGCCAAGGTCAGGAGTAGTAGGTATCATGGCGGACCATCTCGAACAGGGCTCTGCTATAGTATTGGAAAATGAGAAAAGGGATTCCCTGCTGAAATTCGCCAACACAAATACTGGGGTTTTCAGAGTGGGGAAAAAGTGGGGTTAGACGGGGGCTTTGGAATAAACTAATTTTATCTTCTTTGGAATATGGTGCACCACAGCTGTTATGTGAAATATTGATACTGTGCAGTGGCATCATGCTAGGGGTGTTCTATAATGCATTCCCATTGGTGGAAAGTTCAGCAGTTTCCATGGTAACGCAACGCTCACATTAGCAAATAGATAAAACAGTTTTGAGAAGGTCTAAAACGCAAAACTCGGGGAAAAAAAATACAAATTGGACATTTTCAGAAGCCTGTGAGCATTTTTCATCCTGTTTAGGTGTTTGATTTTCAACCAAAGAGGTGAGAGTGACTGAAAAAACTCCTGCCTAATGCTAGTGATTGTAATTTTATCTGTGAAAGACTTGTTTAACACTAATAATCTCCAACCAAATCGGCTCTTTCTGGTCAGATTGTGTTAAAATAAAGTTCAGATTAATCTTAATTTGAGTCTTCTAACAGAGTAACCAGTGCTTTCAGTTAGTGTCACACCCTCAGAGAATGTTGGTATCATTAGTGTTTCAATTCTTGGGTGAATTCATTTAATTTCAGACCTGGCTCAAGGCATTCGGCTTTCTTGTTGTGTTCTATTTTGGGGAAGCTGTCTGGTGGTCCTTGGTTTGGGAAAAACAGGTGCCAAGACAACATGACAGATTTATGGAGACAGCTTTAAATATAGACTTCTCCAAATCTAGGAAACATGTGGCAAAACATATAATATTTTTTTTAAAAAGAAACATTTTTAGAGCAAGCTGTCAGTTGATGTGCTTTTAAGTTTTCAGTCGTCTTCCAAAACATCCATCCACAACCTATGACCATCTTGAGTGTTGGGTTAAAGAAATTCTGAAAGATTGAGGAAGACAATCTATCACAACCAGACCCCCTGGTTGTGACTGGTCCAGTAAGAATGCAGTATAATATACTAAAACCACTGAAGTAGGGTTGGGCGGTAATACGGTAACAGTATCAGTTTCATTACAGTCATTAAAACAATCTGTAGCGCATAAGGACTTAATATAGAATTCGGCGGCATTTTGGCTTCAGGCCGAATGACAGGGGAGACACAGCAAATGTTGATGAAGCCATGACCCTGTGTTTGATTGAGTGATTGATTGATTGCTTTTATTTTGAGCCTTACAAAATAGATTATCATATACAGTACTATGTACAATACTGCACCCACACTGGGTGAAATAAACATGATATACGATTGATATCTAATACAAAAAATATACATACCATCTTTGCACATTTACACAGGGTCAGGGCAGAGATCCCACCACAGTCCATTCGGACATGGGGCGCAGCACGGACTTTCTCCCCTCCGCTCTCTCTCCTCTTCAAACATCGTTACGCACAGAGATATCTATCTACAGGCAGTGAGTAAGAATAAAAAAAAAAACCTGACTGATGCTTCGTGTGCGATGTTCAGCTGAAAAGTTTGCGATAGAGACGTTTAATTGCGCGGTGCTGAAGAGGAGAAAGTTCCCGCTTGAGGGCGAAATCAAACTTTCACAGAGGAGACGTTAACTTCTCCAAGTGCATATTCGAATCCAGACCATAGAGTGTGAAAACCTCCGTCCAAACTTGAGATGGTCCAACCACAGTTGCTAATTTGTATCGTGTGTCCCTCAAATGCTCCTCATAAAAAGTGCCATAACATTCAGAACAAAGTATTCAATTTCTTATACCTGAGATAAGTAATAGTTTGGTGCTTTGATTGTTGATTCTGAGAAAACCCTGCTGTTTCTCAGTCCTTTCATGTTGTTTTCTCTCTTGACGTGAACAGAGCATACGTCTCTCTGATTGGTTAATCCACCTGTCAATTACGCCCTCTGAAATCTGGAAAACGGGATATGGCTCCAGATCCACTTAAGTTTTGTCAAAGCCTGTGGTTCTGGCTGGTCAGGTAAATAAACAATAGCAGTCCTAGCAACCGCATAAAAGGCATTAAAATGCATAACAGTCAGATTTTTTTTATGTCTAGTCCAGTTTGAGGTTACAAAGTTCCTGGTATGGCAACATAGAATACCTCATAAAAGCTGATATGATATGGATCTATTTTTCGTATTGGAGCATACACATAACATTCTTCTTATTGATCCTTTTACCAAACAACATGAAACCAAACCCAAACCCATTTCTTAGAAGACATATCACTGAAAGAGATAGTAGTTAATGTGTGAGTCAGCCTGTCCAACACTGTCGAACAAATGTAGTTTTGATCAGGACACTGGTGAGAAAAACAAACCTCTCCTGAAAAGCAGAAAAGAGACAACATAGAGCTATTTTTCACTTTAATAAAAGCCTGGAAAAACAGTCCATTACGATGATGATGATTACTTAGATACCATCGAACCTTCATCACGAACTTCGGGAAGTGACGCAGTATCTATTCAGTAAGTTTGAAATGGATGAATAGGCTGCTCTTGCGTTTGGGATGTGAACATGTTCGCGTATTAGAAAAGAATAAAAATATGTCAAGGGCCCATATGATGCTATGTTCTGGTGTTTCCTCATCAAAAACAGGCCTGGAGTTATGTTTTGTTTCATTTACACATTTCGCACCCAAACCCTGCGTATTTAGGCTGAGTTCTTCTCTCCAACAGAAAACACTCTTGTTGTATGGTGATACAGGAAGTGCTCCACTGTGTTTTCAAAGTCACCTTCACGAGAATCATTTGGATAATTTCAGAGCTGGAATTGCCAATCTATACTGAAAAAAGTTCAAATATAGCTTGAAATGTACTGCGTCATGACATTACAAGGGGAGACAGTAGCTCAGTTTGTAGAGCGTTTGTCCACTGATCCGAAGGTTGGAGGCGCAATTTCAGATCCCACACAGATAAATGCTGTTGTTGTGTCCTTGGGCAAGGCACTCACGCCCCCACCTCACCCTCAGTGTTTACGTACATCGGTGTATGTGCATGGGTGAGTGATTCGTTGTTGTAAAGCACCTTGAAGGTGGAAAAGCACTGTATAAAAATGTGACCGTTTACAAGGTCCATTCATCCATCTTCTTCTGCTTATCCGGGGCCGGGTCGCGGGGGCAGTAGTCTAAGCAGGGGCTCCCAAGTTTCCTCTCCCCAGCCACTTCCACCAGCTCCTCTGGACGGACCCCGAGCCATTCCCAGGCCAGCCGAGAGACATAGTCCCTCCAGCGTGTCCTGGGTCTTCCCCGGGGCTTCCTACCGGTGGGACATGCCCAGAACACCTCCCGAGGGAGGCGTCCAGGAGGCATCTGAACCAGATGCCCGAGCCACCTCAGCTGGCTCCTCTCGACGTTTAGAAGTTTACAAGGTAGAACAGACTATTTGAGATTTGAAGATGTAGACAGACTGATAATCCAGGATTCTCAAACATTTGTGAATGAATGAAACAAAACAGAACTCCAGGTATGTTTTTGATGAGCTAACAATATTGTAACCTGGCTTAAAACTCACAAGAGGCAATTTTAAATAACATAGGATCTTTAAGCTTTGGGAATAATAGCTGAATGAGGTGAGAGATGGTACAGATCGTCCATTGTTGTTGTTTCCTTGGGGAAGACACCTCACCCAGATTATGTATTAATGTGTACGACTGGTGGTGCTAAGGAAATCAATAGAGTGGAGACCTTGTTTTTGTCGCTTTCTCTTAGCTATATTACTCTATTTTCTGATCTTTGTTATAATGTGTTTCTTCATCACAAACAGACCTGGAGTTGTGTTTTGTTTCATTCACACATGTTTAGTTCTTCTCTTGAACAGAAAACACTCCACCTTTGTGATCCGTTTTGATCTTTGGGGATGTAAACAGACAAACATTACATTACTCAAACGTGTGAGTGAAACAAAACACATGTATTTTTATGAGGAGGTAACAACATTCTAACAAGGCTTAAAGCTCACAAATGTCTTTTGAATGTGGCAACAACTGCAATTTGACTAAATTTGTGCAAAAATTTGTATTTTCTTTTCTTTACAAAAGACTTTAACGAACAAATTCTGCTGATTTCTTCTCCAAACACGCATGAATTTCCTGTCAAAGACCTGTGGCCTGCTCCCCCATTTTTGTTTCATAAATAATTTTGCTGCTGCTATCCAATAATGTCAACTATTTTCCTCCATCCAGTGCATTGGCTGAACAGACCCTGTTATTGTCCACATGCTACAATCAACTTGTCTTATGAGGTGGTAATTTATGCACGCAAATTCTGGAGTTGGGCACAAAAAAATGTCTATATTTGGTTCGGGCATTTTCTATTCTGTCAGATGCATTGCTGAGGGGTGTAAGAGAATTCAAATATATATATATATATAAAGTGGTTTTCTGCAAAAAATTAAAATAAAATGAATGAAATTGTGTATGACTATGTAACCTGGCTGCCTCCCTTTTTTAAAATGTATTATTTTTTCTTTATTTTATTATTATTTCTTTTCATATAATCTATATTGTGGCATACGTGAAGAAGCACTGAATAAATTGTGAACAAATTACAAACAACCAAAGTTATAAATCATGTATTGTCTGGCCTCCACACATGCTACATTCACACCAACCCAATAACGCAAATCCATGCATGCCAAGAGGCACATTACCCACAATGCATCAGACCACACGCATGCATTCTCCATGGACAGAACAAAAGTGCATACTATTGGCAAAGTCTGTTAAAAATAAATTAGGAGCGTTGAGTAACCGGTGCCATTGACCGTGTTTACCGTTAGCCCACCCATCGGAAAGTGCGGAGTGAAAGTCGATTGAGGAGAAACCGCTAAAAGACTTGATCAAGGCTCCAGTCAATACCACATCTGCATGGCCACTTATTTTGGAGTGTTATTGAATGGCTTGTTAAGAAAAAGTTGGCAGTTCTTCTCCACACTAATATCATTAAAGGCTCCGTACCCAATTTTTTCACAGATATATTATGTTAACAGCTCTCGAGGTTAAAACAAGTCAGTGGCAGGGCTTTATACTCCTCCAAACCAAGATTTTTCAGAGATACATTCCAAACGGAGGGATATGAGCAATTTCTCAGAATTCCTGCGAATCACTGACAAGATCGCTGCTGCCACAAAGAGACTATAGACCAAAGAGACCAAAGAAGTTCACAAATTTTCTCCATTATTTATGGTTTAAAATTTGTGTTAACTGTTGCATTGTCTTAAGTTTAACGTTGTTCCAATGCGTAGTGGTCATTTTCTTCATAAAATGCACGCGAAAAAATAGTGTCAGGGTATTTGTTACTTGAGTGATCGGTTGATGCTTGGAAATAAAGTTGTGAGCAAATTGCAAGTGTCGATGCTACACAGTTGTTGTTTCGATATTGTAATCCAAGTAACTGAAAACTATATCATTGGTTTAACCCTTAGAGAAGCTCAGGTTGAGTTCTTTCAAATGGTCTGTGTGTAATTCTGCTTTGACAGTAAACTTACACAAAAGCTGGCGGAGACTTCTGATGACGTATGTGACGGTTGAAGGGGTGTCCCAATTCGTAGGGGTTGACTTTCAACCCCTACCCCTTGTTGCTCAGTTTCTAGGGGCAAGGGGCAAGACGTAGGGGTAGGGGTAGAAATTACCAATGGGAGTGACCCAAAGTGTTATATTGTCTGATAAGCAGAAAGTCCACAGTTAGCATGGTAGTTGTTAGGATTACTGTGATGGCTAAACTCCTCTCTGGCCTCTGAAAGTTGTGAAAGTTGTGTGTGAAAGGGTGAGTGGTTCCTTGATGTAAAGTGGTTTGAGCGCCTTGAAGGTGGAAAAACGCTATTATAAAAATGTGATCTTATACCAGTTTACTGTAAGTACATGAGATCAACAGAGACTTGGTCTGACATACAGTACTGTGCAAAAGTTTTAGGCAGGTGTGAAAAAATGCTGTAAACAAAGAATGCTTTCAAAAATATAAATAATGATTGTTTTTATCAATTTGCAAAATGCAAAGCGAACAAAAGAAAAGGCCAAGGTCATTAAGAACTATCTTCAGTGTAAAAAAGAACAAGAAGTTGTGGAAGTGATGGTCTGGCCCCCACTGACCTCAGCATCATGGCGTGTGTTTGGGATTAACATAAAGAGACAGAAGAATGTGAGGAAGCTCCTGCTGTGGATTTTTAAATCTGAGAAGAATAAAAACTGGAGAGAAGTTGTCTTCAATCAAAGAGTCTGGATTTATTAAAGCAATTGTGTGCACAATTGCAGAGAAAATGAAAAAGAAACCTATCTGTCCCTCACACAAGGTCCGTCTCTCCCTAATCTGATGCATGGCAAAACAAAAATAGGCTCTTATATAGCTGACAAACGTCATAACATCAACATGAGGTAGTACATACTACAGTATATCTAAACAACCTCCAAACAGAGACTACGGGTCTGGTTCAGCTGAGGCATCGAGCAGATTGCCCCCAAGGATATAACTATTCTAAATGATGAGAATAAGCAAAGCAACAGCTTGTTTTAAAAACATTGGATAAAGACAGAGCAGAGTGTCCTGTCCTGAGATTCCCCAGGAACAGCAGAAACACCATCACATGTAGCGGGAATACAGAAATGCTTTAGCAGTTGTTAGTTAACAGTATCTGAACCCATAAAATACATTCTTTAGCTTAAATGGATCCCAACAGAAAACAAAGTAAAAGTTTTCCATCACACTCCATCCACACAAGATCTGTGCTTAGTTCTTCAACATGTTTGGAACAAACTACCAGACGAGTTCCTTCAGAAACTGTCTGCAAGTATAAAATTGTGGTCACACCACATATTGATTTGATTTAGATTTCTCTTTTGTTCATTCACAGCATTTTGTTGCTTGATGAAAATAAATGATTAACACTTCCATTTTTGAAGGCATTCCTAGTTTACAGCATTTTTTCCACACCTGCCTATAACTTCTGCATTTTAGGCCTCCTCAAATGCCCAATGTAACACGTCTCCATGGAGATGTTATAGCTTTCTTTAGATTGTTTTCACAGTATGGCATTAAACTGATATATTTTTATGATTTCACATGATTTTGAGTTATTACGTTGCTTTATAGGTTATATCATGAGCCTCTGAACATTATCTTGCCTATAGGGATGGTCTGTGTTGGCAACAGCAAAGATAATTTTTCATACGTTTTCCTCCTAATACATTCTTCATACTTTGGTAACATCCACAGCCAACTTTACTGACACATAATTAGACATCCATGAACAATCCACACTCAGACAGGAGGAGGTTTTTGCTGTAGTCACATAATGATATTCCATGTTTATTATTTTTCACGCAACAATGAGTTTTGGTAGTGCAATAAAGGCAAATTAGTAGAACATGTGGATATTTCATTATGCGGATAGTGCCCCCCGGCATTCACCATTTGGCTTAACGCATGAGAGGAAATGTTTTTAATCTAAGTGACAAAAACGAATATTAACATTTGCAGAGGATATTTCCATAGACTTTCCCATGGAATATAATTAGGTAAGAAGTAGTGTGTTTTAATATCATTTCTTTGCATTTTTAATTGTTCATAATTAACTCTAATTGCTTCTTTAAAACCTTATGACAGGAGATTAATGAAGTGATCTGTTCTACATGCGACGTGAATATTAAATCAGAAATTGTGGTGTAGCCTCAGCAGCAGCACTTATATACTACAGTCCCTACTGTGAGTAAGGCTGAAACTCATCTAAATGTCAAAATATTTTAAAGCGCCCATATTACACTATTTTCTGATCTATATTATAATGTTTCATCATCAAACACCCATCCATCCATCCATCCATCTTCTCCCGCTTAATCCGGCTGGGTCGCGGGGGCAGCTTGCTGCCCAATACTCATAGCACCTGACCCCCCCTATAAACCCCTGAGCCCACAGGAGGGTGGACAACATGGTCCTTGATGTTAGTTCATAGGGGTGCGGGCATCGAACCCGGGGATCGAACCTGCAACCTTCTTGCTGTGAGGCCTGAGTGTTGCCACTCAGCCACTGTGCCGCCTCATCATCAAACACGTAACTGGAATTGTGTTTTGTTTCATTCACACGTTTAACACACAAATCCTACATATTTTGGCTGAGTTCTTGTCTTAAACAGAGGAGAAGAACACAAACAAACACTTTGTTCCACCTTGTGATGTCATGCCCATACGCTCTCACGCTCACGCTCTCAAGTGCTGCTTCACAAGTGGAACAGACAGATTATTTTGAACTTTGAACACTACTAAACCAGGGTTACTGAAATGTGTGGATGAAACAAAACACAACTCTGGATATGTTTTATCAACATTATAACAAAAAGCTCACAGAATTTAGCATAATGTAGAACCTTTAATTGTATTAGCTATGTCTCAGTTTATTACACTAGTAGGTTAAGGGTTCTGGGACATTTGAGACGTGTAAATAGCCATAGTCTATTTCCAACATCCATGTTTATGCACTTATTTGCATGCCCCCTTGTTTGTACATTGTACAGTCCTACAACTAACTTTCAAGATACCCAAAGCATTTACTACATTTACTACATTCACTACACACTTTGTAGTGGAAGTCAGGGGTTTTTGAAGGGTTTGAGGTCAGGCCTTATATGAACATGACCCAAGGAATCCCTATCATCTCTACAATGGTATTCCAATAAAACACAGAAGTTCAAACCATGTTTGGTTTGGTTTGGCTTTGAAAGAAAGATTATGGATTTGGATTATTTTATTAGTGTAATTCTTTCCATCAAAAAGAGCAGAACTCTGATCCTGCCGTACGCACGAGCAGCAGTTGATAAATGTGGCGGGTGAAAACCAGTGGCATTTCAATGAGGCGTCCTAAAATATTCACGTTTCAAGTGGCCTCATCCCTGGGATTTACAGCATGAGCTCACGGAATATGACAAAATGCTGCAGTTATCTGAAGAAGAAATCATAAAGAATTTCATATAATTATATACAGTATGCCTCGGTCAGAGCAGCGCCTCAGTTGTGCCGCAGACAGACCACTCAGAACATATAAAGGACCAAACTGTATCTGCGCTTCACTCTCATCTTTGTTCCACCTTAGACCCAGCCAACCCCCCGGGACACAGAGGATAGGACGGCCAACCTGCCCAGACCTAGTCCATTACATAAGGTGCGAATGAGGACAGTGCCACTCTGACTTCCTGGACTGGATCTGCGCTGGACACTTGGACCTCAGAATGTGGCACACACAAGGGCAGGACACAACTGCTCTGACCCGATCTACTGTGCACTGATTCTCAGGCAGCCCACACCAGAGACAGCACACTATGGTGAGTGTTTTTACTGTCTTTCCCGCTGTTGACTGCTGCTGTTACCCAAAATCATTGCTTTTGCTCCGGGCTGGTGTGCAATGAGTTGTGTCCAAAGTTATGTATGCTGCTGTTTCATATTTAAAACAATGAGCTTCTGGTGATAATTGGGGTGTTTTTTAAAGGTTTAAAAGCGTAGCCTTAATTAACTAGCAAACTGACAAATACGACAAACTTAGCAAACTTTAAAATACAAACTGCATATGTCAGTTTCGTAAATGAGGGCCATTGTGTCACTGAGATAGTATAACATAGGAAATGTTATTCCTTAAGCAGTCCCTGGACTCCTACTACTGTAGCCACAGCTGCTCTGAGCAAACCTGAAGGAAGCGAAATCGCCGTCTGAGCCAACGTCAACCCCCCGACCACCAGCAATTTCTCATTCACACATCATGTTTATATGGTGCGGATGCAGTGTCTTGCTTAAAGATACAACTACAGCCACTGCCGCCCATTATCATGACATAAATCTAACAGCCTGCCTAACAGCAATTACTGACCCGGCATTCACTTGTGTCTGCTGCCAAATAATGTTTTTGGAATACACGGCTTGTAAAAGCAGTTAATGGAATGTTTTTTCCACATTTAAGATAAAGACATATTGATTTTCACTCAGCTAACTTTGAAACAAACCCTTTAAGTGATTGTGAAAACTGCATCCCCAATACACGGCCTACTACGACATGCTACACATTCAACCCACGTATGTTCTTGAAGTGAAATTGGAACTAACATCTGAAAAACAAAATAAAGACGCCAATAACTTGAGGACAACCTCCCAATAAACTTCTAATGATGCAACTCTGTGTTTTTACAATCATATCCTCATCCAACTCACTACACGGACAGCGCCTCGGATTTTTCCAAGAACATAACATTGAGCTTTTTTATTTGAATTTTAACAAGGCACAAAAACAAATTGGGTTTCATTGCAAAAGCAGAGACGAGGACCGGGGGCTCTGGGACTCTTTGGCCAGTGGGTATATTTTCAGGATGAATATAGTGATTAGACGTTCTTTTAATCCTAGAAAAGCTAATTACCGAGAGCACCCAGCTGGCCTCGAGCAGGAACAGAGACCCCCAACCGCGGCAATCGTTTCCATTTGCAGGACATAATAAGGGTTTGGACATAAGAGCCTTCTCGTACTTACCACATTACACTCCAATCTTCAAAAATATTATAGCGATTAACCTTTACTGATGCCAGAACTTTGATCTCAATAGTAAAATCTCACGCAGGTATTTCAAGAGGCGGTAGACACTGGACTGAAATCATTTTGTTCTAAGTTGTCTCCATTTATAAGATGAGGGCCACATGTTTGCATAAGATGTCCCTACTGGTTTCTTATAGGCATTTTGTGAACCATTAAAGCGTTTTTATTACGCTAAATTGACTCTTGTGAGCCTTTAGGCGTGTTAGAATGTTGTTACCTCATCATCATCATACCCCTGATGTTATGTAGAGGTAGTTTTCAAGTTAAGAGCCACCTTTTATCTTTAGTTCAGTAGAGACGGGCAGGTTTTATGTTTTAGAGAAGAACTCAGCCTAAATATGCACGTGTGAATGAAACAAAACACAGCTCCAGGTATGTTTTTGATGAAGAAACCCTATAACAGATCAGAGGGTCCACCGCCTGCTCTCCATAGAGATGTTATTGCATGTTAATGTGCCACAGTATAGCATTGCACCAGTCCATCTCCACCAAGACAAATGGGAGACACCATCAGGCCGAGTTAAAGGTCATATATGTGGAGAAGCGAGCCTGCTCACAGTAAAAATGTCTGCGAGTTACTGCCATAGTGTGGAACATTTCAGACAAGCAATAACATCTCCATGGAGTCAAGCAGATGTTGGAGCCTAATTCAGAAAAGCTGCCTACTAGAAAAAAGTAATGTTAACAGTATGGTACCCATTTCTGTGCACACTGTACTTCTCCTGACCCGTGGAGCCCAAACTCCCTCCAGTCTCCCCCCTATTAGATTTGAACTGAATCTTTACTTGACTCTAAGGATTACACTGAAGTTAATTAAAGTTTAGTGTGAATTAAGGAAAAAAAAGAACACAGAAATGTCAACATAAAGTGCCAACAAATGTAAGAAAAACAATGTATAACAAACAACTTAATTGCATCTGGTGTAGGGCACAGAGGGAGTACGGCAGTAAGTGGAAAGAGACATTTAATGTAATTATAATTTGTATGTAGATTGCGTCGTTTTATGCTACTTGTGTTTCTATGTTTTGTATGTCACAGGGACTGCAGAAGGAAATCCACATTATTCATCCATTTTGCAAGATGAGAATGCAGGTTAAGTCCAAAATAAATAAAAATAAAACAAACATAATTAACATCTCACACAACTCTCTTTGGGCTCTTGTGCGTCACAGTGTCTGACATTTCATTTCAGAGTTAATGAAGTTAATGGAAACTAAATAATAAAACCTAGAGGCTTATCTCACTTAGCTGCTGAATGAAGACGTCATTGGTAAGAGCTTTTGTAATACCTTCACATTACCGATTTGTATTCTGAAATCAACATCGGGAATAGACTGTTTCCATTTGAAAGAAAAATGAACTTTAAGATTGGAAGTGAGTCGTGAGACGGCTGTGAGTATTGACGGTCATTATCCAGTCCTTAACCAGCGCATCAGTGTGTCTCAGAGTGAGAGCGAGATACCAAACGCCTGCTAATACACTCATTCATTTCAATGGGAGCAGGATCTCTGGGGGAATAAAATGTTGCTGGATCTTTTGGCAAGACACTTAAGCACATTTTCTGATCCACACTGTATAGCTTGTTATAGTAGTATATATATAGTAGAATATAGTAGTATAGTTAGTATAAAAAAATAGCCAAATGGAGCATAGTAAATTTATTCTTATATTGCTGTCATAGTAATATCTTTAGTCATCAAAAGCTATTCCTCACAAACAGATAGCATCCTAATTATTTACCACAATAGATTTATGAGCGAGTTTCACAACTTTCAGAGACCAAAGCCCAGTGGCCCCACAGAGATGCTAACAACACCCATGTCCTGGTTTGTAGATGAAAGGCATTTTATAATTGCAGACAGCACACTGTGATCTCTGTTTGACTTTAAGATGATTTTACAATATATCTGTACCGGGGAAACATAACTACTACTTAATTATGGGGATGCAACGATCCAACTTTTTCACTTTTTCACTTCCGATACCAATTTCGATACTGCCGAAGTATCTGCAGATAACAAAAATAAAATAAGCCAAAAAAATCCAGTTTGTGTTATCTTTTAAGTCATTACAAAACAGCTTTGTATGAATAAAAGTTTAAACATGAGATGTTCTGGGCCAGATGCGACCAGTAAATAGTCTTATTACATTGTTTTATATGTCCAACCATATCGACTGAACCGATACATTTGAAGCCGATATCGGATCCAGCAATTTTTTCAGTTTCCCTGCCGATATCCGATAGCAGTATCAGATCAGCACATTCTTATTTCATTACATGAGAACATCAGCTGGCTACAGTCCCTTATGCCTGAACATTTTCCCCTTCTATTCTCCACTGTATCTGAGCTTATCCATATGTTTAGATTACTGCAGATCTTTGGCCGCTCTTCTCCCCTCTGTCACCGTGTAATATCACAGTAAATTTACTTCTAAGACCCACAGCGAGTATAAAATTGGACATCATCTCCTCCCAACATTATGCTTATCCTACAAATGTATCTTGTTTTACTGTTTGGGGACATGTATAACTCGAGATAAAGAGAAAAACACAAAAACTAAGTTGATATATCTCTGGTCCCTGTCTCAATGCTCATACATCATCAAACCATCGCACATCAAAGTTCACAGCCCGTTTTTCTTTCATTTTTCCTCCCCGATGGAAACGAGTGGAGGAAGTGAACAACATTGGTGGCTTGGCAGAAATACATCGGTCCGGTCACGTCCTCCTGAGGAACGCCGCGTGAGAAAAAAAGCGGTGATCTTTGTTCCAGATGTAGGCCACCGCGCACAGGGCAGCGGAGGATGGGGTCAGGGGGTAGGATCATCCATCACGTGGAGACCGGGAGCGGCGCTGGGGTCGGGGGAGCGCCTTATTATCAGTGATGTAAAACAGCCGACGGCTCACCTGTGCGGCCGTCACGCTAAGACCGGCCTGCGCTGGGGATGCTAACGTGGCAGGATTGATGGCGTCTGGGGTCTGTCATGAGGAGAGTGAGTGTAATTTAAAGGGGAGCCATGTAACTTGGTGGTTTGGCAGACTTGTCTATTTTGCATTTATTCACTTACTGGTGTTAAAAATAAAAAAAATTAAATCTGTGTGAGCGGATCTCCTCTCCACAGATCAGACCTGGTGGCTGTGGAACAAGATCTTCATAGATACAAGCAAGTGGTGGACAAGGGACATTATACACATTTCTGTTTCAGATATTTTATTCAGGTGTAAAAAAATAAATAAAAAAATAGACATGTCATTCAGACAGCACATGTGCACACACCTTTCTCTTTTTTATGCAGAGAACATAACTTACAGAACTATCCAAAACAAATCACTCAAACCTTGAAGAAATATTAATACTTGTAGCGTCACAATATAATAAGAATAGAATTGTAATAAATACTCTACTACTATTATTCATAACAATATAAAAAATAATAATTCATGTAAATTTCAAAAAAAAAAATAATAATAATAATGAAAACAAAAACAAAAAAAGGGGGATGGGGAAGCTTAGACTGTTTCAGAAAAGTCAATGCATTTAAAAAAAAAATTGTTTATATTACCTTTCATGAAGAACAAGATCTCCATAGATATAAGCAAGTGGCGCATTTCTGTTTAAAATTTTATTCATGTGTAACAGAATATAGATATGTCATTCAGACAGCACATGTACACACCTTTTTCATTTTTATGCAGAGAACAAAACTTACAGAACTATCAAAAACAAATCACTCAAATCTTGAAGAAATATGAATACGTGTAGCTTCACACAATATAATAATAGAATTCTAATAAATACTCTACTACTATTATTCATAACAAATATTAAAAAAACATAATATGTACAAAATACATTTTAAAATTATTAAAAATATCGAATAATAATTAAAAAAGGGGGTGGGGTTGGCTTACACTGTTTCAAAAAAGTCAATAAATGGTTGCCACTTTCTAAAATAAATAGTTTATGTTACCATGGTTTCAAGGAGCACCTAATCTTCTCTACTTTCAGAAAGGACATAACTTCATTAATCCATTGAGTGCTGGATGGGGCAGGATTTTAGGCTGAAATACTAGAAATGGAATCGGAATCGGAAATGTTGAAAGAAGATAATTGCTAAGTGTTCTGTCATATGTACTATTATTTTGCATATGATTTTTTAAAGATGAGCTATGTGTTTGCTTTCCAATCAGAAGTTCACAGTATCAAATCCCTTTTGTGGTCCCCGGGTAAGACATTAAAGGGACATTTTGGAATTTTGGACATAGGGCCTCATTTCCTCGTGAGTCAGAGTGTTGGAGATGTGTGGAGACACATTTTTAAATATTCCATCCAGTCCTTGTGTTTGGAGAGGTTGCTGGTGCTAGGCTAGTGCATGTCAATGTCCATAGTTGTCCTGCCACTAAAAACAGTCTTACCCACTCCACAGTGCACCCGAGGCAAAACGGTTATAACACCAGACTCTTGATGTGAATGTCTGTTGATGGAACAATTTTAGAAGTAAAACCAACTTTGCATTTGAAGGATTTATGTCTGAGCAGCAGCAGCGAGTTGTACTTCCTGATAAAAAGCTTGGCAGCGGCAGACTGATATCACCATTGCTGCTGAGTAAATAGTCCCTCAACATCCGACGATTCATGCGATGCAAAGTTAGTTTTATTTCAACCATTATCCCATCAACACAGACATTTACATCGACAGTCTGGTGTAATAACTGATTTTTAATTGAAGGACTGAATGGATTTTTTTTTAAGTGTCTCCACACGTCTCCAACTCTCTGGCTCTCTAGGAAATGAGGCCCTATGTCCAAAATTCAGAACTGCCCCTTTAATGTCTTACCCAGCGACAGTATTATGGTCAAAAGAGATTCGATCCGGCAGCCTTCTCATTGGAGATCAAACAGCCCATTGTGTAACTTGTGAAATATCTGTGAAACATTAACATTTTCTGTCTTCCATCTGGGCCCAGCATGCCTCCATGTTTCAGTATTACACATTCTTCTCTGAGAACCACATCTTCTGCAGTGGTCAATCATTCAGTCTGTGATTTCATTATGCTCCATTAACTGCGTCAATCTGGAGAGAAAAGTTCAAAGCTTTTAGCATTTAGAGCACTATTAAATGATCTCAATACGCCACTTTCCCAGAGTAATGCATCCGTGACATTCATCAAGATAATATGGGTTTGCATTGTTTCTATGAGATCTGCAGATGAGGGCTTTTTTTAGCCGGTTTTGCAAACTCATTCTTATGTCAAACCAAAGGAAATGCTATTAACAAGTATAATCTGTTGTTTGGGGGTATTTCCTATTCTTTATATCAGGAAAAAACAGTCAGTATAAGCAAAGATAAAGACAATTCATGCATAAAATGGATGAAACCATAATTTTGAATAACTTTTGTTTTACCTTTAATGTATTTTGTGTTGAATAAACATTTTTGTCATGGAGGGTGCGCCACCTGCTTGTCTTCGTGAGGAATGTTATTGTCTTACCTGGAATGTACCGCAGTATAGCATTAAACTTATATCTATCTCCACATAGACAAGTACATGTCACTATCAGTCCAAGTCATATCTGAGGAGAAGTGGCCTGGTCCATACTAAACTATATGTGTTTGGTGCTATACTGTCAGGAGCAAAATTGAGCTGTTTGTCCTGTGATCTGAAGGTTGGCGGTTCGAATCCTGTTCTCGACATAAATATCATTGGTTGAGAGGTCAGATCCACTGACCCACAGGTTGGCAGTACGATTCCAGCTCCTACAGTTGAATGCTGCCATGTCCTTGGGCAAGACACTTAACCCAGCTCGCCCCCAGTGTCTGCCTACTCTGGTATATGAATGTCTGTGTGAATGGGTGAGTGTTTCCTTGATAAAAGTGTGACCATTTACTATTTACTTCCACGTTTAAGGACACAAACTGGTGGCATACCTTCTACCAAAAAAAGTTTGATAGTGCAACTCTAAGGACATTTTATTCAAGATGAAAATTTTTACTACCATATTTTCTGGACTATAGAGCGCACCTGTATATAAGCCGCATCCACTCTATTTTTCCAAAAAATAAAAAAGTATATACAAGCCGCAACTGGGCTATATGCTGATATCCATGTTAAAAAATGAGATTTTTACTGCATATACAGAACGATTTTGTACTGTAAATGTACATTTATGTACCTGAACAGATTCTTTCCGAAGAGTGCCTTTTAACACAGCAGCAACTGTGCTGATTAAAACAAGGTCAAAAACAGAAAAGAACCGGTAATTGATTTACCTTCATTTCTCTTAATTACTTCTTCGTGTGCTTTTCATGATGAAGGGGTGAGGATTTGAAAATAATTACCAGTTAGTAATTTCTCGTGCGTGTTATATCTGCTAAATAAAAAGCAGCGTATTCTTCTTTGCATTCATTTTCCGTCTATCTTGTTTTTGAAATTGCGGTTAGAGCGCCCCTAGTGGTGGAAGAAAAATCCACAGAATAGCCGCATCTTTGTAAAAGCCGCATGGTTCAAAGCCTGGGGAAAAAGTAGCGGCTTATAGTCCGGAAAATACAGTAATTAAAAGTAAAATTTATTTTGTAACTAATAATTTCTCCCAAATATACATGTTTCTTTCCAAAGCATTACACAACTCTGTATTGTTTGTGGAAAAAGTCCAATTTATTTGCAAGGGTTTTCTCACCATAGCGGTTCATCTGAAGTATGCACCCTTCGTGTTTGCTCAGACCTCTTCTTATCTCGTGTCCAAAATGAAAACTCAAAAGAAGCCGCTCTAAGACCCAACGTAATCTTGCGGGCTGTCCTCTCTGATACTTATCACCGGTGCGAGCATGTTTCTTGTTAATTCAAACCAGGAATACGGCGCACAGCTCTAAACGGGGGCACGGTTTCCCACAGAAAACAGTAAAACACGTAACATGATCTAAACATATAGGATAGAGTGAACACGTGTGACCTAACTATTTCTCTGGCTTTGTTTAACCATGAAAGTATAGCGAATCTTCATCTTAATATGAACCACCTTAGTATAGCTTTGGCGATCTTATCCACCGTACTCTTATCGTTGTCTAAAAGGGCTTAGACCACGGGGAATCACACACTGAGGATATTTCTATTCAAAATTTCATGGCGTTATTGTACCGTGCAAAAGCAGACATAGCATAAACCATAACCATATGTAAGCGGTCTGAAAAAACGCAGTGGCCTTTGCGTTCTATATAGGAGCTGGATATCGTCTGGTGGATTTGCTGTGAAATAAACATAAATTCCCAAATTGAATTACATTGCCAACACGGGCTTGTAAAGTCAAATAGAGCATGTAGGGAAGTTCGCAGCTCGGAGTTTGTGGATACAGTGGGTTAAAGGGGGGAAAGGGTCGCGTACACCACATGTGGAGTATGTTTGGGTTATGGGAGCCGAGGACGGAACCAGTCACAGGAAATAAGACAATCCCTGTTTCAAAGAGCGGGGAAAGCCCAAAGTCGCCGTGTTAAACCTGGAAGCAGCAAAACACTGGGTTTTTGTTCAAACATTTTTAACTGTTTACCTGAGTATTTCTTACTACGGAAACTTTGAATTTCCAAATAATTTACCTTGTGGATCAATAACATTTGGCTAAATCTAGTTTTGGTAATTAAAGGAATACTGTGTAACTTTTCTGGAACAGGGACCACCATCTGCGTTTCCTCATGAAGTTCTTATTGTTTTACCTACAATGTTTTACAATATGCATTCATGGGGACAAACACTACCGGGCCAAGTTCAGATCTGTGGAAAGGCGAGGACTCTCACAGTGAGAATGCAGCAAAACGTTAAGTTAGCGTGTACCGAATTACTAGCCAGGCTGGTGCCTCCTAGTGCCTCCACTCAGTTTCATTTCTCTTTACACTCGGCGGTTTGTGAGAACCCCGGAAGTTGTAGTCAGCGCACTGGCCAGTCAGCGAAGAGCTGTGAAGCCTGTCTGGGTCCTTTTGTGGTGCAGCACAACAGTAAACAAAGCGGTCGAGATGGATGTAGACGAAACCATACATTTTGTCTTGGCAACGATTCCCGACATCGAGGATTTAAAGCCGGAACAAAGAATGTGAATTTTATCAAGGGGAAAGACATTATTGCCCTTCTTCCTATGGGATTTGCTGTTGTGCCGGCAATTTCTTGGACACCACTTGGACACCATACATCACGACCTTATAGCAGTGACTGTTTAAATAAAAAATACCCTCCTACCGTCGAGCGAACGAACCCTAATGTGAAGTCAGGCAGTTTCCACAAAATAAAACCGGATGATGAATCAGGCTAGCGAATTACTGATATAAAAATTTATTTTCAACTACAGTGAGAACTTAGTTTGAGCTATTCTGTTAATTCTAAAGATGGGACCCAGCTCTCCTGGCAGTTTGCCCCAGCAGTATTGAAGAATGGGTCAAAAAACGTGTATTCTGTTTGCTCTATGTGCTTTAATTGGCCCTTAGGGAAAAAATAATACTAATGGATTGTGTGACTGATGGATTATTCAGTGACTATCATCAAATTATATCATCAATGGAATAAGACCACAACAAGCCAATCAAATGCTAATCAGGTACGGTACTTAATAATGCTGAAGGTGTGACAAGGGCAAGGCATTTTCAGTCTGAAATGCCTCCCTTTGGAGCTGGAGTTACTCCTGGACAAAAGAGGAATTACACCACCTCGTTTCCAAAATACAGGAAGTAGAAAACACACTGACGACATCACAACAGAGAGACTTAGACTCCATCCAAATGTTAGGCACAATTTACACAAAAAAGGTGAGAGTGACTAACTGCAAAACTGTTGGCTAATGCTTGCCAGCTTGTGACTGCAATTTTATGTGTGAGAGACTTGTTTAACAGCTTAAATCTCCTCCCCTGTTGTACTTCCAGCTAAATCTGTTCTTTATGGTCAGACTGCATTAAAACAAAGCTCAGATTAAAGCCTAAATTGAGTAAGTTAGTATCCCACCCTGAGGGAATGTTAATGACATCAGCCGCAAAGTATCAACTGTTTAATAAAAATGAATGCTAATCCTCCATCTTGACCATCTTTGCGTTTCAGGAATGACTCATTTGTAATCTCCAAAACACTCCCAGACAGGCCACCCCTGACTTGTATTAGATAACCCTTAGGTCAACTTAAAACAGAAGGGTGGTCTGGCCAGGAACCTCACTTCTCTGCCTCTTGGGGGAGACAAAACATACCATAACCAACTTCCTCCTCCTTCTACGCAGAGAAATACCAAATCACAACCATCTCTCACCCTGAGCACCCGCCCACCTTGCTACAGACAGACAGATGGTGATGTCAGCGAGAGGCGTGGATCCTAACTCAATCTTTGGGTGGTGGGAGAGCCCTGACTGCGTAAGGGGGTCAGCGCCAAATGACAATAAATGATGCCAATAGAAGCCGAACCATAAAGCTTTATCAGATTAGAGGAGCAATGAAATCATGACATATTACTTCGGCCTAAACACAGCAATTGGAAAAAAGTCTGAGGATAGCATTTTGCAAGACTTTTACTGCTGTTTTTATTACATTTGCCTTTTGTTTATTTTTCTTCCCCGCGGTTCAGTTTGCACCTCTCCTCAACAACGCACTCCCTCTTCGTGCTTTATATGGACGTATGGTTGCCGGGGCGGAGTGGGTATCCTGGGAAGTATAAATGCCCCTCTCATTGCGTTTGATAAAAATCTTCCTTCCAGCTCTGGGTTTGTTGGCGGGCCGCTAACCAGCTCCAGCACTGGCTTCAGCTGACTCCTATTTGATCATGCACCGCTGTAATGGAAGCCAGGTCCCTGCACACACACGCACACACACATGCACACACACATGCACGCACGCACACATGTTGGGGTTCTGTGCTTCCTGGGGACATTACATTGATTTACATGCATTTCCCAGAGACTGATCTTAACCTTAAACACACCCTAAAATCACTACTTGCCTAAGCTTAAACTGAGCTTTGACTTTAGCCTTTTTTTTTAAACCAATATCTGAACTTTAAACCATGTTTGTTTTCATGTCTGTGATAGGGGGCGCTGGAGTGTTCAGTTGTATTAGACTTCATGGTCCATTACGTTCAGGTCAGGATCACACAATCATGATTTAAACTTAAGCTCTCTAGACTAATGTTCTGAATTTCGTTTGCCTACGCCAAACTTTGCTTGTCCCCACTCCCATAGGGGTCAACTTCGAGGCGCCACTGTTGAGTCGGGTCACTTTGGGCAATGTTGCGATGCTTTGTTTTATCTAATTTTTCACTAGACCGGTTAATCCCATACCCAATTTGGAGAGTTTTTGTCGATGTTTAGGCCTTCAAAATTGTAATGGTTTGCAAGGAAAAATAATAATAGAGAAGAAGAAAACAACAGAGATAATCAAATCAAATAATGTGATGCTGTTTTTTGTTTATTCCTATCTACTACCTGCCTTCCTGTCCGGTCCGTGTTGTCTCCCTCGTGTAATATTGTTCTTTTTGTATGTTGTAATGTACGGACGGGTGACAGGTCCTATTTCGATTTCTTGTATGTCTTGTACATGCGATGGAATTGACAAATAAAGGCTTTCATTCATTCATTCAAAGTATGCTAATAGGAATTAAGCGTGGGAACTATTGTGCAAAATATGACACATGTGACAGTTCACACTTTAGGTTAGTTCACTGAACATAACTAATAACAGATGCTCCTCCCTGTAAATGCCTGGGGTTTGGTACTTTCAGTGTAATTTGCTTCTTCCTTCAGACAGATATAAGGCTGTAACTTACAGAACACTATCAGAACTGAAGAAGCTACTTGGATGAGTGGCGAAAAATATTCACTCTTCTCACTCACTTTTTTACAGTAGAATTTAATTTTCTTTTGCAATGATACTTGCCTAGACGACTGAGGAATTACACAGACATATAATAAGAAAAGATTTATGTCATGAGGACCTGGTTTTTTGCAGGCAGGTCTCTATACGAATGTGAACTGTGCAGAGATTTGGTCCCCGCCATGTAATACAGACCTGCCCAAGCACTTTCTCTTCCAACATGCATAGCGCTGTAATGCGTTTCAGTCTTCGATTTGGGCGCGGAACACTAACTGTTCCATTGTGGACGCTAAAGTGTAGGGCCTCCAGGGATGTGTCTGTATGTGAAAGTGAGTGAACACCATGATATTGACCCTCACAGTGGATAGGTGCATAGGAGCGTGTTTCAGTGGGCCCGGGCTGCCTATAGGAAGTCTGTTCTTGTGTGCGTTACAGGATTATTTACACAAAATGTGCCTCAGGTGCACATGTAATTTTCTGCTCATATGCTAAGCCTCATATTCTAATGTGAATTCAAGATTATTACTGTATGCACTTGGAGAAATGTGTTTTCCTGTTGGGAGGAAGTTATATCATGCACTGTCTACGTTCATGGTACAAGAACTAAACAGAATAGAGAAAAAAAGTGCTGGTTTAACTTTCAGTGAGGATTTCTTCATACATTTTGCAGAATGTAAGTTTATCTCTGTTGAATTTTCAAAGCTACAAATGGCTTATAGCAACTTGATGTTCCCAGTATCTGTTAGAGTAAACCACAGTTTTATTATGAATACGCAGAGACGGGAAGGATAATTGTATTTAAAATGTGTACTAAATGTATTTAGTTACAGAATACTGAATGCCTGTATTTTGCCTGTATTAACATGTATTTTGTAACATATTCCAATACATGGTCCAGTCAGAGTATTGTATTCTTAATACTTTCACCCACACAGAGTTGAATTTAAATGAAAGTGTAATTACGTAACATATGCTTAAAACAGCACCACTGTGCACATCTGCACTCACCACAAGAGCTGTGCTTTATATTTTTTCTTACTAATTTTGCACAGTTTGAAGCCAAAACTGTGTGATCAAGTACTGCCAATGTGTTATTTAAATTGTATAAAAGTAACTGATGTATTCTGAACATCAAATGAAAAAGCAGCTGTACCAGAATATGCAAAATTAGTATTCTGAATGCGTATATGTAATTTGTTATTTACAGTTGCATTATTTGTTAAAGCTATTTTGAGCAGATGGAACATTAAATCAAGTTCATCTCAGAGTTTATGTACAAGTGGAGTTGTCCCACTTTTGTGACTAAAAGTGAAGCTGGAGTACAGACTACCTCAACAAAATTTAGACCTGTAAATGTAGATGGGCGGGGCAGGTAAAATGAAGATGGCCTTAATGCATTTTTTTTTTTGTTATATTAAAATTATCTGAATGGTCTAACTACTTTAAATTATCAGGTTCAACATTTTAATATTCTTCACAAAAAAAGCAATGTAACTGATGGAAAACTGCCTCTTACTTTTCTTATGACAGACTGACATCCGATTCAAGAAATGTGAAATCCACCAATAGAAACATCCTGTAACCACTCAGTCCAACCTGAACCTCAAAAAATACCTCTCACTATTTTCTAACCTAGCTAACCACAGCTAACTGTTTCCACTATTGCGTTTACCTGTAGCACATACTCTATCACGCTTACCCTTAAAACCATTTGAACCGTCCCACTTGCCTGTCTTGGTCAATTTTCAGCCTGATGTATAAAGTGTGGGTGCGATCTGATAAATTGGCTGTATCCACTTGAGGTTCGGCGCTGGTGTGGTGTTGTGAGGTCAGGCCCTGAGATGTTGGCACGTCCAGGGGCCCCATTTGCACAGGGGGAGCACATTTGATCTTCCCTTCTGGAGAGCAGCTGGGGTAGCAGTGTGCCCCTTCTAAAACACAAGCTTTTCTCACTTTTCTCATAAATGAATAAAGAAAAATAAATGGCATAGAACAAATAGTAAATAATAGACTTTTATGTTGATGTGTTTAAAAGATGGAAGTTTAATTTACATCCAATAAATGAATGGAAAAAGGTGAAACATTTGTATTTATGATCAGTAATTTAGTGTATTTTGGTTTATGTCTCCTTAAAGTTAATCTACTTAAAGCTCCTATATTACGTGAAATTGACTCTTATGAGTTTTAAGTCATATTAGAATAAATACCAGCTCGAACATCCCTCTGGCTTGAAAGTCCCAGCTCGAGTGCCCTCTTCGGCTGGAACGTCCCACTCTTTGTTTACTTGCCATGAACATAATTTGTCAGCAGCAAAATGCTAGAATGCTACAGAAGTTGTTCAAAAATCAGTCAGAATCACTTTTAGGAAGGTCTTAACTATGTATTTCATTTAAATATCTAAGATAAAATCCTGAAACAGTTCCAGAGGTGACTGAGTGATGTCCTGCCCAGGTGATTAAAGCTCAGCTCTTGCACCAGGGATAAAAGCATCGTCCTTCCCCCAGAATACTTAAATGTGTTGAGATATCTAAGAGAACTTGCATGTGTAATTAATTCAATATATAATGAAAATGAAATATAGAAATTATAGATATATGTAGTAATAGATATAGATTAACTAACTTAGTCTCATGAAGGGTACAATTCAGTGGGACTTTCGAGTTAACAGCTACGTTTTTACCTTTTGTTCTATAGAGATGGGCAATTCTAGGGCTAAAATCATACAAATTATTCTGATGAAGACGTTTGGAGTTTAAAAACACATTGGAGCACTTTGTGTCTAACCACATGACATCACAAGGAGGAACAGTCTGTTTCTGTTTGAGAGAAGAACTGATCCGAAATATGCAGGATTTGTGTGTGAAACGTGTGAATGAAACAAAACACAACTCCAGGTATGTTTTTGATGAGAATACAACATAATAACATAAATGTCAGCAGAGATACTCGATTCTTGTTTTCGGTTTGGGGTATAAACAGTTTTAACAATAGCCTTATGTGCCCTGTGAGGGAAGTGATGTTATTTTGGGCTTTACAAAAATAAATTGAATTGAATATAATTGGGGTAAATGGTTCAGAAGATCTTTTCATTTTTTTATGGATCAATGTAGTGGAGCAGTGTGTGTGTTTTTACTTTAATTTCACTAGTTAATAAAACCAGCCCACACAATAACAAGACTTACATTGTGTTATGGTCGCGTATAAAAATGTATCTCTGCATTCTGTAAACGTGGCTCTGTTTGAATAGAGAATAAACCCATTGGCAGCTTTTCATTAGTGTTGCTGTCTTTTGCAGCCTGGTCGTTAAAGAATAATTGACCGATGAGGAGGAGTGAGGAGGGGGTGTGAGTTAAAGCACCAGTGCTCACGTTTACTATGGACAACATTTTCACCAGGTCATTTAGACGCTGTTAATGGCATTGAAATGAAAGGCTCTATATCACACAAAATGGATTCTTGTGAGCTGTAAGCCATGTTAAAATGCCGTTTCCTCATCAAAACATACCCGGAGTTGTGTTTTGTTTCATTTCATTCACACATGTTTGAGTAATTCTTTCTTATTAGTCTGTCTAGATCTCCAAATCTCAAAATGGAGCACTTCCTGTATTACCCCATGACATCACAAGGTAGACAAGAGTGTTTTCCACCTTTTAAACATGTGTGAATGAAACAAAGCACAATTCCAGGTATGTTTGCAATGAGGAAACAACATCATAACACACATCAGAACAGATTTAAAGCAGAATACTGTTATATATAACCTGCTGTGTTATACTGCACATCACACTGGATACTGTGAGGAGGTTTTTTAATTCAAAAAACTGGGCAAGAATAGCTCATTTCTGTATATCATTCACAGATATGCCTTGCTTTACCTTAAATATTTATAGTCACATAAAGTCTTGCAGGTGGAGCTGGTTTTTCCATAGATTTAACAGGAAGTGGTACAAGCTGCTGAAATCCCACGGGGCACAGGGACATATTGCATTGTCCAAACTTAAAACATATTTTATAAAATATACATTACCCAGCCAAACCAAATGTGCCTAGTATCGGCTGGCCATGTTTACACCATGATAAGCACAAATAAAGTGCTATTATAATTACATTAACTCTATTGTTTTTGTCACGTTGTTGCATTATTTAGTACTTGCAGCAAGGTCGCCTCATTTATAATCTCCAGTTTATTTCTCATACTTTTCATGCGCTCTTTTTTATTTTTAACATTTTGGTACAAATAGACTTAGTAGTTATATTTTTGCAAGAAAGGGGGATTTAAAATTACAATGAGGAAAAGTGCTTGACAAATGGAGTTCTAAGTCTAAGTGTGGAATGTGGATTTTTAAAATTAAAATCTTTACTTTATTCTTATTAGTCCCAATATGTTATTAAAAAAGGGGAAAAAAAGAGATAAGAACTGTTTTATGGCAACATTTTCCAAACATTACATTCCTCCTGGTTAAAAAATAACCAGAGATACCATATTGTCAAAAAATAGACCAGCTATGGTTAAAACTTGTTCTGATGCATACATATACTGTATGTCATGTATAATTTATATAGCACCAGCAAAGAAAATGACATTCCCCGAAAGCTGCTTGTTGAAAACTACCAGAATGTGGTCAGTGTATCAATAGGCCAACTCAATGCATATTTAAACTACTCAGGCAGGAAGTGAAGAAGTAAGTATCAGCATGTATGGTGTGGGTCCTGAATATTCCCCTTAGTCAGTCATGACATATGAAAGTTATGCCTCTTATCCATGCGCTGGTGAGCTGTGGTGTGGTTTCCTGGGCCACAGGCAAGAGGTTGTATTGTTAGCGTAATTCTTTATTGCTGTTTTGGGTAATTTGCTTCCCCATTTCAAACCATTAATCTTTGCTAGGTCCTTCTGTGTGCAATCTTGCTCTCACAAATCAGAGAAATTATTTCCTCATTTTTCTTTCACTGTGCCATTTGAAAACCTCACTGTATAGGAGGTAACGCTGAGAAAAATACTTGCTATGCTATGTTCTGAGCTGTGAAAACACAACACTGAAGTAGTCCATCCCACAGTGAGTCACATTTGCTCAAATAGTTTCTACAGGACAATGGTTTAATGTGTTTGGGGATTTCAAGTGAATAGTAAGTATAAAGTCTATTTTGCTGCATCAAATCAAGAGCGTCTCATCCATTACTGGAAGAGGAAACTGTGACCTTGACCTTATTTTGAAATCACAAATTTGTGAATCTGAACAACTGTGCAAATGTATTACATCCATGTGCAAGATAGATGAGTTAATGCCTTACTGTGGAACATTTCAGGATGAGTAAGAATATCCACATAAGAAGAGAAAGTGATGGTTGGACCTTAAAAGTCCATATGTCAAAAATAACAATAATCCCCCTCTTTTGTTGAAATAACGTTTGATAGTTTCACTCTCAGTTACGATTTTTTTTTCCAAATTTCCTGAAAACATGGTTCAAAATATACAAATTTATGCTACAGGGGTGTGTGTTTGAGAGGGCCATAAAAGTAAGTGCCAACATGATTACCAGCCTGTTGTGTGATCATCGTCGGGGCCATATAAACTACGCCCAGAGCATGACAGATGTGTCGAATCCTGAGAACCATGACGTACCACTATACTGTTTGCATTTTGATTTCGCCAAGAAGTTCATACTCACCAACTTGTTTCCCTTTTAGCTCTTTGAAATATATATAGCACTGTCCTACCTGATGCTGGTTAACGTGAATACAGAAATATGTACAATACAATCGGCCCAATAACTGAACCTTGTGGTGCACCAAATTCATTATTCTATATTCAGTTTTGCCATGACAAAATATCAATATCACATCTTTATATTGGTGCGTGTTCTGTGTCCAAGGCAACTTATTTGGAGGAACAACTGTGATTTGTAATGGCTGAAAAATAAAGCAGGTTTTAGAGCATGACGCTGGTTATTCAAGCAGCTAATGGATTAGAGTGGGTATTTTAAGGACACCAGCTGCTGTTTTGCGCTATTTGGCACTGCATATTTCAAAATGTAGGTTTCAATATAACTTGTGGCATGATGTATATTCAAGGCCAGAAAACAAAGTAACGGTTTGACTGTGTAGGTTAAATGTCACCACGCATTCAAAGTAATTCTCTAAGCAAAATAAATATACGATTTGAGGAAAAGCATGGACAAACAAGATTCTGCAATGGGCTGAGCTGAATGTATACATGTATGCCACACTATATAGTCCAGACTGCAATTAGCCTACTGCATTATTATAGTCATTATTTCTGAGGGGAAACAGATTTTGTTGTCTCGGTTTACTCAGTACTGTGCAGTGATATAAATATGTAAATGTTTAGAGTGACAGGCATGCTGCTGTCTCCTGGGCATTGTGTAGTGTATACATTACATGCTTCAACTGTAGCAAAAACAACATGGCCAAAGTTTTCCTTCAACTTTGGCTCTGTGTGCTGGAGACATGCAGCACTGTGCATTTTTCAGTATATTATTAAATGGTAAATAGTCACATTTTTAACTGTCCACATAGTCACTGTCGGTGCAATTATTAGGCAAATGGTTATTTTGACCATATCATGATTTTTATGCATATTCTCAAACTCCAAGCTGTATAAACTTCTTAAACTTCTTCTTAAAATTCTTATTGGATTAAAGCATATTCGGTGATCTGTATTTCTCTAACGAGGGAGGATGTGGCTTAAGGAGTTCAGTGGTCAGAGACATGGCCAAGGTAAGGAAGGCTGAAACCCGACCACCACTGAACAAAAAACATAAGCTGAAATGTGAAAAGACTGGACCAAGAAATATCTGAAGACAGATTTAAGGCTTTTATGGACTGATGAGATGAGAGTGACTCTTGAAGGACCAGATGGATGGGCCCGTGGCTGGATCAGTAATGGGCACAGAGCTCCACTTCGACTCAGACTCCAGTAAGGTGGAGGTGTGGTACTGGTGTGGGCTGGTATTATTAAAGATTAGCTTGTTGGACCTTTTCGGGTTGAAGGTGGACTCAAAAAACCTACTGCCAGTTTTTAGAAGACACTTTCTTCAAGGAGTGGTACAGGAAAAAGTCTGCATCTTTCAAGAGGACCAGGATTTTTATGCAGAACAATGCTCCATAGCATGCATAGAAGTACTTTCATCTTTAGGCCAGTAAAGGCTTTAAAGATGAATGATGGCTCCTTTCTTCACCTGACCTAACCCCTGCTGAGAACTTCTTCTTAAACGGGAGATTTACAGTGAAGGAAAACAGTGCACTTCTCTGAACAGTGTCTAGGAGGCTGTGGTTGGTGCTGCACAAAAAGTTGATCATCAACAGATCAAGGAACAGACAGAATCTGTGAATGGAAGAATTTGGAGTTGTTTACTATTCTGACAGATGAAAATAAACAAGTGAAATTGTAAAATGTTCATTTTTCATTTTGTTGCATAATAATTCTGCACAGGAATAGTTGCCCAATAATTGTGCACCCATAGATTTTCTCCTAAGAAAGCCAAAACTTCACTTTTACTTAATATTCAGGTTTGAGGTTTATTAACATTTTGGACTGACCGAGAGCTCTGTAGTTGTTCAATTATATCATTAATAAATGGTATAATTACAACTTGCCTCATAATTATGCACACAGTGTACATTATGTATTTGTAAATTCCTCCTCTCAGTACATGGCCCTGAGAATTTATATTGGGGGATAAATACTTATTATTATGAGTTAATTTCAAGGGAAATGGACTAACTAAACTATTGTGATACTGTATTGTTAAAAAGTCTCAGAATATTGTGGGCCAGTGCTGAATATACTATAATTACAAAACTCTTAAATGCATTGGGCCTCATTCATGAAACGTTCTTATGAACACATCTTTACTTAAGGCCTTCTCATGAACATTTTTGGTATTCACAAAACCTTTTCTTCCTCTGAAAGACCAAATCCTACAAACGTCAGGAGCACCCGTAAGAACAAAAATTCTACTGGTTTAGGAAATTATTACTCTGATAATGCACCAAAAAAATGGAAATTCCTCCCTGATGGTAAGTTGTATATTTTCTTAAATAATTTCCTATAAACATATTACTCTGTGATCCAATAACATTTATGAGGCGTTTCATGGAGCATGTGTCTGTTGGTTCTAACAGACTTTGTACAGGCTGCAGTGAACCTCAGTCTGTCCCAGCTCCAGTGCTCTCCATATGGGCCTCTGTTACAGCCCTGCGCCTGGTCACCACGCTGGACAACACCCCATCAGCCCCCGCACCCCCATGACCAGACCTGACTCTTATGCACCCCCACCCTATCCCCCCTCCTCACTATTACATACATATACTGAAGAGTTATAACTTTATTTCAAGTGTGCCATATATGCTGTTGCAATATTGAAATGAAGATTGTTTGTAACAAATGTCTTACAATGGCTTATGAAGTTAATTCTTTCTCTTCGCACACATTTTTCTGTTGTTTTCATCACTGTCTCATTAAAAAGCAGACAGCATACACACATACGGTTGACCTTCGTCCACCTGGCGAAGTTATGTTTTCCCTTACAGATAAGACTGATGGGAAACGTACTCCCCCGAAACTGGATGTCGATAAGAGAGCTTCAAAACAGAAGTTATTAAATGGAAATGTACTAGGATTGAAGAGGAGGCGGACCAAGAGGCGTTTGCATAATATTTGCATATTCATGATGAAATGTTTTAAATAGTTGGGTTCGAGTTATGTTCGTGGTTGCTCGGTTTGCTCTGCGGGAATCCACGCTAGATTGTTTCCCAGGGAATCTCGCAACCCAGCATGCTGTAATATTGTGAGGTGAATAAATTGGCTTGAATTGAACTTCACGAATCCTGGTCTTCAATCTGGTATGTGCTAAAATGCGTCTAGGGAGATCTTGTTACGACATCGAGTAATTGGAGTCCCCTATTTCAGTTTTGAACAGCGACACCTTCTGATTGTATTTGTTTGAGTTTAAGATTGGAGAAAGAAGACAAGATTTCTTCAAATGGTGACCCCGGCCGTGCTGAAGGGGGAAGTCGAGTCGTAACAACGGAACGTTGAGTCTAGGGGGCGTCCGGACTCCGTTTCTAACCCGCTTCGGGAAAACATACCAGTGTTCTTTCCACGCCGCTTTGCTGTCTCTTCCCTGACGGGCCCGTAAAACAACTAAAAGGTAAGGAACATTGCCTGTTTCTCTATATTGAGACGAATTATGTTCCATTGGACAGACTAAATTAAAAGGGAGACATTGCATCGTGGTTGTTATCTGAAAATTGATGTGTGGATTGAACGGTTAGAACGACGTCAAAAGTTCTCCCAATGTCTGAAGACTAGGTACCTTAAGTACATTTAATGACTGTGTCATAGTAACCAAATTTTAGAAATCCAGGATTCATATGGTTAAAAGAGGTGGTTGGAGTCCTCGCCGGCGGTTAGAGTCCCCGGTTAATATAAAGAGGTGGTTGGAGTCCTCACGGCGGTTAAAGTCCCGGTTAATATAAAGAGGTGGTTGGAGTCCCTCGCCGGAGGTTAAAGTCCCCGGTTAATATAAAGAGAAAAAGAGGTGGTTAGAGTCCCCCGCTGGTGGTTAGAGTCCACCGGTTAAGAGGCTATAGTGTAATGAGCCTGTGAAAAGTACGAACACTTGGGTTAGAGGCCCCGTCGATCTCTGGAACTCGTTAACGCGATCCATGGCGACGAAATAATTGCGATTAGCGCGGTAGGGAATTGAAACAGAGTTGGGAGAACCCATTTTACCGTATTTTGTTACAATTTGTGTGCTTTTGTACGACTAAAAGACAGTTGAGAGTTAAGTGCGTAGTTGGTTTGCGGAAGTGACAAAATGGCGGCTCCAGCTAAAGCCACGCCAACAAAATGGTGGCAAGGCATGCTTGCCAGCACAATGGACAAAAAAGAAAGGACACGATTGGAGAAATCAAAGCAGGAATTTGTAAAAGTAATGGCAGAAAGAGGCATAGGCACAGAACAGTTGGTTCCGCTTCAAAGAATTGTATAGGCCTGTGTCCTCTTCGAGTTAAATTCCGTAAAATAAGGGACGGCGGAGTCCCCTTGAGTTAAATTCTGTGAATGAGTGTGTGTACCAAAAGATTGGGATTGTAAATAGTGAGTTTTTGTGGATGTAAAGACAAGATTTCTCCACCTTAACGGGTAGAAGTGAGAAATACCACAAAATAGATTAATCACTATCCCAATCAATCCTTAAAATCAGTCTTAGAGACCTCCCTACGAGTGACAGACTGATCCAAATTGTGACAAAATGGGAAACCTAATAACAACCAGTAAACCTAGAGATAGATTGAAATGTAAGGATTATAAAATAATGGAGGCGAAAAATGCAGGATATAATAAATACCTAGACTTATGCGTAGAAAAATATAATCTTAAAGGCAACCTGAGTGTAGTGACCTTGAAGGCATTACGTGACCAGATAAGGGAAAAGACAAAAAATAATGAGAAGAAAATGCGTAAGTAGGGCATAACAGAGTTAGGATGTTGGTTAGAGACGGTAAAGCTGAGAGAGGAGCGACAAAAAAAAGGAAAACAGGAAAGTAGAGAGGACAGAAGTAAAAGAGAGGAAGTGTTTTTTTCATAGAAAGGAAGACACAGATTTAAGGGAAAACTTAATACTAGGGACCTCGTCGAGTTCAGAGGTCAGATAAAAGAAAAGGCAAAGAATGATCCAGAAAGATGGAAAAATATGGCATGAAAGAGACAGAGTTTTGGTTAAGAGTAGATGGAGAAAGAGAGGAAGGTCAGAAAAAGGCAAAGGAGAACAGAATATGAGTCAGCATTTTGGAGACATCATAACCAGACCACAACCAAATTGGGTTTTCGGCCTGACGTCAGCCAGAAACTTAATTTGGCGTATGGTGTGAAAGTTCTGTGTTGTATGATTTGACGAGAAGTATTTGAAGCAGCAGAGTTACAAAGTTACTTCTTGTTGAAGTAGAATATTCAACTCGTCATTAAGGAATCTAGGTGACCGAGACTCTGGGACCTAAAACACTCTAATTCCTGGGAGATACACCCCTCGTATGTAACCGCAACTTTTAGTTGTAGAAGCTTGTTGCATAAGGAATTACTGTGATCCTTGAGATATTTCCTTTGAGTCCTGTCACAACTTGTAGTTTTGTCTTGTCACAATTTGTAGTTTGTTAAAAGTTGTTTTGTGTGTACAAATTAGTGGAGTACTGTGAAACGGAGTAGTGCAAGTTCCCGTGTCCCCCCTCCCATCTCAAATTTCCTCTCTCCTAAGCCCGTGCATGTGAGTGTCCCTCAGCCCCTCCCTCCCTTCATTCCTCTCTGAGTGTGCTTCTAGCGCGTTCCCGAGCTCCTCCTCCCATCTCAAAGTTCCACTTTTCTCCCAAAGCCCGTGCATGTGAGAAATCCCTCAGCCCCTCCCTCCTCTCATCCCTCTCTGTGTTTCTGAAGTCGTGCACTAATTTTTACTAATATTTATAGGTACTTTTTATGTGGACAAGGATAATCTTACGCAGAATATAGCAATATAGCAATAACAATTTGCCTTGTCTAGTCCTATGTTTACTTATTTTATAATTTTTTTTAGGGAACTTGCTTTTATTGCAGTGACAGTAGCAGCCATTGTTCAGTCCATGTGCATGTTCTCCCCATGCCTCAATGTGATATGCAAAGTGCTTCAGTGCATTCTGTACTACATGTTGTCTGTGTCAGCGCTCATTTTATGTAGGAATAGTTTTTATACACCAAGTAAAAGATGTTCAAAGCCATGTAGATTTGTTAAAAGTACAGATCCCAAAGTAAAGTAGTGAACCTGAGGTTTATAATAGAACAATATTTCATCGTGGTTAGTGGGTGGAAGCTAAGGATGTAAACTTTGTTCTTAAAGTTGGTTCATTAATTGGAAAACTTGGTGAAAGGAGAGAGAGTAAGTACTTTTGTTGGTTGCTGGTTTGAGTCTAGGACACAGTGTGTTTTTATACTAGGTTATACTATACTTATACACCTATATTCCCAGTAAGAAAAGCATCACCCTGGTTGGCATGGAGAATGATCCAAGATCTACGTGCAGTAAATGAAGCAGTAAAACAGAAAGCACCAAATGTGCCAAATCCACATACATTATTGAATACTCTAAATTCTAATGCCCGATATTTTAGTGTTATCGATCTCAGTAATGCATTTTTCAGCGTTCCAATTCATCCAGAGTCGCGTGGATGGTTCGGCTTTACATTTCGTGGTGTAAAAGTACACATTCACCAGACTGCCACAAGAGTACGCTGAAAGCCCGACATTTTTTACATAAGCAATTACGAGATGTCTATCAAGTTTCACACCCAAACATGGTAGCCAAATTCTAGTCTATGTAGATGACATCCTCCTGGCTAACAAAGATCAAAATAAGTGTAAAAAAGACACCATACAATTGCTCAAAATTCCTAGGTGAGTCCTAACCCCGCTCCACCTACACTCCCCGCGTACAAAGAAGGCCAATCTGCTACTGAATATATAGACCTGTGTACAGAGGCTTACATTAAAAACATGCAGGTGCACTCATTCAGAAAGCCCACCACTAGCACCCTATTCTTACAGTCCATCCTGCCCCAGCTTCCCAAACCTGCCAGGGCTCTGATAGAGGGGACACCTGGTATCATGGCGGACCATGGCATGTTTCAGACACACTTGAGGCACCATCTTGAGATTTACAACAGAAAATCTGCAGATGTACACAAAACACACCAGGATATGACACTGGAGCTTCAAAGACTCCAATTGGGCGAAGCCCGCGAAAAAAGCCACAAAGGTGAAACAAGAGGGTAAGTCAAAAGGGGACAAAGCAGGAACCACCTCCCCCGGACAATACCTGGGTCAAACAGATCCTACTTTAGATACAGGTACACCACCACCCATTCACATGATTGGTGCTCCCACCTCACCAGCAAGCATTTATTATGCGACACCTCCCCAGAATTCTAGGGGTACGGGAAGGACATTCACACAACCAAGGGGATGGAATTTTAGAGGTCGTGGCGGATTCCGCGGGAGAGGACGGGGTTGGCAGTCGAACCAGGGTGGACTATCCTATCAGTCCCAGACAGCTTGTTACATTTGCCATCAAGAGGGACATTGGGCATGAGACTGCCCACATAACACTGGGATGGGTGCCTATGAGCAATATCCACAACAACGCGGTGGTTTCCAGGGGCCACCTGGCCCTCCTCGAGGTAGAGGGGCCGCAGGTCCCATTCCATGGTATCGCGGGGGCTCTGCCTCTGGAGGACAGTACTATGGAGGCTCGGATGAGCTACAATTGAATGCTCACCAGATGGACTTCGGGTCGTTTGGCCCAATGGACAATCGGTTTCGTGTTATCACGGACAATCATCTGGGTGTTGGCTGGCATCTGATTCTGCACAAAAGGAACCCTACGCAGATATTTTCTGGGGACTTTTGGAACCTGCTAAGACAATGGATGAGGGCATACTGTCACATATGCTTCTCTGGAAACCTTGGTTCTGCTCGCTACACCCCTACACTCCCCCAGCGGACCCCTACCATGTTACCTTGCACTATGATCGCACCTACGATCCAATCTATGACATGTTGTTTGACCCATACCATGGCACTGAACACACTATACACACAGACTCAATTTTTGTTCATAAGAAGGGGGTAGTGGCCTCTGTGATTCTCCCGAACCTTTGAATGATTTGTTTAGGTCAGCGGCACGGTTAGCGTCCCACATCTTTCTCTCTTCCTAGGCCCTGGATACGGCCAGGAGCTAGGACCGTTGACTAATCACCTTCAACAATTAGACGACTGGGAGATTACACCCATTCCCAATGTTTTCTATAGCCAATCCGAAGATGCTTACCGCATTGCTGTACCAAATGTTCCTGATCAAGTTCTGCTCGAACATACCCAAATTAGTAGGGACCATGGTCGGGAATTGACAGACCATGAAGATACGGAAAGCTTGTTACAAACGCTTCCCATTTCTCTCTGGTCCTCCGGTGCCTCTGATATTGGTGAGTGCCTTTCTGTCCCGCCAGTGATGCTTGAGGTGGGCCCAGATGCCCAGCCAGTTTGGATCCCACAACGACAGGGAGTAGAGGAAGCTCTAGACGCACTTTGGGAGGCGGGGGTTTTGGAACTCTCAAACTCTGATTGGAACACACCACTAAACCCGGTACCCAAACCTAACGGTTCGTATCGCATGGCACATGATCTGAGGAAAATCAATGACATAACAATCACTCCACTTTTGCCAGTTCTTGACCCACATAAATGTCTTACCACATTTACACCAGACATGAAATTCTTTACAGTAATCGATCTTTGCTTGGTCACTCATTGGATACCTACTTATGGCGTCCCTACTCAAATTCAATCTGATTCTGGTCCACATTTCACTGGTTCACATGTTGCCATTGTTTGTAAAATGCTTCGCATCAATCACACATTCGTTTTAGTTTATCATCCACAGTCTAATGGTCTTGTCGAGCGTATGAATCGCACACTGAAGTCGATACTTTCTAAATCAGGGGTGTCAAACTCATTTTGGTCCGAGGGCCGTATGCAACCTACTTTGATCCCAAAAGGGCCGGATCAGAAAACTCAGTTCTCTTCAAGTTATTGTATTTTTCTCTGTGTCTCATAGTGGTGTTTAAGATTATATTCCTCGAGCAACGCCACTTGTTCCAAACACACTGAGCACAGATTTCCCATTCACCTCTGTCAACAAATAAGAATTAGACTATTTTTCTTGGGAAATCCTGAACTTAGCATCTGCTTTTCTCATTTTTTGACATTTTGCTGATGAGGGTCACGGTCGACAGTCAAAACGATCATCCTTTAAGAGCGTTTGGAAAGAGGAAAGTCTTCATTTGTGCTGCTCTGGTGGGAGTCGCAACGCACAGAAACGCCGGAGACGCTGCTATGCTAAACGGTGCAGAAAATTAACAGAAAAATCTGAAAATTTTAATAGAAAGATCAGCCGAGGGCCAGATTAAAGGTCTTGGAGGGCCGGATCTGGCCCCCCGATCCGCATGTTTGACACATGTGCTCTAAATTGTTATGACTACCCTAAATCTAATTGGCTCGATCTCCGCCCGGTTGCTCAGTTTCATCACAGACACACCATTTCGCAACGCACCGGTTTCTCCCCTTATGAGCTCTTATTTGGCCGTGCCATGCCTGGCACCTTTACTAGTGCAGCTATTGATCCCACCACCTTGGTCAAAACAGTGATGCAGTATAGACCTTATTTCTATGCGCTTAAGGCTACTGTTGAACACCTTGAATTTGTCTTTCTCAAGCGCCCCGTGCGTTCAAAATGATCTGAACCTCGTTACTCTGGACCTTACAGGGTAACCCAACGTACCACCCACGCTATCAAAGTTTACGGATCCAAGCACTGGTATCATTGGTCAGCAGTTAAGCCCTACTATGAACCCAAGAGGAGTGGGAGCTACGCCCCCACTGAAGGGGGGAACAGACTACATCGCCTAAAACATGATATATTGCACTATTTAGGTGAAAAAGGCGGCCTCCCTAAAGTGATTTGGCTTCTTGCACTGATTTTTATACTTCTGGTAGTATTACTTGTTGAGCTAAAAAATAAGAATGAAACTCGGATAAATGATGATGTAAATATAAATGATGACCCTTCTGCTTTTCTCTCTGTTAAAGGTCGGCCGGAAAGGAGCGGACACAAGATCCACGATTGGTATTTGGGGTGTGAAAACAAGACCCCACGAACGAAGTTTCATGTTAATATTTGGTACAATTATGCAGCCTTTGTGGCAAAAGCTACAACAAAACAAACTGCTATGTATGTTCCAGAATTCCATTATCTGCTAGACACCCTACTGTTAGGCCAGTGCCAAGCAGCTCTTGTTTTCCGGACATTTTGCTGTCTGCCCAGTCTAGGGGTTTGTGCCATGGTCGGGGACCATTGCTGTACGTATGTCCCAGACAACATGGGAAATGAGGGTAATATCACTAGAGCCATAAAAAAATTTGAAACAAATAGTTGCGATCACAGAGGGCGATTTCCGAAATAGCGGAGGTTTGTTTGATTGGCTTGTCTCCGGCTCCTGGCAGGCCGTCCTTCGAAGGGTTTGTATTATAATGTTGCTTGGTTTTTTGTTTGTGTTTGTTGTTTTTGGATGTTGTTTGTCTTGTCTTTCTAAGTTTATTTCCAGATCCATTCAACGTGTCACTGCAGGAATGTATGTCCAAGGCAATGTGACCATGTATCAGCCTGAGTGTGAAAGGCTTTTGCCCCAAAACGATGTTGATAATGATGATAGTGATGATGACGAATCTAAGGACCTGACACAGCGTCTTGCTGACTGTGTTGTGTGATTCTGGTAATGTATGTCTTCACACCATCAGAAGGGGGTGTTTTTGTTTTTTTTCCTTGTAACCATAAAAAGATATAAAGTAGCAAAATCATACTAGAAAAATATTTTATTACTTATGCAGGGGGGTAATCAGCGGTTTAGATGAAGGGTTTATATGAGAACTCGGTTGAGTTCTCAGAAGGGGGTTTGAAGAGTTATAACTTTATTTCAAGTGTGCCATATATGCTGTTGCAATATTGAAATGAAGATTGTTTGTAACAAATGTCTTACAATGGCTTATGAAGTTAATTCTTTCTCTTCTCGCACACATTTTTCTGTTGTTTTCATCACTGTCTCATTAAAAAGCAGACAGCATACACACATACGGTTGACCTTCGTCCACCTGGCGAAGTTATGTTTTCCTTACAGATAAGACTGATGGGAAACGTACTCCCCGAAACTGGATGTCGATAAGAGAGCTTCAAAACAGAAGTTATTAAATGGAAATGTACTAGGATTGAAGAGGAGGCGGACCAAGAGGCGTTTACAATATTTGCATATTCATGATGAAATGTTTTAAATAGTTGGGTTCGAGTTATGTTCGTGGTTGCTCGGTTTGCTCTGCGGGGAATCCACGCTTAGATTGTTTCCCAGGGAATCTCGCAACCCAGCATGCTGTAATATTGTGAGGTGAATAAATTGGCTTGAATTGAACTTCACGAATCCTGGTCTTCAATCTGGTATGTGCTAAAATGCGTCTAGGGAGATCTTGTTACGACATCGAGTAATTGGAGTCCCTATTTCAGTTTTGAACAGCGACACCTTCTGATTGTATTTGTTTGAGTTTAAGATTGGAGAAAGAAGACAAGATTTCTTCAATACATATACATATTCATTTCTATGTAAATGAAAGGTAAATGAGCGTGGAGGTGTAGCTGGGTGTTGGTGAGTTAGGCACAACTGTCACTGAAGAAGGAATTTGAGTGCTTTGTGAATCTGATGCAGAGTTCTCTCAGCATCTTCTTAAAGTAGAAATTGCAACAAACATTTTTTAAAGAAAAGATTCATGAATGAGGCCTATTGTTCTCTTGTAGCAAAAATGAATACATATAATAAAATTAAAATAGCAGGAACTACACATACCACGATCCTTTGTTCTCTGTCAGTGCAGACAACATGAAAATGTATTTATATAGTTACTGAAGCACTTTTATTTTAAATTTTTTTGGCAAAGTGACCATAGCACCAAAGGCTTGTCAAAACGTAAAAGGAAAAAGTAGCAAATCCAAATAACTACAATAAATACTATACCATAAGACACAGATTTGGATATTGCTACTTTTTGCTAATTGTTGAATAGGGAGCTTTCAGTTTTAGAGATCTTTAGTGCTGTTAGAAGTTATTATTGTGTTATAATTGATTGAGTGAGTGAGTGAGTGTTGTATGTGAGCATCAGCCTTGCTCTACTCTGAGCTCCAGGCTTCACGTCTTCTCTCTGCTGTCTGCCTCCTGCCTGATACTGATCAAATCTGCAGCACACAAACTGACTTTGACAAAAATGTCTTTCCTCTGCCCAGGGGCAAACAATGACTGGACAGATCCTCCACTGCACTGCTTTTCCCAAACACTGTCTCATTTTGTGTATTTAAGCCCACAGAGTTATCTTCTTCTAATGTAATGACACATATTATTCAGGAGCACTGCTGCGGGCTCATGGTCAAGTATATTTTAGCTATAACAACAGCACGAAACAGTAAGGCTGAGTTAGAAACATGCATTTAATCATAATGAAGACTGACAAACTACTATAATCCTAATAATAAGCATCATTGTACCAGATGTTTAAAGCCTAAAAAGTCTAAATGAAGAGCTTCCACAGCTGAGATGTCAAAACAGACAGACTGCCCCATCCTGATTTGAAGGATTTAGCCTGGTAACTGCCCTCTGTTTTTGTAGTAATAACACAGTTCAAATGAAAATATTATATCAGCCTTCTGTTTATTGCTGAGATAGATTAGTGTTACTCGACAGCGTGCAGTGACTTTTATGGGTAAGCAAGCAGACTTGGGGTGGACATCAATATTTAGTCGATAATAATTTGATGCCACTTTTTATGCAAACTACATTGCAAATTAGTATATTTATTTTTACTCACATTAAATGCATATATACTGAGCCATTTTGGAGTCAAATTAAAGAAGCATAGACCACATAGTTTAATAATATGTGTATATTTTGGACTGTATTTGACACCTTCTTTGCACAAACAGGACCATTTGTGGGCTGTTTGTTTCTACTTCCACTTCATATTTATGCAGCTAAGCTTTCAGTGTCATTGTTATCTATGTATATTTTTTATTATACATCTAGAAACCATATGAGTGACATATGACAGTGCTACACTTGTGTAATGCACTCACTACACAAAATGTACATTCATGAAGATCAAGAAGAGACACTAAGAACAACAGTGCACTGGTTACACAAGTGCCTGAGGTGTCACAAACTTCACGTGACGTTAGAACAACATGTTCACACTCACCTCTCACAGACACAAAACTACGTCTGAAGAAACATCCTATATTTCCCTGAAGTGGAGTAGGTCCAGAACAGACACATGTTCCTCCACACATGTGTATTAGTGCTGTTATTCCACTGACACTGTTGCATCCTCTCTATTTTATATATAAAAAACGATTTTGTACTGTAAATGTACATTTATGTACCTGAACAGATTCTTTCTGAACAGTGCCTTTTAACACGGCAGCAACTGTGCTGATTAAAACAGGTCAAAAACAGAAAAGAACCGGTAATTGATTTACCTTCATTTCTCCTGTGCAGTGAAACCACAAGTCACTTTAATCATCTCCGCTGACGCCAAGCTTACGTGCAGCAGCACGGTAGAGGTCTGCGCGGGACACAATTTTCAGTCCCGCTTCCGCATTCTTCAGTACCGCTCCCGCCCACGCCTGCAGTGTTTTGTGTTGGGTCTCGCGGGTCCCGCGGGTGCAGGGCTCTACAGCTGTTTCCTTCCTGGAGCAAGATCGATGCCTTCAACTTAAAACTTGCATCATACAAACTCCTCCGTGTGCTTTTCATGATGAAGGGGTGAGGATTTGAAAATAATTACCAGTTAGTAATTTGTTGTGCGTGTTATTTCTGCTAAATAAAAAGTAGCGTAATCTTCTTTGCATAAATTTTCCGTCTATCTTGTTTTTGAAATTCCGGTTAGAGCGCCCCTAGCGGTGGAAGAAAAATCCACAGAATAGCTGCACCTTTGTCAAAGCCGCATGGTTCAAAGCCTGGGAAAAAAGTAGCGGCTTATAGTCCGGAAAATACGGTAGGTTTATTCAGCACTGTTTGAGCAGGCTGTGGTCCTCAGTACGCAAGTGCAAACCTCTAAAAAAAACCCACCTGGCCTCTTTGGTTGTGAGAGCGCATGTAGAATGCCGCGCTCTCAACATGTGCCTCCGTAGAGCAAAACAACTCAAGTTGAGAGGACGTTCGATCCGCGGTTGTTACGATTTGCTCAGTTTGACCAATAGAGTGAACTAAAGGACATCGTGACTACACCATGTTTCAAACAGACAGAAGTGAAAGGAAAAACTGAATTATTTGGATATAAATCGAAACAATTTAATTTTAAGATAAGATAAGATATCCTTTATTTGTCCCACAGTGGGGAAATTTCAATGTTGCAACGCACAGTTAAGAGAACAGCAAGAAAACAGTAGCAGCAATAGAAGTACAGAATTACTTAAAAATAGACACACTCTATAAAGATCTATAAAGATAAGGATTATAAAATTCTACATATAATAAATTGCTATCTTAAGACTGAATACAGTGGCTACAGTTTGTACACTGCTATTTGACCTTTGACTTGCAATGATTTTACATTTTATTGGGCAACCACTATATTACTATACTATAATGCAATACTATATTTCTATATTTTATTTTTACTTGTACACATACATTTAAATAATTGTGCCTTATTTGACACCAGTCTCTTACTATTTTTGAATGTATTATCATCATTTATATTTTGCTCTTTGTTATTATATTTATTGTGATGAGTGAGCTACTGTGTCCACATAATTTCCCTTTGGATCAGTAAAGTTTGTCTAAGTCTATAGCTTTTCAAAGGAGAAAGCTCCTCTTAAAATCCTTGAAAACAGGAATGAATCAGCTTCTTGAATAGGAAAAACATGTGGGACAAAACATTTCAAATCAGACCCGAGAATCAAACTCCGGACCTTCTCACCTCCTGTGCCGCAGATCCAAATCGTTGCATATAAACCCGTACACGCTCCAGCCTGTTTGCGGTTTTGCCCTATAACGTCATCCTTGTATTTGCCTCACTTCCGCGCGCTCTAAACACGTTTTATCAGTTGTAAACAGAATCTCTCTTGTTTGGGGTTCATAATGGCATGATGTTTGAATGTGCGCTGTTGGGGTGTTTAGTCTGGCTTGTGTTACAGGTAGTTTGGATTGCAACCCAAAGGGACCATTCCCATTATGACTGCAATTTTATGACGGAGAATAAACTATGAAATGAGTTTAACAATCCTGTAGAAGTTATTAAAAAGTGGCTAAAGGGGAAAGCAGATGTCTATTAGGAATGCAAATGGGAGACATGTTTCCTCTTTGGACGTTATTGTGAGTTATTGTTGGATCGCAGACCTGCTCCGATCCAAGATGCTGCATTTTATTGATACTTTCTCAGAGGTTTTCCACTGGCATTCGCTGCAGACTGGGGGAGCTACACAATCAGTTTCCACTCCTGTTAAAAGGTTTCAGCCAATATGACATTTCCGATTCTCCTCCAAGCAGTATTTTAAGACCACCTCAAGAGGATTGATCAATTTTTCAATTTGCTGGCGTGAAATAAAGGGGATTTCATATCATCGCTTTGATTCAGACTGACAGACTATTGAAACAAGTTTGGAGAAAAGGTGAAATAGTGAATAGCGAAGGCCAATAAACATATCACATAAATCTGTTCATACAGACAGGCCAAGTGGGTCAAGTGTCAAGCTCAGGGACACGATCAAAACACACATTTTTATTAGTAATGAATACTGAAAACAATGAGGTTCTAATGACCAAACCTTTTACTTTCAGGCAAGTATAATAGATTTTACAATGGATTGATAAACAGTCAAAACAGGTCAAAAGTTTGATTATTTCCATTGTAGATTTTCACTGAAAGCATCAAAATTATGACTGGACACATACGATAAAAAAAAAAAAAAAAAAAACTAAACTAAAAATAACCACCCTTTGCATTGCACATTTTTAGCCCAGATGAGGCAAAGCTGTGGAGTTATAGGAGAAGCTCATTGAGTGAAGGCCACACAGATTTTTTTTTAGTTTTGTACTTTCGCTTGCCAGTATTTGTAGTAGTTGCAGGTGCATTTGTGAACTTATAGGGATAGTTCGTTTTTTTTTACATAAATCTGTATGACATCCCCGTCAGCAGTGTCGTGCATCAACACTGACTTACTCCTGACAGCGTCCGGTGAGCTGAGTTCTTGCTCGGTTTCGGTGCTGACGAAAGTGTCCGGCAAGGTGGCTGGGTTCACGAAAATAAAGCATTTTTCTTCTCAAAACAATATGTGTTCAAAAGAGTGATACATTTGCATCATAAAACCATTGTCCACGAAAAAGTCAGACCTCATAATCGCTTGGTACTATTTTCTCTCCGGCCATATCACTGCACGCTGCCGTCAGGTGACAGCCGCGCACGAATCCGACACCTTTTTCAGTAGTTCAGCTGTGTTTACGTGCTCAGACCATTGACTGTCGCGACGGGAGAGAGCACTGAGGTCTGACTTTTTCGTGGACAACGGTTTTGTGACACAAATGTATCACTCTTTTGAACACATATTGTTTTGAGAAGAAAAAAAACCTTATTTTTGTGACCCCAGCCAACTCGCCGGACACTTTCGTCAGCGCTGAAACCGGGAAAGAGTTCGGGTCACCGGACGCTGTCGGGAGGTAAGTCAGTGTTGATGCACGACACTGCTGATGGGGATGCCATACAGATTCATGTCAAAAAACCCAAACTATCCCTTTAACACTTACATTTTTGGTTAGTTTTTTGAGTACCTTTCAGTATTTTCAAGCTTGGCAACACTAATAATTTACTGTACTGTACATAATCACAGTCATGTCATGTCAGTTTAATTCTACTTTTAATACCTATGTTTTTTGATTTTGATTTCTTGAGTACACATTTAAATCAATTTATTCCCCTACCTCAGTCTACTGTAGCTTCTGGTCCCCGCTGTTTTACCCTCACCAGTCCTTTCTGTGAGTGAGTGCGTGCTGCTGGTGACCACATGTGGGACCATGTTTAGTCCAGTTTGTGCTGTTTGTCTGTCTCCATCAGCACCTCCGCCATTCTCACACTGTCACTTTTGTTTATTGCTCTTTCTACTGTCTTGGTCTGGCCTCCATTGTTATGTTTGACCGTACAACTATGCCATTTCCCCATTCTGTCATAAATCTGCTCCCAGGCCTGCTACATTCAAGTTAGCATAACATCAACACATGTCCACAAGTATTTTTACACTCATGAACACCACATTGCAATGGATACCCACAGCCACTGGCACTCAACATGTGGTGGCAAAGACATTTTGGTTGGAATTGTAGCATAATTACTTAGCGAAAGTAAATTTTAATTACCAAATTGACAAAAATAAATAAACTGCTCCATTTTGCTCAAACCTCCAAAGCTGCTGTAGCTCAGTGCACGCTGTATGTCTGGATAAAATGAAAAATCTGTGGGATTGTGATTTGCTTTAAAGGCACAGTTTGTCACTTTTTCTGATGTAGGTTTGGGCACATGTCTTGGCTCATGGCACATGTTGCACAGTATGGCATTAAATGTATTTTGCATTTAATTCTAAATTACAGGTATTTATATGGATGAAACGTACATTGAAAAACATGCATTCTTATTGTGGTAATTTATACAGATCTGACTTGTAACCTGACTTAGTGGTGACATCTGTTTCTCAGAGGAGATTTTTAAGTTTAACGCCACACTGTGGAAAGTTTTATGCATCTTAAAATTGCTTAGCACAACTTTTTTTTAAAAATGTATAAAAAGTTTGAAACCTTGTTCAGGCATAATCACAGTGTGGAGACAAATGAGCACAAGACTTAGAATTTGATTTAAAATCTGTTTCTGAAGCTTTTTTTTTTTTCAACTTTATTTTTATTTGCCTAACAGAGACAAAAAACAATATAAAACAATAGGGAACTTGAGGTATTGGGAGGAGGAGTAGTACCACCAGTGCTCCAAGAAATGTATATGGTGACCAACAAATATAATTTTAATGCCAACAGAGCAGCGATCCTCAGCCAGTGCTTTGAGAGACTCACAGACAGACTCCCTTTAGTTACTCAAAATGAAGTGTCAGTTTAAAACATGATCATTTTCACCACGCAATGTGATTGTAGTTTACCCCATTTTCGATCAGATTGGTACAATTTTATATTAGTAATTTTGTAGATCTCTCAATAATAACCATCCCACATACAAGGCTGAAAAACACTGCTTTAAAAGGACAGAAACATAACCAAAACCACTGGTATTATGTATAAGGTCGATCTCTATTGCTCATAAATGTAATCCACTTCCCCCAGAGCTTCATACATTTTGTGACCTTCAGTCTAATGTAATATGTTAACTTTTCCATGAGATAAATATTCTGTATAATGTTTATCCATTGTCGTTGGTTTTGGAAGCTTTTTAAATCCATGTTATTAAAGACTATCACAGAAGCTTTCATTTTAAATGTGCTTTTTGGATTTTACACAAACATGTTATGGATATTAGCTGGCCTCCATGATGCTTATGAATATTTGATTTTTTTTTTAAAGTGTAAGGGAATAGTGAATGGAAAATGTATTTCCGGAACTGGGGCGCGCGGCCGCTGTTGAGCTCCATTTAAGTCATAGACCCGAATACTAAAATTATTCTGTTTGCCAGACTTGTATATTGGTTCTACGCATATGTTTAAACTGCCACATTGATAACATGTTAAGCCCCTTTGCGAAGTCTGTCCAAGTTTAACCACCGTTTGTTCCTGTCTGGTTCCATTACCTTTACATTGTATTGATTTAAAGTATGTCTGTCACGGAGCTCTCCCCAATTGGGCAGCACTCGTCCATTGCAGTGAAGGATGACTTCACTCCATGTGCCCCTTTCTCATTTAACTACTGTGTTGTGACTTGTGGTCGAGGATCCCGACCACTCTCCATCAAAAGTTTTACAGTGACTTCTCACAAGAATCTAAAATAACTCCTTTGTAACTCATGTGAAATACATTGTCCATATTTTTTTATGTGATATTGAATACAGTACAGAGAGAATACTTTATTTTATCTGGTCTTTAAGGAATAGATTTAGATAATCCTTGGCGCATTGCATAGGCTTATACTTTAATTCTATCTTTTATTTCTTTTGAACTAGCCCTCAGAAGCTAAAGTGAAGGAACTGACAAAGTATTAAAGGACTAAATGGCATGATACTTTTTAATTAAACACATTTAGGGTTGTAGAAATTGGTGGTCTGCAATTTGACAGAAAGTCTTCATTTCCGAAAATGCTGTACCAGATTTTTGGGGTTTTTGAAAATGTGAAAAACAGAAATAGTTGATTTTAAACATTTGCGGTGGTTCTGACTTATTCCTCACTTACCTTTTATGTTTTGAGCACTCTAATTATTTCGTGTGATGACTTTATAAGCGTTTCTCTGCTCTCACCTCTTAGAAACAAGAATCAAGCTCGAGAACTGCTTATACAATATATCTGTCCTGGTGAAATATGTAAAAAAAAAATGAGCACAGACTCTTTAAAGTTCCTGTGTTTAAAGGCCATGTTATAATATCGTTACCTCATCAAAAACATATAATTTAAATTACATTCACACATATTTACCTTTAGTTCAATATAAATTGGCAGTTCTCAGGCTGCAATCATCCAAATTGTTCTAATGAAGGTTTGTGGAGTTTAAAAACACAGTGGGGCACAATTTTTTCTGTTTGCGGGAAGATCTCAGCCTAAATACGCAGGGGTAGTGTGATAAAAATGTGTGAATGAAGCAAAACACAGCTCCAGGTATGTTTTTGGCGAGGAAACAACACTATGACAGATCAGAAAATAGCGTAACATGGGCCCTTTAAAACTACTGATTCATCCATTATACAAGTTATACAAGTTAGGATGTAATACGGTGCAATTCGGTTTAAAATATCAAATTCAAATCCACAAAAAACAGCTAAAAGACAAAGCACACGTCTATGGCCATAAGGTACATTTGGATTTGGGGAGGTCTGAGTGGAACATATGATCACAGTTAAGTTTATGGTTTTCATTGGTTATGCTCCAAAATGTCATGTTTAAACCGCCAGATGCTTGGTTAATGTTGCTGAATGTTAGAAGAAATAATATGTGCCAATTCAGAAACAATAAGAGCGCTTTTGGAAATAGATTGATACACAGTGTAATACGCCGTTTCCAGATGCGAGCAATTTCCTACATGCTTGATTGTGGCAAACAAGGGAAGAATGTTGTCTTGTTTTTGGACTCTGAAGATGGGCCATTTTCCAATAGAAAACATATGCTCACACACATTTTTTATTTATATGGCAGGCTTTTAGTAAACATAGTAGTGTCTCTCTATTACTGATTTACTACATCCCATCTGCCTTATCTTAAAGCTGTAACATTATGTGTATTCTGTTTGATTTATGTTTTATTATTTAACATCTTACAATCTAAAATAATGTATATGTGTGGCAGGAAAAGATTTCAGAGTACATACAAAGCCCTGCAATAGATCCTGGGCCCTCTTGTGGCAGCAGCGGGGAGTTTCAGATTACTGGGATTATAAGAAAGAGTCTTTTAAAAACACAAGATTTTCAGCTCTTGAGAAGAAGACATAAGAAGAAGGTGAAAAAACAAAACTCCATTCATGTTTTGATGTGGAAACAGGATGATTAAAAGCTCAGGCAGGACAAGTAGCATGTTGTCCTTCTTTTAATTCACATCAGACACACAAAAAGGATCAATTAATTGAATTTGGCGGTAACGATCATGATAATAATAATGCGTTAGTCTTATATAACGTTTTTCCAGTTGCTTTACAGTTTCACTCAGTCCGTACCTGGTGGTGGTAAGCAGCTATTATAGCCACAGCTGCCCTGGGGTACAGTCTTTTGTCTTGTGTTATGTATTGTCATGTCTGTATGTTATGTTAATGCTACCGAGTCCTGCTCCAAGCCAAATTCTCCACAAGGAGGCAAAATAAATAGAAAACTGAACCTGACGAAACCGAGAGTTATGTCAGTCTGATTACGCACACATCATGTCATTATTACATTTTTGACAAAATAATCCACACATACCCGTTGAAGAATAAATTGTAGTAGCCCGAGAGTTGAAGTTTTAACACAGGATTCACTAGGACCATGCCACAGCAATGGAATAAGATAAAGACATTTACTGATGATGGATAGGTGTGACGGCTGGGAGGAGACTCAGGAGAGCGGAGACAGACGGTGTTGTCGGGAAAGGCCGTATAAATAGGGCTTCTGGGTAATTGAAGGCGTGGTTGAGATGTGGTTGGTTGAATCATATTAACTCCACAAAGTTTTTATGGTTGGACCCAGCACCTGGAGACATGAACCCTCAAGACATTGTGATAGTTTTTTCCATTCAAGTCTTGTACAGTCCAGTCTAGCTATGCTGTTGTAGGGAGTATTATACTTTTGATAGTGTAGGCAAAATAACAGTGCCTGAAATTAAATTAAAAAAAATACATGCTAGAGTTGGGCGGTATCTAAATTTTTATATCGTTAAACCTTCTCAGCATTTTACCGGGGTATACAGTATTACTGTGACTAATTAAGAATTATTTCGTAGCTGCACCGAAACCATTCAGAAACAGAATAGCAGCATTATATTTGAAGATGAAATTTGAAACTTCACCAGTGCGTATCTCCCTCCATTTAATAATCTGGGACTCGCCAAGACAAGAAAAGTGCAGAAGAGGCAGATTCTGGAGTAAAAAATAAAAGGTGACAGTCACCGGTGTGTGATATTTACCACTGCAGCATGTTGTATCTGACAGACCCGCGCTCTCGGCACTCGGAGAAGTTACCGTCTCTTCTGTGAAAGTCTGACTTCGCCCTCAAGCGGGAACTTTCTCCTCTTCAGCGCAGTGTCCCCTCTTGACTCTCAGCTTTCAATAAAACGTCTCCATTGCAAACTTTTAGGCTCAACATCACACACGAAGCGCCAGTCACGTTTTTTCTTTTTCTTCTTCCTCACTGCGTATGGATGGAAATCTCCGTGCGTAATGACATTTGAAGAGGAGACAGAGCGGAGGGGAGAAAATCCGCGCTGTGCCCCATGTCCGAAGCGACTGTGGTGGGATCGCTTGCCTGACACAGGGTCGTAGCTCTGTCAACATTTGCCGTCCCTCCCTTGTCATTTGGCCTTAAGTAAAAATGCTGCATAATATTATTTTAGGCCCTTATGCGCTGTAGATTTTTTAAATGATGCTAATGAAACTGATACCGTTGGTACTTTTTGATACCTCGGGATACCGCCCAGCTCTAATACATGCACATAAACACACACATGGTGCATTGTTGTTGTTTTTGTCTAGAGTTTGTGGTTATTGTTGTATTGTTCTGTATTTTTTAATCCACAAAATTTAATTTGACCTATGATCAAAATTCCACAATGTACAATATAGTGTATTTCCATGGGACCTTTATTCTTAACTCCTCTGTCATGGTGTGTCCTTGGTCCAACACACACATATTTAAAATTAATCGCCCCTAATAACGGCCAATGTCATTACATAGACTTATTCAATTAACAGCTCCTATTACCTATAGGGCTAATTTAGTGGCAGGATATCGTATTACCTTCTGACACTATCCATCAGCTGCTCAATGAGTGGGTGCCTCAGTCCGTTAATATTCTAATTAGCAGTTTTATTAAGAGTTATCAGGCTTTTTCCTCCTGTGACTGCTTTGGAGATTGTTTTATACCACTGACCTTCTATAGTTCGCATGAAGCTAGGAGACGCTATCTCGCACAGAGGCCAAGGACATCGTATTCATTAGCAACTACACGCTAAATTTTTTTTCTGCATAACTGTCATTCCACCCAACTAAGGCATGCATTTTTCCTCATTATTATTTTTCCCCTTCTCTGCTATAATAATGTGCTCCTTAATGTCCATTACGAGCACAGTCTGTCTTAGTGTGTAACCATTAGATGTTCCCAAGAGAAACGAGAGTCACAAGATCAGTGCCCAATGTAAATACAGGCCTTCCCTTGACAAAAACACTGCGCTCATGTGGTCATTTAGCAATTACATGTCCAGCTTAAATTTGTTTGGTTCAAAAACATAACTTCGACATTATAGCGACTGTGGGAACTGTTTATGTAAGGAAATGAATTAGCATGTAATAGCTCTGGAAGTGAGTGATATGAGTTTTAGTGGAACAAGACGACAATGTTAGTTCAATCAAAATGACAGATTTAAGATGGTGGGATTATGGATAGCATGAAATAGCATGAAAAAAAGGCTTGTCTCCAAAGCAATGTGCAAATGTTATTGCTATAAATGTTTCACAGTATGGCTATGGTTATCTAACTCCATGGAGACAAGCAGGCCCACAAGCAGGTCAGGTCTGTGGAGAGGCTAACCCATTTACAATAAGAATGCATGTATTCTAGGTGTTTTAATTTAGTTTTAGTAATAATTGCTACCCAGATACATTAAAAGCAAATATAAGCAAAGAGATAACATCACCATGGGAATGAGCTTGTAGAGGGCTGTCCATCATAAAAGTTACATAGTGCAGCTTTAAGGCTCTAGTTGTAATCTCGACCATTCCCTGTACAATTTTAGAGCATTTTGTGTCTGAATCTTATCTGGATTGTACATGTTATTGATTTACCTGGAATGTTTCACATTATGGCTTGATACTTATCTATCTCCATGGAGACAGGCAGGCGGCACATCCACGCCCAGTTACAAGTGAGGTCTGTGGAGAGGCTAACCTAATTACTATAAGTATTTGATAATAGTGTATTCCAGGTAGGTAAGTACTAGCCAGATACATTAAAAGTCACACTGTGGAACAAACATCACTATGGGAACAAACTGGTAGAGGACTGTCCATCATAAAAGTTACGTAGCACAGCTTTAAGGGTCCAAGTTAGAAGCTCGACCAACAAAATGGCTTCAGACACACAAAAACACTACAGTTGTACAGGCACCGGGTGACACATTGCTTATTGTTAGTGAACATGACATTTACAATTGCATTTTGTGTGAAGGGCCAAAAAAGCTTGCATCATTTGAGCAACGTCCATGGAAGCGAATTTGCCAAAACGAGATATAAACGTAAAACAAAGAGCTGTGGAACTTTGATACTTACTGGGCTCACTGGTGACTTCATCTGTCATAACAGTTTTGCAGGATTGTAATTTTAAGTACTTATCCATTGTGGGAATCCACTGTGGTTTGACATCACACACACTAAAATAGCAATTGCAGAAATTTGAATACTAATGGCTTTCAGTCTTTGAATCTTATAATTGGGAATCCTGAAAACACTAATTAGAATAGTCTTTTGTGAACTCTTTGTGAGCCTTAAACATGTCTTTTTCCCTCTTTTGTACTATATTCAACTTGATTATTCCAAATGGTCTGTCTTCACCGACCCCCTTTGCTTTAAATGTGATTTTTTTTCAGATACCAAATCATACACATATTTAGCAAAATGTTGCACAGCCATTAAAAAATAATAAGTGTAAATGCATATTCATATGGTGAAATACCACTATAAAGATAATGGGCCAACAGCAGAGATTCAGTTCTGAAGGTTTGACCAGGGAGTTAATGGGCCATTATTATAATTAAAGGGCCCATATTACACTCTTTTCGGAACTAGCATAAAATACCAAATAATAGCTGGGGCATTTATTTGTTTAAATCACTTAACAGTCCCGTCATTTATTTGAGACAAGGTGGCAATTTGGAGCCAGCGATTAATTCCTTCCTCACAAAAATCTTGTTCAGCAAAACTAGGAAAATATGGTACTCCAATTCTTTTAATTTTACCTTTGGCAAGCACTTGTTTCTAGTTGCCACAAATTTGCAGCATGCCCAAATTTCTATACTTTTTTAAATTAGTAATCTCATTTTAATTGACCATCTACTTAAAGGCAAAAAGACATTTTTTTTTATATACATCTAGATAAATTCTTACGTTAAGGGGTTTTAACCTGTATGACCTACTGGCATGTTCCCTCTAAGCTGTGCGCCTCTGACCCTCTGTGCACAACTCTCAGAAAAATTAATACATTACATTAGGTGTTATCTAGAACCAGTGGTTATTTATCAAAATATCCATCTGCACCCGGCGTTTATAGGGGACCCTGCGGTTAACTGGAACCCAGCTCTAATTTGGTATTTTACGGTATGTTATCATGTTGTTTCCTCATCAAAAAAGAGATGAGAGTTTTGTTTCATTCACACATTATTAACCCACAAACCCTGCATATTTAGGCTGTGTTCTTCTCTCACACAGGAGACACCCTGATTCTCCACTGTGTTTTTAAATTCCATACACCTTCACTTGAATGATTTCAGCCCTGGAATTGCCTATCTCCACTGAGCTAAAGGTAAAAGGAGCTGTTAAACTATCACTTCCTTCATAACATCACATGATGGAAGATGAGTTTTGGAGATATAAATACATAATAAAGAGTTACTCAAATGTGTGAATGAAACAAAACACAACTCCAAGTGTATTTTTGAGGAGGCAACAACATTATAACATACCTTAACGCTCACAAGAGTCAATTTTCTGAACTTTAAACCTTTACAGATCAGATAAATTTCAGTTTATGATCAACATAAATATAAGATTATATAAGGGTTATATGTTGATTTAAAATATTCATCTTTCCCATCATCTGTGTACTTGTCTCTTAAAATACACTCCAAATATAACCGTATCAGTGGAGTGAGAGCTTCAAGGACATGTGCTCGTCTTGTGCAAACACTTGGTTATGGATTGCTTGCTGAGGATCTCGATTCTGCACAGTGGCCTATTAGTATTGACCCCGCGAGAGGAAAACAAGGGCTCTCATACACACTATTGACGAGTCTGGGGCCGATCCGTGCTGCACATGCTTCCCCATTGATTGTTTATTACAGCTGCATAGTACGGCGAAAAGACTTCATCCATCAATCGCCGCTAATGGTGCCAACGTATGAACTCAATCTAAGGTCCTGTGAGCGGAGACAGAGATGGAGCCGTGATCATTGCCTGTTATGGGTGTGATAACAAAAACCTGGCCGCTAAATCAGGTAAAGTTGCGTTGCGGAAATGGATTCGGAGGCGTATATTGGACCCCAGGCTGTTTGCGGGGCCCTTCAACCCTTCAAGGCCAATGGTGGATCAATGGCAGCGCTACATCACGGCGGGAAAGAGTAATGCGCTGGTGTTGAAAAGTAGGCAGGAATCCCGGGGTGAGCTATGCATGTACTCTAATGAGCTGCGGCGTTGTATGGTGGTGTGTTGCTTAGCGGGGCTTTGCAGACATTGATTGTACAGCGGGTAAAGGCAGGACAAAGTGGCAATGCTAACACTAACAGTGGAACATGATGTGGTCTGGTTAAACATACATCTCAGAAAATGCGGCGTAGGCTCTTATCACTTCTGTACAGTCTAAATATGGGTTAGAATTATACCTTAATGCTACTGGACCAGCTTGTCAAGGGCATCTATTTGGACTAATAACAATAGGTGGACTGTAAAGCTACAATATGCCATTTTACTGGATTTTTATTTGATTTTTTTCACCAGTAGATTGTAGATGTGAAACCTGCGCCACCTTTCTTCCCTCACCTGGCCTTTTTTTAGACTCACCTGTGTTTTCTGGTCTTCTTCTGACACTATCACTATCAGACTGCAGTAACGTAGATAGCATCTAGTGGTGATCTGTGAGAATGCAGCAGGGGAGGGTCGGCTGACCTTATTACAGGTGGTAGCTTTAAAATGAATGTGAAAAAACTAATAAACTTATCTAATACATACAGCAAGTGCCATAGCGGGGTTCAGTTATCAATAGAAAGTGAAAAGAAGCAAATTCACACCCGTGCTAAATTTGTATTGAGAACATGGTATCTAGTGGGCTAGTGTTTATATATGCAGTCTGTTAGCGCAGCGACATTAGCATTCTGTTGTTGCTTGTTGTTTGCTGACAGCCATAATCTTGGCATCATAATTTGTTGTTATGTTTATAAGTGATCTCACATCAGCCTAAACCCCTCCGTTCAAAGTTTTATGTGAAATGTTTGTATCAATCTATTAAGTTTGGCCGTACCAGCCTGTCAAAGCCTGATCCCGTCACATCTCTGAAGCTAAGCGAGGCCGGGGATGGTTAGTATTTGGATGGGAGATGGAAAATCAGGAGCGCCAAAATAAAACTGTCCTTTTGTCCTTAGGCAAGGCACTTCACCCACATTGTATGAAAGTGGAAGTGGTGTGTGTGAGTGATGGTGGTGGTCGGTGGGGCCGATAGCGCAGATTGGCAGAGGCTACAATAGTAGTTTACCACCACCAGGTATGGACTGAATGAATAATGCTCTGTAACGCGTCTTTAGGTGTCCAGAAAAGTGCGATATAAAACTGCATTATTATTATTATTATTATTATTATTATTATTATTGTTATTATTATCAAGATCATGATTACTGCTACTAAATAATAATAATAATAATAATAATACATTTTATTTATTAGGCGCCTTTCTGGGCCCCCAAGGCTATCTAACAAAAACATAAATAAAGTACAATTAAAGTTACAGTTAAAGCGGGACAGTATTTAATTGACTGATTCATTGTTTGTGTTTAGTATTGTATTCAGTGTTGTATTTTATTAGTATTTAGTATTTAGTAATGTATTAGACAGTATTAGAATTGATTGATTGTATTTAATTTACTTACAGTTAGTTATCAGCTATTCTCCCTGGATACCTATGTGGCATTTACTACTATTACTACTACTACTACTACTACTACTACTACTACTACTACTACTACTACTACTACTACTACATTTGGGCAGTTGAACCAGTTTATTTGCCTAAAGTCTGTGTTTGCTCTAGTCGTTTGGACAATGGGCGACAGAGCAGCTCTCCTACATTAAAATGAATGGTCTGTTGGTAGGCGTTCTCTCATAAATAAACTTTATCTATTGCAGTTTATGTTATGTTACCAATATACACAGAAACCCACACAATTATGTGATACTCATTTGCTGCCCAGACAGTTATGGTGGTTTTGGAATTGCATTGTGTTACCCAGCGCTATACGTCTTTATTATAACTTGATTCCGACTCCTTGACAAATTGCAAACTAATGCTTTCCAATTCTTTACATTTGAGATAGAGAGATATTTTGTACAAGTTGTTGTTAACTGCAGATGGAACATATAATTGCTGCGTTGTTGATGTCCATAATCCTTCTTTGTGGAAATTTCCAGCACAGCATATGTTGTCTGTAGACTGTTCCATGGACCAAATGAAACAGTGGCAGCATCCCACATTGGCAAAGCAAGTTCAAGGGCTTTGTACCTCTTGTGGGCCCAGCTTCTGAATGACCTCCAAATAATGATTAAACTTTATTCTGTTGGAATGAATGTAAATCCAGGGCATAGAAATGGGAATTATTCACAGCTGTTTTAGCTCTGGAACAATTTGGCTCCTGTCTGGAAGCTGGGAAGCCAAGGATGTCCTGCGTGCTAATGATAACAAATGCTCGCAGCCCGCATATGTTTGGACTGAGCTAATGAAAATTTGTCAAGAGAACCTGATATGTCAGATATGTCGCTCTGACAAATCTCTAGTGACTCCAGTGAAGTTGATGCACTGTCGGCATGGAGCCATTTGTTAACAATGAGATACACCACAAGCCTTTGACCTCAATGGACATCTTCATATATAAAATACTGCATTTTCTGTTGCTTAAAATTTAACTGTGTTGAAATGTGAACCACCTTGGATGTTATTGCTCTGCCCAAAATGTTCCTCAGTATGGCATTAAACTTATCTCAATCATTGGTGGAATGTAACAAAAACAAATGAGGTATATACTGTACACTTTACTTATGGATACTTTTAGCTTTTACTTCACTGCATCTGACAGCAGTTATCTACTTTCATGAAAGTTATAGTCGCTCAAAAGGCTGAGAGGCTTATTTTTTAACACATTTGTAGTGTGAGCAAACAAAGATATGCAAGGAAAAACAGCTGGGAAAAACTATAAATTCAGTCATTTCTGTTGAACAAAATTCAACACAAATTTTGGTTTAACTATACACTACATTTGAAGCTTGTTTCAATCTCAAAATCTGCATGAAATACTCTTAATTCTTCTTTAATTACATTTTTAAGCAGGTACATTTACTTAAGTACTTGAGTATGTCTTTGTTTTAATATCTGTACTTTTATTTACTTTTGGCACCGATCTCAGTGAAGATGGTTGCAGGTCAGATCTGCTCACGATGCATGTTTCGTTTTTCAGTATATTTGAGCGATAAAAACACCATTTTACTGTAATAAATGCAATATATGCTTAATGCCATCCTGTGTAGAACATTCCAGGCAAAGCAATGATATCTACACGGAGACAAGAAAGTGGTGAACGCTCCACCAGAAAGTTACACAGCGCAGCTTTAAATACACACACATTACTTGAGGGGATTAAACGGCGCTCATATTGTTAGCGATGTAATTAGAAGCTTTGGCGATAAGAGCCAAAGATAAGGATCTAATCAGCTCTGTGGGGAAACATATTGTCTGAGAAACAATAAAGAAGTTCCAGTTGTTCCTCACTAAGAAGGCTTTATATATAGAAAAGAAGCAATATCAGGAATACTGTGAGCTTCTGCAGTTTTATGAAAAGTGAAGCTTTCAGTCAATAGTTTCCCAGTATGGAGAGTATTTTCAATTGGTTGTGGGTGGTTGAAACCTCAGACATGATTGAAAAACAACTATAAATGATTGCTTTTAATGACTACCCAAATGTTTTACCTTAATATATAAAGATACACGCCTCCAAACATTGTTTATTGGGCATATAAAAAGCCTTGAGTAGGTTGCTCTGTGCTGTCTGTTGGAAAGCAGTTAAAATGGGGCTTTCAGATGTAGATTGTTTGCACACACTTGGTTTTACTACTGAAAAGATAAGAACGAGTCTGATGAAGTGTGTATGGGCTTAAAGTACACAGGGGAGCTAGGGACCACTCCAACATGAAACAGTACACAGCACATGGGTAAACGCTGATAACGTTTGTGCCTCCATGGAGATGTCTTTGCTTTGAATGTTTCACACTAACATGGCGATAAATTCATCTCGCATTTATTGGGTTACATGTGCTTGTATTGTAAAAATGCAAAAACGTGCCTTTTTACTGTAAGCAGTGACAAGTTTGTAAGTGTTTTTCCACAACTTTCAAAGGTCAATCACGGAAATGCTAATGATAACTAACATTTTATTTAGATGCACAGTTCTCAGCTGCTCAAGAGCTGTTGATACATATGTGTTCTGGAGAGACACATTTTGCTCAAATATGTGAAAGAAAAAATTGGTGCAGGTCCTTTAATGTGGGACTGTTAAAGGGCCCATAATACGCTATTTTCTGACCTATTGTAAAATACCATATAACACCCGGGGCGTTTATTTGTTTCAGTCACTTAATAGACCAGGTTTATTTGAGACCAGGCGCCAGTTTGGGAGAGGCGAATAATTCCTTCTTTACAAAAAAACAAACAAAAACAAAACTGGGACTGTATGGTACTCAAATTCTTTTAACTAGTATGAATATAATTTAAGATACTTTCTGTACAGACGTAGGCGAGTTCATTTGAAATGTTACAATAAACAGCCGTTTTTTTTCAGCGCTTTTAGTTTATGCAAATGAGCCATGTGGTTTTAAGTTTCATTTCTGTACAGACAACGCGAGCATCAGTCCTGCATCCTGTTGTTTCAGACACGACTTCTGTCTTCCAGCTCGTACATTAGACTCAAGTCAAGTCAAGTCAAGTTTATTTCTATAGCACATTTAAAACAACTTCAGTTGACCAAAGTGCTTCACATAAAGGATAACAAACATATGCATATACAACACCATATGAGGACAAAAGATAAAAAAGAATAACCTAATAAAACAAGATAAACTGACTAACTAGTATTAAATGCCAGGGAAAAGAAATGAGTTTTCAATCTAGTCTTGAACTGCGTTACGGACTGAGAGGATCTGACAGGAAGAGGAAGGTTATTCCACAGTCTGGGCGCTGCCACAGAAAAGGCTCTGTCTCCCCTCGTCTTGAGCCGAGTTTTGGGCACAACCAACAGGAGCTGGTCGGCTGACCTCAGGCCTCTGGGTGGAGTGTAGGGCTCCAGTAATTCTCTCAAATATACTGGACCTAAAGAGTGTAGACATTTAAACACAATTAACAACATTTTAAATTGCACCCGATAGAAGACAGGGAGCCAGTGCAGGTCACACAGCACAGGTGTGATGTTTATTTGGAACCGGCGTCTATTTATCAAAATATAAACCTGCACCCGGCGTTTATAGGGGACCTAATTAGAACCCAGCCTTTATTTGGTATTGTACGGTATGTTATAATGTTTGGTCATCAGAAACACTTGGAGTTGGGTTTTGTTTTATCCGCATTTGTTTAACACACAAACCCTGCATATTTAGGTTGAGTTCTTGCCTAAAACGGAAAACATGCACACCTTTTGATGCCATGTGGTAATACGGAAAGTGCTTTACTGTGTTTTTAAACTCCATACACCTTCACTTGAATCATTTGGATAATGTCAGCCCTGGAATCCCTACAGAACTAAAGGTAAACAGTAGATGTTCACTTGAAAAGTACCACTACACGATGTAACAAGGAAAAGAGATACAGTATTTGCTTCATTCCGCACTCTTCTCTCTAATTTAATGTCTCTCTTTTTAATTGTATGATGGTTATTTATGTTTTGATTTGTTTGTTTTGTGATTTTACTATATTTCTTATTCTGTAAAGCACTTTGAATTACTTTGTGTACGAATTGCGCTATACAAATAAACTTCCCTTGTCTTGAGCTTTGGCGACGTAGCCCCACTGCTAATAAAAGTTGCGAATGAAACAAAACACAGCTCCAGGTATGTTTTTAATGAGGTAACAGCATTATGACATGGCTAAAGGCTCGCAAGAATCCATTTTGCGTAATCTAGGACCTTTAACCATAATAAAGCACTTTGCATCTCTTACAGTTTTCCTTTACGGCCCCTCAAAAGTCAAAGTTCCCCAATCCTGACTTCATGCTTTCCTTTTGCATCTGGACCAGTGTGGGGTGGTCATCCTGCTCGAAGACTCATTGGACGAAGATCTTTTACCAAGCTCCTTGTAAGTGTCCAAGTATCAGAGCTCCCATCACACCACGTCACACACGGAGGAAACAGTGATGCTATTGTACCGGCCATCTCTCTTTTCTCCAGTCACATTTTAGACAAGTTAACCTCTTTAATTAAGAGTACTTAGCTGTGTGGGCCCGGATGGAGCAGGAAGCGATTGTTGAGACATTGCCAAGCTGGATTGGGTTTCTCGGCGGTCTGTGCTTCAAGCCAGAGCTGAATGGGAGGAAGGCTTGTCAGCAGATGCCGTGCCCAGGGATCAGTGTCTCTCCGCGGGGCTACAAGAGGCCTTTCCCCCCCAAGACAAGAGAGGGGAAAACTGTAATGGAGGACCACGCATGAAGGGAACTCGTACAGTGAGATATCCACTCTGATGTTGAAACAGGATATTTGACATAGTCTGTCAGTGTGTTTCTGGACCAGTGAGCATGTCAGGACTGCTTTGTCTTCAGATGTGCTCTATATATCAGGGAAAGTGTGCGTTTGTGTTGGAGTTGGACATGAAACTGTTAAAGGGCTGATGTTATGTTGGGTTATAGGCTTTATGTTGGTTCGCTTACAAAAATCTGCATTTATCTCCAGAGAAGGGTAGAGAAGCCAACATTTTTTACTTCAAAAATAATGTTACTCAAGTGGAAGTGAAAAGTTATGGTTCAAGAAATGACGGAAAAAAATATTTGGGAAATCTGCTACACAAGTATAAGTAATTTAAAGAGTAACTGTCAGGACGTGGCATCGGATTTATAATTTGAAGTTAATTTAATTTGCATGAAAATACATCAAATATTGCACAAAATATGATATTTTCAAAAGGACAGTCCAAATTTTTTTTTAAACTAAATCATATCAGAAGAAGAGGTACAAAAAACTATTATCAACAGAGTTTTTGTCTATTTTATATTTATTCACAATGTAAAGAGTCACACAAATTTAAGAGTACTGTTACTTCAATGAACGCATTCACTAGGAATAAAAGTATTCTGCTTGAAAAGTACTCTGATAAGTACATTTTCTTGCAAAACTGTATAGTACTGTCCACCTCTGCTTTCTCATTCATGCTTTTAAATAATTCTGCATATTTAGTCTACTTGTCTCCTCTGTGTATTTAAAGTCTACACACTAGACGAGCTCTGATCATTTCAACACTCAAATTGCTTCAGTACAAAACATCTCTTGCTAATAGCTAACAGCTTGTTATAATCTTAACTTTAAGTGCTTCATGTGGGTTCATTCCTTTGCTGAAGACAATGCTCTTTTAACTGGGGCAACATTCCTTCTACCTGTTTTCCCATATACTTGTAATTGTAAGCACTAAACACTAATGTAGCAGTGTAAAAGTGACTTATTGCGTTAAAAAAGTTTCTAAAAAATGCAAAATGAGAGAAGAGTGAGAGATCCACGCAGATGTTAAAACACTTAGCACACTTGGATGGGGCTGTCAGAGGCTTTTTGGCCTGGTGAGTATGTCAGAGCTGCTCGGTCCTCTGCTGGGAGACCATCCGCGGTGCGCTACATCAAAATCAAATAGAGAGGCAAAATTAGAGGGAATGGGACTGGGACCAAAAATAGCAACAGTTTTCCATTTGTTCATTTGACACAACCAAATGTAAGTTTAGATTAATTACATGTCTAAGAGCTTTTGTCTTTACCTTACGCTTCCCGACTAGTGTTATTTAATGTGCAACAATTCTGAACACTTTTTATCTTACTTTTTTACGTTTTATGTCCATATGTAGACCGTCTATTTGCATCATTATATTAAAGGTGCACTGCCTGGAATGTTCCACAGTATTACATTAAACAGCTCTATTTTACATTCATTCAATTCCAGGTGGTTTTACAGTTCATAATGCCTAGAAAAACAGGGATTCTGTCTGTAAGCGGGGTCGCCTCTCCACAGATCTGACCCATAACCTTTTGGTTTGGTCTCGATAATGATAGAAAGTTTTAATACCGTACTGTGACAAAGCAATAGGATCTCCATGGAGAAAAGCATCTGACGCACACTCCACCAGAAAATGTACATAATGCACCTTTAAAACACAGCATCCAAACAGATGCTCTTCTTTAGTCATGTTTTTTAATTCTTTTTTTTTAATTAACAATCAAATAGAAATTATTACTAATCACAAATGCACAATTTGCATTTTTTTCTTTCATCCTTCTTTCACATGCTTGGTTTCACTTCACATATCTCTCTACTGTAGTATTGAACATTTCTTTTTTTTCTCCTTTAAAAATCCAAGGTAAAAATAAAAAAGGGGAAAAAAACAAATATTTGAACATTTGAGTAGCAGTGAACCATGTCACTGATGTTCCTTTTTTATTATTAAGTTTGGGTGTTAATAAAATCTTTCCATGGTTTCCAGCTTTCCTTTAATAATGTTTTTCACAAATTGCCACCTAAGAGTCCATGGCTGCTTTACTTACTACTTACTTACCACTGGATTTAAAGTCAGTCTTACTACACAGATGCAGATATACTCCCACGACCGCTTTTACAGAAGATACGTTGCTCTAATCTGTTTTGAATTTGGCATCTTGCATAAATTCCACGTAATGAATCACCATTTTAAGTCTTAAGTTCCGGCCATTATTGAAGCCAGGCTGCTGTTTGCATGGTAATTATATGCACCCCGTAACCCTAAACGAATACACGCGTACCTCATGTGACTGCCCTGTACTGCATTTGGATCTTCAGGACATTCAAAGTGAGACTCCTCCTTTTGGGCTGATATCCGACGTGTGCTGTACGCTTGTGGCAGACAGGCTCATACGCTCACTGTTTATTGGTCTGTTATAACGTAATGAGACTTTCCATAAAACACAGGCAGATATAAGCAAAAAAGTGAGTACAGAAAAATATATGATGTAACTTTCTGGTAGGGGGTCCAGCACCTGCTTGTCTTCATGGAAATGTTATGGTTTTGCCTAGAAAGTCCCACAGTATGGCATTAAACTAATCTATTTCCATGGAGACAAGCCCGCAGTGCATCCAGGCTGAGTTACGGGTCAGATCTGTTGAAAGGCGAGCTCAGTCACTGTGGGAATGACTGTAGTGAGCAGTAATTAAACAAATGCAACATGGAAACAAGCTTGTGGCAGACCCCCGACCAGAAAAGTTACTCAGTGCTCCTTTAAATAAAATAATGAAATAAAAAATGTGACTTATTTTATGTCTGTAAGATATTTTGTATGTTGAAATTTAAAAAGTTTAGGAAATAAAAAAGTTTTCCTCTTTTATACATGGAACACAGCCAAAACAAATTAGTATATTGTGCCATTACAGTGTAGTACATAAACTATGACTACTGAATATATATTGAAGGATATTATTAGTTGTAGTAGTAGTAGTCATAGTTGTAATAGTCGTAGTACTAGTAGTAGTCGTAGTAGCAGTAGTTGTAGCAGTCATTGTAGTCGGAGTAGTATCAGTAGTAGTTGTAGTAGTAGTAACAGTACTAGTCGTAGTTGCAGTAGTAGTCATAGTTGTAGGTAGTAGTAATAGCAATAGTAGTAGTCGTAATAGTAGTAGTAATCGTTGTAGCAGTAGTCATAGTAGTATTAGTCATAGTAGTAATAGCAGTAGTAGTCGTAGTATTATTCATAGTAGTAGTGGCAGACGTAGTCATGATAGTAGTAGTAGTCATAATAGTAGTAGTAGTTGTAGTAGTAGTCGTAGTAGTAGTCGTAGCAGCAGCCATAGTAGCAGTAGTCATAGTAGTAGTGGTAGTAGTAGTAGTAGTTGTAGTAGTTGTAGTTGTAGTAGTAGTCGTAGTAGTAGTCATAGTAGTAGTAGGGGTAGTTGTAGTAGCAGTCATAGCAGTAGTAGTAGTTGTAGTAGTAGTCGTAGTCATATTAGCAGTATAATTAGCATTATTTAGACATTTAAAAAGGTAATAAACATAACAAATATATACTGTATCTTCTCATATTTCAATTTCAGACATTATTTGTGAATATTTTACCTTCATAAAGCACATTTTATCAATTATCCCCCCCCCAAAAAAAGAAAAGAACCGGGTCAAAATGTCAAAAACAAGAAAAAGCCACTCTCTTAAATCATCTTCAAAGTGGACAGACGTGACAGCTCCAGACTTATCCTGTGTCCTTCCATTATCTCCTCCTCTTCTTTACCTTAGCGGCGGCTCAATAGAATCTGCAGTGGGCCGTCCCTGTATCACTATCTCCTCGTACACCCAGATTGAGTTTCCCTGTCATGAACTAACATACGCAGAGCCGGGTCTCCCAAAGTTCAAAGTTCTTGGGTGTCCTTTGGGAGATTTGAACCAAAGCCATAGACCTATTTTGGGCCAAATTACTCCAAATGACTTTAAAATTACACCCTGCTATGTCTAGGGGCGCCCCACTCTGCTTTTTATGGTAATAGCTCCCATTAAAAGCGAGGAGTTAAACAAGTTTGGTAAATTCATTTTGTTCTATCTCTTAAAAGACCCGTGTTACACTCTTTTCTGATCTGCTCTGATTATTATTGTGTTGTTTCCACATCAAAAACATACCTGGAGTTGTGTTTTGTTTCATTCACACATGTTTAACCCGCAAGTCCCGCATATTTTTTACTTTTCTCAAACAGAAAACACAGTTCTACTTTGTGATTTCATGGATTAAGGAAGTGCCCCACTGTGTTTTTAAACCTTCACTAGAATCATCTGCATAAATTCAGCTCTGGAAATTCTAATCTCCACCAAACAAAGGGTAAAAGTAGCGGTCAAAACGTCAAAAAACGCTTCAGATCTTCGAAACTACCACTTCATGACATCGTAAGGTTGAACAGAAGTTGGAGATATAGACACAAATAATTCAGGATTGCTCAAACATGTGGGAATGAAAACAAAACACAGCTCTGGGTACATTTTTGAGGAGCTAATAGCATCATAACACGGCTTAAACCTCACAAGAGTCTATTTAGCCTGATTTAGGACCTTTAAAGGGAAAAGTATGTGTAGGGCTTCGCTTTTCGGAGTCGCACCTGTAGATGTCACCTAAGTATTTCCGGTAGTGCATTTTTGAAGGGATCGGGAGTGTAACTGTGTCTAATTGGCTATTCGCTTTGAACCGGGGATCAATCTTTACCATATGAGCTGCGGTTGTTTTAGTTGAAGGGAAAATTGAGAGGGTTGCCAACCTCATTTCCCAACTTTACCGCAAAGTTCAATAGGCTGTGGTCTGGTCACTGGCTGCTGGTGTACGCCTGTGTTGTATCTTGGGTCACTCTGCTCGTGTTTCCTTAGGTCTGGTGGGGTTGGGTGACCTACTCCACCGGGACGCTCACCCGTGGGACCTCTGCAGGCTAAAGGTGAGGTGTTGTTGATACTGTGTAAATTACCGGGTGACTACAGGTGGTCCGTAACATGTACTATCGAGCTTCAAAGCAGCGCGCGACTCTGATCTGAAGTATAGGTAATGTTATGAAATCCCTTTTTTTTTTTTTTTTTTAGATTTGCATGTGTTTTATGCACTTGACCCATTCTACTTGATTTTCTTTCTTGCACTGAACGTTCAGAGTAATTAAATAGATTAAGTTGTGCATACTCAAAAATTCCAAAATAGTCCTACAAACTTAATTATGTTAAGTTGTGGTAACTTGTTCTTCTTTTTGAGTAATTTCAGCTAATATTTTTTGGATTAAAGGGAATTATAGGTGGGTATAAGTGAGCGTAACTTAAAAACAGATGAGGTACAACTTAGTAGCGTTAAGTAACTAAAAACTGAGTCCTGTTATTTCTATCAAAAAGTAAAAATAATTAAGTCAAGCGATTGCCTCATTTTTTTGAGTTCTGTAACTTATTTGGGTTTACAGTGTGGTTTCAACTTTTTTCTTAACTTCCTGTGGCTAAAGTTATACCATGTGTTTGTATGGAATTTGACAGAATTATATAATTTAAACTGATTTACATAACAGGTTATGACAAATACAAATAATATATGGCAACACCTTTATTTAAAAGCAGTGTTTAAAAGTCCTATTACCTATTTTATGTTTTGTTTACTAAAGATGGTCAATTCCTGAGCTGAAATTATCCAAATAATTCTAATGAAGAGGTATGGGGTTTAAAAATAACAATGGAGCACTTCCTGTATTACCACATGACAGTGAGAGTGTTTTCTGTTTGAGAGAAGAACTCAGCCTAAATAAGCAGGGAAACAAATCACAACTTCACTTATGTTTGTGATGAGGAAACAACATTATAACATAGATTAGGCTATAGAGTTATTCCATCTTTTCATTATGTTTTTATGTCATTTAAGCTTGTCTAATTTACATGAGAGGTATTCACAAACAAAAAATATACAACAGTGTTTATTTTCTAAAATCAATGTTTAAAGTGTCAGAAAAAAAATGCTCATTGTGCACAAATTGTTTCTGCATTTTGGAGGGAATATTGTGCACTGATGACATAGGTAGATCCATTCATTGCAATTTCCTATAATTTTTTGTCATCCTTCCGTCACAAAACCTTCCTTTTCTGTTCACAAAACTACAATCAGCATTTACCTCAGGGACTAAACCGCCAAACAAAATCTTTTATGCTTAAAATATGACATTATGTTACCCAGTGAACCTTTTCTATTCACTGCAGCCAGTTTGAAAGTATTTTGAATGAGAATTGGCTGAAGTTGGAGCGTTTTGTATTCAGACTCATCTGGAGCAGGAGAATTTAACCCCCACCTGTGACTCATTTTACCCCAGCCGTAGTCTACGCTCTCTACTCATTTTGTTCCTCCTTCATGTGGTTTATACCTGAAAGAGAACAGCCCGTGTGTGTGTGTGTGTGTGTGTGTGTGTGTGTGTGTGTGTGTGTTAGGCCTGCAGACACTTCCTCCGTCTACAAACACAATGGAGAAGATTAGAGACAGATTGGAGTTCAAAACCCGAAGACTTTTGACGAGAACGTGCTAATTTAATACACTTTTACTGTTGGTTTTACAGTCCACGCACAGAACCAACTGGAACTGTGAAGTAGCAGGACTGTTTTACACTGAGCTGTGATGTCAAACATGTTTCTATAAAAGCAGAGTTTAAGCCGTGTTGAAATCATAAGAAAAAATGAAATATTGACCCGATTTTGTGGTAATACACTGGAAAGAACGGTCTCGCAAATATCAATCAATCAAACTTTATTTATAAAGCGCTATTCATACAAGAAATGCAACACAAATAAAAATAATAAAAAAAAATACTTATATGTATATATATTTTAAGACAGTATAATGCATGTATTTCATTTCATGTTTTCTGTTATGGCCTCACCACAGATAATAAAAAATCAGACATGTTGCAATGAACTTATAGTGGCTCAAATTAGAAAATAAATGTTTATGGGGCTCAACATCCAGGCCGCTTTGGTTCTGAAAGTACATTTTTTCTTAATTTTTCCCATTCAAACTTTTTAAAAAATCCAAATATCAAGAATTCATTGCAGAGGCTTAGCAGCTATTTGCCAACTATATCCAAAATGCAGAGTTAAATGCACGATTCTGCAGAATATTTGAGTATTTTAGCAGTTTATAAAGTTTCAGAAATAGATTTTAAGTATTTTTTTTTCTTCACTAGTGACCACATAGATGATCATGCTTGGGCAAGCTTTCAAACTCTGAATATATTTTTTGGAACGTTTTTGGGAAAAATGAATGAGAAATGTAATTCTGGAGGTGGGTTGTGAAAGGTCACTGTTAAGCTCCATAACTACAAAACAATAATACATGACAGTTATTTGCCTGTAGTGCAGTTAACATTTAAAATAAAGCGAACTTTTGATTATATTTTTCTAGCATATTCTTTGTGGAAAAGTGGTATGTTATAAATTTATGGAGACCCACAGTGGGGTTTCGGGTTTGGCTTTCCATGTCTGAGAGCTATAATGCTGACAACTTGGCACCAGAATCTGGGCTGCAGTCCAGCTAAGCCCATTACAAAAAAAGTCAATTCTCGCTTTGGACACATTTAAAAAGCCAGCTACAGCGCCTAGAGTCAACCGCTTCATTTCATTACAGCTGTTAATTGAGACATTTAGGAAGTTTTCTAAAATATAGCATTTTCTCACACGTTTTAGCCATAAGCTAAAGGTTCGGTACGATTCTTTATCCTGGACAGTATCCAACCTCTGCACAGAAGGTCAATATTTCTTCAGGTTTTGAGTCCAGCCAGTCATATGTGTTCACGTTCACTGCATGATAAAATACAGTTTCCTCTCAAATATCCCTGGAGCATTCAGAGCAAACTTGACAAAGTGTCTCACATCTTCAGCAGATCAGGGACAAGTGATCAAGTTTGAGAGATTTTCGCGTTTGTTTCAAGAGTCAGGAGTTCAATTATGTTGTGTCCAAACTTTTTTCACCAAAGGCCCCTTAGGATGGTCCAAGAAATCAAACTTCATCTTTTTAAAAGTGATTTTTGATTTATTTTTTTTTGTTCTAATTCTGGTAAAAAAAATTAATTCTGTGAAGTTTCATTCGATTTCAATAATTTTTACCACTGTCGCATGACCCCTGCTTTTTTGTGCTACAGTGTAAAACTGACCATTAGCCATCGACAGGGGGTAGGCTAATATTTGTTTAAGTCCTTTTCACAAGATGCAAGATAATTATAACATCATCACAACAAGAGAACCAATGAAAAGACGACACAATTCTGCATCTAATCATATGCACACATATTCAAAATACCATATACTCAGTCTACATAAAACAAATGTGTGATGTTAGTCCAAAAAGTACAATTCCAACTGTCACATATTTTGAAACTGTGCACAGATTTGAGATATGTAAACCTCATCATGTGTGACAGTGGTCAAAATTGTTGAAATCAAGTGAAACGTCACTGAATTTATTTTTTCCCCAATCGGAACTCAACAATAAAAACACTTTTAAAAGCTGAAGTTTTATTTTTAGCATTCTTTTGTGGCCCGTCCTGGCCTCATGCAGAAACATATTGATAGTGAAGGGCTGCAGACAGTCAGAAAAGTAAGAATATCAGATCGAGAAGTCTTGGAACACAAATTTTAGGTCTGTATCACAATGCAGTGAGATGTTATTGAAGTTGCAGTAATAGAATCTGAAGTTGAGTGAATCTGAAGTAAAAAAGTACTGTGTATGTTCATTTGGACCAAGCAGCAGGAAGCGTAGGGCCAAAAGAAACTAATCTAAAAGCTGGCTGTGGCCCCTGACCCATAGTTTGGACACCCCTGGTTTAAAGCATCAAACATGGCATAATTTTAATGTAAAGTGCAATTAAAAAAAGGTGCAAGGCCTCGTCCAATAACCCCACAAATAACCCCAGTGTTTGCAGCAGTTTTAAAGTACATCACAGAGACATAGGGTCCGATATGTGGAGTTTTATTGTCATTATGCAACAAAACAAAATCTAGTTCACTGTTCATGTGGCGGTGCTGAACCCGTGACCCAGACTCACTGCAAAGATTAAGAAAAGAGTTTTGCCAGGTCAGGCCAGCGATTATTTTGTACCGACTCTAATCTCCGCTGCTGTAACTGCTTCCTAAATAAACTGCTACAGGTGTGTTTACCATCGCGGATATTCTTATCTGAACAGAGCTATTCACCTCTTTACGCAAAATTAGCTCTGGACCACAATTGATTTACAAAGTGGTAATTTAGGTCCAAAATGGTGCTTGGTGGGTGTGTTTTTGTCTCTCATCAGCACAATTAGACTCATTTATTTGCATTTGTATTTAGCTAAGCGGCCATTTTCTTTCAGAGAGCCAATTCCATTTGTGTATGAGTACGTGGTTTCCTTGGCCCTAATAAACAGACAGAGAGCAAAACCCATTCGATAATGTGTTTCTTTTGCTTCGGAAGGTCAGTCCAGTACAAGAGGGAAAACGCGGCACAGTGCTAGAGAAGAATTATATAAATATATGTTTTACAATAACAGGACATACGGGGCTTTTCACATTCTGTTGATAATTCAAATTAGTAGTTGAGGGTCACAGAACGAGTGCACTTGTTTTGTGAATAGATCCAAAGCTGCCCTGAGATATAACATTATGGATATAGTCCGAAAATAACAAACTATTATCATGTACTTTCAGTTAATAAATGGATATTGTAGAAGCATTGCTCTAACAATCGAATTTTATGATTTGACTGACTGTAAAATGGGTTTTGGAGAGAAAAAACATTGCATTCTTTGGAACTGTTGTGATCGTGTTATCATTCACACCTAAATAACTAATAATTTGCATTTTTCTTAATTGTTGCTCTTTTTTTGCGATGTAGTTTTGAGTTCTGTTTGAGTACTATAATGTTCCGGTAACAGAGAGATGAGAAAATAGCTCCCTGTACCTTATCTTCAGAGGTAGGTAGAGTATCCCAAAATTATACTCAAGTAAGTAATATTTTTTCAAAGTAATATTACTCAAGTGGAAGTACAAACTAGTGGTCCAAGAATTTAAAGGGGAGTCAAGGGGGTTGAATACTGTCAGAAGCCAAAAAACGGTGCAGATCAGTGTTGCCTCTGTGGAAATCTGACCGTGTCAAGGAAATAAACTAGTGTAGTGATGGGGGCAGGTTCTTAAATTCCATGTAAAACGCCAATTTACACACTGAAGAAGCTTAACACCACTTTCTAACCCATCTTACGACAGCCACGAGTCTAACAAACAAAACGCTCTGCCTGGTTCACTCATTAGTGTCTGGAAACGTTATAAAACAACTTTATAAGCAGCTTTAGACTTGCGCATGCGAAAGCCCAAAGGACTCGATTGCTGATGTTGTTTCTAATCCCATTTTTTTTACGAGTGAAATATATTTTTTGAAAAATGCTAAAAAATACATTCCTGAACCACCATCTTTCAACAACTTTCAGTTTCTCTTCTTCTTCACTGTCAGTAGTCAATCCTCACTTGTTGCTTCTGGCTACTAACCACTTTCCGCCGCAATCGAGTCTTTTGGGCTTTTGCAATGCGCAGTGGGGAAATTAACAAAGGTAAGGCTAAGGCTGTTTATGAAGTTGCTTTATAACGTTTCCAGACACTAATGAGTGAACCAGGCAGAGCGTTTTGTTTGTTAGACTCGTGGCTGTTGTAAGATGGGTTAGAAAGTGGTGTTAAGCTTCTTCAATGTGCAAATGAGTGTTTTACGTGGAAGTTAAGAACTTGCCTCAATCACTACACTAGTTTGTTGCCTTGACAGACTCACTGCCACAGTGAGATCTCCGCCGAGGCAACACTGATCTGTGCCGTTTTTTTAGCGTCTGACAGTATTCGACCACCTCTAGCAATGGACTTTAGCTTCAAACGTGCCAAAGTTCCCCTTTAAGTAAAAAGTACTTTGGGTGTATACTATGGGGGTATAAAAGCTTTATATCCCCAAGTTAACGTAACTGAAATGACAAAACATTTAATAATGCACCAAATCTGCTATTTTCAAAGAATAGACACAAATATCTGGAAAAAAATGAAAATTATATTATATTAAAAGTGAAATTATATTTGATTGGGTGGTGTTCAAATCATTTAATATCAACATAAAGTAACTGACTACCAAATTGTAAGAGAATGTAAGTCATTTATCCTCCACGTACATCTTAAAAGAGCAACACCATGATCTTCCTTTAGCACACCATTGGTCATACCACTCTGTAAATTGTGGCATATTGGTGTTTAACTGGTGCATACTGGCCTCTGTAGACTCACCACACTTGCTTTATAAACCTCCTTTGGGAGCATAGTAAAGGGGTTTGAACACTGGGCCTGTATTACTGATGCTAAATAAACTTCTGCTTAAGACATCCAGTTGGTCTACAGCCTTTTACCTCCAGCCTTTCTTGAACAAGCTGAAAACTTCAACACAAATGAGTACTAGCCACCATCTTTTATATTTCAACTGTCCAAAAGTATCAATAGCAAAATATAATTGATTTTAACAACCAGTCTGAGCAAATATTTTACTCTTCCAAAGCACAAAGCACTATTAATACTATTATGAATTACCAGTACAACTTTTAGGCCTACTTTTCCGTCTTAAAACTTTTGTCTACACCACCTTCCCGTTCACACAAAACAACTCAACAATCTGTTTACTTCTCTGAGCCACCTGCCCAGAGCGCTGAAGCTGCTGACACTCACTTGTTACTCTGAACTAATACCCCACGGCCCCCACAGCCCCTGGCCCCAGTCCCCGGGCTCTGCTCTGTTTGTCCGAAATGGCCCCGAGTGTGAGGGGTCTGTGAGGGGCCCTGTGTGGTACGACAGGTGGGCTCAGGCTGGGAGAGGCCTGGTTATCAGAGCGTCATTGTTCTGCTCTATCTGAGGCGTACTCTGCTTTGATACAGTTTCCTGGAGGAGTGTGTCCACCTGGAGCGGCATATGGTCCCAGCATGCATCTCTTCATGTGAGACATCGCTCTGCCAAATCCTTTCTTCTCTGGCTCTGGACCAACTTCCATAACACTTGGACGACTTCTGCTGGTTTGAAACACGAGGATTCAGCTGCAATTGAACAAAATCACATACCTGCATATAGTATAGGCTACATTTGTATAATTCAGTTGGTGTAGTGTCTTGATGAAGAGCACAAGGGCATAATGCTTTGTAATACTCAAAATCTCATGCTAATTTTGTTGTTTAAAATATTTCATGATAGTTTTGTGTCATATTCTTACTTTCTTACTTACTTACTTTACTTTACTTACTTAATTTACTTACTTACTTACTTACTTACTTCACTTACTTACTTTACTTACTTACTTACTTACTTACTTACTTACTTACTTACTTACTTACTTAATTACTTACTTACTTTACTTTACTTACTTTACTTACTTACTTACTTACTTACTTACTCACCTCACTTACCTTACTTTACTTTACTTACTTACTTACTACTTAACCTTTACTTACTTAATTACCTTACCTTTACTTTACCTTACTTCACTTACTTACCTTTACTTCACTTAATCACTTACCACCTACCACTTACTTTACTTTAATTACTTACCACCACCACTTACTTTACTTACTTACCTTTACTTTACTTACCACCTCACTCACTTCACTTACTTACTTACCACCACCACTACTTCACTTCACCACTCACTACTTCACTTACCACCTCACTCACCTACCTTACTCACCACTCACCTCACTTCACCTACCTACCACTCACTCACCTCAATCACCACTCACCACTCACCACCTCACCACCACTCACTACCTTCACTTACTTACCACCACCTCACTTCACTGACCTACCACTTTACCACTCACTTCACCTCACCTCACCTACCACTTCACCTCACTTTTACCACCACCACCTTCACCACTTCAATTCACTTACTTACCACTACTACCACTCACCACTTCACTTCACCTCACCTACTTACTTCACCTACTTCACTCACTTACCACTTCACTTACTTCACCTCACTTCACCTCACCTCCACTCACCACTTCACTTCACCACTACCACCACCTCACTCACTTAATCACTACCTCACCTGACTCACCACCTACCTCACCTACTCACTTCACCACTTACCACCTACCTCACTCACTTCAATCACCACCTCACCGACTCACCACCTCACCTCACTTACTTCACCACCTCACCTCACCACTCACCTAATCACTTCACTTCACTTACCTCACCTCAATCACTCACCACCTCACTTACCTCACTCACTCACCTCACCTCACCTCACCTACTTACTCACTTCACTTAATCACCTCACTCACCTGACTTACTTACTTTACTTACTTACTTACTTACTTTACTTTACTTACTTACTTACTTACTTACTTACTTACTTACTTTACTTACTTACTTACTTACTTACTTACTTACTTACTTTACTTACTTACTTACTTACTTACTTACTTACTTTACTTACTTACTTTACTTACTTTACTTACTTACTTACTTACTTACTTACTTACTTAATAAACAAAATAAAAATAATCATAATGACCATAAGTATATGACTAAATTGAAAGTAGTACCAGTACCAGTACTACAACTACCAGTTCTCATTCAGTGTTTTTTACTACTCTTTACATTTTTAGATGCGTACAAAAGGCACCAAATATTTGCAGCAAAGTATATGAAAGTATGTAGCAGCTTAAAAATGGGAAATAACTCAACTAAATATTAGTTTTTATTTATTTATATTCCAGTTACTCAAAGTAGCCATTTGCTTCGTTGACAGAGCTGTAAACCCTTGTCCTTCTTTCACTAAACTTCCCGAAGTGGTTTTAACTTTACAGCTGCACTTTGTCAGGGTCCAAAACAGTGATCAAAGCAAGGAGTAGCTGTTTTTGAAAATCCAACACAGATTTGGGGTTATTTTGAGTTTTTTATTGTTTGTTACAGTCCATATGTGTTCATTCATAGTTTTTATGCCTTCAGAGAGAATCCAGACTCTTATATTCATTAAATCGCAGTATTGTATTAAGCCTGCTGGAAACCATTCTCTTCAGTGCTCTGTGTTGCCCCTCTGTCACAAGCCTGGCACACTGCAGACGCCCCCCTGTGCCCCTGTTCACACACATGTCCCCTGACCCCACAGTGACCCTACCCTGACCCCTGTGTGACCTCTGACGAATTGTGGACATATTCTAACAGCATCTGCATCCAACTGTGCCATTCATAGGGTAAGATACACTTCACAAATCCAAACTTCAGTCATATATTTTATTTTATTACCGAGTTTTTACTTCTTATTTTATTCATTTCCGATGTCAGACTGCAGTATCTATGTCTCAAGTAACAACAGAACAACTTTGTATGAATAAAAGTTCAAACATTAACATTTCTGGGCCAATTCTCACCAGTAAATGCTCTTGTTACACTGATTTACATGCTAAACTAGGATTTTGGTTGAACTGATATTTGGATAATTTATCAATATCGACGCCTAAATCAGATACCAGTATAGGAGCAGTGCATCACAAATCCAAACTCAAGACTGTTTTTGTAGGGAAGTCTTTGTTGTGCAATGCCCGGGGGACCCATCTCCATGTGTTCATCAGTCCTGAGTACCAAACCGTGGGACGATATAATGTGCATGATTTGAAATTGTGAATTTCAATATCGCCTTCTTGAAGCTATTACAAACAATTATTGTCAAACATGTGACACTCCAAATCACTATCTTCATTTGCAACCCTTAATCACCCCTAACCAGAACATGTATTAACAGCTGAGAAGGGTCTAATCACTTCTCCAGGCGCTCGGCGAGCACACTCCAGGTAGCTGTACACAGTCATTATAGCTGGGATGATAGATTGGTCTGAGCCTGTGAGTGACAGACAGGATATGGGCTAAGGTTACTCAGTCCAACCCCTGTGAGACCCGCCTGAAGAAGCACAGAACCTGGCAGAGAGACGGAGAAGAGCCGATGTTCTGACCACGGACGAAAATGATATACCACAGATGGACATTAGACAGTTTAAGCTAATTTAATTCATGGACGTTTAAGTCATGTTTTCTGGTGAGGTCTTCTTTTTATTAGGACTTTTGCAGAGCTTGAATTATTCCAAAACGTGCTACTGTTTGGCCAGTGACTGTGAAGAAGTGGACTAAGGGAGTGTGAAGTCAAAGAAGTTACAGGGGCGAATTTGGAGCCAGATTCATATTAGGAGCAGGGATTTATTTATGGACAAAATAACAAAAACACCAGGATCATGTAGAGTGGGTTAATACCAAAATTATACCAAATTTATATATGCAGTCTATGAGTGTGGCCAATGGGGTTAGTTACAGTTACTTACAGTGCATTCATTTTATAACTAGTTTTATTGTTCAGTTGATGTAAAATGTGATATTATTCTAACTCTTGAGCAGATTAAGGATGTGTTGCTTCATAGGCTAATATCATTTGTAACTTATTTTCTGAAAAGTTGACTCAGAAGTTTAATCCAATAACGTGCTATGGTGAGTTTTTGGGTTGCGGATACAATACAATTCTAAAAAATGCTAAATAAACTTAACTCCCATCGGAATAAGCATGTGACACCACCAAACCAAGTATATTTTGGCAATAAAAACACCTAACTGAATAAATAAAGATAGATCAGGAAGCAGTGACATTAACGAAACCTTGAATTTGCAGAACATGGCCCTGGTTTATATTGATCTCAGGGAAGAGGCAAACGTTTACTCTTCTCACATTCTCAGTTCATATTTGGTACATAGCGAACCCTTGTACTTTTTAGCACTGTACCTCCTCTCAGTTTCTGTTTAATTTAGGACTTGATCGATTCTCATTCCCCACAGAAGAATGAAGGCGTTATGTAACAAACCAAAGACACATTATCGGACCGCTCAGTGAAAGTTGTTTGTGGTTCACTGTCAAAAGAGTGTTTAAAGGCATTTTGTTTGAAGCGATCTTTTATTAGAACATTACAAATGGAGCTCACACAGGCTGGGACTCTGCGGGGCTGTGCGGAGCGTCTGGGCGGGGAGAACTGAGCGACGGGGTCAAAGTTCAGGCCTACAGATGGGAACAGTGTGGACTACAAATGCACACACCTGTTGCACACGGCACGCTGCACACTGCCCGACCTCTGCCAAGTGGACGACTGCACCTCCCATCACAGTTTACACTGGACACAAGCCTGGACCAGGGCTGAGAAAGCACCTGTGACTTTGAGAGAGTTTTAAAGGGTCTTTTCTGATCAGAAACTGTCAGTTTGAAGTGTCCAATCAATCCAGATCCAGGTACAGAGTGTTCCTGTGTTTTACTTTGAAAATACAGAGCAAATTAAAGGTGCACTGTGTAACTCTTCTGGTAGGGGCTCCATCACAAGCTTCAGTGTGACGTCATCAATAGTGTTCAGCTCCAGTCAAATGAAACTTACTAAGGCTAGCAGTTATAGAGGCATATGGCTTCCTGTGGCTGCACTGGCTTCCTGTGGCTCAGAGAATAGACTTTAAAGCAGCTCTGCTTGTGTACAAATCTCTCCATGGCCGAGCACCAAAGTCCTTCTGTGACATGTTAGTGCCGTATGAACCATCTGCACTCTGAGGACCTCAGGGGCCGGCCTCCTGCTGGTGCCCAGAGCCAGGACTAAACTCGGGGAGTCAGAGTTTCAGACTCATGCAGCTAAAACCTGGAACAGTCTGAACATGTGAGACAGACTCTACTCTGACTCTGTTTAAATTCAGGCTAAAAACGGTTCTGTTTAGCTGCATATGACTGAACGGTTTTCATTTTTCATTCCGCACTCTACTCTTCTCTCTAATTCTCTCTCATTTAATGTCCCATCTCTATTTTAAAATTTTATGATGATTATTTATGTTTTGATTTGTTTGTATTGTGATTTTAATGTATTTCTTATTCTCTAAAGCACTTTGAAATACTTTGTGTACGAATTGTCCTATACAAATAAACTTGCCTTGCCATATTTGGAGCCAAGTAGGAATAGGAATTTACATATAGTGAATAGTGAAATAAAAACACCAGGATCATGTGGAGCGGGTGAATATGAACATTTTAAGCGCACCCATGTTCACTTCCTATTTGAAACGCGTCTGTACATTGATATGTTCAGTCTCTGACCCTGACTGATGCAAGGAAGAGTGTGACGGATTTGTTAGGGATTTCCTCTTTTAATTGTTACTAGTACAGAGGAGGAGAAGGACTTAGGAAGATGCTGGTTTTGCTACTGCAGTAGAATTTACGTAAAGATGTATAAATAAATGACAGCACAGGGCTAAAATGACACTGCAAATAAAGCCCTATTCACTATTCTATGTGAATGCAACCTTTTGTACATCCAAATCCATGTACATCCATTCAATACGCAGTTTTTCTTTGTATCGGCCTTTTGATAAACTGCTCGTGTTATTTTGTGTTTACTCACTGACTGCCTCTGTAAAGTCACTGTTGGATTGTTGCTGTGCTGAATCTCTCCTCCGCTGCTGTTTTTGGCCCTATCGCTGTGTAACAAATGGATGTCTCTAGATTTCACTTTTTGCTGTTTACTCCACCATGAAGTTCCTTACTATCTCTTTAACTGCCCATGGCGACGCTGGAGAAGGCTTGTTAACTCTGTCCTCATCCATATATGTGGGAATATGATGGTAACTTATGACTTTGCATATGGAATAGAACATTTTAGTGATTCTGCATGAAAGCAGCTGGTTTGAATAATGCACAGAGTTGGTAAAGGTCATTGGATATTACCTTTCATTTGGAGCAATGTGTGTGTGTGTGTGTGCGTGTGTATGTGTGTGTGTACTTAAGGTAGTTTCTTTCAGAGGTATCAGAGCAGAACGGACTCAGAGGAAGGGGTAATAAAGGAGAGACCAAAATTTTATTGATAGGTTTCAATGAAAATAAATGACTTTGGGTATATGACAATCGTTAAAAGCTAAAAACTTGTGCGGTGATGATTTATGGCCTAAAAAACTGTGGACAAGACCTGCAGATTTCTACCTGTGATGTAACAATCCAGGGTGAACTGAAATTAAGTCATCAGTTGTTCATTCCCTCCATATTCTGTGGGGGTAAACTTATTTATTTTAGTTATTTGGTTTATTTGAATGGCATGAACAGCTGCCCAGAAAGGAATGGACAGATGGAAGGAATACTGGCTCGAACGTCCCCCTGGCTTGAAAGTCCCAGCTCGAGTGTCCCATTCTCTCAGCAGGAACGTCCCCCTCCTTCCTCCAGGGGCCCTCTTCTCTTGGGCAGCACACTCGCCAGCCTTTAGTGGCCACGTCACGCACTGGGATGTATTGAGTTAGAAAATCAGCATTCCATCCATTTTCTTCTTATCCGGGGCCGGGTCGTGGGGCAGCAGGCTAAGCAGGGACTCCCAGACTTCCATCTTCAGCGGGGCCTCCTTCCGATGGGACATGCCCAAAACATCTCTCTAGGGAAGCGTGCAGTGTCAGAATTCTGTATCGTAATAAAATGAAATGTGAACGCAGCAAAACCAAATGTCATGTCATTTTACCAGTCTTCCCGAAGCCGCACACATTTTTTCAGTATGTAATATCAATATAATCCTCATTGGCTTGCAGAAGTTTACTATGAAATCGTATTTTAAATATTTTTTTTCTTGTTCCCCACGTCCTATAGCATCTGAAACTGTTGATTTGAAAAGAAATTATTTTTTTCCTGCTTGCCATGAACATAATTTGTAAGCAGAGCAACACAAGAAACTTAGAAAGCTACTGCATCTATGGATATACCAGTGTGGGGGACTTTCCAGCTTGGGGACCTTTCAGCCAGGGGGACTTTTCAGCTGTTTTCCGACAGAAGTGAGGCTGGCAGTCTTTGGGTAGTTAGGTGAAGGGTCTTGCTTAAAGGAGACATTGATGCAGCTTGAACCTTCGACCTTTATCAATAAATTGTTCTTATTAGATTGTTTATTTTGTGTTACATACTGCAATTTTTATTTTCTTAAGTTTAATGTCTATTACACTATTTTTTTAATCTATGTTATAATGTTGCTTCCCAATCACAAACATACCTGGAGTTTTGTTTCATTCAACCAGACTTAACACACAAACGCTGCATATTTAGGCTGTGTTCTTCTCTCAAACAGAAAACACTCTGTTCCACCTTGTGATGTCATGTGGTAATACAAGAAGTGCTCCACGATGTTTTTAAACTCCATAAACCTTCACTGAAAACACTGGATCATTTCAGCCAATTGCCAATCTTTACTAAACTAAAAGTAAAATGAAGCTGTTAACTTGAAAACTACCACTACATGACATCACAGGGTGGAACAGAGCCTTTTGAGCTTTGGACATGTAGACAGATATATTAAAGGATTACTCCAACATGTATAAATGAAAGAAAACACCATTTTATGCTTGTTTTTGATGAGGTAACATTATAACATGACTTAAAGCCCCATTTTTTGCTTATTAAAATACTTTTAAATAGTAGTGTCTTCATGTAAGCACAAAAGTTGTTCTCTGTACTTTTGATCATTCTAGAAAACAATACATTTATATTGTGATATGATGAACAGAACAGTGTTGCTATGTCATTACAGCCCTATAGTAGGATTCAGTTCTGGTACAGGTCCTTAATAGAAACTCCAAAGCCAAAGAGCAGACTTGCAGAGCTTAACTGTGCTTTCCTTTTGTTCCACATTGTTTTTATGCTAATAAGCTCAAGCTGCATCAAACGCATTTTATTTGAAGAGATATTCCACAGAGAAATCCCACCTACATATTCTGACTCCTCTGCACTATATTTCAATACCTTTTAATGCACTTTTTTCACTTCGTTTCGTGGTTTCATTTCTCTCTCCACCACCGTCTTTACAGTCCTGATTGGAAAAGGTGTTTGACGAGTTGTCTGTGATGTGGTGTATGTATCTCACAGTGACATGATTTGAGGTGATGGAGGATAATGTCCGATTTTAAATAAAACAGCAGCAACTTAAGGGTTCACTTATTGAGGAATTATTACAATTGTCGGGGAAATCGCTCGGGGCAACGCACATCTCATCAATATTAACAGGCGATGATGGCGCCGTAAAAGGGTTAGATTCCAATCACATCTGCATAATCTGGATGCTTCTCGCAAAACAGATCGAGGGAGAAGGAAAGTAAAGTACTGAGACATAAGGAAGTTTCTGAAGAATTCACACCTCTGAGAGTAAAAAAATGTTCAGCTTTTCATTTGTATTTTGTTAATAGTATTTTGAAGTTTGAGCAAGGTTTGGCAACGCTTTCCACTATTTAGTATGCATACAATAGAATTTTTTATTTTTTTAATACACAAAATTGACTCTTGTGAGTTTTAAGTCATGATATAATGCGGTTCCCTCATCAGAAACATACCTGGAGTTGTGTTTTTTTGTTTTTTGTTTCATTTACACGTGTTTGAGAAATCCTTTTTTTCTCTGTGCTATACAAGTTGTTGCTTGTTGTTTGCTGATAGCCGTATTCATGTATCCACATCATCATTAGTAAACAGGGTGAGGCATTCCTAAGTGCCTAAACCCCTTTGGTCATCGTTTTATGTAAAATGTTTGCAACTGTCTATTAAGCACCTGATTAAGTACATGACTGAAGAAAATAAACTACTAAGTAAGTAACTAACTAACTTTATTATTACTGCCTTTTGTTTAATAGAGATTATGGTCCAAAATCATTCTTTTAAAGGTGTATGATGTTTAAAACACCGTGGAGCACTTCCTGTATTACCACATGACATCACAAGGTGGAACAGAGCGTTTTCAATTTGAGAGCAGAACACAGCTTAAATACGCATTGTGTGTTAAACATGTGTGAATGAAACAAAACACAACTCCAGGCATATTTCGGATGAGTAATATGGGCTCTTTAATAAACTGTTTGTTCATAATGAATTGAAATAATCTGATTTGCAATATCAACGTTGAATTGTTTAGAATTTGTACCTCAACGCAATCCTCACTACTCTGCCCACCTCTTCAACCCATCTCATCTCACCAAATTAAACAATCATCTCCAACTTCATAACAGGCTGCAATTAGTTAATTACACAAGCCAGAGCAATTATGAGGTGAGGCAAACAGCGCCGTGGTGACGAGGGAACAGCTACGGGGAGGGTCTCTGTTGTCAACAATGATTAATTCAGCTCGACGCCCAACTTATTTGTCCCGTTGAGAGTGCCGCCATGACAACCGGCGTCACTTGTAATTTATGTCAGACGCGAGAGCCAATGATATGAAGGGAGCTGGGACGGTGACAGGTCGTCTCAAAGCGAGTGGTGGTGAAGCAGAATTAGCCGGTCAAATGGAAAAGACCTGACACGAGTTTTTTTTTTTGTGGTTGTGGTGTGAGTTTGATGTAAAACTTAAAAATGGAATTAGTAAGGATGTCTGGGAGTGTGACAGCTCGGGGATCTACTGTCGTAGTATTTTTAGATTAAAAGAATTCAAGCTGGGGCACCTGATTTTCCAGATGTACAGTGAGCAAGTTGGTATTTAAAGGACCTACATTTGACATGTTAGAAGGTTTTACATCCTCAAAAACATACCTGGAGTTGTGTTTTGTTTCATTCACATATTTGAATAATCATTTATTACTAGTCTGTCTACATCCCCAAAGCTCAAAACGCTCAGTTCCACCTTGTGAGGTCATGTAGTGGTAGTTTTCATGTTAACAGCTACATTTTACCTTTAATTGTCCATTCCAGGTCGAAAATGATCCAAATGATACTAGTGAAAGAGAATGAGGTGTATGGGTATAAAAACACAGTGGAGCACTTCCTGTATTACCACATGACATCACAAGGTGGAACCGTGTGTTTTCAGTTTGAGAGAAGAACTAAGCCTAAATATGCAGGGTTTGTGTGTTAAACGTGTGTGTGTGACTCACTGAATGAACAAAACACAGGTCTATGTATGTTTTGGATGAGGAAACAACATTATAGCTTAGATAGATATAAAATAATGTAATTTGGGCACTTGAAATCTATCTTACTTGTTCCAACCTCTTGCAAACCCTTTGGCAGATATAGGAGATTTTTTGGCTTCTTGCTCAGCTTTAGAGCAAATTTTTCAGACAGAAAAGTGCAGCCGGGTAGACCATCAAAGTACAGCCAATCAGATCTCATCCTAAACTCGCATAGCTCTTTCTAACAAGTTTGCAAGAAAGTCTGTGTATCTGAGCAGAAGTCTTGCACCAAGCCATGGTACAAGTCAGAGCGTTTTCAAAGTAGGACTACATACTTTTTATAACACGGATAACACCTGTAACTGAATAGAGAGAAATAGACATTTTTAATGTCATACTGTGGAACACTGAAGGCAAAACAAGCTAGTATCAGACCCCCACTGTAGTTCATTTTTGTTTGGGTGTATTAATAAGGTTGTTGTACTGTTGTTTTGCAAATGCCATGACTAAAATGATTATCTTTTAGTGACTATAGTCTAATATATAAATGCAAATATAAAGGCATAGACATAGAAGCAGGCGTTCGACAGCTAAACTACTGATGGTGATTTGACTCATTCAGTCATATAACAGTTGGGGGCATGGTTGGATTTAAAGGTGATAGTTCAAGCCGGACATGCTGTAATTTAGTAATCTGGGTTTTGCAGAAGAGACAAGAGGGCAAGAGGGCTCAGTTTGTACAGAGGAGAGGAGCCGGTCCACAGAGCAGAGCAGACAGAGAAGAGGAGGCAGATGAGAGTGGAGGAAGAGAGAGGAAGAAGAGGTGGAGTGAGGAGAGAGTCCTCACGTCAGTCCAGACAGCCTCCAGCACCCACACCACCACCTGTCATCATACTGCAGGAGAGTCAAATATACTCTTAGTTCTGTCTTTGAGTTTTATTAGTTGTAAAAACATATACGAACATAATATAACATCAAAGTATATAATGGCATAAACTTGTCAATAAAATATGTTATCAAATAATACATATTAATACATAGCAATAATTCCTTCTGTGAATAGGGGCAACTCATCACAGATCTGAACTGTAATGTAGCGTAGTGCTGTAACCTGCTTGCGGACCCTCCACTAGAAATGTTACGCAGTGCACCTTTGACTAGCAGAGACTTGGAGGGCGTGTCAAAAGTCGAACTTGAGTCACTGTTTGGATGAGTTGAGACTTGACCTGATAAAAGAAAAGTTTTGACCTAAACTTGGCAGTGACTCAAACGTGACTTGGACTTGACCCCTGTGACATGAGATGAGCCTCCACTGGCCTCAAGTGGAGGAGTTCAAGCATCTCTGGGTCTTGATGGAGCGGGAGATTGACAGGCGGATCGGTGCAGCATCAGCAGTGATGCGGTCGCTATATCAGACCATTGTGGTGAAGAGGGAGCTGAGCTGAAAGGCAAAACTCTTGATTTACCTCAATCTATGTTCCTTCCCTCACCTATGGTCATGAGCTCTGGGTAAGGACTTGACTGCAGAGACCTCCAAGTCTCTGCTAGTTAAGTGGTCGAAATGAGTTTCCTCTGCAGAGTGGCCAGGCGCTCCCTTAGAGATAGGGTGAGCTCGGTCACATGGGAGGAGCTTGGAGAAGAGTCACTGCTCCTCCACGTCGAGCTGAGCAGCTGAGGTGGCTCAGGCATCTGTTCCAGATGCCTCCTGGACGCCTCCCTCGGGAGGTGTTCCGGGCATGTCCCACCAGAAGGAGGTCCAGGGGAAGACCCAGGACATGCTGGAGGGACGATGTCTCGGTTGGCCTCGGAACGCCTCGGGGTCTCTCAGGAGGAGCTGGAGGAAGTGTCTGGGGTGAGGGAGTCTGGGAGTCCCTGCTTAGACTGCGGCTTGGGATAAACGGAAGAAAATGGATGGATTAAATGGACATAAAATGAAATTATGACCCTCACATTAGACTAGTCCCTCTGTTTTGCTCTGTCTCTGCAAATGGATGAGTGTCAGTCTGGGACACCTCCAGCCTGTCCAACCCTGGAAATGTGTCTTCTTCATGAGATTTCTCTTTCCTGTGGATTTTTTTTTTGCCGAGGTGTCTACGGACAGTTATCCGTTTGCTTGTATCCTGTGAATATTGGTTCATATACAGTACTTGATCAGTGGCTGTTTCATTGTTTGATTTTCTAACTTTCTGCTGGTTTAATCAATAGTTTTGTTTAAACTTGATGACTGCTGTTATGATTTTGGGCTATATTAAAAAAAAGGTTAAACGTGACTTGTTTGGGACTTGACTTTGACTTACCCATCTTTCACTTCTCTTTCTTCTGTTAAGCTTTAATTTAAATCTCCACCAGGACAGTCCAATCATCTCTTTAGTAGTATAGTTATGAGTCCTGCACTTTCTCAAACTTCCCCGTGTCTCCTGGAGCCATCACATTGGAGCTGACTTCTTTGTATAACATTATCTTAACAGGGAGCAGGGTAAGGTGAATGGTGGTCCTCATTAATGCATGGTTCAATACACAGCAGTGACACAAGGACAGAGCACAGACACCTGTCGATAGCAGCCACACAGAGCTCACTCAGGATCCTTTGATAACTGCAGGCTTAAGAATTCAGCTAGAATTAATGAAGGTTTAGGCCCATCCACAATCTAAGCTGCTTTAGGTTGAAGGCATGGAGCGTGTAAACATTGATTAAGTGCATTGGGAAAGATTCTTTTCACTTTAATACTACACAAAATTGATTCATGTGAGATTTAAGCCATGTTAGAATATGGAAGAAAACTAAATAAATTACGGAGAAAAGCTTTGGACGGACCCTCCACCAGAAAAATTGCACCTTTAAAGAGTGATTTCAAGTAAAAAGTTTTAAACCATTAGTGACCACAGCAAATCAAAGCTCAGTGATTGTAGTTATGTTTCTTGCTCACCCTACTTCATCCAACCATTGTACATCTTTTCTATTTTGTAATAGTAGCTTTACCAAAAATGGCAGAGCTTTTTAAAATTAACAAGCATTCACTTTGGCTAGATGATTTGATTTTGATATTCAGCTTGGATTTTAATTTTATTGGCATTGACAAAAACTATGGCTATGAATATTACATGACAAAATGAGCACCGGCGAAGATCCTTTCTACTTTGCCAGAGAACCACCGTCACATAAAAACTGACATACAAGGAACTGAGATCATCTTGGTTCCACTTCACAAAACCTGTCTCTTCATTTAAAAATACAATAAAGATTAAATAACGTACAGTCTGCACTTTATTCATATCCCGACACCGCTCTAATCGAAGTGTCACCATCCATTTGTGATCTTCTTTATGCGATTATAATTCAGACATTTTAGTTTGTCACTCATTTACCCCATGTAGCGTGATTTTAATGACTTAGCTTTAGCTTGTATTGAAGTTGTGCTCTTGGGCCGGCCATATTGATTCTTATTTTAAAGTGTGGATCGATTGCACCTCTTCTCCCATGGCTGGACCACTGTCAGCTGTCGGTTTCCCCTCCACTGGTCTGTCCTGTCAGCTTTTAGCCAACCTCCATCAGCGTCATTATCTTTGCATCTCCGCTTCGATATTCATCTGCTCTTTTCACAGCGCGTAAGGCCGGGCGGGATGGGCCCTCTGCTTAACGGCCAATACAGAGCTTGTCTCCAGCAATTAGCATTGGATAAGGCTTCTCTTAGAGCACAGGCAGCAGCACATCTGTCAGGCTGTGGATCAGATGGAGTCACACATGCTCATCGTAAGAATCAAACACTTGGCCGCTGGTGAAATTCCCACATATAAAATAATAATAATAATAATTAAAGCCGCAAGCGGCATCGAACGGCCCTCGCGGGTCGCGCATCGCACTCGGCCGACCCGACCCGCCCCACACACTGAGTCCAGCCCATTGCGCCCAATAAACGCCACCCCTAGCAAATGCCATGCCCAGCACCAGAAAAATTTCATAGTGCACTTTATTCTTTCATTCTTTTAGGAGTCTTTGCGCCCCTGCTGGCCAACCGTGAAAAATGTCCCATGTCAGTAATATATGTTTTTGCTTATAGCTATTCACAGAATTTAAGTGGCAAATTTGGTCCAAATCTAGTAATGTTGGCGTTTCACATCTATGTGCATGTGGTATTTGCTTAAATATTTGGGGGGGGAGTCTTTGCATCCCTGCTGGCCAAGAGTGGAAAATTTCCCATGTTTGTAATGTCTGTCTAAACCATAGACTGCATAAAAGAAGTGGACTAAGTGAGCGTGACGTCACCCATAGCGTTTAGCGTCGCTCAAATGAGGCTTGTGATGCTAACGGCTACAGGGGCAAATCTGGAGCCAGGCTCTATGTTATGAATAGGGTTTTTGACGGGCAAAATAGCGGGGAAAAAATCAGGATCATGTAGAGCGGGTTCATACGAACATTTTAAGACCAAAATGACGAGGCTCACAGCTACAGGTACAGAGAGACGAGCAATAAGATCCCAATGTAAGTTAATGGGAAAAAGGGAGAGAAGGAGCCGGAAGAGTCTCCTGGCACACTTCCTATTTGGCATGCGGCGGCTAACGGGATAGCTATGTCCACTCATATATACGGTCTATGGTCTAAACCAGGACTGAAGCAGGTCTAAACAATTATAACAGTTATTATTAGTCATGATTTACAGTTCAGTTTGTTTACTGTTTACTTGAGCAGTCAGTATTGTACCATATAGCAAACATAAGGCGAGGAGCATTTTTGGGAGAAAGAAGTACTGCATTTTATCATTCTAACATGTGACATTTCATGAAAAAAAATCATCATATATATATATATATATATATATATATATATATATATATACACATATATATATATATATATATATATATATATATATATATATATATATATGATGTCATAATATACACATTAGATGGGTAAATTTAATCCCTACATAAACTTTGGGTCATCCTTATTATAATATTTTCCTAATTTACAGTATTTTTTTTAATCACTTTTAAGTTACAGCCTTTTGAAATTAAAATTAGGGTTAAATAACTGCATGCCTATGGTGTCATTCTAAATCATTTAAATCCCTCAATGATATTAAAATAATTTCTAATTATTTATATGTTTTAACTGAATAAAATGTGCAGTTGTGCATGTTTATCAGTGTATTAGATGTGATTTCATCCAGCGTACTTTCAAACTCAGGGCAGTGCGTCCTGATTGGCCAAGACACACATCAAAGGAGAGAAGTGCCGGTTTCCTAGGCTCCTGATTGGCTGAGAGATCACCCCACTGATGACGCAGCAGTAGGCTTTAAATAGTGCCGCGCAGACTTGCTCCTCCCGCTCCTCTGTACCTCGTTCGAAGTCAGAGCTGCAATTTCTCCTGCTTTGGATTTATATTTGCGATCATCGGATCACCGGATTACTGTTTTGTCGCTTGTCTTTTGTCTGTGAACATTTGTACATCCTTGTAAGTCCTTGGACTTTGATTGACTGAGGACATCGTGTGATCCTTTGCCTTTTTGTCAATTCAAGACCGCCTGGGATCTCCGGATCAAGGTAGGATCATGAGTTTTTTACTTTACATTGCTGGTTAAATCAAATGTGTGGTGAAGTAAAGCTGCTTTGTTAATGGAATTTAGCTCCATTGACAATGAATTGTCTATTGTCTGAAAGTTCTGCTGTCTGTCAGAAAGCAGTATGCCAGGGGCGGGAAATTGTTGCTAGGCAGATTAGACTTAGTCTAGACCTGGTCTAGTTTCGTGCGTGCGCGTGAGTATGTATGTGGGGAATGTATTTTTACTCTGTGTAATGATCGATATCAATCTCATACAATAAGCGATCTTGTAAAAATACATGTACAGCGCCCAGAGCATCGCGGCTGCTCACGGGTCACCGCAGCGGCTCATGGGGCACCGGCCTGTGGCGAACAGCGCGGCTCACGGGGCACCGCGGCTGCTCACGGGGCACCGCTGCTCACGGGGCACCGCTGCTCACGGGGCACCGCAGCGGCTCATGGGGCACCGGCCTGTGGCGAACAGCGCGGCTCACGGGGCACCGCGGCTGCTCACGGGGCACCGCGGCCGTAACGCGCGGAGCTCGTCAGTACAGGGTGTGTGGCTCGGTTAACTGTGTGTAGCCTCGTTGCCTGTGCGTTTTTTTTCGCCTAGAGGCAGAGGGGATTCTTAGTTCTGCTAAATAATTTAATTTTGTTAAATAATTCTGGGTCTGATTGAGACGTTATCTAGACCTGGTCTAGTTTTGTGTGTGCGCTGTGTGCGTGCATCTATGTATGTGAGTGCATATACTGTATGTGTGTGCGTGTATGTGTGCGTGAGTGCATGTGTGTGCGTGTGCGTGCATTTATGTATGTATGTGTGTGCGTGTATGTATATGTGTGTATAGAAGTGTGTGTGTGTGGTTGTATATGTGTGTGTGTGTAGTATGTGTGCGTGTATGGGTGTGTGTTCGTGTGTATGTCTGGCTTGACCAATCAGAAAACAGTTTGGCAAAAGCGGGAAACTGTCGCTATGCAGTTTCTGGGGGCAGTACGTTTTGTTTTAGTGTCCTTGGTTTTGTGTGTCTGAGAACAGAGCGTATCACAACAGTTTTACTTATGTTCTGATTAAGTCCAGGTCTAGTCCATGTCTTAAATGGTTCTGGTGTAGACCTGGGTAGTCCTGCTCTGGGTCTAGTCCGAGTGTAGGTAGATCTAGTCTGGGTCTGGAGTTGGACTAGACCTGGTTTAGACCTGATCCTGATCTGGTTTAGACCTGCTGTGTGTCATTGTGTTCGTTTAGTTGGATGTACATGGCTCTGGTGTAGTCCTTTTCAGTCAGATCCTGGTGTTGAAGTGGTTTGAAGTAGACATGATTAAAATATTATCTTTTTATAATTTACTGGACTGTCTGACCTGTTGTACTCACAGACCGTAAATATGAGTGGATTAAGTGAGTGTGACGTCACCCACAGCGTTCAGCGCCGCTCAAATGAGTCTTGTGATGCTAACGGTTACAGGAGTGAATCTGGAGCCAGGTTATGAATAGGTTTTTAGCGAAGAAAAAAAAAAATCAGGATCACGTGTTCAAACGGGTTCATATGAACATTTGAAGACCAAAATGACGAGGCTCAGTGCAGCAGGTATAGAGAGAGGGACAATAAGATCTCAATGTAAGTCAATGGGAAAAAGGGAGAGAATGAGCTGGAGCCCACTAATAAATATAATAATAAATAAATAAGAATGTGTCCAAAAGGTCCTACTTTGATCATGGTTTATTTTCACACAGACTTTTTTGGCTTTTAAAGGTCCTCTGTTTTTCTCATAAGTATGTAATATTGATATGCATTGTTAAAAAGGAAAAGACAGTAAGTGAGGTAATGTACTCTTGTGTTTGACCTGTTCTCCTTGTTTATTCCTGGTTTAAATTTCCTCCTAGTTTACTCCTGGTTTGCAACTTGTTTAGTTCTAGTTTAGTTGTTGCTTTATTTTTGTGTATGTGCTGTGCAAAGTGCAATCTTATTTGGTCTCGGATGTTTTCTGCATGTAGTTCAGTCCTGTTTTTGAAGTTGTGATTCTACTCCTGGTATAACCTTGTATTTTAGTTTTTTTCTCGTTCTGGTTCTTGTAGTCCTAGTTTAGGTTTAATTTAGTCCTAATTAGTTGCAATACTAGTCCTGGCTTTTTGGTTCTCATTTACTCCTGCTTTATTATAATATTCAGTATTTTCGTTCATTCCTGACTTAGTTCTGGTTTAGTTATATCATTAAGTTGTGTAGCTAAAGGTTGCAATATTTAGTCTTAGTCCTTTATTGTGACTAATGTGTACACCAGTGACTCTTGCTTTTAACATTTTATGTATGTTTTCAGATGCCTCGTCGAAAGGGACACCTCAAGTCCATTGCGTCGAGGAAGAGGCGAGAGGACCAGCTCGCGGCCGCTGCCCTCCTTCGTCTCTCCCCCAGCCCTGAGCCTATCATTCCTATGTTTATATTTTATTCTATACATTTGGACCTGCCTCTATAAGCTTGTCTTTTGTTATTTCCTTTGTAGGCTGTGGTACTGGGTCTCAGCATTCTGTGCAGACGCAGAACTGGAAGACTTCTGACATCACTGGAAGGCCTTACAAGTTGTTCATTCCGCTATAGTGTCCTGATTTATTTTTCATATAAATTGTCTGTTTTCATATTGTAAAATGAGATTTCATGCTACCATAGACATTCACTAAGAATGAATGAAAAGCATTTGTTGTGGAATATTAAAGGTGCACTGTTAAACTTTTCTGGTTTAGACATGCCTGTCTGTCTTTGTCTGTTCCACAGTATAGCAGTGAACATGCCTATTTTACATTTCTATAATTAGGGGTGAATTATTAAAAAAGAAAAGTCATTTTAAATCCATGCATTCTTCCTGGGAGAGGTGTGGCCTCTCCAGACACTTGCCCTGTTAGAAAGGTCAGAAATGCTTAATATCATACTGTAGACTATAGCAAAAAAGCAACCTTTAATTACATTATTTATGACTAAAGCATATGTACAGTTTAGGTAATAGACTTTCCAACAGAAGGATTACAGAGTGCACTTGTTTTGTTTTGTTGTCTCTAGTTCGTTCTGATTGTCGGGCACTCTCATCTACGAGCTATCGTGGATGGGTTCGTGCCGATGCCAGAGGGATGTCTTTCCTTTGGCTTCAGTTCGACCCCTGGAGGTTCTGCACGTGACATCCACCGAGAGCTGGCCGCGACCGTGCTGACCAGAGGTGAGCGAGTAATGAAAATATTGTGTTTTTGAACCTACAAAATTGAATAATTGTTTTGATAATGTCCTGAAATAGTTTGAATTTGCTGAATCCAAATTTTTAAAGGTGCCCTATGTAACTTTTTTGGTGCAGGTTAAGATACCTGCTTGTCTTCACGGAGATATTCTTGTGTTTCTTGGAATGTCCCACCATATGGCATTAAAGCTCATTCATCTTACATTTTTATTGCACAGAAGTACATCTGATTTGTACCTGGTGATGTTGCCTGTGTCCAAGGAAAGAGATGGCCATCCAGACAAAACAAAAACATCTCCATGGAGACAAGTGGGAGGCATCCCCTCCACCACAAATGTTACATAGTGTTTCTTTAAAAAAAAAAAGCTTTAATTCAGCATATTTAAGAAGATAATTTAAACAAATGATCTTAATTTATTGGTACAACAAAACATGTGTAATGCCATTTTGTTGATTATCTCAATGTCCATGTGTTTAAATGATTTCTTGGGAATTAAAGTTTTTGATTTTCATAGAGCCTGCTCTGGTCTGCCTGCTCTCCCCGTGCAATAACCTTCACGCCAGCCGCACTGTTGATGAGGCTGCAGCTGAGTTCGGCCGACTCCTGGCCTATGTCTGCAGCCGCTGGCAGAGGGTATATTTTTTAATTATTATTATTTTTTGCTTGTTTGATATTTCACAGTATGTTAACGTGTTAATGTTTCACATAGGTCTGTGTCATGGATTTTCCGAATCGTCTGGTTGATGATTTGGAAGTCCAGACCCTCCTGAGACAGGAGTACCACCGGTCTCAGCGCGCATGGGTATAATAATGTTTCAAATGTTTGTTCAATACTTTAGAACACTTTCTTTTGAACAGTGTTGCATGTGTCCCCTTTATATTTAATACAATGGTTTAGTGATGTGCTTATGTTTTCAAAGGAATCCGCTTTTTCCCTGTGGCTGAGCAGTTTCCGATGGATCGCCTGGAGCTGTGGAGCTGGGACGGCGTAAGTTCAGTGTTCTTATTTGTTCATTTGTGTTTGGCTCTGCACTGCCCCCTGTGTGCCAGCTTTAACAGGGTCACATTCAGCACATTTTCTAATTAAGATGAGATCAAACTTCTCTATCTCCTCCCTAATGGGTTAAAACACAATCGTAAATCTGAGTTTATATTATTGTTGAATGGTTGATTTATAGTGCTGTAGTGCAGTGCAAAGTTAGTTTACCCTTACTAATTTTTAATGGATGTTTGCTTATATTCTTAATGTTTCAGGTCCATCTGAGCGACAGCCATGGGATGGGGATCTATGCCCAGCTGCTGTGGCAGGCTTGCTACACGCAGCTACAGACACCGGATCCCGCTGCCCCGGTGTCTCCTCCCCATCCCACCCCCGACCTGCCACCAGGAGGGTTAAGCCAAGAGTGGTGGTGACTGGACCTGTGCCCGTACCACCCCCACCCCCTACTGAGTGGACACTGGTTGGACGAGGCAGAAAGGTAACAGTGACACAATGTATGAATTGATAGGGTTGATATAGATTGTGCTTTGCTGCAGATCAGTTGCCATGAAATTGTACAAGCATCTAAAACTGTAGCAACTGTTCTATTCAGTACAAAGTGATGTCACAGAATATTAATTGATATCGATTGATTGAGTATTAGTGAAGTCACATAAAATTTTCCATTGTTTGAAAGTCAAACTCAAAACTTTGTTTTTGTTTTTTAATCAAGCTATGCAAAATCTCATGTTGATGAGTTAAATTTTAAATAGCACATATAAATAGCACGTTAAATTTTAAATAGCACATATATGGGTGGTGTTTTATTTGAGATGTTTTCAGGCATAAATGGTCATTATTGTGACCCTTTTACTATACCTGGATATATGAAATGCTACAATTATTTATTTTATTTAATGGCCTTTTTAAATCACAGCTGTTTTAGTGTCCCAATATTGTATCTGGAGGGTGAAACAGTTTTCTATTTCTGTAATTTGGTTCAAATGCTCTTTGTTCCATAGACTCTCTGGCTTTAAAGGTGCCCTTATATTTGCTAATGAAGGGCCCGTCACTTCTTGTATTGCTTTGCCTGCAATGTTTTCAGTATAATCTGATCCAATTTTCATTTATTCTATAGTGTTTTATAGCCAAAGAAACTGGTCTGATAATGTAAAGTGCTTGTCTCCATGTAAATTACATAGATAAATATTTGAGTTTTTTAATGGCTGATAGTGTTACCGATGGTTTAGACTTCAGAGAAACCAGTGACAGATATATAGGACTGATTTCGATTATTGTCCATGAAACTCACTCATATCTAATTTTATAATCATAACCTTATAAGAGAGCAATTAATACATATTTTGTACAGTTATAAGCACACTAAAGTGTTCAATTTAAGCATTTTATATTTATTCTTTATGCATAGAGATAGAGATTTAGGGCGGATAGCCAATTAATGAAAACAAGTAAATATTGGCTCGATATATCAGCCAAACAATATCTGCATATGTCTGCATTTTAGAATTAAATGTAGAATGCTATGACATTGTATGAACACAATTTATATATTATTCATGCTTTATTGATTTGACTTTTCACAGAAGAACCAGAGCTCTCCTGTGGGAGTCCAGACAGGACTGGTTGAGGTGAGTTTATGACATGACACTAGTCACATAGTTCTGATCCAATGATACAGACCATAATATGAAAACTTTTGATATATGCACAGGTGGAGCCTGCTTTCTCCACACACTTCTCGCCTCTGGTGTTCAGCCCCGCCATGTTGGTTGCGATGGACAAGATCTCTCCATCCAACCTTGGCTCTTTTCCTAAGGAAAAGAAGGTATTTTTACTGTCAAATTGAGTTATGTATAAAAGACTCAGTTTTTGATTTTGCAATTTGTAAAGAAACCACCCTTTTCTTTTCAAAAGACGTCTCAGCCAGGACGTCGCAAAGCTGTTGCCCTTAAACGCCAGCCCCAGGGAGCGGTCAAGGCAACGGCTGGGAAGGTGAGCAAGAGGGGCTCACCTTCCAGCTCAACATCCGGGGAGGAGGAGCAGAAGGTGGGTGCAGGATTACAGATATATTCTATGTCCTGCATATATAACTGACTTGTACATGTTGTTCTGTAGCCTGTTGTGGAGGTGAGGCACCGCCCCTCTCTCTCACGCTCCTCTCCCGGTCCGGAGGTGAGACCCTGCTCACCTGTCAGCTCCCCACCTGCATTGGAGGATGACCAGGTCAGTGTTGTATGTGTTGATGTGTACATGCCAAATGTGTGATTTTACTCATCAGTCATGCTTTTATTTCATAGGCGGTTGTGGAGGTGAGAAGCCTTTCCCCTCCTTGCCCCTCCTATGCCGACGTGGTGAAACGTTACACTCCACCCGTCATCTCCACGTCCGGATTGGCACGTAAACGCTTGACACGTGCCAGCTCCACATCCGGGATGGAGGAGAATGTCTCTCGCGAGACAATAAAACTACCTGCCTCAAAGCGCCGTCGCTCCCAGCGGCAGGTGAGCTTGTCATGTCTTTCCACAGCCTTTGTCCTGTTTTTATTAAAAATGGTGACTAATAGTATATTGTCTTTACAAAGTTTGAGGCAGGATCTACACTCGAGGTGAGACCTGTCTCTCCTCCCGTGTCCCTGCCTGAGATGGAACTGGACCAGGTATGAGCTAAGTTTATATAATGGAGTGATGTCATGTGTCTGTGACTGTGAATATAGGCTAATGTATAGATGTTTTTGTAGTGTGGACAGGTGGAAGTGGCTCCAGGAACATCACTCAGCAGATCCAGAGAGATGTTGACAGACCAGGTGAGATGTCAACAAAATATATATTTGATATTTTACGAGGTAATTCAATTGAGAACGGCTTCTCCTTTACAGTGATGACCTTGGACCTATGTAGCATGTAGATGGAATTTGTATGTATGTATGTATGTACGTATGTACATATACATACACACGTACATATACACATATACATACATACATACACATATATACAGACACATACATACATACACACACACATATATATACATATATGAGTGATTTTTCTAGTAAATATAGATATATATGGTAGAAAAATTAAATGGGATTTGTAGTTTGAAGACACCGTAATATTAATTGTCTTTGCATCTTGTAGGCCTTTCCTTCTCCTGAGACCTGTCTGCTGCCTTCTTCTCCACTCCCTCCACTCAGCCCTCCTCATCTGACCAGCCTTCCTTCTTCTTCTGCAACCAGTCAACCTTCTCCGCTCAGCCGTCCACCAGCTGTCCAAGAGGAGAGTGCTTCTGACAAAGGGGACAAAGATAAGTCTTGTTGTGCACAGTGTGATGTAGTGCCTGTTAGTGATAGGGAAAGTCTTCCTTCTGTAATTAGGGGTAGTTTTCATCAGGGCGATGATCGGTTCGTGTATGGAGGTGTACAGTGTATGGCAATATCTCTGGTAGCTTTAGCTCAGCATACGGTGTTGAATGTGTTTTCGTGGGATCAGAGGCAGTTAGACAGAGTTTTGATTCTTGGGGATGCACTGTACACCGAGCGTCGGAATCTGGGCTCAATTAGTGGGATTGGGTATTTACTTGTTACAGACTTACCGACTGAGTCTGTTATAGATGGGCAGCGGTTCAGGTTTTCTTTCAGTGAGCCACGTAATGGAGCTGCTAATGTCGTAGAGCATGACTTCATTGAGGCAGGCGCATGGGTGACGTTAGATGGTGGTTTAGAGCAGATGTTGGCACAGTACGACACATGTCTTATGACACTCTGTGGTAGTACTTGTGCAGTTATTAAACACAATGGTCGGTTTGCGGTGGTTGACTCTCACTCGCGTAGTGCTGATGGGTTGGTAGATGCTGATGGCAAAAGTGTGGTTGTGTATTTTAATAGTATAGATGAGCTGTATAGTTATTTTTGTGCATTGGCTGCATGTTATGGTAATTGTGATGAGGATAGTGATGACGTGTCTTTTAAAGAGTTTGAGATTACTGGTGTTAATGTTGTTGTAGCAGAGGACAGTCTGAGGGGCTTAAAGCGCAAAGAGGCCGCAGAAGTGTGTTCTGTGCCCCGAAACATGTGTAAGCATGATACTGATGTTGACTTGGATGTGCTGTGCAGCAGTGTTCAGGAGAATGCCCTGTCCTTCAATCCACTTACTGAAAGTGATTGTAAGGACTTGTGCAGACACATTAAGGCAGACTATCAGAAGGTTGGTGTAGCAGATCCTAAAACTGTAGGTCCATTAGGCGCTCCGTGTCACAAAGACAAAATTGTTGCGGATGGTCATTGTTTCTTTCGGGCGATTTCGCAGGCCATTAGTGGTACACAAAAGATCATAGGAAAATTAGACTTGCGATTGTTAAACACCTTTTAAATAATCCTTTAAAATATAACACGGTACTGCGCGATGGTTATTCGTCTGTAGAAGACTATATCAGCGCGTCAAACATGCGTAAAGTTGGCACATGGGCCACTGAAGTTGAAATTCATGCGACTGCGGATTATTTAGGTGTTAATGTATTTACATTTTATAATGGACATTGGCTCAAATATGGTTGTACTACCAAGCCTTTGTCATCCAGTGGCATCTATCTTGAAAATGTTAATGGTCATTATGAAAACGTAACTTGCGTCCAAAATCCTAATTCCCTCACTTGTTATGAATGCTGCCAAATGTATCGCTTGTCAGTGGAGGGCTACAATATTAGGCCTAAAAAGGTAGCCTTTCAAACACAGGTCAGTCAGGTAAATAAAGACATTGAAATTAATGAAGAACCTGTGTTATCAAAGTATTTACTAAAGAAAAAACAAAAACATCTAAAAAGCACCTACAACAAACACCACCACATGATCAAAGAAATAAAGAGAGAAAAGTATTTACAAAATCGAGAAAATGTTAAAGAAAAGAATTTGACACGATACAGGTCTAATTTGGTATATCAACAAAAGCTGAAAGAAGCAACTAAAATAAGAGCTAAACAAATATATAGACATGATGTAGAGTATAGAGAGGGGAAAAAGGCTGCAAACAAACATAAATACACAATGAATTTAGCGTATAGGCAGAAAATTAAGTCTGCAATCAATGCTGCAAACAAACATAAATACAGAATGAATATAGAGTATAGGCAGAAAATTAAGTCTGCAATCAATGCTGCAAACAAACATAAATACAGAATGAATATAGAGTATAGGCAGAAAATTAAGTCTGCAATCAATGCAGCAAACAAATATAAATATAAAACCAACAAAGAATATAGACAAAAACATAAAGCTGCATGTAAAAATAAATACAGCATTGATACACATTATCAAAATAAACTTAAAGCAGCTAGCATCCAGAAATATAAATTTAATTTACAACATAAACGACACATGAAAGCAGCCAGTAAACATAAGTATAAATCAAATCCCCAACATAAACAAAAAGTGAAAGCAATTGGCAAACAAAAATATCACAGTAATGATAAATTTAAAAATAGGACCCGGGCAGCATTCAGGAACAAGCAAAAACAGATGAAACTAAAATTGGAAAACTTCACTTTTGTTATGGAGCAGTTTCTCAAAGAAAGCGAAGATGGTCCGGAATACATTTGCTGCGTTTGTCTAAAACTGTTATTTAAAAACCAGGTCTTACCTTGTAGAAAGGATGACTTTATGGCTAAACCGAAATGCGCGGATGTAGCTAATGCCTGTATCTCAGAGGCCTATTTACATGCGTGTGTTAACGATTGTCCATCGCCATGCCCGCTCTTCGATTGTCGAGGAAGTTTATGGATCTGCTACACTTGCAACTCAAAACTTTGTAAAGGCCAAATTCCACCTGAGTGTTCAGTTAATAATTTACAATTGGACGAAATTCCACCTGAACTTGCCTGCTTGAACACTATTGAACAGCACATAGTGGCAATCAATATTAATTTTATGCAAGTGTTAGCGTTACCAAAGGGACTTCAGAGAGGCATGCATGGACCGGTCGTCTGCGTACCGTCGAGAGTTTCGGAGTCGGTTCGGTTATTGCCGCGTAATAATATGGACGGTTGTTTATTGCCGGTAAAACTAAAGCGTAAACTTACATATAAGGGACATTATGAGTATCAGTATGTAGACACAGAGCGCGTACGGAGGGCCATTGCGTTGCTTAAGCAAAACAATCAGTATTATTTAGACATAGATTTTAATGATGAGTGGGTAAATGAGTTTTCTAGGGAAGAGGGGGAAGCTATAGATACGGGTGCGGACGTTAATGTAGAAGAAGCTGTTAAGGATACTGGTGTGACCGTTAATGTAGTAACAGAAAACCAGGCGGAAGATTTAGATGACGAGCTTCTCCATGATAGACAGCGTCACTGTATGTATCAGGATACGTGTTTCATGCCTGTAGATATAGCTCAGGAAGCTCTTGATCATTACTTTGAGGGGATTTTGAATTTGGCTCCAGCCGAGGAACAGCCCTGTGAGTTTGTTGCGTGATAAAGAAAATGAGGCTAAATGCTTTCCAAAGGAGTTTCCGTATGGTCGTAATACGTTTCATAGTCCTCGGCCTATTCGTTTGACCATGTGCCGATATTTTATTAATAGACTCATGCACGTGGATGGTCGATTTGCGCAAAATTTTAAGTTTCTTTTTTGGCACTGTACATGTTAGAGGTTCAGCAGGTCGTGTCAAAAGTATCTATAGCGTTGCGAAAGGGACATTCTGGTCACGGTAATGCTGCTGCAGGTGATGCAACTTTAGAAAATTTGTTACTGTATGATAATGGCTATCGTTTTATGCAGCCTATTAGAGGCACGCCGCCATTCTGGCAGTCGGCACAAAAAGATTTGTTTGCGTGTATTCGGCAGCTTGGTATTCCGACGTGGTTTTGTTCGTTTAGTTCTGCAGATCTCCGCTGGTCAAGCCTCCTTAAAACGCTCTTAAAGCAGGAAGGTAGTACTCGGAGTGTTAACGATTTAGATTGGGCTGAGAGATGTGACCTTTGCGTCGTCACCCTGTAACTGCGGCTCGTATGTTTGACGCCCGTTGGCATCGCTTACGTAAAGTTATTCTGTCCCCAGCTCAGCCCATTGGTAAAGTGATAGATTATTTTTATCGTGTAGAATTTCAGCAGCGTGGATCACCCCATGTCCACTGTCTATTTTGGATAGAAAATGCCCCAAAGCTGGGTGTAAATAAAGATGAGGAGGTAGTTCAGTTTGTTGATAAATATGTTACCTGTGAACTACCATCAGATCCAGATTTATTGGAAAAAGTGACTTCAGTGCAGCAGCATTCTAAACGTCACTCAAAAACATGTAGAAAAAATAACAAAGTGTGTCGTTTTAACTTCCCGCGTCCGGTGTCAGCGCGTACGTTTATTAAACATAAAGACCCTGAGTCAGAGCCCCTTGTAAAGAAGGAGAAGGCTCAATTCATTATGAGCGTGCTGAAGAATGCTGTTCTTGATGAAAATAACCTGTGTCTTAGTGCTGAAGAGTTGTTCGCGTCACTGGGGTTAACACAGTCCACATTTGAACAGATATACAGCGTTTTAGACGGACACACACACACAGTTTTAAAGAGGGAGGTTAGAGAAGCCTTTATAAACAACTACAACGAGAAATTATTAAGTTGCTGGAATGCCAATATGGACATTCAGTTCGTTGTAGATGCGTGGGCGTGCGTCGTGTATATTATTTCATATATTTCTAAAGCCGAGAGAGAGATGGGTTTACTTTTAAGTAATGCACAAAAAGAAGCTTCCAAAGGTAATGTTAGTGCGAAAGAGGCATTTAAAAAGTTAGGCAGCGTTTATCTTCATAATCGTGATGTCTCTGCGCAGGAAGCTGTGTATCGCGTAACAAACATGCACTTAAAGGAGTTTTCGCGTAAAGTTACTTTTGTCCCCACTGGCGATAATATAGTGCGCATGAGCCGACCAATTGGCGAAATAGATGATGAAATGGGGGATGATATTTGGATGACAAACATGATTGATAGATACTTAAGTCGACCAAATGACAGCACATTTAATGACATGTGCATAGCGACATTCGTATCTGAATATCGCTTACTTGGTCCATCTGATAAATGTAAAAACCCAATTCTTTTACAAAACGGATTAGGCGCGATTACTAAAAGAACACGGACCAAGCCCGCCGTCGTTAGATATGCGCGGTTTTCTGAGACTAAAAACACAGAGTTATTTCATCAAAGTATTCTTCAGTTATTCTTTCCGTATCGTGTTGAGGCCGACCTTAAGCCGCCTCCATTTGAAACATTCGAACATTTCTATAAAACCGGCGATGTGCGTTTAAGTGACGGATCGGCCCATTTGGTTAAGTTGATAGTTGATTCAAATAGGCGTCGATTTGAACTTGCAGCTGAGGACTTGGAGGAGGTGTATGAGCAGATGGATTGTGGAGAGATTCAGGAGGATGCGTGGGGCTTGCTCTGCCCAGAACAGGAAGTGGAGAGGTTAGAGGCGAGGGAGGAGTTCAGAGAGATGTTACAGGGTGTGAGTTCTGAGCATGAGCAAGAGGCTATTCCAGACTTGGCTGTAAGGAACGAACAGGTTTGTCACATAGAGAAGAGAAATGTCATGAGTCGTCAAGAGGGTCTTTCACTTGTGAAAACTCTAAATGAACAACAACTGTCCATTTTTTACAAAATACGGCAATGGTGCTTAGAGAAAGTAGCTGGTAACAACCCAGAGCCATTGCATGTGTTTATCACGGGTGGGGCAGGCACTGGGAAAAGTCACCTCATCAGGGCGATTCAGTACGAGGCGTCGCGATTGTTTGCTCCGATTTGCCAAAGTCCAGATAGTGTTAGTGTTTTACTAACGGCTCCGACAGGGATAGCAGCATATAACTTACAGGCGGCTACTATCCACACCACATTTAGTATCGGCACTAAGGTTTCCCTCCCTTACAGTCCACTAGGAGAGGAAAAGATTAATACACTGCGTGTTAAGTACATGGATTTACAAATTGTAATCATTGATGAAATATCCATGGTTGATAAAAAGTTATTTACTTATATTCACGGTCGGTTGCGTCAAATTAAACAGTCACGTGACTTTTCTCCATTTGGAAATGTCTCTATTATCGCTGTTGGGGATTTCTTTCAATTATCGCCGGTCATGGGTCAGGCTCTGTACAAAGAAGTTGTAGGCGTTAATCTATTTACTGATTTATTCAAAATTGCGGAGTTAAAAACTATAGTTAGACAAAAAGATAATACTTTTGCAGAGTTATTGAACCGGCTTAGAGTGCGCTCCAGAGGGACACCAATGCTTGATGATGATATTGATATATTAAAACGTTGTGAAACAGGTGAAGATCCTGATGTTTTACATATTTTTACAAAGAATAGCTTTGTTACAAATTATAATTTAAAGATACTGAATAAAATCTGTCCTGAAAAGATTACAATTAGTGCGCGTGATTTTGGCTACGACAAAAACACCGGTAAGTTAACAGAAATACAAGGCCATCTCCATAAATCCAAACAAGCCAGTTTGGAGGAGACGTTAGTCTTAGGTGTAAATGCGCGCGTTATGCTTTGTAAAAATGTAGATTTGGCTGACGGTCTAGTAAATGGGGTATGTGGTATAATTACATATATAGTTGGAAATTCACAGAAAAACCTGCCTCCTTTAGCAATTTATGTTAAATTTGACGACGATCGAGTAGGCGCGCAGAGGAGGAGGCAAACACGTACCCCTGCAGACCTGACTGGTTCTACCCGCATAGAACCAGAAGAAGAACAAGCAAATAAACGAGGGGAGAAGCGTCGTCAGTTTCCGCTTAAACTCGCGTGGGCGTGTACGGTACATAAAGTACAGGGCGTAACCGTAGATCAAGCAGTGGTGTCCCTTAAACAAGTTTTTACAGCGGGTCAGGCGTATGTGGCCCTTAGTCGCGTTAGGAGTTTAGAGGGTCTTATTATTCAAGACTTTGATGCAAATGCTATTTATTGTAATGATGGTATTAGAGCGGCGCTTGAGAACATGCCTCCTTCATAGTGGCGAGTGCGCCCTGGCACTTACAAGAGGCACATGTCTTAACATTCTTTTTATGAATATTCAGGGTTTAGTGCGACATGTGTCAGATTTGGCCTCCTGCACACAGCATTGGCAGCCTAACTGTATTGCTGTGGTAGAGACATGGTTAACTGTAGATTCAACTTTTCAAACTAGTCACATTGAAGGGTATAATTTCCATAGTCGTCCCCGTAGTTTATCCTATCAGCAGACTCATCACCCAGCTCTGACTAGTTTACTGGGCCAACAGCACGGTGGTGTTGGCATGTACTGTGAAGAAAACCTTAACTATGAAATCACAGTACAGGATTTCAGTTTAGAGTGTTTAGTAAATTATTTTGCAGAGCAGAAAATTATAGTTGCAGCTGTGTATCGTCCACCGTCATATCCCATGTCTCTATTTAAGTATAATTTGGATAGATTACTGAATTGGCTGAATTCACATTGTGCCACTGTGGTGGTGGTGGGAGATTTTAATGATGACATATTGAAATCTACAAGTCTCTGCAATTTTATGACAGAAAGAGGTTATGTTCAATATGTCAAATCTCCCACAACTGAGAGGGGGACTTTAATTGATCATTTATATGTGAAATCTACAGAGTATGACATAGACTCTGTAGTAGTGCCAACGTACTTCAGCGACCATGAGGGGATCGCATTTTCTTTTAAATGTAGAGAGGCCACAATGTTAGAATAAATTGGTATTAATTAATCAAATTATTTTAGTTTGTTCTAAATGGACAGTTGTTGCTTATTGACAACTCATCACATTTATATGGGCGTGTTGCGTTTTTAATCATGCGGTTATAGTTTTTTTGTATTTATTTGTAGCAGTTATTTGTGTATAAATTAACAGGCGGGTATTTGTAGGGTTTTTAATTGTGTGTTGGTTGTTTCTGGTTCATATACATGTTAGTGGTAGTTTATTGTACATATGTATTTGTAGGGTTTTTAATTGTGTGTTGGTTGTTTGTGGTTCATATACATGTTAGTGGTAGTTTATTGTACATATGTATTTGTAGGGTTTTTAATTGTGTGTTGGTTGTTTGTAGCTTTTATACATGTTAGTCATAGTTTATATGTGTTTGTAGTTAATATTACATACAGTGATGAGTGCACACATACTGTATGTTTTTCAGCTCAAATGTTTTGTGGCCTTTGTCCAAGTTGACTGGTTCTCTGTTTCTCCATCATGTCTCCCCTCTTCCACTTCTCCTCCTCTCCCTTCCCCTCTCTCCCCCTCCTCTGTCTCTCCAGCCCCTCCTGTTCTCTGTCACCCCTCTTTCTCCCTCCCATCTCTCACCCTCCTACCTATCTTTTCCTCTATCAGCTCCCTCATCTCTCCCTATGTCACCCTTCATCTACTTTCCCTCCAGCTCTCTCCTTCTCTCCTCTTTCTGTTCTCTCCCTCCTTGCTTTCTGTTCTTTCTCTCTCGCCCCTCTTTCTGTTCTCTCCCCTCTTTCTGTCCTCTCTCCCTTCCCTCTTTCTGTCCTCTCCTCTCTTTCTTCCTCCTCCCCCCCCCTCCCCTCCCTTTCTCCTGTTATCCCATCCGGGGGCAGGAGATCGGGGAGGGGAGAGGGGAGGAGGGGGGAGACCTCCTCTCCCCCAGCTCTACTCAGGGGGAGGGGCGGCCCTCTCCTTGAACCACCACCTTATCGCGGTGGAGAGGTTTGCGTGCCCAGATGATCCTCAGAGCTGTTTTGTGAGGGGCTTTCTGCTCCTGGTTCAGTCCTAAGACAAACAGGTTCAAGGTGATGGGTCAGACGAAGAGTGGTTCAGATTTTCCCAAATAATATGAAAACTGTAAATTGTGTTGTACAGTAATGTTTAAAGATGTGTTTTTTATTTATTTATATTGTCATGTGTTGTAATACAGTGTTCATGTATAATGGCTATTGGTTATGCTTTTGGTTTTCTAAAACAACATGCTGCGCTAAATGATTCTTCTTTGTGTACTTATAATATAATAAATAATAATAATTGTAATGTATAATTTATTTGTGATGACACTTGGTTATGTTTTAGTTTGCTTTAATAACATGCTGTGCTATTGTATATAAAGAGTGAATAGCAAAAGAAATGTGTTCATCAGTGTCCAACTGTTTTTCATTTGCCCAATGGTCTTTTTAACATTGTAAATGGTCTTAGTCAAGTTTATCCGGAGTGGCAACTTAAATAAAAAGTCTTGATTGAATCTTGTTTCTGTTTATTTAATAGAAAATGTAATTATAAATGTGTATGTACAAATATTTTAGGTAATTAATTAGCTGAAAAGTTAAAACATTTACAAAGACTATGTTTTAGCATGTATAACATTTAAATGGAAACTTGGTGAAGATTGGTTCAATACAGAGGACAATATTTCAATTAAATGCACTGATGCATAATTCAGAAGAGAGACCCAATTATATCATAGTAAATAAGCTTTATAAATGATTTGCACTCTAATAACTATAGATAGGTTCTTCTACTGAGTGACAAAATGATCTTAATTTAAAGGTGCAATGTTCATATATGCATACATACATTTTTTTTGGGTGGTTCATAAATTGACAGAAAAGACATTTTTGTCAGTAGGATAACATGAGCGCGTACGCGCTCGTCATTCACCATCTTCTCCGGGTCGCCCATTCACTCCCATTGTTTTCCATTCATTTTAGCATGTGTAAATATGGCCCATGCCTTCGGCATGGGGGCTTGGATCGCGCTTGATGTAAGGAGTGTGTTTTAGGGGCAGGAGCGCTTCGCGCTACTTTTGTCAACATTGCAAGTGGCATCGGCCATTGGTGGCCGCGCTTCGCACTCAGCGCTCCCCTTGGGTGGCGCTGACGCTCCCCCGGGTGGCGCTGATGAGCCTCTTGTCTCTGTGTGTTTGTGGCTTTGGGCTGAACTTGTCACTAAACACATAAAGTCCACACACACCGGAGATCCTGATGTGTTAACATTGACGAACATGGGAACTTTGGGACATCGCCATGGCAACACCGTGCAAAATACAACTTTGGTCCCCCGGACTTTTTTGTTCAGACTGACCTGAAGAATCACTGTGCTAAATTTCACGTTCTTGAATGAAACTAATAAGACGCTATATCACTTTGAAAAGTAAGAAATTGTTGAAATTTTCCCATAAGGATAACATGGAGGCTTTGGCGCATCGCCATGGCAACCCAGTGAAATATACAATATGGTTGTCATTGACTTTTTTGATTGGGATGACATGAAGAGTCATTGAGCCAAATATGAGAATATTCTGTGAAAGTAAAATATTTGTCATGAATGGGAATTTATCTCATCTTTTCCATTAGGATAACATTGGAGCTTTCGTGCATCACCATGGCAACACGGTTAAAAATACCATATGGTTTACATTGGCTTTTTTGATTGAGATGGCCCAAAGTAATTTTGTACAAAATTTGGTACATTTTCTAAAAACTAAAATTTTGACCATCCATGCAAAATTTAATTCTGTCCTGCAGGGGGCGCTATCACACCATTTTTGCTCGTGTCACAATTAGTCGGCTTTGGCACGAAAGTTTTACAAGTGATTCAAATTTGAGCCCAATCGGACTTTGTATGGCCGAACGGGAGCAAATTTTGACATTGGAAAATTGCAAAAATCTGAACAAATTTTGTAGGTTCGCCGCACGTAAACCGTGACAGTTATTTTAAAAATTCAGCTATCGTTTGATGCCCCACTTCTCTAGTTGATGTACGCCGATTTTGACCCCTGTGGGTGAAGCGCCTTCAGAGGAGTTCGTTCAAATGCGACATGAGCGAAAATGCTGACTCAACAACTTTTTTATTTCAATCCAAGATGGCCGCCTTCTGGTTTGTCAGGGGGCGTGGCCATAATAATATTTTTTTTCTGTCTTGACATGAGGAATGTCTGTACCGAATTTCGTGACTGTACGACAAACTTTACGTCGGGACGTCTCCCATAGGCGCAATGTATTTTGACTTTTGCAGGTGGCGCTGTCGCGCCACTTTTTTATGCCCACACATGCAACATATATTTTATCAAATTTTTCGCCACTTCTGAATTTTGGGCAAAATTTGGTGAGTTTTTGAGCGTGTTCAGGGGGTCAAATTAGAGCTCAAAGAGCAGGAGAAAAAAGAATAAATAAACAAATTAAAGCCGCAAGCGGCATCGAACGGCCCTCGCGGGCCGCGCATCGCACTCGGCCGTCCTGACGCTCCCCCGGGTGGCGCTGACGCTCCCCCGGGTGGCGCTGATGAGCCTCTTGTCTCTCTGTGTTTGTGGCTTTGGGCTGAACTTGCCACTAAACACATAAAGTCCACACACACTGGAGATACTGATGTGTTAACATTGACAAATATGGGCACTTTGGGACATCGCCATGGCAACACCGTGCAAAATACAACTTTGGCCCCTTGGACTTTTTTGTTCGGACTGACCTGAAGAATCACTGTGCCAAATTTCACATTCTTGAATGAAACCAATAAGACGCTATATCACTTTGAAAAGTAAGAAATTGTTGAAATTTTCCCATAAGGATAACATGGAGGCTTTGGCGCATCGCCATGGCGACCCAGTGAAATATACCATATGGTTGTCATTGACTTTTTTGATCGGGATGACATGAAGAGTCATTGTGCCAAATTTGAGAATATTCTGTGAAAGTAAAATATTTGTCATGAATGGGAATTTATGTCATCTTTCCCATTAGGATAACATTGGAGCTTCCACGCATCACCATGGCAACACGGTTAAAAATACCATATGGTTTACATTGGCTTTTTTGATTGAGATGGCCCAAAGTAATTTTGTACAAAATTTGGTACATTTTAGAAAAAGTAAAACTTTGACCGTCCATGCAAAATTTTATTGTGTCCTGCAGGGGGCGCTATCACACCATTTTTGCTCGTGTCACAATTAGTCGGCTCTGACACAAAAGTTTTACAAGTGATTAAAATTTGAGCCGAATCGGACTTTGTATGGCCGAACGGGAGCAAATTTTGACATTTGAAAATTGCCAAAAATCTGAACAAAGGTTGCAGGTTCGCCGCGCGTAAACCGTGACAGTTATTTTAAAAATTCAGCTATCGTTTGATGCCCCACTTCTCTAGTTGATGTACGCCGATTTTGACCCCTGTGGGTGAAGCGCCTTCAGAGGAGTTCGTTCAAATGCGACGTGAGCGAAAATGCTGACTCGGCAATTTTTTTATTTCAATCCAAGATGGCCGCCTTCTGGTTTGTCAGGGGGTGTGGCCATAATAATATTTTTTTTCTCTTTTCATATGAAGAATGTCTGTACCGAATTTCGTGACTGTACGACAAACTTTACGTCGGGATGTCTCCCATAGGCGCAATGTATTTTGACTTTTGCAGGTGGCGCTGTCGCGCCACTTTTTTATACCCATACATGCAATATATCTTTTATCAAATTTTTCGGCACTTCTGAATTTTGGGCAAAATTTGGTGAGTTTTTGAGCGTGTTCAGGGGGTCAAATTAGAGCTCAAAGAGCAGAAGAAAAAAGAATAAACAATTAAAGCCGCAAGCGGCATCGAACGGCCCTCGCGGGCCGCGCATCGCACTCGGCCGACCCGACGCTCCCCCGGGTGGTGCTGACGCTCCCCCGGGTGGCGCTGATGAGCCTCTTGTCTCTGTGTGTTTGTGGCTTTGGGCTGAACTTGCCACTAAACACATAAAGTCCACAGACACTGGAAATGCTGATGTGCCAACATAGACAAACATGGGCATTTTGGGACATCGCCATGGCAACACCGTGCAAAATACAACTTTGGCCCCTTGGACTTTTTTGTTCGGACTGACCTGAAGAATCACTGTGCCAAATTTCACATTCTTGAATGAAACTAATAAGACGCTATATCACTTTGAAAAGTAAGAAATTGTTGAAATTTTCCCATAAGGATAACATGGAGGCTTTGGCGCATCGCCATGGCAACCCAGTGAAATATACCATATGGTTGTCATTGACTTTTTTGATCGGGATGACATGAAGAGTCATTGAGCCAAATTTGAGAATATTCTGTGAAAGTAAAATATTTGTCATGAATGGGAATTTATCTGATATTTCCCATTAGGATAACATTGGAGCTTTTGGGCATCACCATGGCAACACGGTTAAAAATATCATATGGTTTACATTGGCTTTTTTGATTGAGATGACCTAAAGTAATTTTGGGGCAAATTTGGTACATTTTCGAAAAACTAAAATTTGGCCCTCCATGCAAAATTTTGTGGTGTTCTGTAGGGGGCGCTATCACACCATTTTCGCTCGTGTCACAATTAGTCGGCTTTGGCACAAAAGTTTTACAAGTGATTAAAATTTGAGTTGAATCGGACTTTGTATGGCCGAACGGGAGCAAATTTAGACATTTGAAAATTGCAAAAATCAGAACAAATTTTGCAGGTTCGCCGCGCGTAAACTGTGACAGTTATTTTAAAAATTCAGCTATCGTTTGATGCCCCACTTCTCTAGTTGATGTACGCCGATTTTGACCCCTGTGGGTGAAGCGCCTTCAGAGGAGTTCGTTCAAATGCGACGTGAGCGAAAATGCTGACTCGGCAACTTTTTTATTTCAATCCAAGATGGCCGCCTTCTGGTTTGTCAGGGGGCGTGGCCATAATAATATTTTTTTTCTGTCTTGACATGAGGAATGTCTGTACCAAATTTCGTGACTGTACGACAAACTTTACGTCGGGACGTCTCCCATAGGCGCAATGTATTTTGACTTTTGCAGGTGGCGCTGTCGCGCCACTTTTTTATGCCCACATATGCAACATATATTTTATCAAATTTTTCGCCACTTCTGAATTTTGGGCAAAATTTGGTGAGTTTTTGAGCGTGTTCAGGGGGTCAAATTAGAGCTCAAAGAGCAGGAGAAAAAAGAATAAATAAAAAAAATAATAATAATTTTAGCAAAAACAATATATCCTTTTACATAGGAAACACATATTATACATTTTTTGAAAGCTCTCGAGCTTCCCCACGTCACCGTGGGGTCATTGGTGAATGACGGGCGCTTACGCGCCCGTCATTCACCATCTCGTCGAGTCTCTCATTGACCCCCATTGATTTCCATTCATTTTAGCAGCTATAAATATGGCCCATGCCTTCGGCATGGGGCTTGGATACAGCTTGATGTCAGGAGTGTGTTTTGGGGACAGGAGGCGCTTCGCGCTACTTTTGTCAACATTGAGTGAATGGGCTTCGCCCATTCACTCAATGTTGACGATGACTTGTTAGCAAGAACAAATATGGATGTCCCATGCCTTCGGCATGGGTTGCTAGGATACTGCTGTTCACGGTGAGAGCGATCGAGGGACGAAGTTCAGCGCTTCGCGCTGAACTTCGTAAGACAGTTAGCAACGATGATGCCTGGGCTTCGCCCAGGCATCATCGTTGCGGAAGCAATAGGCCCTACGCCCTGTAGGGGCTCGGGCCTAATAAATAAATAAAAAAAATAATAATAATTTTAGCAAAAACAATATATCCTTTTACATAGGAAAGACATATTATACATTTTTTGAAAGCTCTCGAGCTTCCCCACGTCACCGTGGGGTCATTAGAATGACGGGCGCTTACGCGCCCGTCATTCACCATCTCGTCGGGGTCCGCCATTGACCCCCCATTGATTTCCATTCATTTTAGCAGCTATAAATATGGCCCATGCCTTCGGCATGGGGGCTTGGATACAGCTTGATGTCAGGAGTGTGTTTTGGGAACAGAAGGCGCTTCGCGCTACTTTTGTCAACATTGAGTGAATGGGCTTCGCCCATTCACTCAATGTTGACGATGACTTGTTAGCAAGAACAAATATGGATGTCCCATGCCTTCGGCATGGGTTGCTAGGATACTGCTGTTCACGGTGAGTGCGATCGAGGGACGAAGTTCAGCGCTGCGCGCTGAACTTCGTAAGACAGTTAGCAACGATGATGCCTGGGCTTCGCCCAGGCATCATCGTTGCGGAAGCAATAGGCCCTACGCCCTGTAGGGGCTCGGGCCCACCAAAGCCGCAAGCGGCATCGAACGGCCCTCGCGGGCCGCGCGTCGCACTCGGCCGACCCGGCGCTCCCCGGGTGGCGCTGACGCTTCCCGGGTGGCGCCGATGAGCCTCTTCTCTCTGTGTGTTTGTGGCTTTGGGCTGAACTTGTCACTAAACACATAAAGTCCACAGACACTGGAAATGCTGATGTGCCAACATAGACAAACATGGGCATTTTGGGACATCGCCATGGCAACACCGTGCAAAATACAACTTTGGACCCCGGACTTTTTTGTTCGGACTGACCTGAAGAATCACTGTGCCAAATTTCACATTCTTGAATGAAACTAATAAGACGCTATATCACTTTGAAAAGTAAGAAATTGTTGAAATTTTCCCATAAGGATAACATGGAGGCTTTGGCGCATCGCCATGGCAACCCAGTGAAATATACCATATGGTTGTCATTGACTTTTTTGATCGGGATGACATGAAGAGTCATTGTGCCAAATATGAGAATGTTCTGTGAAAGAAAAATATTTGTCATGAATGGGAATTTATCTGATATTTCCCATTAGGATAACATTGGAGCTTTCGCGCATCACCATGGCAACACGGTTAAAAATATGATATCGTTTACATTGGCTTTTTTGATTGAGATGACCTAAAGTAATTTTGGGGCAAATTTGGTACATTTTGGAAAAACTAAAATTTGGCCCTCCATGCAAAAGTTTGTGGTGTTCTGTAGGGGGCGCTATCACACCATTTTCGCTTGTGTCACAATTAGTCGGCTTTGGCACAAAAGTTTTACAAGTGATAAAAATTTGAGCCGAATCGGACTTTGTATGGCCGAACGGGAGCAAATTTTGACATTTGAAAATTGCAAAAAATCAGAACAAATTTGAGAGTTATTTAAAAAATTCAGCTATCGTTTGATGCCGAATTCTCTAGTTGATGTACCACGATTTTCACCCCTGTGGGTGAAGCGCCTTCAGAGGAGTTCGTTCAAATGCAACGTGAGCGAAAATGCTGACTCGGCAACTTTTTTATTTCAATCCAAGATGGCCGCCTTCTGGTTTGTCAGGGGGCGTGGCCATAATAATATTTTTTTTCTGTCTTGACATGAGGAATGTCTGTACCGAATTTCGTGACTGTACGACAAACTTTACGTCGGGACGTCTCCCATAGGCGCAATGTATTTTGACTTTTGCAGGTGGCGCTGTCGCGCCACTTTTTTATGCCCACATATGCAACATATATTTTATCAAATTTTTCGCCACTTCTGAATTTTGGGCAAAATTTGGTGAGTTTTTGAGCGTGTTCAGGGGGTCAAATTAGAGCTCAAAGAGCAGGAGAAAAAAGAATAAATAAAATTAAAGCCGCAAGCGGCATCGAACGGCCCTCGCGGGCCGCGCGTCGCACTCGGCCGACCCGACGCTCCCCCGGGTGGCGCTGACGCTCCCCCGGGTGGCGCTGATGAGCCTCTTGTCTCTGTGTGTTTGTGGCTTTGGACTGAACTTGTCACTAAACACATAAAGTCCACACACACTGGAGATCCTGATGTGTTAACTAGAGCTGCAACTATCGAATATTTTTGGAATCGAGTATTCTGTCGATTATATCATCGATTAATCGAGTAATCGGATAAATCACACTTTTTTGTTTTTATACAACTATATCAATAGTGTGTAACGCAACATGAAAGGCCTCTTAAAATGAGCAAGCAATTGCTGTTATTCCTCACAAAAAAGGTTTTTATTTAAAGTCAACATTTTTTTTTAAACAAGTGTAAAACCTTTGGCTTATTGGCTTATAAGACAGGAGTTTTCTAAGTGACAACGTTAATCCTTTAACTAGCCTAATTAATGAGCTAAATATAGAACTAGCGAACACATAAGTGTTCGTAAACGTCGGTAAAATATTTCCTTTCTCTGATATTGGAATTATTGATGCCAGCGGTTCTAGATTAAATCAGATTTTTGGTAAAAGTAGAACAACGAACTAGACGTTTCTGATATGGGAAACACCGAGTGTGTGCGTGTGTCTGTGTATACGTGAGGAAGGGAGCGATTTGAGTGAGATCATTTGCTCTCTTGCTGCTCATTATGCCTCGTTACTATCGACTCATAACACAGGTTACAAATAATTACAAATACTGTACATTCTAATAGGCGTTACTTTTCATTTCAGTTAGCAATCGTAAAAGTATATTACATCTATGTGCATGTGGTATTTGCTTAAATATTTGGGGGGGGGGGGGAGTCTTTGCATCCCTGCTGGCCAAGAGTGGAAAATTTCCCATGTTTGTAATGTCTGTCTAAACCATAGACTGCATAAAAGAAGTGGACTAAGTGAGCGTGACGTCACCCATAGCGTTTAGCGTCGCTCAAATGAGGCTTGTGATGCTAACGGCTACAGGGGCAAATCTGGAGCCAGGCTCTATGTTATGAATAGGGTTTTTGACGGGCAAAATAGCGGGGGAAAAAATCAGGATCATGTAGAGCGGGTTCATACGAACATTTTAAGACCAAAATGACGAGGCTCACAGCTACAGGTACAGAGAGACGAGCAATAAGATCCCAATGTAAGTTAATGGGAAAAAGGGAGAGAAGGAGCCGGAAGAGTCTCCTGGCACACTTCCTATTTGGCATGCGGCGGCTAACGGGATAGCTATGTCCACTCATATATACGGTCTATGGTCTAAACCAGGACTGAAGCAGGTCTAAACAATTATAACAGTTATTATTAGTCATGATTTACAGTTCAGTTTGTTTACTGTTTACTTGAGCAGTCAGTATTGTACCATATAGCAAACATAAGGCGAGGAGCATTTTTGGGAGAAAGAAGTACTGCATTTTATCATTCTAACATGTGACATTTCATGAAAAAAATCATCATATATATATATATATATATATATATATATATATATATATATATATATATATATATATATATATATATATATATATATATGCTGTCATAATATACAAATTAGATGGGTAAATTTAATCCCTACATAAACTTTGGGTCATCCTTATTATAATATTTTCCTAATTTACAGTATTTTTTTTAATCACTTTTAAGTTACAGCCTTTTGAAATTAAAATTAGGGTTAAATAACTGCATGCCTATGGTGTCATTCTAAATCATTTAAATCCCTCAATGATATTAAAATAATTTCTAATTATTTATATGTTTTAACTGAATAAAATGTGCAGTTGTGCATGTTTATCAGTGTATTAGATGTGATTTCATCCAGCGTACTTTCAAACTCAGGGCAGTGCGTCCTGATTGGCCAAGACACACATCAAAGGAGAGAAGTGCCGGTTTCCTAGGCTCCTGATTGGCTGAGAGATCACCCCACTGATGACGCAGCAGAAGGCTTTAAATAGTGCCGCGCAGACTTGCTCCTCCCGCTCCTCTGTACCTCGTTCGAAGTCAGAGCTGCAATTTCCCCTGCTTTGGATTTATATTTGCGATCATCGGATCACCGGATTACTGTTTTGTCGCTTGTCTTTTGTCTGTGAACATTTGTACATCCTTGTAAGTCCTTGGACTTTGATTGACTGAGGACATCGTGTGATCCTTTGCCTTTTTGTCAATTGAAGACCGCCTGGGATCTCCGGATCAAGGTAGGATCATGAGTTTTTTACTTTACATTGCTGGTTAAATCAAATGTGTGGTGAAGTAAAGCTGCTTTGTTAATGGAATTTAGCTCCATTGACAATGAATTGTCTATTGTCTGAAAGTTCTGCTGTCTGTCAGAAAGCAGTATGCCAGGGGCGGGAAATTGTTGCTAGGCAGATTAGACTTAGTCTAGACCTGGTCTAGTTTCGTGCGTGCGCGTGAGTACGTATGTGGGGAATGTATTTTTACTCTGTGTAATGATCGATTTCAATCTCATACAATAAGCGATCTTGTAAAAATACATGTACAGCGCCCAGAGCATCGCGGCTGCTCACGGGTCACCGCAGCGGCTCATGGGGCACCGGCCTGTGGCGAACAGCGCGGCTCACGGGGCACCGCGGCTGCTCACGGGGCACCGCTGCTCACGGGGCACCGCGGCTCACGGGTCACCCCAGCGGCTCATGGGGCACCGGCCTGTGGCGAACAGCGCGGCTCACGGGGCACCGCGGCTGCTCACGGGGCACCGCGGCCGTAACGCGCGGAGCTCGTCAGTACAGGGTGTGTGGCTCGGTTAACTGTGTGTAGCTGGAGTGTCAGAGCAGCTTGGCTCTTGTGAGAACAGAACTGAACCTGAGTTCTTGATGGCAGGAGCCTCGTTGCCTGTGCGTTTTTTTACTTTACATTGCTGGTTAAATCAAATGTGTGGTGAAGTAAAGCTGCTTTGTTAATGGAATTTAGCTCCATTGACAATGAATTGTCTATTGTCTGAAAGTTCTGCTGCTGTCTGTCGGAAAGCAGTATGCCAGGGGCGGGAAATTGTTGCTAGGCAGATTAGACTTAGTCTAGACCTGGTCTAGTTTCGTGCGTGCGCGTGAGTATGTATGTGGGGAATGTATTTTTACTCTGTGTAATGATCGATATCAATCTCATACAATAAGCGATCTTGTAAAAATACATGTACAGCGCCCAGAGCATCGCGGCTGCTCACGGGTCACCGCAGCGGCTCATGGGGCACCGGCCTGTGGCGAACAGCGCGGCTCACGGGGCACCGCGGCTGCTCACGGGGCACCGCTGCTCACGGGGCACCGCTGCTCACGGGGCACCGCAGCGGCTCATGGGGCACCGGCCTGTGGCGAACAGCGCGGCTCACGGGGCACCGCGGCTGCTCACGGGGCACCGCGGCCGTAACGCGCGGAGCTCGTCAGTACAGGGTGTGTGGCTCGGTTAACTGTGTGTAGCCTCGTTGCCTGTGCGTTTTTTTTTTCGCCTAGCGGCAGAGGGGATTCTTAGTTCTGCTAAATAATTTAATTTTGTTAAATAATTCTGGGTCTGATTGAGACGTTATCTAGACCTGGTCTAGTTTTGTGTGTGCGCTGTGTGCGTGCATGTATGTATGTGAGTGCATATATGTGTGTGCGTGTATGTGTGCGTGAGTGCATGTGTGTGCGTGTGCGTGCATTTATGTATGTATGTGTGTGCGTGTATGTATATGTGTGTATGTGTGTGCGTGTATGTGTGCGTGAGTGCATGTGTGTGCGTGCATTTATGTATGTGTGTGCGTGTATGTATGTGTGTATATAAGTGTGTATGTGTGTGCGTGTATGTGTGCGTGAGTGCATGTGTGTGCGTGCGTGTGCGTGCATTTATGTATGTGTGTGCGTGTATGTATGTGTGTGTATATGTGTGGTTGTATATGTGTGTGTGTAGTATGTGTGCGTGTATGGGTGTGTGTTCGTGTGTATGTCTGGCTTGACCAATCAGAAAACAGTTTGGCAAAAGCGGGAAACTGTCGCTATGCAGTTTCTGGGGGCAGTACGTTTTGTTTTAGTGTCCTTGGTTTTGTGTGTCTGAGAACAGAGCGTATCACCAACAGTTTTACTTATGTTCTGATTAAGTCCAGGTCTAGTCCATGTCTTAAATGGTTCTGGTGTAGACCTGGGTAGTCCTGCTCTGGGTCTAGTCCGAGTGTAGGTAGATCTAGTCTGGGTCTGGAGTTGGACTAGACCTGGTTTAGACCTGATCCTGATCTGGTTTAGACCTGCTGTGTGTCATTGTGTTCGTTTAGTTGGATGTACATGGCTCTGGTGTAGTCCTTTTTCAGTCAGATCCTGGTGTTGAAGTGGTTTGAAGTAGACATGATTAAAATATTATCTTTTTTATAATTTACTGGACTGTCTGACCTGTTGTACTCACAGACCGTAAATATGAGTGGATTAAGTGAGTGTGACGTCACCCACAGCGTTCAGCGCCGCTCAAATGAGTCTTGTGATGCTAACGGTTACAGGAGTGAATCTGGAGCCAGGTTATGAATAGGTTTTTAGCGAAGAAAAAAAAATCAGGATCACGTATTCAAACGGGTTCATATGAACATCTGAAGACCAAAATGACGAGGCTCAGTGCAGCAGGTATAGAGAGAGGGACAATAAGATCTCAATGTAAGTCAATGGGAAAAAGGGAGAGAATGAGCTGGAGCCCACTAATAAATATAATAATAAATAAATAAGAATGTGTCCAAAAGGTCCTACTTTGATCATGGTTTATTTTCACACAGACTTTTTGGCTTTTAAAGGTCCTCTGTTTTTCTCCTAAGTATGTAATATTGATATGCATTGTTAAAAAGGAAAAGACAGTAAGTGAGGTAATGTACTCTTGTGTTTGACCTGTTCTCCTTGTTTATTCCTGGTTTAAATTTCCTCCTAGTTTACTCCTGGTTTGCAACTTGTTTAGTTCTAGTTTAGTTGTTGCTTTATTTTTGTGTATGTGCTGTGCAAAGTGCAATCTTATTTGGTCTCGGATGTTTTCTGCATGTAGTTCAGTCCTGTTTTTGAAGTTGTGATTCTACTCCTGGTATAACCTTGTATTTTAGTTTTTTTCTCGTTCTGGTTCTTGTAGTCCTAGTTTAGGTTTAATTTAGTCCTAATTAGTTGCAATACTAGTCCTGGCTTTTTGGTTCTCATTTACTCCTGCTTTATTATAATATTCAGTATTTTCGTTCATTCCTGACTTAGTTCTGGTTTAGTTATATCATTAAGTTGTGTAGCTAAAGGTTGCAATATTTAGTCTTAGTCCTTTATTGTGACTAATGTGTACACCAGTGACTCTTGCTTTTAACATTTTATGTATGTTTTCAGATGCCTCGTCGAAAGGGACACCTCAAGTCCATTGCGTCGAGGAAGAGGCGAGAGGACCAGCTCGCGGCCGCTGCCCTCCTTCGTCTCTCCCCAGCCCTGAGCCCATCATTCGTATGTTTATCTTTTATTTATTCTATACATTTTGACCCGCCTCTACAAGCTTGTGTTTTGTTAATTCCTTTGTAGGCCATGGTACTGGTTCTCGGCATTCTGTGCGGAAGCAGAACTGGAAGACTTCCCCCGTCACCGGAAGGCCTTACAAGTTGTTCATTCCGCCAGAGTGTCCCGATAAGAAGGTTTGTTTTCATATAAATTGGCGGTTTTTGTATTCTAAAATGAGATTTCATGCTACCACAGACATTCACTAAGAATGAGCGAAAAGCATTTGTTGTGGAATATTAAAGGTGCAGTGTTTTTCTGGAAGGGGCACATGCCCGTCTGTCTTGCTTTGTCTGCAATGTTCCACAGTATAGCAGTAAACGTGCCTATTTTGCATTTATATAATTAGGGGTGAATTAGTAAAAAGAAAAATTCATGTTTAAAATCAATTTTAAATGCATGCATTCTTACTGGGAGAGGGGTGGCCTCTCCAGACACTTGCCCTGTTAGAGAGGTCAGAAATGCTTTATATCATACTGTAGACTATAGCAAAAAGCAACCTTTAATTACATTATTTATGACTAAAGCATATGTACAGTTTAGGTAATAGACTTTCCAACAGAAGGATTACAGAGTGCACTTGTTTTGTTTTGTTGTCTCTAGTTCGTTCTGATTGTCGGGCACTCTCATCTACGAGCTATCGTGGATGGGTTCGTGCCGATGCCAGAGGGATGTCTTTCCTTTGGCTTCAGTTCGACCCCTGGAGGTTCTGCACGTGACATCCACCGAGAGCTGGCCGCGACCGCGCTGACCAGAGGTGAGCTAGTAATGAAAATATTGTGTTTTTGAACCTACAAAATTGAATAATTGTTTTGATAATGTCCTGAAATAGTTTGAATTTGCTGAATCCAAATTTTTAAAGGTGCCCTATGTAACTTTTTTGGTGCAGGTTAAGATACCTGCTTGTCTTCACGGAGATATTCTTGTGTTTCTTGGAATGTCCCACCATATGGCATTAAAGCTCATTCATCTTACATTTTTATTGCACAGAAGTACATCTGATTTGTACCTGGTGATGTTGCCTGTGTCCAAGGAAAGAGATGGCCATCCAGACAAAACAAAAACATCTCCATGGAGACAAGTGGGAGGCATCCCCTCCACCACAAATGTTACATAGTGTTTCTTTAAAAAAAAAAAAAAAAGCTTTAATTCAGCATATTTAAGAAGATAATTTAAACAAATGATCTTAATTTATTGGTACAACAAAACATGTGTAATGCCATTTTGTTGATTATCTCAATGTCCATGTGTTTAAATGATTTCTTGGGAATTAAAGTTTTTGATTTTCATAGAGCCTGCTCTGGTCTGCCTGCTCTCCCCGTGCAATAACCTTCACGCCAGCCGCACTGTTGATGAGGCTGCAGCTGAGTTCGGCCGACTCCTGGCCTATGTCTGCAGCCGCTGGCAGAGGGTATATTTTTTAATTATTATTATTTTTTGCTTGTTTGATATTTCACAGTATGTTAACGTGTTAATGTTTCACATAGGTCTGTGTCATGGATTTTCCGAATCGTCTGGTTGATGATTTGGAAGTCCAGACCCTCCTGAGACAGGAGTACCACCGGTCTCAGCGCGCATGGGTATAATAATGTTTCAAATGTTTGTTCAATACTTTAGAACACTTTCTTTTGAACAGTGTTGCATGTGTCCCCTTTATATTTAATACAATGGTTTAGTGATGTGCTTATGTTTTCAAAGGAATCCGCTTTTTCCCTGTGGCTGAGCAGTTTCCGATGGATCGCCTGGAGCTGTGGAGCTGGGACGGCGTAAGTTCAGTGTTCTTATTTGTTCATTTGTGTTTGGCTCTGCACTGCCCCCTGTGTGCCAGCTTTAACAGGGTCACATCCAGCACATTTTCTAATTAAGATGAGATCCATCTTTTTTATCTCCTCCCTAATGGGTTAAAACACAATCGTAAATCTGAGTTTATATTATTGTTGAATGGTTGATTTATAGTGCTGTAGTGCAGTGCAAAGTTAGTTTACCCTTACTAATTTTTAATGGATGTTTGCTTATATTCTTAATGTTTCAGGTCCATCTGAGCGACAGCCATGGGATGGGGATCTATGCCCAGCTGCTGTGGCAGGCTTGCTACACGCAGCTACAGACACCGGATCCCGCTGCCCCGGTGTCTCCACCCCCCACCCACCCCCGACCTGCCACCAGGAGGGTTAAGCCAAGAGTGGTGGTGACTGGACCTGTGCCCGTACCACCCCCACCCCCTACTGAGTGGACACTGGTTGGACGAGGCAGAAAGGTAACAGTGACACAATGTATGAATTGATAGGGTTGATATAGATTGTGCTTTGCTGCAGATCAGTTGCCATGAAATTGTACAAGCATCTAAAACTGTAGCAACTGTTCTATTCAGTACAAAGTGATGTCACAGAATATTAATTGATATTTATTGATTTGAGTATTAGTGAAGTCACATAAAATTTTCCATTGTTTGAAACTCAAACTCAAAACTTTGTTTTTGTTTTTTTAATCAAGCTATGCAAAATCTCATGTTGATGAGTTCAATTTTAAATAGCACATATAAATAGCACGTTAAATTTTAAATAGCACATATATGGGTGGTGTTTTATTTGAGATGTTTTCAGGCATAAATGGTCATTATTGTGACCCTTTTACTATACCTGGATATATGAAATGCTACAATTATTTATTTTATTTAATGGCCTTTTTAAATCACAGCTGTTTTAGTGTCCCAATATTGTATCTGGAGGGTGAAACAGTTTTCTATTTCTGTAATTTGGTTCAAATGCTCTTTGTTCCATAGACTCTGTGGCTTTAAAGGTGCCCTTATATTTGCTAATGAAGGGCCCGTCACTTCTTGTATTGCTTTGCCTGCAATGTTTTCAGTATAATCTGATCCAATTTTAATTTATTCTATAGTGTTTTATAGCCAAAGAAACTGATCTGATAATGTAAACTGCTTGTCTCCATGTAAATTACATAGATAAATATTTGAGTTTTTTAATGGCTGATAGTGTTACCGATGGTTTAGACTTCAGAGAAACCAGTGACAGATATATAGGTCTGATTTCGATTATTGTCCATGAAACTCACTCATATCTAATTTTATAATCATAACCTTATAAGAGAGCAATTAATACATATTTTGTACAGTTATAAGCACACTAAAGTGTTCAATTTAAGCATTTTATATTTATTCTTTATGCATAGAGATAGAGATTTAGGGCGGATAGCCAATTAATGAAAACAAGTAAATATTGGCTCGATATATCAGCCAAACAATATCTGCATATGTCTGCATTTTAGAATTAAATGTAGAATGCTATGACATTGTATGAACACAACTTATATATTATTCATGCTTTATTGATTTGATTTTTCACAGAAGAACCAGAGCTCTCCTGTGGGAGTCCAGACAGGACTGGTTGAGGTGAGTTTATGACATGACACTAGTCACATAGTTCTGATCCAATGATACAGACCATAATATGAAAACTTTTGATATATGCACAGGTGGAGCCTGCTTTCTCCACACACTTCTCGCCTCTGGTGTTCAGCCCCGCCATGTTGGTTGAAATGGACAAGATCTCTCCATCCAACCTTGGCTCTTTTCCTAAGGAAAAGAAGGTATTTTTACTGTCAAATTGAGTTATGTATAAAAGACTCAGTTTTTGATTTTGCAATTTGTAAAGAAACCACCCTTTTCTTTTCAAAAGACGTCTCAGCCAGGACGTCGCAAAGCTGTTGCCCTTAAACGCCAGCCCCAGGGAGCGGTCAAGGCAACGGCTGGGAAGGTGAGCAAGAGGGCTCACCTTCCAGCTCAACATCCGGGGAGGAGGAGCAGAAGGTGGGTGCAGGATTACAGATATATTCTATGTCCTGCATATATAACTGACTTGTACATGTTGTTCTGTAGCCTGTTGTGGAGGTGAGGCACCGCCCTCTCTCTCACGCTCCTCTCCCGGTCTGGAGGTGAGACCCTGCTCACCTGTCAGCTCCCCACCTGCATTGGAGGATGACCAGGTCAGTGTTGTATGTGTTGATGTGTACATGCCAAATGTGTGATTTTACTCATCAGTCATGCTTTTATTTCATAGGCGGTTGTGGAGGTGAGAAGACTTTCCCCTCCTTGCCCCTCCTATGCCGACGTGGTGAAACGTTACACTCCACCCGTCATCTCCACGTCCGGATTGGCACGTAAACGCTTGACACGTGCCAGCTCCACATCCGGGATGGAGGAGAATGTCTCTCGCGAGACAATAAAACTACCTGCCTCAAAGCGCCGTCGCTCCCAGCGGCAGGTGAGCTTGTCATGTCTTTCCACAGCCTTTGTCCTGTTTTTATTAAAAATGGTAACTAATAGTATATTGTCTTTACAAAGTTTGAGGCAGGATCTACACTCGAGGTGAGACCTGTCTCTCCTCCCGTGTCCCTGCCTGAGATGGAACTGGACCAGGTATGAGCTAAGTTTATATAATGGAGTGATGTCATGTGTCTGTGACTGTGAATATAGGCTAATGTATAGATGTTTTTGTAGTGTGGAGAGGTGGAAGTGGCTCCAGGAACATCACTCAGCAGATCCAGAGAGATGTTGACAGACCAGGTGAGATGTCAACAAAATATATATTTGATATTTTACGAGGTAATTCAATTGAGAACGGCTTCTCCTTTACAGTGATGACCTTGGACCTATGTAGCATGTAGATGGGATTTGTATGTATGTATGTATGTACGTATGTACATATACATACACACGTACATATACACATATACATACATACATACACATATATATAGACACATACATACATACACACACACACACATATATATACATATATGAGTGATTTTTCTAGTAAATATAGATATATATGGTAGAAAAATTAAATGGGATTTGTAGTTTGAAGACACAGTAATATTAATTGTCTTTGCATCTTGTAGGCCTTTCCTTCTCCTGAGACCTGTCTGCTGCCTTCTTCTCCACTCCCTCCACTCAGCCCTCCTCATCTGACCAGCCTTCCTTCTTCTTCTGCAACCAGTCAACCTTCTCCGCTCAGCCGTCCACCAGCTGTCCAAGAGGAGAGTGCTTCTGACAAAGGGGACAAAGATAAGTCTTGTTGTGCACAGTGTGATGTAGTACCTGTTAGTGATAGGGAAAGTCTTCCTTCTGTAATTAGGGGTAGTTTTCATCAGGGCGATGATCGGTTCGTGTATGGAGGTGTACAGTGTATGGCGATATCTCTGGTAGCTTTAGCCCAGCATACGGTGTTGAATGTGTTTTCGTGGGATCAGAGGCAGTTAGACAGGGTTTTGATTCTTGGGGATGCACTGTACACCGAGCGTCGGAATCTGGGCTCGATTAGTGGGATTGGGTATTTACTTGTTACAGACTTACCGACTGAGTCTGTTATAGATGGGCAGCGGTTCAGGTTTTCTTTCAGTGAGCCACGTAATGGAGCTGCTAATGTCGTAGAGCATGACTTCATTGAGGCAGGCGCATGGGTGACGTTAGATGGTGGTTTAGAGCAGATGTTGGCACAGTACGACACATGTCTTATGACACTCTGTGGTAGTACTTGTGCAGTTATTAAAAACAATGGTCGGTTTGCGGTGGTCGACTCTCACTCGCGTAGTGCTGATGGGTTGGTAGATGCTGATGGCAAAAGTGTGGTTGTGTATTTTAATAGTATAGATGAGCTGTATAGTTATTTTTGTGCATTGGCTGCATGTTATGGTAATTGTGATGAGGATAGTGATGACGTGTCTTTTAAAGAGTTTGAGATTACTGGTGTTAATGTTGTTGTAGCAGAGGACAGTCTGAGGGGCTTAAAGCGCAAAGAGGCCGCAGAAGTGTGTTCTGTGCCCCGAAACATGTGTAAGCATGATACTGATGTTGACTTGGATGTGCTGTGCAGCAGTGTTCAGGAGAATGCCCTGTCCTTCAATCCACTTACTGAAAGTGATTGTAAGGACTTGTGCAGACACATTAAGGCAGACTATCAGAAGGTTGGTGTAGCAGATCCTAAAACTGTAGGTCCATTAGGCGCTCCGTGTCACAAAGACAAAATTGTTGCGGATGGTAATTGTTTCTTTCGGGCGATTTCGCAGGCCATTAGTGGTACACAAAAAGATCATAGGAAAATTAGACTTGCGATTGTTAAACACCTTTTAAATAATCCTTTAAAATATAACACGGTACTGCGCGATGGTTATTCGTCTGTAGAAGACTATATCAGCGTGTCAAACATGCGTAAAGTTGGCACATGGGCCACTGAAGTTGAAATTCATGCGACTGCGGATTATTTAGGTGTTAATGTATTTACATTTTATAATGGACATTGGCTCAAATATGGTTGTACTACCAAGCCTTTGTCATCCAGTGGCATCTATCTTGAAAATGTTAATGGTCATTATGAAAACGTAACTTGCGTCCAAAATCCTAATTCCCTCACTTGTTATGAATGCTGCCAAATGTATCGCTTGTCAGTGGAGGGCTACAATATTAGGCCTAAAAAGGTAGCCTTTCAAACACAGGTCAGTCAGGTAAATAAAGACATTGAAATTAATCAAGAACCTGTGTTATCAAAGTATATACTAAAGAAAAAACAAAAACATCTAAAAAGCACCTACAACAAACACCACCACATGATCAAAGAAATAATGAGAGAAAAGTATTTCCAAAATCGAGAAAATGTTAAAGAAAAGAATTTGACACGATACAGGTCTAATTTGGTATATCAACAAAAGCTGAAAGAAGCAACCAAAATAAGAGCTAAACAAATATATAGACATGATGTAGAGTATAGAGAGGGGAAAAAGGCTGCAAACAAACATAAATACACAATGAATTTAGAGTATAGGCAGAAAATTAAGTCTGCAATCAATGCAGCAAACAAACATAAATACAGAATGAATTCAGAGTATAGGCAGAAAATTAAGTCTGCAATCAATGCAGCAAAGAAACATAAATACAGAATGAATTTAGAGTATAGGCAGAAAATTAAGTCTGTAATCAATGCTGCAAAGAAACATAAATACAGAATGAATATAGAGTATAGGCAGAAAATTAAGTCTGCAATCAATGCTGCAAAGACACATAAATACAAAATGAATATAGAATATAGGCAGAAAATTAAGTCTGCAATCAATGCAGCAAACAAACATAAATATAAAACCAACATAGAATATAGACAAAAACATAAAGCTGCATGTAAAAATAAATACAGCATTGATACACATTATCAAAATAAACTTAAAGCAGCTAGCATCCAGAAATATAAATTTAATTTACAACATAAACAACACATGAAAGCAGCCAGTAAACATAAGTATAAATCAAATCCCCAACATAAACAAAAAGTGAAAGCAATTGGCAAACAAAAATATCACAGTAATGATCAATTTAAAAATAGGACCCGGGCAGCATTCAGGAACAAGCAAAAACAGATGAAACTAAAATTGGAAAACTTCACTTTTGTTATGGAGCAGTTTTTCAAAGAAAGCGAAGATGGTCCGGAATACATTTGCTGCGTTTGTCTAAAACTGTTATTTAAAAACCAGGTCTTACCTTGTAGAAAGGATGACTTTATGGCTAAACCGAAATGCGCGGATGTAGCTAATGCCTGTATCTCAGAGGCCTATTTACATGCGTGTGTTAACGATTGTCCATCGCCATGCCCGCTCTTCGATTGTCGAGGAAGTTTATGGATCTGCTACACTTGCAACTCAAAACTTTGCAAAGGTCAAATTCCACCTGAGTGTTCAGTTAATAATTTACAATTGGATGACATTCCACCTGAGCTAGCCTGCTTGAACACTACTGAACAGCACATAGTGGCACTCAATATTAATTTTATGCAAGTGTTAGCGTTACCAAAGGGACTTCAGAGAGGCATGCATGGACCGGTCGTCTGCGTACCGTCGAGAGTTTCGGAGTCGGTTCGGTTTTTGCCGCGTAATAATATGGACGGTTGTTTATTGCCGGTAAAACTAAAGCGTAAACTTACATATAAGGGACATTACGAGTATCAGTATGTAGACACAGAGCGCGTACGGAGGGCCATTTCGTTTCTTAAGCAAAACAATCAGTATTATTTCAACATAGACTTTAATGATGAGTGGGTAAATGGGTTTTCTAGGGAGGAAGCTATAGATACGGGTGCGGACGTTAATGTAGAAGAAGCTGTTAAGGATACTGGTGTGAACGTTAATGTAGTAACAGAAAACCAGGCGGAAGATTTAGATGACGAGCTTCTCCATGATAGACAGCGTCATTGTATGTATCAGGATACGTGTTTCATGCCTGTAGATATAGCTCAGGAAGCTCTTGATCATTACTTTGAGGGGATTTTGAATTTGGCTCCAGCCGAGGGGAACAGCCCTGTGAGTTTGTTGTCTGATAAAGAAAATGAGGCTAAATGTTTTCCTAAGGAGTTTCCTTACGGGCGTAATACGTTTCATAGTCCTCGGCCTATTCGTTTGACCATGTGCTGGTATTTTATTAATAGACTCATGCATGTGGATGGTCGATTTGCGCAAAATTTTAAGTTTCTTTTTTTGGCATTGTACATGTTAGAGGTTCAGCAGGTCGTGTCAAAAGTATCTATAGCGTTGCGAAAGGGACATTCTGGTCATGGTAATGCTGCTGCAGGTGATGCAACTTTAGAAAATTTGTTACAGTATGATAATGGCTATCGTTTTATGCAGCCTATTAGAGGCACGCCGCCATTCTGGCAGTCGGCACAAAAAGATTTGTTTGCGTGTATTCGGCAGCTTGGTATTCCGACGTGGTTTTGTTCATTTAGTTCTGCAGATCTCCGCTGGTCAAGCCTCCTTAAAACGCTCTTAAAGCAGGAAGGTAGTACTCGGAGTGTTAACGATTTAGATTGGGCTGAGAGATGTGACCTTTGCGTCGTCACCCTGTAACTGCGGCTCGTATGTTTGATGCCCGTTGGCATCGCTTTACGTAAAGTTATTCTGTCCCCAGCTCAGCCCATCGGTAAAGTGATAGATTATTTTTATCGTGTAGAATTTCAGCAGCGTGGATCACCCCATGTCCACTGTCTATTTTGGATAGAAAATGCCCCAAAGCTGGGTGTAAATAAAGATGAGGAGGTAGTTCAGTTTGTTGATAAATATGTTACCTGTGAACTACCATCAGATCCAGATTTATTGGAAAAAGTGACTTCAGTGCAGCAGCATTCTAAACGTCACTCAAAAACATGTAGAAAAAATAACAAAGTGTGTCGTTTTAACTTCCCGCGTCCGGTGTCAGCGCGTACGTTTATTAAACATAAAGACCCTGAGTCAGAGCCCCTTGTAAAGAAGGAGAAGGCTCAATTCATTATGAGCGTGCTGAAGAATGCTGTTCTTGATGAAAATAACCTGTGTCTTAGTGCTGAAGAGTTGTTTGCGTCACTGGGGTTAACACAGTCCACATTTGAACAGATATACAGCGTTTTAGAGGGACACACACACACAGTTTTAAAGAGGGAGGTTAGAGAAGCCTTTATAAACAACTACAACGAGAAATTATTAAGTTGCTGGAATGCCAATATGGACATTCAGTTCGTTGTAGATGCGTGGGCGTGCGTCGTGTATATTATTTCATATATTTCTAAAGCTGAGAGAGAGATGGGTTTACTTTTAAGTAATGCACAAAAAGAAGCTTCCAAAGGTAATGTTAGTGCGAAAGAGGCATTTAAAAAGTTAGGCAGCGTTTATCTTCATAATCGTGATGTCTCTGCGCAGGAAGCTGTGTATCGCGTAACAAACATGCACTTAAAGGAGTTTTCGCGTAAAGTTACTTTTGTCCCCACTGGCGATAATATAGTGCGCATGAGCCGACCAATTGGCGAAATAGATGATGAAATGGGGATGATATTTGGATGACAAACATGATTGATAGATACTTAAGTAGACCAAATGACAGCACATTTAATGACATGTGCATAGCGACATTCGTATCCGAATATCGCTTACTTGGTCCATCTGATAAATGTAAAAACCCAATTCTTTTACAAAACGGATTAGGCGCGATTACTAAAAGAACACGGACCAAGCCCGCCGTCGTTAGATATGCGCGGTTTTCTGAGACTAAAAACACAGAGTTATTTCATCAAAGTATTCTTCAGTTATTCTTTCCGTATCGTCTTGAGGCCGACCTTAAGCCGCCTCCATTTGAAACATTCGAACACTTTTATAAAACCGGCGATGTGCGTTTAAGTGACGGATCGGCCCATTTGGTTAAGTTGATAGTTGATTCAAATAGGCGTCGATTTGAACTTGCAGCTGAGGACTTGGAGGAGGTGTATGAGCAGATGGATTGTGGAGAGATTCAGGAGGATGCGTGGGGCTTGCTCTGCCCAGAACAGGAAGTGGAGAGGTTAGAGGCGAGGGAGGAGTTCAGAGAGATGTTACAGGGTGTGAGTTCTGAGCATGAGCAAGAGGCTATTCCAGACTTGGCTGTAAGGAACGAACAGGTTTGTCACATAGAGAAGAGAAATGTCATGAGTCGTCAAGAGGGTCTTTCACTTGTGAAAACTCTAAATGAGCAACAACTGTCCATTTTTTACAAAATACGGCAATGGTGCTTAGAGAAAGTAGCTGGTAACAACCCAGAGCCATTGCATGTGTTTATCACGGGTGGGGCAGGCACCGGGAAAAGTCACCTCATCAGGGCGATTCAGTACGAGGCGTCGCGATTGTTTGCTCCGATTTGCCAAAGTCCAGATAGTGTTAGTGTTTTACTAACGGCTCCGACAGGGATTGCAGCATATAACTTACAGGCGGCTACTATCCACACCACATTTAGTATCGGCACTAAGGTTTCCCTCCCTTACAGTCCACTAGGAGAGGAAAAGATTAATACGCTGCGTGTTAAGTACATGGATTTACAAATTGTAATCATTGACGAAATATCCATGGTTGATAAAAAGTTATTTACTTATATTCACGGTCGGTTGCGTCAAATTAAACAGTCACGTGACTTTTCTCCATTTGGAAATGTCTCTATTATCGCTGTTGGGGATTTCTTTCAATTATCGCCGGTCATGGGTCAGGCTCTGTACAAAGAAGTTGTAGGCGTTAATCTATTTACTGATTTATTCAAAATTGCGGAGTTAAACACTGTAGTTAGACAAAAAGATAATACTTTTGCAGAGTTATTGAACCGGCTTAGAGTGCGCTCCAGAGGGACACCAATGCTTGATGATGATATTGATATATTAAAACGTTGTGAAACAGGTGAAGATCCTGACGTTTTACATATTTTTACAAAGAATAGCTTTGTTACAAATTATAATTTAAAGATACTGAATAAAATCTGTCCTGAAAAGATTACAATTAGTGCGCGTGATTTTGGCTACGACAAAAACACCGGTAAGTTAACAGAAATACAAGGCCATCTCCATAAATCCAAACAAGCCAGTTTGGAGGAGACGTTGGTCTTAGGTGTAAATGCGCGCGTTATGCTTTGTAAAAATGTAGATTTGGCTGACGGTCTAGTAAATGGGGTATGTGGTATAATTACATATATAGTTGGAAATTCACAGAAAAACCTGCCTCCTTTAGCAATTTATGTTAAATTTGACGACGATCGAGTAGGCGCGCAGAGGAGGAGGCAAACACGTACCCCTGCAGACCTGACTGGTTCTACTCGCATAGAACCAGAAGAAGAACAAGCGAATAAACGAGGGGAGAAGCGTCGTCAGTTTCCGCTTAAACTCGCGTGGGCGTGTACGGTACATAAAGTACAGGGCGTAACCGTAGATCAAGCAGTGGTGTCCCTTAAAGAAGTTTTTACAGCGGGTCAGGCGTATGTGGCCCTTAGTCGCGTTAGGAGTTTAGAGGGTCTTATTATTCAAGACTTTGATGCAAATGCTATTTATTGTAACAATGGTATTAGAGCGGCGCTTGAGAACATGCCTCCCTTCATAGTGGCGAGTGCGCCCTGGCACTTACAAGAGGCACATGTCTTAACATTCTTTTTTATGAATATTCAGGGTTTAGTGCGACATGTGTCAGATTTGGCCTCATGCACACAGCACTGGCAGCCTAACTGTATTGCTGTGGTAGAGACATGGTTAACTGTAGATTCAACTTTTCAAACTAGTCACATTGAAGGGTATAATTTCCATAGTCGTCCCCGTAGTTTATCCTATCAGCAGACTCATCACCCAGCTCTGACTAGTTTACTGGGCCAACAGCACGGTGGTGTTGGCATGTACTGTGAAGAAAACCTTAACTATGAAATCACAGTACAGGATTTCAGTTTAGAATGTTTAGTGAATTATTTTGCAGAGCAGAAAATTATAGTTGCAGCTGTTTATCGTCCACCGTCATATCCCATGTCTCTATTTAAGTATAATTTGGATAGATTACTGAATTGGCTGAATTCACATTGTGCCACTGTGGTGGTGGTGGGAGATTTTAATGAAGACATATTGAAATCTACAAGTCTCTGCAATTTTATGACGGAAAGAGGTTATGCTCAATATGTCAAATCTCCCACAACTGAGAGGGGGACTTTAATTGATCATTTATATGTGAAATCTACAGAGTATGACATAGACTCTGTAGTAGTGCCAACGTACTTCAGCGACCATGAGGGGATCGCATTTTCTTTTAAATGTACAGAAGCCACGATGTTAGACTAAATTGGGATTCATTAATCAAATTATTTTAGTTTTGTTCTAAATGGACAGTTGTTGCTTATTGACAACTCATCACATTTATATGGGCGTGTTGCGTTTTTAATCATGCGGTTATAGTTTTTTTTGTATTTATTTGTAGCAGTTATTTGTGTATAAATTAACAGGCGGGTATTTGTAGGGTTTTTAATTGTGTGTTGGTTGTTTCTGGTTCATATACATGTTAGTGGTAGTTTATTGTACATATGTATTTGTAGGGTTTTTAATTGTGTGTTGGTTGTTTCTGGTTCATATACATGTTAGTGGTAGTTTATTGTACATATGTATTTGTAGGGTTTTTAAGTGTGTGTTGGTAGTTTGTAGCTTTTATACATGTTAGTCATGGTTTATATGTATTTGTAGTTAATATTACATACAGTGATGAGTGCACACATACTGTATGTTTTTCAGCTCAAATGTTTTGTGTCCTTTGTCCAAGTTGACTGGTTCTCTGTTTCTCCATCATGTCTCCCCTCTTCCACTTCTCCTCCTCTCCCTTCCCCTCTCTCCCCCTCCTCTGTCTCTCCAGCCCCTCCTGTTCTCTGTCACCCCTCTTTCTCCCTCCCATCTCTCACCCTCCTACCTATCTTTTCCTCTATCAGCTCCCTCATCTCTCCCTGTCACCCTTCATCTACTTTCCCTCCAGCTCTCTCCTTCTCTCCTCTTTCTGTTCTCTCCCTCCCTGCTTTCTGTTCTTTCTCTCTCGCCCCTCTTTCTGTTCTCTCCCCTCTTTCTGTCCTCTCTCCCTTCCCTCTTTCTGTCCTCTCCTCTCTTTCTTCCTCCTCCCCCCCTCTCCCCTCCCTTTCTCCTGTTATCCCATCCGGGGGCAGGAGATCGGGGAGGGAGAGGGAGGAGGGGGAGACCTCCTCTCCCCAGCTCTACTCAGGGGGAGGGGCGGCCCTCTCCTTGAACCACCACCTTATCGCGGTGGAGAGGTTTGCGTGCCCAGATGATCCTCAGAGCTGTTTTGTGAGGGCCTTTCTGCTCCTGGTTCGGTCCTAAGACAAACAGGTTCAAGGTGATGGGTCAGACGAAGAGTGGTTCAGATTTGCCCAAATAATATGAAAACTGTAAATTGTGTTGTACAGTAATGCTTAAAGATGTGTTTTTATTTATTTATATTGTCATGTGTTGTAATACAGTGTTCATGTATAATGGCTATTGGTTATGCTTTTGGTTTTCTAAAACAACATGCTGCGCTAAATGATTCTTCTTTGTGTACTTATAATATAATAAATAATAATAATTGTAATGTATAGTTTATTTGTGATGACACTTGGTTATGTTTTAGGTTTGCTTTAATAACATGCTGTGCTATTGTATATAAAGACTGAATAGCAAAAGAAATGTGTTCATCAGTGTCCAACTGTTTTTCATTTGCCCAATGGTCTTTTTAACATTGTAAATGGTCTTAGTCAAGTTTATCCGAAGTGGCAACTTAAATAAAAAGTCTTGATTGAATCTTGTTTCTGTTTATTTCATAGAAAATGTAATTATAAATGTGTATGTATAAATATTTTAGGTAATTAATTAGCTGAAAAGTTAAAACATTTACAAAGACTATGTTTTAACATGTATAACATTTAAATGGAAACTTGGTGAAGATTGGTTCAATACAGAGGACAATATTTCAATTAAATGCACTGATGCATAATTCAGAAGATATCTGTTATAATTAGGGTTGAAATACCCAATTATATCATAGTAAATAAGCTTTATAAATGATTTGCACTCTAATTATAGATAGGTTCTTCTGCTGAGTAATTTAAAGGTGCAATGTTCATACATGCATACATACACTTTTTTTGGGTGGTTAATAAATTGACAGAAGGTGTATTACTCAGCCAAAATGTAATGAAAAGACATTTTTGTCAGTAGGATAACATGAGCGCTTACGCGCTCGTCATTCACCATCTTGTCGGGGTCGCCCATTCACTCCCATTGTTTTCCATTCATTTTAGCAGCTATAAATATGGCCCATGCCTTTGGCATGGGGGCTTGGATCGCGCTTGATGTAAGGAGTGTGTTTTGGGGACAGGAGCGCTTCGCACTACTTTTGTCAACATTGCAAGTGGCATGGAATGGCCATTGGTGGCTGCGCTTCGCACTCAGCGCTCCCATCGGGTGGCACTGAAGCGATGCGTCACACTGGGCCGACCCGACGCTCCCGGGTGGTGCTGATGCTCCCCTGGGTGGTGCTGACGCTCCCCCGGGTGGCGCTGACGTTCCCCCGGGTGGCGCTGACGAGCCTCTTGTCTCTGTGTGTTTGTGGCTTTGGGCTGAAGCACTGTCAGTAAACACATAATGTCCACACACACTGGAGATCCTGATGTGTTAACATTGACGAATATGGGCACTTTGGGACATCGCCATGGCAACACTGTGCAAAATACAACTTTGGCCCCCTGGACTTTTTTGTTTGGACTGACCTGAAGAATCACTGTGCCAAATTTCACATTCTTGAATGAAACTAATAAGACGCTATATCACTTTGAAAAGTAAGAAATTGTTGAAATTTTCCCATAAGGATAACATGGAGGATTTGGCACATCGCCATGGCAACCCAGTGAAATATACCATATGGTTGTCATTGACTTTTTTCATCGGGATGACAGGAAGAGTCATTGAGCCAAATATGAGAATATTCTGTGAAAGTAAAATATTTTTAATGAATGGGAATTTATCTGATCTTTCCCATTAGGATAACATTGGAGCTTTCGTGCATCACCATGGCAACACGGTTCAAAATACCATATGGTTTACATTGGCTTTTTTGATTGAGATGGCCCAAAGTAATTTTGTACAAAATTTGGTACATTTTCTAAAAACTAAAATTTGGCCCTCCATGCAAAATTTTGTGGTGTTCTGTAGGGGGCGCTATCACACCATTTTCGCTCGTGTCACAATTAGTGGGCTTTGGCACAAAAGTTTTACAAGTGATTAAAATTTGAGTTGAATCGGACTTTGTATGGCCGAACGGGAGCAAATTTTGACGTTAGAAAATTGCAAAAAATCTGAACAAATTTTGCAGCTTCGCCGCACGTAAACCGTGACAGTTATTTTAAAAATTCAGCTATCGTTTGATGCCCCACTTCTCTAGTTGATGTACGCCGATTTTGACCCCTGTGGGTGAAGCGCCTTCAGAGGAGTTCGTTCAAATGCGACGTGAGCGAAAATGCTGACTCAGCAACTTTTTTATTTCAATCCAAGATGGCTGCCTTCTGGTTTGTCAGGGGGCGTGGCCATAATAATATTTTTTTTCTGTTTTCACATGAAGAATGTCTGTACCGAATTTCGTGACTGTACGACAAACTTTACGTCGGGACGTCTCCCATAGGCGCAATGTATTTTGACTTTTGCAGGTGGCGCTGTCGCGCCACTTTTTTATACCCATACATGCAATATATATTTTATCAAATTTTTCGCCACTTCTGAATTTTGGGCAAAATTTGGTGAGTTTTTGAGCGTGTTCAGGGGGTCAAATTAGAGCTCAAAGAGCAGAAGAAAAAAGAATAATAAACAAACAAATAAATAAAAATAATAATAATTTTAGCAAAAACAATATATCCTTTTACATAGGAAAGACATATTATACATTTTTTGAAAGCTCTCGAGCTTCCCCACGTCACCGTGGGGTCATTGGTGAATGACGGGCGCTTACGCGCCCGTCATTCACCATCTCGTCGGGGTCCGCCATTGACCCCCCATTGATTTCCATTCATTTTAGCAGCTGTAAACATGGCCCATGCCTTCGGCATGGGGGCTTGGATACAGCTTGATGTCAGGAGTGTGTTTTAGGGAGAGGAGCGCTTCGCGCTACTTTTGTCAACATTGAGTGAATGGGCTTCGCCCATTCACTCAATGTTGACGATGACTTGTTAGCAAGAACAAATATGCATGTCCCATGCCTTCGGCATGGGTTGCTAGGATACTGCTGTTCACGGTGAGAGCGAGGTAGTGACGAAGTTCAGCGCTTCGCGCGGAACGTAGTAAGACAGTTAGCAACGATGATGCCTGGGCTTCGCCCAGGCATCATCGTTGCGGAAGCAATAGGCCCTACGCCCTGTAGGGGCTCGGGCCTAAAAATAATAATAATTTTAGCAAAAACAATATATCCTTTTACATAGGAAAGACATATTATACATTTTTTGAAAGCTCTCGAGCTTCCCCACGTCACCGTGGGGTCATTGGTGAATGACGGGCGCTTACGAGCCCGTCATTCACCATCTCGTCTGAGTCCCACATTGACCCCCATTGATTTCCATTCATTTTAGCAGCTGTAAATATGGGCCATGCCTTCGGCATGGGGGCTTGGATACAGCCTGATGTCAGGAGTGTGTTTTGGGGACAGGAGGCGCTTCGCGCTACTTTTGTCAACATTGAGTGAATAGGCTTCGCCCATTCACTCAATGTTGACGATGACTTGTTAGCAAGAACAAATATGGATGTCCCATGCCTTCGGCATGGGTTGCTAGGATACTGCTGTTCAGGGTGAGTGCGATCGAGGGACGAAGTTCAGCGCTTAGCGCGGAACTTGGTAAGACAGTTAGCAACGATGATGCCTGGGCGAAGCCCAGGCATCATCGTTACGCCCTGTAGGGGCTCGGGCCTAATAAATAAATAAAAAAAAAAATAATAATAATTTTAGCAAAAACAATATATCCTTTTACATAGGAAAGACATATTATACATTTTTAGAAAGCTCTCGAGATTCCCCACGTCACCGTGGGGTCATTGGTGAATGACGGGCGCTTACGCGCCATCTCGTCGGGGTCCGCCATTGACCCCCTATTGATTTCCATTCATTTTAGCAGCTATAAATATGGCCCATGCCTTCGGCATGGGTTGCTTGGATACAGCTTGATGTCAGGAGTGTGTTTTGGGGACAGGAGGCGCTTCGCGCTACTTTTGTCAACATTGAGTGAATGGGCTTCGCCCATTCACTCAATGTTGACGATGACTTGTTAGCAAGAACAAATATGGATGTCCCATGCCTTCGGCATGGGTTGCTAGGATACTGCTGTTCACGGTGAGTGCGATCGAGGGACGAAGTTCAGCGCTTCGCGCTGAACTTCGTAAGACAGTTAGCAACGATGATGCCTGGGCTTCGCCCAGGCATCATCGTTGCGAGCTGTAGGCCCTACGCCCTGTAGGGGCTCGGGCCTAATTAAAGCCGCAAGCGGCATCGAACGGCCCTCGCGGGCCGCGCGCGTCGCACTCGGCCGACCCGGCGCTCCCCGGGTGGCGCTGACGCTTCCCGGGTGGCGCCGATGAGCCTCTTGCCTCTGTGTGTTTGTGGCTTTGGGCTGAACTTGTCACTAAACACATAAAGTCCACAGACACTGGAAATGCTGATGTGCCAACATAGACAAACATGGGCATTTTGGGACATCGCCATGGCAACACCGTGTAAAATACAACTTTGGCCCCTTGAACTTTTTTGTTTGGACTGACCTGAAGAATCACTGTGCCAAATTTCACGTTCTTGAATGAAACTAATAAGACGCTATATCACTTTGAAAAGTAAGAAATTGTTGAAATTTTCCCATAAGGATAACATGGAGGCTTTGGCGCATCGCCATGGCAACCCAGTGAAATATACCATATGGTTGTCATTGACTTTTTTGATCGGGATGACATGAAGAGTCATTGTGCCAAATTTGAGAATATTCTGTGAAAGTAAAATATTTGTCATGAATGGGAATTTATCTGATATTTCCCATTAGGATAACATTGGAGCTTTTGGGCATCACCATGGCAACACGGTTAAAAATATCATATGGTTTACATTGGCTTTTTTGATTGAGATGACCTAAAGTAATTTTGGGGCAAATTTGGTACATTTTCGAAAAACTAAAATTTGGCCCTCCATGCAAAATTTTGTGGTGTTCTGTAGGGGGCGCTATCACACCATTTTCGCACGTGTCACAATTAGTCGGCTTTGGCACAAAAGTTTTACAAGTGATTAAAATTTGAGTTGAATCGGACTTTGTATGGCCGAACGGGAGCAAATTTTGACATTAGAAAATTGCAAAAAATCTGAACAAATTTTGCAGGTTCGCCGCGCGTAAACCGTGACAGTTATTTTAAAAATTCAGCTATCGTTTGATGCCCCACTTCTCTAGTTGATGTACGCCGATTTTGACCCCTGTGGGTGAAGCGCCTTCAGAGGAGTTCGTTCAAATGCGACGTGAGCGAAAATGCTGACTCGGCAACTTTTTTATTTCAATCCAAGATGGCCGCCTTCTGGTTTGTCAGGGGGCGTGGCCATAATAATATTTTTTTTCTGTCTTGACATGAGGAATGTCTGTACCAAATTTCGTGACTGTACGACAAACTTTACGTCGGGACGTCTCCCATAGGCGCAATGTATTTTGACTTTTGCAGGTGGCGCTGTCGCGCCACTTTTTTATGCCCACATATGCAACATATATTTTATCAAATTTTTCGCCACTTCTGAATTTTGGGCAAAATTTGGTGAGTTTTTGAGCGTGTTCAGGGGGTCAAATTAGAGCTCAAAGAGCAGGAGAAAAAAGAATAAATAAAAAAAATAATAATAATTTTAGCAAAAACAATATATCCTTTTACATAGGAAACGCATATTATACATTTTTTGAAAGCTCTCGAGCTTCCCCACGTCACCGTGGGGTCATTGGTGAATGACGGGCGCTTACGCGCCCGTCATTCACCATCTCGTCGAGTCTCTCATTGACCCCCATTGATTTCCATTCATTTTAGCAGCTGTAAATATGGCCATGCCTTCGGCATGGGGCTTGAATACAGCTTGATGTCAGGAGTGTGTTTTGGGAACAGGAGGCGCTTCGCGCTACTTTTGTCAACATTGAGTGAATGGGCTTCGCCCATTCACTCAATGTTGACGATGACTTGTTAGCAAGAACAAATATGGATGTCCCATGCCTTCGGCATGGGTTGCTAGGATACTGCTGTTCACGGAGAGAGCGATCGAGGGACGAAGTTCAGCGCCGCGCTGAACTTCGTAAGACAGTTAGCAACGATGATGCCTGGGCTTCGCCCAGGCATCATCGTTGCAAGCAATAGGCCCTACGCCCTGTAGGGCTCGGGCCTAATAATTTTAGCAAAAACAATATATCCTTTTACATAGGAAAGACATATTATACATTTTTGAAAGCTCTCGAGCTTCCCCACGTCAGCGTGGGGTCATTGGTGAATGACGGGCGCTACGCGCCCGTCATTCACCATCTCGTCGAGGTCCGCCATTGACCCCCCATTGATTTCCATTCATTTTAGCAGCTATAAATATGGCCCATGCCTTCGGCATGGAGGCTTGGATACAGCTTGATGTCAGGAGTGTTTTTGGGGGACAGGAGGCGCTTCGCGCTACTTTTGTCAACATTGAGTGAATGGGCTTCGCCCATTCACTCAATGTTGACGATGACTTGTTAGCAAGAACAAATATGCATGTCCCATGCCTTCGGCATGGGTTGCTAGGATACTGCTGTTCACGGTGAGTGCGATCGAGGACGAAGTTCAGCGCCGCGCTGAACTTCGTAAGACAGTTAGCACGATGATGCCTGGGCTTCGCCCAGGCATCATCGTTCTTGAAGCAATAGGCCCTACGCCCTGTAGGGCTCGGGCCTAATTAAAAAAAAAAAAAATAACGTGGTGGTTTCATGTAAGATTTTTATTTCTTGATACTTAAAGTTTTCAGAATTTGGTGGTATAATGTGTTGTCTTCTCTCTCATCAATAGGAAACATGCCTATTTTCGATTTTTACTTTCAGCAGCAATGAAGCTGACCAGACACATTCGCTTCAGTCGGGGTTCTCAAATATAAAACTGTATCTGCAACTCTTAATTCAAGTGTACGTATGAACAAGACACACATTTCCACAGATTTCCTCAAACTTCCTACTTTCTTGTCTCTCTGAGCTCAGATCTTCTGCTGAATCTCTGAATGCGCTGAAGCACAAAATTCAGAGTTGGCTCAGACTGCTCATATCAGTTTGTACATATATAGACTCTATAAATGAGACCCAACACAAGTCTGACAGTTACCAAGTCTGAGTTTCCCTCACATCGTGTCAACTAAAACATTGAAACTTGCAAAATTTTAGTTCATGTCTAGTTTTCTCTTACATTTGTGAACAGATGCTGCTTCTGTGCTCATGTCTCAGTATTTGAGTCTGCTCTTTGAAATGATTATTTGATTTTAAAAAACACACTACTAATCATATTTCCTGTCAGTCCTTCTACAGAATGCACTGGCCAAGGATACTTTGACACCTCCATAACTCCTCCTCCATAACCTGCCCAGAGCAGAAAGATCTAAATCAAACTACAAACATATTTTTTACTCTCTGACTTATACACAACACTCAGCTTCACTGCACATGTCTCAAAGCCTTAGTCATGATTCTACAGAAAATATATAAGGTCCTCAGTCTCCCAGCTGTGTCCCACTTTACTTTGCACACAAACACACACACACACTCTGCTGCAGTGAGCTGTGTCTGGCCCGTGTTGGTGCTGCTCTGGGTGACTGACAGTGGGAGTCCATGGGCTGAAACTGTAGCCTGACGTTCCACAGCGGGCTCCTCCAATCAAGTCCTCCTCCTCTTTTGCCTTTATGGATCGAGGCTACCAGCTGTTAAGCACTTCCACTTGGGCTGCTCTCATTTCCTGTTGGAGCCGCGGAGGGCTGACGCTAAAGTTCACAGTGACCTCCAAGGAACATAAAGTGAAACTAAAGCTCTCACTATTTTTGGTCATTAATCAAAAGAGCTGCCCTCAACAGCACAAGTCATTACAAGCAATTTATGTTTCGAATGGTACAGGCTTAAATAAGTGGAGCAAAGAACAGGTTAGGGCCTTGCAGCTAATTGCTGAATTGTTACCAGTATGATGAAGGAAGAATAAAATGAATGTGAGGTAAGTTATACTTGGCCTATTTGTTGATCAAACGTTCTCAAGACAGTTATCCAATCAGACTGCACTACCCAGCAGCGGCAGCCAATCATTACTCAGTGCCACCCAGTGCCATATACTGACAAAGAGGAAAATGTGTATGTGTCCTCTCATCTGCGGGTTAATCCTACATTCAGTTGTGAATGTCCATCCATCCATCCATCATCTCCCGCTTAATCCAGCTGGGTCGCAGGGGCAGCTTGCTGCCCAATCCTCATAGCACCTGACTCCCCTTATGAACCCCTCTGCAGGTGGTGAGCCCACAGGAGGGTGGACAACATGGTCCTTGATGTTAGTTCATAGGGGTGAGTTGTGAATGTAGTACTTTTAATTAGAACCTATAAGTGTACTTTAGTAAAGTGTACACTTAGATAAGTGGTATTGTCTTGTTAAGCTGTATACACTTAGTACTCATTTGTTTGCAGCTATATGTATGTTATTGATATCAGTGCATATGGACATCTTCAGATACCTGCACTCACAACAGCTGAACTGTTATATAAGCCATTACAATACACAGCTATTATAGGCTGCGGGAGATCTGAATTCCTCTGTGGATATAAGCTTCACTTTCAACCTTATTTGAAGACGTTAGTGTCATTTTTGCTTTAGATAAAAGCATGAGGAGGTGAAATATGCTTTGGAGGGTAAAAAGATGAAGTGAAATCTTACTGGACTGCTTTCCTATTGCACTACATACTATATTATTAAATTTAACATGTCATATGTTACCAGTACATTTAAAAAAGTACATTTAAAAATCTACAGGTTTACAAGTCCATTTCATCCCATTGTCTGAGTCATTAAAATCCTTTACAATGTCTTTCGACTTCAGTACTTTTGAAGGCGTCCTATGATTTTCCCCTGGTCCTGTAATTGATTTGTAAAAGATGTGATTAATACCACTCAGAGACAGTAGTCTGGCTGCTCGGGCTGGAGCCTGGATGTTGCTTGTGCCCATAGGCAACAGTGTGGAGCAGAGCCAGCTTCCTCCTGTCCAAAGCTCCTGCATTATGATTCAGCAGGTCCTTCAAATCAATGCTCCCTCTCATCTCCAGACGCTAATCTCCAATTACAAAGAGCTCTTTTCATTTACGAGAGCTGTCTCCTATTTTCTATTATGATATTTACAACCATTAGCATAACGCACAAGGCAGAAAACATTTGCAAATCTAAATCTTAAATGATCTCGAGTACTCTGTGTCCCAACCTTGGACGTCCGCAAACAAATAAGTTGCAGGAGAATCATGCTTTTGATGGTGATTAGCATGCACAGAGCCCCCAGGTCGGGCAGGCCGTCCAAACAATGAAATGGAAACCTTGTGTTACGCCAAAAGGATTCTCGTTTTATATTTCAAACAACGCTGCCATAATTGCTCAAAGTCTAAGCCTAAATACAGTGAAGAATGTAAGAGCTTAGTATGTGAAAGCCGCACACTAATTGTGCATTAATTCAACGTGAGGGCCTCAGGTGGTTTGAGAGAAGACGTTTTGATGGGTTTGTAAACTAATCAGAAGAGATGTTTGAGGGTTCATGAGGGATGGCTCCATTTTTCCTTTGTTTTGTGCTATGTTTAAGTGTAATTCCCCACTCACCCATCTTGCAAAATAAGCCGATCATCCCCCTGCTATCAATCAAAAGTGTCTTAAATTAAAATGTCTATGTTACACTTTTAGTAACTCTAACGCCTAACCCTTTGATTAAGCAGTTACTGAGCATGAATCATCATCAATAATCACATTTTTACACAGTGCTTTTCCATCTTCAAGGCACTCAAAGCTCTTTACATCAAAAAACATTCACCCAGTCATACTGAAGGCGAGGTGGTTTGAGTGTTTTGCCCAAGGACACAACAACAGCATTCATACTGCTCTACCAGTGATGTTCATGTCGAGAGTGGGATTCGAACTGCCAACCTTTGGATCAGTGGACAAACACTAAAACTAGGGTTACTGTCGCTCTAAATCAATAGTTTCTTTTTTTTCATAATTCTTAAACAGCTATTTGTTCATTATGAATTAAGTCTTTGTTCATGCTTTATTAAGGCTAATTAAAATGTAATTATAATATGTATAAAAGGTAAATATAATAAATTAAATGCCCAAGAAATTCCTCACCCTCACCTTTAGGCAGGATGTTGTTGATGACTTTGTATACAATTAAATGAAATTAATGTAATTAAATTACACTTATTTAATATTCTTTAAATGGTTATACTTTTATATTATTTATTTATTTGTCAAGCTGGTAAAAACAAAGCATTTCGCAGGTATTGCTAATACTAGACACATTAGAGCAAACCAGTGGCATGAACAAGTGGGTTAAGTCAGAAAATGGCCCCATAATGAGAAACCAATGAGCACGTAAATCTGCTCATAATGGGTTTGGAAAATGCATTTTCATGATTCATGGTGGGCATTTCCCTGACCGCCTGGGAAGCACTGGAGCAGCACACAACACGTCTCTGTGGTGAAAATGGCCGCTCAAACGTAAGGGGTGAAAAATGCAACTCTAACCCAGCGTAAAGACGAGTGGGGATGAAGGGACGGACCGAGAGTGACGCCTGCTTTCAGAGGAGGGGGTCATGATTCAATCTGCCTTAAAATACAGTTTGATGTAGATAGGTCTGTTGGTTCCAGTAAAGCTTAATGTTTGGAGTAAAAACATTTCCGCGAACAAAGATACATTTTCATAATCTATTCCTTTCCTCTGCCCTTCTACTATATTATGGTAATCAAAGCTATTACGGGACGGGAGTTTTGGTTTTAAATTGTGGTTTTTATGTTTGTTCTCATGTTTATTCATTCTTGCTTATACAGAGACTAAAACAAGAGGAACCTGTGACTCAACCTGAGTATTAAAATAATCTATAAATATTTTTATGCTTTAGAAAAAATATATTAAGTCTATATAAGAAAATCCTGTTATCAGCAATGGGAATGAACACTGACAAAATAAAGCAAATAAAGCCCCTATAGTCCAGGTGAATAGGCTAATGAACTAAGTATTAATTATTTACACTGTTTTTCAAGTTTGTATTTTTACATGTGATGCAACAATCCAGGCAAAATGCTAAATATTTTTCAGTGCTCAGAGAAGAAAACGTCCGATTAATGGATTAATGAAACAAAGTACAACTGCAGGTATAGTTTTTTTTTTTTTTTTAGTTTAATTTTTTTATGAAGAGACAACAATATGAGATGGTCCAAATCTTAAAAATGTCAATTAGAATATATATTGTGTTAATGCGTCTGGTCGTAGTTATTGGAATTTTGACACTTAACTTTGCAATTTCCCAAAGCTTGATATGGTCACTTAAAAATACCCTTTCCCAGTGTGTTTTTAGTGTATTCATATTTGCAATAAATATAAGATTTTACGCAGAGTGAAGAGCTGTATGTGTTTGCGTCATTTGTTACGGCCCCGGCTCGAAGGACCACAACAAAGGAGAAACACACGACAACGGCGACGGTTTTAAGGCCGTGTTTGGGTGTTTATTGTAAATTAATGGTGGTAGAGATGGTCCTGGAGGTGTGGCGGCGAGAAAAGACCAGAGTGTAGCAGGAGGAGGAGGGACAGAGCAGGCAAACGAACGCTTTATGCTCCCCTGGTGATTGGAGGGCGGGGAGACCAGCAGGGCAAGGGGGAGGTGAAGATACCTGGAGAGAGAGGAGAGCAGGGAGGCGCAGGTCAGAGAACATTGTAGAAGAATATCTAAGTTTAGCGAGTGGGAATTTCTCATACAAACATTCATATTTACTCTGATCAAACACTGCACACTGATCTGGGGCTCATACATTCTAAATATGTCCTGAATAGTCCCACATGATTGCTGTCAGCCTGTAATAGCATGTAACAGTTGTACTCCAGGTGTTCATGTGTACACAGAGCTGTGTGCGGGCTTTTCTTTGGCTTAGCTTCTCCACAACAAGCTTTAGAACAAGTCTTCTGTTGAGAGCCAGGATTTACCAGAGCTACAGCCCCAAAACATCAGAGCGCGGACTGCGGCCGCCACTGTAATCCTGTCTCCCGGTGTTGCCACATCAGCACCGTTTCATTCATTTTAGAAGTCTTAGCGACATTTGGAGATGCAGAGATGGAAACCACAGTGGTACGGGTGGCCACCAGCACTGCGCATATTCCAACAGCCAAAGATTAGTGTGAACAGGACACACTCGGAAAGAAATGGTAACGTGAGATACACAAATTGAGCTGCGAAATTGTGCCAAAAATCAACTCAGTCTCTTATGGTTCTGTGGCCTATAGAAAAGTACAGTGCATGCACCAAGGGAGTTATTTCTGTTTTAAGATAATAAAGACCACATCTCAGTTATAAAAACATGTCTGAAATATACCAAAATATTCAACAAACCAAATGCTGTAAACAATACCTTTGTAATTCAATGAAACCTTATGGATTTCAGCTTCCTGTTATAGGGCTATTGAGGATCTCACAATATGAAAGATAAGATAGTTTATTTTAAATTGTTAATGTACGACCCTAACCCTAACCCTGATGCGGTTTTACATGTTTACATTCATGCCTGTTTGAGTAATATAGCGATCTCTCAGCATCAAAAATAAATTTCACATTTTCGGCAAATACAGTAACAAAGCTGTCACATGACCAGACTGCAGTAACGTAGATAGTGTCTAGTGGTGTTATGTGAACACAGCAGGGCCATGTCAGTCTAATTACAGATGGTTTTTGAGCACATGTTTTGTGTATACTAGGGATGGGCATGAGTATTTGACTAATCAATAATTGATCATTAAAAATTTTGTTTATCACATTCATTTTAATCGACAAACCGAATGTTGGTTGCTGTGGTAACGTAGCATAAGGAGTTGAGGCTGTGTCTCACAGTGCAAACACTGAGTTATGGCCTCACAGTCCCACGTCTCGGCTCTGGCTCCGTGGAGATCACTATATCCCCCAATAAGTACGTTTACCTGCACATCAGTGTCCCGGTTATGATCTGGTTTTTTGAGTATCCCGGTTTCGCATGTATACACAGTATAGCCTCATCACATCCTCTGTCACAGAAAACACTCATATAATCCACTGAGTCGTGTTCTTTAGTCCAACCGAAGCTGACCACATCAGCGCACAAGGAAAGAGCTGCTTTTTTTCCGCTTACTGTTTATGCAAATGAGCCATGCGGTTTTAACTTTCGTTTCTGTAAGATGTAAACAAATGTGCCAAAGCTGCATTAAACACATTCTAATCTCACACGGGCTGATGAGGCTCTGTAGTGGTGATGGTTTATATGTCGTAAAGTGTAAATGCTAATGATTAATCGAAAATCGATCGTTAATTTTCCTGACGATCGATTAAGAAAATTGAATCGAATGCCCATGCTTAGTGTATACTTTTACATTTTTTAAGTTATTATATATATATATATATATATATATATATATATATATATATATATATATATATATATATATATATATATATATATATTTATTTGGTCTTTTTGTTAGAATTTTATTTATTTATTTATTTTTTTGCATGGACAATCATTTCAGAGATTGGCACAGCGGCCCTGCCAGCCTGTAGAAAACGTGTTTATGTTTACAAGGACGCTTGACAAGAACAAGGTCCCTCTTGAGTACAGCCAGCACTCAAAGCACAGTCCCGGTGTACTTTGACAGCCTTGGAGCACCACAAATATTAAGGTTAATTGTTTTTTAGTAGGATTCCAGTTTATTCCACACATTTGCATATTTCATTAGGGCCTGTGGTTGTCCGGAGGAGTTTACATGACACTTGCAGAGAGCTCCTTATTAAATGGCTGGTCCCCATTGGCTGGACGATATTTGGGACATTTTTTTTTCCTCGTGGCTGGGGTATAATTGAGCTGTGATTGCTCCCAGTGGGAAAAGAGAAGGCCAAGGTCAAAATGCTAAAAATGTAGTCTCATTCTAGCGACAAAGAGGAACATAAATCATACTTCTTCAGACAAAAACATCACAGAGTGCTCTGAGAAGTTTGGTCAGTGGGTTATTTTTAAATCTTGGCTTTTGAGTGGCACAAGTTTATCAGATCCTTCTCTTTTAAAAATGATCTGAGCTTACAGTACAGCTACTTTTTCTTTTCTTCATATGGTGTTTATTTTACTTTCTTAATACATAAATAAATAAATATAAAACTTTCATTTTTGCATGTTGGTTGCAAGAAGAATCAAAGATCAAATCCTCATCGTAAACACACAGTACCTGGAGTTGTGTTTTGTTTCATTCACACGTTTGACACACAAACCCTGCACATATAGGCTGGATTCTTCTCTCAAACAGAAAACACTCTGTTCCACCTTGTGATGTCATGTGGTAATACAGGAAGTGCTCCAATGTGTTTTTAAACTCTGTACATCATCATTTGAATCATCATTTTAGCCCTGGGTTTGCCAGTCTCTGAACTGAAGGTAAAACTAATAATGAAGGATTACTCAAACACTTATGAATGAAGCAAAACACAACTCCAGGTACGTTTGTAATGAGAAAACAACATTATAACAAAGATCAGAAAATTTAACATGCACTTAAAGCTCACAAGAGTCCATTTTGCATAATACAGGACCTATAAATAAAGTCTAGAAACCCAATTAGAGGGTGGAAATACACTACGTAATTGTGACCATTTACGTTTTATAATTGTAGCTGTTCATAATGTTTAAATGCCTATTGCGGTGTGCCCTGATGGCAAAAACAAACAAACAAACAAACAAACAAAGAAAAGCTCATCACCTACTACCTTTGTTTCCAGATTGTCCTTGTAAATCACAGGTCTTCATCTACTATGTTATGATCTTGTCTAAAGGCTCAAAATACCCACTGGGCATGTCCATCCATCCAAACAGCGGTCATGCGTTCCATTTGGCCTATTGTAAAACCTACACTTAAATTCAAACGTATCCACTAATGCAAAGCTATAACGATCAGCAGACCATTCCCTGTGTCCCGCCCGAGGAGAAACAGCTTTATTCATTACATTGGTTTTATTAGAGCCAACACAGTGGAAGTCCAATTTACCTCAGAGGGAACATATTATGTAAAATGGACTTTTATGAACTTTTAACCGCGTTATAATGGTGTTCATCATCCTTTGCATACTTACGAGTAGAGTTCATTTCGATTGATTCATACATGCCCTGGACTGTTTTGCATTCAAGGCTTGAGTGTTGGGAACATTAGTGTTCATCTTTTGCTGGTCTCTGCCTACTTTTGTTACTTTCTCACTTTTTCACTTCTAAAACAAGAATTAAAATATGTTGCTTGCTGTTGTGAAGTGCCCCTGTGTGATGGGGCCCTTCAGTTCTGGAGTTTTGAACAGGAAGTCAATAGACACTTTCTTTTATTAGACCATTTTAGACCAATATTGAAATTAAACATGAGCAAAACACAAAATTAAGACGTACACATTACAGTTTAATACCATATACCAACCAAACATAATAATATGTCCTCATTAAAGGGGCTGTACCTGATTTTTGCTTAAAAATGTGAGAAAAAATTACTAGTAAACACTTTAGTGGTCCAAAATTAGTCCTAAAGAATTATAAACATCCTAATTATTCTCCACAATGAGTTTACAAGTGCTTTTCACCACTTTCTGAGACCGGGTTGGAGTTTTGTCATCATGGTAATGCTAACAACCAACATGCTAACCACACACTTGCTGATTTTCAGACAAAAAACGCTTATAATTTGATGCAGACCGTACACAGCGGACTTATTTTAACCTCAAGAGCTGCTTTAATCAATATTGTGGCAAGATACTACTGAGGCTCAGATACATGGAAGAAAATCATGACGAAGACCTGTGAATCTCATGTTTTGTCTCTTTTTTTACATAGCGTGTTCTGTACCTTATCATCCTATAGTGGAGATATGAGGAGCATGTGTGAAATGTGGCAGTTTCCCTGATAGACAATATCAAATGCCAAAATCAGCTCTCAAAGCAGCCTCACTGAGTCAGTCACTGGGGCTGTGTTGGAAATGCTATCGTCTCATTTGTAGTGCTTTTGAGCTCAAATGAGTTCAGGGATTGTGGGATTAGAGGAGAATGGCTTGGATAGGAGATTGTGGATGTTTGCATGCATAACAACACGTGGAATACAAGGAGTAAGTTGTTTGTTGTGGATCATTTGAACACTCTGCTTTTTGGATCTTATGCTTGGAAAACTATGGTGAAGTGTTTGAAGCTCATGATTTTAGCATTTATTTAAATTTTTTTGTAAATTTGGCAAAACTGTTAATTTCTTAGCACTTACATTGTAGTCCACTAATGTAACTGTACAACTGTAGAATATATGTACACTAGAGATGTCCTGATCAAGCTTTTTTGGCTTCCGATCCCATTTTTTTTAAAGGAACACTCTTTCCGATATCGATTTGATATCTTTTTTTTATAACTCCGTTAGCGCTGTCTCTGTAATGTAGTGTCATGAAGGAAGTTCGTACCTTAGCTCCAAAAAGATTAGATAACAAAAGCCTTACCTACTTTACCTTCTTTGAAATGCCTCCGCCAGGTGTTTGCTGCTGTGGCTTTGTTGTTTTGCACTTGTAAATCTCAAACTTGTCCGGATGATTCTTTTGTAAGTGACAAATCAAGTTGGTAGTGTTAAAGTGGCTCTGCTGGTTCCTCCACGAGAAACTGCTTGTTTGCAGCAATTGCATGTCGCTGTTTGACTATTGTTTTGTTGGAGTGAAAAGTCCGACACAGTGGACATGGTGCATTTTGATTTCCGGCTGCCGTAAAGCGCATCGAGGCCACAAAAACATGTGAAACTGGATCGGTCTGATCATGAGATTGAATCCAATACTGTCTGATACTCAGAAAAGAGCTGGATCGGGAACTGATACCGATACTGAATATCTGATCGGGACATCTCTAATGTACACACTACTTAAAGGTCCTATGTTATGCAAAATTGACTCTTACGAGCTTTAAGCCATGTTATATTTAAAAAAGAGATTTAAATGGCAGTAGGAGTCTTGTTTAACAACACAAATCATCTCAAATGGTAGTTCCAACTTAAGTCGGTTCTCTTTGGTCAGACTGTGTTATAATAAAGCTCAGGTTAAAGTCTAACTTGAGTCACAGAGCCTCAGATTCAGTAGTACCTCCAGTTAGCGTCACACCCCCAGGGAATACTGATGCCATCAGCTCCAAAGTAAGACCTTAGTGAGATGCGTTTTTCCTTGCAGTGGTCTGATATTACAAACTTAAGCTGTTCCTGTGGGCTTGTAGCTCAAAGGCTCGTGTGCATGTTTTGGTTGTCCTGCTTCACTTTTGCCTGCAGTTGCCTCTATCCCAGAATTTAGATTGTTTTTATTTTTTAAAGCGTCTACTTTTCATTTTTGAAAGATCTCTCTCAATCCCTAAAACAACTTAAAGCGTTTCTACCTCTTCAGCAACTGCACACACGGCGTTGCATTTCAAAAACACATAACTCACTTTTCATAAACCGGGGAATGATTATAAACAAGAAGACATTTCGAAACCAGTTCTCACACGGCGACAGGCCCAATCATAACCACAAGCCCCTGAAGTAAAATGGGCAAGACAACTCCCAAGCGAGGCAGACGAAACTCACACAAATCACACACACTGGCTATAAAATCATTGTGCTGGTCTCTTAAGGTCACACAGCAGAGCAGTATAACTCTTAAACCTGTCTGTATCCAATCCAAAACAGAGGGAGTGAAATAACATTAAGTACTTTTGGCTATCTTCTCGGTGTTGAAATCTTAACATCTTGTATTTTCACCATCTGCGAGTGGTCCAGGGGAGCGTTTCAGCACTCCGGAGACGTGTGGGGAGGTCAAAGGTCAATCCTCCCCCGTGCCAAAGAAAGTAGAGACCCGGGCCAAAAAGTGTGTGGTGAAACGTATATCCTGCAATGGAGTTCTGGAGCAGCGATCTTCATATGATACAGTTAATATGATGTGTGTGATTAATGCTGTAACCAATGTAGCGTAAGCTGTTAAATCAACACCATAAGTTTAGGGTTTTTAATGTAATGATTTTTGTATCAGAAAAGAAGCTTGCTGCATAAAGAATCATATACATTGCCTGGCCGAAAAAAAGTCGCCACATGGATTTAACTAAGCAAATGCAGTTGGTCAGATCTAGATTCAGCAGCAGTGTGTGCTCAAAGAATGAGGTCAGCTGACTGAATATACTGAGTGACCAGGTTATTCCATCAATGGATTTTTTTCCTTCCCTGATGGCATATCCAAGATGACAGTGGCAGGATTCATCGGGCTCAAATTGGGAAAGAGTGAGGGAGCATGAGACATCATTTTCACACATGGATTGGCCACCACAGAGTCCAGACCTTAACCCAGGGGTGTCCAAACTTTTTCCATCAAGGGCCACATATTAAAACACAGATCGAGGGTCATAACAGTGAGTAATTCAAATACATGTATTTATAACAGGTTTGGATGACCCACCAGACCTTTGTTCATGCTTAGACCCTCAAAAGGACACACGAAATCAAGGTAGATGTCAAAAACATGCAGTAAAAAGCACTACTTGCGGTAATATGGGCCAATTCACCTGGAAGTTTGGACATGCCTGCCTTAACCCCATTGAGAATCTTTGGGATATGCTGGAGAAGGCTTTGCACAGCGGTCAGACTTTGCCATCATCAATGTGAGATCCTGGTGAAAAATGAATGCATTCGCTGTGGCATTGTTTCGATAAGCTTCTGCAATGTCACAAGATTTATTTTCATCCAATTCTTGCATCGATTGTTGGAATAACCTGGTCATTCAGTATATTCAGGTAGTCAGCTGACCTCATTCTTTGAGCACACACTGTTGCTGAACTTGGACCTGACCAACTGCAGCAACCTCGCACCTATTTACTTCGTTAAATCCACTTGACGACTTGTTTTTTTGTATTTGTATGTGTATTTTTGTCCTGATATGTTAGAATATTGGCCATGGAAAACCACAAAAGTTCCTGTTTTCACCAGGCAACACCTATGAATTTGAGGTTAAGGTATGTTCTATGTGTTTGGCTGGCCTAGAATGGTCAATGCACCCCCATAGCTCCCCCAAAGATTTTTGCCCATCTTCATAGGACATTCGGTCTCAACTAAAAATGTTCAAATTGCTAGACAGTGTTCAAAATGAGACTACAGTAAAAAAAAAATTCCATGTGAAGTTTTATAATGCATTACAGAGGCAAACTATATTTAAATTAGTTTAAAACAGCAAAGCACACATGGTGGGTTAGTTAAATATGCACCCCTATAGCTCAGACACAGGGAGAACATGCAAACTCCCCACAGAAAGGCCCCGTGCTTCCCAGAAATCAAATTGTGAGTCAGAATTCTCGCTATGAAGTGTAAGAGCCAGCCACTCTGCCACTTTAATATTACTATATATCACCAAAATGTTCCCACTCTATAAATAGCCTCCTTATAATATTACTATAATTATTGTACTGCTGGAGATTAGCACCATGGCAGTTATATCAAACCATATTTTCCCTTTCTCATTTACAATTTTGCATGAGATATAGTTGTATTTATCGCAGCACTCATCCAAACCTAAAAGTGGTGGAGGCTTAGACACTTTGGCAGGCGTCACTAGCACAAGCTGTAATTATATGTGAATGTGCTTATGCCCTAAATCACACAGTGGAGCGGAGCACTGGTTTTCAGCTCAGAGTGTTTTCTGGTCGACTGCAGTCCGATCGCCGGCTGGAATTTCAATAAAGTAAATAACCAAATATCATGGCAATGAGTAAACCAAACACACTAATATGAATATGGCGTAAGAGGACGGGTTTCGATTGGCTGACGAGAAGAAGAAAAAGGCACGTTCCTTGTTGATTGTGATTCTGTGTACTCCGTTAAACCCGAGCTTGTTGCATATTAAAATTTTAAAATGAATCCAAAGTTTAATATTGGGCAAAACAACAAATTCTACTGAAGAGGGGAATAGATATGCACATAAATATGATCGCTATGAGGAGATCTGAGCAATTCTAATTTTGCCTGAGAATTGAGGACGGAAAGGTAATTCCAACACAGAAAGAACACTCAGTAGTTATTAGATAATATTTATGTTGGCTCAACCACATTACAGAAAATCCTCAATTTTGGAAAAGAGCTTTTGCAATTTAGAAACAGCATTTAGTCCCAGTTAGCACATATGTTCAATGATGGATTTTAATTACTTCATTTCCAATTATGATTCATATACTGTACATGAATTACTTCCTGGGATTATCTGTCCTTGGCAAAATTATTATTATTATTATTATTATTATTATTATTATTATTATTATTATTAACCTTTATTTAACCAGATAAAAGACCCATTGAGACCAAGATCTCTTTTTCAAGGGTGATCTGGCCAAGAGGAAATTATACCAAGTTTTACAATAATACATATACAGATACAAAAGCAATAACAACAAAACTATAAGAAAAGGTTGAAATATTCCAGGTAGTCTGGGATTTAAAAGTGCAATAATAGAGAACGGAGAAACAAATTAGAAACACAAGCACTGTTCATAAGACTCTTGTTGCTTGCTTTTTAGGATAACACAAAAAGCACTAACAGGAATCAAATTTGACATTTCAACTCAGTTTGTAGAGTATTCCAGGCAGAAGAGGCAGCACAACTAAAAGCTCTTTTCCCCGACTCAGTCCTAACCCGGGGAACAAACAAATGATAAATGTCACATGAACGAAGAGCATAATGACTGGTCGTTTAAGAGGACAAAAGGCGATCACAGTATATTGAATCTCAAGTCTCTTTGCTTAAACTCATTGTTATGGTGCAGCAACATCTAAAAGAAACAGAGGGAACTTCATATACAGTCATTCTTTGCTCTGTTTCAGTCCAGTTTACACAATGAAATAACGTCAGCACTTTTAAATCTTAACTCTTTGGTTTATGACAGAACCAAAGGCTTGTAAAGGCATTTTTAAAGGAAAAAGTAGTATATTCACAATTTTGTACTATGAGATATCGTGAAAATATCATACCGACCAATTTGGATATCGTTACATCTAGGGCTGAAACGATTCATCGAGTTAATCGATTAAATCGATTAGAAAAATGCATCGATTATTATTTTTTTGCCTCGATGCTTCGTTTTATTTTCATACGCTCGGCGATGGCCGGAACCTTTTGTGGTAGAGGTAAAGTTTCCACACGATCACTGCACTTCACTGTACACACAACAGCGCGGCGCCCATGGATGTATAATGGATGTATAATAAGAGCATAACCTCCTCGTGCACGGTACGGTCCGGTTTGCCGCGCACCCCGCATTTTCGGTACGCCGTGCGCTCCGCATCTCCCGTACGCGGCGCACTCTGCGCGTGGATTGTGTCTTGTCACGTACACTCCGTGGACCGCGCCAGAACTCACACCAGGACTAAACCAGGTCTAAAGCAGGTCTAAACCAGATCTAAAATCAGAACTAAAACAGATCTAAAACCAGAACTAATCCAGGTCTAAAACTAAACAAGAATTTGCACGAGTTGGTTGCTACATTTATGTAGTTTTAAAAATCATGACAATATCAAGTAATCCAAAGTATTCAGATTACATTATTCACTTTAAGTAATTTAATTGATTATGTCACAAACTACATTTTGGGGAATGTAATCTGTAATCTGTAGGGGATTACATTTAAAAGTCACCTTCTCAACACTGATGCTACATCATGTAAACAGAAAGGCCCGTACATTACATCAAGTGGAAATGAAACCGCGAGGTGAGTCAACCTTAGCCCAGCGATAATTGTTTTTCATGTCCAAAACACGTGTATCTATCAATGCACGTGGTGTGTACTTAACATGTGCAAAGTAGACGCGACAATAACAAACGATTACTCGATTATTCGAACAAAATAATCGACAGAATAATCGATTACTGTAATAATCGATAGCTGCAGCCCTAGTTACATCCTTAATTTGGATATATTCATGCAAGTTTGAGTAATTGTTAATCCTACATTTGAGGCTCAGAAAATGTCTGGTTTCCTCCGCCCACTTATAAGTGCAATAAGTACATTCTGACTGCAGGATATACTGTACGTGTATGGATCAAAAAAGTCAGATAAAAAAACATAATAATAAAAAAAACATGGAAAAGAAAATACACGGGTGGTTACAGTGAAATGCCACTGTGAAGAGTAACTGCAGTTTAGAACAAGAAGTCAAGACCATCTATCATTATCTATCATTAAGCCATTTTACATGACTATAGAGGTTTAAAGTGAACAAAACAATCATAATCTACAGTTGTTATGGTTTATATGAAATATTTGGAAAAAGCAATAGGACTTCTTTAAATTCCTACACTTTTCTATTCATCTTGGGGGGTTATATTTTGCCTGGAGCTGCCGATATTGACAGCCGAAAAGTTCTATACGGACTTCAAAGCTGTTTTAAAGCCTCTCAGAGAATCAGCGCAGCGTTGACTTGGTGGTGTCCATGAATATTGAACATTTTACGCCGAACAACCTACTTTATATCACATTTTCGCTGCAAGACTGGACTTAAATTTAAATTCCACCACAACGAAAATGCGGTTTAGTAGCATTTAGAGGCAAAGTGGGCCGGCGGTATAAATCAGTTCCAATGTGGACAAACTCATTTACAACCAAAAACCAAAAAAGTGTAGATGAACAGATGAATAAATATGTACAAGACAAAAACCTCAGAAACCCTGCCTTACTCACGCCGCATTCAACTTAGGAACATGTGAGTCAAGAGTGCTAACTTTGCACCCAGTTCGAATTACCAGAAATCTTTTGGCAAACCTTAAATAGTTTACGTCAGGCCATTTCTTCTGCCTTTTTCCCTTGGCCTGGGAGGAAGACACAGCCCTCCTCTCAGTGCTCCCCGTGTACTTCAAAGATATGAGATTAGACAGCTGCATGTCACTCCCATTGTCCTTTGTTAACAGCTCTAATTTGTGCCCCATTCTGTCCGACGGCTCTTCCAAGATTTTCCGACAATGCTTCTGGCTCCCACCGGAGAAGAATCGCGGAGCTGGCAGCAATCTTGGTACCATCTGTGACTGTGAGAGCCGTGTGCTTACGGCCCGCTCACAAAAACACGCACAACAATGTAATGTCTATAGAAATAACAACATATACACTGACGCTGCGGAGGAATGAATGAAATCAGCTTGATGCCGCTGTTTACAGTAGTCCGAACCGGCGCGTTGCCATGGGAGCAATGTAAGAAAGCGTGCGGTTATAGGAAGTAAGCAGGCGCCGAGAAAAGAGTGGAGAGCAGTTTACTGTATACTTTTTAATGCTTGCAACACACTTTTTACATGTTTTGTGAGGTTGGAAAATGCAGAAAATTAATTCTTGTGAGCTTTAGCTATGTTATAACACTGTTACATTAAAAAAAACATACCCAGAGTTGTATTTTGTTCCATTCACTACGCCGTTATTATTAGTATGTCTACATCTCCAAAGCTCACAGTGTTTGTTGTACCTTGAGTTTTCAAATGAACAGCTACCTCTTACCTTTACTTCAACAGATACAGGCAATTCTAAGGCTGAAATGATCCAAATGATTCTAGTGAAGGTGTATAGAGTTTAAAAACACAGTGGAGCACTTCCTGTATTACCACATGATAGATGTTTGAGAAAAGAACGCAGCCTAAATATGCAGGGTTTGTGTGTTCAATGAAACAAATCGGTAGGTATGTTTTTGACGAGGAAACATTACATAGATCAGAATAAGGTGGAATATGGCCCCTTTAATCACACACATTTACTGCAGGATATGAACATTTTAGCAAAAGGACAATGAGTTAGTTGGACATTTGTTGCCAAAGTACTCTCTTTAAGGTGTACTATGCAATTTTTGGGTACCTGCTTTTCTCCATGGAGATGTTTGAGTACTTTGTTATTCCTATCTTTACAGTATGGCATTACATTTTAGACAAGCTGATCACACCAAGTCAAGTTACAGGTTAATCACAGTAAGAAGTCATGTTTTTCAGGGAGAATTTTAGCAAATGCAAAATGAAGAGTGTATGTTTAAATTTGTTTAGCAATGTATTTCATATTTCATGCCCTTGATGAGGACAGGACAGGAAGTGTTTTGCTCCACTTCAAAACACAGCACAATGGATGACATTGAGAGTGAGTGAGAGTATGTATAAAGTTTGAACAGGCCAGCATAGACCCGCTATCGTGAAAAAATGTCTAAATATAAAGTCTAAATATAGGTTATGACCCATACAATATGGAGAAATCTGACTTTTCATACAATTTGGACGATTTTCCCGGCACTGAGTCAATGGATACAGTAAATGCTCTGGTGCTGCAGACCTGATATTACACTGAGCCAAATGAAAGCCTTTAAAAACCTGGAGGCGTACAAGTATTTAGAAGTACAGTAAAATCACCCACTGCACTTGGATAACCTAAATGATTAAAAAGGTATGAAAATCCAAATTACAATAGTAAGTTAATAAAATTAGCACCGCATAAAGCTTTTTGCACGACAAGTTTGGACCTATAATGCAACAGTTTGCCTGTCACTTACGATGCTTGTCTTTCGAAATAATTGTCAAAAAAAAACTTACCTGTTACAAAATGGTCACTGCGAACTTTAGCATTGTCTGTTTCTACCCCTCCTGTTTTAGCCGCAGATTGTCAATCCACTTTTGTAGTCGTTTTTCTGTATGTTTATTGAACCTAACTCCCTTGTGACACACCACTTTCGATACATGAAAAAAAGTGTCTTTCTCCTGATTAAAGTGGATGCAGCAACCATAGACTGCGCAGAATTTAGGCTTATTAGCGCTGAGTCAATGGAGGTAAACGAGGTTCTGTGCGTCTCTCTTTACTTCCTGACCCCCATCTGCTTTTAGTGACGACAACGTGACGTCATCTGAAACCAGCAATAATGTTGTTTTCTCATCACAAACATACCTGCAGTTGCATTTTGTTTCAATCCTTAGACTTGAGTTCTGAAATAGAAAACACTGTGATGTCATGTGCTAATACAGGAAGTGCTCCAGTGTGTTTTTAAACTAAACACACCTTCATGAGAATCATTTGGACGATTTCAGACCTGGAATTTGCCCATTTCCACTGAACAAAAGGTAAAATGTTGCTGTTAACGTGAAAACTACCACTTCATGACATCACAAGGTGGAACAGAGCATGTTGAGCTTTGGAGATGTAGCCAGACTAATAATGCAAGATTACTCCAACATGTGTGAATGAAACAAAACACGACTCCAGGTGTGTTTTTGATGAAACCACATTATAACATGACTTGGACCTCACACTTTCCTTAATATAGGACTTTTATGGGGGTGATAGTGACGAAGATACAGACGTTGTAAATACTTGTGTCAGTGCGATGTGCTTGTTTCTTCTTAATCACTTTTCTTGTAAAACAGTCTCTCTTAACCAACTGAATACTTCATAAAATGAGTCAGATGTTTAACCATTGTTTACTCATCAGTGTCCCATTACCCTTGGTTCTTGTTACCACAAATTCCATGTAATTATCAGACTCCATTGTAGCACTTTTTAGGGCTCATTTTGATTTGTCATTAGCACTTCTGTTTTATTTCTCATGAAAATAGATGACTTCAAAATAATAGCTTTATTGGGTCATAAATATCACTGTGCATGGATTTGTCTTGGACTCACTGAAGGCCTGTGGCTGGGAGCTTGTTATTCCACATCTGTTGCAGCATATTTTGGAAAATGGGTGCACATGTTTTATTGCTCGTGATTCGTGTGTGTGTTCTGTGTCCTGAGTATGCAATATTCCTTGTATAAAGATTATGGATTTCATATCTAAGCAAATTTAAAGGGATCATATTATGCTTGTTTCTATATTATTATAGTTATATATTATAGTATCCTCACGAAAAACATACCTGGAGCTGTGTTTTATTTCATTTACACATGTCTAACACACAACGTTCTTCCCTCTCACTCTCTCTATGCAATGTGGTAATACTGGAAGTGCTCCACTGCGTTTTTAAACTCCACACACCTTTACTAGAATCATTTGGATCATTTCAGCCCTGGAATTGCCAATATCTCGACTGAACAAAAGGTAAAACGTTGCTGTTGATATCAAACTTTGAGCTTTGTGGATGCAGGAATAATAATAATAATAATAATGGGTTACTCCTACATGTGTGAATGAAACAACACTCTGCACTGCAAAAAACAAAATCTAGTCAAGCCAAAATGACTTGGATTAATAAAGTTTTAACATGATTTGAGTAAATTTCACTTCACAAGTAAAATGATATGCCAGTGCAGTTAGATTTCTGTACTTAAAATATGAGAATACATCTCGCTACACTTAAAATAAGAAAAACAACCACTTTTTGCACTTAAAATAAGAAATAAAATCAAATGTTGCTTGAATTAAGAAAAAAAGACTTATTCCACTGGCACATAATTTCACTTATCAAGATGAATCTACTCAAGTAAAGTGAAATGTTCTCAATTTAAGTAATTTTAACTTACCTAGATATTGTTTTTTTTCCAGTGTGGGTATTTTTTGAGAAGGTAACAACATCCTAACCTTACTAAAAGCTCATAAGACTCAATTTTCTGTAATATACGACCTTTAAATGTATAACACAATAAGTTATCTCAACACTCTCTCTCCCAACATGCTTTAAGGTCGTATAGATTCACCTTGAGCTTTCCTGATCTTGTCTGATCTCGGAAGCTGGTTGGGCCAGGTTGTTTCTGGATGGGAAACTGCTATCAATACCAGGTGGCAGCAGTGGGTCTAGCGCATACTGATGTTCTGTCCTTGGGCAAGACACTTCATCCCCCCTGCCTCCTGTGTCTGTGTACACTGGTGTATGAATAAGAGGTTGTTTGTGAGAGAGAGAGAGAATGCGGGACAACGGGCGGAAATAAGCCCTGAGCTACAGTTCGCTGTGTTTACTCAGTTAAGATGCACTGTCCTTGCCAAATCATAATAAAAGATGTGGAACCTTGAAGATATATGGTCTAATAACAATAAGAACATTTGTGGTGCAGGGAAATTTTAAAAGATTGTTGCTTTTTTAAAGATTTAAAACGGCACAAGTGTATCGTATATCATTAATCTACTTCCATACAATTATAAGCAACATGGCTTGTGAGTATGAGTGAAATGTCTTGCCCTGAGGCACAACAACAGCGTGTACTGATTGGAACTCATATAAAACCACCAACCTTCTAATTATAAGATGACTATTTTACCACTGAACCACACACACGCTGAGAGAGCATGGGAACAAGTGAAAGTGGTGTGTGTGTGGTAAATAATGATAAAATGGGGAAGGCTTAAACTTGCACACACACCACATACAAATGAGGACAAAAGGCTAAAAGAATCTTAGCAATAGTACAGTACTCGAGGTGACCACTGGGGACAGTAGTGACAGCAGCTCGAAAGTGGAAGCTAAAAAAATAAAAATGTGTATTCTGCCTCCACATAGTGAACAGTTTCTCCAAAAAACACGCAGGAAGCCTCGTGCTGTTTTGGACATTTACTGAAGAGTTGACTGTAAAATTGTAACATACAAAAAAATTACAATTACAATTATGTTTCACATTTAAATGTACATAGAATAAGCAGATAAATACATAAACCAACGTAGATCCGCTTAATAAAATTCAATATATGCATAACAATATCGGCAGTGGCAACACTCAGGCCTCACAGCAAGAAGGTTGCGGGTTCGATCCCGGTGGCCCGGGCCTTTCTGTGTGGAGTTTGCATGTTCCTCCCCGTGTCTGGATGGGCTTCCTCCGGGTACTCCGGTTTCCCCATCAACCCAAAACATGCCCGCACCCCTATGGACTAACATCAAGGACCATGTTGTCCACCCTCCTGTGGGCTCACCACCTGCAGAGGGGTTCATAGGGGGGTCAGGTGCCATGAGTATTGGGCAGCACGCTGCCCCGCGACCCAGCCGGATTAAGCGGGAGAAGATGGATGGATGGCATGACAATATCTCAGCATTAGCTGGACTTCATAAAAACGTCTATTAAACAAGAGATTAGCATTATGCTAACATCAATGGAACTTTTCATAGACATGCTAATGCTTTTAGCATTGTATATTTTAGCAGGAATTTCAATTGTTAAACAACTTAAAGTGCCCCGCAGAGTGAGTAGGAGTATTGTAGGTATTGTAATGTGAAGATTTTAGTAAAATCTTAACATTACAATACTTAATAATAATAATAATGCATCAGTTTTATATAGCGCTTTTCTGGACACTCAAAGACGCTTTACAGAGCATTATTCATTCACTCCATACCCGGTGGTGGTAAACTACTATTGTAGCCACAGCTGCCCCGGGGCAGACTGGCGGAAGCGAGGCTGCCAATCTGCGCCATCGGCCCCTCCGACCACCACCAACACTCACGCACACACCACTTTCATACTAGCCAATGTGGGTAATGTGCCTTGCCTAAGGACACAACGACAGTTTTTGTAACTGGCGCCCCACTGTGGCACCTGGAATTCCCAGTGGTCTCCCATCCAAGTACTAACCAGGCCCGGCCCTGCTTAGCTTCTGAGATCTGAAGGGTTCAGGCTTTGACGAGCCAGTATGGCCACTTACAGACAGATATTTTCATGAGCCAAAAACAGATCACAGGAATCAAGTAATAGAACAGTTGAAAAGTCTAAAACAATATGGCGGCTAAGGTAGCTCAGAGCAGACAAAATAAATGAACTCCATCCACCCATCTTCTCCCGCTTAATCCGGCTGGGTCGCGGGGGCAGCTTGTTGCCCAATACTCATAGCAATAGGGGCAGAACAAAGTGACTAACCAGCTGCAAAACAAATAAATGCTTTTCTCATATTTTTTTTTCCCCTTGACTTTCCCAACAGATTCAATCTAAAAACTGCTGTATGCACCTCCATGTTTGTTTATTTATTGCTCTATTTTGTCTGTTTTGGTCAGTTCTCAAAATGACTGCGTATACCCCCTGGTGGTTGTTTAAAAGAATGCAGCCTCGACATTAGAAACGTTTGGAAGTACAAATGTACAAAGTTACTACGCTTAAAACACACAGATCTGTTTACGTACAAAAGTGGAGCCTTAAATCTGGACAGACCAGAAGTACACCAAGAATAGAACAGGGCCAAACCAAGACTACATCAGGACTAAACTGGGATCAAATTATGAAAAGCATCCAAAGCTCTGGGCTGCTACTTCTAAGTGTGTGGTCCTCTTTCATAGGAGATAATTCCCATAAAGTGAAAATGAGACACATCTTGTTCTTGTTGCATTTTTACTGGTGTTGTAATTATTGGCACTGAGTTTCATTTTCAAATACATTTTATGTTGTAGGACACAGTGACTTTTGTTGCATTTGGAAACCAGGCTAATAAAGATGTGTTTAGACAGGCCGGCCCTTCCTATTATTACTTAAGTGATGATAGAGTTAACCATCACCACATAACCACTGTGTTGAACAGGGACAATAGAATATAGAGTTCTCTAAGTGCATCATCAGCACAGTCATTTTGTGACCTTAGACATGTTACAACAAAAGAATGACGGAGTGTTCTTCACATCTGGGCCGAGTCTAAACTGTTCTCTTCATCATCTGTGACAAGATAAAAGCCTGTGATTTCGTGAACTCAAATGATCAAAGGTAATATTTTGTATTGTATAAGGCAACACAGACTTCAGTGTGATATGGTGCATGGTAGCATAGTGGTAAGGACTCACGCCTCACAGCAAGAAGGTCCTCGGTTAGAATAGTGAGTTGTGAGGACGTGTGTTGAGTTTGCATGTTTTCCCCGTGTATTGTTGTTGATAAATGCAGAGATATTTCTTTAAAAAAAATGCTATTACTGAAAAATCTTCAGTGAAAACCACAGCTAAGTTTAGCATCCTGCTGTTACTATTTGATACTTTGCAGTGACTTTGCTCTGTGGGTGTTCTACATGTATCTCTTTAAGATTGTCTGAATACCCAAGAAATAACATAAAACATTTGAACAACACATTTTCAGGAGCTGTGAATAATATGAATGTTCCAGTTTAGGTGTTTGATTTTCAACAAAAACACTGAGAGTGACTTTTGGCTTGTGCGACCTTGTGTCTGTCATTTTGTTTTGGAGGGACTTGTTTAAAAGCACAAATCATCTCACCTGTCGTAGTTCCAGCAAAGTCAGTTTTTTATGGTCAGACTGTGTTAAAAACAAAACACACATTAAAGTGTAATAAAGCCTCAGGCAGCGCAGAGCTTACAGTTAGCATTACACTCACAGGAAGTGTTAATGGCATCAATAAGGGACCCATTTTGTTTAAGTGTGCTCTGTAAGTTTCAATAGTCACTGTACAAGAATGCATGATAACATCTACACTTGCACAGTAATGCACACGTGTGTTTGGGTTTGTGGCTGTCGTGGCTCAGACGATGCTCTTGGTCTCTAACTGGAATGTGGGTCAGTGTCTAATCTGGGCAGGTCTGTGCAGGTCAGGATGAGCTGCTTTTAATGAGACCTGCCTCTGCCCGCCAAGTCCCTCTGACCCTGTGCCCTGGAAACAGACTTGCCCAAGGTCAAAGTTGTTGATTTTTTTTGTATTTTCTTTTTCTTCATAAAGTTATTTATTTTAAATGTTTTTAAATGTAGTAATACCCCTATGAACTAACATCAAGGGCCATGACGTCCACCCTCCTGTGGGCTCACCACTCACAGAGCGGTTCATGGGGGGGTCAGGTGCGCAGAGGATTGGGCGGCAAACAGCTGCCTCCACGACCCAGCAGGATAAAGCCGGAGAATACGAATGGACGGACAGTAATACAATATTTTTATTTAAGTGAAAGCACACACACAGTATTCAAAATAAATAATGTGCGGTTTAGATTCTGGTTGAGAGTTGGAGTCAAATACATTGCAAAAATAGTTCCTGGATCATCTGTTGCGACTGAGCTCAAAACTACCACTACCTTGAATGCAACATTATGAACAACAACAGATTAGGTGCACTAACTTTTCTGACTGAGTCCACCACCTGTTTGTCTCCATGAAGATGCTTTGACGGGAATGTTCCACTGTATGAAATTAAACATGTATATTGTGAATTAATAAATTAAATTATATTTTTTTTAATTACTCAAAGTAATCTTACAGTGAGAGGGCTTGCATCTCCACAGATCTGGCCAGTGTGTGTCCGCTGCTTTGTCTCCATGGAGGAAGAGAACTTAAAAGCCATACTGAGGAGCATTTCATTCAAAGCCGTAACATCACCACGAATATGAACACTGCATTTCACAGTTATTTACCTAATGGAAAAGTTAACTTATCACATTAGATTGCAGGTCTCAAAATGTACGAAGCTCTGGGGGAAGAGGATTACATTTAGGAACAATAGCGAGTGACCCTAAACATAATACGAATGGTTTTGGGTATACTTCTGTCCTTTAAAATCAGTGTTCTTCAGCTTTGTTTGTAGGGCGGCTATTATTGAGAGATCTACAAAATTACTAATATAAAACTGAACTAATCTGATCGAAAATGGGGTAAACTATAGCCACATAATTGTTGGTCACCATATACATTTCTTGGCACTGGTGATACTCCTCCCAATACCTCAAGTTTCTTATTGTATTATATTGTTTTTTTTCTCTGTTAATAAGCAAATAAAAATAAAGTTGCAAAAAACAAAAAAAAGAAACATTTCACAGTGTACGTGTAGAGTAAAAAATCCAGTCCGGTCTCTTTGCGGCTGGGGATTCACTATCAGCGAAAAGCTCGACTTGGAAGTGTGTAGACATACTATCTTTTGAGTCGTACAGGGATCATTTCCATAGTTCAAAAGTGCATACACTTAAACACTGTTGGAAGTTTTCAAATGAAGATATTAGATTAGATTATTGCATTGAGAGAGACAGCAGTCTGGGTTCGGCACCAACTGTTCCGTTTGGATCTAGATTGTGGTGAAACAATATTCAGCACATTTCCTCTTCAGCTAATATCTCCTGGACAGTGTCGGAGCCAGTAAAAATACACTCGTCTCCAGACTTGAGAGCTGGTTTACGTCCAGCGCTCTTTGACAATTTATGGAAAATTCTAAGTGGAGGTAGAAGGAGACAAAATGGTTTGAGCTGTAGCGCAGGCTGATGTTATTTGACTGGCACAAAAGTGAATGTAGCTTTCAACTTTCCCTGTAATAAATCAAAGAGCAGAAAGAGATGGGACCGCTCTGAAATCTTTCTCTTTTAACTGAGGGTAAGAGTTATGTTTGTTCCAAAGACTTGCTGTGGCTGCTGGCTCCATTTGAAGAAAAGGTTTATTGCAGTTTTAAAGCAGCTTGTGAATCGTACGTAGACGTTATGATACTTGACAGCGATGGTAAACAGCATGAAGAACCTGTGGCGTTCTTATGAGTTTTTATCCCAGTGACAACTCGGCAATTTACTTGAAGTTTGATTCAATTGCTTCAGCACGATTTGAAGTCTGTCAGCTGTTTTTAAAGAATGGCTATTATGCAACTTTTCTGTCACTTTCTTGTTCTATTTTTACATTTATCTAACCAGGAGGTCCCTTTGAGATTCAGAATGTATTTTTAATGAGAGATCTGGCCCAAGGAACAGCCCACACAATCAATACAAAGCAGTACGATCACAAAATATCACATTAAAAAAACATTTATATCTCTCAAAAAAACATACACAAGTCTCCGTCACCAAACCTTTTACAATTTTCTTGAACTAATCAAGTTACACCATAAATTCTAATTTATAGGTGCACTTGATTATTCAGCACTACGGATATAAACTTCGCAATGGTCACAGCTTAATGGTCGGATCTACGGAGAAGCAAGCTAGCGTATGGTAAGAATTCATGTTTTTTAAGTTATTCTGGAGCTGTAATTGAACACATGCAAGGGAGATATGTTTAATGTCCTTCTGTGGAACATCATGGAGAAAAGTATAGTGAACCCTCCAGCTTAGAAGTTACAAACTGCACCTTTTAAGATCTTTTTGTAAATGATTCCAAGACCGTGGTACTGCGTAGGAAAAGCCAGATATTCAGCTCAGGGAGGCACCAAGGCGTGTCAAAAATTAAGAAGGAGGAACGAAGCCTGAGATGATATTAAGGTCATTACTAAGGGACCACAGAAGTTTCCCCAGTGGCTTTGTAAGTAAATATTAACCTGTGCTGTTTTCTGTGAATTATTATTTTACGGTATACGGTATTAAGATGACTAAGTAAGAATTATTTTGGAGCTTACACCTAAACCATTCAGAAACAGAATAGCAGCATTATATTTGAAGATGAGGCACAAGTTCTGATCAAACCAAACTTCACCAGTGCGTCTCTCCCTCCATTTAATGATCTGGGACTCGCCAAGACAAGAAAAGTGCAGAAGAGGCAAATTCAGAGTAAAAAAATAAAAGGCGACAGTCCACGGCGTGTGATATTTCCCACTACAGCATGTTTTACCTGACAGACCTGTGTTCTCGTCACTCGGAGAAGTTACCATCTCCTCCGTGAAAGTCTGACTTCGCCCTCAAGCGGGAACTTTCTCCTCTTCAGCACCGTGTCCCCTCTCGACTCTCAGCGTTCAATAAAACGTCTCCATCTCAAACTTTTCGGCTCAACGTCACACATCAAGCCTCAGTCACGTTTTTTTTCTTCTTCCTCGCTGCGTGTGGATGGAAATCACTGAGCGTAAAGACGTTTGAAGAGATGAGAGAGCGGAGGGGAGAAATTTGGCGCTGTTCCCCGTGTCTGAAGCGACTGTGGTGGGATCTCTGGCCTGACGCAGGGTCATAGCTCCGTCAACATTTGCCGTCTCTCCCCTGTCATTCAGCCTGAACCCAAAATGCTGCCTATTATTATTAGGTCTTTATGCACTGCAGATTTTTTTTAATGACGGTAATGAAACTGATACCGTTGCTACTTTTTGATACCTTGGGATACCGTATTACTGCCCGACCTTAGTGTGAATTTTTAGTGATGTCCAACCAACTAAACCATAAAGAGTGCAGTGGTGAGTGAGGGACTTGGCACTGGTGATAAACCTCAGTGATGCATGATACAGAGTTCAGTGTAGCATGCGTATACACATTGTTTCCATGAAAATGTTATTGCTTTGCCTGGAATGTTCTGCAGTTTGACATTACGAACCAACCGATCACCTCACTTTACCAATCTTGCATTCATAGAAATTTTATGTTGCTCAAAAATGCATTGAAAAACCTGAATTTTTACAATGAGCAGAGTCTCCTCTCACTGATCTGATCTCTCTCTTGGCCTGGGGTCACCTGTTTGTTTCCCTAGAGATCAATTTAAAGCCATACAGTGAAATATTCTTTGCACCTCTTGGAGATAAGGAGATGGCAGACCCTACATCAGAAAAATTACAGTTCCTCTTCAACTTAATATCATGACATGACATTTTTTTTTAATAATGTCAAACTATAGACCATTTACTTTATTTGATTTTTTGTTTTTTGCCATAGCCCCTTATTTCCTAATGTGTGAAAACCTATAATCTATTCTCAACCATCTTTTTCTACCATTTTATGCTACTTTCCCCTGGGTCAAAAATCACTGGATGAGTTCAAGTCTCCATTTTCCCCTTCCACCCGTCAGATCAGGAGTGCTTCTTGTTTTTGGATGGGGGAGATGTCTACAAGGATAAGCTCTTTAAATACTGTGTTCTCATTCCTCTGCTCATGATGTTTTGACATTAGAACTGCTTTAAATGAAAGCACTCTCTCGCCTGCGCCCGGGCTCTGGATGGATGTGTTGAGAGCCACGGTCCAGACCAGAGTCCCCACAGCCACTGCACAGCCTCCTCTCGTTACCTCCTGCTTCCTTGTTTCCTTTCCTCGTGTCCTCGCTGGGACTATTCTGCTGCTGGAAATCCCCGTATATGTTGAAAGGCAGTGTTAAGCAGAGCACATGTGAGCCAGCAAAGAAGAGAAACATCTCAGTCTTTCAGAAGGACTATTCAACACTCTGCTTTAACAGTGTGTAAAGTTACATCGGAAATGTACTTAAAGAAGCATTATGTACGTTTTGGAAGCAATAGCATTTTCATGAGACAAGCAGGGGGCCTGGAAAGTTACATAGTGGTTTAAGGTTTGAAGACTATTTCATGAAAGATCTGCCCGTATTTGAAGATGATCTCTATGCATAATTACAGCCAATGGAGGATACACTACACTATATAACTTTTCTGGTGCAGGGTTCGTACCTATTTGTCTCCATGGAGGCGGTAATTGCTTTGCCTGGATTGTTTCACTGTATGTGGGACCACCATGCATGTTTTTCAATTGTTTTTCAGTGTATTTCGAGCAGTATTGTTGCAGGTTTAATGTCATACTGTGGAACATTCCAGGCAAGCAATAACATCATCACTGAGCAGATGGTTGATGCATGAATTAATTTTCTTCCTCTTGTCCAGGACACCCAGACACTTCCTCCAGCTCTTCTGTGGGCACTGTTCCCATGCCAGGCCAGAGACATCGTCCCCCCAGTGTATCCTGGGTCTTCCCCGGGGCCTGCTCCCCGTGGGACATGCCCAGAACACCTCCCCAGGAAGGCATCAGGAACAGATGCCCAAGCCACCTCAGCTGCTCCTCTTGACACGGAGAAGCAGCGGTTCTACCCCGAGCTCCTCCAGTGTGACTGAACTCCTCACGCTATCACTAAGGGAGCAAATAGCCACCCTGTGTAGAAAACTCATTTTGATCGCTTGTATCTGCGATCTTATCCTCTCATTACCCAAAGCTCATGATAAAAGGTGACCATAGGTGACTGACACTTCACCTCTAAATTACATCGGTCTTCTTTAAATTTAAGAACAGTGCTCTTCGTCTTACTAAGTATCAAGGTGAAACAAAAATCACAGGTATTATCACTTGTCAAACCTTTTCAAATAAAGATAAATATTGAAAATTAAGTCATTTGAACTTGTGTGCAGCTATTTTTGCAGTGTTTCTCATGAAGTGGAGAAAGACTAGCACATTAGGAGCTATAACTCAGGGCTGGAGGAGACGAACTGTGCAGAATCATGTTTGTATATCTTGACAAAATGGCCGACGAGTGTTTTCTGTCCAAATACGTGGCACATGTGACCACTGTTGAACCCTGTGCTTTTGGGGCAGAGCACATTTCACTGGTGATGAAACAACACGGCCTCATTCTCCAAATGTGACGTCGTGACACTGTCAGTGGAGCAGATCTGTACATGTGGACAGAATGGGTTTGGACATGGTGAAAATGGGCTGTTTCACTTTGGCTGATGTTTCTATATGAAGACAGCTTCTGCTTCAGGGGTCTGCTCAACTGTTGGGAGTGAAATATACTACCAGTCAGTCACTACCAGTACTTTCTACATTTTGTATACACACAGAATACATCAAATATATGAAGTAAGCTAAATGGAATAATATACCAAAGAAACAAGTGAAATAACTTTACTAAATATTTTTCAGCAAAGTAAACTGTGACTACTTTGAGGATTTGAATATCAAATACATTTTTAAAAATATTTAGTAGTTATTTGCCTTTTCTTCTTTGCTGCACAATTCCATAAATCTTGCTTCATATATTTGTTGACTTCTGTATGTATATCAAATGCAGAAAGTAGTAAAAGTAAAGAAACGTTGAATCAGAGGGCATGTTAGAACTTTTGTTTGTTTTGTTGATTTTTTATACGCCCGTTGTAATACGGGACGTATTATGGTATGGTGCTGTCCGTCCGTCTGTCCGTCCGTCCGTCCGTCCGTCTGTCTGTCCTTCCGTCTGTGGACACTACAAAGCTGTGAAGTCTTTGAAGCTTTGTCTTCATGAAAGATCTGAACTCTCTTCTCAAATGTTCTGCTGCTGAAAGCGAGAACAACCCACATTCTCTGCTTCTTTGAGCTTTGACACATTAAAGCTTTGTAGTGTCTTTAAGTTCTGTTGCTGCAATCTGATTGGTGGAATTCCGATTCTAGAATTCTATATACAATAATTCAAAATCGGGCGTATTTTGCCCCGCTGGAGGAGCTCTTGTTAGAGTTGTTACAGAGTTTTAGAAGTCTTAAAAAAACATATTATATTATTATCATATTACCATATAGTAGAAAATAAAGATATTACAATTGCGAAGATTTTTTTAAATTTCTATTTTATGTTTATATATGGAGCTGAATTGTTTTAATCTGAATATAATTTATTGAGACTGAAAGGTATACCTAATTTACAGTGTATGTAATCCGATTACAATACAACATTAACGTCTATATCAGTAACTCACAGTGCTGCACAGTTCATGGTAATTTAATTGAAATCAAAATTTGCAGTTGTATCCATTGCTTTTTTTTTTTTATATGACAAATATTCTGTATTACTCATCAAAAGACCCCTAGTTTAGATTTCGATGTTCTGAAATGCGATTCTTGTATTAGTTTGTTAGTTCATATTTCAGTGTTTTTGTAAATACTTCTGGACGTGTTTAAAATGTGAACTTTGAAGAGAATCCTATTGTTAGTTAGAAAAGACAGTTTGATATTTTCCTCTAATCATTCAGCTCTAGTAAATTATACATTATACTTCACCTCCGATATGCACTTTTACCTTTAGCACAGCAGAAAACCAACCTCATTCTGTCCAACTTTGAAACAGAAAAAAGTAAATAGTCCAGAAACCACTGTCTAATAAGAGGTTTGTGGCAGAGGAAGCAATGAAACCTCCACATTTACTTTTTGAAATTATTAAAGACGAGGCTTGGGCCAAGGCTGGGTCAAGACTTCATACAGGCAGCTGCTGTACACACATTACAACTCCAGATTTATAAAGGGCTGTTTACATGTCTCTCTGTTTTTCACACTCGATATCAAACCGGTCTTAAGGCAAACCTGGACTTTATGACTCAAACTACTTGACTTTTTAAAATAAATGTTACTTAAGGTTTCCGCCTCAAAAACATGTTTAATAAAGAAACCCTGCATATTTAGGCTGAGTTCTTCTCTCAAGCAGAAAACACTATTCCACCTTGTGATGTCATCTGGTAATACAGGAGGTGTTTCCCTGTGTTTTTAGACCCTGTACACCTTGATTATTTGGATGATTTCATACCTGAAATTGCCCATCTCTACTTTACTCTACTAAAAGGTAAAAGTCACTGTTAACTCGAAAACTCCCGCTTCATGATATCAAAAGGTGGAACAGAGCATTTTGAGCCCAGCTATGTTTTGGATGAAGTGACAACATTTTGACATTACTTAAGTTCACAAGAGTCTACTCTGTGTAAAGGATCTCTAAGACTAGTTTTAAAGGGAAACTCCAAAGCTAAAGTCCATTGCTAGAGGTGGTCAAATACTGTCAGAAGCCAAAAAACGGCACAGATCAGTGTTGCCTCGGTGGAGATCTCGCTGTGGCAGTGAGTCTGTCAAGGCAACAAATGAGTGTAGTGATTGGGGCAAGGTCTTAACTTCCACGTAAAACATCAATTTGCTTCACACTGAATAAGCTTAACCCCACTTTCTAACCCATCTTACAACAGCCACAAGTCTAACAAACAAAACGCTCTGTCTGGTTCACTCATTAGTGTCTGGAAACGTTAGAAAACAACTTCATAAGCAGCTTTAGCCTCACCTTTGTCGAGTTCCCACTGCACATGCGAAAGCCCAAAAGACTCGATCGCCATTGTCCTTTCTAATCCCATTTATTTATGAGTGAATTACATTTCTAGCAGTGGACTTTACCTTCAAACGTGCCGAAGTTCCCCTTTAACACCACCTTTCCATATGAGTGATTAGTAACAGGAGTCGTCTCTCCTCACTCATGAGTCAAAATTATCTCAAATCTTTATATATTATTACAGTTTAGTATATAGCAGTTTCATATGATTTTATTTGCTCTGTACATATTTCACAAAGTACGTTTTCTATAAGATATATCTTTCACATTTATTTGTTTAGCTTCTTTTTTTTTTAGGTAAGGCAAAGGTTTGTTTATAGAGCACATCTGAAATACAGTTACCACTGCCCAAGGTCTTGTTGTTGAGAGTTACTAGAAAATACAGAAATATTTCAACCAACACTAACAAAATTCAATATTTACTAACCTTTAATTACCCCTTTTACCTTTGGGGTAGTCATAATAAAACATTTTGATATGCATTTTGACTACTCTGCTACTCCCCTCTACCAGTAGTTATTAAAGGTTATATATTACACAAAGTGGATTCTTGCGAGTTTCAAGCCATGTTTGAATATTTTTACCTTATTAAAAATATACCCAGAGTTTTGTTTTGTTTCACTGAATGTTTGAGCAAACCCTCTTGCAATGCCATGTAGAAGTAATTCAGTTTAACAGCTACGTTTTACCTTAATTCAGTGGATATATCTGAATGAAACAAAACGCAACTCCAGGTATGTTTTTGATGAGAAACGACATTTTAACATAAAAATAAGCGTAAAATTGGCCATTTAAATTGTTTCTACAGTGTAAAGTAAGGTATGTTAAGTAATGTTGTGTCTATTCGATTCACTGTTCACTTTGTGCCCCATACTTGTCAGAAAGGGGAACATGAGACTTCCCTGCAGTAAATGAAAGTTGTATGTTTTCCCTGTTTAACACATGTTTGACTTCTCCCAGGCTTACAGAGGTTATTCGCCCTCAGTAGTCGGACTATAACACATACACACAGACGCACATTGGTTTGTGTTATCAGAGCGATACGGTGTGGGAGCGTGGCAGTATCGAGGTGGCACCCCAGAGTGAGACTGTGAAATGTCATTATTTAGTTCCTTACCAGTGGTCTGTGACTGTAGTGTGAAGGACGAAGGGCAGAGAAAGGAGGAGGAGGAGGGGGGCAGGGGTCTAAACATACTGATAAACATAAGCCCTGGTCAGAGGCTCTGTAGGGACTGGAAGGAAGTAGCACTAACAGATTTTTATCTCAAGTTTGATGCAGATAAAATAAAACAACATATTAGACTGTTGCACACTGTTGCTCCTCACCCACTTCTGATATATAGCAGAGACATATTCTGTTTTGCTGGAGTTCTCTATTTTATTTTTACATACATATTTATATATATAATTATACTTTATTTGATACCAGATTCTTTTTATTTTTGTTGCTTATTTTGACGTTTTTTGCCACTGGCGCCTCCGAAATACTAACCAAGCCCAGCCTTGCTTAGCTTCTGAGATCCGGCGAGATCAGGTTTTGACAAGGAGGTTTGGCCAACAAAGTACTGAGGCTTGAATGAGGCATAACAGGACTTTATTTAAAGCTCCATTACCCAACGTTTCTCTTTCATATGCCCCAGTATTCATCATGCATGTGAATACTAGTGAAGTGCCCATTTGTAAACGGTAGGACCCTGTAAGACTGATTTGGCCACATGCTTTTTCTTTTCATGGTTTGAAAATCGAGTGCTTGTGCATTAAAGCAGCTGTCCACGGGAGGCGCCGAATCTCTGTTGTGGTGATTTTTACTCCGATAACAGTTCCTCTTGGGGACCACATTTTTCTAATGCAGAAATCAGCAGACTTGGTTCTTTTATGAAGTCATTTTAGAGGAATATTGTGATTTATACTGTCCACATTATGACATAATGATCCATGGGTATCAGAGACTATAGCTATATAGAAAACACAAGCACTTTTTTAAGATACTGATACTGTAAACAACTAGGGTGTGTCAGGGTGTATTCACACATTCATTCGTTTGCTCTTTTGGTTTTGACCTTTTGGGCTGTTCTGGACCAAACAAGCGGCCGTACCTGGCTGAAGAAGTGGGTTCGGCACAGTTCCATAAGGACCCTGGTGTGGTTTGTTTGTGGTGTGAATTTATCCCGGACCCGATCCGACTCAGTTGTTTTTTGGTACCTAATGAGCTCCTGTCGTATGTCGAGCATTATGGGAAAGATAAGGAGTACGTAGTACTAATACTTTTCGATAAGTCTTTTGATATATTAATATAATTCCAACTTCATACTTGTTATGTCTTGCGTGACGAAGAGCAACTGTCCCAACATGATGTGCACACATGAGCGCTCTCCTCCAGAGCCGTCTTGCTCTTCCTCTTCATCGCTAAGAAATGACTTCTACCATATTGTAAACCTGACGTTGCATCAAACACTCTTGCTGCTCAAACATTTGTGCAAACGTCTGCATCTGTAAAATCCATATCGCTATGACAGTAAAAAAAAAAAAAAACACTCAAAGTTGCCATGATTCTCTCCTTTCACTGACTTCGCACTTTAAGTGTCACTTTTATCCAATGGCCGGACGATCTCAGCACACATGGTTTTGTTTACAGAGTTTGGTCCACTTACAAAAATGTACAATGTGAAGGCGAAGTGCACCAAAATAAAAAATAAAAAATTTAAATAAAATTTGGTCTGGCCCAAAGCAAGTGAACAATCGGACTTTCCTGATGTGAATACACCCTTAGCTCCAGTGTAGTTAGACAGTTAGACATGCATAAGGCAGTGACTTACCAGTAACTTGGGAAGTGGCAAAACACATTCACACTTGCAAACTTTTGTCCTGTTCACAGAATAAAATTTCCTTTTGCGATGGCTTTAATAGCCAAGAAGAGCAGCTCCGTCGGGGTTCTGTCTAAAACTTGTGAACTGGCTAAAATAAAAGACAACACCTAGCTAGTTATGTTTTTTTTTTTCTTTTTTACTACCTAAATTGCCTGACAAAAACTTTTAACCACTCTTGAAACTCCTACTGGCTGTGTGCATATCATGTTCCCTGTAACCTCTGTGGTAATAGCTCCAATAATTCCCCATTAGCCACAAGTGTTTGCTCCAGTTCACGGGGCCTGACTAACTGTATTTGAAGGTGGAGTTTCAGTTTGAGGACAGATCTCGCCTAATGTCTGCGCCTATAAGCACACTGACACAATTACTTGAACCATTAGGGCCGGTATAGACTTACACTACAGCTCTGATTCAATTAATGCTTAGAGAGACAAGGCGAGGGAGGGAGGGGTGGGCGTCTCCTAACAGCCAATTACGGCCCGTTCCAACCACTGGTCCGCGTTATCTAATGAGCACTTATTCGCAAATTACCAAACAAAAGAGAGGTGAGTGGTAGGCACGCTCCCCGCCAACTTTAACCCCCTGCTGCCTCCAGTATTGAGTCTGTGTGAACAACTTGGAGAAACTTCGGGAAGACTGAGCATGATAGCGGCGCTTTAAAGGACAGCAAGGGAAAAAATGACCCAAAAAACTAAATTACAGACTAAAGGCCGCGACACACGACAGGATTTTTCGGTCTTAAACGATTTTTAAACGTGCGACACAAAGCGCACACCACAGACACGAGGAGAACCCTATGACACAAAAAATCTCCGATCGCAAAAACTGCAGAGGGATCTGTCTGCGGACCACAGGATATAAAGCTGTGAGCACGATCGCGTCTTCTGTTTCCTGTCTACAGTAAAACGAGTCGCTTTGAGAGTCTTGAATGTTCAAAAGATCAGCACTCTGCTTCTAGTTTAGATACAAGTCAAGACTGTGTTATTATTATTTGTGAAATGTGGTGCAATACTTCAGATGCATGATTTTTGAAGCACGAAAGATTGGAGATAAAGTCCACAGGAAGTAGAGTTTCGATCACTCATCCGCAGCTTCACCGCACGCTGTGTCGATATAAACAGACACACGTGAGGAAACACTGTCTTTTTACTTTCAAAGAACGCCTCAAACTGGATTAATAGAGCGGTTTTGTGGACTGAATGCCATGATTTGGGGAGGACAATTTCTATGGATAATGTGGGTGAGATGCTGCAATTTAAATGTACCACTTTACTTTAGGTGAGTAATAAAGTCTTTATTTTCGCTATATCCCGAGTTTGTATCTTGTATCTTGGATCTCTGTGTCCGTCGCTCCTCTGGCCCTGTTGCTCTGTTTCATTGCCTGTTATTGTTGCGTTGCTGATGTTTGGTGGTTACAATCTGACTCTGACATCGCACACACGAGGAGCAGCGGCTTCAAAATCGCACACGGAGACAAAAAGTCGGGTCACGCCTCCCGAACTCGGGAAGAAGAAATCGCAGCCAAAATTGGGCAAATTCTCCTGTAGTGTGTGGCGGCCTTAAAATAATAGAATGTAAGTAAGGATTATAAGCAACGCACTGGTCTAAGATGTTTAATCTGCTTATATCCTGGTTTCATAAAAAATCTAACAACTTTTTGACTGTCGGTGGATGTTTAAAGCATTAATTATTTGTGTTTTAGTTGAATCTAGTCCCTCCTAACCGTAGTTCATTTGTTCACTCGTTGTTATGGTGATGCTCACGGCGTAGTGATACAGAACGGTGACTAATTATTGCCAGAACTACTTGTGTGTTTATACAAATATAATGCAGAGCAGCAGGATTCCCACTGACCATGATATAAAATGAGTCCATGTTTTTCATGTGATTCCACCGTCGTGACTCACTCTACACTCATTTCCGTGCTGAAATTGCGTTCTATACACAGCATGTCTTCTTAATGGACTTCTTACTCTGTTAAGATTCCACAAGTAAATTTCCCATTCATTTTTCCCACAAAACTTTCCATAAATTCAAATATTGACAGTTTAAAGGAGTGCCAGAGGACACAGGTCAATAACAGGTTTTTCAGTCCAAATACACATTTAAAATTCCGCAAACTGTTTTATAACTTTTAAGAACTGTGTAATGGTGTTTATAAAGTTTCAGGAACATATTTTAAATTAAATGATAGGTGCTGTGGTTATTAGTTACCACATACTGATTAGCCATGAGCGTGCTTGCAGACTTTTCATGGAAATTCACTTCGGGAACGTTGTGGTGGGCGGTTATTGTTGAGCTCCATAATTATTGTTTGTAGATTTATGTTAAAGCAGACCTACTATGTAAAATCAACTTTTCAGAGCTTTTAGCCATAGTTTTTTCCTCTTTTCATGTACTCTCTCGAAGTTGTATTTGGAGTGATTCGTGCATTTGTCTTTACATCACTTATTTTCGAGGCCGGTCAACCCGTTTCCCTGCCAACTGCTCTGCGCAAACTTTATTTTCTTAATTGCTATTGCACGTAGGTTTCGGCAGCGTTGCATGATCATTTAAGTGAAAGTGACAAAAAAATCCATGCCTTGCTAGAGTGATGTGCAGCTATCCTTTGGCGCTGCAGACTGATCGATGATGTTGTGGTGACGTTTACCGCGACGACAGCTCCCACTGCGCACCGTGACCGTAGTTTTCTTGTTTTGTTTTAGATGAATATTGTCCTTTCAAATATGCAAATGATAACAAAATGACCGAAAGGTGTTGTAACTATATCGTAGGCTCAGGCACAATCTGTTTTTTAAAATGCTATATGCTGAGTACAGAAAGTAGGGCTGCATTTCTTTTCATCATATATATGTGCATGTAAACAAATTGATCATCCTTGTTGAAATTTTTTGTTTCTTGGAGTTTGGAGTCTGGACATATAGTTTTGCCTACTATGCTCAAAATAAACCATAACTTCCTACCTATATAAATCATACCAAACTGAAGTGTCCCAAAGTATTTTAAAAAATCAAATTAGCAAACTGGACTTTTTGAATAACGAAAAGCACTTTCTGTATAGATCTCCTCTTTACGATTGCTTCCTGTGCATCTGTAGCCTACTCCCCTTTCACACACACGAGCACACACGCACACACGTACAGAGTTTGTATAATTGATCAAATATGGTGTTCATTAGGCTGGTAGTTTGTGGGGCTGCACACATGATACGAACACTTCACCTGTGGGGCCCTGTGCACAGCCCGGCTCAGGGTTCACAGTAATGGAAGCAGGTCAGTAGTTACAGGAGACATTTTAAGTGCACAGTTTTAAAGACGTGAAACCCGATAGTGTAGACCAAAACACTCCAGACTGCAGCGAGGTACTGACAAGGCCATGTTTTTAAGTTTTACACCGATTTTTACTGGACAAATTATTAGCGATAATCTAGGTCATTGCTTAAGGTACTGTGGAGATGTAACATTTTTGAGCTGCTGCTGGAACTTGTATCAACAGCGTAAACTGAACTTCTGTGTCAAATATGTAGCTTTTAGAGGGTCCGCTACTTGCTTGTCTCCATGGAGATGCTATTGCTTTGCTTGGAATGTTACACAGTGAGCATTAAACTTACCAATATCCTCATGAAAACAGCAAATGATGAAGGTGAGAAAAGAGTAAAATAAACGTCTGTGCCGAATGTCTAATGTTTAAAATATATCTTTCCTGGTGGAGTATCAGCTACTTTCTTGTCTCCATGGAGATATCATTACTTTGCCTGGAGTGTTCCACCATATGGCATTAAACTCATTCCCATGACGACAAGCTTGGCAACTTGGCACGTGGACAAGTTACAGGTCAGATCTGTGAAAAGGTTAGTCCACTTATTTACAGTAATTTTGAGAAATAAAAGCATTTCTAACGGAATACATGCAAAATATGTTTAATGTTATACTGTGGAACATTCCAGGTAAAGTAACAGCATCACCAAGGAAAGAAGCAGGTAGTGGAAAAGTCTAAAACGAACTTCTGCTTCGAGCATAACTACGTAACATTTCTGGTGGAGGATCTGCCACTTGCTTGTCTCCATGGAGATGCTATTGCTCTGCCTGGAATGTTGCATAGTATGGCATTAAACCTATCCATTTTCACGAAGACAAGCAAGTGACATTAGGAAGCCAAAGTTACTAATCTGAGCTGTGGAGAGTTGAGCCCACTTACAGAAAGAATAAAAAAAGTAAAAAATAAAAAGTTAGTCCACTTATTTACAGTATTTTTGAGAATAAAAACACCTCCAGTAGAATAAATCCAAAATATGTTTAATGCTATACCATGAAACATTCCAGGCACAGCAGCACGCGGTTGGAAAATAGCATAGTCCCCCATTAAACATCATGTAATCTAAATTTGAAGTCCAGCATAGTCAGGCACAGCGCAGTAGATCATAGCTGGAGGTCTGGGTGTTTCTTGTACTGAAGCCAACTTGGACCAGTACATTCGACCACACCGACGCTAATCCAGGGCACGCAGCTACACACTCTCATAGATGTGTGATGAATGGAATTAATTTATCCCTAATCACTCACAGATCTGAATGGGGAGGGATAATGGGAAGTGATCGGACGAGGCGTTTCACCCAACCACATCAGTAACACGGGGTTTGGCAGCTTTTGTACTTCGCCCCAACCTCTAATATCTCGCGCAGATGAAGAAATATGGCCATGCATGTTTAATTAGAGGATTAAAGAGATCATGTCGGGAAAAGCTAATGGAGAAGACTCTATTAATCATGCAGCGACTGATGATAGTGTCAGCTCTGTTAGGGACACTTGATTCAATAATTAATCAGTAAATTTGAGAAGTGTATTTTGAGCAAACCATAATTCTATATATTAATGGTTCTTTATGTAACTTTTCTAGTGGAGGGTCTGCCACCTCTTTTTCCTAGCGGTGTGCAGACGATACATATGATAATCACGTCACGATTTGGATTTGATGTATCACGATATATCCCAATACTAAAACAATGGATGAGATATTGCAATTTATCAATAATTACTTCTAATAATATTGTCAACTAAACCTTCACAAGAACCAGTCTGTATGAAATATATTGTATTACCTTTTCTAAATCATGAGAACAGTGAATGCAGCTAATGAATTTGAGTGAAAACAATTATTTATCAAATCGATTCAGATGCATTTTGAATGGATTGGAGCATTCTTACACCCCTATTGCTTTTATTGCTTTGATTTCTTATTTTGTTTTGTTTTTTTTGTCTGGAATGTTCCACACTAGGGTATTAAAAAGTTGTATTATGGAAACAAGCAGGTGCCGTTAGGTTATTTCACATTTCAGATCTGTGGAGACTTGTGTTTACTGTAGAAATGCAGTCGTTTACTTATTAATTTACTATAAAAACACTTAATTCAACACTAAATCAAGATAGATACATTTTCTGATACTGTGGAACATTCCAAGTAAAGATATCACCCAGGCAGGATCCATAGCAACAGAAAACTGGGCAGAACCGAAGAAGCTGCTTGGATGATGATGATGATGATCCTTAAGTCTTCAGACAATTTTAAAACTTTTCTGACAGTGTTTTCCAATATGAATATTGTGTTTATTGCAACCACTAAACATTCCACCATAGAGAATAATGTAGAACACCCCCAGTGTGATATCAGTTGCATCAAAAAACACACATAGAACTGTATCATTTTTATTTCACCTTATTTAAGCTTATAACACACACTGAAAATGGTGGTGGAAGTTAGGAAATTGTTTTGATTATTCTTAATACTATGCATCAAAAGAGGAAATGCATATTAGCATTTTAGAAAAGCCGTCCAATCAGACATCCACACTTATTATTGTGCAGTGCAAGTTTACAGTATATTTGTACCGAGTTTTCTACATATAAAACTTGCAGAAGTAAGAAAAGCGATTTGTCTTATATCCCCCTGAGACCCGACCCATTCATTTGTGTCCTTTATAGTGGACACTGAGTTCACTCGTCGATCTTTTAAGTGTTTTGAGATAGACTCTTAATGGGGGGATTAGGTTCCTCTGCCTAAACAGGGCGGGGGGAGGGGTTATAGGGAGTCGAACAGCTTTTGGATGTTGGTCATTAAAAAGTTGTTTTAATGTCCCTGGCGACATGTTACAACAATAAAATGAACAAAAGCTAAAGGTGCTCATTTACCTCCAAATAGACAGAAAATCACAAATATATATATATATACTGCCATAGACTTTTTTCTCCGGAGGCTTTTTCTACTTTCTATTGACAGGTTGAGACTATCCCATATCACAACAGGCTGTCAAGGATCGACCAAACCTATTCATTGGCTCTAAAAATGCTCCATGCTTGACCCCATTTGAAAGCTAAAAGTTCAGGACATATTGTATAAAGGAGTGTCTGCAAAAGAAGCACACGTAAAAAAAAAAAACTCTGCTCATTTAAAGTTGATGTATTCAGCACAGTGATGTGATTAGAGAGTCCCATCTCTAGACTCCAGAAACCCATAAATACTGATGTGTGCCTGCCTGGCCCTAGGTGAATGTCCCAGAAAAGGCCCAAAAATACACTCCTGGTCACGTGATGGGCTGTGAGCTGGAGGCATTTGTCACAGTGAGGGACAGGAGGACACTGGGCAAACTGTTCTCCATCATGGACACTATAGAGGGACAGAGGAGTTCATTCTCCAACAGGCTCCTACAGGCTCCAACAGCTCCGCTCCTGTCGATCATCTCTGCACTGTTTCTCCTGATGACCTCTTGTATAGAGCTGAGATATATTTGGATTACTATATTTTTATATTTTATTTTTACTTGAACATACATATTTATAATTATGCCTTAAGGCCGCAACACACTACAGGATTTTTCGCTCTCTGCACTTCTAGTCAAAACTGTGATATCATTATTTGTGAAATGTCGTGCAATACTTCAGATACATCATTTTTAAAGCATAAAATATAGGAGATAAAGTCCACAGGAAGTAGAGTCACCATCGCTAATCTGCAGCTTTATGATGTGTGCTCTGTGGATGTAAACAAACACATGCAAGGAACAACTTTCGCCTTTTTATTTTCAAAGAACGATTCAAAATGGATTAATAGCGCGGTTTTGTGGACTGGATGTCATTATTTGCGGAGGTCTATTTCTATGGATAATGTTGGTGAGATGTTGCACTTTAAATGTACCACTTTACTTTAAGTGAGTAATAAAATCTTAATTAATTAATTAATTAATTTATTTATTTAGGGCTAATTTCCATCCGTTGTCCCAAAGGGTAGGGGTCACAGACAAATACAGTACATTTCATAATACAAAAATAGTGTACAATTTCCCATTATTGCACAGACACTCATTGCACGTTCCCAATCACTACATTATCACCTCATTGCACAGCTCCCGTTATTGCACAGTCCTTACTATTGCACAGTCCTTACTATTGCACATCAACATATTCACAAAATGTACATTTCACACACACACACATAACCCCATTCAACAGTCCACACATGCAATTATATCTTGCAAACACAAATAAAATTTAAGTTAGTTGCCGTTACAGATGTGTTCAACTTTGGCTTGTCCACAACCAGTTCTTCATTTGACCTTTAAAAGAATTATACAAGAATTATAGGACATTCTCTCAGTGTTAAGGGGAGACTGTTCCACAGATGTCCACCTTAGACAGACAGGACGGTCTGACCAAAGGTGGTGCGTCTGTGAGGTATCACCAAGTCGCCTCTAGTGGAGCCCGTGTGCTCCTCGCTACATTGTCTTTAGATTTAATGTACTCACTCAAAGGTGGAGGGGCGAGAGAGTGTAAAACTTTCTAGATTAGACATGTTCTTTTAAGACTAATCATGTTGTTAAGGTTCAGGAGTCTATGCTTTTCCAGGACACAACAGTGGTGGCGAGAAATAGGTTTTTTATCAAGTGTTTTTAAACTTCTTTTGTATAGATTTTCAATGATTTTTAAGAGTCTATATCTCGAGTTTGTATCTTGTGCCTCTGTGTCCGTCACTGCTCTGACCCTGACGCTCTGTTTTATCGGCTGTTTCTGTAGCGTTTTTGATGTTTGGTGGTTAAGATCTGACAGTAACACCGCACAGACGATCCACCAGTGAAATTATGTGGGCACAGTAGCTCACACATCATAATATTAATAACAAAGAATAAAAATATAAATGGTAAAAGTTCAAAATTAGTAGCAAAAGTAACAAGAGACCAGTTTCAAATCAAGAATAATGTACAAGTAAAATAAAATGGAATAATACAAATATATCTCAGCTCTATAAACGAGGTCGTCAGGAGAAACGGAGCAAAGATGAGATAATTAATGACAGGACATAGGTCAAATCTGCGACTTATTTTGAATTTATTATTACCGTTTATATTGTTGCTCTTGGTTATTATAATATATTGTGATGCCTGAGCTACTGTGTTCAAATAATGTCCCTCGTGCATCCGTAAAGTTCGTCTAAGTCTTAAGTAGTGCAGATTCCGTGGGCTCCTGAATGCATTGGCGTCAGAATTCCACACATTTTTCCCATGGTTTAGCCGAACAAAGGCAGAATCACATGGTATTGCTTGGCTGGAAATATAGAATAGCTTGATACTGACCTGTTGGCACGTCCCAAATAATCCTTTATGCTTTCGCTTTGTTTGAGTTTGATCGAATTTACCTCGGAGAAGAGAGGACACCCACTAGGTAAAGAAAAAGGGACTCGGCAGGAGTAATCCACAACAAAAGCTTCACTTGTTGACCCCGACATGGATATTACTTTAAACAGGAGGGAGAGGGAAGACGGAGCGGGGTCGAGGCGGGGTCAGACCTGCTCATGCCTCACGGTCACACTATAGAAAATGAGTTGGTGCATTAACATTTGACTTTCTGTGCTATTTTATTGTATTTACAGTTATTTAAAGGTGAAATATGTACGTTTTCTGTTGTAAAGTCCTGCTCCTGCTGGTCTCCATGAATTTCTTTACTAAGTTAAAGGCCCCACGTTACATTTCTGATGATGCTATAACATTATTTCCTCCAAAAACATACCTAGAGTTGTGTTTTGTTGCATTCACACATGTTTAACACACATATCCTGCATATTTGCTATTTATATTGGGCTCGCAAACAGAAAACACTTCATTCCACCTTGTCATGTAGTAATACAATGTAATACAATGTGCTCCACTGTGTTTTTAAACTCCATACACCTTCACTAGAATCATTTGGATCATTTCAGACCTCGAATTGCCAATTCTCTACTGAACTAAAGGCAAAAGGTGTTAACTTGAGAATTATACACACTGAAAAAATGGTCAGAGAGCTCAAATTGCAAACACAAATTTGACAACGATAACAGAATTATATTTTTTCAACATGTTTTATTTATTTATTTATTTATTTATTTATTGCTCATGCATCAACTTCAAGAGAATAACAACAATAACAAAACATTTGACATTTAGCATAAGTGCATATTCCGGCCATTACTTGCCTTGTATTTGCTGCATGAACAAAAGGAACAGGAAGAAGATAAATCTTATAAATCCTGCTCCTTTTACAGATCAAAAAATTAAACATTTCCTTAATAATCAATATACTTCCTAGTGAAACAATTACCATGTTTCTACAGGGTGATGTGGGGCTAGGAGGACTTTGTACCAGATGCCCTACCTGTTACTGTGTTTTGAGGAAGAAAAGCAGCACATGGTGAGTATTGTTTCTGCATGTACAGTTCTAATGTTCATGAGATTCTGTTCTGGTTCTTATTGTATTAGAGAGTAATAAGTGCTTTAAGTGTATTTAAACATGTACCACACAGAGTAGATCATCATAAACTGTGTCTCTGTATCTCTGCTGTGTGTGTGTTTGATTCTGTTTAAGACAATGCAGAACTGTGGGAAACTAAAGACTGTTTTTGATTTTTTACATTAAAACCGTGCCCAGCAAACGCCATGCCCCACACTAACCCTAATAATCGGAAACCCCAACCACACTTTTCATATGCTTTACAGTGTATTATATTCAGGCCAAGATCACACATTAGTGATTCAAATTTCCCAGGCCAACACATCCCCCATCAGAAAAATTACATAGTGCACCTTTAAATGATTTTTAAGGAGTCTTTGCGCCCCTGCTGGCCAACAGTGAGAAATTATCCATGTCCGTAATATGTTTTTTTGCTTGTATTCATGCATAGAATCTAATTCCCAAATTTGGTACAAATCCTCGAATGTTGACGTTTCATGTCTAGGGGGCGCTATAGTGTAATTTTCCATATGCTTTATAGTGTATTATATTTTTTCAAAATTCAAATTTCAGCACTTTTTCAGAATTTTCACAATTTTCAGACTAAGTTTGTGCCAGTGGGACCAAATTGAATATTGAATATTGTCTAAATTTTGATTGAACTTTGTGGCTTCGCTGCATTTAAACCGTGACCGTTTTCAAAAAAATGGAGCAAATGTTTGAAGCCGCACTTCTCTAGGTGATTCCATAGTAATTAATGATTCTAAATACAACATGATATCTTTTCAATGGTAAAAAGTCCTCAAAATGTCGCCTTTTCTCTGGTGCTGTTTTCATAGTAATTAATTACATCAGTATCATTAGAATGGTAAAAACTACTCAAATTGTGGCTTTTCCTCTGGCTCTGTGCAATCTCTCTAGGGGGCGCTATCGCGCCCATTTGAGATTTTCTTCTATAAATCTGTTCAGGCTTGGGGTGTCCACCAACGATTCAAGTTTCAACACGATCGCACGATCGGTCCAATGTGGCTGACTTCCTTTTGGTTGCCTAGCAACCGCGTAATTTTTTTTTTTTTGGAACAACAAGACCCATCCACCACCCGAATTTCGTTTGTCTACGATAAAATTCATTTTTCGGGTATAGCCATAGGCGCAATGTATTTTGATTTTGCAGGGGGCGCTGTCAGTCTGATTTGATCACATTTCATCAACATGAAAAAGTGACGTTCAAATTCTGACAAAAATATGTGCAGAGGGAATCGAGTAAGTTTCAAAGCCTAAACATCATTTTATTGCACACAACTGATTTGCATATTTCTTTTAAGCAAATCCAGTGACCTCTTTTTTTCAGTACAGCTTCATGACATCACAAGGTGGAACAGAGCATCTTGAGCTTTGAAGACAGACTAAAAATAAAGACTTACTCAAACGTGTGTGAATGAAACAAAACACAACTCCAGGTATGTTTTTGATGAAGTAAAAACACGGCTTAAATCTCACAAGAGTCCATTTTGTGCAATGTTTTGTGTAACTTTTAAAGGTGCAATATGTAACTTTTCTATTGTAAAGTCCTGCACCTGCTGTATGTCATTAAAATGCTCTTTAAACATGTCTTCATTGTGTTAAATAAGTTTGCAATACCAAGACTGTCGCACTGTGGGACTTTTCAGGCAAAGACGACAGACCCTTCACCGGAAAAGTTCCACATTACGCCTTTAAATACACTAGGAATTAAAGCAACATTACCAAACAAATAGTAATTGCTTAGAAAAGACCAGCCTCTGTATAAACTATGTTCAGAAACCTGAGTTAAAAGGTTAAAGCAACTCTCAGATTTCAAATTATTGCGGGACAAAACAAAATTTGAAAATCTGAATAAGCATCTGCAAATAATTGGGTTTTCTGTTTCTGTTTTTTCCTTTCTTTTTTGTAATTAAATGTTCTCCGTGTGCCGTAGTTCATAATGGATTTTAAAATAACATTATTACAGCAGGGTGAGACCTCTGTGCGCTAACAGGATGTGTGTATGTTCTGCTAGAGGAAACTGGTACGAGGGTTTGGAGAGCCTCTTGTGAACAGCCGTACACATCTCAATTAGGCCACTTGACAGGGCCTAAAAGAAGGACTCTGAAAGCACGGGCTTAAGAGGCAAAAAAAAATAAAAATCAAAGACATTTTCCATTATGAGAAACCTCGACTGTACATCCAGATTTTATCCTTTTATAGACCTGCGTACTTCAGAGCCGTGTTTTGCCCCTCTTTGCTTATTCTCATGTTCTCGAGAAACCTTTTACCATGACATGGAAAGTAGATTCTGTACTCTGTGCTTCTTAAAAGCCGCATTAATACCATGGCAACGCAGGGCAAAATATAACGCCACCAAACAACAGGCCTGCCTGAGTGAATAATTGACATCAGGGTATAAAATGGGAGGTTATTTTTTTCCTCGATAAAGCATATAATCTAAAGTTTTTTGTTTTTTGTTTGTTTTGTTTTTTTTACGTTCTTTATTATTTTTTTCCCTGGATAAAGCGTATAATCTCAAGTATTTTTTATTTTTTTAATGTACACTACAAAAAAGGATTTTCTAGCATAGTTAAACTGACTTGAATTAAGCAGATTCATCTTAAAAGGTCAATTTTAAGATTTTTTTACTTAATAAAATGGGATTTTTTTTACTTGTTTCAATATATCTCATCCTGATTTATCTTATCTCGATATTACAACTTATTCTAAACACTTTTTATATTAAATCAGTCCAGGTTAAGCCTCTTTAACTTCCTTCTCAAACCAATAAGGTGAAAAATCTCACCATAAACACTTGAAACTAGTGTTTTCTGCTTAGAACAAGATTAGCATATTCTGTCTTGTTTTAAGAAAACTTGGTAAGTGAAAATTTCTTACAGCACTGGCAGATAATTTCACTTAAAATAGGGCATTTTTACATCAAAGTTGTTTTTTTTTCTTCTTATTTTGTGATAGGCCTTTTTTGCAGTGTATTTATGTTCTTTATTATTTTTTCCCCTGGATAAATCTTATAATCTCAAGTATTTTTCCTTTTTTAAATTTATTTACGTATTTTTTATGTTCTTTTACATTTTACATTTACTTTATTATTATTGTCCCTGGATAAAGCGTATAATTGGAAGTATATATATATATATATTAATGTATTTATGTTCTTTTATGTTCTTTATTATTTTTTCCCTGGATAAAGCATATTAACGGAAGTATTTTTTTTCTTTTTTTATGTATTTATGTTTTTTTTATGTTCTTTTATGTTCTTTATTTTTTTTTTCCCTGGATAAAGAGTATAATCGGAACTTCTTTTTTTTTTTAAATGTATTGTTTAGGTTCTTTATTATTTTTTCCCTGGATAAACTGTATGATCAGAATTTTTTAAAATGTTTTTTTAATGTTCTTTTACATTTGTAAATGTTATGTTTTTCTTTAATGGAACATAGTATCATCCATGTTGACATCAGTGCAGCCGTACCAACAAAAACAAGAAAAAACAAACAAAAAATATATATATAAAAAGTTTATTATGATCTTTCTTTTTGCTTTCTTCAGACATTTTACATTCCACCACATAAACTACTTACATGTGAAGACAATCAGTGACTGTTATAGCCTGGTAACCTGCATTAATACAGAGGATGCCAACAATAGTAAATAGAAAAAATGAAAGATACCAGCAAATGGCAGTAATGGTAGTGAACAGCATGTGGAAGTAAAAGTCCTTTCTGGTCCTGTGTGTCTCCCCCGCACAGACGCTCCGGTGTGTGGTGTTCGTGCACAGACTTCCCTCCTCGCACAGTCGTCCTGGTGCTAAGCTGACATGATGAAGTGTCAGTAGCGCTCGGCTGTGGAAAGACGCCCTGCAGTACTTAGCTCTGTGTTCAAATGCCTCTGAACGCTGCACTGTTTAATCTGACAACAGCTGTTTAGAGGAGGTTCAGTAAAAAAGGTTTGAGTTCTCGAGTTCGGCTTTGGATACAGCCTGGTTTAGAGATGACGAGGAAGTTTTGTCCTGGTTTGGAAAGGACTGTCGTCTGGTGAAAGTGAACACTGGATGAAAAAATGTGCTCTTTTTACGGTAAAATAGTGACAGCTGTGGTTGCCAGAACTCGACAGTGAAATTACAGTTTCCTTCATTTACAGCCAAAAAATGTACTGACACTGTTGACTGCACAATTACATAATGCGCTTATTCCAATATTTTACAAAAAACATAAAAAAATACAGTATTAACAGTATTTTCTATGTAAATTTTCAGGTAATTTCTTTTTTTTTTTAAACAATTTTTTACGGTAAAATTTTGTAATAAGCACGTTACTTTTCTGACTTTACGGTATCTCCCCATTAATTTTACTCTTTTTAAATTTTTATGTTTTTAATTTTTTATGTGTTTTCTACATTATTACAACTGTAAATATGAAAGTTATGTAATGTTTCTTAATTTACAGTAATTTATATACTATTGTGATACTATTTTAGATTTTACAGCCTTCGACTATTGCGATTTGACAGTTTTTTACCGTAATTTCTACAGATCTTTTTTGCTGTATATTTAATTGATAGACTAGACTCTTATAATTCATTTCACTAAAGCATAGTTAAAGAAGACATATTGTGCTTGTGTCTGTTCTGCTGTTATAATCTACAGGCCCCATGGATCCTAATGTTATATTTTGCACATTTTCAACTCGTAACTTCGATGGATGGCTGCAGATCACAGCTTACACTTGTATTTAAGAGTTTTCCATAGATTTATCATTTTGGTGTTGTCAGAGGTAATTCCATAAGACTGAAAAATATATATATTAATATAAAAGAGCTCCTTTATAGTTTTTTTTAGAAATATATATATTACCAGACACACTTTTTCTTGCTTTACAAATTGAGAATGGATTTTAGTAGGAAAAAAAGGTGCTTATTCCATTTCGTCTTGTTTTGGGCCAGTTTTGTCTTGGAATTATCTCAACTTTGTCCTTATTTAGTCATTTTCATTTGGGTGCATACAAATGGCCCAGAGGCGGCCATTAATTTTGGGAGCTGGTTCTTGGTGTGAAGATTTTTAAAAACCGCCCCATTAAAGACTCGTCCAGCAGTTTCCAGAGGAATGTAAGACTGAAATCTTTATGACTTCTTGGGGAGCGGTTGTTTGGATGGTTGATCTTAAATAAAGCTCCGCTGCCATGAATCAACCATTACTTTGCACAGATCTGGCCAATGTTGCAGAGTAATTGCTATGGAAACACACGATTATAGTACTTAGATTTATTTCAAAGTCAAGGAAACACTCAATTATAATAATATATTTTGAGTTACGTTCCAAAAAACCCAGATTGGAGGTGAAATATGCATCAAAATGTTGCGTTCAGAGACCATGTGTCTGGCTTCTGGTTTTTCCAACACATTCTGGTCAGATGGAAAGTGCTACTATTTAGGAGCAACAGCCTGGCAAAGATTCTGATACAAGTCGATTCAAAAAGTTACTTCTCAGACTTCTCAAGTTACGAAAATTATTATTAATATTACTTTTTATTTATTTGAACATTTAACCCTTATGTTTTCACAGTATCATGTGGTTATGAAGATCATCTGTAAAACCAGTGACATTTGGACAGACTATTGATACTTTGCAGCTGATTTCACCAACAACTGTAGGCACTGCTCTGTCTGAGGCTTTATTAGACTTTAATTTGAGCTTTATTTTAACACAAACAACTGATTTAGATGGAATTAAAACAGATGAGTTGATTTGAGTTGTTGAACAAGTCTCTACATGTATCTCTAATGGTAAAATATTCAGGAGTTACCATGGTGACACAATGCACACATTAGCAAATACTGTCAAAAAATGTAAGATCATTCTGATAACTCAAGAAAAAACACAGCATTAATTTAAACAACACATTTTCAGGAGCTTTTCATCAATACAAGTTCAAATTTCAACAAAAATGGAGAGAGTGAAAAACTTCTAACTGTATTTTATGTGAGAGAGACTTGTTTGTAGTTCCAGCTGAGTAAGTCAGATATGGTCTGGTCACATTGTGATAAAATAAAGCACATGTTAAAGGCTGAATCCCATTAGAACCTTTGGCCCGACCACTGCGCGGTCACATGTAGGGGTGAGGGGGTCCCAGTTACCGTTATGGCAGAGGGGTAGGGGAGAGGGGCAGGGCTATATACCCCTCCAAACGAAGATTTTTCAGAGGCACACTCCAAACAGAGGGGTATGAGCAATTTCTCAGAATGTGAATCACGCTGCTGCCACAACCAAAGAGACCAAAGATGTTCACAAGTGTATTTTCTCCATTATTTATGGTTTAAACTGTGTGATAACTGCTGTTTTGCCTTAAGTTTAACGTTGTTCCAATACTTAATGGTCATTTTCTTCATAAATGCACATGAAAAAATCACTAGTGCGTTGAGTAGTGTCACGTTATATGTGACTTGAGTGATCGGTTGCTGCATGGAAATAACGTTGTGAACAAATTGCGAGCGTTGATGCTATACAGATGTTATTTGCATATTGTAACCCAAGTAATTGAAAGCGATATCATCTGTTTAGCCCTTAGAGAAGCTCAGGTTGTTCTTTCCAATGGTCTGTGTGTCATTCAGCTCTGACAGTAAACTTACCTAAAAGACTTCTGATGACTTGTTCAATCCCTACCCCTTGTTGCTCAGTAACAAGGGCAAGGGTCAAGGGTAGGGGTAGAAATTAGAAATCAGATTGGTCCAAGGTCTAAGACAGAGTAGGGCTTACAGTTAGCATCACATCCCTAGGGAATGTTGACGCCATCAGCTGCCAGTATCAACACCTCTGGACACTTACAAAATAGAAAAAAAGGCTCATCATATTAGCGATGCTGCCTCCTGCCTTCCCTGCTCTGGAGTGCGGCCCGTTCACAGATGCGGCTGCACAAATGGAATCGCAGAGAGGTAATATCATGATTTAGATTCAATCACTGGTCTTATCAAAACAACGTGCTGAGAACCCTTCTTTTCACAACGCCTCATAATCACCCAAAGCGGCGAAAGGCGAGGAAAATCTGATTTGGGTTTCAGATCTGATCATTCAACCCTATTTACCAGAGTGTATGAGGAGTGATTATTACCGCGCACTGATGCAAGATGACTAATCTGCATTTATTATTACTGTCATAAAGAACCCATGTATCGGGCTATTGATAGCAAATCCACTAATGGAGCTCCGGCAGCTCATTGTTCACATATCAGGGTTATTCATAAGGACTGACAAAGACCCACAATGCATTGCAGATTCAACAGAAAATGCAAAGATAAACTATTAATAATTCCTCTCCATACTTGAGTGAATTGTTTGCGTTTTAATATTCACTAAGTCTGCCTGCTGCAGTCTTTTCTTTTTGTCTGTGAATGTTGGCGGGCCGTTCGCTTTAGTTAGTCCATCAATCTCCATCAGCCCTCTCCACTTGTTTCACTGGAAATGCAGCATGCTTAATGGGCATTACTCAAACACTTCACGGCTACAATGCTCTAAGTGGGCGCAATAGAAATAAATGAACTGAAAATGCTATTGTTGAAAGCAGATATCCTTCCCTTAGAATTAGAGGGTTCTGGGTACTTTAAGAAGTTGAAAGTTCTGACCGCTCAAAGTGCACAATGAAATGTGGACAATGGATTTTTGCTCATATAAATAGTAAAAAATACCAAACTATAAAATCTTGAGAAAAATGGTGTTCGGGAATAGTAATATAAGAAAATTTCAATAAAAACGGCAGATAAAACCTTAAAGGTGCAGTTTGTAACATTTTCTGGTGGAGGTTTGCTACCTGCTTGTCTCCATGGAGATGTTATTCATTTGCCTTATGTTCCACAGTAAACTTTTACACTTGCAGTAGACGTTTATCACAACGGCAGGAAGTGGCAGCGGTGTTGAGTCACGCAACTTCCAGTCAATGCTTTTCTATGGAAAAATATCTGTTGCATATTTTTGATCAGCTTCATAAATCTGCCTCAACACCAAATCTTCATCCAACAAGGTCGACAAAGAACAAGAATTTATTTACAACTATCAAGATAAGAAAGACGAAAACTTAAGGCGAACGACTGAGCAAAACTAACGTTACGGTCGTGAATAAAACATAAATAACTTGTTCTCTCAGACTGATTCTACAATTAAAATTAAAAATAGATTTTGTGATGTAGATATTAGCGTAGTCAGATTTGTGCAGTTTAAATGGTCGACATTTAATTTGTGAGCATCTGTAGCATTTAAATTGCATAAATCTCTCAGTCTGTGCTAATATATTGACATCACAAAATCAATTTTGTAGAATTAAATGTAGAATTATTCATGACCATGACATTAGTTTTGCTCAGGAATAATTCACCAATGCTCATCGTTGTTCGCCTTAAGTTTTCATCTTAATTTGAGAGTTGTGGATAAATTCTTCATGGACAGAATCTGTTCTTTGTCGACCTTGTTGGGTGAAGATTTGGTGTTGGGGCAGATTTATGATGTTGGTCAAAAATATGCAACACTTTTCCACATGTATTTGGCCATAGAAAAGCACTGACTGGAAGTTGCGTGACTCAACACCGCGGCCACTTCCTGCCGTTGTGATAAACGTCGACTGCAAGTGTTTTATTGCTAAAAAAAAACACTTTTTTTTTTTTTTTTATAACTTGACACAGTTACACCACCTGTTTGTTTGCATGGAGATAGACAACTTTAATGCCATAGTGTGGAACATTCCAGGTAAAGCAATAACATCTCCATGGAGACGAGCCAATGGCAGTGGCAACAACAAAAATCATTATATAGTACAGATTTCAACCACAAGAACTATTCTAAATGTGCAATGTTGTTAAAAAAATCATAAAAGATATTAATTCAACCTTTTCTGCTTAAATCTTGTCATATAGTCAAAAAATAACCAAATGTCTCAGTTATTATTATTATTATTATTATTATTATTAATAATAATAATAATAATAATAATAATAATAATAATAACAATAATAATAATTTATATTGCACTTTACATAAACTAATCTCAAAGTGCTACAAGAAAGAAAAGCAGTAAATATAAGTGCATTAGCATAAAAGTGCATGAAGCTAAAAGCTAAAACTATTACAGTGCACAACATAAAACCAATAAAAACAATTAACAAAAAGCTTTAGTAAAAAGACATGTTTTAAGATTTCAAGATTTCAAATATAGTAATTATGCCAGGCCTATGCGCACCTTTAAAACTCTACGTGGACAATATCACAAAAGCCCATAATTACTGACCGCAGAACACTACAAGCTAAATCTGACTTTTTCATTTGAACAGTCACATAAAGTGATCATTTCTCCTTCGTCCTGGGAGCATTGGAGGCGTTTTGAAGCAGGCCTGTTGTTGATTATACCCCACACAGTCGGCGCTGCCCAGAACATGTGTTCAAGCACTTCATTCAGACTTTCCATCGGCGCTTTCTGGCTTCAAGATGAACTGCCATTCCCTCTTTTTTAATGCGCCCCAATAAAAATTCACAGTAGTCCATTTCTCAGGAACAGCGAGCGGCTGCTGCGTGCCACTCTGCTCTGGTGGATTCCACACAGGCATTTTCCCTCATTAGGCACAACGCATAATGGCAATATGTTTCTGTTCAACCTTGTATGGCACTGTGACCAAGCTGAGAATTTGTGATGCTTTTTACCAGAATTTACAGTCGCAGAATCAGCTATAGTCATATTAGAAGGTCATTACGTGCAAATGCAGAGCCCATTTAGCACTTCATCATCATTTCCCTTCTTCATTTCTATAAACATAAATCTATCACTGGGCCACTGAAGTGATAACATTATAATTCATTTATTGAGTATTGGTGGAAATATGTCACAAGATGTTATACAATTTCAATGTTTTTGGAAATGTTATGCTATATAAATATGCTTGGACTTTGGCACATTGCATTCATGACATTTAAAGGTTCTATATTGCACAAAAATGACTCTTGCGAGCTTGAAGCCATGTTAGAATATTGTTACTTCATCACAAATATACCCGGAGTTATGTTTTTGTTTTAACAGTTACCTTTTACCTTTTGTTCCGCAGAGATTGGTAAATTCAGGGCTGAAAATACCCAAATGATTCTAGTGAAGGTGTATAGAGTTTAAAAACACAGGGGAGCACTTCATGTATAAACACATCACAAGGTAGAACAGAGTTTTCTGTTTCAGCCTAAATATCCATAATAATAATAATAATAATAACTCCACAACTTTTGATGCAGAAACAACATTATAACATAGCGTTAGCCTAATAGCAGAGTTCTTTAAGTCATATTTGAACGTTTTCGGAAAACAAGAAAAATCACATTTTTTTATATTATCGATAATGTAACAGAAAGTTCAATCAGATGTGTGAATGAGTTTCCAAAAAAAGAAAGACACAACATTGATTGCAGGTGATGCAGTGGTAGTAGGAGAGTGAAGTTAGGCAGATTTCACAATTTGGCCAAAAAAAGACTTAGAGAATTATGCTATTAGGCTAACGATAGATCAGAAAATAGCGTTATATGGGCTCTTTTAGTACACATCCTATGACCAAGAGCAGAATCAGACACCATGAGCTGATGAGGATGAAGATGTTGTTATTGTAAAAGAATAAAAATCAAAACTATATTTCATTCTTGGCCTCAGTGAAGGATCAGTTCCTAAAACAGACCACTTCTCAACATGAAATAGTACTGTTCACATTGACTGGCTGATACTTTTGTATTTTAACAGAAAAATCAAAGCAGCTTAATAAAAGCAGGCCCATGATGTAAGTCTAATCAATACCGTCTCGACTCGGCTCTGAAGTCAAAACAGCTTTATGGCATTTGGGAAAAAAGAACATCAGAGGGCACGTTTCCACCCCTATGGATATTATTCTTGTTTATAGCAATGGCTACTCCAATCATATATTAATTCACTAAATAAACTTTTGGACATGAAACAAATTCAAAATGACATATTGCTTTTTTATTTCACTGCCAAAAGGTTATGCAACCTTTTTTTCTCCCTTCATTTGAAATTAATAAACTAAAAGTGGCGGTGAAATAGGGCAAAATCAATACTATATTTCCCAGGCATTATTTGGAATGAGGAATAAAATAAATCAACCACTTGAGTGCGCCGCAGCAGACGATAAAATGTCCGCCAACATCAAGTGTATTAACAATAGCCCCCCACACTTCACTTCTGTTTGTTTACGGCATGCAAATAGGCCTCTGAACTTGGCGTGTTTCCACCTCCTTCATTATATATTAATCATCATTATCATTATGATCACTGCACCAGGAGTCGCCGATGGAGAAAATGATTTTTCAGTGAACGATTGCCAAATGGTATCCACCAGGACCTCTCGTTGGCCAAAGCTAAGATGATTGGTTGCCTAATAATTCCACTTCCTCTTAAGCTTTGACACAAGTCGAGCAATGACAAAAAGCTTGTTCAATCGGGCGACGCAAACGCAATGCACTGGTAGTACTTGGAGAGTGGTTATTATATTGGAGATTGGATGGTTTTGAAATCTGTTCAAGAGGTAGAATCAATTATTTTGGTGAATAGCTTCTGACATTGAGTTTATGATATTTATCCGTTCTGCTTTCATAGATTTCATCCACTGAAGAGCTACTAAAGTAATGTTATTATTAAAAATTGCATGGCCCAGCTGCTGTCGGTATTAGCCCACAATAGCGCTGAGATTGAGCATTGCGTTCACGGTCAAATGAAGAGTGCGCGGAATTGATTGGGAAATGAAATTAACTTTTTGAGACCATCTTGACCTTTCTGGAACTGATTGGAGGTACTGAGTATGACACAGGGTTACATGGTCAAACCTCTGGTCCAAACAGTTTGACTTCCATAGAAAATAATAGGAAGAAAAGTAAAAAGGGGTCAGCAGCAGTTTAGTGAGTAATGCTTGCGCCTGCTGTCCAGAGGGTCAGTGGTTCAAGCATTTCAACATTACCATCACAACTCAATTACAAAGCTGCACGAAAGTCTAGGTCTAATTTGGATAGCAGAACTTTCACTTTCTAGGTTTCTTCTCACACTTCATCGCAAAGTCATGCTTACACGAGCCTTGTGAAATAAAGTCTTGAAACAAAAATCTCTTAGAAATATATATTCAAATGAAATAAAATATCTGTTTCTAATTTCAGCGCACCTTCTGGAGAAGATCTCATCATTTATTCTGGAAGGTAGGATGGTGTAGTCCTTCATTCGCCCAGGAGTGTTTCAGTGTTTCGCCGGTGTTCGTCTCATTTTTGGACTCATTTTTCATCATTGTGGAAGATAAGTATTTGAATTTAAATTGTGTATTCGTTGTCTATTTTCCTTTCTATAAAACATTTTGGTTGAGTCCAGGTCCGGTGCACTGTAGGCGACTGCAAGAACGTCATTCGAGCTACACCATAACTTGACCCATGCGTGAGTACCGGTACTTTAGTTTAGATCAAAACATTTCACAATCTGTAGCAACAGAAATCTGTTTTTGTCTCAATCGCACAAACACCAATTAAAACTCAGTATTTCTCGTAATCTTGTGTACTGATAACGTTGTGCTCAAACCATTTCCTGCATCACCAAACGCAACACCCCAATAAAACTGTTCTCTGTGTGGCTAATTGAAAACAGAATCTTGGATGTCCTTTTTTTTCTCTTAAAATTTTTTCGTGTGATCTGCAACCGCCCATGTGATCTGCAGGGCCTTGTGGTCTGAGCCTCCCATTAGTGCAGTTTGCAGCGCTTTCATCTGGAATTAGAAGCTAAGCCCGGGCCTAAGACATGGTTCTCTGCCCGTATCACCCTCCACACCTTTACTCTGTCATCGTCGAGCGCCACCAAAGCCACAAAGCACGCCGCTCGTATGCACACCGAACGCTTCACTCAGCAGCTGAATTCCAGGTGGGTTCATTAATTTAATTTTCAGCGTCTACGGCGGCTCTGGTTCTGCTTTGTCCTTGACCCCTCTCTCTGCCAGTGGCCGACCCTCTCCGGGGGGCTGCGTGCCTGCCCGCCAGTCATATTTATAACACAGTGGAACAACAGCGCTCTAAGCTAACGTCACTGTGTAGTATCTGCCAGGCACCGTTACATTTAAAACAATTAGGAGCTGTATCTGTGGATGCTGTAATGGAGGGAGTGGTTTCAGGTTAAACACTGCAGTGATCGCATAGGCAACAATATTTGAATAATGTGCTGTATGTTGTGGAATTGTAAAATATGGACATATGGACTAATAACATCAAAAATTGCATACAACTTTTAACCATAGTTTGAAAAAAATGTGTTAATACTCTGTTTACTGTTTACCAGGTTAATTTGCACTGTAGTTTCAGAGTAAAACACATAAATGGCGGTAGACTATAAAAAAAGAGATAAAACTCCTTTTAAAGATATAATATTTTTCTGTGGGGACCTGTACCAGATGGTCCACGGACCGGTGGTTGGGGACTCCTGTTGCAGATAAAGAATTCAAACATACATTAAACCATTTTTCCCATGGGGCCACATGAGAAAAAGAAAATGTGGTGCAGGGCTGGGCCAAAACGCTCAGTTCTGCACAATATTAATTGTATTTCTGTATAAAAAACAGTAAATAGCATTGTTCTGATGCGCTGTAAGAGTTTAGGTTATGTCCCAGCAATGAAAAAGTGAGGTTGCCTTATAAAAACATTTATTTAAAAAAAACAAACTCTAAAATAAAAGCAACGCAGCTTTAGTCTATGCATGAGGTAAAATGATAAAATATGTAGATTTTCTCATTCCAAATTATCTTAAATGGGCCGGTCAGAGTCAACCAATGGGCTGTATGTGGCCTGGGAGCTGGACAATGCCCAGGTCAGCATTAGACCCATATTTTGGTGGATAGATTAAATATGAACCAGGAACCTCAACTTGATGATCTGAAATGGCAAAATAAACTAAATATCAAAACATTTTAATCCACACAGAGCAACAAAAGTCAGAAGTTCATGTGATATTGTGGTGAGGTGAAGTTTAGATGTGACAAACAAGAACAGCTTTTGTTTTGGCTCAGTGTAATTCTGTACACACTGTACTGACCGCTGCATGATAGTAAGTGCGTGGTCCAGGGGGTGCGTTCACATTCCCAGTTTATGTCTGACTGTCCACTGTTCCAGCTTGTGGAAAAACCCCAGTCAAACATATCAGCTCCCATGATCTGCTGACTCATGTTCTCAGTGAAATAGCTGAAGGCTCAGGAGTGCTTCTACACCATCGCCGCTTGTAAACAAAGGCATTTCTACAAAGTGGAGCTGAGAGCCCACACTTCCTGACAATTATATTTTATTGTTTTCCACACTGAGGCCAGGTGTCCCATTAGATGTGTGCTGTGAAACTGCTCATGAGCCTCTGTGTGACCACAGGCTGTCCTCAGCACAGGTATGTGAGCAACACTACCTCACACCATGTATCCTAACTGTGTACTAGCCCGTCATATGGGCCGCACACACACACCCAGCCTACTGCACCTGTCAGATAACATCTGTTCACCTGTTGTCTCCTCCTCCTCTGTCTCACTAACTCTGCTGACAGAATAGCTTTAGGACAGGCAAAGCTTTGTTTCAGCAACACAAGATAAGAGACACTTAGGCCTGTGGAGAAAAAGTATAAAACAGATACTCCTGGTAGTTTTCACAATGTGATGCTGTCACTTTCAGATGAAGTCACTGTTCCTCTATCAGTTATATTGTGTTTTCATGAGATGTCCAAGGATCCAAACAAAAATGACTCTAAAACCAAATACATTAATGACAAATTACCCTTCTATATTCTATAACACACAGCATAATATGTAATAGCATTTTTCCTATGGAAGTCTAATTTCTGCAGAAGACGTTTACTGATTATTTTGGAGTTTGATGTGCATTGAAATCTGACTAATTACAGCCAAATGATAGAAGCCTTCATGGAATCTGACGCTATATCTCAATCATAACTGAAAGTGAAACGCATCGTGACAAAAATCTACAGTCGACCCTAAAGAGGTTCATCGAGTTTCAGATATAATCCAATCTAAGCCACTTTATTTATACAGAAGCAAAAGTGTCCAAAGTCCACAGAGACAGGTAAAATTCAATAAATAAAACGGTAAAGTCATAAAAAAATAAATAAAAGACTAAAACATGATAACACTGATCAGAAAATAGTGCAGTATGGGCCTTTTAAAGCTTCAACATTAGGCTCTCTGTAGCTTCTGATAAATCTTACGTATTCTAACACACTCCCATCTGATCCTCACTGCTCTTTTACAGACTAAATAATGCAGCGTAATGTGACGAAACTGTAATTACTTTGTTTCCACAAGCAACATGCGGCCTGGTCTGGACATAACCGACTATAATTGCGTCTACCCCAATGACTCCCCCAAACAGTTCCTTTGCTGAGGTTGTTAGCAAAAATGGCCTTTAATTTATTCCTCCCCGTGTTTACCGCCATAAGAGCCGGTTATCTTCTCATTAAGTGCAGAGCTGTGTCCGCTCTTTTCGTGAGCGTTGCTTCAAAGTATTGTAAGAGAAATGGGAGCAAAACTTTTCTGGTCTTTGCTCTCCGTGGCAACAGGAGCCCAAGGTTCATTGTTACCGGTGGTTTCATCAGACTCACCTCCTGAATGAAGGAATGCGATGAGCCCTTTAATAAGAAGTGGACAAGAGTGCATTTATTCAAAGTGGTTAAGAGATTGCATGTGGGCTGGAGCTATCTTGCACAACAGTTAAACCAGGCCAAGATGCACGTCCCTGAGGTGATCAGTAAAACAGCTTTAGTGGAGATTTCTAACGCTTTTTTATTTAATTATTTTTTCTTGGTGTTTCGCCACAGAACTTTTTTTTTAAGCAGCAAATGTTTTTGATATTTTCACGTGTATTAATAAATGATCTTTTTAGTCAGGGGTGTCAAACTCATTTTGGTCCGGGGGCCGTATGCAACCTACTTTGATCCCAAAAGGGCCGGATCAGAAAACTCAGTTCTCTCTTCAAGTTATTGTATTTTTCTCCGTGTCTCGTAGTGGTGTTTAAGATTATATTCCTCGAGCAACGCCACTTGTTCCAAACACACTGAGCACAGATTTCCCATTCACCTCTGTCAACAAATAAGAATTAGACTATTTTTCTTGGGAAATCCTGAACTCAGCATCTGCTTTTCTTATTTTTTGACATTTTGCTGATGAGGGTCACGGTCGACAGTCAAAACGATCGTCCTTTAAGAGCGTTTGGAAAGAGGAAGGTCTTCATTTGTGCTGCTCTGGTGGGAGTCGCAACGTACAGAAACGCCGGAGACGCTGCTATGCTAAACGGTGCAGAAAATTAACTGAAAAATCTGAAAATTTTAAGTATTTTAATAGAAAAATCAGCCGAGGGCCAGATTAAAGGTCTTGGAGGGCCGGATCTGGCCCCCGGGCCGCATGTTTGACACATGTGTTTTTAGTGGTCACAAATGTTAGCATTGAGTAGCATTGACTAACCATGATGCAAATACTGCAGATTAGGTATGTCTAAATTATGGCCCAGGGGCCAAATGTGTCCCTCAGACCACTTGTTTTGGCCCTCAGGCTTCCAGGTGAATTGGCCCATACTACTGCAAGTAGTACTTTTAGCATGTTTTTGAAATCTACCTCAATCAAGCAAATGTAGTGTGTCCTTTTGAGGGTCTAAGCCTGAACAAAGGTCTGGTGGATCAGTCAAACCTGTTATAAACGCACAGATTTGAATTACTCACAGTTTTGACCACCAGTTTATGCTCCTCGATCGGCCCTCACACTGGTCTGTGTTTTAATATGTGGCCCTTGATGAAAAAAGTTTGGACACCCCTGATGTATTTTTCATTTTGCAGGGCTTTTTTAGAAAATGATTTTATTTTTTCAAGAACTAGAATCTTAAAAAATCCATTGTTCACAAAAATTCACTAAGATGTGCTTTGGTGACCTGGTGCAACATAAAATAATATACTATAATGGTAAAATATAATATGATCAAATAAAAGCAGGCAAAATGATTAGATATGTGTATATGGTTTTATTTAATTACATGGTCAAAAAATGATTTTAAAAAAATTGCCCTAATATGGCTAAGGCTTTGTTCAGCCTTAATTTATTCACCCCTGTGCAACCTGTATCTGATCTTTTAATGACAGTCTGAACATCCAGTTTTTTTCAAATGCAATGCTCTTGGATATGTGCTCCTGAAACCGATACATATCCAATCTTTTGTCATGCGACTTCAGTCTGAACGGCCGGGTCACATTCATCCAACCCACATGTCATCAATTTGTGCACAAATACACACAAATGTTCTTGTCATACAAAAATTGTGTTTAAACTTCGCATCAGTGAAGCAGCGAAGAACATAGCAATCCCACCACTCTTGGCTGCGACTCCCCACACACGTTTCTTTCTACAGACGTCCCACAAAACACCATGGCCAAAAACCTTCTCCTTCTCAATCTCCTCCTTAAAACAAATAAGCTGTGCATGTTCTGGCTCTGGTACAACAGCGACTTTAAAATCTCCAGATGCTCAATGCTCGTGTCCATGTTTAGGCTACTTCTGTAAACACTGAGCACGCTCGCTGCATGTGATGTCATCGTTTCCTCTAATGCGAATGTGGGACACTTTTGGGGCGTTTAAAGTTCACACTGGAGATCACAGACAAGTCGAAATTAATTGGGAATGATGGGGGAAAAAAAATCAGATTTCACAAAAAAATTGAGCATTATGCCCTGCGGTCTGAATGTAGCCAAATACGTCTACAGTATGAAGTGAGTTATTTTAAGTGGCTGGTGTTATTACTTCATATAAACTGATGCGGTGCTTTATAGATACTTATTCTGTCCTAATAACTTCTTAATTAAGAGAGAAGATTGACGTATTGAATAAAAGTATAATTTAAAACCATCCACATATGTATCCACACTTTTTTGCACATGAACAATATTTTGCACATTAATAACTTGCACTATTACTGACTATTGCGCAATTACTGACTATTGCACTATTACTGAATATTGCACATTTTTCTGTTTGACTGTTGACTGTTGTGTGTTTACTTGTGTGCATCCGGTGTGCGCAGCAAAGTAAGAATTTCATTGTACAGGGAAACGTGTTTCTTTACTGTGCATATGACAATAAAGCTTTGAATCTTGAATATGTAGTCTTTGTATATTATTTCATTTTATTCATTTGTATATTATTAAAACACACATACTACATTTGTATTGAGCATTATTGAGTCACACCTATTGATACTTTGCAGCTGATCCACGTTCCCTGGGGGTGTGATGCTAACCGTACGCATGGCTCTGTCTGAAGCTCTGTTATTCTTCACTGTGAGTTTTATTATACCACAATCTGACCATAAAGAACTGACTTAGCCGGAACTACAACAGGTGATCTTATTTTAGTCGCTCTCACCTTTTTGTGGAAGCTCAAACATCTAAACAGGATTGTTCACCGGCTCCTGAAAATGTGTTGATTAAATCCATTGTGTATTTTTTTCTAATGTCACTGCAAAGTATCAATAAGGGAAAAGGGCGTTGCTGTGGGGCATGTATTAGTTCAGACGTGTACAGTAGACGCAGTTCACCTTGACAGCTTATGCACAGACAGACACTGAAGGCTACATTGCAAGCTTGACCTTTTGACCGTTGACATTTGCTCCGACTCGCAGGGGTAATACAGCCGCGCCCAGCAACAAGATCACAGGTCAACACGAAGCCAGTCCTACGTAAGTCAAACATGATGTCACGGCTGAGGGCTGCCGAGGGTCAAAGAGCCAGTGTGAAAGCCTCTTTAGTTTTATGTTAGCTGTGAATATTCCACTAATGCAACCCTCGGATCAATACCATCGATTTACATTGGCCTTTCATGTTCCAGATGAGTTGAACTGGGCCAAGGACCAGCTATGCAGAAGGCAATAATACTTAAGTCATGGGATGGGCTCCCTGCAGTACAGTAGTTACTTTGTAGTTTGAGCTTACCTTATGTGTCTATGCAGTTTGCAGAAAGAAAAATCAAGTGAAAGTAGGACTTAAAAATTTTTTTTTCATTATATTTCTTCGTTATAGAATAAGGCTCTATTCATGTGACGTCACAAGCCAAGAAGATGTTTGGAAAGGCCTATTCACAGTAGTAATGGGTAAAACTACTGGAAATAGACCAATAAGACCGAAAGTACCGCCCGCCGGAAGTTGTAAATGCATCTTTCCAAACATCTTCCTGGTTTGTGACGTAAGCATGAATAGAACCTATTAGCTCCCTACCGTCTATTTGATAAGAGTTTTGTAATATTAAGAGTGACCTGGTGGCTGTGAAAGTGCTGTATTTTCAAATGTACATTACACACTTCTCTCAACAGGAATACAAAATATATAAATCATATATATGGGTTGCTCCAGATATGTTTAATCTGTTACATTTCTAGTTTTGACCTGGTTGCAATACACTTTTGTAGTGAAATTTCTCCTTCAGCAACCCCAGTGCCCTATCATGGTTGGGAAAACCTACCAATACTGACCTGGAGTAAATATTTAAAGGGCCCATATTACGCAGTTTTCTGGTCCATGTGATGATGCTGTTTCCTTCTCAAAAACATACCCAGAGTTGTGTTTTGTTTTGTTCACACAAGTTAAACACACAATTCTTGCATTTTTAGGCTGATATTTAGGTGAAAACACTCTATTTGACCTGGTCATGTAATACAGGAAGTGCTCTACTGTGTTTTTAAATTTCTCCACTTGAACTAAAGATAAAAGGTAGTTTTAACTTGAAAATTCAGGTAGAAGGTTTTTATGTATTTATTTATTTAACCTTTATTTAACCAGGTAAGCTATTAAGAACATGTTCTTATTTACAATAATGACCTGGCGGGGGGAGAGACACAAGGGCAGATAGAGCAGTGTATGTACAATGGTGCAGTTACAGACAAGATTAATAATAAAATCATACAAACAACAGTGTGACATTCATATAGGACACTTTTATGTGAAACGTGCAGATTTCAGATGACACATTCATTAACAAGTTTTTTAAAAGTTGAGATTAAGTTGAGAGAAGGTGGAACAGAGCATTTAGGCTTTGGAGATGTAGACAAACGAATAATAAAGTGTTACCTAAACATGTGTGAATGAAACAAAACACAACTTCAGCTATGTTTTGATGGTTGATGTTATAGTTCATAAAATGGTTGATGTTATAGTTCATAAAATCAAACAACAGAGAATGTTTCTTTATAATGACCGGAGCATCATCACAGTTCTGTATCCTCATTCATACCCAGTTCTTTCAGCACCTTAAAATCATCACCCATATCAAAATCTTCATTCACTCCAGAACATCACACTCATCCAGACACTCCTCAGTCACATTATGGGCGCAGGTTTGGTAACAACATTATAACATGGCCCACAAGAGTCACTCACAAGGTATGAAAAGGTATAAATAGTTTTAATGCTGTACTCTGGAACATTTCAGCCAAAGCAATAACATCTCCACTGAGACAAGCAGCTGACTCCCAACCAGACATGTTACGCAGTGCACCGTTAAATGCTCATGAGTAGTTTGCTGTTCTGTTTTTGCGCTGGCATTCAATGATAAATAAATCTACATTTTAAACTATGTTAGGGCTATAATGTGGCAATGCACTTTCAATTAGCTATTTGTTTTCTCCTAATTAATGCTGGACTGTGGCAGCGTGAGTAATGAGATTGAATAGGGCCCACAAGTGAAGAATATTAGTCCTGATGCATAATTGGACGCCATTACCATATTCGCTCAATTTCATTTTTCTTTTCCCCGGTAAAAAGCCAATAAAAGTGCCATTAAATCCATGACTTTTATTAATTGAGGACAAATTAACTGCATTCATAATTTATACAGAGTAGCTGGAGGTGGATCATGACTGATTTGTTTGGTCTTTTCCGTAAAGACCCACCAAGGAAGTTTTAAGCCAGAAAACAGACAAAAATGAAGTATGTTTTTCAGTTTGGATGTGTTTACTGCTCTGAAAAGCTTTCTTCCATGCTGTGAGTGAGCTTGCATCTCCATAAACCTGTCTCTTAGTCAGCCTCAGACCTGCAAACTTGTCGCTTTTCAGGTGCAATCGCCTTTTTCTTGCTCAGTTGGGTCATTCACGTGAATCGCATGTGTGTATTTCAGTCCTGTTTCCACGTGAGCAGCTCCTTTTACCTTTAGTTAAGTACAGATCGGCAATTCCAGGACTGAAATGATCCAAATGATTCTAGTGAAGGTGTGTGAAGTTTAAAAACTCTTGTGTGGCCATACCGGCTCGTCAAAGCCTGAACCCGTCAGATCTCAGAAGCTAAGCAGGGCCGGGCCTGGTTAGTACTTGGATGGGAGACCACAAGGAATTCCAGGTGCCACAGGGGGGCGCCAGTCGCAAAAAATTGTCGTTGTGTCCTTAGGCAAGACACTTCACCCACATTGCCTAGTATGAAAGTGGTGTGTGCGTGAATGGTGGTGGTGGTCGGAGGGGCCGATGGCGCAGATTGGCAGCCTCGCTTCCGTCAGTCTGCCCCAGGGCAGCTGTGGCTACAATAGTAGTTTACCACCACTGGGTCTGGAGTGAATGAATAATGCTCTGTAAAGTGTCTTTGAGTGTCCAGAAAAGCGCTATATAAAACTGATGCATTATTATTATTATTGTGTGGCTCTCCTGTGGCTCTCTTTTGTTGTATAGTTTCGCAAGAGTGTTTGGTATGACACATGATGAAGACAGACACGATTTGATGAAACTGTTGCAGTGGTTGACTACTATGTTGTGGCTTGAACATAAACTGTATATAAATGGACATTTAGTTAACATCTAACCCGCTAAAATCCAAATCCACTTTATTTATACAGTATAGCACATTTTACAAACAGAGCAGTTTCCAAAGTGCTGCGCAGAGATTAAACATAAAGAATGCTAAAATTTGGTCATACCAGCCCTAAAACAGTAAAACCAGTAAAATCAAATTAAAGCAACATCATAAGAATCACTAAGTAGCATTAAAGTAAATAAAATAAAATAGATAAGAGACACAGAGGAGCACACAAACTCATGCAGAGTTAAAAGCCAGAGAATAAAAGTGGGTTTTAACACGAGACTTAAAACACTCGACTGTTGGGGCTGTTCGGACTTGGGGGGGCAGATCGTTCCACAGTTTAGGGCCGGACACAGAGAAAGCCTGATCCCCCTGGTTTTAAGTCTCGACTTTGGCACCACGAGCTGGAGTTGGCCCTCGGACCTCAGCTCTCACGCGGGGATGTAAATCTGGATGAGGTCTGAGACGTACTGTGGGGCCAGTCCATTTAAAGCTTTAAAAACAAACAATAAAATCTTAAAATCAACTCTAAAACGAACTGGAAGCCGGTGCAGCGACGCTAAAATCGGGGTAATGTGCTCGTATTTTTTGCTTCCAGTTAAAAGTTGCGCAGCAGAATTTTGTACCAACTGTAAGCGAGAAAGTGCATGAGGCTTACGCCGGGAAAAAGTGCATCACAGTCGTCTAAACCAGAGGAGAGAAAAGTGTGTATGACCTGTTCAAATGATTTAAAAGATAAAAAAGGTTTAACTTTAGATAAAAATTATAAAAAACAGATTTTACAACTGCTAATTGCCGCTTTCCAAATAGGACGTGTTCATAGGAGCTCTTCCGGACTTTACATTGACTAAATTGTCACCCCTCTCTCTGTAAGTGCTGCATGAATCTCATTTGGTCTCGTTTTGGTCTTAAAACGTTCATGTTAACCCGTTTTACATGATCCTGGTGTTTTTATGTCACTATTTTCCCATGGCTAATATGGACCTGTCGTTATCGTTATCTTCATTTGAGTGGAGCTGGACGCTATGGGTGACGTCACAGTACCTTAGTCCACTTCTATATACAGTCTATGAGCTTGTAGTATGGAAAAGTATTAGAAGTACTGTATTATTCACCATTTGAAACGCAGTTCATCAACACATACATGATCACACATATTCTAAAACTGTTAATTTAGGCACACATATGGTCCACACTGAATAATACATGATAAAACCCCAGGAAGATCAATACATTCTTGACACATGTTGTCACTGTCTTTAGGCGATGCGTCTAAGGTGAATTGCCCGTGGGCACGACAACACAAGTGTCACCTGTGGCTTCTGATGGATAAAAACAAACCCCACTATAATGTTTGAAATCAATTTTCACAACAACTCGTGCTGATGGGCAATGTGAAGGTGAGACATGGCACCTCTACTTTAGACCGTTTACATATTCCGATGTAAATGTGGTTTTAATTAATGTTATGTATGAAGTTAATGTAAAGCGAGCTCGATCAGAGATAGCCTGGGAGGATTATCGAAATTCAACCGGTTTTAGATGAACCCTGCTGTAGATGGTACAGCAAACAGACTTTATAATGATTTTTAGTGCTGAAATGATAAAAAATAAGGTATAAGGTATGGCGAGTGTATAGGAACTACACATATTTCCGTCCTGATTGCGTAAACTTACCTAGAGAACAACCAGCTTCTGCTCTGTTCAGCATCAAATCGAACTACATAAAAAAAGCACTATATAACTTTTCTGGTACAAGAGGGAACCACCTGTTTATCAAGAGACAAGTCGTTGAGGTTCTGGTTTTGGTTGATTAATCGACAAACTCCTAGTGGACTCCTAGTATCACTCAGATGAAGGGGGAAACTAGGCCAAAATACGAGTGAGATCTGCGGAGAAGCAACCCAGATTCAAGTGAGAATGCATGTTTTTAAAGGTGCACTGTGTAACTTCTAAAGTCGAGGGTCCGCTACTTGCTTGGATTTTTGCATGGAGATGTTACTTCTTTGCCTGCAATGTTCCACAGTAGGGCATTAAACATATCTCACTTGCATTTGTTCAATTACAGGTGTTTTATAGCGCACAAATCCATGAAAAACATGAATTCTTACCATGTGTAGACTTGCCTCTCTATAGATCTGAACTTTAACCTGTTGCCAGTGTGATAACCGAGTTTATTTCCATACTGTGCAAGAATCAAGGCAACAGTAAGACAATGGAGACAAGCAGGTAGCAGAAAAGTTACACAGTGGACCTTTCAAACAATAAAAATACCTGAAATTTGATAAATGCAAGATTTAGCAAGATCTAAATGTATTGCCATACTCAGGAGTGCTCCAGCCAAAACCATAACAGCTTCATCAAACACAAATGCATGAAGTTAATAACTACTGCAGATTTCTTGAGGCGTTCACAACGTTATAAAGTGTAAATTGATCTTCTTTAACTGTACCCAGTCTAAAGTCAGGGGTAATTCACACTCAATTTCTGAATTAGTAGCTCTCTGGTACTTTGGTTTTTGTAAAGGCAGCTGAGCAGAGGTAAAGTGTTAGAGACCCCTGCTTTAAAAGTGTAAGAGACATGCCTGAGAACAATTATGTCTACCTTTGAACCTTTAGCTCAATGAAAGAAATACCGAATATTACCGGAGCTGCAGCTTTCTCATTCTAGATCCAATATGATGCCATTGTTGGTGTCTCAATAATCCAATTGAATGAACAGCTCTGTAATATTGATTGGGTTTAAAAGGTCCTGAAATAAGAATCGGATTTAAGTTATGGGAGATGTATGAATCGCGTAGCCCTGCAGTTTATTTCTGGGGAAGTCAACTGTAAAACGTTGTCCCCTCGCCAAGTTCTGCAGCGCTCCCACTCCCTTCTCTCATCCCCCGGCTCCGGTGATGGATGGCATCTTAAAGTAAACTAATTAAATGTGAAAAAGAAAATGAATTGTGACGATATTTCATCCAATCAGCATCATAATGGTGAGAGTGTCAGACTATTTCATGCCATCAAAAAATTAAAAGCATAAATCAAACTTTGCGTGACGGTAAAATGGGGAGAGTGGGTTTGAAAAGTTATTGTTTTAACAGGATGACAAAATCATTAGAATCGAATTTATGACCCCAAGGCCTTGGAGTTTGCTATGATCTAGTGCTGGAATGTGGCACTAATATCCCTGTCATCGCTTCAGACTTATTCATCCAATGGGCACTGTCAGGAAATGTGCTCATTTCAGTGGCACACTTGCAGAGAAGAGAAGAGCGCTTATGTCCAAGGCCCTGCCCGCGGCTAACTGTGGAGAAAAGACGAAAATATCATTTGTTCTTTAAGACATTAGGAGATAGATGTGCATGGTGTAATCCAATTATTACTTTGAACTGTTCAGAGCGGTGTCATCAGCACATATTGTCCGTTTAAGTTCAGAGACAGTTCAGTCTCTGCTGTTGCTCTTTTGCCATTCAAATGACTGGAACAGCTGAAGTATTGGTCAAATGCAGAGAACAAATTTACTCTTCTGCAACGGAGGTCAGAGTGTAAGTCTGGTGTACGCCCAAAGACCCTCTCATTATCAGTATGAATGTAGGTATGATAATCTATTGGTTAATCAATCAATCAAACTTTATTTATAGAGCGCTTTTCATACAAAAAATGAACACAAAGCGCTTTAAAAAAAGAACAGTCCCACATTTCCCATATTTCCCCTCCACTACTGTGACAATCCCACATAAAGCTAAACTAAATAAGTGAGTCTAACTGTGACAAAACTATATTATAACTATAACTATAAACTTTATTTACTACTAACTGAAACAGGAAACTATGAGATTACTACCGTGACATACTATCTTTCATAACTCTATCTATCTCTATACTATCTTTCATAAGTCTCTATACTAACTATAACTAACTACTACAGAGAAAAAAGGAAAATAGAGGAAGAACAACAAAAAGAACATATATACATTATGACACGGCATTAAATTATGACATTGCAACCGGGAGGAGGAGTCAGGGAGGTGGAGATGGTCCAGTAAACTGTCCAGAAACAGACCCACCCACCAGGCTGGGGGTACGAAGCTGCGAGGGGTTTGGGCGTCTTTACCAGTATCAGTATTGGTATTTGACTACTAGACTCTTGTTGCATTCAGACGATGGTGTCATGGGTGTCAAGATCTATGGAGGGGCAAGCGTCCATCTACGCCACACACATCAAACGCAAAAGTTGAAAAATTGGACATTTCAGCTAAATGTGTCAACGTGTTTCAAGTATCTAACGGTGTCCATCTAGAGGCGTTTGCTGCGACTTTGATGCTGCATGTAGCTTTAAGAGTTTAATTTAAACATTATGTCTGAATACTGCTGCATATTGTTGGTGCAACTTTACGTTACTAGCAAGCTGTGCCAAAACTCCATATGCGAAGGCAAAAATAACATAAAATAGAGCAAAAATAGAGCTGTGGAACAACAAAATATGGTCAGTAGAGTCACTGCTGGTACAAGTGTCAGAAAAGTTTTGGATCAAAGTTAAGTTTATTATAAAGTATCTTAAAGTCTTAACAAATAGTCTTAAAGTTAAACAATATGCTGCCCTGATCGCTATTAGTACGGCTGGTAACTCTTAATCATGTCCATGTTGTAAACGGACATCTGACATTTGGGGCATTTGATCCAAGCTCTTGTCATGAATCAAAGGAGCGCACAGTGTCCAAAGCTAACTGATGTAGCGAGCAGATATTGGACTTGACAAACTGTTTGACTGTAATAATGGCTTTGGTTATTTTTCAAAGGGAACCAGCCTGGCCTGTTCTTGTTCTAATCACTGTTCTGAGCCGGATTTTTTTCCACAGCATTAATATTTTCACAGTTTCCCTGGATACGTGTTGTCACTTGAAATGTGGAAGCCATCACGGGAATGGTGTGAAGCGTCGGAGTAACACATTGGACTGGTGTGAAGAGCTGTGCCAAAACCTGCTGCTTCAAGCTCTCCCTGCTGCCTCACTGAATCTCATTAGACGCAATACATTTTTACATATTACAAACAAAAATGTATGACTATAGACATACATAATATTAGTCCTGCACTGGGACAAGAGTGAAATAGTGAAAATGAGTAGCTTTGACACATATCTGACGGACATTTCAAATTGCATGAGTGTCCTTATCAAATAAATACATACATTACAGTGGTTAGAAACTAATTCATGAACAAGAATTCTGAGGATTGATTAGTGCTTCGGTCATTAGGCAAGACACTTCACCCACTTTGCCTAACCTCCGTGAACAGGCTGTGGAAAAGTCTGTATTATTATATAAAATATGAATCAAAAGCAAATGACTAAAGACTGGTACATACTTTTCTGCAGCCTGAGATCGTTTATCTTCACTAGTTTTGCAGAGTTTTGCTAAAGTCGCTGCCGTCAGTTGAGCGGAAATGACGTCCTATAATTACCGCAGAAATAATCATGAATAATTTTAGAAATATACTCACACAAATTGTCACAGCACAAATGAAATACAAAGGTTTTCTATAATTTTCTGCCTGTTTTGAGCTCTATTTCACATTTTCACGGGCTGGATGACGTCATCGGCCGAGAATAAAACTGCAAATATCTTAAGAACCAGAATCGCACAAACGAAACTTACGATTGACTCCATTTTGGACGTTTTGAAGCTTCCTGGGGGCTGGCTGACCCCAATTTGACCTATAAAAGAATTGTTAATTTCTCCAAAACTAAAGCAGCACAAACGAAACTTTTTGCAGCACAAACGAAGCATAAACAATTGACATAGTTTTTGTGTAGGTTTGTGTTTCACGGGGGGCCAATTTCACGCATGAATGTCGTGTGTGAGGTCGGTGGTGGGGGTCAGCAGAGCCTTTTGTCAGTCTACCCCAGGGCTGCTGTGGCTACACAAGTATCTCACCACCACTAAGCAAAGAATGAATTAAAAATGAAAACGGTGTGATGCTTCCAGAGGCTTCGGCAAGACTGTAAAACACATTACAACTGCAACGCAAGCCCGAAATAAATGTTTAATCACTTGGCCTATAAAGTTTGAACAGTCCAAAAATCCTGTATTTACCACTGTTACCTCAACTTTTATTAGGTTGGATTATTTTCTAATTAATTAGCCCGGAAACCCCATTGTCTGGTTCTGTTTAGCTGCGTATGAATGAAAGGTTTTTCTCTTTTCTCTTCTGCACTCATCTCTCTTCTCTTTTAATGCTAATTTTATGATTATTTATGTTTTGTTTTGTACTGTGAGTTTAACGTCTATTTCTTATTCTGTAAAGCACTTTGAATTACCTTGTGTACGAATTCTTCTATACAAATAAACTTGCCTTGCCTTGATATGATGTCAGTACGAGTTTGATGTAGATCCTTCTTTTGTATGGTGACAGTACACTGACCATAATCCTCGGTGACTATAGGGCCGGTGTGAGCCTCTTGTTGCCGTGGATAGTTTGCAGTGGTGTCACATCTCGGGATAATCCAGCGCTGAATCGGCTGCGGACGCTCATCGCTCAGGCCTGAAGGTCGACACGTGACACGCATCGGTGAAGGAAACTGCCCGCACCACTCACCTGTGTGGGTCATTATTGTAGATACAGAGGTACAGTGAGACAGCTTCACTCAAGGCAGTGACATGAACCGATTTTATTTTTACGTTTTAATGTGGTTCAATAAATGAGTTCATTATTGATTTTGTTCACTATGTAACTTTCTGGTTGGGGGTCCGTCGCCTGCTTATTTTTATGGATATGTCACTGCTCTGCTTGGAAGTTCCACAGTATAACATTAAACAGCTTTACCTTACATTTATTCAATTACAGGTGCTCAAAAATACCTAGAAAAACACCCATTCTGACTGTGAGCGCGGTTGCCTCTCCACAAATCTGACCTGTAACTGTCTGGTTTGGTTTCCATGAAGATAGAAAGACAAAGCAATAACATCTCCATGAATAAAAGCATTTGACGGACCTTCTGTCACAAAAGTTACACTATGTGCCTGGAAAGAAAAACAGAAAAAGTACATCATGTCATTTCCTGGAGCAGTTCTACTGAAATATCTGCTTATGTCAACAATTTTACAAAAACATTCGGGGGCAAAACCACATGTTCGACCTAATGTTTGTCTCTTCCTGTTCCTAGTGTGTTTATACCACTCTGCACTGCTCTTTCTCTCCGTCTTATTCACATGCCTCTCCCACCCTCTCCTCTTTTCTTCTCCTCATCCCTTCGATCAGCTATGCGGCCGTTCATACTGATAAAGTCATATTTACACTGTATTCTGAGCTTGTTGTCCTTGCCTGTGAAAGCTTTATTGTTTTCCTTTCTACAAATCCAGATGTTTTTGCAGTCTATAATCTATAAAATATGCACGGGTGCTTCCTACCACATGTCTTTGGTGCCTCATGTACCTTGAGATGACTTTTGTTATAATTGGCCCTATATAAATAAAATGAAATGAATTATTGATCCTTATGTCTGACATGACAACGCTTTCATACCCCATAAATCATGACCTTGAATCCTCTTCCAATCTTCTTAGCAGTATTGCACTGACTACAGCGGCATTACATGGGGCAAGTCAAAACCCAAAAGCAATAGGCTTATCAGTTATTTCTGGCACAAGCAGCTGCTCTGTACACGCTTCTCCAGAAATACGGGGTTGACTAAGTTGATATGCCTCTGAGGTCTTTTAAATATTCCCCCCCAAAATATCTCTTCATACACTGGGCCTGGTAATTGGCTGATTTATGACCTTTTCACACCACTGAAGCGATTAACTGAAGACATCATTCCCAGCTGTCACTCAAACTGATTGTTCACATGGAAACCAAACGCACACAGACCAAAGAGGAGCGGGAGGAGGATGCGCTCCGACGCCTGCGACTCAAGTGGCCTCTTCTGGTGCGTCAGCTGCACTGGAGCTGCGCAGATCAGCACAAAAGGAAGCGGATGTAAACCTGCTTTTATAGCATGAGAAACAAGGGGGATTTTACTGGTGTAGGACACTCAGATATTAACTGTCCTTAAAGGTGCACTTCATAACTTTTATGACAAAGGCCCCGCTACCCGCTTGTTTCCACGGTTCCTTAAATGTTGCACAGTATTGCATAAAACAAATCTATACAAGTTCTATTACAGTGTTTTGAATTACAAAAAAATGCATCAGAAAACATTCTGACTACTATACAGATCTGACTTTTAACTTAGTATGTTTGTGTCACTGTTTTGAGGAACTTTCCGAGCAAAGCAATACAATTTATAAAAGTTACAGTGCACCTTTAACACCACCATCGGTAAATAGATTGAAAAAGTCCCAAAAAAAAACTTGTAGATGGCAGAATCTATGCTTTATTACTGTCAAAAGTAGTATTTGCCAGTGCTTTGAGTGGCCCAGACCACCCAGTAAGAGCAATAAGTAAATGTGCAATGTATTAAATCACTTCACCTCCTTATCTTCAATCATTTGGGCCACTTGCTGTGTCTAAAGTAATGCACGTCAGGTATCATTATTGCTCAGAATAATGTGTACACAAATGCATTGGAATGAGCCTCACAGACCCGAGCAGGTGTCTGTGTGTAACATGTCAGTGTGAGCCCACAAACTCACTGCTCACAGCTCCATTGTGTCTCAATGGTCCACAGGAGACTCATCATGGCTCAGCTCCCATTACTCTGCCTGTAACCACCACACGCCGCCATCCGTCTTTATCGCTCCACAAACTCTACCTGCTCCTCCTGGGCCCGCACTTGGTAAAAACACACCAGCAAAAACTGCACCGTACTAACTTGCTGCTTCCAAATTGTGTGCAAATGCCACCGTTTGGACAAAGATGAAATTGGATTGTGTAGAGTTGTGACCACCCACATGAACATTTTAAAAACAATTTGTATTTTCAAATTCAGTGAGTTGGACAATGTTCTGTCATTGTGCTTTTACTGGCAAGACATTCCCTTCACATTATCTACTACTGTAATAACAAACTGAACAATTATTGAATTAAGCAGATAAAATAATCTGAGTTATAATTAAATCAAGTGTTCATGGTTGCTCAAGATCACATGTTAGACGTGGAGTTCAATTTAAAATAAATGTTGACCCTATGAGATCTTTGCTCTCTGTGTTTAACTCTTCCTTCTATGGTTGGAGGTTCCAAAACTTTTGTGGACCGGACCCCCCAAAATAAACGTGCGATTGATTTGAGACCTACTGAAAAACCTGCAGTTGATTTAAAGTGGCAAAGCAAATTAAATCAAGTTTAAACGTGCCCTATGTACATTTTTGGGGTCCGTCACCTGCTTGTTTTTAAGGATATGTAATTGTTCTGACTGGAATGTTCCATGGTATGACATTAATCATCTCTACTTTACATTTACTCAATTACAGCTGTTTGTAAGGCTCGAAAATACCCAGGAAAACAGATATTCTGACTGTGATCTGACCTGTAACTTGGTCTTGTTTGGTCTTGAAGATAGAAAGGTCTAATGCCATACTGTGAAACATCCCAGACAAAGCAATAACATCATAACATCTCCATGAAGAAAAGCATCTGATTGATGTTCCACCAGAAAAGTTACACAATGCACCTTTAATGTTGTTGATTTATCTTTTGTGTTATATGACATCTCACTAAAACACATTCACTAGCAAGGACCATGTCAACAACACATGTGCGAAGTGAAAAGAGTTTATTATATGGAGACGAGGGAGGTCGACTGGGTTGAGACTCAGGGTGGGGGCTCAGTCTCAATCTTCACATGGCCCATCAGGAACGGGACCCCCCCTCATTATGTCTGGAAGCGCACAGATATGGGTTGGGAGGGTGGGGTCGAGTTATTCGGGACAAACTGGGTTGCTGGGGTAGGCTGATATAAATAGGCTCCTGAGAAATTGAGGTGTGGGAGAAGTGAGCTGTGATTCGCTGGAGAGGAGGCGAGGGCGGTTGAGGCGTGGTCCTGAACCTAAGTTAATCATATTAACTACATTTGTTTTCAATGAAGGGTAAGAATTAAACAAAAACAACTTTTTTTCCCTGTGGGCTCACCTTTCACAGAGGGGTTCATAGGGGTGGTCACGTGCACAGAGGACTGGGCGGGGAACAGCTGCCCCTGTGACCCAGCCGGATAAAGCAGGAGAAGATGGATGGATGGATTATTATATCTGTCTGTAAACATATGCACTTTTGTATTCTGTCTATTGTAATACAGGTTATTTGTGTTATGTATTTGGACCCCCTCGAAATCAACTTAACACACAAGGGTCTTTCTAATCAAATTTATTCGCTGCCATTATACACATGCAGTACGAGGGAGAGTCCTAGAAAGCATGTACTTTAGTTCAGGGGTCCGCACTGTTACTAATAGAAATAATCAGGTTCAAGATTTGCCACTTTACCTTTTGGATATTACTTAAGAGAACAACCTGTACAGTAATCAAATGACAGGTTTCAGCTTCTTATTTTTAGGCACCGTTTTGAGCACCATTCAAAAGATATCTTCCAAAAACTGCTTTGAACTTTGAATAACTATGCCAGAATAGTTAATTTTCACTCTTAAAACCCACGGATAGGAAAATTTGGCTCTTGCCCCCCATCCAGGCATGTGCTATCATTTAGAAAATTTTAAAACCAGGCATTTCAATTTCAAATGCCACAACTGAACTTCTTCTGTTTAATTCAGGGCATAGCAGGGTCCTCGTGGCCTGCTGGGGGCTTTTCCTGTCTGCTCCTTGGGGCTGGCCGCCTCTCAGTCTAATTAGTGGAGATAATGGAGGGTGAAGCTGAAAGGGGCTGATGGGGTCCAGCAGAAGGTTATTAGGTGTCCTCATTAGCGCCCGATTGAAGTGTGAGAGGTTTTAAAGCCCCATTTTGATCCTGATGGACGGTGCGCTGACTGCACGGCCAGGTGGGATGCACACACAGGGGAACAGGGAAAGAACACAGGGAGTGGTGTTAGCAATCAATTTAGTGCATTATAGAGATGATTGCTCGGTGTACGAATGGAGCATTACGATCTGTCAAAGGGACTGGCGTATCTGTGCAGTGCTGTAGTGGTGGGGAAAAGGCGTGCAAAACTCAAACTGGAAATAAATAATAATGGAAATAAATCACTTCATTTTGGTATGTTCACTATTTCAACAAATTTTAACTTATTTAAAATACTTAAAGGGGAACTCCGGCTCGTTTGAAGCTAAAGTCCAGTGCTAGAGGTGGTCGAATACTGTCAGAAGCCGAAAAACAGCACAGATCAGTGTTGCCTCGGTGGAGATTTCGCTGGGGTAGTGAGTCTGTCAGGGCAACAAACTAGTGTAGTGATTGGGGCAAGGTCTTAACATCCACGTAAAATGCCAATTTGCTTCACACTGAAGAAGCTTAACTTAGCTTAACTTTGTAACCCATCTTACAAAAGCCACGAGTCTAACAAACAAAATGCTATGCCTGGTTCACTTATTAGTGTTTGGAAACATTATACAACAACTTTACAAGCAGCCTTAGCATTACTTTTGTTGATTTCCCACTGCGCATGCGAAAGCCCAAAAGACTCGTTTGCCGACTTCAGCAGCGGCCAGCGGCTTGTAGCCACCAGAAGCAACAAGTGAGGATCAACTACTGACTGTGAAGAAGAAGAGAAACTAAATGTTGTTGAAAGAAAATGGTTCAGGAATGTATTTTTTAGCATATTTCTAAAAATCGCCCGGGCCTTTCTGTGTGGAGTTTGCATGTTCTCCCCGTGTCTGGATGGGTTTCCTCCGGGTGCTCCGGTTTCCCCCATCAACCCAAAACATGCCCGGACCCCTATGAACTAACATCAAGGACCATGTTGTCCACCCTCCTGTGGGCTCACCACCTGCAGAGGGGTTCATAGGGGGGGTCAGGTGCTATGAGTATTGGGCAGCACGCTGCCCCCGCGACCCAGCCGGATTAAGCGGGAGAAGATGGATGGATGGATGGATGGATGTAAATAAACGGGACTAGAAACAACATTGGCAATCGAGTCTTTTGGGCTTTCGCAATGCGCCGTGGGAAAATTTAGTTTGTTAGACTCGTGGCTGTTGTAAGATGGGTTATAGAAAGTGGTGTTCAGCTTCTTCACTGTGCAAATTGGTGTTTTACATGGAAATTTAGAACTTGCCCCCATCACTACGCTAGCTTGTTGCCTTGACAGACTCACTGCCATGGCAAGATCTCATAGGCAACACTGATCTGTGCCGTTTTATGGCTTCTGACAGTATTCGACCACCTCTAGCGATGGACTTTAGCTTCCAAAGTGTCAGAGTCCCCTTTAAAAATGCACTGTGTAACTTTTTGGTTGGGGGTCCGTCACCTGCTTATTCTATGGAAATGTCACTGGTCTATCTGAGATGTTCCACAGTATGGCATTAAACAGCTCTACTTTACATTTATTTAATTACAGGTGGTATTAAGGCTTGAAAAATACCTCAAAAACAGGCATTTTGACTGTAAGCGTGGTTGCCTCTCCACAGATCTGAACCGTCCACTTGGTCTGAAAACAGAAATTTTCAGGGCACTCAAACCTTTAATGGGACATGATTATGCAAACATGCAGAAATGAATCAAAATATTACTTTGCAGACGCTAATTATGAACTTTTCTTTAAACTTTTGTCCCCTTTACGCTGTATAAGTTTGACATTTGTGACTCCAAAAAGACATTGAAACTGTTTTTGACTGACTTTAAGCTTAATTCTTTCCTTCAAGAAACATATTTACCCTCAGAAAGAAAGTAACTTGGAGGAAGCTTTTGGTCACGTGGTCATATATACATTTTCTGGACCTGCTAAAACTTCACAATGGCATTTCTGAAGTCTTAATTAGGACTTGGGTTTAATTGCTTTTTTATCTGTTTATTGTATTACTTAAGACTTCACTGTCACAGATACTATAGCTGAAATGACAAAGGAGAATTGTATTTCTTTCTTATCGTTTACATACCTGTGACAGTAGTTGCTCAGTTGATGCTTCAGACACAGGAGAGTCTTTGTTTTCTGTTTCTTCTTTTGGGATGTATCACAGTTCAGCTCTGTTTACTTGGTCTCTTATCAGAAGCTTTATCACCTTCACAGCAGCTTATTCAAATCCAATGTTTACTTTACTTTCCAGTTTTACCTTGTGGTACCTGAATAAATAATATTTCTGTTCCAAAATAGTTCAAAGCAATTCTTCCAATCCTGTAGGTAATGAGCATTTATTATATTGCGACAGCTACAAAATGTAAGCCATTGTTAAAGTGGATATGACAAGTTTTGACGATTCTCTCATTTTGACTTAATTTGGTGGGATTTTACCGGTTGTAAATAGAAATTATAGTTTTGCTCCAATCAAGAAGCATTTTGCGAAGAAAAGCTGAAAAATATGTTGAAAATTACAGGAAGTAGAGAGTTTCAAATTGATGATCACAGTAGGAGAATTCTGTCCAAACGTTTGGCACAATCTGCAAACAAAAACAAATTTTTCTGATACTTTTGGCTCAGAATTTTAGCAGGAAGTGAAATTTCAAACCTAAGAAAATTGCCAAACTGGGAAAAAAAGTGAAGGTTTTTTTCAAAATCAGTGACTTTTTCCCTGCTGAGAAGGACGGTCTAAAGACAGGGGGCGCTGTGGTGCAGCTATCACTGTGCTTGTTTCCTGTAGATGTTGGTGAACCTGCTTGTCTGTTATTGACCACTGTTTCATTTTCTGCTTTCTGTTATTTTCTTAATTATTTCTTGTGGTTTGAAAGACTGAATGTCTCCTGTTTCTTGGCAACCAAATTTAGATAAATCAATATTCTTCAGAAATATGTGAACTTTGTGGTCATGTAGATGTGCAGCTAGTGGCACATGGACATCATTATATTTTTATAGTTTTAATTAATATTTGTAACAAAAACACATTTTGAAAAATATGAAACACTTTACACTTGTTCATTATTATTATCCAGAGTTCCAATATTAGGGGGCAGAAGAATAACTTCATAATAATTTGCTTCAAAGGTTGTACTTTAATAGTATTCTTAATCAATAAAACTGCTAAATGTACAAATGAGCAGGTACACTGCAAATGTCATCAAACTAACCAAGATTTATTCTCTTAAATCTAGACAAAAAATCATATTTATCTTGTTTTAAGGGATATAAACTAAATGACTGCTACATATGTAAGATTATTAAGCTTATTTCAAGAAAACATTTCTTTTTTTTCTTGTGTGAGACATTTTTTATGGATGTAAATCAGTCGATTTTGGACTAAAATTGTCCAGTTTCATCTCTGTACCTTCTGTTTGTAACATGGAAAGATTAAAAGTTTGAGGAGAATGCTGCAATTTGCCAATATGTTACAAAGTGGTAATTAGTCTTAAAATAAGGAAACAAAGATTTTCATTACAATTCATTAACTAAAATCAAGAATAAAACAGTCAATAACAAGCTTTATATTCTAATTTTGAGATTTTTCATCTTAATTTATTCTTAGAATTAGTGTTTTATACTTTATTTTAGATCACGTAAATCTTAGATTTTTGCTTAGAATAAGTGATTTTATCTTATTTTGAGATTTATGAAGGCCGAGATATAATTTCTTAAGATTTCTTGATAAGTAAATTTCACTTACTGCACTGGCCGATCATTTCACTTGTTTCTAGAGCGTTTTAACTTAAAACAAGTGTATTTTTCTAGTTTTAAGGAGGGGTATTTTTGTAGTGTATATTTATTGGTATGTTTTTTTACTTTCACCCGTGTCCCTGTTATAAAGTGATACACAACAGTCCAAAGCAATGTATTTCCATTTTATTGTATTACTCATAGTAGCTCAGACACGTGTATATACAAATACAGATATTTTTGTCATTTTTGTGGTTTATATACTGTAAAAGAGCAGGTTCAGAAAACATTCCCCCACAAATGGCAAAGTGGGGGTCGGGTTCAAAACGTGGACAAAAGTAGGAACAGCGGGTGGAGTGGCCGAGGTTATACAAGCACGGGGACGGAGAATGGGCGCACAGAATGAAGTGGGAGCGGTGCCCTTTGAGTACCGCTCGGAGAACGGGCATCGCCAGGCTAGCACTACGCTGTCGGATTTGGTAGAACAAGAGGCGCTAATCCCCCGAACCCTGCCCATCCGCGGACTTACACCACAGGGAGAAGTAAATGAGGTTTGTTCAAAAAGGAGTGGGGCTAGAGGAGGGCCCTGTCTGTAGCTTCTTGGACGCCAGCAACCATTGAGTGTAAAAACAACAAATGGCAGAAAGCTTCTACACACAATCACAATCATGGCTGCCAGGGTTGAGGCTCGAGAGCTAAGGCATGGGAAACACTCTCCTTTGCCAAAGAGGGTAGCTGCTTCCTATTCACCGCGGCGACAGCAATGAGACACACACAAGAAATCCAAGGAACTCACATGTTTTGTTTGTTTTTTTGTATTTTTTTGTATTTTTTTCCCTTTTTTTTAACCAAGTCCACACATTGATGTATACGCTCCCGTTCGCTTTTGGGAGTGAACTATGGATACTCAAGAGGGACAGACTGGAGATGTGTTTAGTAGATGAATACAGAAAGAGGTCATCGGTAAGAAAATAACTACAAGTGGCTAAACCTTCTCTGGAACTTTACAATGATTTGTGTTATGTACATTTTGTCACAACGCCACTCAAATGGGGGATGCAAAAACTCACACACGCATAAAGTGATCTAACATGAAAACCTAAAGGATAACAGAGAGAGAGAAAGAAAAAAAAAACACTTCATTTTGAAAACTCCAAACATGTCATTAAGTTCATGCGCATGCCACAAAATGAAAACTGACAAGACCCTTCTGTTAAGTCCACTCTGGCGGCGTAGCTCCCAGCCGCCCCAACATGCTTCCAAACACTCAAGGCAAAACAAGTAGAAAAAATCCCAAATCTGGGCCCAGTTCCGAGTGTCCTTTCAAGGCAGGGTCCTTTAGTGAAAAAGATGGCGGAGGTTGGTTTGAAAACATGGAACAGGTGAGCCCCTCTTCGGCTGAAAGTCCAAAACCATCTGCACATCACTTCGTCGCCATGTGCAGCTCCCCGACTGTACAATAGCTCATTAAAGTTTAGTAGGCATTGAGGATATACCATGACCATTTTTTAGAAAAGACATAAGAACCAAATTAATACTTTAATATCAAACACTATTTACATCAAGATCTTCTCCTAATAATAATAATAATAGTCATAACAATAATAATTATACAGTTTAACAATTACGTGTCTCTTTTTTCTTTTGTCCTCCAGAAAGGTACAAAACGGATACTAACCTAAATACTACTTGTTTTATGGTTGACTACCTCAGGATACACAGTATCCACTTAAAAAAGTTGATCCTCATTTCCCAGTTGAATAAACCATGGTGATATTAGTGATAATGGCAAATATTGGTAATTGTAATAGAGTACAATCAAAAAGCTGGTTTTCCGAAGAGGCTGACAAGCGTCCATTTTGATTCTCGGTGAGTTCCCTGTGGTAATCTCTTGGAAATTAGTACCGCATTAAAATGGCCATCTCCAGTTACAGCCCACACAGCTGAGCCTCCACGCCGCTGTGAAAGCTTTGTTAGCGCAGAGCAAAAACCAAAACCGCGAAAAAGTTGAAGGCAGTCCATTGTTAGGTTAAAAAAAAGGCAGCAGCAACTGGACAAAAGAACAAAACAAAAACAGTGCTTGCCTTTGAATGATATTGTCGTGTTTGGATGGTCTTTCAGTGGGTTTAGTTAGGCACTACGATATGGGGCTGTGTGTGTCTCTTCTCTCATTCTTTCCATCTCCTTCACTCACAGATTCTGCAAGGTCATTGGTGCTTGAACCCCCCACACGATGGAAATCTACACCCTCCCCTCCCGAGACCCCCCCAAGCCTTCCACCATCTATTTTTAATACCAGGGTTCGCTCCCTCATTGCCGCGACATGGGGTCCAAATGCCTGTCACTTTGAACCTCATTAAAGAGAGATCTAAACTAGCATTTCTTGGAGCCAAAGATGGACATGCAACTAATGGATATCCAGGCTTTTATACTGTTATATTGAGTAAAAAAATAGGCCATGTATATTTCAATGCGACTGTAGATGCTAAAGACGTCAAATAAGGACACAATTGTTACTGCTATTGTAGACTTTTGCTATAAAGCTATAAAGTATTACGAAGCTGGTGACCAAAATATCCGCAATATATCCTAAAACTTTCATTATATTTACATTAAAACATTAAATTACATAAAAAAACAAACAAAAAACCTTCCTTTTTGTTGCCAGTCTGCATGTTTGGCACAGATTTTTAATGGGAACACATTGACCTAGATCATTTTTTAGTTTACTTTGATTGTTTTGTAAATATACTAATTATATGTTTGCACTTCTGTCAGAACCAACTGTTCAAATATGAATTAAGTGCTTTTTAATAAAAGAGGTTTATCAGAATAATTCGAAAATAATAATCTCCAAAAAGGGCCCCAAAAGCTGCCAGAATGCATTCTTTTTTATTTTTAATTTAACGCCAGATCCTGTTATTCTTATTTAAACGTATTAACATATTATACTATGAGATATGTATGTGTTAGCGTGTTAAAAAAGGGGGTAGATTTGCAAACTGTAAGTGTAATTGGGAATAAAACATCATTAAAGCACAGTGTATTCCTTTAAGTTTAAGTGCTATCATAAAACTGACCACACTACATAAAGCTAAAATTCACCGCAGACACTAAACACTACATTTTGTGAACGGTGGACTATTAGTTCTGAATATGACCAATTAACTATCTCGTTCTATTGTTGTATGTCTTCTATAATAAAACGTGTATTTTACTGTCCATAAACAGCACAAAACACAAAAATACAGTGCTGCAAGCTCATATAATTTAACATTCTAGTAAAATATTAATGTCCAATTAGGCTGTAACCTGTTTTAGCCGAGAATGCTAATGTTTATGATGTGTTAAAGGTGCACTTTTCTGGTGGGGGGTCTCCATAGAAACATTATTGCTTTGTTGGGAATGTTCCACAGTATAGATCTTTCTATAATGGGGGAGACAGGTTATACACTACATTACAGTTCAGATCTGTGGACAATTGCTCCTATTCACAGAAGGAATTATTGAATTTTTACGCAATAGAAACGCCTATAATGATTAAATGCTTAATATATGTTTAATGTCATACGGTGCAACATTCCAGGCCTAAGCAACAGCTTTTCCAAGCAAGTAGTGGACCCTCCAGAAGAAAAGTTCCGCAGTGCACCTTTAATGTAAACAGTAAACGTTGGATAAAATGAATGCGACAGACGCCTGTGAAATTGTGTGATCAGCTTTCAAAAGATATCGATCCGTCATCCCGGCTGCAGATCACGGAAAGCTTGCCGAGACAGTTTACAAGATCAACTTCTGCTGTTTCAATCGCTAAAAAAGAACCTTATCATCGTACACATGCGCACAGTCGATTCGAGGGAGGACAGAGCATACATTTTGCATCTCTTAAGGTGCATGTCCTTCATTGCTGCTCCACTCTGACCTCGGCTCAGAGCCATTTTTCTTTTCATTTCTTTGTACCGCTCTGGCATTGGCGAAATAGAGGTGCAAAAATAGCAATGTACCAAGCAGCAGGTTTCCATCATACAGTACGCACACTGTGAAAGGCTTCTAGAGAGGTCTCGGGACAACTTTTTAACATGTATATACAGGCATTTTAAAGAGCTAAATCCGTACATCCCTACGGAGAAACACTGCTAGTATCTATGCAACTGACGATCTCCTATGCTATGGGTTATTATTAGTGAAGAGTGATTTTGTGTGGATGCGCGCTACCGTGGGATGGGCAAATGTCAATGTTGCAGCCACAAAAAATATAAAGGGATGTCAAAAAAGTCACGGGAAAACAAGAATCACTAAGTGTCAAAAAATGGCATTTGGCATCTTAGTTTGAAGGTTTAAGAGGGGGAATTGTCTCTCCCGCTTCCAACTTGCGAACGGAGAAAAAGACCATCTAAATATCTTTTTGACGTTGGAAAAAAGGGTTCCATGAGAGGCTTGTTCTGACTCTCCAAATCAGGCTGACACGCTCCACCCAAATCCCCCTTTCCCTGCAGATTCAGGCCACGCTAGGTGTAGTTTCCCCTCCAGGAACGAGGGGGGCGCTATAAAGTGTAGAGAGCCACTAGGCACGCCAACAACACGGCCAGAAGAGAGGATTTCTGGAGATGTGACGCGGCGTTTGTTTCTTCGCTTCGAGATGGTTCAGCGGATTCGTGGCTGGTGTCATCTGCAAAAGAAAAGAACAGAAACAAAGAGGTTTGAAATGCAGCTTCACAAAACACACTATGAATCTGTGTAAAGTATAAAGGTGCAATATGTAACTTTATGGTTGGGGGTCCGTCACCTGCTTGTTTCTATGGATATGTCATTGCTCTGCCTGGAATATTCCACAGTATCACATTAAACAGCATACAGTTGGTTTTATAGCTCGAAAAATGTCTCAAAAACAGGGATTCTGACTGAGCGGGGTCGCCTCTCCACAGACCTGACCTGTAACTTGGTCTGGACTGGTCTCCATGAAGATTGAAAAGCTTACGAATATCATACTGTGGAACATTCCAGACAAAACAATAACATATCCATGGAGAAAAGCGTTTGACGGACCCTCCGGGCGAAAAGTTACACAATGCACCTCTAACGTATGTGAACGGAATCAAAAAAACAGTTGAAGGAAAGTTGCCAGATGAACTTTGGTTGCTATGTGATATTTTTAAGCTCTTTTCTGCACATATGTAAAAATGCGTTCAGAGCACCGTCGCCATGAGAGCGCGACTAATGCATGCACGCCTATTGTGATTTACACCATAGCAACAGAGAGCGAGAGAAAAAGGCATCATGGGGTTCAGCTTCTTTATATATGCAACATTTTTAGGACTATTTCCCAATCAAAAGATATCATAGTTTGTCTTAAATTATTAATCACTATGGCAACGGGCCTATTTTTTTTATGACTCTGAGTGGCAGGCAAGAGGTGTCTAATCAATAAAGCGCTTTGTGTTGCATTTTTTGTATGAAAAGCGCTCTATAAATAAAGTTTGATTGATTGATTGAATACATTTGTGTATGCACATAATTGTGGGCGTTACAGATTTGAAAATGTATGTTATTTTAACACTTAATATAATATTATTAGCCAGTTGCTAACGGTCAGCACCCAATTATTACACAAATATACTATAGAGAATAATCCCAAGTACTGGCATATGAATGCATGTGGCTTATACGGGTGTCTATCATGCTTAGAGGCACAAGGAATGTGCAGTGCAAGTGAAAAATAGCATAATTATTTAGACATGCGTTTAAAACTGTAGATTAAAATAGATACAACATGCACTATTGTCATCTCTCCTCATGCCGTAAAACAGGACACAAGACAAACCCCCCAAAACCAAAATCATTCAAAACTGAAAGTAAGTCAATTACAAACCACATTTCAAAGTACACCAAAACAAAAAGAACGATGACAAACGCACAAACATACAATCCCACATAGTTGCATTCTGTCAATGGAAAAGAGACATACAGTACACACCAAAGAATAAAAATGCAGAAGGAAGCCATACTAACCTCGGGGTTCTAATGTATTGTCTACTTTGTCGTTTACATCAAAAACGCGGTCATGTACACCTATAGTTTTGACACAGGTGTCTACAACAGAGAAAGAGAAGAGAAGAAGAGATTAGCCATATTCGTTAGTCACATTTAAAGCTCCCCATTCCCAACTTCTTTCTCCCCATAGCAACAAGCTCATGGCAACATTCAGGTGAGATGTGTAATGAATCCAAACATGGTATATTTTGCGTGCTGCGACAGCTACAAATAAGGAATGTACATACTTTGGATTGTCTGCGTGTCTGGAAGCTGCTGTTTGGTTTATATTCGTTCTATGCAAAAACTTACTTGATGGTCGGACATATACTTTGAGCTTCAGGCATGTTTTCCTTCCGTTCTCCGCGATGGTCGATGCTGCAAAACAAGAAAAAAAGAAAAAAGAAAAGAAGATTGCGTTAGGATGTTGCTTGTATCTAGTCGTAACATCAGGAAAAGAAAGGTTATACAGACTCAATGAAACTCTCCACAATATTTCCTGATGGATTTTGTGGTGTTAGTCACAGTACGTGCGCAGTTTTTGTCAAAAAGTAACAGATGTGTTCGCTGAGGAAACTAGAATCTTTTGATATGCTTTAATAGAGGAGAGGGAAGTGCAGATCTTGACAAAGGCGTTGGCTCGGCGTTGCAATTGGACAGTTCCCGGCCCATAAATGGACGTTTCTCGGTTCAATTGTAAATTCTTTGTCTGTTTGGCAAGTTGGATTATATATTTTATCGCAGAATGATTCGCATTGCAAGAAAAGGAGACTAATGCGGTGGGCTAGAAACATTTTTCAGCAAAACATGAACAATTTGACTAAGTTCTGATGGACTTTGACTTAGACAAACTTTACTGATCCACAAGGGAAATTATTTAAACACAGAAGCCCACACATCACAGTAAATATAATATAACAAAGAGCAAAAACATAATGGTAATAATGCGTTCAAAATAAATAATATACTATAAAGTAATAAAACTAGCAAAATTACATAATTCTAAAATATATGTACAAGTAAAAATAAAATATCGAAGTACACCAGTCCACCTAAAAAATCTGAATATCATGAAAAAGGTCAATATTTTTTGTCCCTCATTTCAGAAAGTCAAACTCATATATTATATAGATTCATGACACACAGAGTGAAGCTTTCAAGCCTTTATCTCTTGACATTTTGAAGCGTACGGCTTATAGATAATGAAAACCTGAAATTCTGTGTGTCAGAAAATTTGAATTTTTTGAGCTGGACTAGTATCTCGCGTAAATACAGGAGGTCATGAGGAGAAACAAAGATGAAAAAAATGACTGGCAGGACTTAAAGAGTTGCTGTGCAGTTGCATAGAGTACGATATGAATGCGGTTTTGATTCAGAGCAAAGAAAATATAGTAACATATTCAAAAAACATGCACTTGTTGAGCAAATATGATCGTACCAATGAGACAGATTCAGCTTTCATCAACCACTAAAGCTAACATATTAGCCAAAGCAGCTCTCGGGAAATCCTAATTACCCCCATCTTAAATGCGCAGCTCCTTTTCCATGTGTTGTTTACCGTTACTTCAGATGTACTGCCCTGAGTGCTCCTTATGGGACATAGTATGGATGCATGGGGTGCTTTGTATACGGTCTGTGGTTACTTCCAGGAAATAGATCCTTCCTGTCAGGCCCATGGGGTGTGAATCTGGGAGAGTTAGCCACCAAAGAGCTTGTATCAGTGCCCTAAAAATATCCCACATGGGCACAGTGTGTTGATGTGTTGTCTGGCAGGGCTGTAATGGTGTGGCAGAGGGGGACCAGGTGCCGTCTGCTCTGGACAAGCCATGGGGGTCAAACGCAGGTCACAGAAAACACAGTCACTCTAATATACATCCCTCACAGCAGAATGTCCTCATGTAGGCACTTGTATCATAATGTAATGTCCCGTAGGTGTGCTATAATCCCTTTATCAAAAACATCCTGGTGTTCAGGCTGTTTCAATGCGCAGTGCGGAAATTCCACCTCGTGACATCATTAGTTGGTAATGTAAGAGGTTCTAAACCATTACGTGATCCCTCATTGTCTAGTATGAAAGTGTTGACAGGCGGAGAAGCAGATTAGAAGCCATGGGAGAAGGGCAATTTCAGTAAATTTGTCCTCATCGTTTTTTTTTTCCTAATTTTGCTACTAAACTCCCCATTTTACTGTGTTATACATCCTTTTTTCAGGACAGCCTGTTATTTCACAATCTGCTGCTGTAGTTGTGTCATATGGCTGTAATAAAAGCTATAGGACCAGATCTCTAGAAATAGTGCTAAAAAAAAAAGTAAAATTCATACAAAATACACAGCAAACATGTATAAACAACTTTTTGGACTTAAAAAATGCTTAATTTAGGGCCTTAGCTTCAAATGTGCAAAATATGTTGACATATGTTCGAAGAGCTCTATGTCCCCTCTTTCAAAGGAAAAAAAGTAAGTTTCTATCTTTTACGGTTGGAAAGTTATGCGCGGTTATATAAAACATATTCCCCGGTATTGTATATGATACCATCAGTTTTGAAGGGCTCTTCCATAAATCTACATTGAGGCAGCTGTGGCGACAATGGGTTCTTACCACCAATGATTATGTGAAATATATAAAAAGTACTACATAAATTCACTGCATTATTTTTATTATTAATTACTGTTTCAGTGTTGCAACCCAAAATGAATAATTCTCCATTGGCGGTTCAGTTTAAGGTCCCACATTCTGCAAAACTGTCTCTTGTGAGCTTTAAGCCATGTTCCTCATCAAAAACATACCTGGAGTTGTGTTTTGTTTCATTCACACACGTTTGAATAAGCCTTTATTATTAGTCTCCAAAGCTCAAAATGCAGCAATACAAGAAGTGCTCTACTGTGTTTTTAAACTCCCTACACCTTCACTAGAATCATTTGGATAAATTCGCCCCGGGAACTGCCAGTCTCTACTGAACTAAAGGTCAAAGGAGCTGTTAACTTGAAAGCTACCACCACATGACATGGCAACTTCAGGTTTGTATATGATAATGCAACAATATTATAAAAAATCATAATATGGGCACGTTAATGTTCCAAAACTGATCAATAAATCATAAAACGTGCTTTTTATATCCACTATTGAAGAAGTAACCAGTGAAAAACCTGTGACAAACACTGTATGCCGCCTTTAACCGTGCAGTTAGTGTGTGCATGACCATCAAATCCTGAAGCCTCCACAGGAGCTGAGAGGAGTGGCAGGATCCGTGTGGGCATCTGTGTCTGAATAACCGAGTGGGAGAATTACAGTGGCCAGGCATCGTTAGCGTGTCATCGCAGCCCCCACACTGATATAATAGTGTATCCATCGCTCCTCTCCCCTCTGCTTTTTCTCTCATCTCTTGAATTTAAAGCTGAAAAAGTAAAAAAAAAGAAAAGACCATCTGATCCGAAGTCATCCACCGCTGACACATGACTAAAGAGCTGATAACGACTGATGAAACGCCGACATTAAAAGATGCTAGGGCCAAGGTCGAGAGGGTAGGGGGAGAGTGAATGACTGATGAGAAACACTGAAGGCGAACGCGATGTGCATTGTTAAAAAAAAGATGCAGCGGAAAAGCTGGATCAAATCATGGAAGACGGAGTGTGCAAAATGGGGCAGTTCAATGTCTCTTTTAACGTAATAGTCAATAGTTTTCTTAATGAACATATCCTCGAGTCTTTTCAGCTGGTTAAAGGGTCAATATATACTGTGTGTCGGCTTTCTTTTTTCTCTTAGACTCTTCATGTTGTGTAATCTAGGTGTAAACAGGACAGCAGAGGGCGCAAGTGCTGCTGGTGCACTGAGGAGTGAAGCGATTATATAGAAAAACAAATAAAGTGGGAATAAACACATGTATATCTCCAAACGTTTCCAACGTGTATTTCCTGGTAAAACAAAACAATTGGAAACAAGTGGAAATTGCAACTCGTGACTCATTAAGTCATTTTAAAGCTGCGCTGCGTAACTTTTCCATGGAGATGCTATAGTTTCTTCTAGAATGTTCCGCAGTATGGCATTAAGCTTTATCTCTCGTACATTAATTCACGTACATGGCTCACAAATACCTTGAAAAAAATGCATTCTTATCGTGAGTGAAGTCTGCACACTCTCAGCCTGTAGCCTGGAGGTGTGACCAGTTTATCTCCACGGAGAAAGCTAAGTTTAATGCCATACTGTGGAACATTCCTAGCCTGATGCATCAGACTATTTTCACAAAGTATTAGGTCGCAGCATTAGGATTCGTTCGCTCGTCGGTAGGCAGGTACTTTTTTATTGAACCAGTCGCTGCTATGAGGTCACAACTCAGGTGGGTCCTGGCCAACACATCTCTTTGCTGATTGGCCGGTGCACCTACTACAACTTCTGGGGTTTTTGTGCAGTGTATAGTGCACTGTGATCCCTGACGCAGTTGTTGGAAAGAAATGAAATTGAGCGGAAGCACTAGGTGGCGCCAGCCTGGCTAGAACAGTCCAGGCAATGCAATAACACCTCCACAGTGATGGGCCCTCCACTAGAGAAAGTATGGTGTACATTTAATTCATCTAAAATCATAAATGATCAAATTTAACTGTAGTTTGCTGTGAACAGAGACCTGCTGATCGAAACTGCATCCTATTCTAGTCCCTGATTATTATATTAAAGGTGCATTGTGTAACTTTTCTGGTGGAGAGTCCACTGAATGCTTTTCTCCATGGAGTGGAATGTTTCACAGTATGGTATTAAACCTGTCAGTCACCATGGAGACCAAACCAGACCAAGTTACAGGTCAGATCTGTGGAGAGGCGACCGCTCCCACAGTCAGAACGCATGTTTTTCTAGGTATTTTTGAACTATTTTTGAATCCACCTCTAATTTAATAAATGTAAGTTGGAGATGTTTAATGTCATATTGTGGAACATTCCAGGCAGGACAATGACATATCCATAGAACTTAGTGCACCTTTCAACATTTTAACCCAAAATCTTTTTCCATTTTTTCCTCTAAAGCTTCACTCTCGTCTATGGCGGTTATGCATCATTCTGTAACCGACGCACTGAGCCATGGGCATTTCTAAGGACCACATTTGGCATCTGTCAGCTCCTCGCCCGTCACCCTTTGCCTATTGCACCCACCCTGTCCCCGCGCTGCACCCGCTCCCAGCTGTGTCACCCGCTCTCATCTGTCAGCATGTGCATACCCATTCATCAAACCCTAACTGACGGCCGTACGGGGAGGGGGATATTGAAACTCAGACCCCTATAAATTTACTTCTATTAAATGTTTCAGCAAATGGCGGACACGATTCCTGCGCTGAATTTATGGGCTGCTACGGGCGTTTGAGATCTTTTAAAATGCTTAAGTTTCAATGTTATGCTTGCAAAGTTTTAGTGCTTGAGTTTGGGGCACTTGGGGCTTGTCAGGGAGTGTCCATACGATTTGATTTAGCGTTTTATTATTAAATTACCCTCTTCCTTGTTGCTAGTGTGTGAATGTCTGTGTAACTTGTGCAGCGTTAAAAATGAGGCCAATTTCTTTCAAAAATAGGTTTTCCCATATTAGAATCTGGTACGGTATAAGACTTTCACACGCAAGCATCAGACTTTCCAGCATAAATGTGACATTATTAAGAAGTTCATGAGATTTTCAGGTTTTTCTAATTATTACTTTGTTATGGGGGATAGTATTTTATATCAGTTAAATGGCAACTAACCTGGGAACTATTGGTAAAAAAATAAATAAACTGAGAAGAAAAGCTTTTAAAAAAATACAGAAGTAGTGATGAGTTCTAAAACAGAATACCTTTAATTTTTTTTTCTTTTTTTAGCAGTTTAAACCTCTATGTAATAAGTGTTATCTACGTTGCACAGTAATTAAAGGTGCATTATGTAACTTTTCGGTTGGGATCCGTCACCTTCTTGTTTCTATGGATACAGCATGTCCATAGAAACAATGGATATTGCTTGGAATGTTCCATAATATGACATTAAACAGCTCTACCTTACATATATTCAATTATAGATGGTTTTATAGCTCAAAAGTACAGAGAAAAACTAGTATTCTGATTGTGAGTGGCGTCGCCTTTCCACAGATCTGATTTAGTAGAGGTTTAAAATCATATTGTAAAAAATGGCAGACCCTAAACATGAATAGTTACAGAATGCACCTTTAAGATCAGACTAAAAAGACAAATTACAAGTTTTATTCCTTGTTACTAATATATGTCCCATGTCCAGAAAGGTCAAGATTTTTTCGTAAAATCCGAACAATAATAATTATATTTTTGTGTAACGAATAGTCTAACTTGTAACCTTGTGTGCCAAGTGCTTCCTTATTCACACCAGCTCAGCTCCTGTGTTGAAGATGCCCAAACAGTGAGCGGCGGGCACACACACACACTCTGTCTCTATCTGCACGTCTTATCTCCTCCCGTGTGGTGGACCGAGCTGAGTCACAGCTCTCCACACCAGCCACTTAGCCCTGGGCAGCAGCTGATCATTTACACAAGTACGGGCTGACGGAGACGGCGCAGCGAGTGTAGGAGTGCTCTGAAGCTGACGAGATGCCGGAACAATTGTTAGAATACATTCCAACGTACAGGGACATAAGAGTGGACGCTTGGTTTATATAAACAGCAGACAACATGAAAGGAATATGTAATGTTCAGGGAATTGTTCAGTGGTACATTGGATTTTTCCATGCGGGTAATGATGCCAAGGCAAAGTTAATAGAGACGTGAATAAAAGGTTATAGCCATAAACTATAGACGGGTTGACACAATTCACACAAGAGTCTAATCAGTATATTTATTTTGATTCTTTTGGCTAAAGTGACGCTATTACGCTATTTACTGATCCAAACACAAGCTGACAAATTGACTTTCTCCTTTGCAGTGAATTCTACCTGGACGACTGAGGGATTTTGCAAACATTTTCGGATCTGTTAAAATGTTGTTTCCTCATTAAAATCATACCTGGAGTTGTGTTTTGTTTCATTCACACATCATTAGCCTAATAGCATAATTGCCTCAAAAAGTATTTTTTTTTTTTGTGGCCAAATTGTGAAATCTGCCAAACTTTACTTTCCTACCACTGCTAAATCACCCTGCAATCAATGTTGTGTCTTTTTTTGGAAACCTGTTCACACATCTGGTTGAACATTGTGTTACAATAATATAAAAAATACCAATGTGTTTGCTAAAAATGTGTTTTTTCTTGTTTTCCGAAAACGTTCAAATATGACTTAGGCAACTCTGCTATTAAGCTAACGACATGTTTAACACACAAACTGCATATTTAACCAAGTTCTTCTCTCAGACAGAAAACGCTCTGTTCCACCTTGTGATGTCATGTGGTAATACAGGAAGTGCTCCGTTGTGTTTTTAAACTCCATAGACCTTCACTGAAAACATTTTGCAATCCCTACTAAACAAAACGTAACTTTAAACCACTGTTTCACGACATCACAAGGTGGAACAGAGCATTTTGAGCTTTGGAGGTTTTGACAGATTAATTAGATTACTCAAACACGTGTGAATGAAACAAAACAGAGCTCGGTATGGTTCTGATGAGGTAACAACATTCTAACATGGCTTAAAGCCCATACGAGTCAGGTTTGTGTACTATAGGACCTTTAACAGCGGAGCATATGCAACTTGACTTTGAATTGTGGGTTAACGTTCAGTCAGTTTGCCAAATCTGCCTATAGCCCATTCCACATTGTCCTGGGTGTGTGAAAACCAAGTAGGGGAAGCTTTGATCCTTGTTAATGTGAGAAAGATGTGTGTGTAGCTCCAGCTCTGCCTTTAACTGCTGTTTAAACTCTGCACATTCTTGACGAGTCCAGAGCAAACAGTAGACGCTGATTCTTTTCTTGGATGGCGCTGTGTTTGACGAGGATTTCTGCGCCCAGGCCCAGTGCGGTCATAGCACAGCCTGTTTGTTTTGGATTAACACAGGTCCAGCTTATTGTTCTTTAAGGCTGCAACATCAACACCTGCTATTCTGGTTCCCATCAGACCACAACCATCAATCTCTCCAGACCGAGCAAGTGCTTTGAAGGACATAGTCTGAAGAGATGCCCGCAGACAGGGAGGGGGCACGGAGGAGGTCAGGTTACTCCTCGAGCTGCTCCCCGGCTGGTAAAGGCTGGTCCCCTCACTACTCTGCATTATGCATCAGCATTAAGGCAAATGGAATGAAGCAGAATCCAATTACGGAAGAACAAACAGGTGGGCTCAGGGCGGCTTAGGCTCAGTATTGTTTCAATCACAGATCAGGCCAGGCTCCATTGCAACTGTAATGTTATCTGGAAAACACATTTCCTTTGTCTTTCAATGGACAATTCAACAGCACATTCCAAACGTGAGGACATAAAAGTGCGTATCTGGCTGATAGGACGCTAAAAGCTAAGTTTGGGCCGAGTGTGTTCCATAGATAATATCACGGTGCTGAATTGATTTTCTGGTCGTCATTCAGGAGGCATAATGGTCCTGTTGTAAAAGAATATTCAGGGTCACTCAACAAATCACTAAAAGAAGCTATTTTTTACCAGTAAATGTGATGCCTGTTGGGAGTAGACTCACGGAGAGCCTGCCAACGTTTTGGCGTTTGGCTGTATCAACAAACTCAAGGCTGAAATAATGCTGCAGATTAGTAAGAAATACAGTTACAACAGTGAAGCAGTCTTTTAACTCAAGGTGCTCTAAACATTTACAGGAGATTTATTGTAAGCCAGCATACCGTGTGGATGAAATAGGGACATTTTTGGAGTGATAACATTTGAATGAGCTTGGCTTGGCAGGAAGTTTTTGCTTTTTTTTACTGTTTGAAAAGCATCCGGGAAGAATTTGATCTTGAATCTAGGGCAACAGTATTGGCAATTTAAAACACAACTTTTTCATCTTCAACATGTAAGATGAAAACGTGATGTGTATTGGGCACAATTTTCATATTGAAATTACCCTTTTTTATTTGCACTATGCACTGGGAAAAAAAACATATCTAGGTAAATTAAAATGACTTAAATTAAGAACATTTTACTTTATTTGAGCAGATTCAGCTGGACAAGTAAAATGATCTGCCAGTGGAATAAGTTTTTTGTTTTTTTTAATTCAAGCAACATCTGATTTTGTTTCTTATTTTAAACACAAAAAGTTGTTTTTTTTCTTATTTTAAGTGTGGCAAGATGTATTTTCATATTTTAAGTACAAAAAGTTTAATTCCACTGGCAGATAATTTCACTTGTCAAGTGAAATTTACTCAAATCATGATCAAACTTTCTTAATTCAAGTCATCGTAACTTGACTAGATTTTGTTTTTTCCAGTGTGTAACTTTTCTTGTCGACCACGTGCCTCTGTCTATCTACATTACAGGTCAGATCTGTGAAGAGGCGATGCCCGCTCACAGTAAGAAAGTGCATTTTTCAAGGGATTTTTGAGCAATAAAATAAAATGCGTAATTGTATAGATGCAAGATACATACCGCAAGCTAATGCTTTACTGTACATTTCAGACAAAGCAATAACATCTCTATGAAGACATATGGAGAACTCACCATTAGAAAAGTTACATAATGCACCTTTAAACCCACAGAGAACTTAACTTAAACCCCAACCAAACTCCAAACACAAACAGAATTAGCAGAAGCATCAAAAACTGATCCGTGCATTAACATTCCCACTAAACAATGGCCTTATTTTCCATATTGTAAATGCGCATGTTTCTATAGCGTCTGTAGCCATGGCCTCCAGCTGGTTTTAATAACGCTGCATAAATCCTTTGATCCGGGCCTATTTGTCGGGAGGGAGCGGGTTAAACAGTGTGCCCTGCGTTGGTGCATGCTCGCTAGGCTAATTTTACCAGGCTGCCGGTGAAACAGCTTTGGGCCTTTTAATTTACTCCGACAACTCGTGCGGTTACGATGTGCAAACAGATGCAGCTTCACTGTAAACTGGAGAAGAACAACACCGCGTAGAACCTTGTGCGGGAGCCGTTCGGTGACAATAATTAGACTGAGTGCGACGTATTTTTATCATTCTCTAATTTGGAAAGACTTCATTTGGTGGGATTATAACTGTTGTAAATATAAATTAGAGTTTTACACCAACCGAGAAGCAATTTGTAAAGAAAATGTGTTGAAAATTACAGGAAGTAGAGAGTTCAAATGGGATCACACTCGGGAGAATTCTATCGAAAAGTGAGGCACAATTTACACGATATTTTAAACATAATTTCAACAAAATAAAGGTGTTATATTTGTATTTGTTAGATAATAATTTCTGTGTACATTAGAGGAGTTTTTCTAGGTAACAATTATCGAATTCCCTGTGTGATTTCAACCAGGGAGTAAAATGTCAAACCTAAAAAATGGCCAAATTGGGAAAAGGAGAATGAATGTTTTTGCAGAATTCTTATAAGATAATATAAGAATCTTAGCGATGTTTTAGTAAAATCGGAAGTCTAACCTTGACGATCCAATGTAATCTTTTTAATGCTTAGAACAGCAGAGTTGAGGAACAAATTACTACCCAGGATGCCCTTCAGAAAATGTGACTTTGAAACCGATTTCTTTCTTAAATCGTAAAAAATGAAATGTGCTTTATTGTATCAACGCAAGGACGAGGTATGTCACAGTGTCAGATTTTTGCCTTAGAATTCATGTGATAAAATGTTCCCTTTTGAATCATTACTGTCAGTGCAGCTTCCACAATCATAGTATATTCTTTGGAGGTCCTATATTACGCAAAATTGACTCTGATGAGCTTTAAACCATGTCAGAACGTCGCTGCGTCCTCAGAGACCTGGGGTTGTGTTTTGTTTCATTCACACGTTTGAGTAATTCTTTATTTTTGGTCTGTCTTCATCTACAAAGCTCAAAATCCTCTGTTCCACCTTGTGATGTCATGTGTTTTACAGGCGTTTTCATTGCTTAAAAACACCTTGAAAAACAGGCGCTCTCCCTGGAAGCGTGGTCACCTTCCCGCAGATCTGACGCGGAACCTGCCCCTATCTTGGCGCTTCCTTATCTCACTGAACTTAGACAACTGTGGAATATCGGAACGTCCATGGAGACACACCAGAAAAGTTACGTGGCGCCTTTTAAGTTGTACAACAGGAAATATCCGCTCCATGATTTGAAAAACCTGTGAATAATAACCATAATTTACTGTAAAAACTGTTATTTCTGACTCCTCCATCGTGAACCCTTTCCTGCTGGTGCAAAGATAAAGAGAGCGGTCCATCCAGTGAAGAGGCCCATTAAGCAGATGCTACGAGGAGTTCACAATGGGAGGGAAGTGAGGAGGGAGCTGTGAAGAAGGAGAGCTGCTAAAATCTGTCCCGGTCACAAGTGTCCTCCTGCTTTGAGCCGCAGCCAAAAGTCATCCAATATAATTACGATCCGCACTTTGAGGCCAAAACGGATTTTAAGTGCATCTAAACTAACTCGGATTATTGCTGCAAGGCTAAAGCCATTGATCACTTCAGTATAATAGCTCTGGAGGGACCGCTAAAGCACAAAAAGCAAAAAACAAAAAGAATAAGAATAATACGAGATTAAAGGTGCACTATGTAACTTTTTCTGGTGGAGGATCAGCTACCTGCTTAGCTCCATGGTAATGTTACCGTTTTTCTAGCATGTTGCACAGTACGGTATTAACGTTATCCGCTATATCTCCATGGAGACGAGCAGGTGACACCATTGATCACAGGGCAGATCTGTGGAAAGGCGACACTCAAAATACGAATGTTTTTTCAATTTTGTTTGTTTGTTTTTAGCAGTGAAATGCTTATGAATAAATCCATATGAGATCATTTACTGTGGTACATTACAGGGAAAGTATCTCCATGGAGACAAGCAGGTAGCAGACCCTACGCCAGAAATAAAACGAATAAGTTACCAGAACTAAAAAAAAAAAAATTGTCTCAATTATTTTAAGTCGATGAACTTAAAAGTCACAATCTTCCAGAACTTAAAAGGTTGGACTTGCTGCTTGTACCTTTTGAAAACAACTGAATTCAAAGTGCTTATTTACCTCAACTCAAATATTTGCAGTTTACACGACTCGTAGTTTTTTGTTCAGGCAACTCGAGCATGGAAATCATGAATCTGTAATATATAAATTAAGTTTATTTTTATATCATCCCTATTTGAAACTTTTAATGACTTAATTCTACTAAGTTGTACCTCATCTATGTTTTTAAGTTATGCTCAAATATACCCACAATAGTTCACTTTAAGCAAAAAATATTAGTTAAAATTGCTCAAAATGAAGAATATGTAAAGCAACTTCACATAATTAAGTTCGTAGGACTATTTCTAAAACTTTGATTGTTTACGTCATCTATTTAATTACTTGGAACATTTGGGTTTACAGTGTACACATAACTTAGAACATTACACTATTCATGATTTTTGGTAAATGTGAGATCATTATATATAAGATTTTAGAAAAAAATAATAATAATAAAAAATTAAAAAATACAATAACAATACATTTTTTCCCGGTTTTACTTCCACACTAAGTAATTCCAAAACTGTTGCCAGTCACTATATTGTACACAGGCCCAAAACTCATCTAACGTACACAAAGATTATTATTTGACAAATAAATAAATAATAAAGCGTGCGTTTTGTTGTAATCAGACACCACTTTGCCCAGATTTATTTCCATGATCCTGCTCATGAACTCCAGCCTCAGACCGTGATCTAAATGAAGAGTTTGTGTTGAGGGCACAAGAGGCCGTACATGATTGCTACCCATATGTGCAACAGTGTTTAAAGTAAAAAAAAAAGAAGAAAAATGTCTTTCTTGCGTGTAAATTGGGCCAAACTTTTACTTTTACATTCTCCCTAGAGTCATGTCATGATTATATTTTAGAACTCTCTACTTCCTGTAATTCTCAACACATTTTTTAAAACTTTTTTCACAAATTGCTTCTTTATTGGTGTAAAACTTAAAAAAATTATATTATATTTATATTTACAGCAGGTATGATCCCACCAAATGAATCAGAGTTCATTCAATTCATCATCAAAACCTGTCATACAACTTTCAGCTTTAAAACTTGAATAAGTGAACTGATAATCCACCGGTTTTTTTCATTACAAATTTAGCGTGAACTCTTTAGTCGCCTCTTTAACCTCTTTTCCGGCTTCTAAATCCATTATTAGTCACTAGTCTAAACGTTTCTTCACAAACAACGCCGTAATATACGCTTTAAAAATCCACCTAATAACACGCCGCACTCCATCATTACACAAATGGCCTCCTGTAAGTACATAACATTATTACTATGTACCCGCCCTCTGATTCACTGTGAAAAGATGTGGGTGTGGGAAAAAAGTACAAATAAATAAACGAACAATGCCCAATTAAGTACAATGACGAATGCTTCAGTTAATAATACATGTGTTAATAGTTTAATGACAGGGGAAAAGGGCCCTTAGCAAAAGTAATCAGCAAAGAAGTACACCTATTTATTTCATAAGAGGTCACTTATTTTACACTGTTTCCGTGGACGGAGTGATGACTGGTTTATAGTGGGTTAAAAGCAAATAAGTTGATTAGAAAGTTTTGGAGAGGCTTGCTTAGCGCTCTTTAGCCTGTCAGCACATGACTTAACCCGGGCTAATAATAGAGGGGTTATTGAGCAAACATGGAGGGTGACACTGACGTTTATTTTTAAAGGGTGGCCTGGGACTGGACCTCCCCTGCACGACGGCTCTAATGAAAGCTCGTCTCTTAAAGGGCCCATATTACGACGTTATAATGGTGTTTCCTCGTCAAAAACAAACCTGGAGTTGCGTTTTGTTTCATTTACACGTGTTTAACGCACAAACCCTGCATATTAAAGCCCGTTACGCACTAGAGGATTGAATGATTTTTAAACGAGGAGAATCTTATGACACTAAAAATCTCCGATTGCAAAGACTGCAGCGGGATCTGTCTGCGGACCGCAGGATATAAAGTTGTAGCTGTTTCCTGTCTACAGTAAAACGAGTGTTCAAAAGAGCTCTGCACTTCTAGTTAAGATACAAGTCAAAACTGTGTTATTATTATTTGTGAAATGTGCTGCAATACTTCAGATACATCATTTTTAAAGCATAAAAGAGGAGATAAAGTCCACAGGAAGTAGAGTCTTGATCGCTAATCTGCAGCTCCACCGCACGCTGTGTGGGTGTAAACAAAACAGTCTTTTTACTTTCAGAGAACACTTCAAACTGGATTAATAGTGCGGTTTTGTAGACTGGAGATCATTATTTGCAGAGGACAATTTCTATGGATAATGTGGATGAGATGCTGCACTTTAAAAGTACCACTTTACATTCGGTGAGTAATAAAGTCTTTATTTTCGCTATATTCCGAGTTTGTATCTTGTGGCTCTGTGTCCGTCACTGCTCTGCCCCTGACGCTCTGTTTTATTGCCTAATACCGTAGCATTTTTGATGTTTGGTGGTTACGATCTGACACTGACTCCACACATGAGGAGAAGCGGCTTCAAAATCGCACACGGAGACAAAAAGTCTCTGCGAACTCAGGAAGAAGAAATCGCAGCCAAAATCGGGCAAATTCTCCTGTTGTGTGTGGCGGCCTTTAGGCTGTGTTCTAGTCTCAAACTGAAAACACTCTCTTCCACCTTGTGATGTCATGTGGTCATACAGGAAGTGCTCCTTTTGTTTTTAAATTCCATACACCTTCACTAGAGACATTCGGATAATTTTGGCCCTTTAGTTGTCCAAAGGTAGAACACATTTAATGCCATATTGTGTAACATTCTAGGCAAAGCATCCTCATGTACACAAGCAGGTTAAAAGGTTCATTTCATTATTAGATTATATGGTGGGAGAAGTGAAGAGTGGGTCAAACGCAGAGACTCTCAACTCCATCTAGAGGCAGAAAGAGGTAACTATAATTCCAGTTTGATGTGTTCTAACTGTTCTATTGTTACTCGGATGACTTTCTTTTTTCTACCCACCCCTCCTCACTGCTGCAGCCCCCACATTATGAAGATTAAAGGTCACCGCTGTCTCTTACACAGTTTAAAAATTACAAAAATATTAAAATAAAATAGTTTCACATATTTCATAGTCTTAAAAAGGATGCCGTAATGTTTTTTTATCCTAATTTTTGATCTGCAACCAAAAATGCTCCAATAACATCTAAAGAGAGTAAGAAAGTAAGCACTGGGCTACACTAGTATATCATTTTACATGCAAAAATGTCCATCAAACTGTGGGGATTTTAGAGCAAACATAGTCTTGCTGTCTGATTTTTTTGATTAGTTGTGCAGAGCAGCAGCATATGGAGTTTTGTGTTCTGTTATCTGTATTCTCTGTGGACTCTAGTCTCCTGACAGGTTTCCCCAGCAGCACTGAGAACAAATGAAACTCAAAATGCTAAAAAATCTACAGCGCTAACATCATTTCATACAATTCGCTTCAGCGTAGAGAGGAAACTAAATGTATTTGCGCAGCGCCTTACACAACACTCCATTCTTCTGTTTAACTCAAAGCACTTCAGACCCGCTCTCCACTTCTCTAATAAACGCTGAAAAATCAACATCTGCGAAGCCCATTGAATATGATTAACATCATTTTCCATACTCACCAGACCATTCCCTGACCCCTCATGGCCAATATGCAGGCACTTCCTTCATTATGTTTGGCCAATAATTTATGCTGGTGTTCCCTTCAATCCATCACTGTGCACACCGGCCATGAAAGCATACATTAGTGCTGAAATGTCCAATAGAGAAGGCAGGATAATACAATGAGGCGGTTTCAGAATGGGGAGAAATTAGGACTGTTGCCATAGCAGCGATTGCCACTTAAAAACAAAGTAATATATCTTCTGCGTTTAAGTTTTACATTTGGTTATTATACATGTCAGGGGAAGTTATTATTCTACGGGAGAATTACGTTTATACTTTAACCTTATGATTCACAAATGTTGTACCTTATTATTTGTTACGGATTTGTTGCATAATCCTACGACTTAAAAGGGAATTCCAACACGTTTGAAGCTAAAGTCCTTTGCTAGAGGTGGTCGAATACTGTCAGAAGCCAAAAAACGAGGGAATGCGTGAGCCAGGCATAGCATTTTGTTTGTTAGACTCAGTGTTGCCTCGGCGGAGATCTCGCTGTGGCAGTGAGTCTGTCAAGACAACAAACTGGGGCAAGTTCTTAAAATGCCAATGTGCACGCTGAAGAAGCTTAACACCACTTTCTAACCCATCTTACAACACAGCCACGAGTCTAACAAACAAAACGCTCTGCCTGGCTCACTCATTAGTGTCTGGAAACGTTATAAATCAACTGTGTAAGCAGCCTAACACTTAACCTTTGCTGATTTCCCACTGCGCATGTGAAAGCCCAAAAGACTTGACTGCCGACTCCAGGAACAAGTGAGGAAGCAACAAGTGAAGATCAACTACTGACTGTGAAGAACAATAGAAACTGAAAGTTGTTGAAAGAAAATGGTTTGGGAATGTAAGTTTTTAACCTTTTTCAAAAAGTGTAATTCACTCGTAAATGGGATTAGAAACGACATCGGCGGATGAGTCTTTTGAGAAATCAACAAAGGTAAGGCGAAGGCTGTTTATAAAGTTGTTTTATAACGTTTCCAGACACTAATGAGTGAACCAGGCAGAGGGTTTTGTTTGTTAGACTCGTGGCTGTGTTGTAAGATGGGTTAGAAAGTGGTGTTAAGCTTCTTCAATGTGCAAATTGGTGTTTTCTGACAGTATTCGACCACCTCTAGCAATGGACTTTAGCTTCAAACATGCCGGAGTTCCCTTTAAAGTCTCTGACAGTTGTGTTGTTTGGATTGAATAATGGCGCAAATTTTAGAAGCAGTTGTGAAGAGAAAAATCCGTTTTGTTTATGCTGACAGAGAAGAAACTGAACTCAGTGCCCGTTTTTGCTTCCCGTGGACAGGCCCAGGGGCGACAGCAGCTCAGTTGGCGTTTGTCCACTGATCTGAAGGTTGTCGGTTCGAATCCCGCTCTCGACATAAACGCCGTTGGTTGAGCGGCGAGATCCGCTGACCCACAGGTTGGCGAATGAATGCTGTCGTTGTGTCCTTGGGCAAGACACTTAACCCACTTCGCCCCTAGAGTCTGCGTACACTGGTGTATTATGACTGTGTGTGTGAATGTGGTTTCTAGTTGTAAAGTGCCTTGAAGGTGGAAAAGCGCTGTATAAAATTGTGTCCGTTTAGCCTTTAATTACAGAAATATTAAGCATAAACCAGGTCAGGATTAAAGAGCAAATTCAAGCACAGAATTCTAACCCGTCCTCCACACGTCTCAGTATTAAACTGGAGTTGTAGGATGTGGTGGTGTCAACACAACCTGTTATACTAAATGATCTTCAGGGAGAGATAAAAAGCCCAAAGATGAAATTAAATATAGAACAAGAGAGAGGGAGGGAGATGGAGATAGAGAGGAGGGAGAGGGGGAGAGTGGCGGGGAGAAAAGCCCAAAGATGAAATGAAACGAATAACAAACAAGGAGAGAAGGAGAGGGCAACACAGAGAGAAGTGAGAGACAGCGAGGAGAGAGAGAAGAAGAGAGATGGGGAAAGAAAGAGGGGAGGGTGAGGGAAAGAAAGGCCAAAAGATGAAATGAAACGAATAACAAGCAAGGAGAGAACGAGAGAGAGGAAGACACAGAGAGGGATAGAAAGAAAGAAGTGAGAAAGAGGAGATAGATAGATAGATAGAGAGATAGAGAGAGAGATAAAGAAGTGAGAAAGAGGAGAAAGACAGAGATAGATAGACAGATATGGAGAGGAAGAGAGATAGAGAAAGAAAGAGGGGGGGAGTGAGGGAGAAAAAGCCCAAAAACCAAATGAAATAAAGAGCAAACCAGGAGAGGAAGAGAGAGTGATAGAAAGAGAGAGAAAGCGGGAAGAGAAAGAGAGGGGAGAGTGATAGAGAGAAAAACCCAAAGATGAAATGAACCAATGAGAGAAAGAGAAATAGAGAACGAAGGGGATGAGAGTGAGGGAGAGAAAAGCCCAAAGATGAAATGAAATGAAGAGCAAACCAGAAGAGAGAGAGAGAGAGAGAGGAGGGAGACTGACAGGGAGAAAAGCCAAAAGATGAAATGAAATGAAGAGCAAACCAGGAGAGAGAGAGCGGGAAGAGAAAGAGGGGGTAGACTGACAGAGAGAAAAGCCCAAAGATGAAATGAAATGAATAACAAACAAATAGAAAAAGAGAAGAGACACATAGAAAGAGGGAAGAGCGAGGGAGAGAAAAGCCCAAAGATCAAATGAAATGAACCAGGAGAGAGAGAGAGAGAAAGAGGGAGAGAGGAAGATGGAGAGAGGGAGCGGAGTGTCCATCCATCTATCAGGATTAGGCTAATGCACTCCAGATGCTATGTGTACAGTATTGGTGTAGCCGTGCCATATATCTCTGTATGCGGGGAGAGTGCGCGCCATTTTCTGTCACATTACTCTATGTTAGCGGATCACTTGTGAGCGCCGCTGACAGCCTTGATTTTTCATGTGAACGGATGAAAGCTCTGAGTTATGATGGTGTCCATATGCAGGTTCCCTCCTAGAACCGCAAATAGAACGGTGCCGGGCTCTTTGTCATTATTAGCAAAGCACCCCTCTCCGAAAGCTCCGACAAAAACACTCTCCCACTTTCTTTCCCTCCCTGACTCTCTCTGTCCTCTCTTTAACTCCCTTTCTGTCAATAATAATCCACATTGAACTTTGGGACACGCAGACACTTCACAACGAACAGGAAAAGACAAAACTAACAAAAAAACACTGTGGAATTCAAGGAAATGCTGGTTTTTAGTTTAGTTTGAAGTCCTGTAATGAGCCCTCCTCCTGTTCCCTCTCTCTCTCTTCACCTCCTTTCTCTCTGTCTGTTTCACTCACTCATTTATGCCATTTTCCCCCCTCTATCTCGACTCCTCTCCCCAAGTCCGACCTAGCATCACAGGATTTATGATCAATCAAAACGGGACAGGTCCGCGGTGTGAAGTGTACAGTATGTCTGAAGCTTTGAATCACAAGTTCAATATAGCAGGAGATGTGGTCTTATGAATATAAAACACTTTTTTGCAGCGGCGTTCGTTTGGTATTTATGATAAATCTGGTGTCACATTATGCATATGCCCCGCAGGTCAGAGGGGGAGTGACTGAGGGAGCCGGCTTTCTATTTTGTGATCTAACGCGGGGAAAAGCAGTGCATGTGTTCCTATTATCGCTGGAGTCGAGCTGCTACTCAGTCAGGCACATGTTTTCACAAAATATTATAGAATCAAATTAAAGGTGCGCTGTGTAACTTTCTGGGTAGAGGGTCCGTTACCATGGAGAATTTACAGGTCTGATTTGTGGAGAAGTGGGCCCACTTACTGTACAATGCATGTTTTTACAGGGATTGTTTTATTTTAAGACCTATAATTAAATAATAATCATACTGTGGTACATTCATCATATCGCCATGGACACAACCAGGTGCTAGACTTGTACCAGAAAGTAACATAGTGCACCTTTAATGTCCAGGAATACATTTTATAATTTAAAAAAGTATAATGTAAAATAATATATAAATAAATGGTATAAAATAAAAAGTAACATACATGAACATTCACACAGACAGTGGATTCCTCTTTTCTGCATCACTCAAGGAAAAACAAAAATTAAAACACAACAGTACCCAAAAGTCGATCTTTCTCGCAATCAGGGAATAATTTAGCTCCATAAAATGCTTCTTTATAAAAGAAAACTAGATATTTATATAACTGTACACTGTATCTATACAGTAGATTAGCTGACTACACTTTTCAAGACTATTTAATTCATTTCTTCCTTTATCTGTCACCAGTTTTGTCCAGTCCAACCAAAAACAATTGCTTGAACACATATTGCTAAGTTTGGTGAAGTGTCTTGCCCAAGGACACATGAACCGTGTGTACTGATGGTGGGGATGAAACTACCAACTGCTCAAAGGAGTGGCCACGCTGAGCAGAACTAACGATAAATCTGAAAAAGAGCTCGACTTTTTAAACTTAACAATTCAATCATATCATGTGCTTCATTTGATATTAAACAGGTATCGTGTGTGGGAACAGTGTTGCTCAAAGACACAACAACAGTATAGAAACTTTACTGCATCGACTGGCACTCCAAAACTGCATTTGCTAAACTTTTATCTTGGCACTTCACACAGTTTCCCATAATCCCATAGCGTACCACACATTCTAAAATCTGTAATATACCGAGCTATAAAGAGACAATATTGGTTACCCACTTACAAAATGGGAACTATCCAATCTCAAATAAAATGTAAGTGTGAATCTGAGCATTAAAAGCTGATAGGGAGAAAATAACATCTTTTCAGGACTAACTCAATGATACAGTGGCCCACATCTGATCCACCATAACTGCACGCTCTCATCGCACACAGCCACTGGAAGCAGATATTGGATTCCTGCCCTGTTCCGATTAAAATCACTCAAATATAAGATTGTGGTCATATTAGAAAACATGCTGGCGTCGGCATTCCGCGAGATGGGTTTTGCTCACGCCACGGATGCGCGGGTGAACTTTGACCTGTGGATGGGCTCGTGCTGTCCTCGCACATGTCAAAGAGATAGACAGTTGCATTAAGCCGTAACACACCGCTGCTAATATTGCATTTGGCAGAATTGATCCCATATGTGAGTGGAATGGTTCTGGACATTTCACATTTAAAGCGTATTCTTAATCCTATTTCCCCCTTCCCGTGTGGATCAGAGGGAGGACCAGAGGTGGCGCCTGATAACGGAAATGAAAAAGAATTATAACGATAGGGAGGCCACATCAGTGCTGTCAGTCAGAAATATATACATTTAAATGGCGTTTTTTTGGTCGTGTACGGTCATGCACCCGGCGTATCACATTAATTGACCATTTTACTCCAGAACTAGACGATTTAATAATAACATATGTGTGACTTTTACTTTTTTTGGACAATTTACAAATAATAACACATTAGAAGATGGTGGAAATCATCCGGGAAATGCCAGATTGAACAGGCAAGTTTTTAGTAGTGATCTGGGTTCCTAATGGGCTGTGGGAGTGAGTTCCTGAGGGCAGCCGGGTCAGCAGAAGCAAAGACTCATTCCCCCAAGGCTTGGTTGTTTTTGGTCATTGTGGGATCAACATTGGTAAAAAAAATATTGTGGTGAAAAAGTCAAGTTTGAAATTTTAGTTTGTTTAACTGTTTTTTTTTTTCTTTTTTTCTAAACCAATATATTAGCCAACCTATATACTGGTCTATGTCCATCAAAAAACATCACTCAACCACACTCATTCCAAAGACTTTCCTGAATGCCATTTCTGTGGAGCCAAAATAAAAATATATATGAAGAATCAAATATACGCGCTTAAACCTCATCTCACCTATGGTCAGAGATCCAACAAACATGATGGAAATGATTCAAGTAGCCCAGGATTTGTAAAGAGGGCAGGAAAGTGTGAATCTAACACAAAAAAAGTTTATTTACCATCAATACGGACCTGGAGATGTGAACACTCAACATAGTGAAGTCGTGCTGTCTATTGTAGGGAGTATTATAACCTGACGAAGCAGGTCAGTCAGAGCTACAGAAAAATGTCAACAAGGACCAAGCTGGAGGTGTTTTCAGCACTGAAACGCAATTTCTCCAACATCAACCTTGTCTTTTACCTTTACAAATAACTAGTCACACTATGTAAACTCAAAAAGACGTAAAAGAAATGGAGTGTGATGATGTAAATTCAGCCTGGAAGACCTAACGTCACTCCCACCTACTGCTTGACCAGAGTTTACCTGCTCCTCAGCCTTCATCACCTTCTCCTTACTCCTCCCTGCTGCTCTCCACACCTCCTCACCATCCAATCAATGCCCAGTCTGCCCATTTTAATCCCTTATTGCAAGTGCACGGGCGCTTCGGTTTGCCGAGCACCACCTCAGCATCTCATCGTCCCCTTCAATCTCCTCATCCTCTCATCGTCCCCTTCAATCTCCTCATCCTCTCATCGTCCCCTTCACTCTCCTCATCCTCTCATCGTCCCCTTCAATCTCATCGTCTCTTTCACTCTCCTCATCCTCTCATCGTTCCTTTCACTCTCATCGTCCCCTTCACTCTCATCGTCCCTTTCACTCTCCTCATCCTCTCATTGTCCCCTTCACTCTCCTCATCCTCTCATCATTCCCTTCACTCTCATCATCTCTTTCACTCTCCTCATCCTCTCATCGTCCCCTTCACTCTCATTGTCTCTTTCACTCTCCTCATCCTCTCATCATCCCCTTCACTCTCATCGTCTCTTTCACTCTCCTCATCCTCTCATCGTCCCTTTCACTCTCTTCATCCTCTCATCGTTCCCTTCACTCTCCTCATCCTCTCATTGTTCCCTTCACTCTCATCATCTCCTTCACTCTCCTGATCCTCTCATCATCCCCTTCACTCTCCTCATCCTCTCATCGTCCCTTTCATTCTCATCATTCCCTTCACTCTCATTGTCTCTTTCACTCTCCTCATCCTCTTCTCTACCTCCTCCCGTGTCCAGGCCCCGGGGGAAACTCTCCAAACTGCTAATACTTTCTCTTTGAGTGTCTCCAGGTTGAATTGTACTTATTTTTCTCCAGGCTCCACAATCCAATGAAACTGAAGCTCACACTGCAGCGTTTACATATTATTTCTGAGCTGTGGAGCGATAGCATCTGCACAGATCGCATCACCATTGACTAAACTTGGATGTATTAGGCTTGGGAATGAGTCGCGCTGGTGTTGATTAAGCTGTTGTTATTTTGCAGGCAGCTGACAGCGCCCGCCTGTCTCCTCTTTCTCTCGCTAACATTATCCCAGACGCTACACAAATCAAGTGCTCGGACTCGTAGGGCGCAAACACCATTAACGGCCATTTTCTCCCCAGGAATATGAGTTGACATCTTAATTTCCATTTACAAACAGCAAAGCTAATCAATCACCAGACTCGGGGCGGATCTCTCATGCGCCGCTCCCTCCGGTCATCCAGCTACAAAATGTTATTAGAGACAAGACAGCAAGAGGGATTAATATTGCAGTGTTTATTTACAAATTTTGCGCTGTTAAATTAGTGGCTTATTGGTTTTTGAATAAATCTCCCGTCCGGTCTAATTAAGTCCACTGGCCGGCCGGAGAGTAATGCGTTTCATATGAGATGCAGCATTTCCACTGCATTAGCGGTAATTATAGCTAACCCCGCATCCGACCTGTGTCCAGAGAGATTGACATTTCCATCTGATGTATGAACGCCGCTCGGCTAACACGGCGCTGATATAGACTAGATTTATGCTTATCGTGTCGCAGTGACCCGCGAACTAACAACGTCAATGTGAAATATGCAATAAATAAGAATGTCGTGACATAAAACACATAAATAATAAAAAGAAATAAACAAAAAACATGAATAAATACATACACATACAAATCCACAAGCTAGAGACATAAAAATTAAATGTAATAAATAAGAATATAAGACATAAATACATATATAAATACATGGAAAGACTTAATGATTTTAAATACTACAAAACAATATATTGCATAGCTACAGTGGGCTAAATATATGTTCTAAAAAATTCTGCTGTGCTTTAATTAATTCGAGCTGAGTGCACACCCACACTAACGGCCAGAGTAACATGAGGGCAAACGGGCGCGTACACAACATCCCACTAGAATGCATTAAAGGGCCCATGTTACATTATTTTCGGAGCTATGTTATTATGTTTCCCCTTCACAAACATACCTGGAGTTCTGTTTTGTTGTATTCACGCACATTTAACACACAAACCCTGCATATTTAGGCCTTTCTCAAACACAAAAACACTGATTTCAACCCTGGAACTGCCCATCTCCACTGAACAAAAGGTAAAAGGAGCTGTTCACTTGAAAACTACCATTATCATGACATCACAAGGCGGATCCGAGCATTCTGAGCTTTGGACATCGAAACAGACTAATAGGAAGATCACTCAAACACATGTGAATGAACGAAAACACAACTCTGGGTATGTTTTTGATGAGGTAACAACATTGTAACATGGCTTAAAGCTCACAAGAATCAATTTTGTGTAATACAGAACCTTAAACTAGATTTCATGGATAGAGAACACCAGTTTTATTGGGTTTTTTTTCTTATATTTTTGTTACTTTAGCCTCAAAGTAATTCCATTTCAGTGTATTTTGGTACAGCCCAAAATCACAGCAGCAGATGCCTCAAAGAGCTTCAAGTCAATAAAGGACAAGCAGATTATCCGGTTCAAGGAAACAAGCAACTATCTAGGGCCTGCTTTATGGAGATAACAAGTGATAACAAAAAAAATCTATAAAAACAAAAGCCTTCCATCCAAAAAACATGGAAAAACAGCACCTACTAAAATTTGAAATGTCTGCAACAAAAATGTGAAATGCATACTAAGCAGCCTTTCAGTTGCGGCCGTGGCAGAAACACAAGAAGTTGGATCAAATTTGTATGACAATTTGTCCAAACTAGGCTTTCACCACCATTTCTGCAAAGTGCCCTGGGTTGGCTACAGCTACCTGGTCCAGTCCCGTCTGCTGCCAAAACCAAAGCCGATAAAGTCCTCCTCAGTGTGGAGGCATCAGCAGCAGTGTTCAGACGGGTCTCAGGTCGCCCACAACAGTTTAAGAGAATCGCCTCTCCCCTGCGGTGCTAATTCAACTCAAAGCTACCAGGACTCCTTGGTTTGAACAATGCTTTCCAGACGTGCACATTGTTCTCAAACAAAGAGAAGCTCCATGCATAGTTAAAGCTTTGGAGTAGGAGCAACGATCTGTGATTACATTTCATTTTCTGTACCACTATGTAAGAACTAAAGCTTAATTTGACTTAGTCTGACCTTACTTTAACTGAACAAATGGTATATTAAGAATGATCCGAGTTGGAACCTACTTCATTAAGGGGTTGGGATTAGAAGTTAGGGTTTTTCTTTTTTTTATTGTTGCTAAGCCTGAATCATTCTTTACAAACTAGTTGTTCATTTTGATTCAAAGGTGCATTGTGTAACTTTTCCAGTGGATGGTCGCTACCTGTTTTGTCTGTTTCTCTGTTTTGTTACTGCTTTGCTTGGTATGTTCCACAGTATGGCATCAATTACTTTAAATCCAGGCTCAAAACAGTTCGGTTTAGCTGCATATGACTTAACGGTTTTCATTTCTCATTCACTCTTCTCTCTAATTTAATGTCTCTTTCTTTTTTTAATTTTATGATGCATGTTCCACAGTATTAGGCATCAAGTCTTGGTTTCGTTAGAGGTGATTTTATTGTTCTGAAATATATTAGGAACGTTCATTCTTGTGTGAGCGGGCCCACCTCTCCATCGATCTGATCTGTACCTTGGCCTGCGTGTCAACATTTAGATAAGTTTAATGCCTTACTGTGGAATATTCCAGTCTGAACAGTTAAGTACACCAAATGGAGACGTACCTTCCTTCAAGAAAAGTTGCGCAGTGCACCTTTACGCCTTTGTCCATGCATTATAGAGGGTATTCAAAGTGTAGTTACAATACAAATGTTATCACATTTTCTTTACCAAATCCAGAAACACCCCAAAATTTTTATCCAACTATTCATCCAGCTCCCTATAGCTGTTTTGGGGGGGAAATGACCACATCAGAATATAATCCAAATTGCGTACCCAACCGCAAAGTCTTCCCAGTTGCGTGTACACATAGTATCTTATTTGCCTAGCCATACTTAAATCTGAAAGTTCTGATGCTTGATGGGGGTTAGCGGAGGGTTATGCGATTCATCCACTTTTCCTCGTCTCTGTTTCTACCCTTTTTTCTTCGATTCGTTGAGAGATGCTTGTCCTAGGGGCTGGATTAAATTACACAGCGACCAACAGGGCTTCCATGCACACATCTATTCCGCAGCGCCGTGCCATATTGGTTTAGTGGCCCGCGGCTTCATTGGCTATTGAATGATTCTAGCGTCGTCGGCTACTGTGGCGGATATTAAAGTCATCTAGCATGAAGTTGTCTGACATGTGATTTCCCTGCTCCTTTGTGTCCATTCTTGAACATCCACGCCATGTACAGGACCAAGATGGCCGCTGATGGATGAGACGGACTCTTTAGGGGACAGTTAGGAGCGGGGAGACGGAGGGGCATTAGTCCACCTGCCAATACTCTTGACAGGATCTGATTTTGTGGTTGCTGTGGATATCATCTGAGAGGCATCCTCGTCATGTCTGGGGTCGAGATAACAAAAAGCTCCCATATACAGTAGCTACAGATACTTTACAGTGACATTATGCTGGGGGCGTTCTACGTGTTTCTCTAGTGCCGTAACGTTCAGGAATTACCATGGTGACAAAGTGCGCATATTAGCAAACGCTGGTAAATAAGTTTCAAGAAAAAAATGAATTTAAACAACATATTTAGGTGTTTGTTTACCAAAAAAAAGGTAAGAATGATCTGAAAAACTGTTGGCTCATGCTTGGTAGCTTGTGACTGTAATTTTATTTGTGAGAGGGACTTGTTTAAGCGCACAAATCATCTCACCCATTGTAGTTCCAGCCAATTCGGCCCTTTATGGTCAAACTGTGTTAAAATAAAACTAACAGAGTAGTGCTTTCAGTTAGCTTCAAACCCCCAGGGAATGTGGATGACTTCAGCTGGAAAGCATCAATAGTTTTTCGTTTGTGGCATTTGGCTGAGCGAATGGAAGAGCAGGATAATGAAGAAATGTGTTTTGTGTTGTCAAAGAAGTAGAAATGTCTCCCTCCGATGAGGCATCAAAAGAATAATGAGGAAAAAAATCATTAAAAATGCGCTGGTAGAGGGTCCACCACCTGCTTGTCTCGATGAACATGTTGGAATGTTCCACACTATGGCATTAAACCTAAATCTATCACCTTGGAGGTTAGCAGGTGATGCCACTGGGTCAAGTTACGTGGCAGATCTGTGAAGAAATGACCCGGTTCAAAGTGAGAATCGATGTTTAGACGCAAAAAAAATAAAAAAACGCCCATAATTATACTAATGCATAGTATAGTATAAGTTTAATGCTGTAATATGGAACATTCCTCTCTTCCTCTCACTTTTTGGCTCTTGCTGTACATTTTACAATGCTGGTTCGCCACAGTGGAAGACCAAAATTACATAAAACATTCACAGTCGCTTCAATAATCAGAATTGCATTGTAAATCCATCAACATACAGTATAACTAATCCAATATGTGAGAAGGCATGCACATTTAGTAAAAGAAGCATTGCGTAACTTTTCCAGTGGAGGGTCTGCTATCTAATTTTTCCATGGGGACTTTATTCCTTTGCCTGTAATGTTCCCCAGTAGCATTAAGCGATCTGTCTTATATTTGTTCAATTATAGGTGTTTTTATTGCTTTAAAAAAACACGAGCAGGGTCGCTTCTTGGTGTCACTTTTCTGTCTCCATGGAGATAGATAGATATTTAATGCAATTCAAAAACATCACCACGGAGACAAAGAGGTAAGGGACCCTCCACCAGAAAAGTTGCACAGTGCGCCCAGACTTCCATCCACACATATCCATTATTTTCACTAACAAACTTGGGCTTCGAAACTTCATGCAAGCTGATAGCAATAAACCAACAATGGATGCTCTCAGGAACGACTTTTATTACCTTTTTACTACTGCTGGAATCTTATCATCGCATGCATTTTAAAGTCAACCCAGCAGATAGTGAAGAAACCATCTTTCCTTTTATATTTCACCAGCTGTTCAAGTCATAACACTTTAAGGGGGCCTCTATTCGACTCCCACCTACATTTTGATTTCCCATTCAGTATTATTGGCGTTCCACTGTGACGAATGCTAGTAAAAGTGGCTACGCCTACTGACAGTGACTGCTATATCTCGTCTATGCACGGCCCATGCTGGGAGGAGAACCAACCGATCGCAATTCCACTCCATCACCTTGCTTTGATAAAACGTAATTTCCCTCGGGTTTCAACTTCAGATGAACTGCTCTTGACTCAGTTCTGACGCCAAGAACTAGACAAGTTAACCACAAACATGAGCTCAAAAGGCACATAAAATAGCTAGAACATGCCTTTTTTTCATCAACAAAGGCGTATTGTGTGCAGCGGGCCTATAACTTTCAAACTGTCTCAATCTAGCAATACCCCATGTGAATTCTATTGCCATTTTAGAAGCAGGTTTTTCCCACTGTGATGAGAGCCGGGTGAAGAGCTCCAGTAATGGTGCTTTGAAAAGGCAGAAGGCAAGATGATAGGGCGGAGAGAGGTAGTGTGTGTGTGATGGGGAATATAATATGGTTAGAAGAAGTAGACATACAGTATATAGGATTTCTTATTGGGTAATTTTTTGATTTTTTTGTCATTTTAAGATGGCATGTTTGAACCCTTGAGTTTTTCCTTAATGTACATTTTTACACCGTATAATACTGCTTTGCTTTGCTTTGGGATAAACAGACATTTTTATTTATTTTTTAACTTATTCTTTAAAGGTACAGTATGTAACTTCCTGGAGATGGTACGTCACCTGCATAATTCTATGGAAACAGAAACGTAAAACCAGACACTGGAAAACAGATACAAAAATAGATCATTTTTCTTCCATACTGTGGAAGATAATAGCCAAAGGAACAACATTTCTATGAAAACAAGCAGGTTAAATAAGAGTCAGGTTTGTGGAGGCGCAAGCCCGCTTACAGTAAGGATGCTTGTTTTTCAGTTTCAGCTCAATTTAGTTTATTTTTGGTTAAACGGGACACACTGGGTTTACTGTAGTTCTACCAAATGCCTTTCGCTCCTGTTAAAAGTTGTGTTCTTCCAATTTTCATAAAAAAATTAAAATATATCAAGCATAAAGACCGCAATGTGTTATTTTTAAGCTTGTAAATTGTGTATTAAAGATGTGAAACAAAGGTGAGCTGGCATTATTTATAGCTTGAATACTCACTGTGCCTTGGATGGCAAAATCATTTCTTTATATCATGGAAACTGTATTTGTTTCTTGAAAAAGGGGGTAGCAAACGCCTTCTCAACAGAATAAATGAACAATTTTAAAGTAAACTTTCTCACAAACTATAATTGCAATGATTAAGACATATTTGAAATGTTTTGTCACAGCAGAATTATTTCAGACCACGCACAGAAAACTATGAATAATTCGTGTATAATTGAAAAAATGCCTTTGGTCCTTGATAAATATAGACTTTATAACTGTGTAGCTGTGGGTGGTTTGCTTAACCTTAGATGGAATCAAAGGAATTTCACCAAACATCTTCTATAATGTCTTCATGTGAAATTGCATTAATAGAAAAACAGTATATAACTATCTAACAGTGTTTACACGTCTGTTTCCACATTCATAAGGTTTGTTTTTGTACATTTCAATTGGGTTGACACACCAAGCCCAACAGAAGAATTTCTAATAACACAGTATTGTAACAGTGCATTGTTAGTAATTCTACCCTTAAGTCTTGTTTACTTAGTTGGATAATAGCATGGCATAAAACTTAATATGCACACTTGTATTATATTCATCCTTTTAGATAGCAGGAAGTTATGTAGACTTGTAGAATCAAGATACAAGATATAAGTCAATTTGAGCTGTTTTGTCACTTTAAACGCCAAATTCACTTAAAACGCAATTTCCTGATCTATGTTATACTGTTGTTTCCTCATCACAGACATACCTGGAGTTGTGTTTTGTTTCATTCACACTTTTAACGCACAAACCCTGCATGTTGTGTTCTTTGGTCCAACTGTAAACACCGTTCCACCTTGTGATGTTATGTGGTAATACGGGTGCTCCCTTTGTCTTCTTAAACTTCAGAGAATTATTTGGATAATTTTAGCCCTGGAATTTCCCATCTTGACTGAACAAAAGGTAAAAGGAGGTGTTCACTTGAAAACGACTTCTTCAATTTGAGCATTGGCGTTGCAGACTAATACAGGATCACTCAAACATGTGTGAGAGAAAGAAAAAACACAACTCCAGGTATGTTTTTGATGACTTTAGCCATGACTTTACTGTAAATTCCCTTTTCAGTGGCTCTACGCAACAAAATCTTTATCTGATTTCTGGAGATATTAGTTTATCATCAAGTAAAGCTGTAAACAGTATCGTCGGATTTGAGGAGCTGAACTTCTTCCTAAATCTTATACAAGAAAAGGGCAAATTCGTGGCAAAGACAAAATAAAAATGTACTTTATCTTCCAAATACAGTTACTCTAAAAATGCACGCATTAACTGACACACGTCACCAGGTGGTTTTCATGATCAGACTGAATAAAACAGATTTCCCATAAGCCCCAGACCTCCGGGTAGGTCTCATGAGCGTGACGAAGGCGTTAAGGTACAAACAGTATATGACCAGATTACTCACAGATGTAGTAGTATTCTCGTCCCGGTCTGAACTCGAAGCCCAGGGAGAAGGGGGTGAAGAGCTGGAACTTCTCGGAGAACTTGAGCGGCCCGTTGGGGGAGTGGGGCCGGTTACACTCCCAGCGTTTGAAGCCCTTCGCCGTGTGGTCGCATGTGCTGTAGCCGTCGTAGTTGACCATGTAGAGCACGTATCTCTCCGTGCGCTCCTCGGGGACGCTGTCCTCGTAGTGGGGGCAGTACACATCCAGGTAGTCGTTTATGCACACGTCGATGTGGTAGTCCCCGCGGTGGAACCTGGAGACACAAGAGATGTTTTTGTGAGTATGCGTACAGACTCAGAAAACTATTTATTGCAGTTGTAGGCATGGGATATTGCTCGGTGATGCAGGAAATAATGACAAACAGCGATTAACGAGGAATTAGCAAGTTGTTTAGCTACAAAGGAAACGTCTGACTAGTAATTACTGGTTAGGGTGACCGGATTTTCAAAATAAAAAAACGGGGACATCCTGAAATTATGATGGTCGGTAATAAAATTGTGAAAAAAGTGCGTAATTAAGGAAAATTGTTATGCACCCAATTATGACTAATGTGAGTCAGTACAGTCACATTTTCTTTGTGTTTTGGTCATTTTTAAGCAGCTTTTCTGTATTTTACATAAACAAGTGACAATTTATGCTTCTCTTTAACGTCCGCAGGGATCAAATTGGTCAAAAATAGGGACGCCACGGATATTTCTTGTATAAAACTGGGACAAATCACTGGTTTTGGATAAATCTGCTGGGACAGGGGACACAGGACTCAAAACTGGGACTGTCCCGGATAAATAGGGACGTCTGGTCCCCCTACTGTTGGTAGACCAATATGTTTTAAATAGTTTAGCCACTGAAAACCTACTTCTACTTTTTTTTTTATGTTATTAAAGGGCTTCCTGCTCTCTGGTGTCCCTAGTGGTCAGGCAGTTCCAAACATTTGACAGCTTTGTTTATTGGTTATCACCAGCAATTTTCAAGGTAAAGGTAAGCTTATATAGCACTTTTCACAGACACATGTTCCCAAAGATGCGTTACAGAGCATTATTAACAGAGCATTATTCATTCACTCCAAACTTGGTGGTAAACTACTGAAAAAAGTAAGGTACACAAGCTAAAGACTAGTGGTTAACATTTGGGTCATCACAAAAAAACAACTCCACATACAAATATAGCTCTGTTACAGATTTAGGAATGAGAAATATAGATATTGTTTTGAACTCCAAAAAACTGACTAACTGAATGCATCTCAAACATTTGCACTCAGTCAACTTTCTGTAAATATATTTGAGAAAAATGTTAGACTTCCCCAAGTGTACAGACAGTGCATTTTTAATAAGCCCAAGGTTAAATCGAATAGCCTTCCAAAAAACCTCCTGTGTGAATGATTTATTTGGGATTTTAAGCACTCCCATACATAATGCATCCATAACACCTACACGAGCACATGTGCAGCGTGACACATGGTCAACCTTTAATTACACTGGAGGACTAATAACTCACAAGCCACACAGAGATGGGAAATACGGGCCTGATCTGTGTGCTCCTTCAATGTTAAGTGGAGATTTACGAGCAGCAGGTTCTCATCTTCTGCCTTCCATAAATTTGGGTGTAATGGTTTATGTGTAAATCTATCACGAGACAAACATTTACTCACACAGTCACGTCGCACGGCCATTTCAGGAAGAATGAATTAGACCAAAGTGCTGGGAAGCTCGGCTAAACTTCTCAATAATCATGAAAACTATTTGTCTTTTATGTGTTTGACACTTTCCTGAGTTATTGTTCCATTAGTCACTGGACGCAAAGTCTGCTATGATTTTAATCAAAATATCGCACTGTCCAACTCTGAGACCTTCAGCTAAATAAAAGCCACATTTAGTTTTGTGTTATAAAATGTCTATCACAACATTTTAAGGAACGAGCTTATCTTCATGGCGTTCATTGCTCTTCAATCGAATGTTCCACAGTACGGGATTAAATTAATTTGTACATCTTCATCTACCTGATCAAACGCGAGCTAGAAGAGTTTAATGTCATACTGTGAGACATTCCAGACGCAAGAGCATTTCCATCGGAGACAAGTAGGTGCCAATCTCTCCACTGGGAGGTTACGTAGTGCACTTTTAAGTAGGGTCTAGAAGAGGTCATAAAATGAGTTAAAAAGTTCCTCCAATTCTTTCTCGTACGAACAACTCGCCCCTGGTAACCGTGACTTCACACAACCCCATAAAACTATTATCTTCTCCAAGGATTTTATTTGATGAACTTGTGACCACTGCAGTAAAACATTCACAATACGACACAATATTCCGTTATCTAAATCGTCAAAAGTCGTACAAATACTGTTCATCGCTGAGTTTCAGACGGCATCACGATATTCTATAGGTTTATAATATTTAATACAATTGGAAGGGAAGCTGAAATGAATATTGTTAAAATGCAAATGTCTATTGTGATACAGTGAACTCTTGGATCTACTCACTTACAGAAATGATCAGGTTAAACATTTATGCATTTAACTTTTGGATATTCCATGAGTTTCTAATTAAGCACCACCAGCTAATTAACCACCGATGACGCAAAAATGTAAAAATCTGTAACATCTTTCCAATCTGTACAAAGTTTTCCATAAGGGGCCCATGGGAAACTCTATTTTATACCTGTGAGAAATTTGCTCAGCAGGTGGAACGCTAGTAAATGTCATGATCGACCTGCCTGTCTGTGAGGGCATCTTTACAACTGCAATGATCTAGAACCGGCCGCCCAGGGTCAGCAGACTGTAATACACGCCCGCAGATTCATCACAAGGCCGCGCAATGTCACACACACACACGCGCTATACACCTGTGGATCTTTTTATGGCCGAGAAAATTAAAGTTCAGGTCCGTTGTCCGGGCAGTTGTTGTGACCCAGAGATCCAGGTCATGGAGGTTCCACACAGTTGGGAGAAAACAATGCACATGCAGCCGTAAGGTTTGAGGAAGGTGTCCAATTTACAGGAGGTTACACAACGCGGTGGCACCAACCGACAGCTGATGCCACCCGGGAAAGCAGGTGGTGCCAGGATCTAATTGGACCATTTTTGGACGCAGGGTTTAATATTGTATATGGCTGTCACAGTGGGCTAACAATCCACGAAGAACCCAACAATCCCGAGGCCACTATTCCCTTCGCGAAAATATAAATGTGTGAGCAGGGAGTCTGGTTTGAAGGGGAAAATAGACACGTAAAGGTGCACTGTGTAACTTTTCTAGAGAATGATCTGTTACCCACTTGTCTCCATGAAGATATTAATACTTTTCTGTAATGTCATAGTACGGTATTAAACTCTTCGAGCTTGTAGTTAATGAAGTACATGGAGAAGAGTGATAGCTTTAATCCCATACTGTGGAGCATTTTAGTGAAAGCAATGCCATCGCCATGGAGACAATCTATCTTGCGTCTCAACTGCATGTCTTTTATTATAATAATTGATTAAAACATGAATTCTTTCGACAGATTTGACGTGTAACTCGAGCCTGGAGTGTCCATGTAGCTTGTGTCCATGTAGATAAATAGGTTTAATGTCATACTGTGGAACATTCCAGGCAAACTATTAACATCTCCATGGAGACAGCAAGTGGCAGATCTCCAGAAATTTACACAGTGCGACATTATAGTTGTACCATAAGAAAAGAATTGTCCAGTTGCTCAGAACAATATTTGCAGAACAGTCAATGTTTTTGTTGAGAGAATCGACCAAAATTAGTCTTGAAATATTGAATGTGTTAATCAATTAGCAATCCTAAAGTCCAAGTTAGGGTTTTAAATAAGAAAATTAGGTCATATAATTTCTGGTAATGCAATCCAGAGGGAAACTATCCAATCATTAGCCATAACAACCAAGAAAAACGGTAAAGACTGGAACTTAACCAAATGTCGACTTGAGACCTGTCATTTTAATGGCCTTCCGAACTTCAAACAAAACTCAATTGACAACCACCACTGCTCGTTACACTAGACGTGCTCCGCAAATACCATAAGGGGGCAAAGCATGTAACTGGCTCAAATTATGTAACCTCCAGGGCATCTGGATTAGTCTGCACCACATCCAACCATTTCTCTCAGCCACTTTTTGAAGCCTCGCTCATCTACATCCGCTCAAAGAGTCGTAGCTGCTGTGAATGAGGTGAACAAGATTATGAGGGCCATTTTCTCAAACAAATGATGCCGTTGTTATAATAGAGGAGGAAACGTAATGCGATTTCAATCGATCGACAAAATGCCGTCTTTAAAAGCTGCCACAAGTCGAGTATCTGTCACTGTACCATTCTAGCCATTTTCTGCGCTCTACAAAACAATTATGAGAGATTTTGTTTCGAAAGATAATATTTTAGTTCAAGATTTTGGAATAAACACGTCTATTACTGAGTTTTTGACTTGCAATGTGTGTGTAAGTTTGAGGTTGTTTATCATTATTTTTATAGCTTTTGATAAATGACCAGAAACATCAGCTCTGGGTTGAGCCGACAAATTACACATCATTAATTTCCACATACCATGAGCGAAGAGTATTGATTGGTTAGATTCCTCAGGTATACTCCTTAGGGGAGAATATACATCAATATTTTTTTCTTTCCCCCCCTTCAGTCACACACATATGGACATACATTATATAAGCTACATGAAGGAAATGCTATTTACCGCAGTGGTCACAGATTTGTACTCGCCATAAAAAAGAAAACTGTATAAATTACATAAAATTTACAATTTCTCCACAGATCTTAGAGCCATATTATGTCACTTTTTAGCCAAAAATAGACTCTCGGTTGTATTTATTGCACTGAAAAATGTGTCTACTCTAAGCAGATTTGCATCTCCACAGTGTGAGACATTCAAGGGCAAAATAAACCTGTCTCTTATTTGGCTAAAATATTCCACAGTACGGCATAAAACATACAGTATCTATCTCTATGGAGAATGTTCCGAAGTATGGTTTTAACTTTCTGTTTCCATGGAATCATGCAGGTAACAAGCCACATCCAGAAAGTCACACACTGCATCTTTAAAGAGACGCTTGTGTGGATTCACCTGTCATGATTTGTGATGACCCAAATGTGTGATAAAAACCAGAACACTCACAAACTTAATTTCCTATTTTTCTCCTATGACAACCTCTGTATATTCATACTCGAGCGAGCCTGCAGGCCTTTGTGTTCTGCTACAGGGAGGTAAATAGCAGCCTCGGACTTGTTTACAAGCGAAGTTCATCTGTAACGTCTCATTTAAACATGTCCGCGGAGGTCCCACTATAGAACCATGCATCTCCCTCACGGATTTCAAAATGTCAGCGGACTTAATGGCCACATCCTCCCACAGACTGCCCTTCCTCTCCGCCCCAGCACGCTCCACGCCGGCTATGGTCTACACTGCAAATGAAGCATGAGCTGTTTGGGAGGGAGACTACATTAAAGGGCAAAAGGCTGATGTGTTATATATTTGTTGACTTGGAAAACAAAAGCGCCCCGGCTTGGATCGCAAACTCCACATTTGTGATGAAAAATACATGTAATACAATAAGTTAGAGGGTTTTTTTGGACTTTACTAGAGCCTAAACCTGCACTAGAACCAGGCTGAATCAGGTTGAAAAGGACCCAAACAAGCCTAGATTAGGATTAAAATGGTCTTAAATTTGGCTCAAACAAAGACAACTACAAGCGCACCCTAGATTTTAGATGTTTATTTGGTTCAGAAACTAGAAAACAAAGTAAGGATCTTTCAAAATTGGGACTAGGAAGAGCAAAACTAGAATGAAAAGGACCTAACGTGTCTACATCAGGACTAAACTGGACTCAAACCACAACAAAATACTTAATCATTTCTGTAACAGTACTCGTAACAATCTTTTGTCAAATAATTTACCAAAGTGCAACTATTTTAGATTACAAACCCATAAAAAAGTATCAATAAAGCATATAAGGCATCTAGATAGACACTATACATTATCTACTACAACTGCTGTGCAAATAAGAACGAAAAATTACCAAAACCATGCAGACAATGGTGCGTATTCCTTTTGTTTTTACAGTATTCCACAAAATCAATGTTGCTTTCCTATAATACAAAAATCACATCTCTGCACATGCATTGGAACACATTATGCTAACCGTTCAGTGGGCTCCCTGGCACTTTAGGGAAGGATTGTGGTGAGTTTGGGCCAAAAGCTGCTAATGGCACAGACTGAGTAACACAGGGAGGGTGTGAAATAGACAGTAGGATCTGAAATCACATCCAGAACTGAGAGGAGGGAGTGTGTGTGTGTGTGTGTGTGTGTGTGCAGAGTGCAAAACGTGCAGCTGGATCCGAATATTGGAAATGGCCAAGATGAGAGAGTCCAAATTGTCACTGGAATCGGTTTGCGCCATTGGAAAGTTGTGATTTTGGAAAAGCAGCACGTTCAGGCATCATTTGTCATTTGTAAATAAAGGAAAGTCATTGCGATGGGTCTGATGAAAGAGTTAGCTCAGATTAAAACCGGGTAAATGTTTGTTTTTATGGTAGAGACAGAATTTGATGCACACACGGGTGAGTCGGAACCAGGAAATGTTTTGCGCTAATGATCCACAATAAGCATCATAATAATTATTGTTTAATAAATTCAGCTTTATTTCGCATATATGGGTCTTTACATCCAGGCCTGGGGTTGAACAATTTTGGAAAAAAGAAATGTAATTGTGATTTTGTTCTGACAAGCTTTGAAATTGGATTTGCAATTTATGTTTTAAAACTTGGATTCTTTGCAAAGTGCACATTTTCAACCGATCCAGGAGCATTAACATTTGAGAAAAATTGAATACGGTTAAACTAATACAAGTTCTTCTTTTTATATAGAAACTTCTTTTCTTGTCTGAAACCACAAAGTTTCTAATAAAAGACTTCATTTTCATGTCCACGTTCATTTCAGAAGGATTTTTTTCTTTTTTCAGTGGAATTTATGTAACTCGAAACGTTGCTGTCTGGTGATTTGCTAATTATAAAGTGCAGTTTCAGGAGACAATAAAGTTAAACACAAAATAATACAGTATGTGTACAACTTTCACTTGTATGAAAGGTGCATTATGCAACTTTTCTTAGTGGGGATGTTGCTGCTTTGCTATGATATTAAACCTTTCGTCATCTTCATGGAGACGGGTCAGATCTGTGAAGAGGCAACCCTGCTTACCTAGAAAAAATACCTGTTTTTTAATTGCAACTGCATAAACGTAAGGCAATTCAAACCAACTTTATGGTTATCTAGACTTCAAATTTAGGCCCTTTCTAATGACTAATCTTGTAATGATCTACGTGAATGCAATCCCATGAAGTACTTAGATTCATAGACAGTGTCAGGTTAAAACATACGTATCTATAGAATATAAATCAAGGCTGCGTGTGCACAAAGCGAATTGAGGGCAAGATACAGCTCTGTAAGACTTGACCTAAAAGAACTGAGAGGGAATCTAAATGAACCATCCTCCGCCCGCCAGTCGCCGAGTGGAATAAAGTGGTCAGTATTCAAACCAGCAAAAGCTACACTCAGCCTGAATACTAAAAGTCCAAGTTATGACCCCATGTAATGAGAGTAACAGTGTTTTCCTAATGATGCCGAAAAGTGCCACTGCTGCAGATGTTAGGATTTGGACGCACAACAGTGGCAGCACACAGCAAAACAAACAAAACAAAACAGCAAGGATTTCACAGTATAGTTTTAAAGCGTTAATTAGCATGATTCATACTGAGCTTCCTTGACTCCTGTGAGCTTTGAGACATGTTAGAAAGTTGCTACCTGGTGTTTTGTTTTGTTTCATTCACACATGTTTAACACACGAACCCTGTTTATGCTTCTCTCAAACAGAAAACATTCTGTTCCTCTTTGAGATGTCATTTATAATCCAGAAAGTGCGTCACTGTATTTTTAAGATCCACAAACCTTCACTAGAATCACATGGATAACTTCAGCTGTGGAATTGCCGATCGCTACTGAACTAAAGGTAAAAGGAGTTAGGCCAAAGATGTTCATTATGTCTTCTTAGTACTTTAACTTCTTAGGTTCTTTTTTAAGACCATGTAGTCAAGTGTATTTACCTTGTTGACATGTTTCGGCTGCTGCATCTTCAGAACTGTCCCCGGTGTTGGTGGTGACGTGTCGTATATCAGCTGTTGTTACTTCCTGTAGGCGTGGTCGGCCTGATGGACCTGCAGGTCGCTCACACTGACCACGTCTCCCGTCGCCTGGTGGTCTGTGGAGGAGGGTGTCCCAGGTGTGTGAAAGGAGGAACCCGCCGTCGTCTCGGTTGATTGCCGATCCTGGTTACATGAAGTAACAACAGCTGCTATACGACATGTCGCCACCAACACCGGGGACAGTTCTGAAGATGGCAGCAGCCAAAACATGTCAACAAGGGAAAGACACTTGACTACATTGTCATAAAAAAGAACCTAAGAAGTTAAAGGTAAAAGGAGCTGTTAACGTAAAAGAAATCACAAGATGGAATGGGGCATTTTGAGCTTTGGAAATGTTCTAGTAGACAGACTAATAATACATTACTCAAACATGTGCGAATGAGACAAAACCCAACGCTGCGTATCTTTTCATGAGGTACCAACATTATACCATGGCTTTAAAGGTGCACTATGACATTTTTCTGGAGGAAATACGCTGCCAGCTTTTCTCCATGGAGACTCATTTTTGGTTTTCCAGTGTATTTTGAGCATCCCTTTTCCACATCACTCGAAAAAATCCAAACTGTTTGAAGCCACACTCGGCAACGTTTTACTTGTTCATACAGATCGCACCGAGATTGCACTATTCCACGCTCGCCTCACCTCACATTTAAGAACGCATGATTATAAACATTTCGGTTATTACTTTGCGGCCATGTTTCTTGATCTCGGGAGTAACTGCAGCGTGCAATAAAATTGTAATTAAGGAGCAATGTCAGATGGCGGGCTAATTGCGAAATGATGATAATTATGTGCCTTTGTTATGCCAAGGATCTGTGGGTCGCAACACAACAAAGCCGACGCTAAAATCATCTGGACATGAGAGCGGGGTTTTGCGGCTGGTAATTAAGCCAGGGAGTGCATACGGTGCAGAGGAGAAGGAGATATGATTGTTATTACCGACGGATTCATTTTATATATTCTTTTTATGTCTGACTATACAAGAGCCCCACCACAAACACGAGAAAGGAGTCTGCTAAAAGAAAACGTGATGCCAGTGCAAGACGATGGCCCAGGCACTGCGGTCTCTGATTGGCTCATTTCCATTTCAATTACACAGCCCAGTGACATTGCCCGCACGTACATTCGGACACACATACACGAACCGGGGGCGAGAGAGAGCGACTGTGCCCACTGAAGTCCCATCAGCCACCTCTCTCCATGCCGTGCACCGCTAGCTCGCAGAATGAAACGCGAAAGAAGAGAGCGTGGCGAAAGAGCTAACCTGAGAAAGGCAGAGCGAGGAGCATGAAGGAAGCAGCTGACCAGATGAGTACGCGAACGTTAACGGAACATGGAACTTTTGTACGCGAAGCCATTCAAAAGACATAACAAAAATAAGCACAAAAAGTGATGCAATTATAAGCAAAGTCACCAGCCTGGGAGTCATTCAAGTTTGGAAGACCTTTTCTGACATTTTCGAGTTATTTATGAAAGGTGCACTGTGTAACTTTCCTGGTGGAGGGTACGTCAAGTGGAGATGTCATTGGCTTTGTGTGGAATGTTTCACAATATTGAACTTTTCTATCTCCATGGAGACCAAACCAGACCAAGCCGCAGACATCAAAATGTATGATCCACAAATGTTGAACCTTATTATTTGTTCGGGAAAAGAACCACAAACTTTCCATGAAAAAAAGAAAAAAAGTCATTTCAATCAACAATAATGACGTTTCGGGGGTTGAGTAATATCACCACTTTGTGAAGCTATTGTGAAAGAAAGTCTTTAACATTTTTGGTTTTAGTTTCATGTTGACAGACCCGGTAATTACAAAGACATTAACCATAACCCCATTCAATAAATCTGCAATCGGATAGTTCAAAACCGATAAATTAATTCTTTAGGGATTGTATTGTTATGTGTTATAATCATACTCTAATTAAAGCCATTTAAAATAATCAAAAGTATTGATTTTTGTTCAAATTGGCACTGGATCTAAGTCACTATTAAGCCCTGGTGTATATCACGTTCACAAAGTACACGTTGTCTTGTATAACCTACAGTAATGACGTTAATGACATGAACTTTTGAGGAATCTAAAAACGTTGAAGGACAAATCTGTAACAGGACGCTCAGGACCGTGTAATTCTCCGTGTTCCACATCTTGGTCGACTTTGACAGAAAATGTCACAACTGCAGCACTTTCACAATGTTGATGTGTGAACAGAGAAAGGTCCGTCCTACCTGAGAAATCAAATGTAATATTGCTTTGTGTCACTTTCTTTTCATCCCCCGGCTCTCCACGCCGCCTTGTTTCTGATTTATCTGCCTGAGAGACTCCCTTGTACAAGCTCGTGACCCCAAATCAGAGCTATATTTACATTATTTGCCCCCTCGCTGTTGAAACGCGTTCATCTGATATATGTTCAATTCAATATCCGCGGGCAGTGTTCCATTTGGTTGATAAATTAAATCAGAAGAAAGCCGAATGTGCCGGGGCCTTAAAAGTCAAATCCAGGATTGTTTTCAGCAGCTTTTTTCCCAGCAGTCAGTCACATGCTTACATGTAAATGGAGAAGTTTGGAGTATTGCCTTAGTCCAAACATACGGGCTTTTAAATTTCGAAACAAACTTGATAGAAAACCTAATACTTTTCCAATAAACACATGCTTCAGCTAGACACCGCTACCAAAATCCAGATATCCATAAAAGGGGATTTTGTAGCAGGGTTGAGATCACCCACTGCTCCAGAGCGGTCGTCCCTGTGGTGTTGGGGGATAGGTCACTTTTCCTTCAGGTACAGTCAATTTTCAAGGGGCATTGCATAACTTTTCTGGTGGAGTTTGCAACCAGCTTGTCTCCATAAACAGGACATGTGTAAATGTGTCTGTCTTCATTGAGACGAGCAGATGATGCCACCAGGCCAAGTTACAGGTCAGATTTACGGTATGGAGTGAATGAAGAATGGTCTGGTAATAATGCTGTAAAGCTTCTTTGGGGACATGTCTCTGTGGAAAGCACTATATAAATAAAAGTTACCTTACCTTACCTTGATGTAGCCCCCACCAGAAAACTTACAGTTCAGAGTACCGTATTTTTCGGACTATAAATCGCACTGTTTTTTTCCCCCAGGGTTTGGGTGGTCCTGCAACTTATACTCAGATGGAACTTATATAATACATTTTTCACACTGACAGTCCATAGACCAAATATATGAATCATATATATGAATCAAAAATGAAAAAAACAAATCGTTATCCATTTTTTCATTTTGGTTTTAGAGAAAAATAATAAAGAAAATAGTTGTTTTTTTTATTTTCTTATTTTTGTCTCTATATTGAAAAAACAAATGAACGAATGATACACGAACTGTTCTCGATTGGGTTGTTTTTATGACTATAACTTCTATAACTTGCCTTTCAAGATTAAATGTTGGTTCTTGGTCTCTGATTTTATAAAATAAATGTCAAAAAGTGCGACTTATACATGTTTTTTGTTTCTTCATTATGCATTTTTTGGCTGGTGTGACTTATACTCCAGTGCGACTTATAGTCTGAAAATGCAATATATTTTAAGTACTTTAAGAACTTTCCACACCAGGCTGCCCATCTAAAACACATCTACTACACCCATAGACTGTAAATATACATATAGACATGGCACTTTACATGATCCTGGTGCTTTAATTTCACTATTTTGTCCTTAAATTAATTCAGTTCCTAATACCTCTACTTCAGCTTCGTTCCATAACTGCTGACACCGTGAGCTTCATTTGACTGGAACACTTTATATAGTCTACGAGCGCACCGCAGCACGCTACCAGACCTTTCTTCTTTCAGGCCTGGATGAAAAATCAGTTTAGCGCAAGAGGACTTGAACTTTGCTTGACCCGCAGAGTACAAAAAAGTACATTATGCAGCACCTTTCAGCACATGGGCACATAGCTGGGTCCTCTGTCAGCCGCTGTGCAGTTGTCTAATTACACATGATTGGTTTAGCCTCACGACATGAAAGGGAGGAGTGAGAAAACAAATGATGGACCCATTGAAAGACATACAGTGGCAAAAGGGAAGGAAGCCACCCGCAACCAATCACACTCCAAAGCCATCACAAAAGCCTCTCCGTGCACCTCATTACCGCAGTGTGAGAGAGAGGTCAGGCACTAGATAACTACGGACAATTTTTCCACCCGGCAATCATCTTGACTATAAAACGTAATCCTTAACGGCGAGGTTTCATTTTTGGAGAGCGCCAAGATGGAAAACATTTTGTCTTTTCGCAAGTTTAATGACAATTCCACCTTGTGAGCTGCTCGCGTTACAGATCGCGGTATTGCTCTAGCAGGGACGGAGTAGCCACCGGTTTAAAAGAATTGCATGACGACGTATAGCTGGAAATAGTGTTATGAAGATGTAGTAGACATTGGAATACGCTTTGCAGAACATGCTGTACATTTGAAATGCCTGCTAAAGGAAATGGGTGAATTAATATTTATGGCTTTTATTAAACCCCAAGCCCCAAGGCATCTAAAGTTTCAAAGTATAATGTGAAGATGTATCATTCAGTCACTCACTCAACATTCTGTTTTAAACATACTAAATCACAGTCAAGACAAATGAAAGTGATCTGTTTTCTAAGTTAAGGGAGAATGCAATAAAGTCACTTGGGATCGTCAACAGATACAGACAGTGCATTGGCCTTGAGCGGGATCCAGAGTACACACTTCTTTAGTACCTTACGAAGATGTGAGTCTGGATGTGAGTCAGTCGGGGATACACATGGTCCATTGGTGTCGACAAAAGGAAAAATAATGAAAAGTTTTGCAGAATCGAGTGAGCGAATCACTAAAATCTGAGGTGAAAGAAATTTGGATTCAATGAAATATGACATTTAAAACACATTATTTGGTTTAAAGTGTATGGTCAACTTCTGTGACCTTCAAGTATCAAAAAAAAAATCTTTTCTTTTGTTACTCTTATTGCTCGACGGCTCCTCACACAGTCCACGCCTGATTAGAGACATTCTATATTTAAGTAAAACGCACTCTTGGAGGCTCATTAATAAATATCAAGAAATTGTAGGATCCATTCTTTCAGTTTGTTGAGTCTGTTCATTTTCCCTCTGCTCCAGAATGATGTTTCTGTTTACTCTTGTGACTATGTGACCTGGTCGTTGTTCTGAATTTTATTTTATTTCTTTCTCTTTTTTCCTTTCTTGTGAGTGTTTTACTCAGCTTTTTGTCCCTGTTTAAGCATTTCATCCTGACAATGGTGATATATTTGGAAATTGTAATTAAATAAAGAAAATTTCTGTCAAATTTTTGATATGGAGAAGAGAAATAATCACCACATTCAACGACTCCATGCACTGGTCAGAGCTGGAGCTGAACCATAAACTGGGGTAACAGGATAACCTCTGACCAAAAGCTTTTATGGGCTGACTTCACTGCATCAAGATCATTTTCAGACACAAACTTGAGACTTGTTCTAAAAACCCAAGAGATCGCAAATGACTTCCACAGTATACGTCAAATAAAACAGATTTCTAAAGTGCAAATGTAACCTGATACATTTGGGGTAAAGCAGGTCCCCAAATGTTATGTTTAACTATGATGTGCTCATATCCTCACTGTTCAAGACTTTTGACTTATGCATTACTCAATCTCACAAATCTTTCCAAGTACAACTTATAGTATAAAACTCATTCTGACATTGTTGAAGTTAAATGGAAAAGAAAATAAGTTGCGTACATTAGTTATAATTTAAGAAAGTGAGGACAGGTCTGAAGGCATAACAGGTATCCACACTTCAAACTCCACCCGTGCATCTATCCTGGATGTAATCAGGGCAGTTTTCTGTGATATCACCATCTACTTTAAATTTCAGAGGCCACTGAAGGCAGCACAAACGCAGATTTAGGTAAAAATGTACCTAGTTTGCACTAAAGTTCCCAAAAAAGCAGTATGTAATGCTATTAAAACACCATATACACAGTTTAGTAGCAAATAAGTGGATTTAGTGTTTGTTTAACTAGTTTAAGCAGTATTTTTCACAACTTTTCAACACAATTATCACCAGATGCATTGTATAAAAAGCAAAAAAAATGCTTATAAGCCTACATAAAAAGCCCTATTCATTATATCCTGTTTGCAATTCAGCAGGCAGCTACACGGTCGTCAAACTATTCCACTCATCCCAGAATGCACTCGCAGCCTACGTTCACAATTCCAAACTAACACGTAGCGCCGTTAGCAAGATATATGTTGTAATCAGTCTCGGACCCTCTAAAACTCCACCGCCGTGCTATGACTTAGGAGCTTTTGAAATGTGAGCAACTTGATAGCCGCCGAAGATGAGCTACGTGCCTTGAAATACTCGCGTCGAGATGAAGCAGACGAAAAAAAAATGAAGAAATGAAAGCGGGAGAAAGAGGGATAGAGGGAGTATGAAATCAGAGGAAGAGACTTGTGAGAGTGTCGCTTGTTATCCGAGTTGACGGGTGCATTCCTTCCTTGGCTAACTGGCTGATAGGCTTACAGCTCTCCCATTGGGTGTCCTTTCCGGGGCAGGGGACTTGGGACATCAGGCCTATTGAGTAACGCATGTGACGGGTGTTAGCTGCAAGAACGCGCAGGGAGGTCCAAGAGGTGTGAGGGGTAAATGTGAGTATGTTTTTAAAAAGTGATCCGATGCTCCGTGGATGTGCCAGGGGCTTGGATACGGGGGTATATGGGTACAAGCTATAGTGTGTTATGGGGGGAGCTGAGCAGGTGGTCCGATATGGATAATATATTGGCTGTCAGCACAGAAGGAAGGAAAGTTTGGGGATTTTTCATATTATGACTCACTCTGGACCTTTTTCAACAAGTTATATTGACTATATAGGAGGAAAAACATATCAAAAGCCCATCATAAACACATAAAAAATGAGAAATGTTCCTATCCGCAGCTCTCTGCTATATGAACCCTTTCCCTGTATAAATTTCATGCACACAGCGTACTCACACATACCTTTTTCACACATTACGCCATTTGCTTGCCATGAAAACATTTGATTTGGCAAAAAAAGCAAGTGGAAGTATGAAAAAATATCCAAATTATGTGAGACGTTTTGGGCAAAAGTGAGACAAAAAGTATTTAGTACAAAGAAATCTTTTCAATCCTAAAATTTCACACAAAAAATATTCTCAACACAATTTAAACTTGTGCAAAAAGTTCTGTCTGGACGATGCAAGCTGATAAATGCAATGAAATGGAAAATATATCAAAAAGAGTTTAAAAAAGGACTGTAACTTCACTCACAAATGAAAAATGGACTCTTATGAGTTTTAAGCCATGTTATAACGTTAATACCTTAAAAAAACATAGCACATGTTTGAGTAACCTTTTATTAATCGTTTCTTTACAGCTCCAAAGCTTAAAATGCTCTTTCCCACATTCTGATGTCATGAGGCGGTAGTTTTCAAGTTAGGAGCTACCTTTTACTTTTAGTCCAGTAGAGACAGGCAATTCCAGGTCCAAAATGACTCTAGTGAAGGTTTATGGAGTTTAAAAACACAGTGGAGCACTTCCACACTTCACAAAAGGCAACAAAATGTTTCGTGTGTTAAATATGTGTGAATGAACCAAAACAAAACTCAGGTATGTTTATGAAGAACAACATTATAACATAGATCAGAAAATAGCGTAAAGTGCGAGTGTATTTCTCTAAATTCCCCGGTTATAACTGTGCTCTTGATTTTTAGTCCTCGATATATGACTTCCACAGACATCAGACAAAAGAGCTTTTCTTATTTCATGTTTCTATTTTTGCCGAAAACTTTTGGCAGAGATGATGTGCGAAAACTCAATTATTTTGACGTATGAGCCTGCCCTGGATGCTACCATAACACACATCCCAAACGTAAATGGAGATTGTTCTGGAGATACTTATCGTTCCAAGATTCTTGCGAGAGTATAAACATTACTTACAAAGTGCCTGCGTTCACTTGTCTCTTTGCTGTCTTGTATAAACAGCTGGCAGGCAGAGGAGACATAGTGTAAAGCATAAATAACTCCAAATGGCCTAAAAGTACATCCGTTCTCAGCTCATCCTCACCCTTCACAAGACCAGAATGTGATCTTACGATATCCATTTCTGCTGTTTGGGTCTGTCAGCGCACTCATTTCAGCCCCGGGGGAGACAAAGAATTAAAAGCGTACAACAGATGAGTTCTTGTTCTCTCCTCTGGTGCTGGAGTGAGCCGGGTCTGTGCCGGGCGCTGCTCTGTTTGATGTAGTGTGGCTCGGCATTCAGCTCGTCAAGACAACTTCAAAACAGAGGCACAAGAAAGCAGAAAATCACTGGCGTTTTCTTCTAGTGAACTCATCAATTCCAACTTTCTTCATGTCTTTTTATTGATACTACAGTTTGCTCCGTTAGTCTAAAACAGGAAAATTGAGGTATTCCTGACCAGGATTGTGTATGTCTTTCAATTTTGTACTTAAACAAGACGTGGTTTTCAATATTGGTACATGAAAAATGCTATGGTACCTTTTCCTGTATACATTTTCAGAGTATAAACACCTGAAAATAAATACAATGTCTATAAATTCCATAATCTAACCCAAACAGGAAAACATTAATTTGTAGTGACAATGTCTAACTCGTGCTCTCTCAAGACTCTCAAAACTTGCAACTTAATAAAATTCCATATTGTTTTCAGGACAAAATTTTTACTGGAACTTTTTTTTATTCAATCAATTATTTATAGTAATTAATAATAATATTATTTATAGAGCGCTTTTCATACAAAAAATATTTTTACTGCTATTTTTTGTATATTTTCTTGCTTTTGAAAGGTTCCCATTCATACTTCTGACCAAGATTGTTCATGGGTCAAGGTCTGGAGATGCATCCACAGGTTCTACACTAGCTGCGCTGCTAGATGAATTGAAGGACGGGTCTGAATGTCTATTTTACCCAAGAAAGCAAAAAAGTGTTGTGAAGATGCTATATTTTGATCTGAGAACAGAACTGGAAACTATTTGATTCATAGTGAAAGGTGTGTTACTTTTCTTGTGGAGGTCCAGACAAATGCTTTTCTCAGTGGAGATCTGTCTGGAATGTTTCCCAGTACGGTATTAAATCTTTCTATCTTCATGGAGACCAAACCACACCAAGTAACAGGTCAGATCTGTGGAGAAACGACCTCGCTCACAGTCAGAATATGGTTTTTTCTCTGTATTTTTGAGCTACAAAACCACCCGTAATTGAATAAACGTAACGTAATGCTGTTTAAAGTCGTACTGTGGAATAATCCAGGCAGAGCAATGACATTTCCATCGAAACGAGCAGCATCCAAAAAGTTACATAGTGCACCTTTAACATCTTAATCAGCTCCAACTCAAAACAACAACAAAAAAAAACTCACAAAGAAGAAGTGACTGCTACTTCCTCTGTCATCTACTCTGCCAAACAGCCATCTTTATTGGCGCATAACCCTGATCTGTGCCATCTATATGCAGCCCAGGGAGTGTGCGTATATCTCCCTGGTGTGTAAAAGGCTTTCTTTATGTCTCCGCATCGTCGCCATGGGATACGGGGGAAAAATGACACATCCCCCTCCAACATCCTGTCTCAGCCCGGGGCCATTCTGTTGAATCATGGCCGCCCCAAACCCACTTCGATCCCCCCGTCATGTTTACGCAGAGCCGAACGTCTGGACTGGTGAGATGTGAGGCCAGGAGGGTATGCGCAGTCACACCTGAGCGCTTAGTGTCAGTTATTAGTTATGCATCAGAGGAAGGAGCATGGGGTGTTGTGATAACTCATAAGCTATTGTGGTACAAGGTATTAGGAAGTGAGGAAGTGGAAGAGTGGACTTGGAAATAAAAGATTCCAGGCGGTAAAGAGGGAAAAAACGACTACCGGAAGAGGAAAGAGCCCATATTACGCTCTTATAATCTATGTTATGCCATTTCCTCCTCAAAAACACACATGAAGTTGTGTTTTGTTAACCTGAAAACTACCTCTACATGACATCACAAAGTGGAACAGAGCATTTTGAGCTTTGCGTGAATGAAACAACACAACTCTAGGTGCGTTTTTGAGGAGGTAGCAGGATTATAAAATGATTTAAAGCTCAAAAAAGTGAATACATAAGTGTAATACAGGCCTTTTAATAGTCATATATGTATATTTTTTTATTGTATTGTTGTAAATGATCCGAAATCAAAGTTGAAAAAGGTAAGTAGGAACTGCATAAGTTTCCCGTCTTGTGTCTTTTTTCAATTTGGCATTTTTTATTTTTTCATTTTTATTTAAAGTATTTAAAATAAAGACTTGAATCAACTCATACTTTGTTTTTATTGATGAAATTAGCTCTAAATTCAACAATAAACGCTCTTCATCAGCTATCCACTTCTAAGGCCATTTGTATAGCTGTGTTTCGACAGAAGTAGCGTTTCTTCCGCATATTTGGACGATAAAACTTTGTAATCTCATGGTAAAATCCACAAACCTTTTACCTCAGTTCTTCAACTATTTGGCATTTGGCACACACAAGGCAAACCATTGAAACAGCGTAACAGACCGGCAGAGCGTTCACAATCGCCAAGTGTTTCAAAGGCGAAGAATTCAGGACTTTTGTCGCCTAATGGGAAATGGAACTCAGAGTCTTTTATCAAAACAAATATGTTCCTTGGCATACTGGCTGTTAAAAGAACTGAAAAAGCTGCATTTCTTTGGTGCCCTGTCCTTGTCGAGACACTTTGAAGACTGCCAACATTAAAAAAAACAAAATTCTAGAGTTGACAACGCAAGAGTCCAAAATTTACACATCCATAAATCTAACAAGTCCCTGAAGCAAAGCGCTCACAGTAGCTCCGTAGACTCTAAATGGTTAAACATCTAAATTTACGATCAGCCTATTTCCTCCATTTCACTAAAAGAGACAAGACAAAACAGAGGCCGGCCTAGCGTGGTGCATTAGCGAAAGAGCTCGACAGTGCCTGAACAATGATGAGAGGATCAATGGAGGAGTTTTGTCCAAATGATCGCAAAAAACGGGCCAAGTAAGTGTAACATCTGGAGGAAGAGGAAGGGGAGGAGGAGAGGGTGAAGAACAGGCACTAGACGAAGCTCTGATGGGTTTGTATGGCAGCAAAGACACTATTATGAGTATGGGGATCCTGTTATTAATGTAAATGACCTGGTAGATTTGGTTTAAAATAGGACATATAGACAAGGATACTTTGCAGCTGAAGTCATCAATATTCCCTGGGGATGTGATGCTAACTGAAGCCACTGCTATGTCTGAGACTAACACAATCTGCCCATAAAGAGTTGACTTAGCTGGAACTACAACAGAGATGATTTTTTCTGTTAAAATGATACGTAGGCAACTGGCGTATTTCTAATTTGCACAGATGTAGAATTGCGTATAATAATTTCGAGCCTGTCCTGACTCCCTGACTTCAACTCCACTAACCACTATGTGTCGCTTTATTTACAGGCAGAGCCATAAAAATCGGATCATTATCTGATTTCTGGAGTCTTTCACACGTGAGATCTTTTGGTATTATGAGATTGACATAATAGATATACAGAACAGTGCAAAAGCTATAGGCAGGTGTGGAAAAAATGCTATAAACAAGGAATGCCTTCAAAAATGGAAGTGATATTCATTTATTTTCATCAATCAACAAAATGCAGTGAATGAACAAAAGAGAAATCTAAATCAAATCAATATTTGGCATGACTTTGCCTTCAGAAGAGCATCAGTTCTTTTAGGTTCACTTGCGAACAGTTTGTGAAGGAACTGGGCTGGTCGGTGTCCAAACATGTTGAAGAACTAAGCACAGATCTTGTGTGGATGAAGCTTCCTCACATCCTTCTGTCTCTTCATGTGATCCCAGACACACTCCATGATGTTGAGGTCAGGGCTCTTCGACTTCTTGTTCTTCTAGTTCTTAATGACGGGCTTTTTCTTTTGTTCACTCACTTAGCATTTTGTAAACTGAACAACACCATTCTTTGTTTACAGCATTTTTTCACACCTGCCTAAACGTTTGCACAGTACTGTACGTGATCTATCCATTATGTATAGTTTTTCTTTTTATTATATTCAATAAAAACTGGAAGGACTGGACATCAATGGATCAACAGGTGGGTAGGAATCGAACAACCCGACAGGAATGAAAGCCACGCCGTGTGTCGGATATTTATTTATGTTTGTTGTTAGCAGGAGTCTTCACTGCGCATCATTAAGTCATGGCTTTCCACCCCGATCCCACACAAAACATAACCCTGGACTGTAAAGGTATAGACACGCATGGTCGAGCACGCTGACCTTCAAACCAGGTTGCCATGGCGCTGTTGCGAGGAGGAGGTTGCACTTGTGTGGTCAGCCAACCTTTTCACAAGCTCCTGACAGGACACAGCTAAAGAGCTCACATGGAGATTACAGTAGTTACAGTCAGCGTGAAGCAGGAGGTGCAAGGTCAAAGATCTGAATGTGGAAAGTACAGAAAGAACATCAGAGAAGATTACAAACTTGAAGAGAAAAAAATGCGTTGAAATGGTTGGAAAGGTACGTTTGAAAACCATTTTTCAAAATGTCAGGAGCAGTGGGTTTGGTTTGCTCTTGTTTTTGAACACATCGCTAGAAATCAACCAATATGTTTTTTGTTCATGGACAATGAGCATACTGATTGTTTAGAATCCAGCGCCACCGACGGCTGATGAGCTCTGCCAATATTCAATCCGTCCATCCATCTTCCACTTTATCCGGCTGGGTCGCAGGGCAGCAGTTTGCCACCCAGCCCCTATGAACCCCTCTGCAGGTGGTGAGCCCACAGGAGGAGCTCTGCCGATATTTTTGAGCCAAGATTTTGATTATTTTTCTCAAATTATGTCATTTTTTTAACCACAAACCTTAAGGAGAGCTGTGTATCACGTTTAGTGCAGTTTTCTCCCCATATTCAAGTGTTTAAATAACGCTTTGTGCATATTTTTAGGCAACAAATCAACCAAGCAAAATATCGGCCTGTGCTGAAGAGTCAAGACCGATATTCAATCTGTTAGAAAGGCCAAATATCGACCTTTTATTCCCATTACAATACCATGTTGAGTCTTCTCTTGTCTGATCTCGGAAGCTAAGCACGGTTGGGTCTGGTTTGGATGGAGGACTGCTGTAATAACAGGTGCTGTAGTGGAGCAGCAGTGGCTCTAGCGCCTACTGTCATTGTGTCCTTAGGCAAGACACTAGATCCGTCTTCTTTAGTATGAAAGTGGCAGGTGAGCCAGTAGTGATAGTGGTCGGCACAGACTGACAACCTCACCTCTGTTAGTAGCAGCGGTGGCTATAATAATAATGAATAATGTAGAATAAAGCTTTTTGGGGGTCTTGAAATATGACACTGACTAATTGATCAGTTTGATTTATGATTAGTCTAATGTACTTTTGTTTTGTTATTGTGTCGTTTAAAACTGCAAAAACTTAAACAAAACAAAATTCTAACTCATCGCAGAGAAAATCTCATCTTTTCGTCTGGTTTTCAGTTCTACACTCATCTCTCTACTATAATATCCACAAGACTGATTTTCTATCTATGAAATGACTATTTAGAGTTGTATACGCGCATCTTACATCTTGTGTTGTTTACGCCCACAATCACTTTCTTCTCTTTTTCCCATATTGTTGCCTGGAATAGCCGTCTGAACATGTGAATTACTGATGCGATAAAATCTCTCACTTATGTTTTATTAGCCTTTAGGAGCCCGGCCCACTGAAACTATGACGAAGCTCGCTGGCATTCGCACAGAAACATTTGCTCAAGGCAGTTAGCGCCATATTTTTTTTCACCCGTGCAGTTGTAAAAATATGCCTTTTTATTAAATAGAGCTTGTTCACATAATGAGATCATACATTAGCCACTCATTTGCTGCTAATTGGTGTCTTAGGGCAATAGTCGGCAGCTTTAAGTAATGTAATACAACAGCTAACGTAGTGGGCCAGGCTCTGATCTGTAATACCGCTAGAATTACGAAGATATTTGGAGTTATTATTGAGAAAATAATACGCTATTTAGGGTGTAGCTATTTCCTTGATAAACGTGATTAAAACAGTCTAGACAGGCCGCAGATTTAAAGCGGCTTGATTTTTCCCATGTACTAAAATAAAATTAGCCTTGCCCCGGTTTACAGATATACTGTAAAAGCCAATCTTAGGTCAAAACGAGACCGCTGTGTGTTGTCTGCATCTAGTTATAAAGCGTTTGGGCTCTCCGCGACACAGGAAGTAATGCTGGTGCGCTGTTAGCATGCTAGTTGTTGTTAGTAGCTCAGTTTCTCATGTAATAAAATGAAATTAGCCTTGCCCCGCAATACAGATATATTATAAAAGCCGCTGTGTGTTGTCTGCATCTAGTTACAAAGCATTTGTATTGTAAGAAAACCAGGAAGTGATATTGGTGCAGTGTTAGCATGCTAGTTGGTGTTTGCAGTTCAGCTTCTCACGTTTTTAAGATGGTAAAATTCAGGTACAGTGCCTTTAAATGTTTTATTTTAAGTGCAAAAGGCCAACCAAAAGCAAAATAGAAAGTCAGAGTTAAACATTTTTCAGAAAATATGAAACTTCACTGTGCATCTTGGTAATTATTCTCAGTTAGAGGTATTTTTGACAATACGTCTTCAGTTTTAGTGCCTTCTTTAAATTACATCGTTAATTACAATTCGTTCTCCCCATAGCGATAAGCCTAATGTTAATCACTGGCTCCAACTGTCTGCAGACTACAGCATCGCCGGCCATAAGGATCACAACTCACTTCACAAAATATCGGCGAATTTCTATCAGCCAAACAATCTTAAATCAATTTACTTCCTTAACTACGGCTTGCAAATGGCTAATCAAGACTTTCATGCTAACAGTGGACGCTTATCGGAGATCGCAATTACATTAGCCTGTCTTCTCAACACGAGTTACAAAATTCAATCAGGAACTTTTTGGACCAATCAGAAGGCAGCTGGTCCTGGTAGCCATGGTATTATTATTATTATTGGAGCGTGGGGAGAGGCGGACACGAGATGGAGCGCGATGGAGCGGCAGTGGCAGAGGAGAGGGTAATTTCCAGACATCTGCTGATTGTAAACGCGCTGGTGTTTTAAAAGCAGATGGTTACGGGAGAGATGATGGCACAGGACCACACTGGTGCCGTTTCCCAAATATGGGGAGGTCTGTTTGCACTGTGTGCGCAGAGGTAGTTTTAATGCAGTGCAGGCAGAAAGAGCTGGAGTGGAAGCCGGTCTTAGTAAATATTTGCACAATTAACTTTGGCAAAATGTGCTTTTCAGCCTAGGTTTGGATGTTTGGCCTTATTTAAAGTTGTGCTCAGTAGTGCTTTTTCATCCTGGACTACTGACGATCTATACTGTATTTATTAAAAAAAACAACGGACTTCCAATAATGTAAGCAGAACCGGGTGAAAAATACCTCCAACCAAAACATGCCCTAACCCTCAGTTATTCATGGACTTTAGCTTCCTTTTCTAAGTTACATTTTGAGGAATATTCAGCATGAAAACGCCATTTTTCATGGTTTTTAATATTTTATACAGCCCTCATTTTTCATCAGTCGGTAACCTTTGGATCAGCACTCCTGACCATGAACTTAAGTCTGTAGGCACTGCACTTCTGTCTTCCACGGCTCCTGACAGCTCGTATGGCCCAGGGATAGCGAAGAATGGGTCAAATGCAGAAGAGAGACTTTTCTAAGGGGAACATGTGTCGCTTGTACATAACATCGTCACCAATTTGTCACCATGGAGATTAGGGATATACCGATCCACCTTTTTCAGTTCTGATATGGATATTATGGCTTTAAGTATCTGGCAATACCCAATAATATACAAGTATGGGGATTGAAAACTGTTTTTTTTTAACAAATGTGATCCAGTCTGATCAATATGCATCCCTAATGGAGATAGATAAGTTTAATGCCATACGCTGGAGCATTTCTGGTAAGGCAGTCACACCTAAGGTAGCAGGAAAACAGAAAAAGTTAGACAGCACACCTTTAAAACTTCACAAAACCAACCAGCTGCGAGCCATATTTTAGTTTGAACATGTTCACACTTCTGCAGTAGTCCCACTCGTACATCGCACATGTATCTGTGTGGGGCTCGTGGCATGCGTGTCGGAGGGAGATATATGGCGGTATCGGAGAGGACAAAGCGGTAGCTGTAACTCCAGAGGGATCAGGCGCGTTTGTGTCAGGGAGGCCGCGACACATGGGGCCTCCGAGCTAATTCCTCACGCCTGCTCGCTACACCGCCGCGCAGCTATTCCCACTCGGGTTTGCATACGCGCCTGTGAGTAACTGCGTTCATGTGGGCGCTCCTGGCATGAACAAAGCATTTTTGGGGTCAGCCTCCTATGGCGAGGCTGTCAAGGACTCCGGCGGGGGGCTAAGTGCTGTGTCCCATTGAGCGCTACACAGGCCAGCAAAGGTCATTATCTAATACACCCATTTGCATCTGCGCTATCTCGACGCTAGACACAAATCTAGACGCATACGTACATGTGACAGTCCGAGCCAGTCGTAGCTCAAAAGTTAGCGCGCGGTTCAGGGTCGGATTTTGCGCTTAGCCTTGTGTTGTTCTCATTATAGATGGCTTACATTATAGAAGGCCTTGGTATTTATTGCAGACAGACCTTGTTAACTGGAAATATAGTGTGAGCGTTTTGGTATGTCTGGCCCATATTCAAAAGGATTCAGATTTAAAATGCCGAGATGTAAAAGCAAGAAAGTGTTTTGCTAACCTCCCCGGACACTGAACGGCAAACTTAATCAGAACCTGGAATGTACGATTGTTTGAACTGTGCAGTTAAGGCGCAGTTGTATTTCATATTCACTTATAAGGCAAATCTGTGTTGAATTTTAATGGCATCTATAATTTTTGGGTCGTGCATCACCCCGTATCACTTGCACTTTAGCTGAACTGTCATAAATTTGCAGGTTCTAACTTATTTGTGTTCTGCAAGAGGCTATTCCAGGTTTACTTCTGGTCGCAATATGGAGTGTCAGTAGCATTTCAGGTCACGCTGCAAGACAATAGTTCAAATGTTATTGGTATGAATTATTGGATTCCTTCACAACGCAGCCGTTTACCTTATGCTTTAGCTACATGAGCCTAAAATAAATAAGGACTGACTGGCTTTGGTCAAATACTCGAGGCATGAGCAAATAAGTCCAACATCTTTGAATACACTTCCAGTATGAGGTCCAGATGACATGAGAAGTCTTACTGCTGTGCGACAAACAACTACTACAACAACAACAGCAGCCAGAAAGTTTTTGAGTACAAAGCAGTTACATGTCGCTGTCTAAAATCACACAAACAAGTGGATAAATAGTGGAAATACAGTTTATATATACACGTTACAGGCAGAGGTGGAATCCTACAAAGTAAAAGTAGTAGTAGTAGTAATAATAATACATTTTATTTATTAGGCGCCTTTCTGGACACCCAAGATCGCCTCACAACAACATAAACAAATTAAATATGATTAAAACATACAGTTAAAAGCATAAAATAAAAGTTAAAGTGGGACAGTATTTAATTCATTGATTATATTTAGTATTAAAGTAAAAGTAATGTACTTTTTAACAGTTTGATAGTTTGCGTAAACAAAAAAATACAAATAAAAATAGAAGAAAAAATATTGATTCAGTTGTTTCTTTTGAACCAAATTCTGCATAAATCACAAATCAGTACATTACATTAATTAGTGCAAGTTTTATCACAAAATCTGTGTGAAATACTTTTACTTTTCACTTTTTAAGTACATTTTTAACCAGTATTTAACTTTTACTTAATTTTTTTTTTTTTTGCTCCGGTATTTGTACTTTTTCCTCAGTATTTGTACTTTTTTTTGCTTTTTTCATATTTGTACTTTCACGTAAAATATCAAACCTGAGTAATTCTTCCACCGTCTGAGAAGAGGCTGCTCCACTCACAAGAAGAATGCATATTGGAAATAAAAATGTAAAGTACGTACTTTCAATGTCATACCGCAGAAAATTGCAGGCAAAGCAATGACCCCTCTCTAGAAAAGTGGTCCATCTTTATTTTAGATGTGAACATAAACAACGGCATATGTTTCTATGACGACAAAACCACACACTCCAACAGGCAAATCCCTTCCCATTATCACCCCTCTGATAATACAGGCCTAAATCGTGTTACATTCGCACTAATTGGCCTGGTTGAGCCTCCTCTTGGGATCCTTAAAGAGGTTTTTGGCACCACAACGGGGTCACGGGGTCAAGTCTTTGGTGGGCACCGCTTCCATTCTGTTCACACTCTACTCCCAACTGTGAGTTCACGAACTTTTGAACTGGCCTCTTCGCTCAGGAAATTACAACAATAAGCTCGTGGAAAATGAAAATTCAACACAGTGAGGGGGTCACGTTGGGGTGGGGGCAGTTGCTATACTAGCAAATGATTTGAGCATTTATTTACGCTCGCCCGATCAACATTGGGTAAACAGAGCGAGGCCCAATGGTGGAAGAAGTGCGCAATTTTGTTATTTAAGTAAAAGTGCAAATAACAGAGCAAAAAAATAAACAAAAGTATCACATGAAAAAAGCTACTTAAGTAAAAGCTACTTAAGTAAAAGCATAATTAAAAATATATATATATAGTTAGAGTAAAAAAGTATAAGCATTTTGAGATCTAATAAAGCTTTAGATGTAGAGATTTTGCTCAATATTTGTGCTGAATTTTGATATAAATAATGAAATAAATAAAACTTTTCTTTAATTTGTTGTTATATTTTTGTTTGGTCAAATTGCAGACATGTTAAAAATAAACCCCTCAGCCTTTTCTGCAGATTTTGAACAATAATAAAAATGTATTTTACTTTTCAGTCCTGTTCAAAAATGTAGCGGAGTAGAAAGTACAAAAACCTGCAGTGAAGTAGTGAAGTAAAAAGTATCCGGTGTAAAATGTACTTAAGTAAAGTACAGTCAACTAAATATTTTTACTTAAAGGTGCACTATATAACTTCTTGGTAGGGGTCCCGTCACTTGCTTGTTTCTATGGATACGCCATTGGAATACCTGGAATGTTCCACAGTGTGACATTAAACAGCTCTACTTTACATTTATTCACTTACAGGTGGTTTTATAGCTCAAAAATACCTAGAAAAACAGACATTCTGACAGTAACATCTCCATGGACTAGAAAAGTTGCACGATGCACCTTTAAGTAGAGTATTTCGCTACTTTCTAAACGCGCAGTTACAGCCGTGGGGACAAGTGGTGACACGTTTCGGACAGGTTTTCCGAGCGGTGCCGACATGTGTGGTCTATAGTTAGGCCGGCCCGTGCCCCTCCGGTGCCCCCTCCGATGCCCCCTCCAGCGCCGTGCAGCTGTTTGGGGCTCTGAGCGAACTGTCAGGGGCAAAGACAGGAGCAGGGAGTGAGAAATGACATGGAACGAGGTTTGCGAGATACGGAGATTACGAAGACATGGGGGGTGTAAAAGGGAGTGATGGTAAAGTAATGGGGAAAGTGTTAAAAGGGGAACAGGGGCCAGACACGTCATTTTGTTATTCGGATTTATTGTTTAGAATCTCCGTAGAAACTCATAAGAGAGCTACTGTACCTGCCATAGTAAAGTAGTTTTGTCTGTGTTAGTTGAATATTTTGTTATGTTTTATGTTTATTTTATTATTACAGAAAATTACCAAAAATACAAATTAAAAAAACTGACCTTGAACTGAACTATACAAAAATGGGAAAAAATATATATTAAAAAAAGCACAATTTTAGAAAGATTTAAAATTACAAGTTTGCTTTCTTCATTACCAGCATTCCCGTATCAGATACACACCCAAAAAATGTATTACTCAACTCTATTACCGTAAGTTCATGAACTTTTGAACCTCTCCATGCAGGAAATTACAACTATAATTGATTTCTGGCCGGGTTTTCCTTGTCCCAATATATTTTTGCAACTTCTCCACAAACTGGTAATAGTCATCTTGCGTGCCACAAAGTCATTTAAGCCAAAAGAATATTAAAACCTGACATCCTGACCATGAACATTAGCTATTTCAACACTTTTCTTCTTGTATTTTAAGCATTACATTTTAAAATTAAGTCGTCAAAATACAGATTTCTAAGATCTGAATGTTTGCACTTCAAAATGCTCCACGGATTTAGTTCCATACATTGTTCTGCTGGCATAATGAGTGCACTACTAGAATATATTTTATTTTATAAGTCCACCACCCATGACCCGTCGCACTTCTCCACCATACTGCCAGAGCGCTCCTCAAACACCCATAAAACTGGATTACCCTCAATCTGGAACATAAAAACGCTCTAATGATGACTTAACAAATACAATCTGCCCCATATGGCACACGGGTGGGCACATATGGAACGCTATTATTTTTATCTTTTATACTTTGAACCTAATTCGATTCCATGTATTAGACCGGAGCCTTTTGGAATGGCAGCAGTGATATAAATGTACTTGATGTGCACTTAAACACAATTATCAGCCTGTCCCCTGTTCGGCTGCACACTCCACCTGCTCCTCTCTCTCCACACTCTGATTGCCGTGTGTCGAAAGCCTAAAGCGCCTGGTATTGACGTCCCCATTGGCTCACAGTGGGGGCCCCTTCACCACGCACCCTCTCCAGATGCTTGGGTGAAGTCCGGGCGCTGGCATGTGTCTATGTGCGGCCGCCATATTGCGTTAACAGGCAAAGAGGGGCTGGCGGAAAAGTCCCACAGGTGTCGAGGATCAATTGGGGCACAAATCACTTTGGAAGTTGCCCCCGAACACGTTCTCACCCCGGGCGTAATATATGAGGAAAGGTCAGAGCTGCTTGTCAGTGTCAGACGCAGACGGGGTCCTCTGGTGGACTTTGTTGACACACAAGTTCTTAATTTGGAAGCTAAAATCCAAGGACGACTGAGGAGGCCGAGGCAGCGACGGTGACCTGCTTTTCTATAGAGGAACTAGACATTTTTACTTTAAAGCTGCATTGTGGAACTTTTCTGGTGGAGGGTCCGTCAAGCGATTTTCTCCATTGTTTTGTCTGGAATGTTTCACAGTATTTCATTAAACTTTTCTATCTTCATGGACCAAGTTACAGGTCAGATCTGCGGAGAGGCGACCCCGCTCGCAGTCAGAACGCCTGTTTTTCTATGTATTTTTGAGCTTTAAATCCACTTCTAATTGAATAAATGTAAGGCAGAGCTGTTTAATGTCATACTGTGGAACATTCCAGGCAGAGTAATGACACACCCTGCCCCAGAAAAGTTACACAATGCACCTTTAAACATATTTATAGTTTATTTCAACAGACATTTTTGCTGTTAGTTATTAAAAGGTGCACTATAACTTTTCTTGTGCGGGTCCCCCCTCTGCTAAATGCGTGTCTCCATGGAGATGTTATTGCTTTCCCTTAAATGTTACATATTATGGCATTAAACTTGAATCAATCATTCAATTCATTCAGTTATATGTGAAGAGTTCATTTGCAAAAACAGATAAGTGACGTTTGAAAAAGTCACCGGAGGCTTATCGTTTTCTCTTAGTATAGTTGCTGGCATCTCTTGATTGTCTGCACGGAGAGAGGTCGGTTTAATGCCATACTGTGGAATATTCTAGACAATATATGAGATAAAGTCAGTGCTGTATGTCAGTGGCGGTGACAGGGTCTCTTGATGACTGCACTTTGTTGGAATTTAGAAGCTCAAACCCAAGGACGTGTGAGGGGGCAGAGGTAATGAAGGCTTGTTTTTCTACCGGGGAATGTGCTGTCAGTGGATTGTCCAGGAGTTAGACAGCATTTTTACATTTTCACAAACAATTATAGTTGTCTTTTATAAATGCAACAGGACAAAATGTGTTTAATTATACTTAAAAAAAAAGTCCTATCTGAAAACAAACATACAACTTAAACACTAATATGTAAAAAGAAAATAACTCTGTAAAGCAATATAGATTTTTGTGAATTTTTACTAATTCTTACACTGACATATCCTGTAGCAGTGATCTCAGAGCACCCCATAACCAGAATCTTCGTAAGGAGTACCTAGCTGGAGGAATACTATCTAATATCTATGCATAATTAAGGATTAGGACTGTAGAAACCAGAGATCTTGAACTAAAGTTGTCTTAAATAGTGAAGGAAGTGCTCCAGTCCACGCACCTTCACTAGAATCATTTGGATAATTTCAGCCCTACATTTTTTCCCTTTGCTACTGAACAAAAGGTCAAAGGTTACCACGACTGCTTCATGACAAGGTGGAACAGAGCATTTTGAGCTTTGGAGATGCAGACAGACTAATAACAAAGGATTACTCAAGCAGAATTAAACACAACACAGTTCCAAGTATCTTTTGGACGAGGTAACAACAGTAAAACGCGGCTTAAAGCTCAGATGAGTCAGTTTTGCGTAGTATAAGATCTTTAATAAACACCGAACTACATCAAAACCTGTGTAATAGTTATACAAACACATCTGACGTTATTTGTACTGTATACTCGCCATTATTCACTAGACGTCACGTGTACGTCTTCTCCGTTCTAAAAACAAATTTCCAACAAACATGGTATCTTTTTCGCTGTTGCTTTATTTGTTTTACCACCTCGAGAATAAAAGAAAACACAGTAATCCACCTCACCTGGGCATACAAACCTGTTAGCAAAACTCCACTGGATTCCTCTCTTGTTTCTCCACTAATGAAAAACAAGCAGCCCGATAACGGACATGAATTCCCATAAATACTGCTGACCTTTTATTTACATTCGAGGCAAAAGAAATATTACGGAGGAGAGGGGAAGAGGGGAGGGGGCCAGAGACGAATCAAGATGTGGAACCGAAATGACGTGATATGATCCAATGTAAACACAATGGGAGTTTTCATTTCGGCAACATGAAAGGCAGAGTTATAAAGCAGTGGTACAAAAGCAGAACGGGCAGCGGGCATTATCAAAGTGTAGAATCCAAATCACATGGCTCTATCTAATTGACCATCTCGGCAGTTCAGCGCATCGGCGTGAGCTCCGAGGCTGGACAAATATCACTTACAGAGACAGGAGGCATGCTGGGAAACGGAGGCAGACGAAAAGCACAAGAAATGTCTTATTTAAGCAAGACTGACGTGGTTTGGGATAGCTTTGCTTTAAATGTAAGAACAGAAGTCATCCATTTGAAAGCTAATTTCACAGGATAAGATACTGCGGTCCTAAAACTACATAAATATAAATGAGATGGGAATATTAAGTTCAAGAATTCTATCCAAACATTCAACGCAATTTACATAAAAGACCATTTTTCTGCTATTTTGAACATGAATTCAATGAAATAATGGTGTTTTCTTACATTTGTATTTGTCAAATAATAATTTCTATGTATATTAGTGCCTCCACCTAGTGCCTCTGCTCAATTTCATTCCTCTCCAGCGACTAGGTCAGGAATCGGAATACACTCGGCGGTTTGGAAGAACCTCGGAAGTTGTAGTCGGCGAAGAGCTGTCAAGCCACGATGTCAAACTCAAGCGCCTGTCTGGGTCCCAAAGCTTTTGAGATGGATGTAGACGAAGCCAAACATTATGTGTTGGTAACAATTCCTGACATTGAAGATTTAAAGCCGGAACAAAGAAATGTTTGGTGAATTTTATCAAGGGAGAAGACGTTATTGCCCTTCTTCCTACGGGATTTGCTGTTGTTACTATTACTTGGACACCACTGAGCGTTCTGGTGCATTACATACATCGCCACCAAATAGCAGCGATTGGTTAAATTAAAAAAAGTACCCATCTACCATCGAGCGAAGAAATCCTAATGCTGAGAGGTCAGACGGTTTCCACATAATGAACCCGGCTGATGAATCAGGCTAATGATTTCCAACCAGGAAGGCAAACATTAAACCTAAAAAAAACGACCAAATTGGCAAAAAAGTGTGAATGTTTTTACAGAAAAATCATAAATATAATGGTCTTAACTGTGTTTTAGTAAAACGAGTAGTCAAACCTGTCGCTCTAAATGACCAGGCACAATAGATCACATCTTTGTGTAATAAGCGAGCATTTCTCAGAGCCTCTTCTTGCTTCTTTGTCACCATTACCGTTACTTCCCTCTCTCTTTGCAACATTTTCAGTGTCTCACCTTGCGCCCTGAGCCCTTCCTCCTTCCCCCTCCCAAAACGCCGGCCACAGCACAGTGTCCTAACGAGGCTCTCTATTGATCAGGAGATGCTCTTTGTTGTGAACGCCCAAATGGACCTCTGGCCACTCTTGGCGAGATTTTATGTTAACGCTTATGGCTCTGGGCTGATTACAATAGAAGCACTTACAAAGCTCAACGCCTGATGTTTTATGCAGCAGCAGGGCCGCTATAGCACTTCCTATGCAGAGCTAAATGCACACATTCTTAGCACGTCTCTCTCTGGTATACTTTGTTTTGGGTTTCGTTTTTCAGTAAAATGTTAAGTGTGGATGCAGTGACAAGATGCTTCTGTGAAAATATAGGCGTTTTCAAGGACATGGAGCAGATAGGGATTTGGCAGACTCTAAGTTTGGTTGTTTTAAAAGTTAACAAAAACATGTTGAAACGTATATGTTGTTTTTAACTTGGAATACCACAAGACTCCATTATGAGATTTCGCAATAGTTACTAAGATACCAACTCTAGCTGCAGTGGTCGGTACAAAAAACACATTCAAAGTGATTTATTGGCAAATCAGGAGCTATATTTTTGGGTACTGCATTGGTGAAAGGAAGGGAGTTTGTTGCCCAGTTGGATGAAGCATTTTTCCCCTGAGGTATAGACCCAGATTGACGATAGATACCAACTGCAACCACAAGGGGGACTGCAACCACACCGCAGTCAGTGTAGATACTGACATCGTGATTTAAAATGAGAAGAAAATCACCGAAAAACGGATTAACACTGGTAATTTGGGCCGTTAATGCATGTTTCCCTTTATTATTTCCATTTGTTTATATTTGGGAGTAGAACCAATATGGCGGCCAGTAGCGTCTTTGTCATTTGTTCGGCAAAAAGACACCAGATAATGCATTTACCCCTGAACTTAATAGACTCATATTATGCTATTTTATGATCTGTTATAACGTTCAAAAACATATCTGGCGCTGCGTTTTGTTTTATTCACACGTATTTAACACAAAAATCCTGCATATTTAGGCTGAGTTATCACACTCCACACTATTCCACCTTGTGATGTCATGCAATACAGGAAGTATTGTGTTTTAACCTCTATACACTTTCACTAGAATCATTTGGAGAATTTTAACCCTGGAAATGATCATATCTAAGGGTAAAAGGCAGCTGTTAACTACAAAAACAAACAAAACACATCTACGGGTATGATTTGAGGAGGTAACAACATCAGTCAGAGTCAGTTTTGCATAATATAAGACCTTTAAGGGTAGCAGTTGTTACATACATGTGCTATTACCAGGTCTTGCCCTTGCTGTGCTTTTCGGTTTACATCGACATTTCTTCTTCCTCCGGCTGGACTTGTGCACACTCAAACATGACCAAATGTTGTGTCCTCCACCGCGCCACTTTAATTTAGAGCCAACCAAGTGTGACCCCCCCAAACATGTGAAAATATTACCCACAATCCCTCTGGGCTCACTCCCTTCCTCGTACAGAGCCGCCCACCTTTGGCCCAAGCTCTCAATAAGCTCTAGATAAACAATGTTTCCATTTCCTACTGTTTATTCACCATATGCACCTCGCCGCAGCATTCATTGAAAAACAGAGGTGAATCCATACAGAGCTTCCTTAAAAAACATGGGCTTTGACTGAGATTTTAGCTTTTTTGTCCTTTTCTTTTAACTTTTGAATGGAGAATAATTCATTTTAAAAGAGCACTTCAATTAAAAACATACCTGTGCGTATTCAGTGTTTTCCATGGTAGCTTTGGATTAGGTCACAGATGGTGGACAGATGCAATGAAAAAAGTAGAGTTGCATTGCATATAATATAAGAACTACATCTTAATTATCCTTAGAACAAATAACAAAGGCGAAATAGTTGATCAAGGTTTAGTAACGACTTAAAGTGGAGCTAAACCCTAGTTTAAGTGTGTTATAGGTACATTACAGGAGTGTGTGCTGCCTCCAATGGACACTGCGACTTCAAGTAATATGTGACATCACACAGAACTGCCCTGATTACAGAAAAGGTATTTGTAATCATAAACACGTCGCTGTAATCGGGACAATTTGTATGATTTTGTATGTCACGTAGTACTTGAAACTGCAGTGGCCAAGGGGCGGAGTGTGAAGTGTGGATAATTGTTAGACCAATCACATTGTTTCTTCTTGTTTCACACTATTTCTTCTTGTTTCTTTGTTCTCTTTAGTCCTTCTGGTACTGCCTAAGTTAGCAGCTCTATTTGAAATGTGGTTGTGGGCTTGAGACTTTAGGCGATAAATCACACTAAGGGGTTTATTAAGGCTAATTATGTGTAGTTTTACAAGTAATACCAAGAATTGTAATATATTAAATAGCATAAACTGATATTTGAATGTAGTAAAATCCAAAACATACATCACAAATGTTTAGATTCAAGTGAAATTACTGCTTTTTATTTATAGAGGTCCTGTCCCTAATAGAACATCCCGTGTTTATGTAAAAGTAGCTTATAGAGATTTGCACAGTACCTGAACGTACCCCTCTGCCCTTAGACCCTCAATCACAGAAAAGAAAACTCAAGAACAGACATGAAACCTCCAGAAGAGAAATATATTCCCAGAGTGGACAAAGGTCGGACAAAATATGCATTCAGGACGGTTAGGCAGAGCAGATTCACAGCACAAACCCAAATTCTATGAAAGTGAATCACAGGGAGTCTAACAAATAGAATTTTCAAGTTTTGTCAAAAATTGAAAAAAGGCTTACAAAAATATCTGTTTTGTATCTTGCTTTTGAGAACATGTCAGCCAGAGAAATCTCACTGAGAAATTTCAAATCACGTCTGGCAATTCACAACAGAAAAAAGGCAAAAAAGATAAAATAAAATAAACATACAAAAAGTTTCTTACTGTCCAATATCTTGAAAGACGGGAATTTCCTTGATCTACAATCCCATTCCTACTGTGTATATAGACCCTTTGTGAATATATACAACTATATACTACCACTACTACAACTACTAGTACTCCTAGTACTACTAGTACACTACACACAAATACATTAGGCTTGAAAAGATCTGCATGCATGTCAGACTGTGCACATTTAATGGAAAACTACAGCTACTACTACTTCTAATACTATTCCTACTACACATCCTACAACTACTACTACTACTACCACCACTACAACTACTACTACTACACTATACCAAAGTACATTAGGCTCAAAAAAACAGAAAAAGAAAACTACTGATTGAGATCTGCTTTAACGTCAGTCCAGTTCTACATATTTGATGGAAAGCCACCACTGCTAGTACTACTACCAGTACCACTACTACCACTACGACTCATCCTACGAGACCACACCACAGTACATTAGGCTTGTAAAAATAGAGAAAAAACCCTAATGAGATCTGCGTTTACGTCAGTCTGGCTGTACACATTTGATAGAAAACCACTGAGAGCTCTTTAGTGGCACCCATGGGACCAATCCTTCATGACTTATCAACCAGGCAGACAAGCCAAAGTATCCGCTGGCCGTAGACAAAGAAGCGCACTCACACGCAAAGAACGCACCCATAATGAACTCTCGTCACTTTGAAGGGAACAGAGGTTAAGGCTGAAGAGGAGAGGGGCTAGGTGGTAGGAGATAGGAGGCAGAGGAAGGGGGAAGGGGATAGGGTGATCCTCCCCGGGCTGTTTGGCCTTGGGATCGATCGCTTATCACTGTCACATAATACGTCCATCTTTTCCCCTCTCTCTCCCCCTCTGTCTGTCTTTCATTCTTTATCTCGATCTCTTTTTCTCTTCCTCTCACTCTACTTCCATCCCTTCTCTTTCTCACTCTCTGTCTCTTTTTCTCTCTTGTTTCAATTGACATACATAATACAAGCGGACCATACCTGCTATCTCTCTTCTCTCTTTCACTCTGTCTCTTTATCTCTATCTGCATCTCTCGCTGTCTCTTTTTCTCCTTCTCCTTCTCTCTCTCTCTCTCTCTTTTGTCCAGTCTGGTCCACCATCCCTCCTTCCCATTGCTGAGGGGATCGGATGCGGAGAAAATGAAAGGCGGACAGAGATATAAGCAGACAGAGTGATGGAGTGCGTGTGCCTCGTGAATAGAATTAGCAACAAGGGGAGGAGAGTCAAAAACAGAGGTGAGCGAAGACTACCAGAGGAGATGGAGAGGCACTAATAGAGGAAGAAGGGAAGAAGGGATGGTGGAGGGGTGAAGAGGAGGAGCCAAAATGATGAATCTTCTGTAAATCTTCTCACAGCCAGAGCTGGAGAGGTGGAGCGAACAGCACAGCCAGGTCCCTGTCCATGAGGATTACTGATAGATGACAACAAGACACAGGAGCAATCAAGCAATTTAGAGCGCCAGGAAAACCAGATCTGCCTTTTTTCGCTTGTTCATCTCCATGGAGACACACGGTTAAGACACCGTGTGAAATTACAGGGAAGATCTGTGGAGAATCGACCCTAATCTCAGTCAGAATGGCCATTTTAAGCACCAAAAACACCTATTTAATGAATGGAAATATGGAAGATAATCATTATAAGCTTAATGCCATATCGTGGAAGGTACAAAATGTGTTCCATGACAGAACCTTCACCAGAAAAGCGGCGTAGTGAAGCTTTAAGCGTTGAAAAGACCATACACTGAAGTTTTTGTGTTACTTTAAATTTGGATTATTTTATGGCTCACATCTGCAGACTCATATATGCCAGAAAAACATCCCCTATGTCACGAAAGAAGCGGAATTCACCCCCAAAAAAAGCGTATTTTGAAATTTCACTGCCAAACTATTTGCGGACATGAAAAGTAGCTGTTATAACTTTCACAATATGAGCACATTGAACAGGCCGAGAAGTTTCTATTCACAGCACAATGGATTCTTCCCCCTCTCCTCTTCTTCTTCTTCTGCTTCTTCTTCTCCTTCTTTTCCTCTGTTATTACTTCTGTCTGTCTGCTGGCCCCAGTGACAGATGAGTACAAAGAAACAGGACACGGGCGCATCAGCAGAGAAGGAATAAGCATTTGTGTGGTTTACATCTCAAGACCGTTTTCCATTTTAGCCTCGTCATTCCACGTCCGGAGCTTCAGTATAGACTCAAGTACTGCGGTAATGGGTACAGGTTAAATTTAAAAAAAAAAAGTATTCAATGCACTGCTTCCGGTACTGCTAAAACTCCTACTTCTTCAACCATCAATACTTGTAATACTACCTAAAGTTACTACCATCTTCACAAGGTCTACTACTACATCAATAATCTCGATACTGTAAAATTGCTAATCTCAACCAATACTACCACTGCTACTACTACTCCAACTATTAACTATGGACACTATACTGATACTACTACTACTCCAACTATTAACTATGGACACTATACTGATACTACTACTTTTACCACTACTGCTACTACTTAACTACTACTCCTAATGCTGCTACTGCTACTACTACTTTTATCTCCACTACCACTACTACTTACCGTATTTTCCGCACTATAAGGCGCACCCAAAAGCCTTCAATTTTCTCAAAAGCCGACAGTGTGCCTTATAATCCGGTGCGCCTTATATATGGATCAATATTGAGCCGCAACAGGTCTCGCAACCGCCGACTCCATTCTTCTATTCTATGCGCCTTATAATGCAGTGCGCCTTATATATGAAAACAGTTTTAAAATGGGCCATTCATTGAAGGTGCGCCTTATAATCCGGTGCGCCTTATAGTGCGGAAAATACGGTAATTACTACTCCTACTGCTATTGTTGCTCTTATTAACTAGTACCATACTAATACTACTACTTTTACCTCCACTACCACTACTACTTAACTACTAGACTACTATGCCATTGGATATTCACTACATAGCACCATGGAAATATATACATGCTTACTTATCTGCCATACAGGTAAAAAAAAAACAAATTGCACTCTAATTTCTAATCTAAAATAAATCTGTAAATAATCTAAAACTATATTTTTATAAACGGCGCAAGTCAAAGCTGAGGCATATTTTCCCACTGTCACTCACAGTAAATCTTAACAACCGGCAGTGAGTATTTTTCCACCAGTATGACAAGCCTGAAGTGGTTTTGTTGGATTCCCGGGAGGCCAACTTTAAAACAATAAAGAGCCGATGATGGGGCGAGAGAGGAGAGCACAGGGCATTATGGGATGTCTCTGTTCCAACGGCCTCCATTTTGGGGGCGCAATTAACCCCGCCACTTAACCCCCTTCTGGGCTCGACGCAGCGCTGCAGAGAGCTCCCAAGAACGAAAGAAGTGCACTATTTTTGAAGAAGACGAAAGCTTATAGACGCCAAATGGAAAAGTGAAAATAACATAGACATTGGCATTGTCTGTGAAAGACTTTGCCAGCAGTTTCTTTTTTTCTCATATTTTCTGAATCGTTTTCTAACCTGAAATCTGGAAATAAATGTTTTTTGGCGGAAACATCTTACAGTGACAGTGACAAATGTAGCTTAAACTGCTGGTTTTTCTGTTCCATTGCGTTCAGCTGGGGCACAGTGAGGAGATGGAGGGGAATGACAAAATATGCAAAAGCAATAATGCAACGGGGTTCGGACATTTTTGATCGGCCGTGGAAGTTACTAAAGAGCGATTTATATGGCAATATGACGGCACATAATTGGTTAAATCCTCCAGCTAAGGTAGTCCTGACCAGTCCTTTTTTTTTTACATGTTATAATAACTTTTTTGCTACACATTATAATAACTACACCTTAATTAACCTTAATAAAGCATGTTTTTAATACTTGGGTTAGTAAATAGTAGGTAAGCCTGAATCGCTCTTAATAAGATACTTGTCTGTTCTTATAAATTAAGTCTCTTCATGATTCATTAAAGCTACCATCTGTAATTAGACTGGCGGACCCTCCCCTGTTGTATTCTCACATATCACCACTAGATGGTATCTACGTGTCTTCTGTCTAATAATGTGCCAGCTTCGGTCTGACAGAAGAAGACCAGAGATTAAACTTATTAAATTACGTTTTAAACACATCAAATAAACGTACAGATGATAGTTTTAAGGCTATTTATGTGGAGTTATTATAAAATGTTATCGTTATATTTATTTTGTGAATGCTATGCCCCAGAAAGACTGTGCATGGAATAAAGCGGAACCTTTTATAGTACCGCATTTTCCGGGTTTGGGTGGTCAGCCCATAGACCATATATATGAATCGCATGTATAAATCAAAAATGAAAAAACAAATAGTGACCTGTTTTTTCATTTTGGTTTTAAAGACAAATAACATTTTTTTTTTTCGTTTTCTTATTTTTGGTTCTATATTGAAAAACGAATGAACGAATGATACATGGATTGCTCTCTAATGGATTGTTTTTATTTCTATAACTTGCCTTTCAAGATGAAATGTCGGTTCTTGGGCTCTGATTTTATAAAAATAAATTTCCCCCCAAAAGTGCGATTTATACAAGTTTTTTTTTTCTTTTTCATTGGATATTTTTTGGCTGGTGCAACTTATAGTCCGAAAAATACGCTAATAAGAAACCTCGCCCAAGGACACAACAACTGTCCCTTCATTGCTCACTGTTAGTTTAAAATTCATCTTAAAGGTCCACAACTTTTGCCTGGAATGTTCCACAGTATGTCATTAAACAGCTCTACCTTACGTGTATTAAATTACAGGTGGTTTTATAGCTAAAAAGTATCTAGAAAAACAGGCGTTGTGCTTGTGATCGGCGTTGCCTCTCCACAGATCTGCCCTGTAACTTGGTCTGGTTTGGTCTCCTTGAAGATAGAAAGGTTGAACTGTGAAACATTCCAGAAACATCTCCATAGACTAAAGCATTTGGCGGACCCTCCACCAGGAAAGTTGCACAATCCACCTTTAAAGTATCAAAATATATATGCATCAGGACGCAGAAAACCACTGGCTCTCCTATATCCATCCAGCGATCAATCAAAAAGCCCTTTTACAACTTACACCACATTTGGCCCATTTTGTGTCATCATTCAATTTCCCATTTACTCCAAATAGGTCCCAATCCTGAACCCTCTCTCCATTCCTTCTGGCTCCTTTCCCACCCCATTACACGAGCTCCCTGTTATTATCTGACACTTGTCCGTATACTCAGCCTGTCACACTGTATCTTATATGCACACTCACTCTCCACGGGACGTCCTAACTGCGGTGAGGCCCAAACCTGCCCCGAACAGGAAGCAGTAAAGTCCCAGCATATTACGAGTCTAAAAAGCACGGGGCAGTTAGCGTGGCTGCGGTTAGCGTTCGTCCCATTACCGATCCGTGGAGCGACTGGTAGAAAATGCATGACCTCATCGCCTCGTATTGTCAAAACAGAGAACGGTCGTATACTGTATTTTCATAAATGCCGAGAGGAGGGATATGGAGCGCAGAAAATAATGGCTACGCAGGAGATGTGTAATGATATGGGCTGGACGGGGCGGAGGAGGGGCCAGTGGAGGTGGTTTATGACGAGTAGTAAATCTGTTATGAAAATATACTGCCAAAAAAATAGGAATTTGACTTGAGTTCAGAATATTTATCTTAGTTTACTCTCTGGGCCATGATTTTTATAAACTCTGTCAGTATATTCAACATCTGGGAGTGAAGGTAGGGAAAAAAAAACAAAAAAAAACATTGGTATTCATGGATCTGTGATGGGAAAAATCCAATCTACTTGACTTTCGGTGGAGGGTCCATCAAATGTTTTTCTCCGTAGAGATGTTATTGCTTTGTCTGTAATGTTTCACAGTATGGCTTTTAAACCTTTCTATCTTCATGGAGACCAAACTAGAGCAGGTTACAGGTCAGATCTGTGGAGAGGCCACCCCGCTCACAGTCACAGTGCCTGTTGTTCTATTGTTCTAGGTGTTTTTGAGCTATACAAACAACACCTGTAATTGAATAAATGTGAGGTGGAGCTGTTTAATGCCATACTGTGGAACATTCCAGACAGAGCAGTGACATATCCATAGAAACAAGCAGGTGATGGACCCCCAACCAAAATGTTACCTAATGCAACTTTAAAATGTATGTTCTGTTGCATTCTACTATTATTCTACTATTGTAATCTACTTGTATTCTGATATTTTGAGCAGTGACTTCTTTATTTCTTGCTGTTTCAACCACAAACTTAAATATAAGCACTGTCATGTATTTCTTTGATTTTAGAAAAGTTTTTAGAATAGCACTAATAAAACAAATAGTAACAGTCACTAATACTCAAAATTAGTATTCCAGTATGCATTTTGTACTGTACATTTGTTACAGGGGAAGTAACAAAAAAAAAAACAGGATGGAAAATGGAATAAAGTAAGTTAATTAACAGGATGTACAAATGTGTATAAAATAAACAGAACAAGCTAAAATGTGTAGATAAAATAACAGACAACATGTAACAAGTTGTGCCAAAAACGAGTCACGTGGGCTTACGCAAAAAACCAAGTGACTAAACTAAGGGACGTAAACAAAACTAAATTGCAAGTGTCCCAGAGTAAAATCACATAAACCCACAAACAGAATCAAGGCACAAAACAAAAGGCACAAAACAGAACTAAACCAACTTAACATAAACCGAGTGTCTCAACACGAGCAACGTCACATACTAGTACAAACAAAGCAACACAAAATGAGACACAGACACACACAATGGCAGACCGGTCACAAAGTCCAGCAGCCCCGTAGAGGTGTGGGGAATCTCCTTAAAAAAGCGGGGAGGCTGGAGGTGAGGGTGGGAGTGGTCGGGTGTTGAGGTGCCCCACGAATCAGGGACCACGACTCAAACAGCAGGAATTCATGGGGAAAAACCAAGAAATTAAAACACACAAAACAAGGCAACGATCTGAAGGCCTGGGGCTGTATCAACGAGTATTAAATTTTAATGCTTAATCATGAATAAATGAATAAACTGAATATAGATTTGAATGTAAATGACGACTGAATTATTTTAAACTCTAATAAAATGCATACAAGCGCTGGAATATCTTAGAATCAAAACTCTTCATGCAACATCAAACTATCAAATCATGACTGAGGAGGTTATGGTCATTTTCGAAAACCTGGGATCTTTACTCCACATACATTTGAATGCACCATGAAGAAATCCTGCACCACATTGTTATGCAAATCACCACCCAGAGGTATAAAGATGTATTTCCTTGTCAGCCCCAGACGACAAATCCAACAAAGAGCGCAGTCACATTTTAAACAACATCTCTGCTTTCACACCAACACAATGTCCAAGCGCACACAACCATGACCAGTCCTAATCTGGAATGAAGTTATCATACAACAGGAGAGTGTAATAAGAGACGCCTCATCTGCCTGATATATGACCAAACACCATCTGGCAGTGAGGGCCACAGTTAAATGTTGACAGTAATGACAATTTAGATCAGGGCCCTTATTAAATAAAGAGCTCATTTGTGTAGACATATGGCCAATCAGCTCATTGCCTGACACTTCATCATCTTCGGTGCTCTTATGGAGAAAAAAGAGAGCGAAAAAGAGAGAAAAAAGATAATACACAAATGAATGTATGTAGAAGATAAGCCTCATGGTTGATTTGGCCACTGGGATGTTGTTAGGTTTCAAGAGGACAACTTGGCAGATGGTGTAGACATTGAGGACAAGAAAACACTGGTTAACAGATTGTATCTATATAGCTGGATGCATACGAGTTTATAAAATATGGCAGGAGGTTTAGTCAATCAAATCCTCCACCCTATTGGCCACATTTTTACACAGCGCTTTTCCAACTTCAAGGTGCTCAAAGCGTTTTACATCAAGGAACCACTCACCCATTCACAAACATTCACACACTAATGTTCACAGACACTGGGGAAGAGAAGTGCCTTGCTCATGGACATAACAGCGTTCACCCGTGGGAGCTGGTATCAGTTTGTTTTATTGTGTTTTTTTGCAGTTATTCCTTGGTTTTGTAACTCATACCAGGCATTATAAATGTTTATCATGTACTGTATATATATATGCAACAACAACTAGCATGTTAATAGCGCTATTTCCTGATTCTCGGACTGTAAAAACCTCTATTTTACTTAAACACTTTATAATTTGTCTGTGCAACCCTTCAGTCATCCTGGTAAGATGCATAATAAAAGAAAAATTCTGCTAACAGGATAAAAGTTGTTTTTGACTAAAGTTTCACAGCTCATCCAAGCCGCTTCTTCTTTTTATAATTAGCGGCATTTTGACCCCAAGATCAGTTTTTTTTTACTATATATCTGTACAACAATTTTGACTTACTCTTTCATTTCGCCCACAAATAATCCCATGCTATCCCCCAAACTTCCACGGTAAACTTTTATCGTGTGACTTGTTCTCCTTTGATAGCCCTTGTTAACCTTCTCCCACACAGTCTCCAGCTTGCATATGTCGGATGCGTAAAGCAGGAGCAGCTTCACGCACATTTAGCTCAGATTTTGTTAGAGATCAACACCTGCACAATGCCGCAGACAGAAGCCAGCGCACACATCCTCTCACAGAAACACATCGCGGGGAGTGTTTATGGGGAATCCAATAAAGACGGGCCCAGCTGTCTGTCTGTCCCCGTGCACTAAGTCTCCACAGCTATAATCACACAGGGTTCAATCCGCCGTCGAGTCTGCCGTCTGGAGGGATGTGAATGTAGCAGAGTTATTGTCTCAAAGTTCTTGTAATGTGATATTTTGTATTGTTCCGAGTGGTTTTGCTGGGAGACTTGCACATCCGGGAGAAATTGATGTTAAAGTACAGAGCTACAGAATCAGGTGAGGGAAGGTAAAAGTTAGAAAAGTGGGGGAAGTTTTTATACATGCTGATTTATGCTAACTCATGACTCAATAACACTAGCTGTCTTTAGACTTGAATCGTGTTTTGCTGATGGTGGGCAGGAGACAGGATTTCTGTATCAGTTATATTGTATTTTGTGAGAAATAAGTAAAAAAATATATGCATTAAAATCACAATTGCTGAACCCAAAAGTTAAAAAAATGTATATATCAATACAAGATCTGGATAAAAGCTTTAATAATTTAGTCATCTATATCTGGAGTTTTCAACCTGTTCAATCTCAGAACCAGAATTTTAATACAAAATGACCCAAGGCCTGATCTGATATTAAATATATTATGTTCAGAGTCCTGCACGGGTTCGGGTACCCGCGGATACCCGACGGGCAACCCGCAAATTTTAATGAAATGGGTGAAAATGTTTTGCTGTGTCGATTCGGTTTGGGTCGGACGTAGGAGAGCGCTGGTCTAATCTGCGGTTTACAAAACATCATGTGCGAACAAAAAACAGGGCCATATTTTAGTGAAATGTAAACGTGCCATTGTTTTTACAACATGATTAAATGTAAAATCAATGTTTTTGCTGCATATGGATTTTACAAATCTCAAATCTCTGCCACTTTCATTTTCAAACCTCGTTCTGCAGCTCAAAGTGACTCGCGAGGAGCTAAAAAGAAAATTAGCCAGTGCAGAGTAAGTTATGCAGTTCGGATGTCGGTTTGTATTTATAGCGGGTCGGAAATTCTGTCGGAAATTCTGTCGGAAAACGGGTCTAGTGCGGATTGAGATATGACGGGTACGGGCGGGTGCCATTTGTCAAAATCAGACCTGTGCAGGACTCTGGATTAGGGGGCCCTCAAGGAAGTGTTCACGGGCCGACTTTTTTCTTATGGTTAAGAATCACTGATCTAAATTAAACATTACAAGACTATAGAATGTTGTGGGATAAACATATATATTTCCATAGTCCATCCAAATGTACTTTTAAACCTTTAGACGTATTCACTTCTGTAGCGGCAAAGACTGGTGTAAACAGTAATATTTAGAGTAGTTTGCTTGTACCACAGTTAACTCATTTTACACCTACTCAAGTAATATAATTTTGAAAAATAAAGTTCTTTTCCCTCAGATTTTTTCTCTTGACTTCTCCGACCTTGACCGACACAAACTGGATCGGACCCCACAATCTTAACAAACCAATCAAATAGAAAAACACGACTTGCCCTCTTGGTCATTTTCCAAAGAGTCTGAGGCAAACACTTAACATTTCTCTTGTTGCAAATGGAAGGCCTGACTCTGTGCACACCCCCACATTACAATCTTTTGTCTGACAGGATCCCGCATGTGCCTCATCACAGAGAAAATAGTGCATCGTAGCGACTCAAACAAAAGGAAGCGTTACACTTAACTGGTTTGAAAAATTGCCACGAAATTGAGCGAGGTTTACTCATCGTCCTCCTCAGACTGCTGCCGTGTTTTTCATATTCGGTGCGTTCAGGAGAATAAAAGCGGTTGAAATTTTCTCTTTTGTTTGGTGTCGTTCCAATAAGAGACAGAACGCACTGATTGGACGGTGGTCACACTTAGCTGGTGCCTCAGTCGATTTGCCTGTGTGATACAGCGATCAATAGTGCCATTATCTCAAGAGTGAAGCAAATCAGAGCAGTGTTTCTCCCTTCTCTGCCAAGACGCTTTTTAAGACAATTTAAATTCTTTTGTTTGTATGTGTTTTTTTGTTTGTTTTTTCAAAGGTGCACTGTGCTACATTTCTACTGGAGGATCTGCCACCTGTTTCTCTATGGAAATGTTATTGCTTTGTCCAAAATGTTTCACAGTGTAGATTAAACCTATCACAAGCAGGTGACAGCACTATGCTACATTACAATTCAGATCTGTGGAGAGGCACCCCAATTCACAAAAGGAATTATTGTGTTTTTGGCAATAGAAACACCCGTAATGAATACAAACTAGATGGGCATGACAAAAGGAGAAATTCAATTTGTTGACCAAATAAACAAATTGATTCGGCCAAATAAACTTTTGTCCAGTTGACAAATTGAATTTCTCCTTTTGCCATTGATTCTACCTGGACGACTCAGGGATTTTACACACAGCCAGATGGGCAAGTTTAAAGTCATACCGTGGAACATTGCAGGTAAAGCAATAATATCTCCATGGAGACAAGCAGGTAGCGGACCCTCCACCAAAAAAGTTGTGTAGTAACCACTACAGCAATACAATTCATTTTTCATTGTTGTGCGTAAGTTATTATAATGTTTGCGTGAAAAACAAGTAAAACATGCACGAATGAAACGAAACACAACTCGTGTATTTTCATGAGCTCAGAAAGTTTGTTTAGAATAATTTGGGCCCTTAAAGGTGTTGCGCGTATGATCTTAAAATGTGAAAAACAGAACTAGTTCATTTTAGCATCCTAAATATTAAAAACTTTCAGCAGCCTTAGCAGAGTTTTGCCAGCATGCTATTGCTTACAGCCACTAGCATGCTAACTTTGCACCAGCATTTCTTCCTGGTTTACAGTCAACAAAAAATAACCACATGGGGGAGGGTAAATTTAAGTTTTATTACGTCAGCTTTTAAACTGTACTCATTTAACATTCTTTATTAGATTTAAGATGTAAATTTGGTTATTGTGAGAGTGCAATGAGTACTGTGTAATAACAGATATTAATACGATATCTATTATTTTATCATTTTCCTTTTATTGAATTCCGAGAGTTCAGAGCTTTATAAGACTCCCTGTACTTCCAGGTGCTGCTTGATACTGCATACACAGTACTGTGTTTGTTTATGGGCCTGAGGAGAAAAGGAGTGGGATGTTGACACTTCTTTGACAGTTATTTTTAGGCTTTCACACAGAGATTAACTGGATTTATATCTACGTGTGCGTGCAGATGCTCCACAGTAATCTCTTTCTACAGCTACTTGTTGCATGTTAAAAAGTCCCAGTCTGCAGTGTACTATCAGCACTGTCCAGGTGCCGTGTTCTGGATCATAAACATCACCAACACACTGGAATATTCTCAAACTGTACGTTACATGGTGCCACAGTAAGATAAGCATTCATCGATCAACCACAGGATCTGATGTTCAGACTTTACCTGAATGCAGATTAGTGCAACTTGCGCAGTAAAATGAGTCTGGTGAAGGCCTGCGCTTGTAGCCTGATTCATCAACCATCTGACCTCGCAGCATTAGGATGCGTTCACTCGACGGTAGGTGGGTACTTTTTTGATTTAACCAATTTTTGTTCTTTTCGGTCATGACGTACGTAATGCCGGAACGCTCAGTGGTGTCTAAGTAATTGCGGCACAACAGCAAACAAAGCAAAGGGTGAGCATGTCTGTCAAAGAGCATTGTCATTTCTGCGAGGTGAACTTGCAAATTAAAGGTAGGATAAAAAATGCGAAGTTGTTACTTGACAAAGGAAGTCCAAAGGAGGATAGCGTATGCTGTCTGCTATCGCAACTCGGGTTGGTTCTTGCCAACACTCCACTTCGACTACAACTTCCAGGGTTCTTGCAAAGTGCTGAGTGTATTCCAATTCCTGATCACGTCGCTGAAGAGAAATTAAATTGACCGGAGGCACTAGATGGCGCCAGCCTGGCTACTGCGCTTTGATTTTAATGGTATACTTTGTAAATTTCCACCACAAAGATGTTATTACCTTTAAATTAATTCAACCTTCCTACCTTTGCATCCACAGATCTGACCTCTAACTTGACCTGGTGGCACAACAGCTTGTTCCACTGCAGAACGGAAATGCGACAGAAAAAGCCACCAGAAAAGTGACGCAGTGCGTCTTTAAATCACTGACAACTCTATTGATCACCACCAAACAACTTATCAAGACAAATTTGGGCCCTTCACCGTTGCGTCTCCCTTCACCTGGCTGTGATACGGAGCTGCAAAAAACAGAGCAAGGACACGGTTTCACCTGTGTAATGAGCCTGTCGAGTGGCCTAGTTATGAACTGAATCAGCATAATCCCTTCACACTCCATTAATCAGGAAAAGACACAGCGGCGCCTGACAAAAAGCACCGTCTCCTCGCCCCGTGTGGTCCTCCAAGTTTAGCTAAGGTCTCACGGGCACATATTAGCGCTCCATTCTCCTCAAGCCGGCACACAAAAGCAGCGGGCATGTTCTACAGGTAGTGTGGGCAGGCTTTGGTAACAGGATATGATTCATGATGGGGCTGTGTGGGGGATAGGACAATGTAATAGCCTTGCTCTCAGTACCGAACCAAAACAGATGGCTCTTGTTATTATAAACTGCACTATCTCTTCACATTTGGGTGATTTGCTCCGCTCGTTCCCAGAGGACGAGATGTTTTTGAAGGTGGAGTAGACAGGGTTTTCCAAATTGTTCCGGATCAAGTCGGAGCTTTGAGATAGTCTCCAGTTATGATTTTCCTCCAGTGTGTCATGCGTTTTGTTTTGTCCTTGTTTCATTTTTTGGATTGTTTATCTGATGGATCAAATATCGCTGACGCAACTGTATCGGCAACAGCATCTAAGAAATGTTGAGTTGTTATCATTTTTCTATGTTCAGTCACTTGATTTGGATGAGCAATACAGAAAAGAAGACAAATGACGCGCCATGTAACTGGAGGAGGGTCTGTTAGCTGCTTGTCTCCATGGTGATCTTATTGCTTTGCGTGAAATATTCCACAGACATTAAACAAACATCTAAACAGTTTATTGCTCAAACTACCTTACAAACATGCTTTCGATATCGCCTCTAACTTGATATTATGCTCATTTGTGGGCCTGAAATAGAAACGTTCAAAGCCGTACTCTGGAACATTCCAACGTTAATACACCTTTTTTCTTTTTTTTTTTTTTTTTTACAGCTATCAGAAAGGATTATTCCATTTCAGGTTGATAAAGGTGATGTTATAATGTTGTTTCCTCATCAAAAACATAACCAGAGTTGTGTTTTGTTTCATGCACTCATGTTTAACACACACAACCTGCATATTTAGGCCGAGTTCTTCTCTCAGACTGAAAACACTGTTCCACCTCGTGATGTCATGTTGTAATAAACTCCATACGCCATTTACTAGAATCATTTTGATCATTTCAGCACTGGAATTTCCCATCTCTGTTGAAAAAATGGCAGCTGTTAACTTGAAAACAACCACTGAATCACATCACAAAGTTAAACAGAGCATCTGGAGCACTGGAGATGTAGACAGATTTGTGCGAATTAAACAAAATGCAACTTCGGGGATGTTTTTGAGAAGACATAACAACGCTATAACATGGCTTAAAGCTCACAAGAGTCAATTTCGCATAATATACGACCTTTACACAGCATTTACAATATTTCTCATCATCATTGCATAGAAATGTGCAAGTGGAAACCCAAAGTGTCTCTTTCTTGGTTATTGTGGACATATGCCACGCCCCATTTGACTCTGATGGTTTTATAATAAGCTTCAAAACAGTTTATGCTGACGGCAGTGAGACCAGTCGGACCAGTGCCGCGGTAAGGGCTGCTGAGTCATTTTAATTCCGAAAACTCTCCCTCAGAAAGTTATTTACCAAAAACAGAACTCAGGTCAAGTCGTGTTGGTTTTAAATGTAGGACACTCACTGACTTCACACCCTTCTGCCTTTTACTATCATTTACAATGCAAAGTTTTACACCCTTGGCCTTTAAAGGGGGAGACAGTTTTATTTGGCCATGTACTTTGATTTTAAGACATTGCGTTACAAGCTCTAAATGCTGCAGTTAAAATGTTGCGGATATAAATATGATGGCGCAAGATCAAGAAAAGTAAGAGCGGTTTGGTAAAAATTGAAAAAGCTTATTATAAGTGGTTATAAGTGGTTTTAGACTTTTCTAGAACAGGGACGGTCACTTTGTTATTCCCTGGAATGTTCTGCAGTATAGCATTTAAGTTATAGCTATCTCCATGAAGACTTCCAGGTAAGATCTGTGGAGAGGGGACCACGCTCACAGTAAAAATACATGTTTGTCAAAGCAATAAAAGCGTCTGTTCTTAGATTTAATGGAATATTTCATTAGAAAAGTTACACAGTGGACCTTTAACCAAGTTCTTCACGATATTTTCTTCTGTTTTGTGCAAATTCACCTACGCGCAATTTCCAGATTCTATTTCTTGAAAGAGATTGATGAAAATAGAGGAATCTCGGCAGTGGTCAGGCCAGAAAGGCCCAGCCCGGCACAAGTAGATAATATGAGCGTATGGATAAATGTGTGTGTGAAGGCTGGCCCCTGTTATTTTTGTGGCTCCGCAGATCCGATCAGCCAGGGCCCGCAGGCAGCAATGCATTGTGGGTAGAGGAGGTGTCAGCTAATCCGGCGTGATTGATGTGCGGCTCTGAAACTGATGAAACTCTGGTGTGGTCTGCAAAGGTCTACACCAAAGACAAGAGTGGAGAGCGGCCATGACAAATGACTCGAAGTAAATGATCAGAGATGAGACTTTGTGTGTTTTGCACATTTCTTGCATGAATGGGTAAAATTACGTTTTAAGCCTACTCCAGAAAAAGTCAAATACCTTAACTTTACTGAAGCGGAAATTTACAGTCATGCCAATTTTTAAGGTGAATTGTGTAACTTTTTTGGTTATATCTTTTTTGGTTTATATGTTCATGGAGACCAAACCAGACCAAGTTTCAGGCCAGATATGTGGAGAGGCAACCCCATTTTTCTAGGTATTTTTGAGCTATAAAACCACCTGTAATTGAATAAATGTAAGGTAGAGCTGTTTAATGTCATACTGTGGAACATTCCAGGCAGAGCAATGACATGTGTCGGACCCCCAAACAAAACGTTACATAGCGCACCATTAAACATAAACACTTTTCCTTTTACACCAATGACCAAAATGTGTCTGTGTGTGCCACCAGATCTTAAATCCGGTTTATTTCAGGTCTAAATTTAGGGCTAAACCAGGTCTAACTAGACGACACCATAGCTACGATTGCGAGTTCTGAACAAGAGCGTACCCAGAGGAGGACAAAAACGTGATTAAATAGACTCTAAATTAAGCTATATTGTAGAATGTACAGAACGTTGTGTATCACCAGTGGTATATGTCCCACAGTTTGAGAATCACTGTCTAACCCTCAAAAAGAAACCTCTAATGATTCTTCCCCAGGGATGTAAAGCACTACCCTGTGAGAAGCTGTGTTACTCAAATTAGACTTTAATCTGAGCTTTATTTGATCACAATCTGACCAAATGGAGCTGACTTAGTTGGAAATGTGAGGTTTTTTTGTTGTTGTCTGGGTTTGCTGATGTGTGCAATGTGTCACCTGAACATTCTACTATAGATATACATGCAGAACCCCCCACGGAAGAAGTATCAATAGCTAAATGACCGCTAGAATGCGAACTTTGTCTTTAATTTTATATCACAAGTGTTGTTTTGACTGTCCCTGCGTACCTGATCTGTTTGAATACTCTTCTGTACTACAATGGGACCTTTATGCATCCACTATTGACCAGAAAACCATTGATTTCACACAATGCTTTGGTCAACTAGGCATAAAATCAATACACAGCTAAAATTATTCATAGACTTGCTAAATGTCATACGTACACAACTTACTGTCCATCACCGCTGTCTCTTTGCAGCGCTGCCTGCCTCTGACTGCTGCGCCTGATGCTTCCTGCCAGAGCTGAGGTTTTCACTCAGACCTGCTCTCCATTTCACCTAATTGGCCATGAAAAATGGATGACAAACATAAACAGCCACCGTCATTATGTCATTACGTGCATATGCGACCTGCGAGTACAGGCGAGGGCGGGTGCGGGCGAGCGGGGGTGGGCGGGCCGCCGGTGGGTGCTGGGTTTGGCATTTACAGACTCGACACAAGCAGGAGGAGCGCGGAGCTGAGGTATTCTATTTGTTTTTAAGCTTAATTGGCGAAATAACAGTGTATTTTCAAAAAACGCCAGATGTGGTGAGCTGGCCCGGATCACTGGAACACCCACACACACCGAGAACACACAGAGGCTACGTGTAAATAAAGGCAGCGGAGAAAGCGCGCTTGTTGAGATGAGAATTGACAAATGAATGAAACACACTGTAAACTGCCTGGAGAAATAGAGCGTTTTCAGATTGCATTGAGAAATCGTTAAAAGTCTATTCAATATGTAAATGAGCGTTCGCCTCGATGTCAGTTTTACAATGAGTTTTTTTCAAAACGCCGTAGCCATTTCGTAGGACTCTTGTCTGCGATCAATGAGGATACAAAGAGGAGCGTTATGAAAGAAAAGATTGTCGAGCAGAATAGCGTATATTTGTATGCTGATGAAGTAAATAATCAAAGCCGCACTATGTAACCTTTTAACCCCAAAATAGTCTAAAATAAATGCATGTTTTTTATTGCATGCATCCTTACTGTGAGCGGGCTTGCATCTCCACAAACCTGACTTATTTGACTTATCTGACCTGGAGAAAGGGCCACCAGCTTGTTTCCGTGGAAATCTTGTTGCTTTGGCTATAATCTCCAATCTCGAGAATGTTACGTACTGTACCTTTATCTTTAACAAATCAATTCAAAATAAATAAACCAAAAATGATCTTCCATTTCAAACACAAATCTGAAACTCAATAGATCAGGTTAAAAGGGTGTTTAGAGTGATTCGTTTTTACCTTTCAGATATTTTAGGGGAAAATACGATGTTATCGATAAGGAAATGTGTCTCTAGTCGTAGCCTATATTCATCTTTAATGCTATACTAGGGAACATTCTTGGCAAAACAAGACAAATATAAGCAAAGAGGTCAGTATAAAAACTTGGTCCTCTGTATTTAACCGTCTTTCAGCTGCGCCGTCACGTCCAGCTACCTCAAAAACATCAACAAAAACGTTCTCATTCTTAAAGAGCTGAACCAAACCACAATGTCTGTTTGAATTTGGGAAGCGAGCTTTTCAGACAATGATCCATTTACCGAAGTGTGTGTGGGAGGCAGGGTCGGCCAACTTTTCACAAATGTACATTATGCAAGAATGTTTGTGTTCTTACTTCCACCAAAATTCCCACCAGTCTTACACATGCAAACACCGTCTTGTACACTCCCATTCGCTTTTCTCCACATCAAGACCCTTCAGCGCTCTGTTTTTTCTCATGCGATTCAAACACATTCAATAACACGGCGACAAATGCAGTGGTGGAATGGAATGAAGTAAAAGCAGTAAAGTTTTAGGTGTCTGTACTTTACTTGAGTGGATGTTATTTACTTTTACTTTACTACATTTGAGAGCAGGTATCTGTACTTTCTATTGGACTGAAAAGTATTTTTATGTTATTATAGTGACCTGCTAAAAAAGCTGAGGGTTTATTTTATTTTTTATGAAATTCATACTTTGTGCAAATTAAAATAAACAAATAAAAACAACCAGGAGCAGAAAACGACAACTTTTGAAGCTACAAAATCTGTCCAAAAGACTTATTTTTTACTCTTTAAGTACATTTTTATACTTTTACTCAAAGGTGCACTGTGTAACTTTTTGTTTGAGGGTCCGTCAGCTGCTTGTTTCTATAGCGATGTCATTACTCAGTCTGGAATGTTCCACAGCATGACGTTAAACACATCTACCTTACATTTATTCAATTCAAAGTGGTTTTAAAACTCAAAAATACATAGAAAAATGCTTAGTCTTACTGTGTTGCCATTCCACAGATCTGACCTGTAACTTGGTCTGGTTTGGTCTCCGTGAAGATAGAAAGGTTTAATACCAGACAAAGCAATAACATCTCCATGGAGAAAAGCATTTAACCGACCTTCTACAGGAAAAGTTACACAATGCACCTTTAAGCAACAAAATTGAGCACTTCATCCACTACTGGTCAAAGGCAAAAAAAAAAAAAAGAACAGAAAAAACTCCACAAATTTCTCAATCTTGACCAAAAACAAAATCTCTTAGCGTGTTAGCCCCCCTCCCCAGAGTCCAAGGGGTCTACAGGACTGGACTAGAATGTGAACGAGCGGTGACGGGGCCATTGACATTCCGGGAGCGTCGCGGTGATGAAAAACTTTGGCACGATCGTTGGGTTCGATGGTGTCGGGGTGAGAATTCCGGATGAGCTGATGTTTATCTTATGTGGAGAGGTTAGTCATTTTTGCATGTGTTTTACATCGATTGGACTAATTCAAACACGACTTGTACAAACAGGATCCGAAGGTGCAGAATTCAATGACTCTGGAAATAGAATTCATTGACATGCGCAAAACGGTACCACGGGGAAATGCTGCGGAGTGCACACCGCAAAACTCTTCTCTATTTTTACATTTTATGATGATTATTTATGTCTTGATTTTGTTTGTATTGTGATTTTAATGTATTTCTTATTTTGTAACACACTTTGAATTACTTTGTGTACAAATTGTGCTGTGCAAATAAACTTAAACTACAAATAAACTACAAATAAACTCAAATTAAGAACATTTAGCTTGATTTGAGAAGATTTTCACCAAATTATCCATCTTGGAAAAAGTATTGTTTTCTTAATTCAAGCAAAATTTGATTTAGTTTCTTATTTTAAAAGCGCGCGGTGTAAATTTTCCCATGCAGGGTCCTTCACCTGCTTCCCTCCAAGGAGATGTTGCCTGGAATGTTCCGCAGTATGGCATTTCTCTTATTTATCTTCACTGGGACGACAGGTAGCTTCATAGGGCCATGTCAGATCTGCGGAGAGGCGAGCCCACTCACAGTAAGAAGTTTTTAAGTCCATCAAAACCCATGTTATTGACGCAAGATGGATGTGTTTAATGCCATCCCGGGACATTCCAGACAAATCAACAGCATCTCCATGGAGACTCTACACTAGAAAAGCTGCGCAATGCACCTTTAAGTACAAAGAGTTGTTGTTTATCGTATCTTCAGTGTAACTGGGTGTGTTTTCCTATTTCAACTACAAAAAGACTTGCTCCTTTGATAGATCAGTTTACTTGTGATGTGAAATTTACTTAATATAGCATGTTCTTAATTCAAGTCATTTTAACTTCAACCTTTTTGTAGTGTGTTCCCAACTTAAGGATGCAAGGGAGAAGCAAGAGGTGTCCTAGCTTTCGGGACCTCATGGGGGGCAATTAGTTTGAAAGACATGCTACAAAAATACACAACCAACTTTATTTTTACGCCTTTACCTGCTGCAGCTGTAGAAACTGAGATAAACAACTTATTATGGATTCCCTCCACTAAACATCAAAAGAGGTTTCATAAGGTCAGCGTTATCAATACAAAATGAAGGACAAATGTTGATAGAATTGGTAAGTATATACTAATACTTAAAGGTCGATGTGTATTTTAGATGTTTATCTGACTTAACAAGGAAACTAACAAAATATGGATCATAGCTCGACAGAAGAATTCAGTTTGTTGTGTGCGGTAGATGTTTGCAGACACGTGTCAATCAGTGACTTTTTGTGGGTTTTAACAGCCAAAAAGTGAAAACGATGCCTCACATTCGGACACTTATGGAGGTCAATGTGCATGTTACCATAGTTGCAGTTTTTTGTGTATACTATACATTTATTTACTGTCTATCAGGATTCATCCAACTAGCGGAAGCATTTGAGGCTTAAAGTGGAGGATCCGCCACCTGTTTGTCTCCATGGAAATGTTATTGCTTTGCTGCACCTGTTCGCAGAAGAAACTGATGTAGTTTTGAGCAATAGACACACCCATAATAGATAAATGCTGGATGGAGTTGTTTAATGTCATAACATGGAACATTCCAGGCAATGCATCCAGGCATAACATCTCCATGGAAACAAGTAGGTGTCACTGTATGTCACTATGGGTAACTCATTGGCCCAATTAAAAACATTGTAGGGATCTGGTGTTTTCTTCATGATAAAAACACGTGTAATGTAAAAAATGCAAGATAGATTAGCTTAACGCTGTACTGCGGAACATTTCAAGCAAAACACCTCCATGGAGATAAGCAGGTCATTCACCAGAAGTAGGTCATTCACCAGAAAAGTAGCGCAGTGCCTCTTTAAGCAGTTCCTTTCCCAAACGCGATCACACCGTATACTTATCACGACATCTGGATTAAAGCGATTTAGATTTTCAAAATAAAAGCTTGCTCCTGATTGGTCGCCGCTGTCTCCTGGCCCCTCCCACTCTCACGATCTTTCCTGGTGCAACAAAAGTAATTACCAGAGACCTGTAACTGGCCCTGGGGACACGGGGGGAGCATATGCCTTCACACACACACACAATCAGCTGTCCAATACTCCAGCTCCCAGGCCTCTGAATGACAGCCCACCTAATTAGAATCTGATTCACCCATTTAATGAAAAAAAGGAATAATTAGATAGGTAGATAGCAGCCAGGAGACATTTATTCAGCATTCGTTTAGTGTCAGGGTGTGTGTGTGTGTGTGTGTGTGTGTGTGTGTGTTACGGCGAGAGAGGAAGGGGGAGGGGGCCCTGGGGGGACAGGAGTTTGGGTAATGGTACGGCTGATTAACCACCGACGTCATTGCTTTCTCCTAATGAAATTACACTTCATTAGCTGAACATAGGTGTATACAGACACTCATAACTTAAGCAGGGCTGTCAAAAGTGTCGGAAATCAGACACTGATCAATACCAAAACTAGTATCGTAACTAGATACTCATTTGAGTAAATATGGAGACTAAAAAGGCATTCACAGGACAGACATGAACCTTTTCTGAATAGCTTTAGTCCACTATAGAACAGACCTGGGCCACTGAGGGATTACACAGATATAAAAGCACTAATAATATGTGTTTTTTATTATCATTGTAGTATATTATTGATATTATTGATAGGCCTGTCAGCGTTAACGCATGCAATGATTTTTTTTTTACTCGCGGTTAGAGATCGCCGACTTTTCATCCCTTCCACACATCCATAGGCAGCTCCTCTGGCTGTTTCGCTTTCGAACTTCAGAGCGCCATGTTTCAGTGAACTTACCACCGTGATGGAGAAACAAAAGGGGTTATGGACTTTTGAACTGTTTATTTGACTTTTAAAAACTTCCAGACGCTACAGTTTGCAAGTCAAGAGGTAAATGCAGCCTGTGTCAAGCAGAGTTTCAGTACCAGCGAAGTACGTCTAGTCTAAGTTAGCATCTCCAAGCTAAACACCCGGGTGCAGCAACCGGAGCGTCCCAGCCAAGCGAACCTCAGATCTGTGGATGATCGCATGGCAAAGAAAATAACTACAGTGATTGCTAAATGGGTACGAACTGCTTTACATTACGATTAATCTCGATTAACTATGGAATTTCTGATCTTAATCGCGATTTTAAAAATTCATCGTTTGACAGCCCTAATTATTGAGTATCGAGTCTATTCCTTAGTATTGAAATCAAGTTTTAAATGTCTGTATCATAACGGCACAACTACATGGAGTGCAAAGTGTACAGCCAATTCTATCTCAAAATAAAACAGCCACTAATTTTGTTTTCTTCCTTGTCCTATTTCTGTAATAACATAAAAGCCCAACAGAGAAACATTACCTTTTTAATTTTCTCCATTCAAACCAAATATTAATTTCAAAATCCAAAACCGCTTGTTGAAATTCATCTGAGACACAGTTTTCTCGAGATCTCAATTCACAAACGAAACAACAGATTGAGTTTTGAAATGAAACGGGAAATAATTTGGTTGACATCAAAATCAAATCTGTGTCACGGGTTTGTTTAACTTATCAACAACGCTTTCTCTTTTATTTTTCTTTTCTATTTGCTCGCCTGCTCCTGGAGATTGGTTAGCGTTTCCACAACAGATTGCAATTGGACACGGCCTAATTAGATTTTGGTATGAGGGATCACTTCCAAATTATCTTGGACTATCGAGACGCTGTACTTGTGCATCGCCCCGGGTACCACTTTAGAATGTAATATGTAATCGCTGAAGATAGGGGGCGGTATATGTGATGACTCATTGCTATTCATTCAGATAAAAATAGAAATAATGCGTGTCTGAGATGTTAATTTGGAGTGAACGCCTTGAGTCCTGGGGGTAGGGCTGGAATAGAGGAGGAACACCTGCTATGGGAAGGTTCAAAGAGCGATCAAAGCGATGTTATTAGAAGAAGTGATAGGATGAGACAGAATTAGGAGAGTTTTAAAAGTGAATAATTAACGATAACGAACAAGGACCGCTGCAGATGAAATTAGCACTTGGGGAGTAGAAATTTCCATCAAACCACTGGTTCTTATGAACTTTTAGCCTTGTTATAATGTTGTTACCTCTTTAAAAACACATCTGGAGTTGCGTTTTGTTTCATTCACACGTCTGAGTAACCCTTTATTATTAGTGTGTCGACATCTCCCAAGCTCAAAATGCTCTGTTCCACCTTGTGATGTCATGAAGCGGTCATTTTCAGGTTCCTGTTTATCTTTTGTTCAGAAGAGATTGGACATTCCAGGGCTGAAATCATCCAAACGAAGCTAGTGAAGGCGTGAGGAGTTTAAAAACACAGTGGAGCACTTCCTGTATTACCACCTGACATCAGTTTGAGAGAAGAACTCAGCCTAAATATGTGGATTTTGTGTGTCAAATGTGTGAATGAAACAAAACACAACTCCAAATATGTTTGTGAAGAGGAAACAACATTAGAACAAATCAGAAAATACTGTGATGTAATTCGGGCCGGGCCCTTTAAGAATATTTTGATGCATTATAAAACAGACCTGCCAAAGACTATCCTCCGCTCAAGGTTTGTTGACATGAAAATCAATAACGAAATGAATATATAAGATTGAATTTTGAAAACGACTTTGTGTCACTGAATATTAGGCCCTGACTGACTTTTATGCCGCTCCCAAATGCTCTACTGAAGCTATAGTACAAAAATGAACACATTTAAATGCGAAAATAATGACTTTTGACTGTGAGCTCCGTTTAATTTGGATAATGGCTCATGTCATTCAAAGCAACGTATAGAAAGTAGACCATTTTGTGCAGTTAGCAGAAAATTTAGCGCCAGCATACTCAAATCACCATTTAAATGCACTTAGCCGCATTTGAACTTTGCCCATGGAAAGCTTTCAGGTGACTCAAGCATTAGCAAATTACATTCTTGTCCCTTCTTCACTAATGCTCGCTTGCTTGACTTCAAACTAACTTTTTTCCCCCGCCCCACAAATACCATTGAGGAAAGAAGGTCAGCTGGAGCGGGTTGTGATGTAGGACGTGTGGGCCTCTTGACTCTGGGCTTTGCATATGGCGTAAACAAGCAGAAGGACGTCAGATAATGAGATGGCATTGTTACAGATTCACTCAACTTTGGTGGGGTTTAGAGGACTCCATGTCTTTGACGGGAGAGAGAGAAAAAGAGAGAGGCAGATGGAGAGACGGAAAATAGTGAGAGGGGAGAGAGAAAAAGGCACAGAGAGACGAGAGAACGAGACAGAGTGACAGGACAAAGACAGGAAGAGAAGAGGGACACAAAGAGAGACATGGAGAGAAAGAGACAGAGAAGAAAGAAAGAGACAGTGAGAGAAAAGACAGAGAGAGGCGGGGTGCATACAACATGGCAGATTAGACGTCAAATGTGAATGCGCAGAGGTGAAAAAATACGTGGAGCAGTATTTCTCAAACTATGGCAGGTCTTCAACATGTTCGGCAGATTTAGAGTTTATTTTATCCACTTTTTTGACCTCCTCTGGATAATGTTTTGCCTACTTAATCTTTGTATCTTGTTTATTACAGTGCCAATAAGTCGTAATGATTGTCTAGAGTTTGTTTATGCGGTTGTGCTTAATGTCTCTTATTGGTGATGCACTTTGAGCTTCTTACACATGTTTTTTTTAACTACAAATGGCAAATAAACTAACCTAAAGTAACGTATAACCACAGTGAAGATGATATAATCCACCTTTAGACCTGGTTTAGCTCGAGATTAGACCTGGAATAATCCTGTTGTACCTTTACACTTGATTTAGATCTGGTGGTACTCATATTTTTGCCTTTTTTTTTTCTTTGGTGGTACTTTTTTTGAAAGGAAGAGCCAATGCTATAGAGGATTGTCATAGAAACGAGTGAATGTGCAAAATACAGAAAGCAGACTCATACAGGAAAATCAGGTGAATGGAGAATTAAGTATTTTAAAGCCGTTATTGGTTTGTTTGTGTTTTTGGTGACATCCGGTGGTAAAAGTTGAGATCCCCACCATAAGCCCATAGTTGGTCAAATAAGCTCCAGTGATTATTATAGCAATTTGGAAATTCTAATGTGAATAAATCTTTGATAGTAAAGATCTGAAGTGAGAGCAAATTGAAAAAAAGTGGTTAAAAACTCCAACAGCTGATAAAAATACAACAAAAACAACGAAAACCATAAAGGTCTAAAACACAAGTAAATAAACAAATCAAGACTAATAATTGGAAATGAATGTAGTTTTTCAGTAGTTTTTCAGTCTATTCAAGTGATGAGATGATGCGAATAAAAGATTGCAAACAAAACCTAAGGAAAAGGGACTGGAATAAATGCTGGTATTGTAAAGTCGTATTTGTATTTTTGTAGACTCACTCCAAAATTGCGCAGTCAGAGCATCACCAGCACTCGCCTCACTGCCCACTGTTGCATAGCGGAGCACAACATATGGGAACATCAACATAAACAAACGCCCCGACTCCTCTCTCCTCTTCCCCCATCTTCCTCTTCATCCTGCTCATGTCTGCTCTGTGCCAGGGGCTGTTTTCACTCAGGCGAGGTGAGATGGGGCCCCCGGTGGACCCTTCCCTCTCCTTCACCCCGTCCCCCCACAGGCCCCTGGCTGGTTGTGTAAGCTCCAGTTATTATTATATCAATATTTGTAAATTCTGCTCAGTCTTTAATAGTTAATAGTTGGTTTCTAGAGACTGAAAGTAGAATGAAGATGTGTTTTGTGATAAGGCTGAAAATTCCACTAGCTCATAAAAATATAAACAAATAAACAAAATAAAATCACGGGTCTATTTGTAAATTTGTACAATTTACATTTGTAAATTCTGATCAGTCTTTAATAGTCCGTTTGTTTCTAGAGACTGAAAGTAGAATGAAGATGTGTTTTGTGATAAGGCTGAAAATTCCACTAGCTCATAAAAATATAAACAAATAAACAAACTAAAATCACGGGTCTAAAGCGCTTGATAAAACTTAAAGGTGCATTGCGTCACTTTTCTGGTGGATTATCCGTCAAATGCTTTCCTCCACAGAGATGTTATTGCTTTGCCTGGAATGTTTCACAATTTGATATTAATCCTTTCTATCTTCACGTAGACCAAACCAGACCGAGTTACAGATCAGATCTGTGGAGAGGTGACACCGCTCAGAGTCAGAATGGCTGTTTTTCTAGGTATTTTGGAGCTATAAAACAACCTGCAATTTAATACATATAAGATAGATCTGTTTGATGCCGTACAGTGGAACATTCCAGGCAGAGCAATGACTTAGCCAATTAAGAGTAAGGGTCAAACCAAGACCAATAAATGGAAATTCAAGCCATTTTTTAATCAAAACTGACATGTCTTTTCAGTGTATGAACCAAAGGGTAAGATTATACTGATAAAACATTGGGAAAAGAAAGGAAAAAGAAATATCCAAAGTGTTACACAATGTTATATTCACATTTATTGTAACTGCGGTGCACTAGAGGATTGCACAGTCAGAGCATCACCAGCACTCGCCTCACTGCCCACTATTGCATAGCAGAGCACACATCCTATGGCAACACCAACATAAACAAATGCCCTGACTCCTCTCTCCTCCTCCTCCTCTTCATCCTGCTCATGCCTGCTCTGTGCCAGGGGCTGTTTTCATTCAGGCGAGGTGAGATGGGCCCCCAGTGGACCCCCCCCCCCCTCCCCCTCACTTCACCCCCCAACTTCACCCCTGCCCCGTGTCTACCCATCATGCCTCATCATAGCAGTGGTTCAAGAATCTGCCACATTCGGAGCTGTGTGTTGCCTGCGTACAGCTCGCACACTCCTGGTTAAACACACCTGCCTGAACAATGGCTCCCTTCTTGGCTGTGGCCCGGGGCGCTCTCTCTCGGCCTGTCAGGTAAGATCTGATGTTTGAGGCAAGCACGCCCTGAAATAACCACACAGCAGAATGCGACGTCCAACGCAAGATATGGGATTGAGTTTGTTAAGTGATTTGATAAGTTTGACGGATGATTAAACTGTCCTTGAAAACTGGGTTGTCCAAATGAAACAAAGCGTGCAAAGACACTGCAGTTATGGTAAGTACAAACTTGTCAAACTTGTCATTAATCATGTTTTATTTTTTTCAGTATGCAACGTTTTCCTTCAAAGAGGGAGTATTACGCTTTTATAGTAATTTGTAATTTGTAAGCTACATTTGGAGAAAGCAACATATTATTATGCTTCAGTTTTGTTTTTGTCGCTTTGAGTCTTGCTCCCCGTGCCAAGTCACTCCCCCTTCAGAGCGCTCACAACACAATTGCCGTGCACATCATATCAGGCTTCTGACGTTGTGTTGTCTGGTTTTGTGTCCTGCTCCGGTATATTTATGAAAATGGCCGTGCGGGGGCATGGGTTATGTAGAATTGTGGGCGGGACCTTGTACAGGAAGCGTGGGCTTGTATATAGGAGGGTTCAAATAGTGCCTGGAGAAATAGTAAGTTACTAAAACGTACATACAGGACATATAAACCTCTTCAGGATGAGGGAACAAAGTTGCAGAAAGCGCCAAAACACATACACACTATTTAAAAAGTTGTGCAAGTTTATCATAAAGGTCATGCCAGTCATTGAGGAGCAGAAAACTGAAACTGTAAATACCGGTAGTCATAATTATAGAGGGTAAGTGTGTGTAAAAATTAATTCTATGGCGAATGCTGAGCAGTAGTTTAATGTTACAGTATAATTTCGGTAACTCCAGCAGACTCACTATGAAGTTATTTAACGTTGCAAGGAAATCGCACAGCTGAACGAGTTCCAAGACTGTTGATATGACCTGAAGAAATATGTACGCAATTCAGGTTGGATAGGTTTTTAAGTGTTTGTGACTAAAGTGATACTTAAACAGGTGAAGTTAGTTTTGAAATACACCTGTAAAACTGAACGCTATGAAGTTTCACGATGACGGAGCAGGTGGATAGACGGTTATGTCCTTAGGGTGATGACTAGTCCGCACACATCTGCCAACATCTCCACCGCACCTCCGCATATTGTAAAGTATCGATTTCCAAAACGGATTACCCTGTTCACCAAAACCATCTGATGAGTGCATGCACTGGGGATCGTTTCCACCTCCTAAGACATCGCCTTATTTGTCATAAGCGCTGAGTCTGAGCTGTGTGCGTGCAAATACAAGTGTTACAAGTGAGTTTTTTGAGAGCGGCCCCGAGGCAAAGAACTGGCTTCAAGTCGTGGTATTCAGAGGAGCGGAGGGCCCGGGTGATTGACATGAAGTTGTTTACTGTAAATAAGAACCGGGGCTGGCAGGCAGGCAAGCTGACTGGCTTTGACACAGGAATGCACTGGGTACTCATTCTTCGTCATTCAGATCACAACAAAGCGAGGAATTATTGTTGTCAGGGTGTAAATTAGCAGCTTGTACTCAACTAACCACAATGTCTGCTGGAAAGTTGTGTAAATAGAATGGGAAACTGGGCAACTGTTTAATTAATGTAAAATATATGTACAGATTTATCAAAAAATATGTGAAAATTATTGGTCTGCAGCTTCAGGGGCCTATTTCTAGATCACGTGTCATGATGCTGGCCAGGAATAGCTTTACCTGGTGCCCAACCACAACGTCTGCAGAAGAGTTGGGTAAATAGTATGAGAAAATGGACAATTGTTTGATTAAAATATGTGAAAAAAAAACTAAGATGGTGTGCATAAAAGGGAAGATTTCTATTTGCAATTGATCCATAATTGTGACTGAAATGTACTTATCTGAAAGGTTTCACAGCGATTATCGGTGTTAATGTGTCTAGAAAAGGGAAAAGGAGGCAGATAACATAAGATGACTCTTCATTCTGCTCCTTTTCATTCATTTCTTGATATTGTGATACTGCCAGTCATTTTATACTTTATGAATGAAATAAACAAATACATATAATTAGAATAAAATGTGCGTCAGGAATAGCTGGGAATTTGGGAATCACATCTGCAACCTTCTTTCTGTGGAGTAAAAAAAGGATTTGACAAAGAAATTGCAGTTCTGTGCTTTATTGTGCTTCTCATCTTGGCCTATGTGATCAGAAGTATAATACTCCCTACAACAGAAGCATAACCAGATTACGCTGGTCTAAACTGGGATGGACAATACTATCACAATGCTTATAGTCTCCAGGCCCACAGTCCCATACTGATGACACCATTCAGGCAAACTAGCAAAGTGTCTTGCCAAAGAGCATCTCATCAGTATAATACAGTAGCATCAATCAAACTAATATGCGTAATAAACAGTCCAAGCCACCAAGTTAGCCACAATGGGATTAAACTGCATAAAATCACATATAATTTCAATTTAATATGCTGTAGGGTTTTACCACTTCTGCAAATATAGTCACTGTAGCCTCTGAAATAAGTCATAAATGAAAGCCAATAAAACAAGACATAGCAATAAATAATGCTCTTTATGTGCCAAGAGCTCGTTCAAAACAAAAACATAAAATGATTCATAGCTACTGCAATAAACTTATTTTCAAAAAAGGTTGCCGTCTGCACACCTCTTTCCCAAATCACAAAAAATCCCCATTGTCATAACTGCTTCGAAGGCCATTTTCACTGAACTCTATTTAAATTACCATTACAGTTTACAACAATCAGATAAAAGCATTTGGAACACCCACTAACTTGCGAAAATGCAGACTCTTTTTCTCTCACGTGTCAAGCTTGCAAGATCACTATTGTTAAAAATCGTCAGCTACAGCACTTCACAATCAAACACAAAGTACCTATTTACGGCTATCTATTTGCTCCTCTGATGTGCGAGCCAAAAATACCTTTCTCCCTCTTCTTCTCCGCAGGTATGTATTCATTATCTCGAATCAAACGTGGCACCATCAACTCAATTTGAAACATCACTTAATCTCCGTGGCTTTGATAGGCTTCGTTCTCTTCCTGTGCCAGTGCCATCCGGAGGACCTACGACTGCAGACACGTACGAGAGGAAAAGAGGCTACGTTTTGATAGACTCGCTAATCATTTCTCATAAGCAACCCGCTATTATTAACATGACAGATTGCCAATATGAGATTCATAGCGGCAGATTCTTCAACTAATTATGCGTCTTGTCTTGGAAATAAAACTGTTTTTTAGAAACTGAAGGAAGGGTAAAGATGGTGCAGGGGGTTAAGATTAAGCCCATCAACCAAAGGATCACTGGATTAACTATTGCAACAGAAACGACAACCATGTATTCAGTTCATTGTAGCCATTGCATCTTAAAACCCTTACTGGAAAAAAAATCCAGGTAAGTTCAAATAACTTAAATTAAGAACATTTTACTTTATTTGAGTGTTGTTGTTTTTTTTTATTCAAACAATATTTGATTTGGTTTCGTATTTTAAGTGCAAAAAGTTATTGTTTTTCTTATTTTAAGTGCAGCAAGATGTATTTTCATATTTTAAGTACAAAAATCTTAATGCACTGGTAGATAATATTACGTGTCAAGTGAAATTTACTTAAATCATGGTCAAACTTGCTTAATCCAAGTCATTTTAGCTTGACTAGATTTCGTTTTTTGCTGCGCTTTTATCGTCCAGGAAGTAATTCTGGTGTTCTGGTGTTCTGTCAGCATGTATTTTAGCAGCACATTGTTGTTAATACGATTATACCACCTCAACTCTGCTCTGAAAGGCCTGTAGGCATCTGGAAGTGTCATGTATATGAATAATTAGGAAGAATAATTTGAATTCTGGGAATATGTTCGGAAAGTTTGGATGACTGCAAAATGTTTAAAATCAGCTAGCACGTATTACGCTATTTTCTGATGTTATACAGAGCTCTGGAACTGACAATCTTTACTAAATTTAAGGTAAAAAGTAGCTGATAACTTGAAAACTACCGCTTCATGACATCACAAGGTGGAACAGAGCATTTTGAGCTTTGGAGATGTAGACAGACTTAATAAACGGTTACGCAAACATGTGAAAATTAAACAAAACACAACTTCAGGTATGTTTTTGAGGAGGTAACAACGTTCTAATGTGACTAAAAGCTCATAAGAGTCAATTCTGTGTAATACAGGACTTAAGAGCAAAAAAAGCTCAATTCATGTACCGATCTTTCAATAAGCAGGAGACACATTGATACAAAACGTCCTTGCGGGTGTGGGAAATGAATGCTATCATGCTGTATCCTCCATGCAATTCCAGCAGCGTTCCAAGTAAAATAATCACGATAATAACCTCCTCTGACTTCATAGTTCTTCTCCCATTATCTATTGTTCTAGTGCGGAAAAGGCCTATCTCTCCTTGGTGCTGGTGGAGATGAATACTTAAACATACACAGGCGATTCCACATAAGCTTGCTCATATATACAGATGGTGTTCCTCTGATCTCACTGTGTCCCAGATGACTGCACTCACACAGCCAGTATCCTGAATTTACTGAACCAAAGTCTGAACACTTGTGCCTCGTATCCGCCGAACTGTTGGGTTACAACTTAAACAAATCCTTGTGCAAGCCGTTATCATATTTGCTTCCTTTTTTGACACACTGTGGTTTTGACAGGCGAAGGCAAAACATACTGGAGGGAGTTGTTCAGGATAAGGAAGATGGGGTTACGAGTTACATGTGGAAAATGAGTGATATGGGAAAACTGAAGGGATTCAAACAATAGGGCCAAGAGGGCACGCTTGTATTGTCCCATTTTGTCCGTCTACTTCCTTCGTGTAAATCTAAAAAAAAAGTTTGAGTAAGACGGAGTAAGTCTACGGTCACGGGCCACCGACATAGAGAAAGCTCAAAACAGTCATGAGATTTGATAAGCTTTGATACTTCAGATTACAATACTAAACATATCTTGCATCTAAGTATCTTGAAATCAGAAATATGGCACTGGCCTGCTCTGAAAATACAAAAAAAAAAAATGTTACACCAAGTATCAAAATATTCCAGATAAAAAGGCAAGAAAAGTTTAGAAATAAAAGCACATATACTCGTACATACATGTTATATTACTCTGTGGGGACGTTGGCTTACATTCATTTCCTGCAGATTGATCCCAACGTTAACCATAATTACTATTTGTCTAAGATTTACTTAAACCTTAACCTGAATGAACTCATCTGAACTTTAAACCAAAACCATGTACATAATGAGGCCATGATCTTTAGTTCCCACAAGTCCAAAAGCGTATACACATTTCAGTCTCCATAAAATGTTGAATCCACTCCCAGGCTTTTGTATCCCAGTGAACCAAATATTTCAAGATGTATTTTCTTTGACAAGGAACTGAAATTATTGTAAACAGGACTTTCCAAGACACTAATGCAATTAATTTGACTGGAGATGTTCTGAAGCGAGCTGGGAAAGAGATGACGTTTATCTTGGCTTGACCACCATCAGGAATCTTGGAGCCCAAAAGTCCTCCAAACTTTTATCAAAATGTTTAAAAATCTTATCGAAAAGCACTTGTGTATTCATTTTATTTATTGTTTATTTGAATAGGGACAGATAGGCAAACATAGATTAACAATTCCATAATCTAATGCCGGTATCACAAGGGTAATTCGCAACATCAATCTCTTGAAGGACTTTTGGACTGTTCACTAATACACAGTAAGAGTATTGGTAGAAAATGCAATAAAAACAGTGAAAGTGTCAAGAGGATCAAATATACACACAAGATGAGTTTCCTAAAATCGTATATGTAGTTTCTTTACACTTTTACATTTCCTTTCTTATACCATAACAAGGTCTAGCTCCTCTGTATAGCAGGATGTGTCCCTTTTTTTGGGCTCCTTTTTGTTTAAAACTCCATCTCCCTTTGCTTCATCCAACATCTCCTTCATATCCGCTGAGGAATCACTCCAATTCCCTGTTGCAGTCCTATTACCGTTCTGTAGAGGCACAAAAAGCATTGTACCCTTCTTCTAATCAAAGTCTATTTTTCCCTTTTCGGCCGTGTAAAGCAACTCAAACAAGAAGAAGAAGAAATGCATTGCTAGCTCCGGGTTGCCAGGCGACCGATGCGTCCACGCTCAGAGCAGCTTATTCACAAGCTTTTATTTACTTGTGTCTGTCGTGCCTCTGTCTCCTGTCTCCTTGTTCCTATTTGACTGTTTATTGCCCCGAGACAAGACACAAGAAAGACAGCAAATGAAAAGATAAAGGCAGAGATGGCTTTTAGGGCGTTTGATGCAGCCACATGAAAGTAAACTAGAAGAGGAGCAGGAGAAAGTCAGACTATTGATTTTGCCTTGGTCTCGAGCGGCGTGTGGCACAAAGGGGATTGGCGGTGAAATAAAAGCCACCAGGTCATCTCTCCTCTCCATCACAATCTTGGTTTTCACGTTTTATCTACTATCAGATCATCTTCTCAATAAATGTCAATGAAGCTTTTGTAATAGACGTTGGAAATTGTCGCGTAAACCGTTGATCAGTAAAAAAAGTAGAAAAGTTGCACCGAAAAGAAAATGAAATGTAAAATGTCCTAACTTTTACACAATTATTGCACTGTTGGGAGTCCATCTGGTTAGAAATTTGATGTTATAAAGTACAAAGTTTGCCAAAACGTACACAATCAATTATTTGATATTAGATGACATAATGGCTTATATAGAGTATTTACAAAAGGGAACATGCACTGGAAAATAAGGAAATATATCATTTAAAAAGGCATTGATGTTTACTATAACATGCAGTGTGGTTGTAAAAGGTCCACCAGCTGCTTGTCTAATGGAGACATTATTGCTTAGCCTGGAATGTCCCATAGTATGGCATTAAACTGGTCTATCTTCGAAGCATGGAGGACACATTACGTATGAAAACAAACTAAACCTTGGTCCGAAAAAATAATCTAATAAAATAAAAGAACCTTGTTGGACTAATATGGAGCCACTTCAGAAAGGTGAGAACATATGATTTATAAAGATTTTTTAGCAATGAAAACAAATGTAATTGAATATGAATATAAGATATGAACAATCCAGGAAAGAAAGACATGGAGAAAAGCAGGTGGTGGACCCCCCAGTCCAAAAAGCTGCATGCACAGCACTGTCTTGGTTTCCCTTTTATTGCCAGTCCATATCATTAATATTCCAAATACTCCACCAGACAGAAGAAAACTTTTCTTTCCAAATTATGCTCCTTTTTCCAACCTCCCTCTAAAGTACCCCATCCTGCTATAAATCAAATGAAACTACTGCATTACACAGCCTTTTGCATGTACATGTGCTGCCTACCCTCTGTCCCTCCCATGCAACCATTTAACAGCATCCATCTCTTGGCTGTGGCAGATCTGGAGCCCGGGTTGTCTACACTTCCCTCCCCTGCAGCCTCTGGTCCATCCATACCCCTCCCCTCTTCCTCCTCCTCTTCTCTGTAAGATCTTTCATCCAGACAGCGACGCTTTGGCCCCGGGCAGGACTGAGGGAGGTGCAGATGAAGCCAGTGGTGACTGTACACTGCCACAGGGCCAGAGAGACGTATGACGGATGGGCAGGAGGATGAGGAGGAGCACAGGATACGTGGAGCTTTATCGCAGAGATCTCAGCTGTATTTCCGCTTTTTTTTTCAGTCTTGTGTCCCTTCCCTCGGCATGCTCCTAATGGTTTCCTAATGACAGCTTGCAGGCACCACACATCCAGCCATTTATTAGCGTCCAGACAGAAAGACTAGGTATTTACAAGGGAGCGAGGAGGGCGTACCAAAGCAGATGCAACTTGTAAGAAACAGTGCTATCTCAAGTTATTCTAAGAAATCCAGGGTAATTTGGGGTTTCGTGTTAGGGGAGGCAGTGGGTTAAGTGATTCCCTTCCATTTGGATGTTTGGTGACTCAGTGTAGAAGTCCTAATAGCACATACTGTTGTTGTGTCCTTTGGCAAGACACTTAACCCACCACGAAACAGTTGTTGTGGGTGATTTGTAAACGCTTCTCCAATATTGTATGATTTTTACATTCTGTTTTTTTCCCCTCCAATTTTTCAATTTTAGTAACTACTGTATTACCGGAGTATAAGTCGCACGAGCCAAAAATGCAGTATGAAGAAAAAAACATATATAAGTCGCACCGGCCTATAAGTCGCACGTTTTGGGGGAAATTTATTTTATAAAATCAGAGATCAAGAACCAACATTTCATCTTTAAAGGAAAGTTATGGAAGTTATAGTGATAAAAACAACCCAACAGAGAACAGTCCGTGTATCATTCATTTTTCAATATAGAACCAAAAATAAGAAAATGAAAAAACTCTTTTCTAAATTATTTGTCTCTAAAACCAAAACGAAAAAACAGATAACGATTTGTTTTTTAATTTTTGATCCATATATAGGACTCATATATGGTCTATGGGCTGTAAGCGTAAAAAATGTAATATACAAGTCGCAGGAACCACCCAAATCCTGAAAATCCCAAAAAATACAGTACCCCTCACAAACCACAGAATGAAAAATGGTCACATTTTTATATAGCGCATTTCCACCTTTATGGCACTTAAAGCGCTTTACATCAAGGAATCACTCACCCATTCACACACACATTCATACACCAGTGTACGCAGACACTGGGGGCGAGGCGGATTAAGTGCCCAAGGACATAACATCAGTTTTACATCTGTGGGAGCTGGATTCGAGCTGCCAGCCTGCAGATCAGTGGACAATCACTCAACTAACTGAGCTACTGTTGCCCAAAGTTATAATAAATAATAATTAAATATATTTTGTTTTACTTTTTAAGCAGATTCTACTTTTCTAGCTTTGTAATCACCAGTTCCCCTCCGGCATCTTCCCAGCAACCCAGAGGTGACAAGAAAGCTCCCAGCACTTTTACATTTCACTACTAGCTCCCATCTCGGGCACATGTTGTGTGAAAATCATTAGTCGTAGCGAGGTTGTCCAAATAGCTCCAGGCATCTCCTTCTTCTACTTGATTCACAATCTGGCTCCTCTCTGCTCCCTTTCTCCTTCTCACTCACACCTCGCACCACGGCACTGAGAAATAACGCAACATTTTCGAAGCAAAGTATCACGTTTTTCAGAAGTAGTCGCCAAAAGTAAATGTTGTGAGTGACAGTGCACGGGAGAAACAAGTGAAGCTATAAATAAAAAATATAGGCTCCTGTTTACCTGTCAGTGTGTGTGCTCACCAGCATTCTGAAGATGTACTAGCTTCAGTAAAATCTAGCAGCACAGCACTCTTCTATTGACGAACGGGCTGCAAAAATTTGAAGACAAAAAGGCTGTTAAAGTATATTTTGTAAATAAAGAATAGACAAAAGATAACAGCAGCGGCTAAGCAAACTCAATATTGGTCGACAAGCCCATTCCGTCGTGAAAGAACTTTTATTGACCAAGCCACGCACAAAAATAAATGCTTTGTGGATGTGTTTTGAAAAACGCTGTTGGTTTGTAGTTGTAAGGTCACCTTCACCTTAACATCTCATTTGGCTCAGTCTGTGATGCATTGTACCTCATTGTTGTTTGAATACTGCGTTTTTGCTTACTCAAGTCTAGATACTCACTTTGAATACGTGTCTTTGAAACTTAAACACCCCGTATTAGATTGTTTTCCCATTTATTTGAGCAAAATGTGCCCTACCCCAATACAGATACACTGTCTAAGCAGCTCTTGAGGTCAAAGGAAGTCCGCTGTGTACGATCTGCATCTAATTACAAAGCGTTTTACTGTCAGAGAATCAGGAAATGCACATTTTACAGGCTTGATGTTGTTATCTTTTCTGTGACAGCAAAACTCTGATTCAGTAAGGTCTCTAAAAGTTGTGAAAAGTGCTTAGAAACTCATTGCTGTGAATAATTTGGATGATCGGAATAACTTCTAGTTCTGTTTATCATATTTTTAAGGCGGTAAAATCCATATATGTTTACCAAGAGAAAAGTGCATTCATAGTTTTATTAATATATACTGCAGTTGCCGGTATATATAAATAATAACTAAACGTCTTCTAGTATCCGGTTCACACCTTTCCAATGTGGCTAACAGTCCAGCATCGCACATTTACAGTACTTTAGTCAACTTTTAATCGTCGTATAGTAGCAGTGTAAGTGACATGGGCGAGATCCTATCTGTGACTGAAAACCATTAAGTGCATTCCTTGTGGGCAAACAGGGAAATCCCTCTATAGATAAAAACTACCCGTGCACGACTACTACGGCTTCAAATCAACACCTTCTAAGTAAGTGTTGAAAGAAAACCCAACCTCACTCGAGTTTGCCACCGCACTTTTCACCATTGTTTCCCTTGCGCGTTTAATCCGTGACCGCAAAAATGTCGCCTTTGCAAGCTAATGTTTACAGCTTATCGTATATCCAGCTCGTAATGCCTGCAAACTCTTCTTTCTGAGCTTACTGAGAACTCCCAACACGACGCTGCCACTGAGAAAGCACATCCTCAATGGTTAGCCGGACTGTTAGAGGCTACGCGATCTGAGTGTTGACAGAAACACATGACCTCATCCGTTTGAATCCATTTTCAGCTCAAAGGCAAACGACAAAATGGGAAGGAACGGAAGAATTGATGAATACCGGATTTGATGTAATACGCTGGAAGATGAATTGGCAGAAAGGTTTGAAAAGGTAAGGGGAGCCAAAAAGACAGGAGCAAAGGGAACTATAGGAAGAATGCAGAGAACAAAGCGGGGGGAGTGAATGAAGAGAAAGTGAAAGAGCACCTGGAACACAATTACAATGGTACAGCACTTCAAAGCATTGTTGTCAAAGGTGGATCGGGTATGGTATGCCGCGGAGAACTTTGACGAAATGACAGCTACAAACTAGACGCTGGATGGTCCTCTATACATTTTACACAGGTTTTGCACAATGTAAGAGTCTAAGTTAATAAAATAGTAGCAAAAGGCGGATCTGAACTAAAAGATAAGTATATTAATATTGATCAGATGTTAGTAGTAAAGGATATTAGTCTGTCTACATCTCCAAAGCTCAAAATGCTACCTTTTGTTTAGTAGAGATTGGCAATTCCAAGGCTGAGTTTATCTAAATGAAGGTGTATGGAGTTTAGAAACACAGTGGAGCACTTCCTGTTTTCCTATGTGACATCACAAGGTGGAACAGAGTGTTTTCCGTTGGAGCGAAGAACTCTCAAAGCCTAAATATGCAGGGTTTATGTGTTAAACCTGTGAGAATGAAACAAAACACAACACCGGGTATGTTTTTGATGAGGAAACAACATTATAACATAGATCAGAAAATAGCGTAATATGGACCCTTAAATATTGTTAAATAAATGCTGCTTTTCATCAAATTTGAATATTTTTTTGGTGGACACTAAGCCTCTATACACCAAGGTAAAATTCTTTCTAGTAGAAGAGTTTCAGTGCATTCAACACAAAACTCATTGATGTTCAGAATGCTTGGAGACAGTAGCTAAAAGGTAGTTAAAACACTCAGCGTAAGAACCACTCTAATGATGATTGGACTATTACAAACACACATCTAGCCTCAAACATACATTAACTGTGTGTGAATGTGTCTACAGGGCCTTCCGTATAAACCACCGAACATACAGGGTTCCTAATCAGCTCCATTATCTCATGTTAAGTGAATTCAATCGAAAGGTTGGTTAGGGCTGGAGTGAGAACCTGACACAGCTTTTAGTATTATTACGAAACGTCTGGAAGAAGAATAGTCATGTTTATCTGCATGTTTTTTTTTATTACCTTGTCTCAAATTGTACATCATTTGTATATAGGGTGGGGGATACTGACGAGAACGTATTTATTTACAGTATGTGTCTAAATATGTCCATTAATTGAGGTATTTTTGTGTGCAAATTATAAAATAACCTTCAAAAGTACAGAAACTTAATACTCCCTTATGACATTTGTATATAGCTGAGAGATACATTCGTATTACTTTCTGTATTTTTTATTTTCAGTGGTACATATACATTTATACCACCAGCCTCTTATTGTTATTTGTGCGACTTAGTTGTTTGAATTTATTATTACGATTTCCATTTTCATGTTATGTGTGCTACGGTGTACTTGTGGGTCAATAAAGTTCGTCTCAGTCTAAGTCTAAACTTTTTTAATTACATTTTCGTTTTTAATCATTTTCAGTGTAAATGATATATCTGAACTTCAAATTCAAAACAAAAAAACACTACATTACACAGTATTATCAATAGCACGGCGCACCTCATTGGTCACTCTGACGCTCGCATTTACCAGGGCTTTTGTAAACTGTGGTCAGAGCACGGCTCGCATCTCCATTTCTTGACGGAGTGGATAATAAAACAGCTTGTGACCCGTTCCACTTACGATGCTCCGTCCATTACCTAAATGGACACCACTCCTCACTATCGATCAAAAACGCTACACTTTTCACTTCTGCTCATTTTTTATCTTGTTACCTTTGCGTTTATCTGCATCGCTCTTCCAGTTCTTTCCATATAGCCGCTGATGGCGCGATAAATCAAGCTCCACTCGTTGTAATTATCATCAAGAGACCAACTTAACACCTTTTCCGTGACCCTCTAATCTCCATATTGGAAAAGATATCGGTGCAGTTACATTCACTGACAGCTGTCCTTAAAGCTCTACCTTTAGGCGTTAGACAATGCGTTATGAATTATGGCTTACACGGGCAGTAATGGAGGCTCTTATTTGATGCGAGGTGCGGGGACGGTTCAGAGCGCCGTCAGCCGTGAAAATGTCAGCCATGATGTAGGGTGGCGGCTGCGACTTTATATGACATCATCAGTATGCTGCCGAAGTGCGGATGATGGCAGCCACAAGGTCTTAAAGTGCTGGAAACTATTTGAGCATTTCAATGACACAAGCTTAAGTTTCAATTAGTCGGTTTCAAAGTCAGGATGAGTAAGAGAAACTGTGAGCCCAATGTCTTTGTTTTTTCTTTCCGCATTTGACTCACACTTCCAGCAAAAAAATAACCGCAGTTGAGCACCTGTGGGATTTTATTCTAATCTTTTGAGTATCTACTTTGTGGGTTACTCCATAAGCAAACACCACCCGTCAAAAGTGTGGACACAACATTCAGTTGATGTTTTGTTTTTAACATATATAGCAATCCCCACGGAAGGCATCGCAACTATGAAATGAATAATAAATGAAATCAGGGGACGTAGTAAACAAAAATATAACTCAGTAACATGTTTAATATTTTAGATTCTGCTTTGATCATTCTTGGCCTTCCAATAATGAATGGTGTCATTATGAAAACGCTCATTGAGAGAAGGCCAAGAGTTTGCCGCGCTGGCAACAAAGAAAAGGGTGGAAACTTTGAGAATTTGAATATGAAATATAAAACATATTTAGAGTTATTGCCTTTTCTTTAAAAAGGCTGTACAGTTTCATTCATCTTGCGCCATATATTTGATTTGATGCCGTCAGTCTGTATCTATAATGTAAAAAGAAGTACACGTATTGAATCAGAAGCCCAAACTTTTGACTGGTAGTGTATTTTCTCTTGACACGAAAGCTGGATGAAATACCCAAACGGAATACCACCTAGAAAAACAGGCATACTCTCCTTACCCCATATGGTACTGGAATCAAAACCTAGCACTACAAAGACGCAACTTGCAGAAGTATAGACTACAGCTCACTGCAATGTATCACAAAAAGGTGTTCACTTCAAGTCAAGACATGAAACCTACCAGTGCGCAGTGTGTAAGACAGAAGGACACTGGATCTAGCCTGTAATCCCAGTATTTAGACTGTGGCAGACGCCCTTCTCATTGGTGCCACGTTTGGTGCCAACTCAAGCAAACTAGAGGCTGCAATCAGAACACAGCATCCCCGAGGATTAATACGAGCGTCCAGCCTTCACCACACAGGCGTACAAAGGCTCTTCACTCCGCTGGGCGTATGCACCGGCCAGGCCACAGATGTATACAGTGAACACGGAGCAGAACTGAAGTCAAGCTGCTGTGTTCAAACATTTGGTCAGATGTGTTAAGTTTGTGGAAATGCAAGAGGAGTGAGGAAGAGGTCGGTTAAGATGTGTCCTTCGTGAGTCGGCAAACAAAATATTACGTTCTTATTTGGACGGAAAGTTGTGGGGATTTTTATTTCTTTTTTTCTGATTTTGATAAAATTCTGTTCAAAGTATATTTTAAACATGTTCAGGTACATAAACATTTGAGAGAAGACTGAAAAAAGACATTCAGGGATAATGATCCGAAGGTTGGTGGTTCAAATCCCGCTCTCTACGTAGAGATCATCATCTACATCATCATTAGCGATGAGGTCAGATCCACTGGGCCACAAGTTGGCGGTGCGATTCCACTTCCCACAGTTGAATAATGTTGTTGTGTCCTTGGGCAAGACACTCAACCCACCTCACCCCCACCAGAGTCTGTGTGAGCCCATATATGAAGGTGTGTGTGGATGAGCGAGTGGTTTCTTGGTGCCTTGGAGGTAGAAAAGCGCTACATAAAAATTTGACCATTTTCCGTTTACCATGAAGGTCTAAACTACAGGATTAGAAGGATCTTTACATAATACGACAGGATAATTTGATGTTTGCAAAGGAATTATGTTTCTGTAGTCCTTTTCATTTCCTAAACGCTGCTCAAACTGTATTTAGATTTGATGGTAATAGATCTTACATGCCATACATTTCAATTAGATGTAAAAAATGTGGTTGTAGCAATGCTGGTGCTGTTAACAATCCATTAGTTTTATACAGCACTTTTCCAGATGCTGGAAGTCACTTTACATTTTCAGTTTCATACATTATTCACTCTCTAGTCACGGTGGTTTTAGATACAACTATACTTACTGGCAATTAAAATAAAACAAAAATATTAAGGCATAAGCAAAACGGTGACGCCAGCATGATTTAGCTCACTGGTGACTGGTGACTGGTGACTGTGCGGTTGGAGATTAAATATAGCCGGATAAATTACAGGGTCCGACATTTGTGGATTTTCCTTCCAGATACTTGCTCTGAAAACAAAATAATCAATAGTGAAATACTGGCACCTGCCCTCCCTTCTACAACCTCTTATTCATTTATCCAAAAACAACCGACGTGCTCCGTTTAATCACTACTCCAGTGATTGGGATTCCTGTTTCCAGTGTGAGTCTTGTCAGAATAAAGAGCACATGTTAATTCCTGGTATTTACTTTGGTGTGAGTGAAGCTTTGGGAGATTTCAGCCAATGCCACAGTGTTACTCAGTCCTTACTTAAAGCACCGCAGACTTCTTTCTCTGTTTAGTCTTTCATCATTGGCATACGCAGGTTTATATTCATTGGAGCGGCCATATACTACTGTGAAATCGCAAGAGCCTGACTATTTCCATGTGTCCGATTTTATTGCCAGCTTCCTGCTTTTCGCTAATGTGGGTTTTATCAACTCAGCATGGGAATAGTCTAGATTTTTTCCCCCCGAAGTACGCTCAACTTCCACTGGGACTGTATACTTATGTCCAAGCTATACAGTATAAAATATCTTATAATAAAAGACGTACATTCGATCGTCGCATTCGCACTTAAGAATAATGGGGTATTTGGGGTAAAATAAATCACTTTTAGATCACAAGTCCGTGCCGCCCAACTGTCAAAGCCCGCTGGCCTCGGGTGCTCCGCTATAAATGAAATTTCATAGACCAAGAAAACATGCATTACTGTTTCCCTCTATATTTCAAGGCTGTCAGATGAAAAAAATGGCGGAAAGAGGCAGACGGGGCTTTGCTATACAGCTGGTAAAAGTTTCAGCCCGACGCTTGACTGGAGCATTTAAACCAGCGGGGAGTGGGAGGTTAAGAGAGTGAGAATATAGCTAAATATGGAAAACATGAGGATGCTGGTTTACGGAGCAATAGGGTCGAAGAAAAGTCTGGTTCTGACATGGCTCAGTCAAACCAGCGTAATTACTAAACACCCCAAATTACATAGGCTCATTTGGTTGCACCCTATCATTTGGCCCAATCCGCACTGCGCTCTTTTTATTTTACTCGTGTTTCGGTTCCAACCCCCTTTTCTCTCTTTCTTCTCGTCTTCAAACATTTCTTCCTTCGTTTATGACTCTGCGTAAGGTTGCACAATATATCACAGCGGAATCTGAATCAAAACCGAATTATTCTGATAAAAGAATGCGCTCCGCAAAGAACAAAATATGCTGTTTTTATATAGAAAAATCTGGTATCTATAGTGAAGCTCCCATACAAACATGTTCTGAGATTCATGAGATTCTTGTATTAGTTCTTGTATTAGTTTATTCGCTATATCACTTTTCTCTCAAATGTTAAGGCTCCTGGAGTTGTTTACGATGTGCATTCTGAACCGGACACTATATTTTAAGCATATATCACATAGAAATACATTGCAGTTTCTCCACTTCTGAGGCAGTATTTGTAACTGAAAACATGTACTGATAATAAAGTAGAATAGAATACTACATATACATTACTAAATACCTTTTAAAGCAAGTATTTAGTATGGTGTCAGTACGATAAATACTATATAGAATTAATGACAGATGGAGTAATCATTTTTGGGGGGCAGTAGTCATCATGGATTCTTTTTCTTTGTACTCGTGGGAAAATGCTGATTACTTTTCTATACTATGATGAGATTTGAGCTCATTATAGGTATAAACTAGCGCTTTATTCAGGTATTTGTTTATTTATTGCAGTTCATATTTATTGTACATTTAGAAAACCCTTTGGGGGACCTCTAAATACATTTTCCAAGTATTAGTTGCAACACTGCTCCCTCTTCGGGAACCTTAAGTATTCAGTTGCAAAGAGCTTCTTTTCAAGCCCACCGCCTCCCCTGTCATTGTTTGCATATTTCCTCCCAGCATGCATTCTGTCATGTACAACAGCAGTACAAATAGGCAGCTGATTTGCCTGTGCTGAAATGATGTATGGCCCTGATCTTTGGCGCCGATACTGGAGTGGACTCAAGTGTTCCCGTGGAATTCAGTAAACAGCGTCAAGGTTGAGGAGGGCTTTGTTTGACCAAGACACAATGTGATTCTTCCAAGCAAATAAACGGAGCTGATTGGTGGAATGTTTGGACAGATTTCTGGCATAACTTTGAGAAGTGAAGTAAGTGCTTTAAAAGGTCTATATTACTCAATTTTCTGATGTGTTATAATGTTACCTTATCACAGACATACCTGGAGTTGTGGTTTGTTGAATTCACACATGTTTAACCCACAAATGCTGCATATTTAGGCTGAGTTCTTCTCTCAAACAGAAATACGATGGTCCACCTTGTGATGTCACGCGGTAACACGTGAAGTACTGTGTTTTTAAACTCCATAAACCTTCACTAGAATCATTTGGATCATTTCAGACAGGGAATTCCCAATCTCTACTGAACTAAAGGTAAAAAGGTAGCTGCTAACTTGGAAACTACCGCTTTATGACATCACAAGGTGGAACAGAGCATTTTGAGCTTTGGAGATGTGGACAGACTAATAAAAGATTTCTCAAACATGTGTGAATGAAACAAACAACTCCAGGTATGTTTTTGAGAAGGTAACAGCATTATAACGTGGGGAAAAGCTCAAGAGCCAGTTTTGCATAATATTACAACTTTAGAATGTACTACATAATAATGAAGCCCCAATTAGGTTTTAGTAGAAGTAGTTAAGAGGGAATTTTTTTTATTACTATACTAAATATGAATTGAAATGGGCTTTAGTTTAGCGTGTTCACTTTCTGGTTTGATCCTGCTTTACTCTAGTCCTGATAGAGACCGGGTTTGGTCCTGCTGTGTTCCTAGTTTAGTTATTATTATTATTTTAATATGGCACCGTAATACTGCAAGTTTTTTCTTTTCATATTCAAATGTGGCATTTTAAATACAAAAGTGAAATTTGCATAAAACACTAAAAATAATAATAGATTTTGTATTCTCTTATTTAGTTTTATTCTGTTGTTAATTTAGACTAATGTAATTGGTGTAATATTATGAACATAATGATTTTCCAATTTAAATTTTAACACGCAGCGAAATTAAATAAGGAGATGGGCAAACGCAATTCCCGCTGTTCTATTATGCAGAAATCAGCACCAAACACCAACATGAGCTGAAACTGAATGAATGAAATCACTTTAAAATATTCTATTCTAAAACTTAATAGCATTTCCCATTTATAAATTACACCATAACAAGTTTAACCACTGGCTACACCATAAACGCATTAACCAACACAACCCCACAATGCAGAGAAACAAAAAAAACACATGCAGTACGGACCGGGGTCGTTCTATTCGACTGGCCCGAGCCTTCTCCCACAATGTTTGAACTTTACCCCTGTCACGTTCGAGTGGGTCTGGTGGGGGTAAAAAGAGAGTGGGGGTTTTGGGGGATTCTGAGGGTCCCACTTTACATGGATGAGGTCGCCCCCGAGCTCGTCGTCCAGACAAAGGGCCCGGTTGTGGCGGGTGTCTACGGGTCACGGGGCGGGGTCAGGCGGGTCAAGCGTACATCCCCGGCACCCTCTTTCTTTCTTTTCTTTCTCTCTGCCCGAGCCTCCCTCTCTCTTCTCTTCCTCTCCTCCATCCATCTCTCTTTTCAGTGGCGAAGAAGAGAGAGGAGGATCCAAAAAGGAGACAATGAGCTTCTTCTACAGCACTGTCCTCCCCAGCAGCGGGATACAGGGGACCCTCTGGCAAAGCTCCTCTCTCATCTTCATCTATTCAACATTCAAACCCCAATTTCCACTTCTCACAATCAATTCAGTCTGCCCAGTCTGGATTATGAAAGGAAATAGTGATGCTTGTATGTTCTTATTAGGATCACTTGTAGCGCTGGCAAAGCATGAAAAACTTTTGGACCAGCATAAAAATGTTTGATAGACACGCGTTTTCCCAGTAACTTGAAAATAGCCTTAAAGTATCATATTAAATTATCTATTTCCATGGAGACAAGCACCGTGACAATTTGTGGAAAGGTGAGCCCACTTACAGTACAGTGCATATTTTTCAAGGTATTGTTTTATTGTAAAAACACTTATAGTTAAATAATAAGTAAGTTTAATGCCATACTGTGGTACATTCTAGGAAAAGCAATCTCCAAAGCACATCTCCGTGAACACAACCAGCAGCTGGACTTGTACTAGTAAAATTACATAGTGCACCTTTAATAAAGCATGCACAAAAACTTACTTCATAATGAACAAATAGTTTATTAAGTCGTATTTAACAATTATTTATAAGAATCTCAAAATGATAATGTATTTTACGATGTCGGCAGAGGTCATATGATCTAACGGGTGCTGCCAGTCACACAGTGGGCCCCATGTGTTGTGCACGGTTTGATGGACAGCTCAGACAATGGCGGGGGGCAATTTGATCTGTTACCATCTTCACTGTCATCACAATTTAGAATCCATGAATAAAAATAAATCAATAGGAACAAAAGAAAATCATGCAAAACATTTTCCTTTTGTTAAAATTTTCAAAAAGGATGAATTCTCAAACTCATAAACAGTAAACAAACTTGTATTTTAAGATGGCGGTTTCAAAGATCCATCAAAGAATAACATCTTACAACCTTTTCTTTGCTTCGACCCAAGTTCAAAACCCCACTCCACCCCCTGCTCTTCATTCAGCCTGTTTTCCCGGCTTGTCTAATCTAAGCTCTGGGCCCCCATAGGCGTCCCTCCAGCTGGCACTACAAGCTGACCTTTGCCACAAACTAACCACTCCAACACGCACACGGAAGCTAGCGGGAGCGCCAAAGAAGCCGTGGCACGACAAAAACTCACATCCTTGTTCGTCTTTCAGGAAAGGGGTCAAACTAAACCACAGCACCCCCCTCTTTCCATAGTGCTTGGAGCTGCACCTTAGCGTGGAGGGGGGGTAACCCTTTGGGAAGAGGGCGTCTTTCTGGGCTCCAAACGTGATTAATTTGCCACATTCAGTCGGGTTGTTCTCCGGGACATAATAGAAATGGACTGTTGAGGAGTACATTAAATACGCCTTGCAAGTCAGAGGGCCCTCGTCCCCGGTACTTGGCAACAGGCAGGGGTCAGGGCACAGTCAAGAAGTTACTAAATGTGAGAGCTAGCGTGTGGGAGGGTGAGAAAAAATGACACCACACAGCATGCTCGCTTTTTTCTTAAATCTTTCCCAAGAGAAAGACTGTTGTGTTAGCGTGGCATGTCATAATATCTCACAATAATTCAGCGGAACAAGTGGAGTTCTGTGATGGAAGCCCATTACAAGCAATTTCTGGGGTAACCAATCATGAAAGACAATTAATGCGAAAGCCATTAAAGTGATCCGGCATATTTCAAGAAAAACTACAAAAGCAGGGGGAGGCAGTGAGCATGTGGGGCGCTTTCTGCTACGGAAATCCATTGGAGAGAAGTGGTTTTATGTGGATTTCCAAGGAAAATATTGTTATATCGTGATGCTAAATTTAGTGATACTGTATCGTTATCAGGCGGCACGGTGGCTGAGTGGCAACACTCAGGCCTCACAGCAAGAAGGTTGCGGGTTCGATCCCAGGTCACCCGGGCCTTTCTGTGTGGAGTTTGCATGTTCCTCCCCGTGTCTGGATGGGTTTCCTCCGGGTGCTCCGGTTTCCCCCATCAACCCAGAACATGCAGCACCCCTATGAACTAACATCAGGGACCATGTTGTCCACCCTCCTGTGAGCTCACCACCTGCAGAGGGGTTCATAGGGGGGGTCAGGTGCTGTGGGGATTGGGCGGCGCGCTGCCCCCGCGACCCAGCCGGATTGAGCGGGAGAAGATGGATGGATGGATGGATGGATGTATCGTTATCAACCTGCTATCGATATATCGCCAAGAGCCTTCTATCTTTCAGAATTTTAGCCCTATTCAAGAAAGAAATGCAGGTTGGATGGTTTTATTTCATTTTGTTTTATTTTTAGCGCTTCATTCATCACATTTTCAGACCTGGGACTTCACTCGTGTTATCTTTCCATGTGCAATTGTAAATCACAGAACTAAAATGAATGGACAAATGAACCATAAATCCACCCAACTTGACCCAGACACATACTTATGTAGACAGCTACTTCTCCCAGTTTGATTTTGGCTTTGCAGTGCACTCTGTCAACACGGTACCAGCAACACAACGCCCAACGCAAACACAAGCAAAAGGGTTAAACGCAGGCTTTAAACGTGCACTCTCCACCTGCATTTAAAGGTCCTATATTACGCAACATGGATTCTTGAGAGATTTAAGCCATGTTGGAACATAAACCTGCTCAAAAAGATACTTGGAGTTGTGTTTTGTTTCATTCATGTAACACTTTATTATATACGGAACTCATCTGAAGCAATTTTACCACTTGTGAAATACTCTACCTGCACCTTTGTATTTTATTATATTTGAACACATTTTATTACATGTGTATTTTGTATTTTATTATATTTTTTCCTATATTGTTTACTTATTTCCCTTGTATTGCAAGCACTTTTTTACCATTACTATTTATTGCGTGCTATTAGTACTTCTTGAATGTCTTAGCGAGTCAAACGGTTCTTCTCATCCTAAGCATTTCACTGCATTGTTGACCTTGTGTTGAACCTGCATATGACAAATAAACAATCTTGAATCTTGAATCTAGTCTGTCGACATCTCCCAAGCTCAAAATGCTCTGTTCCCCCTTGTGATGTTATGAAGCAGTGGTTTTCAAGTCTAAATATGCCGGGTTTGTGTGTTAAAAGTGTGAATGAAACAAAACACAACTCCAGGAATGTTTGCAATGAAAAACATTATAACATAAATCAGAAAATAGCGCAACATCGGCCCTTGAAAACAACACAACTAACACAATTCCTCAGCACTGGCAACAGAATCTGCACCTTGGTATAGGGTCAATTAAACAATCCAACACTTTAAGACCAATAGTCGCCATATAACGACTTAAAATGTGTTGGCGCCTGATATCGTAATTACACTTTCACTTACATTTGTCGTTATCTTAGTGTTTATTATGCCTCTTGTAGCTTGGGTCCCCTCACACTCTCTCCGATGCTTGTTTTCATGCTGAGTGCTGGAGCCACGTCGTAATTAGCCCTGATTGATGCAGCATATTAAGCGGGGAACAATTAGCATACAGCATATTGCTACTCTGGCCATGTGAGAATGAGTGATGCAGCTGACCCGCGCTGGGCGACCACTCAATAACGCAGTCAGGGGGAGAACTGCACCATGAGCAAGTAATCCTCCGAAATGTTTTGTTCCAGCAACTTTTTAAGTGATTTTTCTCATAAACGACTCAATTTGCTTTGTGCAGTAAAGATTGAAAGGACTCGTGGGGGACTCGTGTGGGATTGAGGGCTGCACTGACTGCTCAGTATAGCGGATATGCACACGATATAATTGTAAAGACACGGTTTTAAGTAGACTTGTAGTACACAAAAAAACAGTAATACAGTAGATTAAGTTCTACTTCTACGGCTAGTACTGGAACTATTGCTTCGTCTATATTGCCACTGCTGCTACTATTACTATTGCTATTACTACTACCACCATCTAATAGATTTTGGAAAGCACTTTTATTCAGACATTTCAGCAAAATTACAGTCCTGCAACTGTCATCGTTTTTAAAAGAGAACAGAGCTATATTTTTTTAACCTAATCTTCATTACAAACACGCTGTACAGTTGCTATATCCTATTGTCCTCGCGCTCTATCATTAAGAGGCGCTCTATTGCACAGCGGCGAAGGGAGAAGCCGTCCTTTTGTGCACTTGTCCATCACCGGGGCTAGTTTACACAGGGCCAGATAACAAAGCAGAAAAGATTACAGGTGTGCACAGACGGGAGGCTACTGGACGCCATTTTGACCAGTCATACGCACTGACACGACTGACATATAGCCTGCATTTTACTGGAGCGCCAGGCAGGAGCAGGCATAGAGTCATATGTTTGCATTTGGGCCTGTGTAAAGAGCCAGAGTACATGTGAATGTGATTAGTCAGTGGTTAAAATAGGGCAGTAGTTTAAAAGGGCATCAGGTCCATTTTGATTATATCATATTATTTTATATAAAAAGATTTACCAATAATTCTACAGATAACTTCTTACAATATATGTTTTTGTGATTAATTTTTTGTATTTTTTTTTTTTGGATGGACTGCATTTATTCATCAATAGTCTTTATTGTTGGACATGTGCTTTTTGTGTACATGGATGCAAACAATTTAACTAAAGATTACGTCAAGCATTTATGAATTTCATTATCAGTGAATTTGGATATAATTTAGACACCTAGTAAACTCTTAACCCAAAGTTTTGTTTAACTCTATACGTCTGTCCAACAATTAAAGGTGCATTGTGTAACTTTTCTGGCGGAGGGTCCGTCAAGCACTTTTCTCCATGGAGATGTTATTACCTCGCCTGGAATATTTCACTATTTCACAGTGCGGTATTAAATCTTTGTATCTTCATGCAGCCCAAATCGGATTAAGTTTCAGGTCTGATCTTATTTTATCGTATTTTTCAGACTATAAATTGCCAAAAATGCACAAGGAAGAAGAAAAAAACATGTATAAGTTGCATTTTTGGGGGAAATTTATTTTATAAAATCAGACATTTCATTTTGAAAGGCAAGTTATAGAAGTTATGGTAATAAAAACAACCCAATAGAGAACAATCCGTGTATCATTCATTCATTTGTTTTTTAATACAGAACCAAAAATAAGAAAACAAAAAACAACTCTTTTCTTTATTATTTGTCTCTAAAACCAAAATGAAAAAACGGATGATTTGTTTTTTCATTTTTCATTCATATATACGATTCATATATATGGTTTATGGTCAGTGTGAAAAATGTCATATCTAAGTTGCACCTGAGTATAAGTCGCCACCCAAACTCTGAAAAAAGTGCAACTTATAGTCCGAAAAATAGGGTAACTCCACTTACAGAATACCCATTTTTCTCGGTATTTTGAGCTATAAAACCAATGTAATTTAATAAACGTAAGGTAGAGCTGTTTAAGAACAATGCCATGTGCATCGAAACAAGCACCCACACTAAAAAAGTTACATAAGGCACTTTTAAATTCAAGTTTATTGCAATAAATCTTTTCTAGCCCAGTCTACTAAACATAACTTTGTAAAGCCACAGGATTTAGTAGTAAATTTTGACAGGAAGAGCCTGGTGATTTAAAGCGCCTCTTCTCCCTTTTATTCATCTCTGCTTACTGTATTACACATAACTCACGATACGCTCTCCACAGTTGGCAATCCCTAGGAGAGCTCCTACGGCTGCTCCAAGCCCAGCCCACAGCTCCCTACCTGGGGCTTTTCTTCAGATATTTCCCCCGGGAGCCCCACAGACACAGCGGAGGCAGTCCTGGAGGTATACACATAAACTGAATACTTCTGGGAGGATTTAGGAGGTGAAAGAGACAGAACGGGCCGTGAAAGAGTATAACAAGAGGAAGCAGCCCAAAAATGTTGAAAGTTGAGCTGCTGTTTGAGGCATAAGTGAGCTTGGAAAGTCGCCTTTTATGTGATATCAAAGACTGGTGCCATTACCCCAGGGCGGAGGCAGGTATGGCCGGGCATTCTTCCAAAATGCAAATGAACGAACAGGTGAGAGCAGGTGAGTAATGTGGTCTTTTGCACAACAATGGGAAAGCTATTGCCGTCTGGGTTTTGTCCACTTCACTTTGTCCCCGTGTGTTTTTGTTCTTTAGCTAATGTCAAGTGGCTATAGCTTGCTTTGGTCACTGCGCTCACACCAGACACAGCAGTGGGATTTCCTTTTGTTGAGACCAAATTCAGACGGGATAAAAAGTGCTTGGTTTATATAGTAGAGAGGAAAGTTCATTTAACTAACTGTGCTCCATTATAAAGTTGTAAAACAAAAGAGTTAGCCATTGCACTTTGTCAATTGTACCTCAATATACAAGTTAGAACTGCACTGTGTAACTTTTATACACACACAAACCCTGCTCTGTAACTGAAAACACTCTGTTCCACCTTGTGATGTCACGTGGTGATCCTGAAAGTGCTCCGTTGTGTTTTTAAACTCCATACACCTTCACTAGAATCATTTGGATGATTTCAGCTCTGGAAATTCCCATTTCTACTGAGCTAAAGGTTAAAGGTAACTTGAAAACTACCGTTTCATGACATCACAAGGGGGAACGGTACTTTTTGAGCTTTGGATAGACGGAGTAATAATCAAATGTGACTCAAACACGTGTGAATGAAGCAAAACACAACTCCGGGTGTGTTTTTGAGGGGGTAACATCATTGTATCATGGCTAAAAGCTCCAAGAATCCATTTTGTAGATAACACAGGAGCTTTAAACACCAAAACTAAAGCAAATTCACGCAATTAAATAAACATGAGCTGCGCAAACAAATGTACGAAAGCGTAGCGTGCCACATTTTGTACACAGTGTTACTCTATGTGAAATTCTACTATCAGGACACTCTGCTTCACTTAAAAGAGCTCTTTCATTGCGAGCCAGAAAGCATTTCCAGCTTAGATTTGATAAGCTCCGTCTGCGGCTCCAAGTGACTGCTCAGAGCTGGGCACAAAGGACGTACTTCGACGACACAGTCAAATCAGGTGCTTAAATCTGTCAGGCCTGTTTTACATTCCGAATCAAGCCAGACTTAATAGAGACGTGACTTTTAGCAAGTCCAGCCAGACAGAATGCATTTCATGTGCTTATTTTTACACCCGTCTCTTGCTATTCTTACTTATTTTGAATTTACCATGACCATTTCTATTGTTGCTTTTTGTTATGACGATAAAAGTGATAGAGCTACTGCGTCCAAATGCTTGTGGATCAATAGTTTGTCTAGATGCAAGCATAAAGTAGTGCACATTTTCTTGATTTGTAGAATTGCGGTAATTACTGATGGCATTTACTTGTTTTTCTACATCTTTATTCAAATATTTACTCAGAGGGAACAGATTGTACTGCGGAATAATTTGATATTCTAAGTCAAAAGGGCACAAGTGAAGTAAAAGTAGGGGTATCACAACGTCTTGTACATTCTTAGTGTGTCAGTTTTGTTTTGACCAGTCCAAACGGTAGCTGTTAGCGTGTGCGCCTGACAGACAAGCGTTGACATTTACCGAGGGCTGTTGTGTGGGTGTAATACAGCCGGGAGATGCTGACTTGCTTATATGCACACGACCGAGATGTGTGCGCCCCTTTTGATGCAGCGTTAAAAGAAAGCTCGCAAAAACCACAGGGGACGAAGGGCACCCCTGTCTCCCGCCAGCCGAAAAGGTCAAACTCTTCAATATTAACTCTTATTCGGGTCACCACGCTCATTATACTACAATAACCATTTTACGGAGCCCTTCCAGACCTCCATAAAACAAAAGACTTTTCTTGACACGTTCCCTTGGAATTGGAAACCCACACCAAGAGTGAGAACGCTGTCGGCGCCCTCAATCCAGACAGGACATAAACAGTTTCTCAAAACAATCTGCAACAATCGTGACCTCATTATGGAGGTCCCTAGAAGACCCCTGCAAAGTGAAATGGAAACACAACTTGATACGGTGTGAACGCCTATAAACAAACACGTACGACAGGGCACCTTAAAAGAATGCGGAGAACGGCATAGGTTTTCATTTGGGACACGACCAAAGCGTCTATCAGCAGATCTCCACAAAGCACCAGACAGTCAGGGGCATTTCAGACTCTTTCACCCCACAAGACCTCCCTGTTCACACATTTGTCTAAGTATTATGGCATGTAATGAGGATTTAACTAGTTTCTGTGCAAGCATTTAGTTCATTTTATAGTTGATAGCTTTATAAATGTTTTTAGCCTTCTCAACAGATTTAATTTATCATCTCTGACATGAAGTTTCCACTTCTATTATAGCGTCTATGGCAGGAGTTGAAGGCAGTGATATTTTAAAGTTCAATATTAAAGAATTGTAAAGGTCATGGATTTAGTTGTCATTATGAGATGAGGAATAAGGTAAACTCATGAGGGAAATTCATTCTCTACGTTTGATCCGACCTCCAGCGCCTCTTTGGCAACATGTCCGGTGCGGAGGACACCCGAGTGCAGTGCCGAACGTTCTAGATGTAGATCTTGAGCTTGGACTACCTTCGCTGGAGTATTTTTAGTATTTTTATGGTGCAAGGGGAGGGAGAACATGCAAACTTTGAACAGAAATCCCCAGTCCAAAAGCTGAACCCAGAGTACAATGCAAAAAAACTAAAATCTAGTTCAAATTACTTACATTTCATCGTTTCAAATTTCAATACATTTGGCTACGCTTTAGAAAAACACAACTCTTTGCACTTAAAATAAGAAATAAAATCTAACGTTGCTTGAATTGAGAAAAACACATATTCCACTGGTAGATCATTTGACTTGTCAAGTTGAATCTACCCAAATAAAGTAAAATGTGGTTATTTTAAGTCTTACCCACATATTGTAACCTTCTTGCTGTGAAGTATGAGCTAGCACTAAGCTCATTTTACAATTACAAAAACAGAAAGAAAGAAAGTATACGTTTTAGCTCTGATGTACTATTTGTGCTTGAGGCAGTAAACTGAGCACAATGTAAAAGAAGATTATAACATCAATCAAACAATAAGATGCGTGAAGAGAATAGAGGAGAGGAATGCATCTTTCTAAAACAAGTGGTGCGGTTCTACAATACCTCTACTTTCCTTTTCTTGTACATCCTTTACGTTTAAATACCAGGTTCTTTTATGTGGTTGAAGTCACTTAAGAGTTTACATGTCGTTGAATTGTGAGTGAGTTTAGCACGTAGCCGCCATCTCCATTGTAGCACTCGGGTCACGCCGTTAATAAATTAGGCTTACTCAAATATGATTTCTGTCAAACCAGTTCTGAAACAGTCTTTGTTTCGATGACGCGTCTGGAAGTTCATAAATCATCGCATGCCTTCCTGTTGACAGAGCAGGCTTGTGCAGGCCGACCTAACAAGTGGGTGTGCGTGTTCCTAATACTGCCAATACTCCGCCAACCTTCTCTCCTGTCAGTGTTACCAAGACAAACTAGATGGATTTACACTCGCACACAAGAAATAGAATAAACTCAATATAATTGTTTCAAATTTACAGTTAAAATGCATGAAAAACAGAACTCCACGCTTCGTAATTAATCACCACGATGAGTTTCTAAGCACTTTTTATATCTTTCGGAAGCCAGAGCAGGGTAACGCTAGGAACAACTAGAATGCCAAGCTCGCACTTCCTTATTCTCAGCCCTGAAGTGCTTTTAATTAGATGCATGCGGTACACTTATTTTGACCTCAAGAGCTGCTCATAGAAAACACACGGCCTGGCCCAAAAACAAAGTCGCCAAATGGATTCAACTAAGCAAACAGGTACGAGGTTGCTGCAGTTGGTTGGGTCCAGGTTCAGCAACAGTGTGTGCTCAAAGAATGAGGTCAGCTGACTACCTGAATATACCTGAATGACCAGGTTATTCCATCATTTTTTTTAATTTCCTGATGGCACGGCATATTCCAAGGTGGCAATACCAGGATTCTTGGAGCACACACTGTTGCTGAACCTAGACCTGACCAACTGCAGCAACCTCGTGTATTTGCTTAGTTAAATCCAGATGGCGACTTTTTTTTTGGCCAGGCAGTGTATCCACACAGGGGCAAGACAAAATTTGCTCAAATCCATTGGAAAAATTGGATAAAGGAATTAAATAATTCTAGAAAAACTCAGCTCATTTAGTTTATTGCATTAAATTGTCCCAAAATACAGTCGTTGTACATTAACTGCTGTGTATTAATTTATACGCTGTAGTATTTAGACTGCTGTCACACTGACGAGAAAATGTTTGTGCTTAATTAACCTATTCTAAACCACAGAACGGAGATGTGGCAACGGCGTGATAAATATTCAAAACTGGGGCACGAGAAAGAGTGAATTAATTTTGGCTCTGTGCTGGTTTGGATGACACCTTCAGAATCGTGCGGCTAAAGCTGTCGGCTGTGACGCCTTCTTTCTCCCTGAATCACCCTAATCCATGCTAATACACCACTGCTAAATGTCTGTCTTCTCCGCTTTCTACGCTAACACTCATATTAGCCTGGTGTTGTGTTAAACTAGCAGGGAGTTTCTTTCCTTCCATTGTAGCTGAAGCGAGAAAAAAAAAAGGCGGAATAGTGAATAAAAAAGAAACAGGATTACATTATTTTCCAAGGCAAAATTCAACTTGTTTTTTACATTTTATCCTGGCAAAAATGAGTTATAATTGAGATATTCCTAAGTAATAATTGCTAATTTTCTCAGTTGGTAAGATTACTTCGAGGGTAGAAAAGCTTTTATAAGAAGTTAAAATCATTCATGCAGGTCTACTTTTGGCTAGTTTGGTCTTTTAAAACAACATGATCCAAGCTGCCTACCATGATTCAGCTGCCAGCTATTTGGACATCTCACATCAAATTTCATGCTATTTCTTCAAAAACTGGATAGTAATATGTATATAATTGTGTAATTGTGTAGTTAAAGGCATTGTTAGTGAGCTTTATTGTCTTAAAAACACACACACACACACAGAAGTAGTCAAAAGCGATTCCTCACTTACCTTATGATTTCCAAGTATCATTATTATTCACTGCAATGAGTTGAGAAGTGCTTTACACAACTCTCCAGACCAGAGACCAGAGCAGAGTTTGGCTGTGACTAGGGTGACCAGATGACACTATTTACCCGGGACAGGCCCAGTTTTGAGCCCTGTGTAATCTGTCCCTGCAAATTTATACAAAACCAGAGATTTGTCCCAGTTTTATACAAGAAATGTCCCAGGCGTCCCTATTTTTGACCAATTTGATCCAAAACAGGACTAAACTAAGATTAAATGAGAACAACATCAGGTCTAAACCAGGACTAAAACAGGATTATCACAATTTTTTGACTAATTTGTTCCCCACCAACAGTAAAGAGGAGCATAAGCTATAATTTGGTTAGCCAAAAAACAGAAAAACATGTTTACAAATGACCATAAAGCTCAAAAATGCAGCAACAAAAGTCCCTCAGATCATGACTGATACGAGATTGCACAATGTTACACACTCTTTTCACTACTTTATTTATACCAACCATCCCAACCCGGGTGTGTCCCAGTTTAGAATTTGGAAAATCTGGTCACCCCAGCTGTGACAGTAAAGCTAACAACAACCATAATGCTAACACGTACTTCCTGAGCCTCTGGCAATAAAACGAATTATAATTTGGCCTCAAGAGCTGCTTATACAATATATCTGTAATTTTGTTGTACAGGGTTTTTAATGACTAATGCGAAACAAGACAAGAATCACAAAGAGTCAAAACTTCAGGACATAACTTAACATAAACAAGGACTAAACCTCGCCAAAAGATTACAATGTACTTTCCCCACAGATTGAGGAACATTAGAAGAGCTAAAAGTGCCAAAAGTGTCCAGTAAGCACTTTATTGAGTTTGAGAAAGACAAAATAAAGCCATATTGAAGACATTAGTTTTCCCTGTCCGGGGGGCTTAAGCACACACAGCTCCCTGAATATGCAGTGAGTCCCGTATTGCAGTTGGCCACCACCACGTTCGGAATAAATCACGTTTACCTGTTTGAGATGCCAAACACTGTCCTATCTGCAGGCAAAAAAAATGACTTCTCACCACAAAGGCAGCCATGACAGATCTTCTCCGCGCTCTTCTATCTACAGCTAAGGAGATGTGGGCCATTCCTGCATGAGAAATGAAGCTCTGTAGAACCTGTAGGACCGATCCATCATGGCGACAATTGGAAAAGGACTGCCAGGTACCATCAACGGCGTGACAGGTACAGGATGAGGAGAGGGGATGGGGGGTTTTAACGTACGAAATGCATACTTCAGATTGTGGCCATATTCTTACTGCCAGTATATACTATATTTCTGCGTACCCAGCACAGGAAGTATGGCAAACGCATTACACAAATCAGATGGAGAAGTCCACATGATGAATTGTTCACAACTCGTCTGACTGGACACGTCATTTTCCATTCAAATAAGCACAGGGAAGAAACAAAAAACATCTCGAAAGTTGGACCAAAATAATACAAAAGACAGCATGTCATATGGATAAAGTGAGATCATATTTAAAGGTGTACTGTGTAACTTTTCTGGTGGAGGATCGGACGCCTGCTTGTCTCCATGAAGATATTAGAGTTGTTTTGCCTGAAATGTTCCACAGTATGGGATTAAATGTTCCACGGTATCCACGGGGACATGCAGGGCGCACCTCCAGGTCAAGTTACGGCTCAAATCAGTGGAGAGGCAAGCCCAGTCACAGTAAGAATACAGTTTTTCTTTAGTTTTTTGTACTTAAAGGTGCACTATGCAACTTTTCAGGTAGACAGTCCACCACCTGTTACTGGAATGTTCCACAGTATACCATAAAATGTATTTATCTTTCATTAAGTGAATTATGGGCATTTCTATTGCTCAAAATAGCTTAGAAACATGTCGCCTCTCCACAAATATGACCTGTAACTCGACCTTGTAGCCCCACTTGCTTATTTCTTCAGGAAAGGTCTGGATATGTTTAATACCGAGCTGTTGAATAGCAAAGCAAAGACATCTCCATGGAAACAACTAGAAAAAAACACAATGCTCCTTTACTATGAAATTAGTGCTATCAAACGATACATTTTTAAAATCAGATTAATCACACTTTAGATAGAATTTTCATTAATCACGATTAATCGCAGTTAATCATTCTTCAGAAAAAGACCAAAATAGTTGAACAAAAATGAAATTTAATATTAAAAAGTATTATTAAAGTATTATTACAATTATTATACAATTTTTTTCTATCGCTGATAGTTTTGTTGACAACACCGACGTTGTTTGTCGTGCTCGGCTTGTTGTTGGTACAAGTAGCATTGTTGCTGCCGCTGAATCAAGCACGTGTCTAGCTTTAAGATAGTATTTTAAACTTGTGCAAAAGAGACTTCATTGCTGCAATATCTGCAAACTATCTTAGTTTTATCTAAAGTTGCGTATGGACAGACCTGATCACTGACCTAATCACCTGCACCGCCTTTCAGGTCACCATTGCGCTTTCAATAGAGGAGTGTGTGCGTTCAGAATAAACTGTGTGATTAATTTGCGTTAAAAAAAAAAACATTGGTGCGATTATTTATTTATTTTTTTGATTAATTGCATGCGTCAGCGCGTTAACGTTGACAGCTCTATATGAAATGCTATAGTTCGGAAAAGGTGCACGTGCGTCTATATTGTTCCTCCGTCATCTACATTCATGGTCAGGTGTACCCAGTGTGGAGGATTCATTTACTGTGCGTGTTTCAGGTTCGACACACTACAAGCCTGAACAATTACCATTTTTCAATATATTGGCGTGCATAATTGTGTTTTATTTCTTTAGCCTTGTACATTCCCAATTACACCGCCTGCTGTCTCATCCCCCAGGTGTCGTCTTCTCTTATTTTCATACGCCGAACAATATAATCGGATGTTGCGACCACATGGGAAGGTGCTAAATCACAGACAATGAGAAGCGAATAAAATGCCTTAATTTGCATAGAAACTGCTGTAAGCACTCTCCAATGATATGGTGCTGAAGAAGCAGGCAACCATGGCGATACACAGATGAGTCTGTATGTCTTATCTACTGTTTTTTTGTTGTTTTGTAGGATGCGTTGAGACTGTGTTAAAGGTGCACTATGCTGGTTTAATACTATACAGTGGAACATCAGAGACAAAGCAATAACATCTGCAAGACGAAAAGCATTTGACCAGAAAAGTTACACGATTTAGCCTTTAGTGGAAAAGAGTGGGAAACCTGCAAGCTAACCGAATTTAGAAAACCACATTCCCAGGCTGTGTTTTCTGGCTTTGCGAAGCACATTTGTTAATTTGCATTGATCGAGGGAGACTGATGAGAAGAGCAAAGTGTAGAAGAAGTTTTAGCTCAGTCAAAGGCTCACGGCGCACTGTATTGAGTGGACAGTGAGAAAGAGATGTCTTGTTAGCAACCCCGCCTCTGGATTTCTGTCTGTTACTTTTTACGTATTAGCACAAGTGAAGAATGGCTCGGAGGCAGATTTGTTATTCTATAAGGGCAGCAAACTATACTTTAACCGTAATTAAAAGGCCCATATTACACTATTTTCTCATCTATATTATAATTTCGTTTCCTCGTCACAAACATACCTGGAGTTGTGTTTTGTTTCATTAAAATATGTTCTTCTATCGAACGGAAAACACTCGATTCCACTTTGTGATGTCATACAGGAAGTGCTCCACAGTATTTTTGAACTCCACACACTTTCACTAGAATCATTTGGATAATTTCTACTGTGCAAAAAAAAGTTTAAAAAGGTAGATTTACCTTGAAAACTACCGCTTCATGACATCACAAGGTGGAACAGCAACAACAAAACAACTCCAAGTATGTTTTTGATGAGGTAACAGCATTATACCATGGTTTAAAGCTCACAAGAGTCAATTTTGCGTAATATGAGACATTTAAACCTTTTAATGAATAGTGTTTAAATAGTTGTTGATGTATGTACGCATCAGTCCATGTGTGAACCTTTTTTAACGATGACAATTGTAAAAAAGGCGGTCGGGAAACCTGTGCTGATCTTGTAATCATAGAGATTAAGGAGTCCAAAACGGCAGGTGAATAAAAATATTTGTTGATGTAATGTGCACAGTAGATTTATAAAGAAATGAAAGAAATGCACTGAACTGTGAATCTACATTTGGGAACAGAACTACAAAACCTCGTCTCCAACTTGCGTCTTGTCTCGTCTTGGTGGAATTGTACCTTGTCCCATTTCTAAACTATCGGCCACTGAAATAAAATGCATTTGTTTACCTCGCTAGACCCTATTCCCCATGCACACACCCACAGTGGTCGTCTTTGTCCAGCCAGTGCCAGTGCATTAACTCCGGTGTCACTTGAGGACAGTGGACCCTTGCTTATACTCCACTATATCACCGTATGGAGCCTTGGACCAGACCCGTGCGCGGCTTGTATTCCGCCGTCAGCATTGTTTGTGTTTTGCTTTGTCTGAACCCTGTGTGTATACTTTTCATCCTGCCTCCTGGGGTCACCTGCTCTGCTGCTGTTCAGAAGGTCAGAGATGGGAGGCTGGGAGGGGTCAGTCATCGCCGCATCTCTCTTTCATGTGCTCTCATTTCTCTCCTGGTATGTGGACTTTATTAAATTTTCCTCTGGGTGGGTGATAGAGGAGACAGGGGGGGATCAGGGGAGCCGTCCCTTCTTAGGCGCTTTCATCTATCCTTCCTGTTTCATTCGTGCGCTGTGACACTGGTGAGAAGGCCCTCTCTGTGCCCGGCCTGTGGGACCGAGAGCCGCGATTTCATCTGGAGGTCAGAGCAGGAAAACTGATAACAAGTCGCTCAATCTCCCAAAACGTATTTTCAGAGACTGTCAAGGACTGTGAAGGCTCTATAGGGACATATACTAAGGTAGCGATGTTTCTGAATCAAACGCCGCGCACACTGGCATATTTGAACTTTGGATCTGATATGAATAAACGACTAAACTGACACTGACCCTTTCTTTTCTCAACAACTTTCTGAATACGCAGAAGTATAAGTAATACATTTCCAGTTTTGCATGGCCACCTGTTTGTATTCAGGAACACTGTGTTTACAGTAAACCCGAACGTTCAAAGTAATTAAATAGATGACGTTGTGAACAAAAGTTTTAGAAATAGTCCTACAAACTTAATTATGTCAAGTTGCTGTAACATATTCTTCTTTTTGAGTAATTTTAACTAATATTTTTTGCTTAAAGTATTGTGGGTATAATTGAGCATGACTTAAAAACATAGATGAGGTACAACTTAGAATTAAGTCATTAAAAGTCCTGTTTGTTGTTTCAAATAGGGATAATAATAATACTAATACATAACACTTGTACGGCACTTTTCAAGATACTCAAAGATGCTTTACATGGAGAGACAAAGGCAAAAAAATAAGATAATTAGCTTTTTTTAAACATGGGATGATTTACAATAAACTTAATTTATAGAGTATATGCTGCAATACAACACAATTTCAAAATGATTGAGTTGCCGAATAGTTTTACAGAAAACTATAAGTCATATTAACTGCGAATACTTGAGTTGAGGTAAATAAACACTTTTAATTCAGCCGTTTTCAAAAGGTGCAAGCAGCAAGTCCAACCTTTTAAGTTCTGAGAGATTGGGACTTTTAAGTTAACTAAAATAATTGAGACAATCAATCGCCTCAGTTTTTTGGAGTTCTAGTAACTTATTCGGGTTTACAGTGTTGCTTTGCCTGTAATATTCCACAGTATAGAATTAAACACACCTTTCTCCAAGGCAACATGGTTAAAGATCTATGGAGAGGCGAGTCCACTCATAATAGAATGGCTGTATTTCAGTTTTATTTACTTTTTATTGCATGCACGTAAACAAAATGCAAGATAGACAGGTTTAATGTTGTATTGTGTAACATTCCTGACAAAGCAATATTATCTCTATGGCAAAATGACATGGAATACCTTTACAAAGAAACAGAACATTAAAAAATAGATGGTGGATGTTTATTTCCATGCAGCAGTCAGACAAACGGCACTACAGGTTTACAGCGAGGGCACATCACTATAAAGACAACACAGCCCATTGACCCAAACTCCAGCATTATTATCCCTTGGGAACGGGCTCCAGTCTGTGTCTCACGCAGAAGTATGCAGCCATTTATTTAAGTTCACCGTCAATTTGGGCAAAATTGCTCAGGAAGGATTATATGCCAATTTCAAAAATAGGATTTGAAAAATATGTCTGTGAATGAGCTCTATTCATAAAGCCGTACAAGACTCACGGGATCAGCGGCGGCCAGTCACTTGCGCACACAGACCACAGTACAGCGTCTGGCCCAGGTGACCTTGACTGAGGGAGACATGGGAGACAAATTGGACCGGGCCAACTGCAGAGGACCCAGACAGGAAGAGGTACACGCACAGGGCTGCCAGTGTTAGCCGTGTTAGCATCAGACACGAGAGGGGGGCATCTGTTTTAATGATACCCAAATACTTGTGCTCAGGACAGGGGAGGAAACCAGACCGGAGTAATGGGAAAACAGCAGGTGGCGAGAAGGAACAAAGACAAGAAAGTGAATGGTGAGACTATAACCAATAACACGAGGTGCAAAAGTACTGTAAGGGTCTCGCCCAATGACACAAAGACAGTATTTATTATAGTATAGTATTCAGGACACAAAAACGAACACATGCTCCAAACAGGATCTTGTTGTGAGACGAAAATTACTCCACAAAATGCAACGTGACTTCGCGAAATAATTTCAAACAAAACTATAAACATAAATCAAAGGAAGCAGATAAACTGAGCAACAGATGTGGAACTTGTTGGTGTGCGTCTGTGTGTGTGTTTGTGTGCAGGCTTAAATATGTTTGTGAACGTACACGGACAAGTGGCACTCAGCAGATGGTGTCTACTCTTTGGAGGGGACCCCCTGCCGAGGCTCGGCGTGGGCCCAGGACCCTAAGTGCTGCTCAAACTCATCAACCGCCATTAGCAATCACACGCTTCCCGAGAACAAAGACGCGCAAGTCGGGCCAAAGACACAAGGACTCACACAAGATTAAGACAACATAATTAAGTCAGATCTGCAGAGGTTAAATCCAGTTTTTTAGAGGTTTGGACCATGTTATAATGTTGCACCCGCATGGAAAAGTTAAGTACGAGAAGAGTTTGGATTTGTTTTTGTAAGACTGAGTAATTCTTTATCCTGTCACTTGCCTCCATGGAGATGTTATTGCTTTTCCTGGAATGTTCCTCAGTATCTATCTAGCACTTTACTACGGGTGTGTTTTCTGGTCAAAAATATCTTGAAATCCTTGTATCCCTTCGCGCAGGGTGGCTTCTCCACAGATCTGACCTGGTGGTGCTCGTATTCGTAAAGATATAGAAATGGAACGATGTAGAGTTGCCGGACTTTTCGGTCAGAAAAGTACACACTGTGTCTTTAAATGCTCTATTCCACAAACTGATTCTCTTCTGTATTTTTGCTTAATCCCAGCACTTAATTAACCTTCACATTTTTCTATTCTACAAAGAGTTTAACCTTGCTGTAGTGGCTGCCGATGTTGACATTATCACTATACGCTTTTCAAAACCCACTGGCCCATTTAAAAGCGTCGGCGTAGTCCTCGATTTAATTCAGTGATTAAAAATGTATGCAAATGTATATAGTGCGTATATGAAGGAGAGACTTCTAAATGGGACTGTATTGTTACGCAGACGTCTCACACTCCAGAATTCAGATCTGATTTTGAGGTGCAAGTTACTGAGCTATGCGAAGGACAACGGCGTAATGGATCTATTTAAATCCAGCAAATTCCATTGAGCTCTGTGGAGCCGAGGAAAACATGGGAGATGGGAATCTGGTAACATTTGCAAAAACGCCACGCATGACCAGGTTCAATTTGAAAGTAATTTTTGGAGAGGACATTTGGGTGACTTTCCCATTATGTTTACCCCTGACAGAATATCTGCATGGAAATATATCAAGTGCACAGGAATGAAGCCTCAGCCTGTGAGAAAAGACACGAGGAGCTTTGTTAGGTAACCAAGGCAACCAAACTCCAATAATTGTATTAGGTGAAAGTCTGTTCTGTCGACGATGGACAAAGAAAACTGGGTTACTGGGAGCTGATTGATGTTGTAGTAACTATGATAAAGCAGATCAGGGGTCGAATTTGTTTTAAAAAATAAAAAAATGAAATGTGGTTTTCATTTGACAGTGTTTTTCCGCAGTGTTAGAGATTTGGAGGTGCAGTTGCTTTGCTATAATATAAACAGGGCTTTTATGGTTGCTAGGTGCCAAGTTGTTTTGGCATCTGCAGTTGCTTTGTGTGTTTTTAATACTTTTTTTTTTAACTTTATTAACTGTGGGTATGGATTTACTAAATTTAAGATTTTTTTTTCAGCATTTCTATGTTTGTTTCTATGTAGTGACGTTATCATTATGTTATTGATATGTTATCAATGTCTGAGGAGATAAGGCTCGCACCATCAGTATCATCTTTTAAATCACTGCTTAAAACCAATTTTTATCAGTTGGCGGATTTTAGTTTTTATTCCCTACTTATTTTTATTCTATCTCTTTTATTTATTTATCAGAATTAATCTGATTTGTTGAATCATTGACTGTTTGACTTTGTTTTATGTGCTATTTCTATGTGTTTTGTATTGTTCATTTCTTTTATAAATAAAGATTTATTATTAATAATAAAGTATCCATCTATATACCTATCTGTCTGTCTGTCTATAAAATGTATATGGTCACAAACACATATTCTGTTTCTGTTTGAGTAAACTGCAAACTCTAAATGAAAATCAAGGTTCAAGGTTCTTTATTTGTCATTCAAGCGTGCGAAAGAAACACAAGACAGAGTACAATGTGTTCCTCAAAGCCCAGTGACAAAGCGAAATAAAAACAATAATAAATAAACCATATTAAAAGTACATCAAGAGCATTTAGCAGTTCCAACAGACAAGTACAAGTAAAACGTGTGGCGAGACAGCACCGTTCAAAAGTCTGACAGCCTTGGGGGGAAAAAAATTGGACCTGGACTGAAAATATCACAACTTGGGTGAAGCGTCTTGCCTAAGGACACAACAACAGAGCCACTTCCGCTCCACTGTGACCCCTGGTATTCTCAGCGGTCTCCCATCCAAACCCCAACCCAAACCTGCCCCAATTAGATGACGATATTTCGCGAGATAAGGTATTGACAAACAGGTACGGCCACTTAAATCCATTCTAAAGCTTTGTATAATCTCATAACAAGCGATGAAAATTGTTTATGTTAGTCATTCTGCCACCAACTGTACTCAAGTCAAGCTCTTGTTTTCTCAGTAGCGAGACAAGCTGTCGAGCATGATTTCTTTTCTTTTTTTTCCCATGTATGATGTTGCACTTTGTGAATGAATCCAAAATCACAGCCACATCTAAAAGCGCACTAGGAAGTTTGCCTGGAGCACCGATGTAAGCGTACGTCTCTGCCTGTCTAGCACATCTCCGCACTCCTGATGCCGCCATTCGAATCAGCACAAAGACGAAGGCAGATCCGCGAAGCTTTCCGTGAATGTACAGTATGCAAATGTGTACCATTGTTGGGCGCATTTCGCTAGCAGTGAGGCTTTTGTGTAAAAGGAAAAATACCGAGCCATGTGGAGCATATTAGGCCTTTTCAACTGATAAAATACAATCTTGAAAACGTTGTGGAAAACCTTGGAAGGAACAAAGGAGAAAGTCTTAGTCACAGTGTCCCTGGGTTGTCTTGTTCTGACATACTGAGGGGTTTTTTTCGCTCGACGTTCAATCTGGTGCCATTCTAATAGGTCCAAATTACTCAACTCTGCTCATATTTCAGGCTATTTTCCACAATTTGAGCTGTGAAAAAAGCTGTATAATGAAATGCTTAGGTCTTGGGTGGAGATGTGAAGTGACAATACCTCAGTTATATTTTCCCATGAAAGGTTGACGGTTCTTTTCTTTGTGTAGATGTGTGTAGTACTGTGTAGTTGCGTTTATTTGATTCAATTTTATAAAGAAATTGAACGTTTTAGAGCAGCTACTTTTACTCCTACTTGAGGAATATTTTTTAATGAAGTAGCAGTACTCTTCCTTCAGTAAAAATGCAAACGTGAGTACAATATATGATTTCGTAGACAATTTCCACAAGACGAGATACAAAATTGGGTCCACGAGAACACGATTTTAACATAATTCCAAATATATACATTTCGCGATTCAGTTTCCAATTTGGGCCTCACATTTTTTTATTTATTTGATTTCATAGTTTTGTTTCCGCTTCTGCTTTTTGGAACTGAGATGTAGCTCACCAACACGTAACCCTATTTTGTCCGATCCAAATGTCAACAGTTGGAAAAAAATCTCACGAAAAAATCTCAATCGCAATTTTGTGTCACGAGATCTTGTACCATCCCTATAATTTAATTGGTCAAACCTTTGTGTATATCCATAGAAAATACCATATTCTGTGCATTATTTAGTTTATTTTGTCCTTTACATTAACTTACAATCAGATATTACATCCCAACAGTTACTTTCTTGAGTAACTTCTTGGACCTATACTTCGTGCATTGAGTTGACTAATATTATTTTGCAATAACGTTACTCTCGAGTACAATATTTGGCTACTCTACCCGCCTCTGCTCTTGTGCTGGCAATGCAAACTGTCACTGTGCTCTCAAGCAAGACTCTTAACCCATTTCAAAACCCGGCAGTATCACTTGTCGCTTGGTCATTTTAGCATTGTGGGTTTAGTGGAATAGAGGATTTGATTTGCTTTCACCAATTATGGAAAATCACGTTGTTAATCTCACTGAAGTTGGAACTAATCATTTCCACTACCTGGAATTTCATCATTTCGGAGCCCTTAAGTGGTGCCAGACAACACTGCCAACCGTTCTCCACTCATATTTGGCACAGTCCTTCCCCGACTTTGTTCATTGTTATTTGGACAGAAAAGCTTAATTAAAATGCACAAGCAACCTTAAGCACCAGCTCCCAACGAACTTCTCAACGGACTATTTTGTAAGCCAATGTCATTCCAAGACTTGTTTTGACACTACCCTTCTTTTGTCCTATCTGATTTGGAATGGTAACAACTGACTTTATCGAGAAGCGGTCTGCAGATAATTAGCTAAGTGAAAATAAAGGATGACATTTACTTAATAATGTCACTTTATGGACCGACTGCTTTGTGGACATTCTAACCAGCTCTTGGTGTTAAAGACGCATTGTGTAACTTTTCTGGTGGATGCTTTTCGAAGGCTTTTCTTCAGGGGAGACCAAACCAGACCACGTTATAGAGTAGATCTGTGGAGAGGCGACCCCGCTCACAGTCAGAAAGCCAGTTTTCCTAAGTATTTTCGAGCTATAAAACCACATGTAGTTTAATAAACGTAAAGTAAAGCTGTGTAATGTCATACTGTGGAACATTCCAGTGACATAACCATAGAAACAAGCAGGTGACGGACCTTTAATAATGGTTTCATGGACATGCGAACCAACGAGGGATTCTGAAAAAACTCCAGTCAGTTTTTAATTATATATTTTTCTTGCGGTCGTCAATATATATTTACTCATTTAATTTTGTCTAACGGACTATAGCGAGGGGATTGCCAAGAAAATTAAAATGGTTGACAACAAATATTGACACACCTGGAACGGACAAAGCTTTTGGGTGCTGCTTTCTATTTACACATCACAACCGTGCTAGCCAACATAAAGGTCCTGTATTATGCAAAACGTGAGCTTTAGCCAAGTTTTTTTGTTTTTATCTTATCAAAAACATCCCCGGAGTTGTGTTTTGTTTCATTCACACCTTTATTATTAGTCTGTCTACATCTCCAAAGCTCAAAATGCTCTGTTCCACCTTGCGATGTCATGAAAGTAGAAATGGGCAACCCCAAAGTCGCAACTATCCAAATGATTCTAGTGAAGGTGTATGGAGTTTAAAAACACTGTAGAACAAGGTGGAACAGTGTCTAAATAACTAAATATGCAGGGTTTGTGTGTTAAACATGTGTGAATGAAACAAAACAACTCTGGTGTGTTTCTGATGAGGAAACATTATAATATGAAGCAGAAAAGAGCATAATATGGACCCTTTAAGCGCACATATTCACGACTAACTGTAGCTAACTGAACAGAAAGGCGAACGGGCTTTTTCTGTCATTTCAAAGTGTCCATTTCTCACCTACACGATCATTCTTCCTCTCATGTCTCATTTTTCTGCCTTTACGGCCTTTCCACAAGCTCCTCTTTAAAATTCAGGACGTATAACGGAGCACTTTACACTATTAAAGGCTGCCCTCACCCGCCTTCGCCTCAGCCCCTGGTGTCTGCTCTGGAGACATAGGTCATTTGTCATCAGAGAAGGGGAGCCGGTGGAAACAGCAAGCCCAGCAAGGGAGCTCCTCACTGGGCTTGACAGCTCGCTACGTAGGGGCCCCCGAACGCTGAACTGCTGAATATAGTCAACCAAGGCAAGTCGCAGGAGACGAAGACGAGGAAGATGAAGCGGTGATGTCAGCGTGGGTGTCACCGGGTGTCACTGGGTGTTACTGGGTGTACCTGATCTAGGTGTAGGGACAGGTGAGGTTAAACTGCCCATGACAGGTTGGACTACTCACCTGACTAAACACATTTAAGATCTTTTTTTTCCACAATTCTTTCCCAGTTTGGCCATTTTTTAGGTTTAAAATTTTACTTTCTGGTTGGAAATCATAACTGTTACTGAGCAATCTTATTTTACACTGAGCCAAAACTCCTCTAAATGAGCAACGCAATTTTAATTTGAAGAAAACAGCTTTATTTGCTTGAAAGAATGTTTAAAGTATCAGAAAAAATGTGTTTCATACAATTTTGGGTAAAATTCTCTCGAGCCTGGGGTTGTGTCCATATGAAACTCTCAACTTCCTGTGATTTTCAACATATTTTTCAACTTTTCTTCACAAATTTCTTCTTGATTTGTGTAAAACTATAATTCATATTTGCAACAGGTATTATCGAACCAACTTAAGCAGAAATTAGAGAATCGCCAAAACCCGTCACATGCACGTATAGATGCAGAGCCCTGACTATGAATAAGAAACGTGCAGTCTCCTGTACAGAGAGGCTGTGTCAGAGGTGTGAGTAAGAAGATGACAATTCCTCTCTGAGAAATGAATACCGCACGTGTTGGCATTTTGATCCCTGCTTCCAGTAACGCACTGCTCTTGTGTTCTGGGGAAAAACTGACGCAATAAATCCAAAGGTTACTAAGGTAATGTTCTTTTGTTTGTTTTTTTACGCGAGGGAGCAGATATTATATGTTTATACACCTTTCTCCCTGCTATTCATGCTTTTATTTAATCTACCATCATTTCTTTATTTATAACGCTCGTCAAATGACAGATTTTTTTTTAAAGAGAAAAAAAGACTCTTAAGTGTAATGCATCACTGATACACCCACACGGATAAGCAGTGCGGCTTGACACGGGTTATAATTTCCTTTTAATGTTCATAACGTTATAGCTTTGCTTTCTTTGCTTGATTTTGTTTAATTTTCCTGTGTTTGGATCTATGTTTTTCAATTCTTTTAATTACTTTTTATCTATTTTCTTATTTTTTATATGTAACTTTCTGAAAATGGAAAGTCAACTGCATGATTCGATGGAAGTTTGACGTTAAAATCACTCTTCAGAACATTCTCGATGGATATAGATAAGTTTAATGCCACACTGCGGAATATTCCAGCCAAAGAAACAACATTTCCATGGAAACAAACAGAAGTAGGCCCTCTTCTCGGCCAAATAAGCCTGTTTTGTAGAGATGCAAGGTCACTCAGAGTCTAAGAAAAAACATTCTTTGAGCCTTTTTTGGCAGAAAGCTTAAAGAATCCGTCTTTAAAATGTATTTGGTTTTCTTACTACCAATTTTTTGTTGTAACACTGTCGATATTATTTAGCAGCAGCCTGAATATCAAGTCCACGCCGCCTCTCCAACCCCCATAGCTCAGTGCACTGTCTGCACATGCTATTGTTACACCCCCTTCTCCATCCAACACCAAACGCCTTGCTCCATTGTGCGCTCACTCTTCCACTGACCCCATAAGAACCAATATGAGTCCCATTACTTACCCACACCCACACACTCCAATTCACTCAGCCACTCATTACAAGGCATTTCAAGGTAGGAGAAGGCAAGCGGCAAAGACGGGGCCGCTGTAAATGCATTCTCAATCTCTTAACTTTGTCACCTTCGCGCATTACATTTTCTATGGCGGCCAGGGAGCACAGAGGGAGGGAGGGGAGCAAATTGAATAGAATAACATGGAGAGTAAAGAGTAGAGGTGATACAGGACACCCCTGCCCGCACCCTACCCCCCTGATGTGAGACTATATAGCGTGGGTCTTGTATTTTACTCCAGTGTAACATGCAGGTGCTGTATTGATTTGGGCAGCGAGTGGTGGGCGACAAAAAAAAAGGGGTATTCAATAAAAGAAAAGAGGAAAACAGCGAATGGGTAAAATCAATTGCTTGAATAGTGGGATAGGCTTTGGAAAGGACTGTTGTGGTCAGAGGGCTTTTTACGTTGACTACTCGTACGCACAAGCTTACCTCTGCCCACACGATTGGGCTTTTATGTTTTTTATGTGCTGGTCAGCAGATTCGGCCTGGTCAGAGGACGACTATAACCAGAAAAGCTTTCAGCTGTTATTGTGTTAGAATTAGGGATGCACCGATCGGATTTCGGTGCCGATACTGAAAAACGTGCCTTTGCCTTTCATCATTGACCATATAATTTGATGTATTAAGACAAGGGGTGTAACGATATCCAAGTCTCACAATATGATATCATCAGGGTATGAACCTCACGGTACGATATTTATTGCGATATGGTGGGGAGGCTCACGATATTACGATATTATACATAATAAGACTGACATAAAATGCTTTGATCAGTCATTTGGTAGAACATTTATTGTCATTAGGGATGGAAGGATATCCAAATCTCTCTGTACGATATTTTCACCATCTCATGGTACGATATTTATTGCAATATTTTCTGGAGGTTTACAAAACTGTGATTCTGCTACTTTTCCCTCTAAAAATACCTTCACAAGACTTAATCCAAAGAATGAAGACGTAAAAGTGCTTAGACCAGTTATTTCTTCATGTCGTCTGCACTGAAACAGAGAAAAGGATCATGGTCTATGTAGTTCTCTCTGGTTTTTTTTTTTAGCTATTTCTGCATCAGAACTATTCATTTAAGCAAAGAGACTTGTGAGTCGATATATTGTGATGGTCCACGATATTATTGAGACCTTTGATGATACAATATCATGATATTTAGGTTATTTTTAGTTTTTTGCTGTTTTTTTTTTGTTTGTTTTGTTTTATTTATTCAAAGGATATTCATGGACAAATACTTGCATATTCATGATGAAATACTTGCATATTCATGAACAAATACTTGCATATTCATGAACAAATACTTGTAAATATGCCAGAATTAGCCCAAAGGCTACTTTACATCTGTAGTCCCTGGCAGGTCAAAAAAATAACATAAGACAACTTCACACAACAGACAATTGTTACATCCCTAATTAAAACTATTTGCTGGTTGTAGTCGGCCTAAAACTCTCGTAATGTTTTTATTTGAATTTAGATATTTAAGATGTTTATTAGTTACATGAGAGATAAAGAACAGCAACAAAACACTTCTGGATCAGTCCCGTCTTATTTTATTTATGTTTTAAGGAACCCTGGGTTGGAATTGGGTATCAGTAGGTATCAGTAGATGCTGAAAACTATCATTGGAATCGGTATCGGAACTGAAAAAGCTGGATCGGTGCATCCCGGGTTAAAATCAAACTGCATTAAAATGTGACTAGTAGCAGAACTGTTGTATTTGATCTGCTAGGCAATAAAAATAACACAAATTTCCATTGAATGTTATTTGTAAGCAGATGATGTTGATGACTATAATTCATCTTAGTCAGTTTTTTTAAGTAGTAACAGGAAACAGACGGTTTTAACAGCTGCCTTTATAAATCTCTACATCTTGATTTAGTGTTGCTGATTTTCGCTGTTAATTGCTATACTCATGTGTTTCTGATGTAAAAATGAAAAAAACAGGAAGCGATGGGGCTACAGCATGTGCAGATGGACAGATGACGAATATTGATAATATGGGGAATATTATTTTGAAGATATACATTTCTAACAAAAAATACCGCAAAGGGAGCTGATAAAAAATGAAAAAATAAAATAATATAAATAAAATCGGCCACCCCTATGCGCGGTTCTGATAAGAAGCAACGGCGCACAAGATGGAAACAGTTAACATGTCACTTTACAAACCCGTTGTGATCTAAAGCTGGGACTTCTTTCACCAATCCGGCCGATCGCGTGTCTGCTGTGAGATCGCTCCCGACGTTGCGTGCCAGAAATCTTCCGAGCCGCCCCCCTTTTTGGATTTTTTCATGCGAAGACCCAGCCTAGACTGACAGCAAACTCCAGACATGTAGCACTTATCTCCACCCCTTCCCTCCCGCCCCACCCAAACCCCATCAACCGGCGGCACATGGGACCGAGCGGGCCCGGCATCAGTCAATAGACACGGAATATTGTTCAGTGCGGTTCCCTCCTGGCATGCGAGTCCTCACCACCGCTGACTGCAGCTGTTGTAGGGAGGACGCTATATGGACTTCGATGGAAAAAAAAAAAGCACGGTGTCAAAAGTACCATAAGGCATTCATCATTCGGCTGATTTAAAATATGTAATGTATCTACACATACGCATTTAGTTAAGACATTTAAAAAAAATCTAACACAATTTTGATACCAAGAAAAAAAGCTTGATATTCTAACTTGATTTTGATCTTACTTTTTATATTTATAAAGTGTAAATTTACTATACTTTGAATAGTATCATGTCTTACTGAATATTTAGTACCGATAAAGGTCAAGGTATTCTAAAATCATTCACGAAAAGCTCTATTTGCGCACCTTTTTTCGGCATTAAAATTTGTTGAAATTAGTTTTATTATCCATTAGGATCTGGGTATTAATTTTTGAGCTGTTTTAATGAAGAGATAATGTTATAAAACGGTTCCCTGAAATCCCAACTTCACATCAAATCACCAAATAACCAGACTTTTCCCTTTTTTCCCTCGTTTTTTGTGCAATATGACAACACATTAAAGCGGTGACCGGTCAGATAAGAATGTTTTTCAGCCATAAACTCCACCTTAGAGAACTTAACAGAACTTGTAAACTGCTGTAACATTTTCTGACCACAACTTCTTACCACAGTATGATTCACAGTCCGTCTTTTGCCTTCAAAGCTTGGCCCACAGGAGCAGGTTTCCCATGTATGAAATGACTCCAACATGTCATATTACGCTCCATATTCTGATGACGGATATAACAACCGGGCAAACGGGATCTTCATATCTCCAGGTGGTTGTGGGTAACCTTTAAATCCACACTACACCGCTGATCTCTTGCTATGCTCAAACGCATCCCCCTGACCTTCCAATTAGGAGCTCAGTACCCAACGGCAGAGCTCACTAAATCAGTCCGGGCAGCGGGCTCTGGACACAAGTATAAAACAGCCTGCTATAAAATCATTACTGGGCTGTAAAAGGCTGGAAAAATGCACTATAAAGAGGCAAGCCGAGAAAACAAAGCCGCAAGCAAGTGGGAAAAAAAGGAAGAACGCTGAGTGGCCTAATAAGAAATATATTTGCACAACAGGAACAACCATGAAGCGTGTATCAAAGTATTATGTAGATCGACAATCACATGTACTGATACTAACTTTGTTTGTCGATCAAATAAAGATATGAGACTGAAACATATTTAGATTTAGATTTATTCCAATGTGATTAATCCAAAGAGGTACTTATGGCAGTACATTTCATAGTATTCATTTTTCCTTAAATAAAACAAACAAAAAAATCCTTAAAACTTAAAACTTAACTGAAAAGAAGCTTAAAACTTACCTAAAAAACAAACAAAACAAAAAAACACACACACAGCTGGATAAAGCATAAGAAGATGGATGGATGGATTTTTTTTTTAAAGTAAATATTTAAAGTTTTTTGTTTAAAGGTATGGCAGAGGTGACAGAACTAGTATGTCATAACTAAGGTCCATAATCTGGTTGTTTAAAAAAAACTGAAAAATAAAAATCATTTGAAACTTGCCAAAAATCTTATAACAACTTAATGATTTATAAAGTTTCAGAAACAGATTTTAAATAAAAGTATAGATCTTCTGGTCATTCGTTTGCTGATTATAATATAATAAGTGTATGTGAAATATTCTGTCTTATGTCTGTCTGTGAGGATCTTTGTCATTTGTCATCTTTGTCAATAAAGAGCAGAATAAATCTTTGCCCGGTGTACTCTGTGTAAGGCAGTCGGGCGTAACGCTTACACAGTTGAATGCAAATATTCCATAGCCCTATTAGCGCCGCAATTAATGCTAAAGGGGGACGATAACGAACCTAACTGCTCTTCTGTCTAATTAGTGACTCCATAACAAGCCATTATATCATATTAATGACAGTACATTAGTGCGGGGGGCGGGAGTGCGGGGTGAGGGGTCCGGTGTTAGGACGAGGGGAGGGGGTGTGGAGGGGGTATGGGGGGTGGGGAGGTCTGGTTGTGGAAAAGGTCACACAGAAATAATTCATCAGAAAGCGTCAGAGGAGGAGACGGGGATGAGAAAGTACAAGTGTGGAACAGACGAAAGGAGGTCTGAAGGAGGGTGGAGGAGTGTCCTGATCAACCTCACACGAAGGCATTTCATCTACAGCCGCCAGAACTGCACATACGCACGGGTCTGGCAAACATCAAGCCGACTTTACCCAAACCATTAGCTCGAGCTGTGTGCAGTAAAGTTTGGGGCGCATGTTTTGTCGTGGAGCGTTCTTGTCACGAAGTCGGGAAGAGTCACTTTGCAATTAAATATGTAAGATACTTTAATGTCCTTATTCACTGGGGAAAAACCATAGACTGTATCAAGAAAGCGACTAAGGGAGCGTGACGTCACCTGCAGCGTCCAGTCAAATGAAGCTCACCGAGGCTCGCAGTTATGGCGCGAATTTGGAGCCACTTCCAAATTAGGATTAGGAATTTATTTACTGACAAAACTGCGAAATAAAAACACCAGGATCATTAGAGCGGGTTAATATGAACATTTTAAGACCAAAGTGACGAGGCTCACGACAGCAATTACAATTTTCAACGTAAAGCCAATTGAAATCGATGGAGCCAGAAGTGTCCCATGTACACTTCCTTTTTGGAATGTGGCATCCAGTTAAATATACTATTTATGGGGAAAAACATGTTAACCGTGAAGTTTAAAGCTGGATGTATAAAAATGTACACACATATTGTATTAGTTTTGCTATTCATTTCAGCATAAGCCCCAAATGCAAATTCTATTGAGCTGGTTTGAAAAAGTGCACTGTGAACATAATTCCCCAAAAAACTGTAGATATTTTGTCCCCAAATTGTGAAGCTCCAATTAGAATGTCCCAAGTTCTAAGCCTGAACTCTGAGAGCCTTGGTACAAGCTAAGGAGTTTGCATGTTCTCCTCAACTGACATATTTTTCAGCCAGGAAGCGCTGTCTTGTTTTGATAAAACTCACAAAATTACTATCAAAAATTCCATATTCGTCCATTCCATTGTCCCGATAAGTTTGTTTTCTTTGAGATACTTTAAAACGAGCCACTTAACAATCAAAACAAACAACTTAACAGCGGAGACTTTTTATCATAGGCAAACACTGCTGGAGATAAGCCATTGTGAATGACTGGCCAAGCGAGCGGCTCAGTGCAATACAAGGCCTGCAAGTATATAGAGAATTACAAATGGGTGCTTGGGTTTTATTTTGGGGAAAGGCCACAGCTAAAGTTGCAGAGGAGCGTGAGGGTCCGGCATTAACAGGGCTTCTATCACCTATCGATCGGACTTTATTACTTTTAAACCTTGGTAATTGGGACTATCTGTGTCTGCATCTTTACAAAATGGCTCCAGGAGGTGTATGGAGCTTAAGTGCACTCGTAAATTGGTTTTATGAGTTTCTGAGACATATTGCGGCTAATGTTTCCACTGCTAGCTTTTTATGATCGTAGCACAGGGACTCCAGTGCTTTCTAATATATTACACAGGTGATGGTGAAGTATGTAGCGTTGGTTGAATTTAGATGAATACCTGAACTGGAGTATGGGAGTCAGTGCGGTGAGTATGAGGTGTTTTATGAAGTGAGAGAAATCATGAAACTATTAATATTCATGGGAATTTAAATTTTTCAAAATATCCTGGTGTAAAATTTACGATTTGGCTCGAGGATGTCAGATTAGAAGCACTATTTAAGTAACATTTCTGCCAAAAAATAGACTTTTTATGTTTTTATTGTACTGAAAACATAGAAAGACATGCAAAATTACACGTTTTTTTCCATGGAATTTGTGTTTTCAACTTATTTTGCCTATGATGTGCCTCATCTAAAGTTCCGAAGTGTGATTTTTAACAATTTCCATGGACTCATCCGATGATGCGCCACCTCCAGAAAGTTACATATTGTTGCTTTAAAACTCTGGTGATCAAAGACTTTCCATTTACTACCATAAAGTTTAACGGTGCTTTCTAAACTTTTGTTCTTCGGATTAACTTGTCGTCACCTGTTTTTCAAGTTCAAGTTTTTTTTTTTACTTTATTTTATTTCCATGGTAAAACTGGATTTTTCTTGGCAAAAAAATTAAAAAACTTCCAAATGAAGCTTGTAAAACTCATTAGAAATTGCACAATATCATTTCAACCGCATCTACTGTACTACTGCCAGTATTTCATCGTAAACTTGACCGTCTTTTTGAACTGTCTTTTGTCCTTCCATCGCTCCTTCCTTTCTCCTCCGCCTCTTCTTTTTCTTTACACCATTCGATCCCGCCATCAAAGAGGCCCACTTTGCCAAACATGATCCTCGGCTGTTGTGCTGGTTTTGTTTTTTGCGAGCAGCGGATTAAACCGTTCCCAGCGTCTCCCTGTGATGTGGACCTTATCTCGGGTTTCTCCCTCCCTGCACCGCCAATGCTGTGAGCGCCGCTATTAGGAGCTGCACGGCCTTTGTTACGGGGGACAAAGAACGCCGAGCCCGAGCAGCAGTGTGTACAGCTTTCTAAGAGGGTCAGAGAGGTGTTAAAAGACTACACCTGTGCGCAAGTTAACACCCGAAAACACACACATAGACGCACTTATACACACACAAACAGACTCAGAACGTGTGAAAATCTCTGTGGGAATGAGGCTTCGGAATATCGCTATAAGAAATAAGTTATGAAAGAATAAGAAACTTTTATTGAAATGTCAAAAAGTTTCGTCGGAAGTTTTCCCCTATATATAAAAACAAAAAATTCATCATATAGTGAAAAAAGTGATGTACTGCTTATTATAGAGTTCCGCATTTGCCTTAAATTGTGTCAAACAAGTTGCTAAAGAAGAAAGAACGTTTTGCACTTTGTAACAACATCTTATTGCTTTGAAATGTTACAGAATAGTGCATTAAATCCAGGGAGACAAGTCAGATGTGTAGAGACGCAATGCAAGCAACGCATAGTCAAAAAAAAAAGAAAAATGTTTGTGAAGGTATTTTACTAGCAACACCTATAACTGAGTAAATGCAAGATCGATGGGTGTATTTAAAGCCATACTGTGGAGCATTTAGGCAAAGTAAAGCATCTCCATGGTGATAAGCAAGAGAAAAGCTACACGGTGCACCTTTAATGAAATGAAAGCATGTAGATTTTGTATTTTCATCCATTTACGCCATAATATTGCATGTTTTTTGAAGTTTAAAGTATAAAACATTGCAGGTCCCGCCTAACGCACCGCAGCAGCTTTATTTAGTCAGATTGTTGACTCATCATGAAGTACGTACAGCAAAATAATACACCTTTATCACGTGAGACCCCAGACCCGGACATAATCCCGTGGAGCTCCTAAAAAGGCTCTGGATTCTATTAGCAGCTGTGCAGGATTTGTCTTGATATGTTTCCCCTCTGAGCTGCACTCCTTTTAGTGCTGGAGCGGTGCCAGTCTCGGCTCTTCTCCGGGGGCTCACTTTTATCGATCCCATCACATGCTTGTAATGTGATGTCAGGGCTTCCTTCAGCATCCCATGAAACGGCAAGAATCTCCTGGCTCTGCTCCAAACTGATAGCAAAATATCACAATCTCGGAGCGATTGTGGTACAGTAAGAACGGTTGAAAAGGAGATTATCAAACTTACAATGCTGAAATATGGCGTCTTCTGAGTGAGATTTGGGACGTCGGAATATCAGACTTTAGCGTTGAGATTATGGTGAGAAGAAACATGGCGATTTAAAGGTGCAATATGGAGTTTTTCGTGTGGAGGCTCAGTCACAAATGAGAAGAATTCATGCTCACAAGGTCTCTGGTCATGAAATCGCACGTAAAAGCATAAAAACAAGACAGATAATAATAATGCCATACTGCGGAATGGTCAAGACATGCAATGATATCGCCATGGAAACAAGCAGGTTGCAGACTATCCAGCAGAAAAGTTATTCGCGGACAAAACGGCAAAATAAAAACACCAAGGTCACATAAAGTGGGTTAACATGAACATTTTAAGAACAAAATGACAATTTCGGCAGCAATTTTTCAATGTAAAGTCAACTAGAAACAGAACTGATGGAGTCGGGAACCACAAGAATGCAGCAGTCCTGGTACCACAGTTTGAGAAGCACTAGCATAGCCTAATCAAATCAGGCGACATACATATATAGTCTTTTCATCATCATCATCACTATCCAGCTGTCATTTCTAATCTTGTTTTAGTGACCCGGACGAACTTCAAGAACAGAAACATGCCAACATTCTGGGTCAGCTCAGCGTCAAGACTCGTTACCCCGGATCTCCATCTTGTCCCGCCCTCGTTCACCCCACACCCCACCCCTGAATTTCTTAACTCGCTCTTTGACTCGTCTGGCAGAGGAAAACGCACGCGATCCTAAGTCCTTACGAGCTCAGAGTGGACTACAGGAATCTGCCTCTCTCCACCGCCGCTGCTGCTGCCACCAACCCACTTTCGCTTCGCATTACTTCTGCTATTCTAACTTTTCCACTTCTGAGCGCTATCAATTATGCACTAGAATAACAGAGGGGCCCCGGCAGCGGCACGGGGACATAAAGGCCGATTAGGAGTGTGAATAATTCAGCCATCTTGGTGTGGCGTTTCTGCTAACAATGATATAAGCTTTGGGGCTAATGTAAAGTAATACAACTTTAACCATCACCTTAAAAGAGTCTTAGGTTTGATTTCTAAACTATGTGGGCTTTTGTGTGGGATCTTTGCATGTTCTCCCCGTGAATTGGTGGGTTTCCTCACAGCATTAGAGCTTTGCCAATTAGCCAAATCATGCAAAACTACACATTTTCCAGCTGGAAAAACTTACAATCTTAAATAATATAATAAGTTAACAAGTGTTTGAATCAAGTAGCAGTTATCTTGACTTTATTTTGACTGTGTTAAAATAAGATTTGCCAATGGAACAAGTATAAAGTGACAAGCATTTTCTCACTTGAGGAGAAATGAGGAGATAAAAGCTCCTGCTCCTGAATAAGATTTAAAAATACTTCTATTGTCAAATCTTATTTTAAGAACTAAAATCATAATCTTTACTAAAATCATGATAAATGCTACATGATTTAAACAATTATTAACAGATTATCTTATTTGATGGATTTTCCTGAATTAGGTTGATTCAGAATGCTCTCCAGGAGTTTGCATGTTCTCTCCGTGTTTGGGATGTTGTAATTTTGGGTCCCCGCTCAACCTAAAACATGTACAATTGTTCCTCCTCCAGCAAGATCCTCCTGACAAAGATCCTGAATCAAGATCTGGAGATGAGACGCCGTCCATTTGTCCGCCATATTACCCACTAGGAATGGCTTTAATGCAGATAAAAAATGTCATTGCAAAAGATTTAAGGGGCCATATTACACGATTGATCTATGTTATAATGTTGTTTCCTCATCACAAGCAGAGCCTGATCCCGTCAGATCTCAGAAGCTCAGCAGGGCCGGGCCTGGTTAGTACTAGGATGGGAGACTGCTGAGAATTCCAGGTGCCACAGTGGGGCGCCAGTGGCAAAAAACTAGTGTTGTGTCCTTAGGCAAGACACTTCACCCACATTGCCTAGTATGAAAGTGATGTGTGCATGGCAGGACTCCCTTGAAAAAGAGATTAGTGATCTCAATGGGACTTTCCTGGGTAAATAAAGGTTAAAAAAAAAGTTTAACACACAAATCCTGCATATTTAGGCTGAGTTCTTCTCTCAAACGAAAAACACTCTGTTCAACCTTGTGATGTCATGTGGTAATACCAGTGCTCCACTGTGTTTGTAACTTCATACACCTTCACTGACATCATTCGGATGATTTCAGACCTGGAATCGCACATCTTTACTGAACAAAAGTTAAAAGGTCACTGTTAACTTGAAAACTACCACCACATGACATCATATGGTGAACAAGAACATTTTGAGCTTGGAGATGTAGACTGACTAATAATGCAGGGCTACTCAAATATGTGTGAATGAAACAAAACAACACTTCAGGTATGTTATTTTAGTGTGAATTGGCTTTGCGCCTGTCTTTCTTCTTCTAGTTGGATTTTAGCATTTTAATCTCATTCAAAAATAAAACAAATTACAGTTCACTGAAAGGACATTTGAGCTCATATGAGAGCACATCTATTTACAAAAATAAAAAAGAATTGCTTCAAAATCATGAATATTTCGGGTTAGGAACAGACAATGAATGGCACCTTCTGTCACCTGCACGCTCCCAGCACATGTCTGGCTCGACCCTATTTTGGAGAATTGCGTGTGAAGATTTGCTGCTCTTCTTCGAGATCACAAACACGCATGAATATTTCATTACATTCACAAAAGCCAAGGAGGTCCTCTCAGCCACCACCAGAATTACAATGCGCCTCTTTCCAATCGGATAATAAAGCACTTTCACATGAGCAAAAGCAAAAAGTTTAATTGAATACTATTGATTCAGCAGTTGTTGAAAACTGCAAAAAATGGCCTTGGGGAATACAACGCCTTTAAGCCTTTGGTAAATTAAGGTCTGGGTGTGTTTATCTATAAATTTCTTTGGACGCAAAAGAGGTCTGTACAAGTCTTCTATTAGGATTGGCATTCCTTTTGGATTTTTGTGGTTATGGAGGTAATTTTGCATTGAGTTGGAGACATTTACCGCATAACGAATAACTGTCAATCATGATTTTGGACAGGGCTGGGTGATGTGGCGATAACATCTACCGTAATCATGATCTTATCGCGGTGACAATCTGCTATTTCTGCTATTTACTGCAGCAGTTTACTCAAATATAGACACTCCCCTGACTCTTAATGTGCTTTTTGGTTTACTTTTTATATAATTTTAAAAAGAAAATGTATAGAGAGGGACACTCCCACCCACTTCTCCTATTGGTCAGTCTCTGTAAGGTCCTGAGTGAGTGACAGCTGGATTCAACCAATCAGAGCGAACTTTCAGAAGAAGCAGATGACTTTATTAACGTTTTAAAGACAATGAAACAAAACAAAAAAGTGTACATGAATTATAGTAAAATTATTATGATAGCCATTTTTGGTCATTTTTTGTGACCCACTATTTCATTGGGGTCATCAAAATGCAAAATACAGAAGACAAACTCCAGTGTCTCCGCCTTAAAATGTGATACTTACTACAACCCTAAGTAGAGATGGAGCAATATATCAGCCAATATTTGCACTTTTTAGCCTCAAAAAGTCTTAAATCTCACACGAACTGATTATATTTTGACTTTGCCAACCTGATGCCTGCAGAATATGCATAATGTTTTATTTAAACACAAGAACTACATAGTTCTCGTACAGTTTGTAGTAAAACAGGGTTGTGAATGAATTTGTAGTCATTTTACATCACATCATTTGGGTAAAACAATCAAAATCTGCCTTACATAGCGGCCCAAAAATATCGTCAGTTTAACGGCCAAAAGTTTCTCAGGATTCTAATCTATCTGTATCTGAGCTGATTATGAAAAAAAAAACAAAAAAAACAAATATTGGTAACTCTCCAATCAAAATGTAATCTCTCTTTTTTCGTTTCAATGGCATTTTTCCACTCATTTTTGCTATTGTTTGAGCCCCAGATGCACTGATGTAAAACACAGTATGCCAATGTTAGCGGGGCACTGAGCTGTTCCCATTGTGGCCCTTAAAGCGGTGCCCCTCCTGCGTACTTCCTCTCCCTCCTCGGTCTAATCCTGGCTGGAATGTGTGTGCCCGTGCAGCCCTGTGGAAGTCTGGAGCAGGTGAAACTAAGTCCCCTCTCATACCACCTACCAGCCCTCCTCTCCTCCACTCCTCCTCCTCCTTTCCTCCTCCTTTTTTCCTCCACTGGGGACCCCAACCACAGACGAAATTACAAAGCAGCTACAAATACGCAATTACAGCGCTTCGCCCACATGGAAAAATGTTGGAATTTCTCGAAGAATTGTTGTTGTTTTTTTTGTTTTTGCCAAAGTATCACCGACCTCTGGCTTTTCTGTGTTGGAGATTATTGCCGGTTATGGTGTCATGAATTTGTGTAAGAAGGTTAACGCCATAAAGCAGATTGCAGTGTTAAATTTAATTTGTGTGTTTGTTTAATTTTGAAATTCTGAAATCTTGTAGAAACTCACCAACATCTAGAGGCAGAATGTGAATATATATATCAGAAATTAGCTGGAATGTTCCATAGTACAGCATTACAAGTCCAAAGAAGCAGATGATTCCACTAGACCAAGTTACAGGTTAGCTCTATGGAGAGGAGACCACACTCACAGTAAGAATGCATGGTTCAATGGTTCAGGTACACTTGCCTAGCAATAAAAACACTGAAATTTAATAAAAGTGACTTATAGGTCAATACCACACTGCGGAAGACTCTAGTCAATGCTACGCTATCTCCATGGAGACTAGAAGGCAGCAGAAAAATGACATAATGGGCTTTAAAAGAAAAACTCAACTCAAAAATACACGCTTTATTTTTACATTTTGGCCGAAAATTCTATCCAGACTAACAAACTCTGCATCCACATACTCAAGAGTTAAGAGTTACAGCTATACCCTCTATTCAAGACCCCCAAAGTCTACCCCAGGTCCCATTATCGCCCCTCTCCTTCACCACACACACAGAAAACACGTTTTCCGAGTGGCTGTGAATTTCCGGAATGGGGCTCGGACACGAAAACAAGCCGGAACTGACAAAGTGTGGAAGTAGGCGCCTTTTACCGCCGCCCAAACCTGACAGTCGCTCAGCCCAGCAGGACCCGGGACCCCGAGTACAGTTACAGATCTGATAATCCGCCCAATGGGAAGAGAGAGGAGGGAGGGGGGGGACCTCTGCACAATATGGGACAAAGAGGGAGGGAAAATCAGTCTGGCCTAAATTCTATAAGGATTTACAGTGGGGTAATAAAGGGGGGTTTGGAAAATGGCCGATGTACAGAATCCAGACATATATACTTATCCTCTTAAGACTCATCGGATGAATGAAAAAAGCCTTCTAGACATTTCCCAAGACCTGTTTATGTCTGAAATGTTAAATGGTAAAATAGTTATGACGGGAGCTTTAAAAACTGTTAACATAAAGTGAAAAAATGTTATCGGTGTTCGTACAGCTATAGGTTCAGACTAAATACAGGACAATATGTGATGAAAGTATTTAAAAATGTATTCTTACTTTATATATACACATATAAGTACATATAAAAATAATGTACATTCTTATATGACCCTATGAGGCACCCATATTTTCTTCGGTTTCTTAAAGGAGCACTACGTAGCTTTCAAACACAATTTATCCCAAAACGAAACAGAATTAAAAGTTTTTTTCAATAATTTTGTTTAGTTTAGTCAATAGTTTATTTTAATTTTATTTCCTATTTATAATTTTGTGCTTGTTTTAATTAATTTATTGCAATCTTTATGTCATTTAATTGTGTTTTAAATGTGTTTTTACCACCTCTTGGCCAGGGCTTGCTTGAAAAAGAGGTTTTTAATCTCAATGGGACTTCCCTGGAAAAATAAAGGTTTAATAAAATACATTTTATCTCCATGGTAACGCGAAAGATCAGAAGTTACAAGCCTAATATGTGGCTCGTTCAACGTACTTTTTGAGCAAAACTACACTTAATACTCGATGTTTAATCACCATGCACGCAAGAAGAAACTGCAATTGAAATGATAAATGTCGATTTTTGCAAACTTTCAAGTCGATGTTCTGTTTGGTGATGAATTATGTTCTACAGACTTGGGGGGAAAAAAACACGGCGGCCATTATAGAGGATTAGTACCTCATTTGAGTCTTCATCCCTTATTTTCCTTGTGCCTCAATGTATACTTATGTTTTTTTATTTTTAAGCTTCTGCTACTTTACTTCCATGGGACATTCGGAGACAAAAAGTCAAACCCCTGTAGGGCACTTGAGGGGATTAGCACACGATTTGGGACCAAGCTTACAGTATAAATTTACCTTCAGTTCTAAAAACACGAGGTAGCTACTGGCCCCCGTGTCTGGGGAGTGTCCCGCATTAGTGATGTTTGGCCTTCGTAGCTCAACAGTGGGATTAGCAACATAAAACAAAAAAAAAACTTGGAAATGTGAATAGTTGTAAGAAAGTAGCTATGGGCAGTAGTCATCACCTCTGTTTATCCAAAGGGCTTAGAGCACTTTGGGGACTCCCCTTAAGCCCCCCTTATCTCATTAAACCCTTAAAACTGATTAATATGAATGGCAGAAGAGGCCAGATTATAGTTTTCTTAAAGGTAGGGGGGAAGAGGAGAGGGGGCTTCTTAGGATGGGCTTTTTGTGTCCTTTGACAATGAGCTGATGGTTTCTTAATCTCCTCAGAAGCTCTGGGTGAAATCCCGCCTCTGCAGTCATGGGATGGGGCGCAGTTCAAAAAGTCCGATGCCCTCCCGTAGCTCGCTGCCCGCTGTTTTCAAGCGGCAAAATAAACACTCGGGATAAATAGCACCATCTCCCGCAACTCGAAACTCACTAAAGAAATAATGAAGTGCTTTCCCAATCCGTCCGTGTTTTCACAAAGGAGGATATTTGCATTTGTTCGTCTGTATTACAGATATGGTTTCAGGATGAGGGGGCAGTTTGGGTCAAGCGTCAACTTTTTCTCTGCAAAAGACGATAGGAACAAAGGAACGTGGCCAAGAGCTGCCAGAGAAAACAGACTGAAATGAAATAATAGATCAATTCATTCTGTTATCTTATTCCAGCAAGATACTGATTATAAAGCTGCACAATATATCACAAGGGAATCCAATGAAATAATCAAATCGCAAAGACTGCAGTTTTTTTAGGTAATAGGATGTCATCAGGTTTTGTTTAGTTTTTTTTTTCTTAAGACAACATTTTTACATGAAGCTGCACTGCAAAAAGGCCTATCAAAAAATAAGAAAAAAAAAACTATTTTGAGGTAAAAATGCCCTATTTTAAGTGAAATTATCCCCCAGTGCAGTAAGAAATTTTCACTTACCAAGTTTTCTTAAAACAAGACAAAATATGAATCTTGTTCTAAGCAGAAAACACTAGTTTCAAGTGTTTATGGAAAGATTTTTCACATTATTGGTTTGAGAAGGAAGTTAAAGAGGCTTAACCTGGCTTGAGTTAATATAAAAAGTGTTTAGAATAAGTTGTAATATCTAGATAAGATAAATCAGGGTGGAATATCTTGAAACAAATAAAAAAATATCATCTTATTAAGTCAAAAAATTCTTAAAATTGATCTTTTAAGATGAATCTGCTTAATTCAAGTCAGTTTAACTATGCTAGAAAATCCTTTTTTGTAGTGTGCTCATATCTTATATTGGATGTCTCATAATTTGCATCAAGTAAAAGAATGTCCTTAATAGAATCTAAATGACAAATATCCTACGCAAATCTAACACAATTGCAATACTTGACTGAAAAAAATGTTGCGCAGCCCTACTGATCGGTTCCAGTTTTCAAACATGGGTCAAATGCAAAAGACAATTTTACCTAGAAGTGCATCGTGCTGTTTTCAATCTCTTCTCGGAAATCAATATTTTCTTGTTTAGGATGGTGTCTGGTGAAAGTGAGAGTGAGGATAGCGTGCATGGATAAGAGAAGAGGGTGAAGATCAGATTGGACATACAGTTTGAGAATCAATCATTTTCCCTTTAGGGCAGGTTTTTCATAACTGCTGCTCACTTACGCACTGTAACATCAGGGAATGTGGAAGCAGAGGAATGACTTGGAAAAACGATGTGAAAATGATTTAAAAAGTAACCCTATGCTCTAATCAAAATTCAATATTTGGCACATTGAAAACCGACAGAAATGAAAAACTGTACTAACCCACGCTAGCAAAAAAGTATGCAAGAATAACCACTCATTAAATATACTACAACTACTACTACTGCTGCTACTACTACTGCTGCTACTGCTGCTACTGCTAATGATGCTACTGCAACTACTACAACTACTGCTACTGCGACTACTATTATTGCTACTACAACTGCTACTGCTGCTACTATTGGTACTACTACCACTACTACTACTGTTACTACTATTATTGCTACTACTACTACTACTGTTACTACTACTGCTGCTACTATTACTACTACTACTGCTGCTGCTGCTACTGCTGCTTCTACTACTACTACTGCTGCTACTACTATTGGTACTATTACCACTACTACTACTACTACTACTGCTGCTGCTGCTGCTGCTACTGCTACTACTACTACTATAAGGTTACTCCTACTACTACTACTACTGCTACTATTACTACTGCTACTACTACTACTGCTGCTACTACTATTGGTACTATTACCACTACTACTACTACTACTACTGCTGCTGCTACTGCTACTACTACTACTGCTGCTACTACTATTGGTACTATTACCACTACTACTACTACTACTACTGCTGCTGCTACTGCTACTTTTACTGCTACAACTACTGCTACTATTACTACTACTACTACTACTGCTGCTGCTACTGCTGCTACTACTACTGCTACTACTGCTACAACTACTGCTACTACTGCTGCTACTACTAGATTTTGAGCATCACAATCTAATAAAACAAACAGATTTGGCAAAGGTTTTAAAGCCTTTCAAAATGTACTATAATTCATTGCTTAAAAACAAAATCACAAACCAGGAACATTCTTTCAGCAATATGGTGCAATAGTGATTTATACCAGTAAAAAAAATATAAAACGCTTGATCAAAGGCGTGCATAAAAGTAAGGTGTTAAATAAAATAACTTTTTGTGGCAGCTGGGATCATTTCCATAGTCATGAAACAAAGCAGAAGGCCTGTCTATGTGAGCCATCAGCTGAAACTAAACCAGATTGCTGTGAATATATTTATATGGGACAGGGCCCGTCCAAGGACACAGAGATGCACCTCGGTCTCCCGTGCCGGGCTCTGAGTAAACATGGGAGCGGGTGAGGCGGGCTTTGGTGTCACGAAAACAAAGCGGGGGTCTAAACATGAGACTCCTTTAATCCTCTCTCCCCTGTGTCTGTGAAACCCAGGCCGACCCACGGCTCACCTCCTCTGGCCACAGACCTGGAGCGAGTCCCCTGGAGGAACCGCCGGCACCAGAGGAGGACCACGGCCGGACAGACCCTGATGATACAGACCCTCATGATATACTGACCCTGATGATACAGACCCTGATGATACAGACCATCATGATATACTGACCCTGATGATACAGACCCTGATGATACAGACCCTCATGATATACAGACCCTGATGATCGAAACCGTCCCTCCGCTGATCCAAACCCTCCTTCCGCTGATTCAGACCCTCCCTCTGCTGATCTCCATCCTCCTTCCGTTGATCCAGACCCTCCCTCAGCTGATCCAACCCCCCCCTCCGCTTATCCAACCCTCCCTCCGCTGATCCAACCCTCCCTCCGCTGATTCAGACCCTCCCTCCGCTGGTCCAACCCTCCCTCCACTGATGCACACCCTTCCTCCGCTGATCTACACCCTCCCTCCACTGATGCACACCCTTCCTCCGCTGATCTACACCCTCCCTCCACTGATTCAGACCCTCCCTCCACTGATGCACACCCTCCCTCCACTGATACAGACCCTCCCTCCACTGATACAGACCCTTCCTCCACTGATCTACACCCTCCCTCTGGTGATCCACACCCTCCCTCTGCTGATCCAGACTGGGGAGAGTGTTTAAACAGAGCCAAGGACACACAGGGCAGCAGTGTGGTTTTAGAGGTTTTATTCTATTTAAACGTAATACCGGGGGGACGAGTGACAATGGAAGGGAAGAAGTGATTCAAATAGCAATGGCAAACCTAACATGATGCACATCTAAAAATACATTATTTTATTTAAAAAAAAAGGTATAACGTTTACACATTTTGGTTAACGCAATTCAAGAATTCACTGCAATGGCCTAAAAACATATGATCACAATATTATATAAATACATAAATATAAAAAGTTGACCAAATGTTATAATTGATGGCCTCAACATTTGCCTTGGTCACATTACTTTTGTGGTCAAAGATGAAATTTTATCTAAATTGGTTGAAATGACTTGGATTCTGAACATTAATCTGAATTTGCGTACTTGTTTATATATCAAGACATGACTTCTTATATATGACAAATTATTCACCAGTGGAGTAAGAAATGTTATTATTCCAGTGGCAAATACATTGTCTTATTTTAAACTAATTTATTCTATAACCAGTCAGAAATGTCTTGAAACTGGTCAAATAATGTAGTCACATGGGTTTTAAGGCCCTGTCCACACTAGTACATATTCGAGTCATTTTCGTTGCGGATGCAGTGTTCATCCACACTAATCCGATGGAAAACAGCTCTGGATACGGAACGATCTGGATATGCCAACTCCCATGTAATCACCTGAGTACGGATCTGATCTGGCGCTGTGTGGACACATGAAAACGCTGAAAACGCCGATACACTGATGTCGGGGCTCTAGTTGCCGTTCTTATTGGATCACGTCACTGTGGCTTGCGCCTCCCTGATTCGCTCGGTTCGTAACATCAGGCATGCGACACTATTGCGGAAAAGTTTAAACAAACACGAAACAGCTTCGGTCCACGAAAAGACTGTTTTTACGCTTGCCATTTTCCTCAGCTATCCCCGGCGATCCAGACACAACGTGTGTGGACGCAAATCGTTTCCAATACGCTGATACGGTGACATGTTTCAGTGTAAACACTCTCTAAATCGCAAACAGCCAAACTACTCAATTCCAGATTAATGTTCAGAAATCACGTCATTTTAAGTGAGGCTACGTAGAATTTGTTTTCAGCGTCACAATACGAACTTTACATTCGCCCAAAAACAACTCCATATCTGTTCGACCGTTAATACAGACACATTTCAAAATCAGCTCTTTAAAAAGTTGTGCAGCAGAAGAGAAGATGTGAGTCATTTTATTATTCCTTAAGAGTAACGTTTCTAGTTGTGTGCTTAAAGCAAAGCCGCTGGTGTTAGCTCTTGTGTTACAAATGAGTACGAGGCCTTCAGACAGCCCCACACGAGGGAGGTTCACTACAGCTGATCCCAGGGTTTGGTTTTTCTCTTGTTTAGCGCCAACTACACGGCTCTCCCTGTGTGTCTGGCACTCTTTCTAAACTCCTCTCCTCCCTTTTTTTGTCGGGTCCCAAAGCGCACTACGGCTCTCCCCTCGCCCTCCGTCATTCACTCTCTCCTGCTCTCCTCCCTCCCTCTCTCCCATTCAGGCGCATGCATTACTTTGAGCTCAGGAGTGGACACGGGCAGCAGACGAACAATGGCCGTCTTTCAGCCCCACCGAACTGGCACTGGAGAGAAGAGAGGGAGAGGGACGAAGGGAGAGAAGGAGAGCGACGGGAGGGACACTCTACTAGTATTTTCTGTCAGTTCCAACTAGGGAGAGAGAAGGACGGAGGGAGAGAAAGAGAGGAAGAACGAAAGAGAGCGAGGGGGGGACGGGCCGCGGGTATTTCTGAGATTTTCTGACAATTTTCTGACAATTCAAAAGAGGAAAAGAAAGAGAGGGAGGAGGAAAGGGGACGGAGAGAGAGATAGGAGGTATGGTCTGCTTGCATTTTCTGTCAATTCAAACACGGGAAAGGGAAAGGAAAAGGAAAGAGTGTGAAAGAGAGGTAGAAACAGACATTTCTGACCAGTCAAAAAAAAAAAAAAAAGAAAGACAAAAAGACAGAAAGAGATAGATAAGACCGTCGGACCGCTTGTACTTTCTGTCAGTTCAAACTAGACAAAAGAAGAGAGGAAAAGCGCGAAAGAGAACGAAAGAACGGGGAGAGATGTGGCGTACAGACCGCTAGGATTTTTCTCCAGCTGTCAGTTCAACCTAGAGAACACAGCTAGCTTATTATTGGCGCGACTAGCCACAACGGTAGACTGGGCAGAGTGAATGCAGAGCCGTGGGATTGTTTATTTACCAAAATTATGTTCACCAGGGAATGATCACAGACAACACGGCCGGATACAATGGAAAAAATCATCCAATTAAGTCATCCAACAGCTCCGGTAATTCACATGAACACACCAACCACGTCGAGATTTGGAAAACGACCAAAAACGTCACTTTGAGCAGACCACACACAACTAAACACGCCGATGTAAACACCAAGGGTCGCTACATGAGGTACTTATGACTGTATTCTAACGATATTTGGACTTTTTTGCGTTTTTGCATTGGTCGATATTTAGTTTTGGTCAATCTGCAGATTAAAACATGCGCATAAACCTTTATTTTGACGCTTTAACACGAAGAGATAGCGGCGCAAAACATGATTACATTTGTTTCCCTTAAAAGTTTGGGGTAGAAATGGGCTGTGGGTGAGTTTGTAGTGAATTGAAATGACCGAATTTGAGGAAAATCGTCAAAATCGACCACAAAATATCGGCAGAGCTAATCGGCCATTGGGTGCTCTAGATTCTAAACAATCGGTATCGGCATCGGGCATGAAGAAAAACATATTGGTCAAGCTCTAATAACAAAAAATCAAAAGTATCGGAAATCACTAAAACTACTAAACTTTATGCAGGTATCGATACTAAAAAAGCACATTCACAGGACAGAAATTTACTTTTCGTGAATATCTTTAGCAGAAAAAGTGTAAGAGGACATAGACACGCCCATGAACCACTATGGAACCTACTTCAATGACTCAGGGATTAGGCAAATATAACGCCACATGGAAATATAAGCAAATAACCGAAAGTACTATGACATGTTGTGTAATCAAATATACCAGTGTTTTGTTTTGTTTTTTCTAACCATCGCAGTACTGAGTATCGAGTTTACAGTGCTGGGAAGAATACTGAAAGTGTATTTAGTTACAGAATACTGAATATTTTCCAATATATTCCGTGGTCCAATCAGACTACTGTATTCTGAATATTTAAAAAAAACTTTCACACAGAGTTGCATTATATTATAGTGAAAAAACATGACTTAATTTTGTTAGTATGCATTCACTGTGCCTATAATTAAAAAATAAATAGCAAAAAATAGCGCAGGCACACACTTTAAGAGATGTTTTTATATATTTCTCACTAATACCACGCAGTTCAAACCAAAAATTACATGATGAAGTACCTTTAATTTAGGGAAGTGACTATATTCTGAATACCACCAAATGAAAAAGTAATTATCAGAATACAGGTACTCAAAACAATTATTTTCGGTACATGTATTCAGTTACTTGGTTGTACTGAAGTATTGAAATCGAGTTTGAAATTGAAGTATTGTGGCAACACTATTTCAAACGAGCCCAAACCATCACTGAGGTCTTTATTTTTGAGCTGGGATGAGTTCACCACTGGGATCTACTCTCCACTCCGCTGCCCAGCTACAAAAACATGCCCCTGTATCAGCCCCTTCACGAGTTAAATAAGGAAAAAGACGGAGAGAGCGTAAAGTCAAGAGCCAAAACACCATGAAAGGAATTATCTGTGGGAAATGTGTCTGGAGAAAACAGAAATGCGGCATAATGATTCCGGTCATGTTTTACAGTTCAGTGATGAAGAATTGTGGGTAAAAATGAGGAAGAGTTTGTCATACATGTTCGTGTATGAGCGTGGTGTACTTCAGACGGGGTATAAGGTTACGTGGTATGTTCGAGGTACTCACGGGTTTTTGCTTCCTGTTCTAGGCCACATTTTGAAGACTTCTTTTGAAGAAAGATACAATTTTTTTTTATAGTTTTAAATTGTTTATCGCTATAGCAATGGTCTTAGTTTTTCATCTTTATGAAACCCATGAATAGCTCGACCGAGACAAAGGTTTAGCATGCAAATTACATAAATTATCTGCAAAAATAAATTCATTTTAAAAATCCAAAATTAGAAAAAAATTTTTGAAAATGTGTCAACACTTAGACGCCTTGTTAAAATAAAAAAAAAATAAATAAATACTATAAATAAATAATAAAAATCATCAAAAATGGCAATTAAGCAAGCACTGAGTAACAAAATATAATTACAAAAAATATATAACATATATATATACTTTACAAAAATAAATGGGCAAATACTGAATTAAAAAAATATATAAAATATGGAAAATTACAGAATTTAAAAAAATAAATTAAACAAAAAAAAGCTTCATGGAATTAAATTGTTGACTTGTAGCTATTCCAAAACACGAGAGCAGAAGAATTACTCCACTTATCCTTGTATTTACTAACACTAAACTCAGGCTTGTTCTGCCATGACCTTAACCCAGAGACGCACTGATGCTAAATGACTGTAACAACTCCACTTTATGAGCTGAAAAAGAAACAGCACATTGTAACTTCGCCGTTAAAAATACATCTGACCACTTGAGGTTATGGGATGCTCTCGGTAGCGCCCCCCTCTGGTCAGGGCCGGTAGCGCTCTCCATGCGTTTCTACAGTAACAGCTGCTTCAGAGCCTCCATCTTACAGCGCGGAGGTGATAAGAGAACGCCATTTTCCATTTTCAGCCAATGACAACACTGCACAAACCAACGCCACTGTGAATGCAATATCAGCTTTGAATCTACTGTAAATTCCTTCATCTGTTCTCCCAGGATGAAGTTTGGACACCGAATGGACGGCTCCACTTCCCTTGTCCGTATATTAACACATTTTCAAATATACTCAGGTGTTATGGCTGGAAAACTTGGACTCGGATAGTTTTCCCACAGAAGCGCCGGGGAGGGACAATGTAACTCAAGGCAAAATAAAGAAACATTTGGAGAGGAGGAACAGAAACTACCCATAATTCCAGATATCGGATGAAACTGAGACACTGAGACCAAGGCTGAGGAGGAAAATTAGCGTCCGAATCCACAAACATGTCTTTTATTTATAGCGGAGAAGAGGAGCTGTTGTTGTGAGGAGTGCAGACTGTATGGGCCGTGCAGACATTGCATAAGGTAGTTAATACTTTATTGTTTCCTTGTAAAGCTATAGGGAAGGTTCCGGTGAGAGCGGTGTCTGGACTAAGCAGAAACCAGATAACAAAGAAAACCACACTGCAAAACGCCATAGAAATAAGTTACAATTAAATTAAGAACTTTATTTGAGCAGATTCAATTTGACAAATAAAACTACCAATGGAAAAAAGTGTGTTTTTCTTAATTTAAGCAATGTTAGATTTTGTTTCTGAAGTGAAGCGAGCATAACAAACTACTTCAGTATACATTTTAGGTATCTATACTCTGCTTAAGTACTTTAAAAGTGAATATTTTTTACTTTTACTTCACTGTATTTCAGAGCAGGTGTCTTAACTTTCTACTACACCACATTTTTGAACAGGACAGAAAAGTATTTTTTTAATTATTGTGAGTTTCTTTTGATCAAGTTCGGAGTTTGAGCAAACAAAAATATACAAATAAAAACGGAACAGAATAAAAATAATTTCAAATTCATTCTTATTCTGTTGAAAAGAAGAAGCATAAATGTGTCAAATTCTCTACATTTGCAGCTTTATTAGATCTCGAAGTCTGCGCGAAATACTTTTACGTTTTACTCTCTAAGTACATTTTTAAACAGATACTTTATACTTTTAGTTGAGTAGATTTTTTCATGTTATACTTTTACTTGAGTATTTTTCGCTCCGGTATCTGTACTTTTACTTAAGTTACACAGTTGAGCACTACTTTCACGACTGATTTTAAGCGCAAAAACTCATTTTACAAGAGAATTTTACTCAAATCAAGGTACAACTTTCTTAATTCAAGTATTTTTTAACTTGGCTAGATTTGTTTTTTAGGTTTTTGCTGTGTAAACCTTGGACATAAACGTTGAAGCCTCCAGTGTCCGGCATTGTCCAGTGCTGTTTGTAAAGTAACAGCTAAGGCGGCTCCATGGTGAATAACGGACTTTCAAAGCACTTAGTCTCATTAGGTCTGTTAACGCTGCACGGACTGAAAAGCACCTGACTGCAAACAAACAGCTCCCATGGTTACGCTTCACTACAAATACAACTAATACAAAGGCAGAGAAAGCAGCTACAAGTGAAAATTGAGTTTACATTAATCACAGTGTATAATTTAAAACAAATACATGGCTGTAGATTCATGGGAAATATATAAGACATATGTAAAAAGTAAAAATTGTGCTAAAACGTTACTGAATTCATATTTTATTGCGAAAAAAGTCAAATTAATTAACGAACGACATGGATAAAAACATGTTCCAAACTGTAGTATAAAACACCGTCACAGTTTTGCAATTAGCGCATTTTAATTAGACTAATAGACGAAGTTGAGTTTGAAAAAAGTGAAGTAAAATATTTTAAGTTTCGCAACAAACTGCAAGGAGAGTTTAAGGTATTTATGAGTTTTTAGCTTCCAGTGAAATGCAACATTTTCAGGACATTTCCTCATTCACAAAATACATAATTTAGTTTTAAATTGTTCATCGCTATAGCAACCGTCTCAATTTTTCATCATTCTGAAAGTTTAGCACGCAAATTACACAAATCACCTGCACATGACAACAAAAACAGTTAAAATGACTTTAATTAAGAATGTTAAGCATATTTCACGTGACAAGTTAAATTATCGAGCATTTTTGTAGCTGAAATAGGAAAAATACACATACACAAAAATCAAAATCTTGTCAAGATAAAAATGACTTGGATTAAGAACGTTTTGCCATGATTTGAGTAAATTTCACTTGACAAGTAAAATTATCTGCAGTGGAATAAGATTTTTGTGCTTAAAATATGAAACTACATCTTGCTCAACAACAAAAACAACAACTTAAATAAATAAGAAACAAAACTGACTGTTGCTTGAAGAAAAAACACTTATTCCACTGGCAGATAATTTCACTTGTCAAGATGAATCTACTCAAATAAAGTAAAATGTTCTTAATTTAAGTCATTTTAACTTACCTAGAAATTGTTTTTTTGCAGTGTAGTTACACTGAAGATAAGAAAAACAACTTTTTGCACTAAACTAAAATCTTATGTTGTTTGAATTAAGAAAAAAAGACATATTCCATTTGCAGATAATTTTACTTGTCGAGTGAAATCAACTCAAATCAAGTTCAATCTTCTTAATTTGAGTCATGTAAACTTGCTTGGATATTACTTTTTCTTTTCTTTGTGAAACGCCAAACATGAATAAAATGCCAAAATTAGAAAGAAAAAGTTTGGGATTTGATTTAAGACGAACTAAATTGCGATAAACTAAACACAGGAGCGGCGTCCCGGTTGCTTTACAGTGCGTCTCTGTCCTGCCCCGAGAGGAGGCAGGCGCCCTGGAGCAGCCCTGACACAAGCCCAGCAGCAGAGCCTGGTCCTGGGCTGTGTGTGTGAGCGTCCGCCCCTCTCCCGGTCAGAGGCTCCACCGGGAACAGCTGCTCCAAACACACAACAGAACAGCGCTGCTCTGTCTCAACATCAACATCACCTCGTCTCATTTAGGCCCAAGTGCGTTCACAAATCAGCACAGCGCTAATAAAAGAACTGCTCCTTTACCGCACCCGGACACCTCCTTTTATTCCAGCCTCTTTTATTTTCCCCTGACTCACGCAGATCCCAGACAGGACCTGGAGCAATAAAGTCAAACTGCAAAAACAATGTCTATGGAAGTTAAAATGACTTAAATTAAGAACGTTTTTTTGGAGTAGATTCAACTTGACAAATAAAATGATCCATTACCAGTGGAATAAGTGTGTTTTTCTTAATTCAACCAACATTACATTTCTTATTTTAAGTCTAAGGAGTTGTTGTTTTTCTTATTTCAAGTGTAGCAAGATGTATTTTCATATTCTAAGTACAAAACGTGCATTGTTCCATTGGTAGATAATTTTACTTACTAAGTGAAATTTACTCCAAACTTTCAAGTGATCTTCACTTTTAGAACTTTACTAGATTTTTGTTTTTGCAGTGTAAGTACATTTTAGGTATTTGTACTTTCCTTAAATAGATATTAAATTGGAAACTTTTTACTTTTACTACTACATTCGAGAGCAGGTTTCTGTACTTTCTACTCCACAATATTCTGAACAAGACTGAAAAGTAAAAGTATTTGGGACCTGCTAAAAACACTGAGGGTTCATTACATCTGCAGTTTTATTAGAGCTCAAAACCACCTCGAAATACTTTTACGCTTTAAGTACATTTTTAAAAAGCTAAACAGACTTTTCATGTGATACTTTTACTATTTTTTATTGCTTTGGTATCTGTACTTTTACTTGACTATCAAAATCTTCTCCAAACTTCTTGGACCACTGACCAGGACCGAGGACACTTGAGCCCGTCCTGACTTCAGACTAATCAGCTCTAAAAAACCAACAAAGAGACTTCCACTCAACACCTCCCGGGTCAACAGACTCGGAAAGTTTACAGACCATTAGCCAAGATAACGAAACATTATTAACGGACAACGGCGCGCTGAAAAGCATACAAAGTCTCTGTTTTAATAAAGTAAATGTCACGTAACAGAAAGATAAAGTTGGGGTCTTGTTTTTGTTCACTTTGTTGTGTTTCCGCTCCGTTCTGGAAGTACAACAGGGCAAGGGGTTCATAAAACACTAATAAAGTTTGAGACAAAGGGTAACAACAGGCATCCAAAAATGATACACGAGGTAATGGGGCTGATCCAAACTTACTTTAGCTCTACCCGAAGAATTATGAGAACTTTTACTCGGTTTAAACTTCCAAATCCATGCAACATAAAAAGACCGTTTTGTCCCTGATTACAAACCACAACAATAAATTCCTCTTGATTAAATTGGTACAAGCACAAACTACCAAAGCTTAAGGACTATTCATATTTCTGTACTCCGTGATTTTAAAAAGTACATAAGTATACGTATATTCGCTTAAAGTTTTGTGATCATCCTGTATATTTTTTGGCAATCTACAAAAATACTACTTAGACCAGTGAAGTGAAGTGAAGTTCTGGATCCTTAATGCAATAATAGAAGGAATTGTACATTAGTTATATTTAAAATTTCCATAGATTTCCATGATTTGCGATTTTAACATGACAACATACGTAATTAAACCGCTGATTATGTAAAAAAACAACAACATTGGAATACGAAATTGTGAGTCTAACAAAAATAAGTCGTAACAACAGCGCGATTACTGTACGTTCTCGATTTAGTCTCGATCGTGCGGTGAGGAAGCCGCGGAGATCCACGGGAAGAGCGAGTCCTTCTGAAAGGTCTGCGTGTGGTGGACTTCACAGAGAGGACGTCATTAAAGAGCCCATCTGTCCGTCCGCTCATTAGAATAAAAGCCAAGACGGTGGAGCCGCAGAGCCACGCCGAGCGATCTGTTTCGAAGTGTGCACGATCTCGCAAATGACCTTCTAAACCAGAACTTAAGAGCTGAAAATACTCGTACACTGATAAAACTACATCCAAGTAAGTTCAAAATGGCGTAAATTATGAACATTTCACTTTATTTGAGGAGATTCAACTTAAGAAAATAAAAAAGTGGTGTTTTTCTTATCTTAAAAGGTGCAATGTGGAGCTTTTCGGGGTTGGGGTTCCGTCACTTGCTTGTTTCTATGGATACGTCACTGCTCTGCCTCTTCTTTACGTTTATTAACTCGCAGTTGGTTTTATAGCTCAAAAACCGAGAAAAACAGGCGTTCTGACTGTGAGCGGGGTCGCCTCTCCGCAGATCTGACCTGTAACCTGGTCTGGTTTGGTCTCCGTGGAGATAGAAAGGTTGAAAGCCGCGCTGTGAACCATTCCGGACAAAGCAATAACATCGCCACGGGAAAAAAAAGCACTTGAAGGACCCCCCGCAGGAAAAGTTACACAGCGCACCTTTAAGCGTAGCAAGATTTATTTTCACGTTTAAAGCGCAAAACGTCTTGTTCCGTTGGGAGATCGTTTTACTTGTCAAGCGAAATGGACTCAAATCTTGATAAAAACGTGTTAAGTCGAGTCATTTTAACTTGATTATGGTTTTTGCAAGTGGAACAGCAGCAGGAATTCCCACAGAAAGTACATGCGTGGATGAAAATGTTGGATTTTCTGGAGTTTACGTTGAGTTGGAGGGAGAAACGAGGCTATAGTGACGCTGTGTAAATACACTATAGGAAATCCCCCGAGCTATTGAGCACAGCGCCCAGTCACTCCACGCTCTGCGAAAACCGGTTGATCCAAACAGCATTTTGAATCATCGTCAATGTTAAATGCAAAACCGTTTGTCATCGTGAGCCGTCTAAACTGACATTTCCTACTTTTACAAGGCTTATTTGAATCAGTTCGTCTACAGCCAGAATCTGAACATACAGTTTACACAGAGCTCAATTCATTGCAATAATTTAGACCAGAAAACAGAGCAAAAACGACTATTTTTTAAATTTTTATTCCACGCTACATATCTGGATAATTTTGAAAAATATATTTAAAAATTCTGCGTATTTTGACAATGAAAGACAATAAACTTCATCATTTTTTATTTGTTTAGAAAAAAATAAAAAATACATTTTCGCATATTTTCGAAAAACTGTTACCAGTTTCTAACCAAGATATTCCACAGGTTAAGCAACTCCGAGCATAAAGTATATTATTTTATCTAAGGCAAGTTCAAGCAAAAGTTTTTCAAGTCTTTCAAGAGAAGCAAGTAATTACAATCGGAAACATGAAGGCCAAGGCAAAAAAAAGAAAAAAAAAGAAAATGAGCATAAAAACGTATCCGTCTCATCCGTAAAACCACTAAAACACACATGAAACAATTACGAGAATAAAGCAGAATGTATTTATTTTATCTTAGTCAAGTTCAAGCAAAAGTTGAAAGTTTTGCTCAGGAAGATTTTCAAAAAAGAAAGTCATTTACCGAAACTTGCAGACACAAAACAGTGAAACGATCAAAAAATGCATCAACGGTCTCATTCTGGCAAATACAAACAAAATTCCCAAGTAGCTCCAACTTCCAACCTTTCCCCTTCTCTTATTCCCAAATCCAGCCGCACACATTACACACTTAACACACCCAACCGGGGCACCATAAATTAAAAACCGGAATGAATTTAATGACAAAATGCGTGCAAAAGCGTCATCTTTACCGTGATGGATGATCTGGCTACGGGCTATTGTTTGGAGCCGGCCGCAGTTTCACAAGTTGCGAGCGGACAGCTACAAATGACTTTTTTCACAAGGTGCTAAAAGGAACGGTGTGGATTTACTGTGGAGTTTGTGGGATTTTGCTGCGTTCAAAATGTCAAGCGTCTGGAAAGTTCTGTGACAAACTTGAGAGAAGATTTCAAAAGACGTTGTAAATTACGTGTTTTTAAGTGTTTCCATAATTAGATAAATCTCGACGTTTTCTCATCTTTTGCAACAGGGCTGGAGAATTCTGATGTCAAAACTTTAAAAACTATTGTCATTTTTAATATAGAGATGTGGTGTTATTGAAAACCTGGCAGAGAATGACTTTTTCGTACATATTTTTTCATAATTTGAGCCCCAGAAAATGAATACAAGTCCTTTGTTTCCTGGCAGACGTTATCACAACTTTTACAACAGGGCTGGTAAAGTCTGATTTCAAAACTTCAAAAACAACTGAAATCTTTAATATAGAGACATGGTGTTAGGGAAAAGTTGGCAATATAATTTACTTTTTTTTATTTTTAATAAATAGTGTGCCAAAAATATATCAATTCTTCCCTTTTCTTTCTGTTTCCTGGCTAAAGGAAGTCATCTCAACTTTTGCAACAGGGCAAGTCTGATTTCAAAACTTTCAAAACAATTGAAATTTGAAATATATTGAAGAATTGGCAGCGCAAATGACTTTTTCTTAAATATTTAACATCATTTTTATCAGCAAAAAGAAATATCTCTCTATTTGTTAATACAAGGAAGTTAGAAGTAGTTATCTCGGACTCATTTCATAGCTTGACAAATTTGTACTATACATAATATTGTTGAAAATTTGGTTTTTACCTATTTTCTAAAAGTTTTGATCGTATTTCTCTTTTGTTTCCTCACAATTTTGAAAGAATAATCTCCAAATCTTCAAACTTTCCTGTTCAAAACTAGCCCAGAGTGCGTGCCTGTTTCGGTCATGGTGCTTGGACTTTATCGGCCCAAAGAATCTGCCTACAGCGCTGTGCCTGGTCCCGTTTGAGGAGCAGGGGTAAAAGCAGCCAGTCCTGCCCCGCGTCTCTGCCCCCAACCACTAATTGCCCCATAATAAATCTTGTTTGCCAAAATACTGCAGGCTGCGTATAAATAGTTGTTCAGTTAATTCTCTTGGTGTTAGTAATGACTCTGAGGACAATTCGAAGTAGGATTTACACTCAAGAAAAGAGGTTGAATGGAAAAAGGGGGGCAAAGAGTTGGAGGGAGACGCTTGTCCTTTTTCACAGCACAGAGGAATATTTTATTTTAGACAGATACGTGTTTGGGACTAAATAAAAACTTTTTGAAAACTTCTGCCCCTTTCATTTCCAAACAACAGAAAATAAAAGTATTTAAACTGCTGAAATAATCGGACGTGAAAGTAATCCTGATGTTGCATTAAATGTGCTATAATTTAACGGAAGAAAGAAAATTAGTGGAAACTATTTGAAAAGGTGGAAGAGATTTGAAATAAGTTTTGCCAAGTGTAGATTCACACTGCGCGCACGTCAGCTGTCTACAGAGGAGTGTTTGCTGTTCACAGTTTGATTCACTCAGATGAACTTCCATGGTTCTCGTTCACATAGTTTTCTAATTTGGGTGTAATTGAGCAAATACAACTGTTTTTTGTTCTCCACGAGGATGGAAATAGATGTGAATTTAATTTTTTTCTCTCTCTCTCCTGTGTACTACAGTCAGTGCAGTGTAGTAGGACTGGCACATTCAGAAACAGGACAAAATTATGGCCATGGGAGAAAAGGAGTTGCGTTTTATACTGAATCAATTATATTTTATTTACTACAATAAATAAATAAGGTTATGTCCAAATATAAAGTAACAGCCACCACTGTATGTTGTTTTAGATTCTCTCCATTACGCAAAGCACGTATTTGTCCACAACGTATTGATGCGCACAGCTCCTGCGTGTGCGTAAAAGTAGAGCAACATGAAGTTGTAATGTATTTTCTCCATGTGTTTCTGGTGAAAGTGTGAAAAATGAACATTTATAAGACTGAGATAGAGCCCGCGCTCTTGTCCCACAACAACAGTCCCATACGCGAGCGCACAGACCGGGGGCAGACAGCAGAGCCGCGGGCTGAACACTGCTCTCTGATCAGTGAGTCGGATCCGGCCGTAGCGGCTCCAGTGGGTCACGGTGCGGTACGAGACACGGCACATATAAATGTCTCCAGTCCTCCACAGTCCAGCCTCTGCCCAGACTCACTGTCCCTGACGCCAACAGTGATGCCCGCTCCTCACAAAGAGCCAGTCTCGGCTCTGCTGCGCGCGGGTGTAAATCCTCGGGAAGCTACGTTCAGCCAAAAGTACGAGTCACCCTAAACCTGAGCAGCACCGTGGCCTTCACTCACGGCCAGAGGCACCATACGCCCCACAGCGGAGCACCACAGCGACCAGCCTTCTGAACCAAGCCGGGCTCAGCGCAGCAAATCCCGGGAGCACTGAGCAGGGCTGCTCGCTACAGGGCACTTACCTGGCATTTGTCCGGTTCCAGAAGACTGCGTAGCGGTCAGCAACCACTTTGGAGCTGGGCTCCTGGCTGAAAACACACATCCAGAGCAGCAGACAGGCGAACAGCACCATCTCTACCTCCACTGCCAGCATCACTATCCTCGGGTCTGGGACGGCTCTTCTGCGGGACAGGTGACGACTCTCGTTCACATGGGCACGCGCTGTGGGCAGTCACACAGCCGCCCGCAGCGCGACACAAAGCGGAGGAGTGACACGCGGGACTCGGTGACACTTGTTCACGGCGTCCGCGTGCGTGCGTTGTCAAAGCAGACTGTCGCGAGCGCAGAGAGCTCCAGCTACAGCCGTGAGCGCGTGCAGTCCTCGCGCACGGATCCACGCGTACTTAAGTCCACAGATGAACACAGTCTCACACAAACAGAAACAAACGTGGCGCACGTCAGATGTCCATGTCCTCCCGGTAACTTTTTAAAGCCATACACTCCCGCTGTGGTCCTGCTCTGTCCACTGTTAGTCCTGCTCCTGTGCTCCTGCAGCTGGTGTCACGCGCGGGGAGGGGTCCGTATCCGCGTGCACGGACTGTGGCTGATCCAAGGTGATGTTTATGTCCGTCTCGTGTTGTCCTCGCTCATATATAAGCCATTACGCGACACGTAGCAAAGAAAAAAGCTCAGTCCTCTGTGCGTGCGGTGCGTGGAGCAGTGCGTTGTGCCGAGCCAGACGCAGAAGCCGGAGCGGAGAGAGTGGGTTTGGTGACGGAGAGCGGGGCACCGTCCCATTGGCTCAGCGCGGTTTGAATGGGCGTCGCTGGAACAAAGTCGTGCCCCTCCCCCTTCCAAAACACACTAATTCAATTAGAGAGAGATAGAGGCGGACAGGCCGAGCAGAGGAGAGGAGCAGGAGAGCGCGCAGCCCGGTCACACACCGCTGTCACACACCGCTGTGGCTGTCTGATGCCTCCGATAAGAGCCGTGGTCAGATTGGGTTCCAGAGAAAGGACGCAGCGGAGCACAGCGCAGCGGACTTGAATTACGCTTTATGTGGACTTCATCTGCGTCACATTCTCCGCTTTTACGGACTTTGTATCAGTTTGAAACGTAAGATTATAGCCTATTAGTTATTTGGGTGCTTTGAAATAACAGTGTCCATCAGCAACGCACTTAGACTATTTCTAGAATGTACCTGTTTGAACCGCCTGAACGTGGGAGAAAAAGTCAATAATGATGTTTTATGTGTGTTGTGATGTGTGTTGTGATGTTTGTTTACGAAAAACCCCTAAAGTAAGAAGCCAAACCAACCAGGGCAGGTTTCTGTAACGACAAAAACCTACTGCCTCACCCTTCTGCAAAACAACTATTGATCATAAAAATACAAAATAATAATAATTCTACCCTCCGCTCCCCAACAGTAAACTGCAATACTGCGCACCCGTATCCCCGTGTTTGACGTGTGGGCGCTGCGTCACATGCCGCTCCAGTGCCCTTACGCCCCTCTGTGGTCAAGAGACACAGACGCACGCACGCACGCGCACACACGCACTAACAAACGCGCACGTGGAAGTCCAGGAGCAAACGGACCGTGCGTCACCGGCGTCAGCGCCCAACAGACCTGAGATCAGCTCTGGTGGAAATATGAATTCACCCCAATGAGGAAAACTGTGGCACTACAGAAGAATAGCTGAAAACCCTTAGGATAGTCCACTTTATTTCTGTAAAAACCGAAACTATATATTTTAAATATAATTTCATTTGTTTGATTTAAATATGTTTTATAATTAACTTCTTCTTTAGGTGCATTGTGTTTCTTCAATGCATTTCATATAAGCAAATTAACCTATAACTGATGTTGAGACACTACAGCCTTTTGTGTTTTGAAATAGTTTTTTGAATTTTTTTTTTTTTTTTTTTAATACACGCATACTTTATTTGGAACAATTCTTAATCTGGATAATCTCTTTCAATTTTTCTCATTTGTTTACTGCTGTATTGAGGTTTTGTATAGAACATATTGTATTGTCACACTTTTGATAGAATTTTCAATAGGGGTGTGCAAAATGATCAAAATTGCTGTATTGTTACATCGCCAAGTACATTTTGTTATCTTTTAGAAATTGTTTTTGTCACTGCACTATAATTTAGTTGCTTATTTAGTGGAAGGAAACTTGTTTATGCAATAGACTTGAGATATTCACAGTTATATTATTTTATTCATATTAGCTTTACACAAGAAGTGGTTTAACAAACAGATTATATATATCAATTGTCACATATATCACCATATCATGATAATATCGTATCGTGAGTCATGTATCGTAGTGAATCCATGTCCTAATTTTCATTGTACATTTTTGTTTGCTCTTTACTTTTTGTTTACCCAACCTTTATCGCGTTCACCCATAACCAGAACTCCCGTAAATCTCCAGAATCCAGAGCTTTTCCCGTCTCTCCCTCGGTGTTTTCCCCGTGACATCGGCCTCGCTCTAACCCATTCCATTTTCTCATAAAGTTCCCGCCGAGCAACTTAGCAACAGGTGCCCCTCGCTCTTCTCTCAGATACAGAAGCCCCGTGGAGACGAGACAGGAGCTGGCCGGGGGGGAGCGGGGTCAAAATGTCCCTAATATTTTAAGATAATCCTCTTGACCTCTCCACCGCTGCTGTGTAAACTGTAGGCCGTTATCGCTCTGCACATAAACACCGCGCAGTCCACTTCAGTTTCTCAAGCAATTTCTACCCAGCGCTAACACGAAAGACCTGAAGACCTGTGCGATAAGAAAGCGCGTCGTCCAACTCAGCTCAGAGTAAGCAGAGACCAAACCAGGACTAAACCAGGACTAAACCAGGACTAAGAACTGTACTACAAACACACACACACACACATGCAGTCAACCCCCAGAATCTTCAGTCCAGACAAATATAAAAACATGAATTATTTTTTTAATATATAAACATATTCACAAATTAATTCAATTATTGACTCACATTTTATTTTTATTTTTATTTTTATTTTTTTTTACTTTTTGGGGGTCACTTATTTGTGTTAAAAAACAGAAGAAGAATATTAGGGATGGTCTGACTTTTTTGAGCCAATACCGATATCTTGGTAACTTAAAATGACTTCAATTAAAAACATTTTACTTGATTTGAGCAGATTCAAGTAAAATTATTTGCTGTGTTTTATTTTCTTAGTTCAAGCAACATTTGATTTAGTTTCTTATTTTAAGTGGCAAAAGTTGTTGTTTTTGTTATTTTAATTGTAGCAAGATGTATTTTCATATTTTTAAGTACAAAAAGTCTTATTCCACTGGCAGGTCATTTTACTTGCCGAGTGAAATTCATTCAAATCATGATCAAACTTTCTTAAATCAAGTCATCTTAACTTGACTAGATTTAGTTTGTTGCGGTGTAGCTGATATTTGTTTGCTGTTGTGGCTGATAAATGATATTTGCCGGTACTGATATTACGCTTTTAAAATCTATAGTTGTAACCAGATGTACGTTAAGTTATAGTGAAATTGACAAATTAACTATAGCTGATAACCGATATACCAACTTTAATTTAACATGAATTTAAAACAAAAATCTTGAAACATTTAATCACAAAAAGCGAGAATAATTTGGATTAAAGGGTCATATTACGTAGTTTTCTGATCTCTGTTATAATGCTGTTTCTGGCTAATCTTTTTAATACACTAACCCTGACTAGACTGAGTTCTTCTCTCAAACAAAAAACCCAGTTCCACCTTGTGATGTCATGTAGTGATACAGGAAGTGCTCCACTGTGGTTTTAACTCTACCTTCACTCGAATCATTTGGATAATTTCCGCCCTGGAATGTCCAATCTCTACTGAACTAAAGGTAAAACGTCGCCGTCCGCTTGAAAACTACAACTCCAGGTATGTTTTTGAAAATTGAACGTTAAATTTAAACATTTTAACGTGGCTTAACTCTCACAGGAGTCCATTTTGCACAACGCAGGACCTTTAAAACTGGTCGGAGGTATGAATATCGTCGACCACGCGCTAGTACATAAATAGCCGCACTGTACATATTCTATACACACATAATTACACTAATAGAGACGCCAGCAGCTCCACAGATGCACTTTGAGGTCAGTCCAAGGGTCGCCAGTGCATTCCTCTCCCGCTGAGCTTGTCTCTGGTGATAACAAGAACATCTGACTGTCTTCTCCGGACCCCCACCTGCTTCCATTTCAGTGCCTCCCCCGCACCTTTCCCTCTCCACCACCCCTCCACACGCACACACTCACACACCCGCACACACCCCTCTCCTTATCCCACTGCCAGCATCTTGCAGCACCTTGATTACTTCTCATACGTGCCCATTTTCTGCATCGCGTCCCCCTACAATATTCCGGTGGGCTCTCGCCGTAAGATGGCTTGAACTCTATTTCCACAAAGATGGCTTCTTTTTCTGCTTGATTGATTAGCAGGGGAAAGGAAAACAATGCTAGCATACGGCATCAGCTATCGAGCTTCAGTCGCGCTATTACAAAGTCTGGCGTGAATCATGCGGATGTTTTAAAATGGCGTTCGGTAAAATTGGGCGTTAATGCATCGTTTGTTTATGTTGCCCAAAACAAAAGAAGATAAGATAGTCGTGTGTTTGTATTTCTGCGAATGTTCAAGGACAAATGTTGCTTTGGGTGATTCTTTAAAAATGCACTTCAAATGTAACTTTTAGATGCTTTGCCTAGAAAGTTCCATGTGTGGCATTAAACTTATTTATCTCCATGGAAACAAACAGGAGACACCAGATGAAGCAGGTAAGATCACGTGTTTTTCAAGACATATTTGAACAATGAAAATGCATGTAATTGGATAGATTTAAGATATGTTTTAATGTCGTTCTTTGGAACATTCTTGGCAAAGGAAACGCATTTCCATGACGACAAGGCGGCGAACACATCATTAAAAAGGTTACACAGTCCACCTTTAATTTGCATTAATGTTTTGCAATGATGACTAAACATGAACAGAAATGTCTCCAGAAAGATTGGGTGTTAAAGTTGTATCATCTCCATGGAGAGAAGCGAGTGGCAAACAGAAGACCAGAAAAGCTACACAGTGTCTTTAAAAAGTTATAATCCCTACTTTGATCAAAACTAGAAGCCTCTTGCTCAATGGTGTGGGGGAAAAAACTAATAGAATTCAAATGTTTGACTTGCAGATCCACAGATAATGTGATTTTGCCTGTTTTGGCCGTAGATCGCAGCAGTATCTGACATGAAGGATCACCTCCACCCACACCACTGGACGACTCCCAGCTCCTCTCCACCTGGACTCCCCTGAAGCTCCTCTCCCAGTGTGCTCATCTGCTCTGTGTCTGACGCTTGACGATAACAAAACATTTTGATAAATAAAGGTCCAAACACAGAACAGAAATGTATTAAGTAGTGCTGTCTGTAATGATGAGTTAACGCAAAACACTATTAACGGCGCTCATTTCATCAACTTTTTTTTATTTTTATCGCAAACTAGTTTTTTTTATAAGCTGGAGCCACTGCTAGTAACATTAGAAAAACTACAGGATCCAGCTGTAAACAGGAAGCAAAACAGATTATACGAAACTGAGAAGCCCTGTTAAGTGCGCTGATGTTATTCTTATGAGGAAAACATGAAATAAACTCTGCTCCAAAACATACAGCGATAAGGACTTCGATAAGGACTGTGACAGACATTTTATCCATAAACTCCTGGAGAAGCGCACATCACAACAGACTCATATCTGTCTCACTATTTAATAGATATTTTTGCCGCTGGACTTATTTTCTCCGCTAAAAGTGTTAGCTCTGCTGCTACGCGACATGTAAACAAACAGCGCCGTGTGATGATGTCACTGCCCTCAGTAGAGCAGAGTTGGGTCGACAAACACGGTCGCAAACACAGCTGATGAGATTAAATAATTTTGCAATTAAATATTTTAATTGATTGACAGCACTAGTATTGAGTGACACTTGTGACAATGTTGTAGTCATCATTAGATATCTGAGAAAAGTTGAAGTGGGTTATGGGTTACAGGAATGTGCACAATCACTATCTTTATTGTGTGATGAATTTAAAAACAAAACTAAGCTGACATTAATCATACATAGTAGAGTAGCTTTCACAAGTCATCAATTTTGCCTTAAATGTGCTGTGTTTTAAATACTACTATGGCTGACAAAGCAGTTAATAGTAGCCTATTAAAAGCAATTTGAGTCCGGAAAAGAACAAAATGAGCATATTGAACTAGTGTATGGAGCCATAAGTGCTCCAAGATAAGTGCAGCTAATCCCTTTGCGTCACAGGAAGAAGGTTATAGGTTAAAGTCCCACAACCCAAAACATGAGCAATAGGTAAAATCCTCCAGCTAAGGAAGTCCTGACCAACATTAATAATAATACACTTGTAATGTGCTTTACAGGCTTGTTAAAAGTGCCACTCCACTCTCAGTGATGCTAAGCTACTGTTGTAGTCACTGCTGCCCTGGGGCAGACTGATGGAAGTGAGGCTGCCAATCTGTGCCATCTTGCCTAAAGACACAATGACAGAACTCAGTCTGAGCGGGAATCAATCTTTTCTACCTTCAGGTCTTGGACCACTGCTCTAACCGCTCACTCACAGCTCAAACTGTGGTTATGGGTCCCAAGGCAAAGCGTGTGGCACAACAGCTGCCTTACAAGTTATCCAAGCGGCACTGATGGATGGGTCAAATGCAGATGGCAAATTTTCCTATGGGGATAATAAAGTGTACATAAACCTTAAAATACAGCTGAATATATTATCCCTGAATTTAAGGATATGATTAATATTCACATTTATTCAAAGACACTAAGAAGAGCTGGATGGGGCTTTATCAGGTTATCATTAGAATGGCTGCATGAGGCCTCATCAGGAGACACTGTCTGAGGCACCAGATTAGCTGTAAGTGACCAGACTCTGCTTCAGACAATTACAAGAACAACAACATGAATGTGTGAACACTACACCGCACAGGACACCCAGACAGACACAGACGGCCCTCACGTACAGACCTGCCTATTTTTTAGATGTTTTCTTTCAATATTCACAGTGAAACATAAACCTACTTTAAGTTTTAACTGTCTCCGTGTTTTTAAAGTCCATAAGCACCAAAATAATGCCCTTTTGCCTTTATTTATGGATTCATTTTCATTCATTTTTTAAAGACAAACACAATTTTTTATAGCAAATTAAGCAGAAAGCAGGAACAGAAAATGGTAGGAATGGGGGTGTTTGGGGGCTAAGTTTTGTATGTAACAAAAAACCATGTTTTGTTGTAATGAGGTGATCTGTTAACAGACTGAGTCACTGATTTATGGAGATCTTTGTCTTCCTAATTTAAAAATATCGTCTTTTTAGCAATCGTAAGTGCTATTAGCAAGAAGTTGTGTGTGTGTTTGGGGATTTGGAGACAGGAAAGATGGCCTAATAATGCTATTGCACCAAACCAGTGTCAACGTCATTAGCTCTGAGCCTAAGGGGAAGCGATCTTGTAAACATGGAATTAGTTGGAAAAGGCATCCATCTTCTATCTGTCCTATCCCAAAGTAACAATTTAATCATGAGCAGTCTGAACCTGTCTTTTCACATCCAAGGTGGGTACAGAGTCTTGCCCAAGGACACAACAACAGTATGGAATGGTGGGAGTCGGGACTGAACCACTGTAGTCTGTAGTCCAGGCCAGGTGAGTTTATTTGTATATTATTATCATTATTACTATATATTATTTTATTTGAATAGGAAAGGCATTAAAATCATACAGTTTTGGTTTACTCCTGCTTTAGTTCTAGTTTAGTCTTAGTTTAGTCCTGGTTTAGTCCTGGTTTTGTTTTCATTTAGTTCTGGTTTAGTCTTAGTTTAGTCCTGGTTTAGTCTTGGTTTAGTACTGGTTTAGCTCCGGGTTTACTCCTGGTTTAGTCTTAGTTTAGTGCTGGTTTAGTCTTGTCTTTGTCCTGTTTAGTGTTTGTTTAGTTCTGGTTTAGTCTCAGTTTAGTCCTGGTTTAGCCCTGGTTTATTCTTGGTTTAGTTCTGGTTAAGTCTTTGTTTAGTTCTTGGTTAAGTCCTCATTTAGTCCTGGTTCAGTTTTAGTTTAATCCTGGTTTAGCCCTGGTGTAGTCCTGGTTTAATTTTAGTTTAGTCTTGGTTTAGTCCGGGTTAAGGCCTGGTTTAGTCTGGGTTTAGTTCTGGTTAAGTCTTTGTTTAGTTCTTGGTTTAGTCCTCATTTAGTCCTGGTTTAGTCTGAGTTTAGACCTGGTTTAGCCCTGGTGTAGTCCTGGTTTAGTCTTAATTTAGTCCTGGTTTAGACCTAGTTTAGTCTTGTATGAGTCTTAGTTTAGTATTGGTTTAGTCCTGACTGTTGCTGAAATGGTTCATATTTCACATGTCAGAGATGTAACTTTACCAACTACCTTTTTTGCTGCGGAAAAGAGGATTCAAATGATAGATGATTACTGTTGCCATATGCTTCAAGAAAACAGCGCTTTCCCATTGAACTAACATAATGATAAGGTGGCTCTTTACACTTATAATGCCACGCTTTCAACCACATAAACCATCAACAGCGACGCTATAAAATTGCCCTCATAACATCTGTAAAACCACTCTGGCCACAAACAAATTTCTATAAAGCCCAGTGCTGATTTTTACAGTGCATTATTCCACCTATTCATCTCTTTTGCCCTTTTAGCATCTCATTTATATGCAGCGCACATATACATAAATGCTACACCTCAGTCCAGTGGGGAGGACATTTGTCAATCAGAAAGAGGGAGAAAACCATTGTGACCTCCTGACCCCCTTATGTGGTCCCAATGCAGATCAGGGATGGGACTGCGTAACCGCGGGCAGCACACGACAACATTTCGTCGCCATTTCAGCGGATAATAATTATGATTTTGCCGCAATACAAAGAGGTAAGGCTAGCGAAGCGTGAGATGGAAAAGTCAATATGTTCTGTCGGCGGATAGTAAAAGCATACCGTATTTTCCATGCTAGGATTTACACGTGTCCAGAGATATTTTTGAAAATGGAATTGAACGGCATTGTGCATTTTTGTGTTTTATAGAAAGTCATCCAGTGGTGCTTGAAGGCATACTATGCACAATTCCAATTACTATTATCTTTCCCACATGGGGGTTATCAATCATATTCTGCTAGTGTGACCTGGGGGCCTGGATTTTCATTTGTAACCCCGAGACCGTCATGGGAACCTGAACGTCTCCCACTGACTGGCAAAAGAGCAGATTGCAATTTGCATATTTGACATTTAATAGTTAACAACATCTGACCATGGCTCTGTCAGATGTACCATAACGAACCCGCATCTTAACACCCTAAAATATAACATCTATAAATAATGAAATGTGCAGATTCTCATGATATTTGTAAGTTCACAAACTCTCTGAACCCATCTTGGCCCCCGCTGGTGTGATTGTGCGGAAGTGTCCAAGCAAACTAAAATAAACATGGCGACGCACACCGACAGACGTACTTCAGCCTATTTTAGCGTCATTACAGACTATTTAGTTTGTGAAAACATGCAGAAGGTAAGTACTTTGTGCCTTTGTGGACAGGGAAGATGTATTTTCTTCCAATTGGATGCAACAAAGGTTTGATTATTCAGTTTGTTCTGCTGTTGTGATGCTTCAATTAATTCAAATAGTCGTCCAGACATTCTGTGTTTTCTAATCACTTGCAGCCAGTCAACTCAGATTAATACGTTTGTAGAACTCAATTCAAGCCCCGTTTACACATACACAGATATTTTTAAAAACAGAGAAATTTCCCTTCGTTTGTACCCATCTTTTACACGCAAATGGAGAATTCCCCTCTGAAAACGAATCTTTCTAAAAACTCGGAAATTTTGGAAAACTACGGTTTCGCATTCACGTGTAAAGTGACATAAACAGCATTTTAGGCAGTTGACACACCAAAGTGTGACCAGTGTTAACGTTTTTCTATGGTGATGATCATGGAAGCGTTCAGAGCAGCAGTCGCATTACTTTTGGTGCAAACACTTGTCATGTGTTTGCATTTGCACACACAGCTGATGGAGCATATCGATGAAGAGAGACGAATGAGGGCTCGGAGGTCAGCAATTTTCCCTCTTACCCTGCGACTCGAAGACCCAGTCACCGTCACCGCCAGTGTTTTTGGGTCCAACCTGGGCGGACCGCTGTCTGGTGGGATCATTTTGAAAATGAAGTGGTTGTCCGGGAGGAGTGGCGAGAAAATTTTAGGATGTCGCACTGCTGTTACTTTCCGACTTGCTGCGTCCTTACATCGAGGGTGAGATGACCGTCATGCAGTCTCCTGTCAGTGTCATAAAAAGTTGCCTGCACATTGTATTACCTGTCAGTCGTGGGTAGACTGCGCAAGACAGCGAACGCTTTCGGTCTTGCTCGATCAATTGTGTCAAAAATAGTAAGGGAAGTGTGTAAGGCAATAACTGTCCACTTGGGTCCTGTCTACATACAACTGTATTTATGCGGATTCATGTAACTTTTCTGAAAATGATGCTGTGTGCACAATGTTATTTCAGAAAACAGAGCGAGCAAAAATGGAAATATTTGTTTCTAAAAATACCCGTGTGTGTGTAAACGGGGCCTCATAGTGGCAGCAAACAAGCATGAACCATGAACTAAAAGAAGTAATAGGCACGATTTTGGTCATTTACGCAACAACCAAAATCACATTAGTACTTAATTTAATTTAGTAGTTTACTCAAACATGTTTTAGTAATACTGCACACTCGTCCTACATGAAGTTCCTCCATGTTTTTAAAGCACATACACAATAAAACACCATAAACCGACTATATAGCTTCTCATGTGTTCATACAAAATCCAAAATGTGTCATGACGATAACCTTAGTTTTACGTTTCATATTTACTTTCCACCCTTCATACATATAATTTTGTATTCACTCTCCATAAAGAAATCTTCATACTGGCCTCTTTAACTATTCCAGCGTCGTACTGTATCTCAATGGCAGCGTGCTCCACAGGTGAGCGTCCTGTCTGTCACAAAGCTTTCTCATTACACTCACATTATGGGGAACATTACCTCCCCCCGCCCTTCTTCCTCCACCCTTCATCTTTTTATTCCTCCCTCTTTAGGATGCATATTAGATTAAAGATTTTATTGTCACACTCAATGCACTTAGAGCGCTGGCAAACTAAAGCACGTCCAGACAGCGTGTCATAGGAGGAGACACCTTGGGTTGAGTAAGTCATGACGAGCTGGCACAAATCGATGAAGGGGACTAATCGGATGTATCTGGACGCCGCCCGCCCTGAATCTCAATTATGTGCACCAGGTGGAAGGAGAGGGGAGGGGCCAAGGCAGACAGAAGAGGCCTAGGACAAGGGCTTCCCATTCAAAGAGGCTGCTTTTCAGTACCAGAGCAGCCAAGGTCTTTCTTTTGTACAGAGCCGAGCCAGGGACGTACAGTGGCCAAGGCCTGTCTGTGTGTATAGAGACAGGGAAATCCACAAAGAATGTCGGATAATTAACTGCTTCAGGTGCATCAGGAGGAGAGAGAAAGGAGTTGAGAAAATGTTTGAAAATTTCAGGTTTGGTTTTCAGGTAAAAGTGAAGGCAGACTAAAGCCGGGCTTATACTGTGCGATATTTGGGCCTTTTTGAGATGATTTTTCACTCAATCGACTGTTTTTGGGCCGAGATTTGGCTTGATCGTGTGTCGTGCTTTGTGTAGTGTACATGGGGTAACGAGAACCGATTAATACCTCGTGACCAGCTCCTGATCGGCAATCGTAGGTCGCAAAAATATCAAACCTGTTTGAAATCCAGTCGCCTCTCGTGAGGGTTTCGCACTGTTGAAGTCGTTCGTATAGTGTAAGAACATGAATCGTGAGCTGTGAACTTTTACAGTTTGAGCTGGAGCTGAGTAAAACGATTGAAAATATCACACAGTGGACACCCGGCATTAAATGTGCATTGTGTAACTTTTCGCAAAGAGGGTCCGCCAGGAGGATGTTATAGTTTTGTCCAGAATGTTTCACGATATGGCTTTAAAGGTGCATTGTGTGACTTTTCGGGTGAAGGGTCTGTCAAATGCTTTTCTCCATGGAGACGTTATTGCTTTGTCTGGAATGTTTCACAGTATCTATCTCCACGGAGACCAAACCAGACTGTTACAGGTGAGATCAGTGGAGAGACAACCCCACAGTCAGAATGCCGGCATCTCTATTTTCTCTGTATTTTTGAGCTATAAAACCACCTGTAATTGAATAAATATATAACATAGAGCTATTTAATGTCACACTGTGGAACATTCCAGGCAGAGCAATGCCATACTGTATCCATAGAAACAAGCAGACGACAGACCCCCCAACCAAAACGTTACATAATGCACCTTTAAAGTAAACTATCTACTGCACTGATTCATTTACAGTTGTTTTTATTGCTCAGAAATAATGAAAAACATGCATCTGCACTGTGAGTGGGCTCCCTCTCCACAGATCTGACCTGTACCTTAGCCTGGTGGTCACATAAACTTTTGGAGATGCAAGTTTAAAATCATAAAATTCATGAAGTTCAGCAGCGACAACGCAGAAACAAACACAGCCACACAGAACATATTCAGACCAAAAGTTTCTCCAGTTGACAGAATTGAATTTTCTTTTGCAATTACTTTGGGAGCTTTCCACAGATCTTAAACTAGCGAGGTCCATGGCTGAGTATCTATTCTATTGTGTTTCAAAAGGCCTGAACCAACACTGAACCATGAGTGAAGTACAGGTTTCTGAATGAACTGAACTTTCCCATGCAGTTATCCATTCTCTTACTCTGATGTTGAACCGTAATAGACAAACAAAAGTCTATGATGATAATACTTTAAACACGTGTTTCCACATGGTTCGCATACAGTAAAATGGCATTTAAATTGTAGAGGTAACATCACCCAATCATTTTTTACAGTTAAAAAGAGCTGTATACTAGATTTTTAAAAAATATTTCACTATTTTAAGACATGAACCTGTGTGCGACCACATAAAGAACAACAATTAGCGACAGTTATTTGCCTCTCACTTGTAAGACTCACGGCAGCACCACACTTGACATTTTCAGTCGTTCAGAAATTAAAGTAAGTGTCTTTACGTTAATGAAAACCGAGCGCTCACAGCAAGGACACACAAACTCGACACAAAAGACCCTACGCAGTCGAGGAATCAAAGATATGCCAATGTGAGGCAAGACTTCACCACAAAACCTCCAGAAGTCTTGCAACAAAAGAGTTTGCAAAATTGTCTGACAGTGTAAAGGCAATGCCCCTGGAAACACATACAGGAGCTACTAAGAAAAATATATGAAATAAATCAGGTATTCTAAACCTATTTTGAGTATTGTGCGTATTTTAGTGAGCTCTCTGAAGAGTTTGTTTGCTGTATTAGTCAAAGAAAGAACAGCAGCGGCATCATATTTGTCTAGAATAGAAAAAGAACATGTATCTTTGGGAGGGGACATGCTGCATATTTTTGTATCCTAGTTCAGTTACACATCCCCCTGAAAGAGTTTGAACCTTATCTTTTATCACTAAGTAAATATTCCGAAAGCTGTTTCTCTTGTCAAATAAATAGAAGTGTCCGTGTCTCCTTGTTCTGCTCGGGGTTTTGGGATGTCCCGCGTGAGCCGATAAGAATTAATAAGAACATTCCTGCAGTGGATCTTATCAGACAGCTCTGGTGTGAAAGCAGCTGTGTAGTGTCTGACCCGAGCTGTACTCTAATGTCACTGTGGAAACTAATGAAGACGCCCAGAACTACAACACACTCACAATACAATAAATGTTGATTTGACCTTTACGCCGCTCTGCTTTTGTTTTTAAAGGTCCTATATTACGCACAACTGACAGCTGTGAGCTTTAAGTCATGTTAGAATGCCATTGCTTCATCAAAAACATACCTGGAGCTGTGTTTCGTTCACAGATGTTTGAGTTGTATTACTAGTCTGTCTACATCTCCAAAGCTCAAAATACTCTGTTCCACCTTGTGATGTCATGCAGTGGGAGTTTTCAACTTAACAGCGAGAGAGAAGAAGCCTAAATATGCAGGGTTTGTGTGTTAAACAGGTGTGAATGAAACAAAACACAACTCCAGGTGTGTTTGTGATGAGGAAACAACATAGATCAGACACTAGTGTAATATGGGCATTATAAAGGTGAATTGTGTAACTTTTTCCAATAAGCTGTACTCCTCCTGCTTAAGGTGAGGTGGAGATAGAAAAGTTTAATGCCATATTGTGGAACAAGGCAAGATAAAGCAATAATATTTTCAGCAGTTTTTAAAATTTATTTTTAATTTATTTATTTATTTGATTGGGATAATGCGTGTTAATGAACAGACATGACAAAATGCATGAATGTAAACACGCCGGATTGTAGCCACAAGGATCATTTCCATCCGTAGTCCCACAGGTCAGGGTGACAGGGGTCAAAAATACATCAGGAACATTTAGTAAAACAGTAAAAATTTACATTAAACAATAATCAGACCCTATAAACAATTTTCCAGACTCACCGACTGCGCAATCGTACAGATAACCACACAAATCATCGTCACTTTTACACAAAACTCCATTCACATTCACTAAAATGAAAGCATATATGTACACTATTAACTTTTATTATTATTACTATTCATTTATTACTATTCATTTTATTGAACTTTTTGATTTCCTACTTTTTGCCATGTCAAGGCTCACGTCCATAAGAATATTTATAATTCAGGTCACTTGCTACTATCAATATCCTATCCTGCTAATGGGATTTCTACTATATTTTATAATTTCAGAATTTTCAAGTGGATTGTGTTGTGTAAAAATATATCCCAAGCACACACACACACACACACACACGCACACACACACACACACACACACACACACACACACGCACACACACACACACACACACACACACACACACTTGTAGTTTCACATGATTGATGTCGTTCAATCTTCTAGAAGTTTTATGACAGTTAACACCAACGGGGCCTTAATTGCTTTCTTACTTAATTTGCCTATCAAGTGTACAGCAGGAGTAGAAATGATTAATGGCGATGCTCATTTCAGTGCATGTTTCAGGTAATAAAATGATCCTTGCATTTTTTTTTTTTACGTCCAATTTGAGTGATACTTGAGTGACAGTGTAATATTACAGACACCCTGTTCAAGTGCATGTGTCCCAAACCAAGATACTTCACACATTGGCCTCTTTGTGGGGGGTTCTGACAGGAAGGGCATCAGGGTTAAAAAATCAAATAAAAATCTGTCAAATCAAATATGTGATAATAAGTAGTTTGCTGTGGTAACTCTGACTGAACAAAGGTTTAACTCAATAGATTTAAAAAGTGCCATTATATTGTGGGGTGAATGAACAATGATCCAAACTCAGCAACTTTTCATGAGTCATTTCGTAACTGTTACCTAGCAACCATAATGTTTACAAGGGCTAATGCGGCTAATGTCATTTGCACAATTAGAGTTTTGCAGCCGATGCCGTCAACATTTCCTGGAGATGTGATGCTAACTGTGGGCACTGCTTAATTTGAAGCTCTGACTCAAATTAGACATTAATGTGAGTTTTATTTTAACATAATCTGGCCAGAAAGAACGGACTTAGCTGGAACTACAACACATGTGCTAATGTTGCTAAACAAGTCCCTAGCATTGATCAAATTAACTGCAGAGGCCTCAAAATTGGGTCTAAATGTCACTATTCTGTCTCATATAAACTACTGTCTGACGAGCTGGAGCCAGGCAAACAAGAGCACACTGCTGCCTATAGAAAGGCTGGACAAGCAGACTCTGGAAACATTAGATCAAAAATCAAACTCTTATCATCATTGTAAAATATTGAGCAAATATAATTTTCTAAACTGGGAAAACATAATTATTTATTCAGACATTATTCTGGTCTACAAAACCCTCCATGCTCTTGCTCCACCACCATTAAAAAAATCCCATATTTAATAAATAAGCATAAACATCACAGGCTCCTGAAAAATGTGTTGTTTTCAGGCAATTTTAAAACTTTTTTGAGTGTATTGTGTCACCATGGTACCTGCTGAACATTCCACCATAGAGATAAATGCAAAGTATCAATGGTTATTATGTGATACTATATAATAATGCACAAAACTTTATTTTGTGAAAAAGAAACTGTCAGAAAAGTGTGATCCTTGTGCTTGTATTGCATTTTTGATGGAGTTTTTGTATGGTTTTAGACAGAGGAATTCCTTTTCGATCTCAGCTTCTTGTATTTTTCGACTTTTCTACACAAACAAATACCACATGCAGTATAATAATAATATAATAATAATGCATTTTATTTATACAGCGCTTCTCTAAACACTGAAAGTTACTGTACAAAAAATACAATTAAAAAGAGTCCTAACTATCCCACTAAAAAAAAAACTGAAAACCTGCCATATGCACTTTAAACCAAGATAGAGTTAATGACCAAAAATACATAGCATGAATATTTATTCGCTGGATCCAGCACGAATTTCATTAGAGAAACCTGCGGAGGAGCAAATGACAAATCTCAGTGAGCTATAATAAAGGTGACTGTGAAAATCCCCTGGCCCACCTCCATTTCACCGCCTTACAAGACTATTATGAATGAGCCTAATAAAACTGAACCAAGACGAAGCACCTCCTGATAGTGATATTACGATCACATTGGCCCCTCATTTTACATAAAGGGGGAGGCTCAAATTTGGAGTTACCCAAACTGGCTACATACATTTAGGAGGAAGAGAAAGGGAGGGTCGCTCTCAAGTTCTCTTTGTACTCGTTCATTATTGCTATGAATGCAGAAGACCTTTAATATTCTGGGCTGCGATGCTGTTAGCTTTGAACGCCGAGGGAAGAAATTCATGTCCCTTCATACCTCTTCCATCCAAGGAGAATAAATATATAAATTCAGGAAGCTATAGTGCTAGTTCAAAGCGTAGCATAATAGGAACATGTGTTGCATTTGCACATATATAGCCTAGCTTCTTCCATGTCTCTCTTGTGAATGCCCCAAAGGGTGAGGCCACCAGTGAAGAGCCCTGCCATACATCACTGATGACTCTACAAAGGAATTAGCGTATGCTCAGCCTGCTAATTCCCACTCGCTATTGTGGGAAGTTTTCTAATCGGGGCTCTGTTGTAAATCGTGGCATAAAAGGATAAAACCAGATCAGAGTTGGCAAAGAACAGCTTATGACACGGATGAAATCAAAATCACTTTCTGCAAAGAGAAAGCCGGCAGTGGTGAAATAGAAGTAGGTCTTGAGGTAGACTGACTGCAAAAATGGTTTCAAATAAGTGCAGTCAAAACGATTAAAGAATTTGAGGCAACAAAGGGAAACAAATTGAATTATTACATTTGTCTTTCAATGAACCAGAAGCAGTAGGTGTGTTCACATTTGCACACACACACAAACTGGGTCTCTATGCTTCTTGTAACTTATATTCATTTCCCGGAGTCTGATCCCAACCTTAACCATACTAATCCTGACCTAAAACAATTATAACATCATGGGAACCTGAGCCTTTTTTCACTCACGCCTCAGAGCAAGAAGGTTCTGGGTTTGATTCCCGAGTCCCATTTATACCCATTTATTCATGAGTTAATTATATTTTTTGAAAACCGCACAAAAAAGAAAACAAAAACATTCCTGAACCATTTTCTTTCAACAATTTTCAGTTTCTGTTCTTCTTCACAGTCAGTAGTTGATCCTCACTTGTTGCTTCTGGCGGCTACTAGACACTCGAGTCTTTTGGGCTTTCGCAATGTGTAGTGGGAAATCGACAAAGGTAAGTGTAAGGCTGCTTATAAAGTTGTTTGATAACGTTTCCAGACACTAATGAGTGATCCAGGCAGAGCGTTGTGTTTGTTAGACTCGTGGCTATGATGTAAGATGGGTTAGAAAGTGGTGTTAAGCTTCTTCTGTTTGCAAATTAGCGTTTCATGTGGAAGTTAAGACCTTGCAACACTGGGCAACACTGATCTGTGCCGTTTTTTGGCTTCTGACAGTATTCGACCACCTCTAGCAATGGACTTTAGCTTCAAACGAGCCAGAGCTCCCCTTTAACCATTCGGGAAGTTAGTGAGTATATAGATTTTTGTCCTGACGATGTGCTAAAAAACCCACAGACTTCATCAAAACTGGGTCTATACCTCGAACTAAACCTGGACGAGATTAAATCACAACTAAATTAGGATTAGAACAGGATCAAACCAGGACCAAACCAGATCAAATGTGAATAAGCCATAGTTCAGATAGCAGATGGCAACAGGTTCACCCAAAGGACACAGGATACACAGGAAGAGCATGTAACTCCACAGTGAAAGAGCCAGTTTGAGAATCAAATTTGTCATCATCCTGTTGTGATGCTCTTACCGCTTTGCCACTATAACTGCAGCCTAGCCATATGCAGCACATTTTGATTTTGGATCAGTCTAGTTTGATATATTATCTCATGTGTTTTTATGAAAGGTGCAAATTTTCACTTTTTAATTTGCATCTTTCAGTGTCACAGCTCCAATTTGTCATTTGAGTGTATATTTGTCACACGTGCAAAAATAAATTCTGCTACAGGCTCTACTTTTGCATAATTTTAGATTTGCATATCAGAGGTGTAGAAGCATCAGTCGTCAACAGAATAATGTCATTTAGCTTGTTTTATTGGCAGATTATGGCCCCATTGTGTCACTCATGCATTCCTGACTGGTTGCATAAATGAGAAAATGTTTTGTATGTCCTGACGCCACGGTAATCCACCCTCTCCAATATGTCATCCATGTACTGAGATAGAGCAGCTCACGTCTGTCCATTGTTTTGAATGAAAGGCATGTTATAGCTGTGGGTAAACTCGGCTAATCCAGGCACTTGTTGACTTTTGGAGGGGAAAAAGATGCAAAGAAATGTACAAATTCTGACTTGCAAAAAGGTTTTTAGCTTGTGCGTGACTCATTGCTGTGGAACAAATCAAGTTTATATAAAATTGGTGAAATTATGGGAGGGAGAACTTGGGTGTGTTGTTCCTAAGGGAATCCGAAACGTGACTATGGGTAATAAAAGTAGTAAAAGTAAGGACATTTTGCAGATGTGTGACAAGCTTGCTGTTGTAATTCCCAGGAAAATGTGTAAACACTGATGGCGGCTAAAGTGGTGCTATAGCTATTCATGCTAACGCTAACCCAGGCTGTAATCTGAAAATGATAAAGTATGTTCAAAATTATCCCTATGATACTTAATGCATGTTTTTTTTTTATTTTTTTTTTTTACATTTGTTTACATTAGCAACTATAACCAATATGGCTGCACGTGGCAAAAAAAATAAAAAAATAAAAAAAAATTGATAGGAAAACAGGGTTTAGCCAACAAGAACTTTTATCTCTTTAGATGGAATTGATACAAAGAGAAGGTCAGTACAAGATGTTCCTCCAGAGATTAGATATCAGAATCTTGAGGTTGCTTATCATAAATATGAATGCAGTGATAATAAATATGAAACTAGTATGCATATGGGTCAATGTCATATAAGGATTTTCAACAGGCAAGTTTTAAAATATAAAAAATATTCGTTTCTATTGAACTTTTTCAAATATTTACAGTGTCAGGTGCATAAATCTATGTTTAACATTTATATTGAGCGTTTTTAGTGTTTTTTTTATGTACATGAATTGGCTTCGACCTTAAAAAATGTCATGTGGTGTGACCAAGAATAACCTTAATACTTGTTTTATTTTCAAAAACATGGTTGGGATAATAATCTAAATTCTGACTAATATGAAGTGTATAGAAACAAACTGTTGGCATTTATTTAGATTTTTAATGCATATTAATGTTTTCTTTGCTGTCCAATATGACAGTCGCCTGCTTGTGTTTAATGAACAAACTACTGCCCTGTAAAATGCATCAAATGAAGAAAAATGCCTAAAGAACCATTCCCCCAAGTGTTATTATTAAATTCCAGCCGTAGAATTACTGCTATTATTAGTCGCACCACATGATGCACGGTCGCACCACATGACATTTTAACACCAAGTACAAAAAACATGCAGAATAACTGATTCCTGAAAAAATGATTTGGTTCCATGGAGGTCAGAGGTACTACAGAAATATGGTGAATTATTATGAAATTTGAACCCTTTTAACTGTGAAAATTGCAATTGGAG